>JAZGTL010000003.1:9569642-10912500 GCA_037349345.1 Oemleria cerasiformis | reverse complement strand
AATAGAAATACTCTTTGATACCAAATGTCAGTAGTCAGACATTACTGACATCTCTACTGGAAAATCACAAGACAAAAGACTAGTCAGATACTAGTGAACCAATAATAATTCGTCCCTCTGGGTCACCGCCCACGCCAACCCACTGACCCGGATGACGACGTATTTTCATATGTTGATTAGGCCCATAACAATTGTCGTATGGTTCATATTAGAGCCGAAAATATCCTCGGCTATCATATCGTATCATAACTCTCTGTACCATGATATCTCATCAGTCGGCATATCTCCCGACTATCATATCCCTAGCCACCAGGGTATCCCTTGGGGTGTGCTAGAATATATACTACTTGGACTCGACCACAATCTTTGCAAAATCACCTTTTAAATTGGAGGTTCACCGGGAGTCCGCCAAGACGGAACCAAGGCCCGGGTTCTAGGCCCCATCAAATCGGTTTTGTTTATATTAGGGGTTCACCGGGAGTCCGCCAACACGGAACCAAGGCCCGGGTTCTAGGCCCCATCAAATCGGTTTTGTATCCAAATCAAGTATATATTTTGTTTATCATTTATCACAAATACGGTTTCAACTCATAACCATGTACCCAAATAATTACCACGTCCAAACAATATCAAAACCGAATCCAACAACCATATCATTTCTCACAATACACTTCCACTGAAATATTGGAACAACAATTATCCAGCAATCATTGCACCCATACACAACAGTATTTAAATCGAGGATATTAATACATGCATTACAATTTATAAATACAACCATACACAACAGTAATTAAATCAAATATATTTATACATGCATTACAATTTATAAATCAAAGTCCGCTTACCATCACCATCCAACCCAAAATTCATGAACGTTCTAGGCTCAGAACACCTACACCATAATGACCCAACTACCTTGACTTTCCAAGCTCAAAACCCTCTCCACGGTCAATCCTTACCGCTGGGATTGCCTAACCGAGCTCTAAATGAACTCCAATGGCCTCGAACCCACCAAAATCTGATCCGGAACGTCCCAAAACCTTAGTCACGCGCCGCCGTGACTTCGGGAACAGTCCCACGCGCTGCCACGCGCCACCGGAAGGTCAGAACACGCGCCCACGTGCTGCCACGTGCCTGCTACAGTGTTCACGCGCCTGGACCGGTCCAACCCGGCCCAGCTCGACCTGACCCGGTCCAACTCGATCTGTTCACTCGACTCGACCGGTTCACTCAACTCGACTGGTTACCGGTGACTCGCTGGAGAAGACGATCGGACGGCCCTCGCCGTCCTCGGAGGCTGTCCGAAGAAGATGACCGGACCGCCACCTCCGCCGCCGTCTGGTTCGCCGGAAACTGCCATTTCCGGCCGATTTTCAAGGTTTTCTAACTTCTTCATTTCTTGACCGTTTTTCACGATCTACACATGGAAATTCATCTACTTTTCACCAAGAATCCAAATATGAGGTCAAAGTTCCGAGATCGTACCTGATTTGGCCGGAAAACGGCCGAGAATGTTCGGTTCACCTCCCTCCTCCGTCCGTCGCCTACGGCGGTGCTCCTGCTCCAATAACTACCCCAAAATGCTCGTGGGGTCCCGGGGAAGATCCTCCCGACCTTGGTTTTGTTCGAATCGGATCGAAATCCCTCTGATGAATATGGACCTTCGGTGTTCGCACGGGGAGGACTCGGGTAGGACCGAGACTGCATCGACCAATCTCCCGAGGAGAGAGAAAAATATCTGTTATATAATTTCAACTTTTCCAAAATTACCAAACTGCCCCTGCAGCTTCTAGACCCGTAACGAACTCATCGGATCTCTATTTTCCGCGTGCCGCCTTTCTACGAACTTGTGAGTTCGAGACCTACGCAACAACCCAAGAAAAATTCCCAAAAGTATTACCAGTCAAAAAGTGACTCCCGAACCCATCCAAAAATGAAGGTAAAATTGTCCAATTCTCAAAACAATTTAATTTCTGGTCCGGGTCGTTACAATCTACCCCCCTTACAGAAATTTCGTCCCCGAAATTTTCCTAACACAGGTTAAAGAACCAACCTCCTATTCAGTTCAAGGTCGCTAAAGAGGTAAACTCCTCGGATGCATCTTGTTAACATAATTCCTTAAATAATTTACACACAAGTGTGCGGTCTGCAGGAAGTTAACCTAAAGCTCTGATACCACTTGTAAGGACCCTTCCCGAATTTTCCCTCGAAACCCGGAAAGAACCCTTATCCCGTCTGACAGCTCTTTTACCTCAAAATTTAATTACCAGAAATACCCTATGTTCTTAAATAATTTTTATTAAACCTTACAGGGTTCCCAACAGAATCTCTGTACTTACTGATCACTCCTACTGTCAGACACAGGATAAAATACCAGTCAAAACTAAGACCTCGGAATAGTGGTGGTTCAAATAGAAATACTCTTTGATACCAAATGTCAGTAGTCAGACATTGCTGACATCTCTACTGGAAAACCACAAGACAAAAGACTAGTCAGATACTAGTGAACCAATAATAATTCGTCCCCCTGGGTCACCCCCCACACCAACCCACTGACTTGGATGACGACGTATTTTCATATGTTGATTAGGCCCATAACAATTGTCGTCTGGTTCATATTAGAGCTGAAAATATCCTCGGCTATCATATCGTATCATAACTCTCTGTACCATGATATCTCATCAGTCGGCATATCTCCCGACTATCATATCCCTAGCCACCAGGGTATCCCTTGGGGTGTGCTAGAATATGTACTACTTGGACTCGACCACAATCTCTGCAAAATCACCTTTTATATTGGAGGTTCACCGGGAGTCCGCCAAGACGGAACCAAGGCCCGGGTTCTAGGCCCCATCAAATCGATTTTGTTTATATTAGGGGTTCACCGGGAGTCCGCCAACACGGAACCAAGGCCCGGGTTCTAGGCCCCATCAAATCGGTTTTGTTTATATTAGGGGTTCACCGGGAGTCCGCCAACACGGAACAAAGCCCGGGTTCTAGGCCCCATCAAATCGGTTTTGTATCCAAATCAAGTATATATTTTGTTTATCATTTATCACAAATACGATTTCAACTCATAACCATGTACCCAAATAATTACCACGTCCAAACAATATCAAAACCGAATCCAACAACCATATCATTTCTCACAATACACTTCCACTGAAATATTGGAACAACAATTATCCAGCAATCATTGCACCCATACACAACAGTATTTAAATCTAGGATATTAATACATGCATTACAATTTATAAATACAACCATACACAACAGTAATTAAATCAAATATATTTATACATGCATTACAATTTATAAATCAAAGTCCGCTTACCATCACCATCCAACCCAAAATTCATGTACGCTCTAGCCTCAGAACACCTACACCATAATGACCCAACTACCTTGACTTTCCAAGCTCAAAACCCTCTCCACGGTCAATCCTTACCGCTGGGATTGCCCAACCGAGCTCTAAATGAACTCCTATGGCCTCGAAACCAACAAAATCTGATCCGGAACGTCCCAAAATTCTTAGTCACGCGCCGCCGTGACTTCGGGAACAGTCCCACGCGCTGCCACGCGCCACCGGAAGGTCAAAACACGCGCCCACGCGCTGCCACGCGCCGGTCACGCGCCTGCTACAGTGTTCACGCGCCTGCTACAGTGTTCACATGCCTGGACCGGTCCAACCCGGCCCGGCTCGACCTGACCCGGTCCAACTCGACCGGTTCACTCGACTCGATCGGTTCAATCGACTCGACCGGTTCAATCGACTCGACCGGTTACCGGTGACTCGCCGGAGAAGACGACCGGATGGCCCTCGCCGTCGCCGGAGGCTGGCCGGAGAAGATGACCGGACCGCCACCTCCGCCGCCGTCTGGTTCGCCGGAAACTGCCATTTCCGGCCGATTTTTAAGGTTTTCTAACTTCTTCATTTCTTGACCGTTTTTCACGATCTACACATGGAAATTCATCTAGTTTTCACCAGGTATCCAAATACGAGGTCAAAGTTCCGAGATCGTACCTGGTTTGGCCGGAAAATGGCCGAGAATGTTCGGTTCACCTCCCTCATCCGTCCGTCGCCTACGGAGGTGCTCCCGCTCCAATAACTACCCCAAAATGCTCGTGGGGTCCCGGGGAAGATCCTCCCGACCTTGGTTTTGTTCGAATCGGATCGCAATCCCTCCGATGAATATGGACCTTCGGTGTTCGCACGGGGAGGACTCGGGTAGGACCGAGACTGCATCGACCAATCTCCCGAGGAGAGAGAAAAATTTCTGTTATATAATTTCAACTTTTCCAAAATTACCAAACTGCCCTTGCAGCTTCTAGACCCGTAACGAACTCATCGGATCTCCGTTTTCCGCGTGCCGCCTGTCTACGAACTCGTGAGTTCGAGACCTACGCAACAACCCAAGAAAAATTCCCAAAAGTATTACCAGTCAAAAAGTGACTCCCGAACCCATCCAAAACTGAGGGTAAAATTGTCCAATTCTCAAAATAATTTAATTTCTGGTCCGGGTCGTTACAAATTCTGAGAAAATTCAACATGGAGAAGTGCAAGCCAACAACAACCCCAATGAATCAAAAGGAGAAGTTTTGCAAAGAAGATGGAGATGCAAAGGTTGATGAAAGGCTTTACAGAACCTTAATAGGCTGCTTGATGTACCTGACTGCAACAAGACCAGATATTATGAATGCTATAAGTCTACTCTCCAGGTACAAGCACTGTGCTAGTGAAATTCATTTTCAAGTAGCAAAAAGAATTGTTAGATATATCGAGGGTACAATTGACTATGGTCTGAGGTTCTGTCAAGTTAAAAATTTCACACTTCATGGTTATTCTGATAGTGATTGGGCTGGTTGTGTTGATGACATGAGAAGTAATTAAGGTTATTGTTTTAGTTTTGGTTCTGCTATGTTCTCATGGTGTTCTAAGAAGCAAGAAGTCATAGCTCAATCCACAGCAGAAGCAGAATATGTAGCTGCTGCAAATCAGGCTCTCTGGATTAGGAAATTGATGGCATACCTACATATGGAGAAAAAGGAAGGCACACAGATACTTGTAGACAACCAAGCTGCAATTTCAATTGCAAATAATCCAGTGTTCCATGGCAAAACAAAACACTTCATGCTGAAACTCTATTACCTAAGAGAGGAACAAAGAGAAGGAGAAATACAGTTGATCTACTACAAAACAGAAAATCAAAATGATGACATCATGACCAAGGCACTTCCCAAAGCTAGGTATGAGTTCTTAAGGCAAAGGCTTGGAGTCTGCAACTCCAGAGCTAAGGAGGAGTGTTGAATGATGCCCCAGGAGCTGCTAACGTGGAGCTGAGTGGGTTACTGATGTTTGATTTGTTGAGGTTTAATAAAACACATGCTGAATTGAAGTTGTCAAAGTCTGTTAGGCTTGACCTATTCTTCAGCTATTTTTGTTGGAAGTTTCTGTTATGTAACATGCGGCAGATTTAGCTGCATTCTTTAAACTTTTTCTATTTTGATAAGTTGTATAAATAAGTGCTTTGATGATCAATAAAAAATAAGCTCAATAAGTCTCAAAATTAAGTTTGTTTTTTACAGCTTTTACACTTTATTTATGTCAAAAACCTACAGCATCAGTATAAGCCAAAGCAAGAAGAGCACGATCAAAAGACCGCAAGGCCCCCTTCATTACTTTCTTGAATTCAAAATCACTAGCAAACGAGAATAGGATTCTCTTCGAAACCTCCAGATGGACTGCAGAGAAGTCTGCACGCAGATGCCAAATCGCCTTGAGCGTACCAACCAAAGCATCCTTATGGTAGCTTTTGGACGTCAGGAGTTGCCCAACCAGAAGACAGTGCTCAGTTTTTGCTGACCCCAAGTCGTCATCAAGAACTATTTGCTCAGATTCAAGTTCCGTAATAGCCAGCTTAGCACTCAAGCTTCCTGTGAAAGTGTCCATGAATCCAACAAGGGTTGCTGCGAGAAGAAATTAGCACCACCGGAACAAGGAAAGAAGATACGGTCGAAATTGACTCAGCCGCATAAGACTAAGGCGTTGTAAACCCTAGCAGAGCACACAAAATCCTAACCGGAAAAAACAGAAGGGACTTGGATATCCACGTAAAACTTGTTGTGCCTTAGCTGTGTACTTTATTAACTTTATTTTTCTAGCCAAAATAAAGTTAATTCCGTACATTAATAAAATAATAACCTTAGAATAAATTACAAGAAGGGTAGAAAAGAAATTTCTGGCCAAAATTTACCAAAGGGAGAAGAAGGAAAAATAATGAAGAAAATGACCTCTCAGAGATGGAGAAGGATAAGTTGAATTGTCGAAGATGACGATAGAGGTTGGACTCTAGAGCCTGCTTTATTGAACGTGGGGAGGAAAAAAACTTGTTTTCAATTGTCACTTAAAGAATTTTTGTATTAAATATGTTAGGCCTCGTTAATGGGCCAAAATTTATGGGCTTGGACCGGGCAGGCCGGGCTTATTGTATCAAAAATATGTGGGCCGGGACGAGCGAGTTTAATGAGAAATATAGAAAGGAAAAACCTTTCATCGGGCCGGGCTTTTTTGGGTTTTACAATCCTAGTCGGGTTAGCCCGTTCGGGCCGGGCTAAATGGGCTTTTTATGAACATAAAAAAAATGTACACTCAAACCTTAAAAAAAAATAAAAAATTATTGTAAGTTCGAGCTTATATAATTATTGTTGGGAATATATCTTTGTTGATGTATATGGCTACAATTTTTTTTTTTTGCCAAGAAGAAGAAATTCAATAATTAAAGGCGAATATAAATGTTTACATGTTTTGCAAGAAAGTTAAATAACCATGAGGGCTCTAAGCCCTCCCATCTTGAACAACGCTTAGAGCGTTTACATAAGGCAGCAACTTCATGAGCTGCTACGTTATTTTTTCGAGGAGTAAAACGCAACTTGACAACCTCAAAGAGAGGTTGTAATGCCAAGATATCAAAAATCAAGCCTTCAATATTAGCATCCACACCAACTCATGTCTTCACACACTGCACTAGGAGCTTAGAGTCCGTCTCAAAGATCATTTTTTACAGTCATATTTTGCACAATCAATCATAGCTGCACGCACAGCATACGCTTCAGCCTGCAAACTACTAGCACAAGGCAAACCACCTTCCCCTTCCGCTGCAATAAACATCCCCAGTGAGGTCCTACGGACCCAGCCATACGCCCCAAATCTCTCATCTCCGCTGTATGCACCATTACAGTTCACACAAAGCTGGCAGGGGGGCGACACCAGCCACGGTCTGCTCTAGCCTCGGCCATAGGCGTGTGAACCGTGCAAATCAGTTCTAGTTTTCCATGCCTAGCAGTGACAAAATCCTGCACCTGATCCACCATCAACTGAATCGCAGTACTAGGATCAATCTCAACGTCATTGTAGCATTGCATATTGCGGCATTTCCACAATCGCCATAGCCCAAACACCAAAAATTGCACAGTAGAATTCTGCTGACCATTCAAAGAGAAAACCCGCAGAAAATATTGCCAATACCACACAAAATCCTCACCCTCTACTCTGCTCAAGTCAACCTGTAAAAGGCTTCCAAACCAGAAAATCTGAGCAAATCTACATTCAAAAAACAGGTGTACCTGGGTTTCCTCCGCTTCTCCACATTGAGGACAGACATTATCCACTAAGATGTGGGGTTTCACCAAGTTGGCCCTCACTGCCAAAAATTGCTTACAACACTTCCAAATGATTAGCTACAGTTTAGGAGGCATAGCAGTTGTCCATATAGATTCCCAAAGTTCAATTTGCTAATTCACGGCACTAGTTTCCCCAGTGCCTTGCTTCCTTTTAAATTCTCCATTTCGCAGCATCTCTAGTGCAACATAGTACCCTGATTTAACAGTATAACTCTCATTCTTGGCATGATGCCATATATACCGGTATGAACAGCCAAGATAGCTAAGAGGACTAGATAACATACATTGTGCCTCCTCACGGTTGAAGACAGTGGCAATTACTTCAGTATTCCAGCACTTACTATCCTAGTCAATCAAGTATGCGACCACATCTGGCATAAGGGCATGGCGAGAAATAGGGAGAAATGGACGCCTCGTGGGTAGCTAAGGATCATTAAGAACATTAACCCTGCTACCGTCACCAATCCTCCAGCGAAGACTAGATTTAAGTACCTGCAGCCCTTGAATAATACCCTTCCAGCCCCAAGAGCTGCCCCTCCCCTCACTAGCCTTAAGAATATGATCAGCTGGGAAATATTTCCCCTGTAAAATTTGTGCCAGGATAGACTCACGGTTATTTAGGATTCACCATCTTATTTTGGCAAGCATCGCCACATTGAAACAACAAAGGTCCTTAAATCCCAAACCACCACCTCGCCTAGGCTTCGTAAGCTTATCCCAAGAGCCCCAATGGATCCCAGTCTTTCTGCCCGTAATCCTCCACTAGAAATCAGCCATGATACGCGTAATGTCATTATAGACCATCACCGGTAATAAGAAGCAAGTCATAGAGTATATAGGCATGGCCATAGCAACTTATTTAAGAAGGACTTTCTTACCAGTAGGAGACAGGTATTGCTCCGCCCATCCCTATATTCGATTCTCAATTCTCAACCGGGTCCCCTTCAAAACCGTCTTCTTGGAAGTACCAAAATCTACCATGAGTCCCAGATACTTGTCAAAGCCATCACTACACTGAATACCAAGAAGGTTGGATAATGATGCCTTTCTATCAGCTTGACAATCACAACTAAATAAGACAGCACTCTTGAACTAAATAAGACAGCACTCTTGTCAAAATTTGCAAACTGTCCAGACTCCGGAGCAAAAGTGCTAAGAATCTCCTTAACACAAGTAGCCGCATCAACTTTGGCTTTACACATGAAAACTGAATCATCACCAAACATATGTGAGTAAGGTTCAGACCATTAGGCACCAATCTGATACATCTAAACAACCCCTCTTCTTCACGCTTTCTTATCAAAGCCGAGAGCCTTTCCACACAGAGAACAAACAAAAATGGGGATAAGGGATCACCTTGTCTTATTCCTCGAGATGGTCTTATAAAACCAGACGGCTCTCCATTAATCATGACACTAGAAGTAGCTGAAGTAACACATCCCATGATCCACTGGATGAATTTAGCTTCAAAACCAAGCTGAGTCATGACTGATAATAGAAGAAATATTGAACACAATATTTATGAACTTTATTTCTACTAAGTATAACTTTGCAAGTGCACAAAATCGATGGAGATAGTATAATGACAAGCAAAGGTCGATCCCTCGAGGACTTGTTCAAGATTAACCCAATTAAGTTCATATTTGTTAACTTAAATAAAAACACACACACACACACCAAGGGGGAGTTTATGATTGAGAGTTGAAAATCAAAGTGCAGAAAATAACAATGCAAGAATGAAAGATTGATTGTTTGTTAACTAAGGCAAATTAAGGCTGGTTATCCACTCTAACCAATTATAGCTCTTAACTAGATTATCTTGACCTAATTACTATGCAATTCTGAATTAGGTGCCCATGCCTAGGTCCTGGCGTTGGTACACTAAACACATATCATTCTCTCTTACTTAGCATGTTTTAGACAGGGCATATGCCTACAACGTCTATCACCTACCAGTTAAGATGACGCATGAAGTACTAAGAGAATTTAATGACACCACAGTAGCCTAGAAGAGTGGGATGCATCCCTAGGTTGTCATGAATTCCGATTCCAAGATTATTTCTTAACCTCAACCTCTTGAAGCTAATGAATCACAGGATGATATGGCGGTCACTCAAGCAATTCCATCAATAATTTATGCAAACAATGTAGCTAATCTTATAAACATAAAATAATGGTAGTTAAAGCAGTAATTAGAGTTATTCAGCATGCATAGCAATTAAGAACAAGAATAAAAATCTACTTAACGAGCTACCATGGCTAGGGCTTCAAACAGCCCTAATTCTGAAAGGAACTACTCACTCATAACTGAAATTGAAACAAATATAATTGAATTCATAAGTAAATTGCAATAATCAAAATAAGGGTACAGAAGAGATTGTTGAAGAACAGGTACAACAGAGCCCCAACAGAGCCTTCTTCTCCAAGCTCCACGCCTAATAATTTGTGTGTAAAATATTATCTCTAAAAATATGGTCCCCCAAAGGCAAAACCTTGTCCTATATGGATTGGTATTAAAAACCCTAGCCTAGAATGTTCTAGAATAGTTATTGTACTTCTAAGTAATTACAAAGTCCCTAAAATCTATTAGAACCAATCAGAACATAGTTGGGAGTGTGAATGTAAGCTGGCAAGTGGGAACACAAGCTCGCCGCGGGCAGCCCGCTGTCTTCCCGGAATTTAGTACTTGGCCTTTGGAATGTCTTCGTCATAGGGGTCTGGGACTACGCTTTTAAGGCACTCCATGAGTATAGTAAAAGCGCATATTTGCTCAGGCTAGGTGCAGAGGTTGTCAAGCTTAACGCAGAGGAGGAACTGTGATCCACCTCTGACGGAACAGGAACTAGGGTTTAGGCGCAGAGGCTGGGCTCATATGGGAAGTTCTTGGGACATGTACTCGACATGTCCTGGCATGACCTTGGCACTTCTAGGACATGAACTTGATGTCATGAGACACAGGTTTGGGACCCGGAGGGCATGATCTGAGGTACTTGGTCAAGGACTCAAAATAGGCGCACAAGCGCACTCAGGACCTAGTTCAGGACCAGGTATTGAAATGAGGACATCTCTTTCATCTGAACTCCGATTTGAGTCATTCTTTTCGCATTCTTCTCAGAATTTACCTATCTTTCTAAATCTGCACAAGTCTCACAAGGTTGATCATTTTCTACTATTGATGGCACAAAATCATTCAAAAGACATGTAAGAGAGGTATATAAAGACATCAAAATGATGCATAAATAATGACTGATCAAATACCCCCAAACCTATCTTTTGCTAGTCCCTGATAAAGATCTCATGAAAGGAATTGAACTTTAAGAACATAGATACGTACCTTAATCATCAACATGATTGTCCATAAGATCAGTTTGGTCTTCTTTTTTCGGTTGTAACGGGGCTAAGGTTAGGGGTTTAGCAAGGAAGGATGGGATTCAAAGAACTTGAGATGTGCCAAGGCATGAGAAGTCATGACTTGAACTTGGAATTTCTTAACTGAATCCTTTCTTAAGGCTCACGGCATTGTGGTTTCTTGATGGCTTATTTTGAGGCTCTTGTGGCTTATTTTGAGGCTCTTGTGGCTTATTTTGAGGCTCTTGGCTCACTTGGCTCAATTCACTTTGTTTTTCACTTTTTATCTTTTTCTTTTCTTTTCTTCTCAATGTTTCTTTACTTTTGAACTTTGAATTGGGCAGCATCTTTTTTCACCTCTCATTCTCGCCATGAATCTCATTTACGGCAACCTTAGCACAAACTGAGGTTATAGGGTATGGTTGTGATGAATGGCTAAGTATTTCGGTTAGGTTATACTTTGGGTGATGAAAGAAAAGGCTGAGTGTTTGGCTTCAAAATTGGCTTAGGGAACATGCAATAGGGTAGGATAAAGCCTTTAGAGGTTAAAGCATACATAGCCTACATCACTTCTTATGGCGAACCACACATTAAATCAAGAGTATCTAAATGGTGTTAGTTCTTTAAAATTCAATGCAAAATGATGTAATGAGATCAACAATTAAGAACAAAAGCGATGAGTGTTTAAGAGTGGAAACAAGTATATCCCTAAAAAAGAATGGCAATTAGGCTCAAAGATCTCACAGGGTAGTCTCCACTAATTTTCTAAGGTTCACTCAAATTCAGTTATTTCGTTCACTTAATCACTTAAAACATGGCATTGTGAAGTGCAGATTATGAACTACTTGACCATGGCATGACTCTTAGTAAGGCTAAGATAGTTAACTTAGCATATACATCCTTATTAACAAGTTATCATACTATTCAAAAGCAAAAAATTAAGTAACTAACTAAACACACAAAAACTAAGGCTGAAAATTCAAAAGTCCTGGTCGTGTATCACCCACAAACCTACTTGTTTCTATATGCAAAAAGTTTAAATCCACACCCCCAAACCTAAACTGAACATTGTCCTCAATGTGATAAGCAGTAAGCATGACAACAGTAGAAAGGTTAGAGAGATATAACGGGCAAAAATAGAAAAGGAAGTGAGAAATACATACCTGGGATAGGCTGCTTCCTAAGAGCGCTTTATTTAACGTCTAGGCAAGATGGGGCTGGCATGCTAGGCATTTGATGGTGTGCCCAGGATTTCAGCGTCAACATGGAACCGATTATGAGCATCTTGCTGTAGAATCTGCGATGCATCATGGAGAAAAAAGTTAGAAACACATAAAGGAATCCACCGACGAGAACGTAACTTATTGGGAAAGAGATTGAGGAGTGATATGAATGAGAGCAGTTTCTGTCCATTCTAGACTGTCTTCCTTGGACAATGCTCATGGGGGAATAGCTTTGGTGGTGCCTTGTACGTTCTAGACTTCATCCTTGGTCCCTTCCGTTGATTTTTCCTTCGGAACTTGAAGAAGGGGACCAAATTGAGGGCCTTTAGCATATTCTTGGGGTTTTTATGGTGGAACAGGTCCTTGTCCGTGGGTATAGGCTGAGACACGGCTGGCAGAAGATTGGGAGGCACGGGCTGGTCCTTGGGTTCTGCCGTGGATGTGTCTTGAAGCATGGCCACATCGCTACGCGTCTCAGATATGCACTGGGAAGGTTCTGGTGCAGCGACTAAGAGCTTGCCCTATAGTGAATCAGTTGGCGCAACTTGGTGCGTTGAAGGCGTGCCCTGGACATGTCCAGGTTCTGTGTTGCTGGGCTGTGGCTGCGGCAGGGTATTTGGCAAGTCCTGGGACTCAGCAGGAACCTGGGTTTGGGGCAGGGCAGTAAGCAGAACGTGGTCATGGTTGTGGGACACAGCTTTGGGCAATGCGTTGCTACTAGGCAGCACATAGGGCAGGGGCATGGGTTTGACCTGGATGTCCTTGTCACCATCATCCGTCCTATTCTCTTCCTCCCAGTTTTCTTCCATTTCGCTTTCCAATCTGTTAGTGCAAGGCAAAGAGGTATAGTTAGACATGAAATCAGAATTAGAAACATTTTAAAAGGAAGAGTATATTGGAGGGTATGAATTGGGTGCGTCCCACTGCTCAATCTGAGCAGACACTGTCACGGCATAGCCTTGAGCGGAATTCATGGCATCCATGGCAAGCATTTGTCGAAGTGTTAGCTTGGTTGTGTCCTCATTATGCTCTTCATCCGTGTGATGGTTCTGATTACAAGCCTCCATGCTTTGTATCCTGGTCCACATCGATGGTTGGGTGGACTTTGCGGCCTCCATGGCAAGCACTTGTCGAAGTGTTGGCTCGATGATAGTTTCATCATGATCATCATTCACGGCCTCACTTGGTGGGAAACGTGCCCTTTCTTCGATTTGGTGCATGTTGAAGTCAAACTCCCTCCTGCTCTTTTCCAGTCTTTCCTCCAGGCGCTGGCTTTCCTCTAGGCTTTCTTTAGAAGCAGGTGCCATGTATTGAGTACAAATCCCGATGCATTGTACCAAGGCTGTCAGCGAAGGGTGGAGGTTAGGAGTTGGTTCATAGTGAGGAACTATTTGAGGGGAGTTCCATGTGAAATTAGGTTGTTGGCACCATCCTGGGTTGTATGGTTCTGGGTGTTCTTGATAATGGGATGCCGGCTGATTGCTCCACCCTGGGTTGTATGGTTTTGGGTTTTCGTGATTGCTCCACCCCGGGTTGAATGAAGTTGGGTATGGATTGTTCCAAGCTCCCGTCTCCATGTATGGATAATTCCATGGTCCCATATCCATGTATGAGTTGTTCATATGTACATGAAACAGATGACAAACTAAACTAGTAAACAATCTAAATGAAATCAAAATGTTAAAATACAAAATTGAGTTAACTAAATTTGAATTAATGGGCATCGTTGAGGGAAAAGTCACCGACAACGGCGCCAAAAACTCGATAGAAGAAATATTGTAAAGACAAGTAAATCAAAATGCAGAAAATAACAATGCAAGAATGAAAGGTTGATTGTTTGTTAACTAAGGTGAATTAAGGCTTATTATCCACTCTAACCAATTATAGCTCTTAACCAGATTATCTTGACCTAATTACTATGCAATTCTGAATTAGGAGCCCATGCCTAGGTCCTGGCGTTGGTACACTAAACACATATCATTCTCTCTTACTTAGCATATTTTAGACAGGGCATATGCCTAGAACGTCTATCACCTACCAGTTAAGATGACGCATGAAGTACTAAGAGAATTTAATGACACCACAGTAGCCTAGAAGAGTGGGATGCATTCCTAGGTTGTCATGAATTCCGATTACAAGATTGTTTCTTAACCTCAACCTCTTGAAGCTAATCAATCACAGGATGATATGGCGGTCACTCAAGCAATTCCATCAATAATTTATGCAAACAAGGTAGCTAATCTTATAAACATAAAAGAATGGTAGTTAAAGCAGTAATCAGAGTTATTCAGCGTGCATAGCAATTAAGAACAAGAATAAAAATCTACTTAACGAGCTAACATGGCTAGCGCTTCAAACAGCCCTAATTCTGAAAGGAACTACTTACTCATAACTAAAATTGAAACAAATATAATTGAATTCATAAGTAAATTGCAATAATAAAAATAAGGATACATAAGAGATTGTTCAAGAACATGCACAGTAGAGCCACGACAGAGCCTTCTTCTCCAAGCTCCACACCTAATAATCTGTGTGTAAAATATTATCTCTAAAAATGTGGTCCCCCAAAACACTGAACTAAGGCTCCCTTTTATAGACAAAGGGAAAACCTTGTCCTATAAGGATTGGTATTAAAAACCCTAGCCTAGAATGTTCTAGAATAGTTATTGTACTTCTAAGTAATTACACAGTCCCTAAAATCTATTAGAACCAATCAGAACATAGTTGGGAGTGTGAATGCAAGCTGGCAAGTGGGAACACAAGATGGCCGCGGGCAGCCTGCGGTCTTCCCGTGGTCTTCCCGGAATTTAGAACTTGGCCTTTGGAATGTCTTCGTTATAAGGGTCTGGGACTGCGTTTTAAGGCACTCCATGAGTATAGTAAAAGTGCATATTCGCTCAGGCTAGGTGCAGAGGCTGTCAGGCTTAACGCAGAGGAGGAACTGTGATCCACCTCCGACGGAACAGGAACTAGGGTTTAGGCGCAGAGGCTGGGCTCGGATGGGAAGTTCTTGGGACATGTACTCGACATGTCCTAGCATGACCTTGGCACTTCTAGGACATGAACTTGATGTCATGAGACACAGGTTTGGGACCTGGAGGGCATGATCTGAGGTACTTGGTTAAATACTCAAAATAGGCGCACAGGCGCACTCAGGACCCAGTTCAGGACCTGATATTGAAATAAGGACATCTCTTTCATCTGAACTCCGATTTGAGTCATTCTTTTCGCATTCTTCTCAGAATTTACCTATCTTTCTAAATCTGCACAAGTCTCACAAGATTGATCATTTTCTACTATTGATGGCACGAAATCATTCAAAAGACATGTAAGAGAGGCATATAAAGACATCAAAATGATGCATAACTAATGACTGATCAAATGCCTTCAGAAAACTCCATTCTACTCGATCATAGGCTTTCGCCATGTCAAGCTTAAGCACCATTTCCTCCCCATCCACACCCTTCTTCTTCTTCAGAGTATGCAGCACTTCATGCATCACCAATATATTATCATAAATCTGTCGACCTTCCACAAAATCAGATTGAATTGGGCTAATGATTTGCTTTAGCACCCACTTTAACCGATTTTTAGAACCTTGGAGATTATCTTGTACAGAATATTGCATAAAGAAATTGGCCTCAATTGAGTCATATATGTTGGCGGTACTTTGGGAGCAAGGCAATATTCGTGTGGTTATACTTGCCACCCATATGACCCGTATCAAAGAAAGCCTTAACAAAACCTATGACATCCTCACCAACGAAACCCCAGTGCTTCTGATAGAAAGCTGCAGTGAAGCCATCAGGTCCTGGCGATTTTGTGGGGTGCAAGGTAAGCATGGCAGACCGCATTTCCTCCTCACCAATCTGCCTTGTGAGCAAGTTGTTTTCTGCTGTAGAAATACAGCTTTGGATGCAGTTGATCACTGTATTCCCCCTTGGAGTTGACTAGAAGTAAACATGGTCTGGAAGTATTCCACTGCAGTTAAACGAATAGCTACATCATTCTCGATCCAAATTCCCAAGCTATCATGAATTCCCAGAATTCGATTTTGTCTTCAGCATTTAACAGTTTTAGCATGGAAGAACTTCGTGTTTTTATCTCCCTCATTCAACCATTGAATCCTGGATTTTTGTTTCCAGTAAATCTCCTCATCTAGGAGAGCACCCTTCAAATCAGTTTCCATTATCTAAACACGACTAGCTTCAAAAGTTGGCTGCTAATAAGCAGTACGCAGCCCTTCCCTCAATTCCTCTATACGCTTCTGGGCATTCGAACCACTCTTTTTTTGTCATGCTAAGATACCACGGAGAACACCATTCAGCTTCCTTTCTATATGAGCCAAACCCTCCATAGATAAAATATGCTGCCAAGAGTTCCTAATTTCTTCAATACAGCCCTTATCATAACCCCACCTCGGATCATATATAAACTGTCTCCATATAGGCAAGTGTGAGACTTGGAGCAGACACAACACCTGCACCTGCATCTGTTTCTAGTCTGCCCTTAGGATGTCCTTCCAAGCGTTTGAACCCTCTCCGAATCGAGTTAGCCTTTGTAATAATAGGAGCCAGGTTAAACAGGTCAGAACCCAAAAGGTTCATTTCCTCCTCCTCAACACGTACTGCTTGAGTCTGGATAGCCTCACTGTCATCAATCCTATCACTCAGGTCAACACCCTAAGAGGTTAAGATCACCACCCCCTGGCCCAATGAGACCAGCATAAAAAAACCTTCTCCCTCTCACGAGTTTCAACCTCCTCCCCTCTTTCTCTCGCCATTCTGATTTGAGCAGCTATCACACTGTCCTTCTCCCCCACGCTACAAAGCCTATCAGGCTATTTTAGAGGAGACGAAGCCGTATCTGAAAGATTTGAGGAAGGCCCACGTCTCTTAGCCACCCCATTTCTCATTCCTCATGAATTAGTGTCTCCAACTAAAGGAGTCCGACCTAGACGAAGATAGCGCAGCCCCCCTCACACGTCCACCTCCATTTCTCAATGGGTCTGCCTTTCCAAACTCACGTTTACCAAAAATTCTCAGTTTATAGCCCCTCAAGTCCTCGACCGCATCCAACCCCACAAAAGGATTAGGTTCATTCACCTGTGAGGGGTTAGTCTCAAGATCTGCTCCCGCTTCTCCATCCACAAATAGGTGACTGGTATGAGAGCCATGACCACATCGAGTACAATATTCAAGCAGGTTTTCAAACATGAAACCCACACATTGCGTGCCCTAGTCTGGGAAGTCCACACACGTCCCACGCATAAGTGGCTCAGTCACATCCAACCGGACACGAACACGAATAAAATGACCAATGCATTCAGCACCGTCAGACTGACCAATCTCAAGTACCTCTCCAATCCATCCCCCAATCCGTCGAGCCATAGCCACCGTCATATTAAGCGGTGGAACGCCATGGATCTGCACCCAAAAAACTGCCAGTGAAAGCTTCATCGAATGAAAGTTGTGACCTGTAGGAATCTCCTTCATTAACATTAGGGCTTCCTTAAACAGCCAAGGCTCCATTTCCAGAACACGAGCTTTATCACGCAGGGCCCCAAATCTGACCAGAAACCGCTTATCCCCAATCTGCCGAATTGAAACACCAGCCGAACCTCGCCAGAGACTAGTGAAAACAGAGATAAAAGCTTCCCTTTTCACTGGTTTCCTAGTGAAGATCTCCACCACGAGATTAAATTTTGCCCCAACCAACACTCCTTCTGTCTCATTCTTACCAAGCACCACACATATCCTTTCTTTCTCCGAAAGGCGTAGATTGCGCCCAAGACACGCTGCCAAGTCTTCCATGGAAATTGCACACCAGGTGAAACCGTGGTACGCACGGAACGTCGCACAGCCTAAGTTAAGGCTACACATGAACTCATCACACGTTCTTCCCTAACACTGGCCTCACGCACACTCGTGTTTGAAACTCACTTTTTTACACTCACTCTCCCAGCCAAGGTCGCAAACCAGGGCACTAGCCTTAGTGTTGCAGAACCAGAAAGCCGCCGCAAAAAGCCAAACCCTAGCAGAGACACAACCTCCTTACTAGGACCATTGTTGTTGATTTCTTAAATGTTTAGGAAACCTTTTCCTTGGTATATGGCTACAATTAATATATGGTTATATAGTGAATATATATATATATATATATATATATATATATTTGTTGAAGTATATTGTTACATAGTCCGAACTTAATTTGGAAATATATCTTAATTGATGTATATGGTACAATAAATATATGGTTACATAGTAAATATATCTTTGTTGATGTATATGGTTATATAGTCCATATTTAATTTGAAATTATTTTTGTTGGTGTATATAGTAGTTATCCTAAATCTTAAACCCCTTTTATTTTAGAATAATATTAAAATTTGTGGGTCTTGCGGGCCAGGCTTAGCGGGCTGGGTCGGGCTTTATTTTAGCAGTTCGAGCCTTATTTCAAGTTTAAACACCCCAAGCCCAAGCCCGGCCCATAATATATCGGGCCTGGCCAGCCCCCAGGCCGTATCGGGCCTGGTCGGACTTCTTTTCCATCATATTTTAAAACTGAAAATAGCTTTATTTCCTTCATAAAAACTCGAAAACAAAAGGATGTTAATTAGAAATAAACTCAGAGAAACATGTATAAATTTCCTCGGTCACTTTCCTATACCATCTCACATAGTTATATATATATATATATATATATATATATATATATATATATATATATATATATATATATTAATGAAAATGATAGGTATAAAGATGAATGAAAATATATATATATATATATATATATATGTAAATATATTAATCCGTGAAGTTGGCTTTGGTGGTATGGGGTTCACAAGCCTTAGAAGCTGGAGTTGGCTCAACATGAGGGGTAGGGTCCACAAGCTTTCCAACAAGTTCTTTGGGCAACCCTTGAGATAAAATGTGTAAAATAGCTTGAGAGGGTACACAAGGTTGTGCACGGAAATGTGATCATAGTCCCCGAAATAAAAGTTGTAGACCGCCTCATAGCGGTCAACGTTATTCATCTCCCATTTGTTTTGGATCAAAACGATTATCCTTGCTGTAATTCCAATGCGTTTTTGCAAGTCTCCGGTGTACAACTTGTTGGTGAAGGGGACTAGATCTTAGGTACGCCGGACTTCTACGGTCCAGCTCATTGAACTCATACACATAAAGTACTTGTTCACCAACTTCAGCTGTTTCATTAGGGTTAGGATTTGTTGTTGGCTTGGCCTGGCTTTTGCAAGTGAACCATGATGTTTTGGGGCCATGTGAGTTTGAGCCAATGTGCCGATTGTGGAGTTCGAGATGATCAAATGTTGTGCACTTTAATTTGAAGCTCCAAGGGGAGTTGAAGGAATGCCTTATAGGATGCCCCCAGCCACCTCTAGACTACCGGTAAGTTCATGGGGGAAGATGACGTGTAACTCAGACAAGAGACGGTGCTAAACAATTGATCATTGATCAAAGAAATATGTTTTGGTCGGTGATCGAGAAAATGATCGATGGGAAATGCATGCAAGAGCTAAGATGTAAGTTTTGATATATAATCATCTTGTCTACTTAATCACATAAAATATGGTTCCATTGTGAAGTGCATAGTTATGATACAAAACTAATCATGACTAACTTTAGTAAAGCATTAACGATTAACTTAGTATATTCATCTTTATTAACAAGCAGAAAGTAATGAATTTACGAAAAACAAAAACTTATTTTTTTCAAAATTTTTTTCCGAAATTTGTTTTGTTTTTAAATTAATTTATTTCCGAAATTTTTCTTATTTTTTTATTTTTTATGTTTTTTTATTTTTCGAAATTCCCATTCCAAATAAGTTTTCCAATTTTAAAATGAAAGTCCACACCCCCAAACCTATAAACTGAACATTGTCTTCATTGTGATAAAGTAAAGATTAAATGAAAATAGAAAAGTTAAGGCATGACATCAAACAAAAATACGAAAACAAAAAGGAAAGGAAAGATCAAAACAGGTTGGGTTGCCTCCCAATAAGCATGTACCTAAAACAAACAACAAACTGAGTTAATAAAAAATCTAAGATAAATGGACACCGTTAAGGGACAAAGTCCCCGGCAACGGCGCCAAAAACTTGTCCGATAAAATAGACACCATAAATATGAAACATATTCTATTCAGTTTAACCTTACAATTGCACAAATCATATAGATAGTATAACAAATAAGTAAAAACGAAAAAGAAATGAAAGATCAAAACAGGTTGGGCTGCCTCCCAATAAGCATGTACCTAAAACAAACAACAAACTGAGTTAATAAAAAATCTAAGATAAATGGACACCATTAAGGGACAAAGTACCCGGCAACGGTGCCAAAAACTTGTCAAATAAAATAGACACCATAAATATGAAGCATATTCTATTCAGTTTAACCTTGCAAGTGCACAAATCATATAGATAATATAGCAAATAAGCAAAAACAAAAAGAAAAGGAAAGATCAAAACGGGTTGGGTTGCCTCCCAATAAGCATGTACCTAAAACAAACAACAAACTGAGTTAATAAAAAATCTAAGATAAATGGACACCGTTAAGAGACAAAGTCCCCGGCAACGGCGCCAAAAAATTGTCAGATAAAATAAACATCATAAATATGAAACCTATTCTATTCAGTTTAATCTTTGCAAGTGCACAAATCATATAGCTTGTATAGCAAATAAGCAAGGGTCGAATCTCACAAGGATTTGTTTTAACTATGTTCCACTTAATTACTTAGATTGATTAATTAATTCAGAAACTTAACACAAAATAAAAATAGAAAATAAAAACAAAACACAATACGTTGGTGGGGTGTTTAACATAATTAAAAATAAACAAATAAAAGAACTAAAACAAAACAATTAATAAAAATAAAAAGTTAGACACTAAATCCACCACTAACCACAATTACTCCCTAACGTGATTTCCAGGATTCAATTATTAAGAAACATCTGAATATGGTACCTATGCAAAGGTCCAATTACAGTTCACTTTACACATTTATTCTCTCTTACTTAGCATGTCCTAGCCGTTTCCCAACTTAGAACGTCTATCAATCTTAGAGAATGATCAATAATCTAAGATGATGCATGAAATATGAAGGGAATTTAAAGACACCACACTACCCCTAAAAAGGATTAATAATTTAGATTGTCATGAATTCATATTACAAATATATGTAAAGCCATATATCGTTAATGCTAATAATCACGAAAAGATGACCAGCAAGCAATTATTCATTGATGGATCATTCAAATAAGCAAGTCAAACTCATAAACACGAACTAAGCTCAAGACGCACAGTAATCTAAATTGTATTCAGCATTCATAACAATATAAACCAAGGATTAAACTCATATTAAAAAAGAACTATGGCTAGGGCTTTAAGAAGCCCTAACCTAAAAAGAAACTACAAAATAAAAGAAAAATGTATTTGCACTTTAGTGTATTTTTGTGTATATTTTCGGACTCTTTTTCGATCCCTAGAACCTCTATTTATAGGAGAATAATTATTCCTCAAATAAATAGAAATTTACATTTAAATTCTACAAGGAAAATGTTTCATAAACAAGAAAATTAATTAAAAACTTTTCCTAACCAAAAAATGACAAAAATAATAGTTTCTAATAAAATCCCATTGAAACTGGAAGAATAAAGTGTGAACACAAGTTTGAAATATCCTAAAATAAGCCTCAAAACTCGGAAAAAGAAGCTGGAATGTCTTGATGAGCAAGTTCGGCGGAACCGGCGGTTGCGGTTGACCTCTCGTACGTCGCCGTTTCGGTTGGCCCCATCAGCTGGTCCAGCTGCTTCCTCAGCGCATCCATGGCTGCCCCACTCCCTCTCTAGTCGTCTCTATAACTTTGGATTGGTTGATTTCAGTTGGGTTTACTGAGAGAGAAAGAGATTAGGGTTCGTTACCGATTTGGGGAAAAGAGATGATTTGTGTTTGTGAGAATTGTGTAGTGCACATACTCTATTTAATTTTTAATCTTTGCTTTGCTCATATGTCCTCGTCGGTTTATTTATTTTCAGGCAGGGACAGGCCCATTACAGTTTCACTTTTAGGCCCATTACAGTTTCACTTTTAGGCCCATTACAGTTTCACTTTTTGGCCCAGTAGGCCACTGTCTTCTCCTCCGGTCCTCACTCTCAAATTCAAGAACCAATCCTCATAAACGTCACAACACAAGAGGGCTGAAACTGAGGACCAACTTTAAACTCAATGGCTCTCTCCTCTCGCCTTTCCCAGTTGCTGTTTATCTTTGGTTTCTCCGCCTTGTTGTGTGTCTCAGTAGCAGCAGCTTTCCAATCCGATGAGCTCTTAATCGACGACGAGGAGTTCGGTCTAGAAGGGGGGTTGCACACTAAGTCTCCTGATTTTGCATACAAGCGATCCTCGCCTCCACCACCACCACCAACACCATCACCACCAACTACCTCAACCGGCCGGAAGAGGTTTTCGGATCCGGATTCTGACTCTAAGATCCAGTTCCAGCTCCATCACGCCTTTGGAGACTCTGATTTCTCGCCCGCTGGTACCTTCAGTGCTCGCTTAAAGACGTGGAATCACGGTGGTCAGGTTGGTTGGTTACTCCCTTCTTCTTTAGTTTCTGAGAAACGAGGTAACTTTTGTAATGAGAAAGTTTTCAGCTGCAATTTATTGGGTTCTTGGTGCTTGCTGAGTTAAGATGGAAATTGGTAATTTTGAACTGGATTTGTTTGTCTTATTGACCTGTTTCTGAGAAAGTTTGGGTGAAAAGAAAGAAATATGTAGTTGGGTGTAAGGCACTTGATACAACAAAGGAGCAGCAAGCAAACATGGAGAAAGGAGTCTCCTTTATTGTCTGCGATGTTCATAATTACCGCAAACACGTTGAAAAATATGTCATTTTCAATTTTTTGAGTACAAAAAGAAACAAAGTTGAAATTGAAATTAAAATGTGATGGAAATAAAACATAACTTGGGATATTCATCATCATCCTAAATTTCCCTGTAACCCCCTTCTCTTTTCTGTTTGCTACAATTCATTATTTTTTATCTTCTCTCGTTCTCTCATTGTCGAACAGGATTTTTATTGATTCTGAATCTGTGATTAATTTTTTTGGGTATTTATCAAATGAATGTTGATGAGTGTGGATGGATCGATGGATGATTGTACCAGTCGGTGTGACGATTTTGGTCGGGGTAGTGTTGACTGCAGTTTTTTTTTTTTTTAGGAAAGACTGCAGTTTTTAACTCATCGTGTTATGTATTGGCTTTTAAATGTAATTAATGTTTTAATATGGGGGTATATAAGTCTATGTAAGTGTGTTTCCTGCTATTTTTGAAAGTTTTATATAAATTTTGACTATTTTTGATAAATTCTATTGAAAAGCCTTATGGACTCGATTGAAGAAAATGATAGAATGGCTAGCTAAATTTCGAACTTGGGTGGGCTAGATTGAAGTAAATGATGAGCTAGGATGAAAACAATGATAAAAATATTTACAAAAGGTTTCCAACTTTCGAACTTGGATCAGAGATATGGCCAGCCAACTACACAACCAACAAGCCAAGATGACTTTTATGCCAATAGCAACGACTATATCATATTGAAGACCTAACATATCTTATGGTCTTCAATATGTGAAAACGACAAGAACTTTTCCGCGATTGGCTAATTGTAGCCCTTTTTTAACAGTTCATAACCACTTTCTCTTCTTATACGGAGCCGGTACAATGCTTCATTGTTTTGTTTTCCTTTTATACGTGCAAAGCATATTTACTTTCATCAAAGTCTTCCTTTCTCTTCATCCTTACTAGTTATTTCTTCTCCTTTTTTTCTTTTCTTTTTTTATAAATAAGATTTTAAATGAATAATACCTCACCAGGATTCAATCCATACAAACAAGCAAAAATCAAATATTGTACCAAAAATCAAAAATGGAATTGATAAATGAGTACAATAGAAAACCCACGTCATAATTAAAATCAACAACCCGACATCAAGAAAACACGTATATACATAGATCTAAGTACAAGTGACATCATCTTGCCGCCTTTAGCGACACCTAATCTTACGTACAAGTGTACAACAGCAACAAGATCCCAATTTTGCATTTCCAAAGGTTAATTTGTCACTCACAAATCTCAATAGTTGTCTACATTTTTCTCTGTTTCATTGATTTCTTGTTCAATAGATTGATTTCTTGTTCTTATTGCAATTATTCCATGATTTCGATCATGTTCATCTTTCTGTGTTTAATTAATTTACTGCTTGCTTAAGTTTGACTCCCATTGTGTTCATCTTTCTCTGTGTTTTATTTACTGCTTGCTTATGTTTGACTCCCACTGTGTTCATCTATCTCTGTGTTTAATTTTTTGCTTACTTAAGTTTCATACGAATTAGTATATGAAATCTTCAATTTGTTTCAACATGAACACTAGCTAATTTCAAGTACTCTGTCTTGGTATAAACACAAGATTTTTTAAAGTACATTTTTGTTTATAAACATGGATCAAAACAAAAGCAGAATAATTTAGGAGATCACAAAGTGAAATGTCCAGCAATGTCGTAGAAGCGTTGTGCTTCGTGTTGGAGAACATCCACGATCCCAACTACCGCAACACCCTCCTTGGTGTGCCTAGACTTGTGCCATACAGACCGGCAATCACGAAAGCATGTCAAAATCCACATGTGCTATATGGCCACCCCTGAAAAGCTGCACTCGCAGTCCCTCAAGTTGAAGGGAAGGCTCAGGGCAA
Source organism: Oemleria cerasiformis (assembly GCA_037349345.1). Taxonomy (NCBI): domain Eukaryota; kingdom Viridiplantae; phylum Streptophyta; class Magnoliopsida; order Rosales; family Rosaceae; genus Oemleria; species Oemleria cerasiformis. Next base: position 10,887,477 of record JAZGTL010000003.1, on the reverse strand, counting down.
CCCTGTTTGAAATGTTTCCGGACAGCTAGGGAGGTTCTGTGACACCGTGGATTGAGTTTCTTGCCCAATATTATGAGTCCTTTCCAGGCCTCAAATCATCGAGTTTTCGGCACATGATTGTGACAGATTAATATTTAGGCAAGTTAGCTCAGTCTCGAGGAAACATTCTGCAACACCTTCACTTAAGCAACTGCTCTGGATTTTCAACGAATGGCCTTTCACACATTGGACACTACTGCACTTAGTTGAGAAGCTTCTGATGAGCCAAAAATATACTTATATTTCTCATATATTTAATTAGTTATTATTATTATTTTGGGAGGAATTGATACTCGAATTTATTAAATTGACAGATTTATTCTAGAAGGAGTATTTGGAGCAAAAGAAGGAAATATGTTAAAGAATCCCAAACCACAAAAGAAACGTTTTGATTTTATGGCTACATCAATGAAATCCCAATTCAAGTAGGAGAGGGCATATGCTTGTCTTTCTGTTCAAACTAGGAATTATATTTTCTTATTTTTATTTTACTCATTTTCAAAGTAGGATTATGAATCTTTCCTTATAAATACCCAAGTTTGACTTAGGTTTAAGTAGGCAGAAATTCATATTACAATTCTCCATCTAAGAGCACGGCAAAGCTAGGATTTCGGCTCCCCTTGTTCTACAAACTGTTTATTCTCTTAACTGCAATTTTAATGAAATTGTTTCTATTCATTATGAGCATGAGTAGCTAATTTTCTCACTAGGGTTAGACCTAAGCCTTAACATGATTATGTGATTTATCATTTTCCTATGTTGTCATATATGCATGCTTTGAATCTTTAATCACTGTTTAAAATTATCTTTATGTCTTAATGCTTGATCACCCTTAGGATATTTAGACAAGTAATTTGATGCAATTTTATAGGAATGCCCACCTAAAAATTGGGTTTAGCTTCTTGTGATTAAGGATTGTAATACATCTAGGTTAAATGCCATAACTAAGAGATTTCATGGTTATAAAAGATTTTCATGAACTTAATGAATCTTGCCTGTAGAATTAGATCTAAATGTCATAGACTAATTGCATGTTAGGTATACATTTTCACTTGAATGCCCACGAGGAGAATATGCTTTCGAAAAATCTAACCTTCAAAGTTGCTTGTATTGATTCATAGATTCTTTTCTAAGTCACATATGATTGCTAATGGTGAAGGTTGAACCCTAGTACTTGTTTAATTGTTTAATTGTTTAATTGAATTATATTCAGTCATCGAAACTTTTGCAATTTACTTTATTATTAATTAAGAGTGAATTCTAAAATAAGAAATATCCATATCAGTCCCTGAGGAATTCGACCCTGCTTCCAGTGCAATACTACAACAACTCTGTACTCTTACATGTATTATTTGTGTGATTTTAACCCTTGTTTTGCAGGTGGGAAAAATCCTATCAAGAAATTGGCGCCTTTGCCGAGGACTGTGTCGATTACCCTTATTTTAATTTACTTTTAGTTAAATTGTTTGCCTTCATTTTTATTTTGTCTCTCTACTTTTCCTATTCAACATTTAAGCACATGTCTATACTCTTGCAGGAATATCTAATTGTGCATGGTTATAGCTACACGATCACGAACCCGATTCTAGCACAATTCGATCCAGAACCCGAAAGAACAGCAAGAAGAAGACGACAATTACAAGCAATTAACGCACGGTTCACGCTCCAAGGCTCCTTCCTTGCGGATCTATTTATCGGAATAGATAGCAAACTGTCCGCACCAATGGCATTGACAATACCTGAAGTCGGCGCACCACTTAGTAAAAGCCTTGCGGCACGTGGGAATGGAACCGCACAATGCATCGTGTATCCCTTAGTCCAAGACTGATTCAATTTTGAGATCAGGCACCATATGCTCGAGCTCCTACCCACTTTTCGTGGACTCCCAAATAGTGATCCGAACATGTATTTATCTGAGTTCTTGTCAAGATATGACAACATCATTGTTAGGGGAATTTCCAAGGAGGCAATTAAGTTAAGGCTTTTTCCTTACACCTTGAAGGATAAAGCTCGTGTTTGGCTACATTCATTACCTCCGGGAAGCATTACAACTTGGGAACAATTACAGACAAGGTTTCTAAACAAATTCTACCCATCATCCAAGACTCTCGCTTTGAAGAAAGAAATACTAGCCTTCGCACATAAATCTAACGAATCGTTTCATGATACTTGGGAACAGTACAATGATCTATATATGAGTTGCCCTCACCATGGGTTGGATTCAGACATGCAAATGAACATCTTTTATGATTACTCAACCACATCACCAAAAGTTACGTCAACGCATCCGCAGGTGGTTCCCTTATACTGCCCGTGAAGCATTTGAGATCTTTGAACTAATGGCTAACGAATCACAACAATGGACGGATGATGGCACTCATACAAGGGGACACGTCTATGATGCAGCTCAAGGACATAGTACCCCTAATATTTGAGGCACAAATCATCCAATTGGAAAAGAAGATCAATAGTTTGATGCTCACCACTACTGCTCCAAAAGCAACACAGGTTTGCGCCATATGTGAGGACCCTACACATCATGTCCATAAATGTCCTCAGAAGGATCGGTATCTTGACCTTGTCCAAGAACATGTAAATGCCATGAATTCCTTCCTAAGACCCCGTAATGATGCCTAACCCAACACATATAACTTTGGATGGAGGAATAATGCGAATATATGGTGGAATGGACAACACCAAGTCCGACCCAATTACCAGCAGAATTATCAACAGCCGCTCAACTCTCATACCCAACCGGCCGCACTGCGCCAATTGAGTGTAGAAGAGCAGCTTGTTAGGTTTATTCAGATCTCTACCCAGAATCAATAAAACACCCAAGCATCAATCAAAAACTTGGAGCAGCAAGTTAGTCAACTGGCCCAAGAAATTTCCGAAAGAGATAAAGGGGTTTTTTCCTAGTCAACCTATACCCAACCCAAGAGAGGCCGAGAACTGCAAGATGCTAAGAACCTTGCGAGGGGGTAAGAGTTATGAAAATTGGGAAGCAGCAAAGTCAACCCATTCAGAAACTAATACTGCCGAGCCCAATATTGAACCTGAACCTTAGATAGAATTATTTACCCCACAGGTTCAGTTTGCTCCATCTACCGCCCCTGACTATACCCCGCCACTACCATTCCCACAAAGGCAGCAGCACCGCTCAAACAATGACCAGCAAACCATTGACTTCATGCAGACATTAGCCAAGGTCCATATCAATCTACCTCTATTGGATGCTATAAAGCACATCCCTTCCTATGCAAACATTTTAAAGGAGGTATGCGCCAATAAGAAGAAAATTTCAAACCTAGAAAAAGTGATTTTGACAGAACAGTGTAGTGTAGCCCTCCTACACAAACTGCCACCAAAGAAAAAAGACCCTGGCAGCTTTACTATTTCCTGCACTATTGGGAATTCCGAATTTCAGCAATCTTTAATAGATCTAGGGTCAACCATCAACCTTATGCCCTACTCAATATTTCAGAGGTTAGGAGCAAGAAAGCTAAGGCTTACACCAATGGTTCTCCAGTTGGCTGACCGATCCCTCACATACCCAAAAGGCATCATTGAAGATCTCATCATCAAGGTGGATCAATTATGTCTACCCATCGACTTGGTGTTACTCGACATGGTGGAAGACAAAGAGACGCCACTAATCCTTGGCCGACCCTTCATGGCCACAGCTCGTACACTCATTGATGCAGAAGCTGGAACTCTTACATTCCGTGTGCAAGACCAAACAGTGGTCTTAAACCTATTTGACATGGCTAAACGACCCGCTGAAACTTCAGAGTGTTCACGAATTGAAGCCTTGGAGGATGCAAACTTCATGGAACAAAGACAGTTGTTGTATAACGACCCTATAGAGGCAGCCCTCATTGACCCAATCCTTGGCCAAAATGAGGACGACATTGTTGAAATAATGGCAGCACTAGATAGCAACCGGCCACCATATCCACGGTGGCGACCGCAGATTGAAGCCCTTGGGCCACCAAAGACACCGCAACAGCCTTCTATTGAAAAAGGCCCCTCAGTTGGAAAAGAAACCTCTTCCAGCCCATCTCAAATATGCGCACCTTGGCGATCAAGAGACTCTACCCGTGATCATTGCAGCGGACCTCACCCACTTAGAGGAAGACAAGCTACTCCGAATCCTACGAAAATACAAGGAGGCAATTGGGTGGACTATAGCTGACATCAAAGGCCTTAGTCCATCAATTTGCATGCATCATATCTTACTGGAAGAAGACAGCAAGCCTACAGTTGATGCTCAAAGGTGATTGAACCCAATCATGAAGGACGTTGTTCGGAGTGAGGTCCTCAAACTTCTAGATGCTGGCATTATCTACCCAATTTCGGGCAGCCCATGGATAAGCCCAACACAAGTTGTTCCTAAGAAATCAGGTATTACTGTTATTACAAATGAAAAAGGGGAGCAAGTTCCTACAAGGATGACTACTGGGTGGAGGGTGTGTATTGATTATCGCAAGCTGAATTCAGCCACACGAAATGATCACTTTCCACTCCCATTCATTGATCAAATGGTGGAGCGATTAGCGGGTAAGGCGTTCTATTGTTTTTTAGATGGCTATTCAGGGTATAATCAGATTCCTATTGCACCTGAAGATCAAGACAAAGCTACGTTCACTTGCCCATTCGGCACTTTTACCTATCGGCGTATGCCATTTGGATTGTGTAATGCACCTGCCACTTTTCAGCGATGCATCATGAGCATATTCTCATACATGGTGGAGTGAATAATTGAAGTGTTTATGGATGACTTCTCCGTATATGGAGATTCCTTTGACCACTGTTTGGACAACTTGGCCACTGTTTTGGAAAGATGCAAAGATACGCATTTGGTATTGAACTCGGAAAAGTGCCACTTTATGGTGAAGCAAGGTATCGTGTTACGGCACCTAATTTTAGACTGTGGAATCGAAGTGGACAAAGCCAAGATTGACGTCATTAGCAACCTGCCACCCCCCACGTCAATCAAGGATATCCGATCCTTTCTTGGCCATGCTGGGTTCTACAGAAGATTTATCAAGGATTTTTCTAAGGTTAGTCGACCTCTGTGCAATTTATTGGCCAAGGACTCAGACTTCATATTCGATGGCAAGTGCCTCGAATTATTCACGACCCTGAAGACTCTTTTAACCACAGCCCCAATTATCACAGCACCTAATTGGAACCTACCTTTTGAAGTCATGTGTGCTGCGTCCGATTACGCAGTTGGAGCTGTTTTAGGACAGCGACAATACATGCTACCTAGTATGATATACAATGCTAGCCGAACCGTAAACGATGCACAACTCAATTATTCAACCACAGAGAATGAGCTCTTAGCAGTGATTTTCGCATTGGAAAAGTTCTTATCATATCTAATCGGAGCTAAGGTAATTATCTTCACTGACCATGCAGCGTTGAAATACCTTTTTGCCAAGAAAGATTCAAAACCAAGACTCATACGATGGATTCTCCTGCTACAAGAGTTTGACATAGATATCCGTGACAAAAAGGGCAGTGAGAATGTGGTGGTTGACCACTTATCTAGGCTGGTGAACACCACTGCCGCAGAGTCTGAATCATTGCCACTCCAAGAAACTTTTCCTGACGAACAGCTCTTCGCTCTTATGCAGCACACTCCCTGGTATGCAGATATTGTGAATTTTCTGGTCAGTGGCAAACTTCCCATTGCTATTACATCCCAACAGCGAAAAAAGTTCCTATCCACTGTCAAATATTATTTATGGGATGAACCCTACCTATTTAAGCACTGTGCATACCAACTTATTCCAAGGTGTGTGCCTAGTGAGGAGCAGGAAAGTGTCCTACGATTTGCGCATCACTCTGCGTGTGGAGGCCATTTCGGTCCTAAACGAACCGCGACCAAGATTTTACAAAGTGGTTTCTATTGGCCATCTTTGTTCAAAGATGCTTACACATGGTGCCAAGCATGTGATCGCTGCCAGCGTGTTGGAAACCAGTCAAAACGCAATGAGATGCCCCAGCAGAGCATTTTGGTTGTTGAAATTTTCGACGTTTGGGGCATTGACTTTATGGGTCTGTTTCCCTCATCTCACGACAACCTCTACATCTTAGTGGTTGTGGACTATGTCTCTAAATGGATGGAAGCTGTTGCCAGTCCAACAAATCAAGGATCGGTGGTTCTCAAATTCCTACAAGGTACAATGTTTCCTAGATTTGGAGTCCCCAGAGCTATCATAAGTGACGGAGGCAAGCACTTCTTGAATAAGCCTTTTTGCCTCATTACTTGCAAAGTATGGCATCACTCATCGGGTGGCAACACCGTACCACCCCCAAACATCTGGGCAAGTTGAAGTTTCTAATCGCGAGCTTAAGAGAATTCTAGAGAAGACAGTCTCTTCTACACGGAAGGATTGGTGTACAAAGCTGAACGATGCACTATGGGCGTATCGAACAGCTTATAAGACACCTATTGGGATGTCCCCATTTCGACTAGTTTATGGCAAAGCATGCCATTTACCCATGGAGTTGGAACACAAAGCATTATGGGTAGTGAAGCAACTCAATCTTGCCTACGGTGAGGCAAGAGAGCAGCGTAAACCGGAGCTTAATGAGTTGGAAGAAATTCGGAATGACGCTTACGAAAATGCAAAGATTTATAAAGAGAAGACCAAGTTTTTTCATGATCGCCACATTTTAAGAAAGGAATTTCATCCAGGACAGAAGGTACTCTTATTTAACTCCAAACTCAGACTTTTTCCAGGGAGGCTTAAGTTCTGCTGGTATGGACTATTTGAAGTCGTCCAAATACATCCACATGGAGCAGTGGATATAAAGAATGTCCAAACCGGAAATGCATTCACAGTTAATGGACATCGTTTGAAGCCTTATTTGGAGTCACCCTACGACCTAGCTAAGGATGTCGTGACTCTACAAAAGCCTACTCAATGATCCTAGCGACCCTACGTCAAGCTCTAGACGTTAACTTAAGCGCTTAATGGGAGGAAACCCACCTATATCCTTTTCAATAGTGTGTTTGTTTTTGTTTTACCTTTCTTTTCTACCCTCAACTTAACTAACATGCAAAGACCGTTTTATGTTGTTACCTAGCACTACGTGTGATTGCAGGCATACATAGTTGATTTGATTGGCGCGCCCTATCCACTAGCAGTCGGGTATAATCATACAACAAAGTGTAAACATGCTTCAGCATCTAAATACCAAGGATGGAGGAGTCATATCTGGGCTGATGACGATCGTGATCCTAGGTCTATTATTATTACAACACTTTTACATCACATAAATTGAATACCCTAGGAGTGTACAACCTAATCTAAGTTTAGGGGTTGGACCTGCACACATACCATCCAGGGTCAGGTTTCAATTCTGGAACCCAAACAAAAAAAACAAAAAAATAAAATAAAATAAATAAATAAAAAGGGTGTGTGATTTTACCTGCCAACCCCTGCATCCAGGCCCAAGTCAAGAAGCCGAAGCCGTCCGAGCCCACTCAAGCGATGGTCACGTAGGTACCCAACCTGGCCCTCCTGCGCCTTACTACTGGGCTCAGTCCCAACTTGGGCCTAGGTTCCGAGCAGGTCCACACTAGCCGAGCAGCCCACGATACATCCCCGCCTGCCTAGACCCGGACCCACAAGACTACCGGCCCACACACGACTCACCCCGACCCGCGGTCAACTCGGGCCCTACTCTTAGGCCTGCGATCAAATCAGGCCCAATTTCGAGGAACTCAGCCGAGAATGGACCAGGCCTATCGTGGCTTCCCCCCTTCACCTCAGCCTCTGATGGACTGCTTACTCGTGGGCCCAAGCCCAATTGACAGTACTAGCCCGAAGCTTACAACCTGGCCCTCCCTGCCCTTACTCATGAGCTTATCCAGCCCACTTTCCGAGTCGGGTACCCCTAGCCATATGCCCCGACTGTCCCCACCCATTGGAGTGGACTCACGCCCGCACTTTGGCCCAATATGGGTCACGGCCTAGCAACTTACTAGTGGGCCTCTCGATAAGCCCACTTTCGGCCTCCAGCCCGCAACCGCATCGGATCAAGGCACGGTGGCGCGGACCCCCGCTCTCCGGTCAGTCCCTGTACAACCACCATCACCGTTGTCTCCGACAACCAATAATGGCCCACACGGACACATCACATGGCAATTACAGAAATGCAATCGGTGCATAAATGAAATCGATGCAGATATGAAACCTATATGCTAAACAGTGCAGAAATGAGAACGGTTACCCCTCAAGCTCGGCACCCATATACAGTCGGCTACCTTTCCCGGGGCTTTCGGCCGATTCCACGGCACGTTCTTGCTCTCTCCTCCATCCCGCTGTCATTTCTCCCATCTGCTTTCCCGGACCCGATTCACACATCCCACAGCACACTCACTACATATAAATGAATCATCCACAACTGAACATAGCAACCGTTCGGACAAAGTGAGGGACCTTACCTTGCGACCGCTACCGATCGCTGATGCTGGTTCCCTCTCGGCCGCTGAAGCAGTATGGTGATGGTCGGTGTCACAGCCGTTCTCGCCTTCACGACGATGGTGATTCATCGATGGATATGGCCCAACCGAACGGCGTGCGAGGTCGGTGGGTATTTTCGGAGATTTTGGGACAGCTCTCTCCCGATTTTCTAAGCACAAGGACGGCTATGGCAAGAAATGAAACCATAATGCTGTAGATATGGTTTTTATAGCTACGTTAGAACGACGCCATTTTGTCCCTTCACTGCAACGACGTCGTTTTAAAGGCAGGGAGCACAGCTCATGTCTTTGGTTCGACCCCAGGTGCTCTTCTTTCTTTCTATTTTCTTTTCCTTTTATTTTATTTTTTGTTTATTTTTGTGTTAATTCTTTCTTTTGTTTTGTTTTTCTTTCTTCTTTTCTTTCGCATTTCTTTGTCTTTCTTGTTTTGCACCATGGGGACATGTTGCATGATAAGTTTGGGGGTAGAACACTATCATTTTGTTTTTTGTCTGTTTTATTAAAAAAAAATTTAGAAAAAAAAAATACAAAAAATATTTTTTTTAAATTTTAATTTGATGTTTCCTTCCTAATTTATTTTTGATGCACTCTATTTGCTATGATTGAAATTTGAAACTTCATAAGTGAGATCAAATATTAGAGCATGACCACCAAGAACATATAGTTGATTTTTGCACACAATTCTTACCATATTCAATTTTGCACACAATTCTTACCATATTCAATTTTGCACACAATTCTTACCATATTCAATTTTCCACATGCACCTTAACTTATTTGTGGGAATTAAATTTGTTTCAAGCATGCTAATTTTTCTTACCTTAAGATTGTGGGTTATTTAATTTGTTACCATCCAAGGTTCGAAAAAATGAAAGCCATATATAAATCGGAGGTGAGTCTGAGCCCTAAAATAAGGGTGTGCATTTATCCATCAATAACATGCTAGCATTTTCAATTTGAGTAAATAAATCCTTTGGGACATTTGTTGTCTGGTGCCCTAAAATCTTCTGGTTTGGGAGTCGTCGATCTAAAGCTCGTTACATGGGTTGGATAGAAAGCTTGCTTAATGTTAAATAAAATTCCATCATCTGTTATCTATACAAAATAAAAAAAAATAAAAATAATAAAAATAATAATAATAATAAAATTTCCAGGCAAAAATACTTTGGATGGTGATAGGTTAAGTGATTTTTCAGTTGGTGGGTACAGATGTAATGCGAGTGAGGGACTTGTTTAATGCTTATAATTTTGTTGAGATTCACAGTACACTAATATGGTTTATGGATTGCTCACCAGAATCTGGTAATCTTCTATTTTGAAAGTATGGATTTGCTCTCTCTTTTAGCCTTGCTTATGAATTGAAAATTTTGATTTTGCTTTGATGAGTGCTACTTTATATTCAATGGAAGGAAGGTTAAATTAAGTTTTAACATTTTTTAGAGCGTTTGTGGGTATCGTAACTGATAAACCCTCAGGAGACACAACTCCTCCTACTAGGGACACCTAGGGGTTTAAAGACGTGTAGTGTTCGCTCAGCACTATCGAGTTCCTGCGAAAGCGGCATTTTTTTTTTATTTTTTTGTTTTCTTAGTTTTGTTTTATTTACTTGAGGACAAGTAACAATTCAAGTTTGGGGGTATTTGATGAGCCAAAAATATACTTATATTTCCCATATATTTAATTAGTTATTATTATTATTTTGGGAGGAATTGATACTCGAATTTATTAAATTGACAGATTTATTCTAGAAGGAGTATTTGGAGCAAAAGAAGGAAATATGTTAAGGAATCCCATTCCACAAAGGAAACGTTTTGATTTTATGGCTACATCAATGAAATCCCAATTCAAGTAGGAGAGGGCATATGCTTGCCTATTTCTGTTCAAACTAGGAATTAGATTTTCTTATTTTTATTTTACTCCTTTTCAAAGTAGGATTATGAATCTTTCCTTACAAATACCCAAGCTTGGCTTAGGTTTAAGTAGGCAAAAATTCATATTACAATTCTCCATCTAAGAGCACGGCAAAGCTAGGATTTCGGCTACCCTTGTTCTACAAACTGTTTGTTCTCTTAACTTCAATTTTAATGAAATTTTTTCTATTCATTATGAGCATGAGTAGCTAATTTTCTCACTGGGGTTAGACCTAAGCCTTAACATGATTATGTGATTTATCGTTTTCCTATGTTGTCATATATGCATGCTTTGAATCTTTAATCACTGTTTAAAACTATATTTATGTCTTAATGCTTGATCACCCTTAGGATATTTAGACAAGTAATTTGATGCAATTTTATAGGAATGCCCACCTAAAAATTGGGTTTAGCTTCTTGTGATTAAGGATTGTAATACATCTAGGTTAAATGCCATAACTAAGAGATTGCATGGTTATAAAATATTTTCATGAACTTAATGAATCTTTCCTGTAGAATTAGATCTAAATGCCATAGACTAATCGCATGTTAGGTATACCTTTTCACTTGAATGCCCACGAGGAAAATATGCTTTCGAAAAATCTAACCTTCAAAGTTGCATGTATTGATTCATAGATTCTTTTCTAAGTCACATATGATTGCTAATGGTGAAGGTTGAACCCTAGTACTTGTTTAATTGTTTAACTGATTTTTATTCAGTCACCGAAACTTTTGCAATTTACTTTATTATTAATTAAGAGTGAATTCTAAAATAAGAAATATCCTTATTAGTCCCTGAAGAATTCGACCCTGCTTCCAGTGCTATACTACAACAGCCTTGTACTCTAGCAAGTATTAATTGTGTGATTTTAACCCTTGTTTTGCAGGTGGGAAAAATCCTATCTAGAAATTGGCGCGTTTGGATGACAGCTCTATTGATGATAAGGATGGTGAATGGCTACATTAACTCGCTTCCAACTGCCCATTGCTTGAGGATGTAAGCTTCTATAATACGAAAATTTCAAAAGTACGTGCGGAAGACCTTACGATGATGGCCAAGAACTGCCCTTTACTTCGGTCTGTGAAAGTTGGAGAATGTGAAACGATGAAGCTTCGGAGTTTCATTCACTCCGATGTTGGTCTAGAAGAATTTCGTGGAGGTTTCTTAAATGTTGGTGAAGATATCTCTGGTCTATTCTTACCTCTGAAACTATGTAGTTTGGGACTAACTAATTTGGGGAAGTTTGAAATGCCAGCAGTATTGGTTGTTGTCTCTAGGCTCACAAAGTTGGATCTCATCGATGGACACTGATGACCATTGCACATTACTTCAAAGATGCCCGAACATGGAAGCTCTTGAGGCAAGGTCTGTCATCGGAGACAAAGGAATGCAAGAAGTTGCTCAAATCTACAAGAAGTAAACTTCTTGCAGTCCTCTTGTAATGACCCGGACCAGAAATTAAATTATTTTGAGAATTGGACGATTTTACCCTCGATTTTGGACGGGTTCGGGAGTCACTTTTTGACTGGCAGTACTTTTGGGAATTTTTCTTGGGTCGTTGCGTAGGTCTCGAACTCACGAGTTCGTAGACAGGCGGCACGCAGAAAACGGAGACCCGGTGAGTTCGTTACGGGTCTAGAAGTTTCAGGGGCAGTTTGGTAATTTTAGAAAAGTTGGAACTATATATCAGATATTTTTTTCTCTCCTCGAGGAAGGGGTCCAGATATTTTTTTCAGTCTCTCTCTCTCCTACCCGTTTCTCCCCGTGAGAACACCAAAACCCATTTTCATCGGACGAATTTCAGTCCGATTTGACCGAAACTAAGGCCAGGAGGATTTTCCCCGCGACCCCACGAGTCTTTTGGTGTAATCTTCGGAGCGGGAGCACCGCCGTAGGCGACGGATGGAGGGGGGAGGTGGACCGAATCTTCTCGGTCGTTTTCCGACAAAACCAGGTACGATCACGGAACTTTGACCTCATATTTGGATTCCTGGTGAAAAGTAAATGAATTTACATGTGTGGATCGTGAAAAACGGTTAAGAAATGAAGGAGTTATAAAAGCTTGAAGTTTCGGCCGGAAATGGGGGATTCCGGCGAAACCAGACGGCAACGACGGCTGTTGCCGATCATCTTCTCAGGCCAGACTTCGGCGCCTGCAGCCGATCGTCTTTTCCGGCGACCGGTCGAGTCGGGTCAAGTGAACCAAACGGGTTGAGGGAACCAATCGGGTCGAGTTGAACCGGTTGAGTCGAGTGAACCGATCGGGTTGAGTCGAGTTGGACCGGGTCAGGTCGAGCCGGGCAGAATTGGACCAATCCAGGCGCGTGAACACTGTAGCAGGCGCGTGACCGGCACGTGAGGGGCGTGGCGGGGCGTGAGCGCGTGTTTTGACCTTCCGGTGGTGCGTGGCGGTGCGTGGGACTGTTTCCGATGTCACGGCGGCGCGTGACTAGGGTTTAGGGACGTTTCGGATCAGATTTTGTTGGTTTCGAGGCCATAGGAGTTCGTTTAGGGCCCGATTGGGCAATCCCAATGGTAATGGTAGACCGTGGAGTGGGTTTTGAGCTCGGAAAGTTAAGGTAGTTGGGTTATTATTGTGCATGTGTTCCTTGGGCTAGAGCGTCCATGAATTTTGGGTTGGATGATGTTTGTGAGCGGACTTTTAGTTTATAAATTGTAATGCATGCATAAATATCTTTGATTTAAATACTGTTGTGTATGGTTGTAATGATTTCCTGGAATTTATAAATGACTACTGGACATTTGTTTTTCCAATATTTCAGTGAAAGTGTGTTGTGAGAAATGGCATGGTTGTTGGATTCGGTTTTGATATTGTTTTGACGTGGTAATTATTAGAGTCCATGATTTTGAGCTGAAATCGTATTTGTGATTATAAAATACTTGATTTTGGATACAATACGGTTTTGAGGGGGCCCAGGAGCCGGGGTTAGGATCCGCTGAGACGGAGAACCCGGTGAACCTCCAATATAAACAATACAGTTTTGAGGGGGCCCAGGAGCCGGGGTTAGGATCCGCTGAGACGGAGAACCCGGTGAACCTCCAATATAAACAATACGGTTTTGAGGGGGCCCAGGAGCCGGGGTTAGGATCCGCTGAGACGGAGAACTCGATGAACCTCCAATATAACCAATACGGTTTTGAGGGGGCCCAGGAGACGGGGCTAGGATCCGCTGTTGGCGGTGAACCAGGTGAACCTCCGAGATAAACATTGATTTGAGGGAGGCCAGGACTCGGGGCCAGGATCCGTTATTCGCGGTGAACCTCCGAGATAAATATTGATTTGAGGGAGGCCAGAACCCGGGGCCAGGATCCGTTATTCGCGGTGAACCAGGTGAATCTCCAAGATAAACATATTTGAGGTGGACCAGAATATGGGACTAGGATCCGCTGTTGGCGGTGAACCCGGTGAACCTTCAATATAATTGGTTACTGTTTCTTCGACTAGCGTCGAGAGTTTTACTCCGTTGGTTCGTTGAGTGCTCCGACTTTGGCATCGAGGGGTTTTGGCTCCGCCGGGTCGCGAGGCTGTCTATGCATAGTACATAGAGTTGTGATACAGAACTAGCACACCCCAAGGGATACCCTGGTGGCTAGGGATATATGCCAGTCGAGGATACTTGCCGACTTATATTATATGATAGCCGAGGATATTTCCGGCTCTAATATGGTTTGACGACGATTGTCATGTGATTAATCAACCTATGGAAATACTTCGTCATCCGGGTCTGTGGGTTGGTGTGGGCGGTGACCCAGAGTGACGAATTATTGTTGGTTCACAAGTATCTGACTAGTCAGTTGTCTTGTGGTATTCCAGTAGAGATGTCAGCAGTGTCTGACCTACTGACATTTGGTATCAGAGGGTATTCCTATTTGGACCACCACTATTCCGAGGTCTTGGCTTTGACCTGTATACTATCCTGCGTCTGATAGGTAGGAGTGGTCAGTAAGTACAGAGGTTCTGTCGGGAACCCTGTAAGGTTTACTAAAAATTATTTAAGGATAAAGGGTAGTTCTGGTATTTAAATTTTGAGGTAAAAGAGCTGTCAGACGGGATAAGGGTTCTTTCCGGGTTTCGAGGCAGAATTCGGGAAGGGTCCTTATACCTCTGTCTCCAATGACAATCAGGATATTGTGACAGTAACTGGGGAGGCTCAAAAGATGATATGAGAAGCACCTCTAGGTATGCTTTCACATTTGGGAGTGGGGTATTCTCTTGGGCTTCTGCAAAACAGAGCAGTGTTGCTCTTTCTGTAGCTGAGGTAGAATATGTTAGTGCATCAGAGGCCACTACATATGCCATCTGGCTCAGGTTTGTGTTGAAGGACTTTGGGGAAGAACAGACAGAGGCTACACCCCTACTGTGTGACAACATGTCAGCTATTGCTATGACTAAAAACTTTGTCTTCCATAAGAAGACAAAGCATATCAATAGGAGGTACCATTTCATTCGAGATGCTCTACAAGGGAATGAAATCACATTGCCCTACTGCAAGTCAGAAGACTTGCTGACATCTTCACTAAAGCACTACCTAAGGACAGGCTTGGTTACCTAAGAAGTCTACTTGGTGTCAAACCTGTGAACAACTTAGAAGGGAGTGTTAGTGTGTAAGTTGTCCACTTGGTAGTACACTTGGCAGCTAGGTGGCATAGAAGAGATGTGAGTGTGTGAGTTGTATGAAAAATCCTAATCGAAAGTGTGTGAGTGGGATTGTGTGGAGAGCAAGGTGAATGACATCATAGTGTCATCATCCTAACCATTTTCTAGAAGTGAGAAAGGTGTGTGTGTGCTCTTATATTGTAATAGTCTCAGTCACAAAATCAATTAATGAGAAATCAGTCACATTCTGATTCAATCATCAACACGAAATTCTCTCAAGCATAAAATCAAACAGTCAGAGTGCATTGATCATCACAGTGATCATCACTCAAATTTCAGATTCAATCCAATCTAAAATTCGTTCAAAGCAAACAGAAAGAATCCTAAACTAATCCTAAACCAATCGATTTTAGTTAGGAGACTCGGATTTGAAGAAATCATACCTAAGTACATTCCTGGGCTCTTGCATTGAGAACCATCTTCATCTCCAGCCGAGCCTCTCATGTCTGAAATCCAACAGGCATGACTTGAGGGGTGACAAAGATGTTCGTGAGTGGGAGTCGAAAGCTGCTGATGTTGACATTTTGAATACCGTTCAATTGCTTAAGCTTAAAACCAAACCTGGTGTTTACTTGGTAAGTTACTCTTGCTACAATATTTGCATTCTAATATTGAAATTGTGTTTGACTTTGGATTTATGGAAGGTATAAAAAATTCTTACTGACAATTAAGAGAATGATTCAGACAGTTCAAAGGATGTTGAAGATATGGCACAATATATGTGTCCTTTGCTTGAATATTTATCAATATTGGCAGTCATATATAGACAAGACTCCTTGGCAAACATCAGTTTTATAGGGGCATGAATTTGTGCAGGAGTTGTTGACTGGACATCCTGATAGAATTTATGACTCATTTCGTATGGATAAAGGTTTTAATTGGTAGAATTTGTGCAGGAGTTGTTGAATGGGCATGAATTCCCTTTTTCTGATGAAGGTATAAATCGTATATTTCACTTGCATCTTCTTCCTATTATTATTATTATTATAAATATAATAGATCTTTTTAGTAAAAGTATTAGTTTACTCGAACATGCAATTAATTAAAAAGAGATGTCAAGCAGGATATATTATGTTGTGGATGCTGGATATACAAACATGCCTGGATTTTTGGCACCTTACCGAGGTGAACGATATCATTTGCATGATTACAGAGGACCTTTGTTGCATAATGTAATTGAATGATGCTTTGTGTATTGAGAGCGTATTTTCCGAAAATTAATGTCTAATTATCTTCCACATAGGCAGCGGCGCATTCCTATTGCATGTATTCAAAAGAGGCTCGACATGATAGAATAATTGAAGAGTTCCAAATAAAAGACATGATATGTGAAGAAGAAAATACGTCAAAGCCGTATATAGATGTCTTCATAAAATCTTGTACATATGACTAATATTAGGAATAAGATTGCATCAAATTTATGGTGTGACTTTGCTCATAATGCTTAGTAGTTTTATTATTTATTAGTTGATGAATTTTCGCCGAAGTTAAATGAAATATTTTGTTTTTTTCTTATATTTATATGTACAAGAAACGTTGGTGATGATACATTATCTTTTTTATCATGCTACAGATAAAAATTATTTTATTTTGCTCATTTGTATTCTTGGGAAAAAAAAATTATAAACAAGTAATTCCAATCAGCTTCAAATTGATGAAATTTGGAAATGACACATCCTTATGCAAATCACATGTGCTTGTCTTTTCTTTTTTTTTTTGAGAAAAGTACGATAATGCATAAATTATTAGAATTTGAATCGTACATAGAGTGAATATTTTTTTAATTGCCTTACTAAAATTTTATCGGGATTTTTTTTTTGTACAAAGGAAGGGCATAAGCCCGAAAACAAAACAACTTTAGGCCCATTGACCTCGCATAAATCTTCTCAAACAAGCCGCCCAACACCGTCAGGAGGACTTACAAACTCAGTACAAACAAAACACAAATTACGACCAATTACAGCAAGCTTAACGGTGACCCAATTCCCTTCTCTGAGCATGCACATGATGAACTCTATAAGTGCCCACATTCATTAACCATTTACAATTAGTAATAATGTTGAATAAGGGGTGGAGAGGATCACAATCAGAAGCATTAACTCTCTCAACCGCAAGCTTAGGGTCGCATTCAATTAACAGAGGTAACCAATTATTTTGGCTAGCCACTCTTAAGCAATAAAGAACACCCCAAATCTCAGCTTGGAGCACATAGCCTTTCCCAAGATTCACAGCAAACCCTTTAATCCACTCCCCATTATCATCTCTAAACACACAACCAGCACCAAAATCGGGACTTTCAATTCAATCTAAAAAAAAGAATACCACATGAATTAACTAATTAATAACCAAATCCTCTATAATTATATCAAAAATAATATCAGGAGTTTCCCCGAAATGCTTTTATATTAACAAAAGAAACAGAGGAAAAAGAGCAGGCGACCGCCAAATCCAACGGCACAAGTACGTTAGGTTAAAGGCGGTTTTGTACATTTGGCCAGTTGCCTCCATCTCCCTCCATGCAACTCTTACTCATCTCTGTCTTCCCCAACTCAATAATTAAATTTGCTTGCAACCACACAAATTACCTCCTCGATCTCACAAACTTTCCTTCCTTCGGACTCCAACCCATAATTAAACAGAGATATAAAATATAAAAATCACAGACATAGCCATGGAAATTGAAAGCATGGGGCCTAACTGGCGATCATTCGAAATTTGTGCACTTGGCAACAATTATTCAATGAATTCTGCTGCAAGGGCAAACGGACAAGGCCAACCCCAAGTTTGGCCAGTTGCCTCCTTCTCGCTCCATGCAACTCTAACTCTCTCTCTCTCTTCCACCAACCTCAATAAATTAAAGTTGTAGACTTGTAGCATCTCCTCGCACTATATTTTTGGTTTATTGAATAATTTTTATACATATGTTGTAATTAAAATTATTCAATTCTTAAATCATCATTTTAATATTATCTCAAGAAAAAAATAATAATATTAGAAATTATTTAGTCATTCATATATATCAAACAAATTAAATAGATAGATTGTTTGTATATATAAATTATTAAATAACCTTCAAGATTATTTATACGCATATAATCTTAAACTGATTTTTTAGAAGTTCAACCATTTCGATTATGACAAGTGATTAAGAATGGTACGAGGTACTTATCGTGAGGATGAGACAAATAAATTTGCATGCAACCACTAGCAGCACCTACCTACTCTCAAATTTTCCTTCCTTCCGACTCCAACCCATAAAAGAAAAAAGAGAACATGGAAATTGAAAGTATGAGCAAGAACCCTGATGATCATGAGCACAAAACAACACTCAGACCAATCATCTTGGTTGCCTCCATTGCCGCCGGTATCCAATTTGGCTGGGCCCTACAGCTCTCTTTGCTCACCCCTTACGTTCAGACCCTCGGCATGCCCCATTTCTGGACCTCCTTCATGTGGCTCTGTGGGCCCATCTCCGGTATGCTCGTCCAGCCCATCATCGGTTACCACAGCGACCGCTGCACCTCCCGCTTTGGTCGACGCCGCCCTTTCATCGCCGCCGGATCTTCCCTCGTCGCCATCGCCGTCTTCCTCATTAGCTTCGCCGCCGACCTCGGCCACCTCACCGGCGACTCCCTCAAAGAAAAGACCAAACCCCGCGCTGTCGCCGTCTTCATCGTCGGATTCTGGATCCTCGACGTCGCCAACAACATGTTGCAAGGACCCTGCCCTGCTCTCCTCGCGGATATCTCGGGATCCGACCCGCGAAAAATGCAGACCGCGTACGCGCTGTACGCCTTCTTCATGGCGGTCGGAAACGTCCTGGGCTACGCCACCGGAGCCTACAACCACCTCCACAAGATGTTCCCTTTCACAATAACCAAGGCATGTGACGTGTACTGCGCGAATCTGAAGAGCTGCTTCTTTCTGTCCATCACTCTGCTCATCGTCCTCACCGTCTTGGCCCTCACCTCCGTTAAAGAAACGACACCGTATAAGGGGCACGAGATAGAATCCGGGAAAACTACGAGTCTGAGTATGCCGTTTTTTGGTGAAATGTACGGCGCTTTGAAGGAGCTCAAGAGGCCGATGTTAGTTTTGCTTCTGGTGACGTGTCTCAATTGGATTGGGTGGTTCCCGTTTTTGATGTTCGACACTGATTGGATGGCGAAGGAGGTGTACGGAGGCGAAGTTGGGAAGGGGCGGTTGTACGAATTGGGGGTGAGGGCTGGGTCGCTGGGTCTCATGTTAAACGCCGTCGTTGTGGGTTTCGTGTCTCTTGGAATTGAGCCTTTCGGGCGTTGGGTTGGAGGGGTCCACAGATTGTGGGGGATTGTCAATTTCTTGCTCGCTATCTGCTTGGCACTCACCGTCTTAATCACTAAACTGTCTCAGTCAAGTCGACACGCCGCCGCCGTTGCAACCGGAGCTGAGCCACCGCCGCCACCAATCGGTATTAAGGCGGGTGCGTTGATTCTCTTTGCGGTACTGGGAATTCCGCAAGCGGTAAAGTTACCTTGTTTTATTTTTCATTAAATATAGTGACCTTTATTTTTGGATAATTACTTATTTTCTGTATATAAATTGATTTTTCGATGCCATCTAAAAAAAAAACTATTTTTCGATAATTACTTTTTAAATTACTATATTATATAATATGTATAGTTATCCAAATTTGGGAGTCTCTGTAGTTAGCATCGGACCATAAGTCTCTGTATTTAGTTTTCACGTATTTAGTCGTATTTTGACTTATCTCAACTATTATTTTTATTTACTATCGAGGGTGATGGTCTAATAGCAAGGGCTTAATTCCATGTGGTTTGGTGGGTGAAGGTCCTGTGATCGAATCCCACCATTTCTTAAGATGATATTCATCTAAGGTTGTCCCATTTCACACTTTTTTCTAATAAAAAAAATTATTATTTTTATTTAACCTTTTAAAACAATAAACATCATCAAGGTTTTAGTTTAATTTTTAATTAATCGGTCAACAATTATTTTATCACTCCAAAATTACAAAAACAGACAATTATAAAGAATTAAATACTCACAATAATTTCATTCAGAGACTTACAACCTTGCTAGGTAAAAATTAATTAACCACAAACGTTAGCATAAAATCCTCTTCACCTCTTGTCGACAGTCTTCGCTAACGTATTTAACCTTATTTTTTTATTAGAGTTGAGAAATCCGTTCATGATGTCCAATTTTTTAGAACTATGATATTATTTAATTTTCTTTGATTTATTTTTCTTAAATTATTTGCACGCCATATTGATTATATTATATTCTTTTAAAATGATAAAAGAATGTTAATAAAAAAATTAAAATTAAAATTAAAACTCTTATAATTTGTATTATTATTATAAATGACACATGAAATGGGATATAGAATTGGTACACCGGATTTGCTCCTACCTGAATGTGATTCCAATAATACCATTTTTACACTAGTAAATGTAGTAAGTTCTATATAGTAATTGTGGAACTTAAGGGTTCACGAAATTGGCTTTTCTCCTTCGGCCCCACTTCCTTATGTTTATTTTTTTTTTGGAACTGATTTTCGCACAACACAAATTACTTCATGCACTCTATTTTTTTAATTCATAAGCAAATAAATAAGAAAGTGGAGTGTAGGAAATAGTTGTAGAGTATGAAAATTAATTTTTTATTTTTTATGTTTTATGTTTTATCAATAATGATCTCTCTTCTTTTTCATTTTCTTTGTATTTTCAAACTAGCAACTTACCCGAAACCACCTTCTTTTCCCTTTCTCAAGGCCCAATCCTCATGTTAATTTCAGGTCAAGACCCACAGTGCCCCATGCTATTCTAAATTTCTAGCCCATCCACTATCCACAACCTTTTTTTTTTGTATGAATCCGCTACCTTAGTAAGTTCAGATAATATTTAAAGGGAATTGATTTATATACTTCATATTTTACTTTCTCTCTTTCATTTTAAAATAAATTAAAAGAAAATATGAAATGCAGAAAGTAAAATTTGCATTTAAAATGAAAAATAAGTTAAGATGCCTCATTAGTAAGTTCAACAATATTTTACTATTCACTCACTTTTAATCATAAGGAGTGTTTTATAGCTCAAATACTAGTTTGCTTTAGATTTAGTGTACATAAGAGGGTATAAAAGGTATCTCTAGCCTCATATCACATCATGTGAGTGTCAAGGTCCTATGAAGAGATTAACCTGACATCAATATATATAGTAATACCTCGCATAATGTCAGAAAAAAAATTTAATCATTCCTATTTGAATTATTATTTTTATTAGTTCTTTTAACAAAAATATATATAGCCATTTTTGTTTACACATGCAGGTGACCTTTAGTATTCCCTTTGCTCTGGCATCCATTTTCTCAAGCACTTCTGGTGCAGGCCAAGGTAATTAAATTTTTATTGATTAATTTAATTCTCTACCCTTTTTATTAATTCATAAGTTAATTTTGGAGATTATGGAGTACAATTTATATATTCCGAATATTTTACCTATTTTAATTTGAGCATTTGATATATAAACAGGGCTTTCTTTGGGAGTCTTGAATCTTGCAATTGTTATACCAGAGGTAATTTTTTCCATACTTACAACTATATGGTTACCCTAACGGTTCTTGACCCACCTAATGTCAAACTGACAAATAAGGAGTTTACGACTCACTAAGCGCTACTCATAACTAGAAGGAGGTATGAAAATACTTTTTACCACGACGTGAGGATTAGTCTCATCCTTTTAGGTGGGGAGTATAATGTCATGCTTTGACAAAAAAAACGTATTCCATCCTTTCATTTTGTTCACTTTAATTAATTAAACTTGCTAACAAAAAATTACATTCAGTTTTAGGCATATATGGAGGATCCGTGGGTGGTATTTTATTCTACTCCTATTAGAATGTACTAGCCTTTTAACATCCATTAATACGGATGCCAATTTACTTTTAAATTTATTTTTGTTATTTTTTAATTTTAAAAATAAGAAAAAACTAAAAACAAATAAAAAATGTAAGAAAAAAAAAATAAGAATAGGAGTACCGACCCCCTTTACTTTTTATTGAAATTGTTTTTGATAAAAAGAACAACAGAAATTAAAATTCGTCTTTATTTATTAAAAATTTTCTTTTTTAAATTTTTTATTAACAAAGGCAATTTTTTTATTTTTTAAAAAAGTAACAAAAAAAATAGATATATTTATATTTTTCATTCCACATATTATAATGTACTAGCCTCTTGGCATTATGTGAATTTGCTATATTTTTGTTATTATGTAAATTTTGTATAACTACATATATTAGATATACGAAAATACAAACTAAATAAATAAGAGGAAGTTGTAACCAGCAATTATTCTTTTTAAAATTTTAATTTCAGATATTTACTTTTTACTATCTTACCCTTATAATTATGTCTTAAAAGTTTAATATTTAAAGTAAGTATGAGTAATTTAAGGGATTTTAAAAATTGAACCAAAATGGCCTTCTCCTTGAACATTATCACTCGTTGATCTGGTTACATCTAAAAGTTATATTTAATTAGTGGAACATATTAATTATTTCATTTATCTATATTATATAACATGTGAAATTAAAATATTAAGTGACATAATTTTATTTTTTACATTGTACGAGTTATTCTCACGTAACATGTGTTTTAGGTCACTTGAATATTTCTTCAAAAATTTGTTTAATTATATATATATATATATGGTTAATTGGTAATTAATTATTTGGATTTGCAGATTTTAGTTTCAGTTGCAAGTGGGCCATGGGATGCTTTGTTTGGAGGTGGGAACTTACCAGCATTTGTGGTGGGAGCCATTGCCGCCGTAGCAAGTGGAGTCTTGGCACTCTTCATGCTACCATCTATTTATGCCGCCTGATCATCCTTCTAATAAAATAGAATGCCTGTAGCCTGTATAAACACAGAGTTGATGAACTCCTTCTCTGTATTTTACTTTTTTATTTTTTATTTTCTAGCCTCTGTTATGTTAATTATTTTTTTTTATTCATCTAAATTAGCTTGATAACTGTTTTATTCTGTATTAATCTGTCCATATCCATGCACAATAGAGCTGCCTCTTTTCTAGCTCGCAAGTCGCAATCGACCTTTTTTGTTATTGATTTTTTTAAGATATGTCAAACTGACTGTTTAATATTATTATTCTCAATGGAAACCTTTCATACCAGATTGGATCTTTATATTTTTATCTTCAATGTGAACCAATTCCCTTTGAAGCCAAAAAAAATAATAATAAAGAGAAAAAACACACCATCTTCCTACAAGCTATAAATAAACCTTTCATGGCACATTTGGCGACCGAGGAGCATATAGGTGCAAGAGAGAGTCAGTTAGGAGAGGCTATGGTTTAGGCCTGAAATTGTCAATGTGCGACCCAAGTTCTTGTGGAGTAGGACTAAAGACCACAGCCAAACCGAATCTTCCCCCACCACCCTCTTGAACTTTTTGTTTTAGGAATAATGAGCCCCCCCAAATACTTCCAAAAGAGAAGCTTACATATTTGACAACACATTTCAGTAAACTCAATTACGTGGATCATATATATGAGTGATCTTTCCATCTTGGTTTTCGAATGTTGAAACAGAATGCTGTGGATTCATAATAACACAATGTTGTTGCACCAAGGAGACCATGAAGACTATGCATGCACACCAAGACACAAGCACGTATGTGGTTCACCCGAATCGGGTTACAACCACGAGACCAACTTTCCGGATATTATTATTGATAATATTTGTGTTACATTGTATATTGGCCTTGAGCCATTGAGAGGATGAGAGAGAGTGTGGGCAGAGGTTGTCTCCCAAATGAGAGAGATAACTCCTCTTAAATAGACAAAAGACCTAAGACTCCTTTAGTTTGTGGGCTTCGTATTGGACTTAAGCTCGGCCCAAGTGTGTGTGTGTGTGGTGGGTGGTAGGGGCCGGGCTGTGGTGGTGAAATCCCACACTAACAAACAGTAGTCCCCCAAGTCTTCAGTCAAGATAGTGTCTTGGCTAGGGGTGTGTGTGTGTGTGTATGGTGGTGAAATCCCACACTAGCAGTAGTCCCCCAAGTCTTCAGTCAAGATAGTGCCTTGGTTGGGGGCATGTAACACAAGAACATGCCGAACCAAGTGGTCGCTAATCTAGCTCGAAACCCGACATGAGGCGGCACTTAGTATGAGACAATACTCAACTAGAGGGTTTCCTCATCGTGAGGCTATTCGGCAAGGGGTGACACACATTACGAGGCCACTAGGTTAGAGCTGATCGCTCTGTGCTAGGCTACTCGATTAGAGGCGATCACTCTGTGAGAGGATGTCGGCTAGAGGCGGTTGCTCTGTGTGAAGCAGCTCAGCTAGAGGCGGTCGCTCTGTGTGAGGCGGCCGAGGAGCATATAGGTGCAAGATGCCGAGGAGCATGTAGGTGCAAGAGCTGCCGAATAGCATGTAGGTGCAAGAGCTGCCGAATAGCATGTAGGTGCAAAAGCTGCTGAAGGCAAAATGCACTAATTGATTATCCCGATCGGCATTTGATGACTGGCTAGTTCCTGAGAATATATGATAAAGTTTGAGCAAATAAAACGATAATTGATAATCGGGAATTCTCAAAGCTAGTGTGACAATAGCATATTTATTTGCAATTAGGTGCCTATTAAATGACATTAGGAATGTACTAATTAGGCATGTGAGGAATGCATGTGGCATGGTCTCACTTTAGTCAAAATAAGATATGTAAAATAGTAATTTTTCTGATATAATTTCATTTGTCTAACATATATTAAGAATAAAAGCCAAAACACATTTTTAGTCCCTATAGTGTGCATACAATTCAAATTTGATCCAGTAGTTTCAATTTGATCACATTTAGGGGTTGTATTCAGTCTCTTATTTTAAAGGATTTTAAATGAGTTTGAAATGTAGGGTGTATTCAATTAGAGATTTTAAATGATTTGTAGAGATTTTAAATGATTGAAATACCTAAAAATATAGGTATATTAAATTAACATTTTAAATGATTGAGCAAAAATCTAGGTGTTTTCAATTAACATTTTAAATGATTGTGTAAAAATGTAGGTGTATTCAAAAACTTATAAAATTTTATATGATTTGATGAATTTGTGGATTCTAACTGATTTTAAGCTAAAAATTACACATACTAAGAGCATCTCCAGCAGAGTTCTTAAATTTAATCTAAATTCTAATTAAAATAGTTGGAAAATTATTTTAATAAAATACTTTTTAAAAGTTTACTCCAGTAGTGTTCCCTATTTTGGCAAATCTCAAATATTTTATTATTTGTCTCATGTGAAACATTTGAATATCGTTAATTTATTATTTTTATTATTTATGAAATTTATCCAATTGTAAGGAGATAGGAATCCCTACTTTCTCTCTCATTTTTGTTAAATTTAGGGATCCAAAACCCCCTAAATATCAAAATTCTAAAGTAAATAGTGGGATAGGGGCTCTGTTTAGAGCATCCACATCAGACTCTCTAAATTTTTTGTCAAATTTAACTTGAAATGAGCTAAAAATCTTTAATAGCTAGCCAATTTTTAATGTTACCAAAATCAGACTCTCTATATTTGACAAACTTTGAATATTAAATTAATTTTTCAAAGTTTGAATATATAACAATATAATTTTCTTACAACAACTAGTTTTTTAACGTGATGATTTGTAATAACCCGCTCCGGAATTTCAAAAATTGGAATTATTAAATTACCAAATTATCCTTCTATCTTAATAATCGAATTTTCATAAAATTTACTAAGTTAGCGAAACGAGTTAATTCGGGAGTTAGACTCCAAATTTTTTACTTAAATTGAGAATTTGATAGAAGATTTCCAAAGGAATTCGAAACGAGGAAATTGAATTCGTTATAATTTTTCGTAAATAGAATGTTTTAGGAGAATTAAAACATTTTATTATTATTAATTTCTTTATTCATTTTATTTTTCTTCTTTTATTTTTTCACCTATTTTTATCTCTCTCTCTCCCTGACCCTCGTCTTCTCCCTTCTACCTGCGATAGTGCCACGCACAGACCTCACCACCACCGTGCCTAGTCCCGACCGAGACCAGCCTCACCACCCCACTTAAACTCACCACCTCAACGAGATGAACGCCCCTCTGCCTTCCACTTGTCAATTTTTACCGTAGGAGACGAAACAAGGCCGAGAGACCCAGAAACCCCCTTCGTCGTCGTCATCATTTTTGATCGAATTGGGCTGCGAGACCAGTCTCAAACACTTCATCTGTAACGACCCGTTTATTAATTATGCAATTTTCGTAATTTATTTTAGAAAAGGACGATTTTACCCTTGTTTTAGTAAGGGTTCGAAAGTCACTTTTTGTTTGGGAGTACTTTTGGGAATTTTTATTGGGCCATAGCGTAGGTCTCGAACTCATGAGTTCGTAAACAGGCAGCATTCAAAAATCAGTACTCGTTTGAGAGAGTTACGGGTCTAGGAAGGGTAGGGGCATTTTGGAAATTTTGGCCCTAGATATTTCTTTAAATCCTTATCTCATTCTCTCTCCTAGATCAGATTTTTCTGTTGCTTCCTCTCTCCCCCTTCTCACGATGCACATAAACACATACCACCACCATCACCAAATTTCTTGGCCATTTTAGACCAAAACAAGGACACTAAAAGCTTCTTCTCGTCTCCACGAACTCAACCATGCCATCCATGAAGCTTGAGGACAGCTGAAGGCTTAGGAATGAAGCTTGAAATCTTGGTTGGAACTTTGAGTCATATTACCGGCCACCACAGGTAATGGATCTCAATTTGGACTTCATATTTGGATTCCTTAGCTCGAGTTGATAGATTTCCATTATTATAGCATCGAATTTGGTTGATAAATGAGTGATTTATGAAGGTTTGAAAATCGGGTGGTTAAGGAGTTTTCCGGCCGGTGAGTGAATAGTACCCAACGAGTGAACAGTCCCCGAATCGTGTTATCATGTTTTCGACGTTCTGGACCTGTTGGCAAATGTTTCGAGTCAATCGGAGTTCGTTTAGGGCATTTTTTAGAAGTCCAAAGTCATGTTAAACCTGTTTAGAGCGCGTGTGTACTTCTGAGGTTTAGGGGGTCAGATTTTAAGGCTTTTAATTTCCGTTTAATAATGCCACGTATCATTTTTAACAATCATGGTGGCTCCGAAGGTCATGAGGGACAAAATAGCTTGAAATTAGACTCATTTGGGCTTCGAGGTGAGTGGACTTTACTTTCTAAATGGAAATGCATGCATATTATTATGTTTTAAGTATTTTATATTCAATTACAAATTTCTAGAATTAAATGGAAGGATTATTTAGTATTCTTATGAGTCCCGGGAATTAAAGAAAATCATTATAAGTGTTTATTTTCGTTCTAAGATCGGGGAACGATGGATAGTTATTGTACTTGATTATCCACTAATTATGGATTTCAATAATGATTTTGGGAAACTATTTTGGTATTGGCTTGGGCTTAGGCCCGTGAGGTGATTATATGGATTTTAGGCTTAGGCCTGTGGTTATGTATTTGGGCTTAGGCCTAGGTATTTGAAGGTTTTGGGGTTTCGGCCCAAGATGGTGGGTTAGGCTTTGACCCTGGTGGGAGTTTCTCGGTGAGGTATGGCAGAGAGGATTCCCTAATACACTCGGTAGGATATGAGGTATGGTAGGGAGGATTCCCTTATATATTTGGAAGGATAGGAGGTATGGTAGGGAGGATTCCCTCAAACGCTCGGTAGGATAGGAGGTATGACAGGGGAGGATTCCCTCATACGCTCAGTAGGATAGGAGGTATGACAGGGAGGATTCCCTCATATGCTCGGTAGAATAGGAGGTATGACAAGAAGGATTCCCTAATACACTTGGTATGGTATCGAGCTACGGCTCGAGATGACGACTACGGCCGGGATATCGAACTACGCCTCGGGATAACGATTATGGTCGAGATATCGAGCCACGACTCGAGATGACGACTATGGCCTGGATATCGAGCTATGACTCGGGATGACGACTACGATCAGGATATCAAGCTACGGCTCGAGATGAGGGCTATGGCTGGAATATCGAGCTATAACTCAGGATGAGGGCTACGGCTGGAATATCGAGCTACAACTTAGGATGACGACTACGGTCGGGATATCGAGGTACGACTTGGGATGACGGATATGACTGGGATATCGAGCTACGACTCGGGATGACGGCTAAGGTCTGGATATCGAGCTACGACTTGGGATGATGGCTTCAGCCGGGTTACTGATATGGCGGGTACATGTAAAGATAGTGTGGGTTCCACCTAGGTAAATCAATTGGATCCCGGTAAGTCATATTTATTTATGTATGTGGATCTTGTTGCATGTAAGGTTTGATAACGAGGCGGGACTATATCGATTAGTATAATTTTATTTGCGAGACCATGCTTTTATTGTGTTTTGTTTTATTGTCCACTAACAGTTGTTTTGGTTTCGTGCCCTCTAGGCCATAGCGAGATGAGGCACCGAGACTAGGAGGAGGCATCACCTTCTACTGCGTTGCCAGAGTAGGTTTTGGTTGGGTTATAATGTAATTTAGCCTAGCGGGCTTTGGAAGGTTGGGTTAGCAGATTTGTTATTTGTATCGTTCGTCTGATAGGTGGAAGACTGTTTGACTCGGCTATAGGGGAGACTCTGACGAATTTTCAGTGGAATTCTTGTAGGGTCTTTATTGGTGTAGTGAGGGTACTTCGGGAATTGTTTTTAGGTTCTGGTTTTGTAAGACGGGAGTAGGACTTCTCACGAATTATGAAGTGAATTTCAGGAGGGGTCATGTTAACTTGGTATCAGAGCTCTAGGTTAACTTCATGTGGTCCACACTTGGTGTGCATTTTTGTACTTTGTGATGCCTCCTGGACGTTCGCCTCGTCTATGGTTTGTTGTTGAGGTGGGAACGGTGCAATGTGCAAGGTGCATGGGTTCCAAGGTTGATTTTTGTTTTGCATCATACCGTCACCAGTTGAATCGAGTAGTGAGTATAGTTCTTCAAGGCAGGTGTTTCAGAGGTTGAGACGGCTAGTGACTTGATGCCTTGCACTATTGGCAAATAGGGAATTATTGCCTATCGACTCAGACTTGAGTGTCCCTATTGTATTCTTTATGTAGGGGAGTAGCGAGGAAGTACCTTGTTGACGAGTCTTGTGTGAGGGACGAGCTACATTTTGAGTTGAGGAGAGGTTGGCCCTTGAGGAGGCTAGTCGCAAGGCTTGAGAATCATATGCAAGCTGGTAGCCACACTTATTTCTTTGGGCTGGTTTGAATTTCGAGGATGAAATTTCTTTAAAGGGGGTGAGTTGTAACAACCCGTTTATTAATTATGCGATTTTCGTAATTTATTTTAAAAAATGACGATTTTACCCTCGTTTTAGTAAGGGTTCCGAAGTATCTCTTTGTTTGGGAGTACTTTTTGGAATTTTTATTGGGCCATCGCGTAGGTCTCAAACTCACGAGTTCGTAGACAGGCAGCACACGAAAATCGGAGCTCGTTTGAGAGAGTTACGGGTCTAAGAAAGGTAGGGGCCTTTTGCTAATTTTGGCCCTAGATATTTCTTTAAATCCTTATCTCTTTCTCTCTCCTAGATCAGATTTTTCTGCTGCTTCCTCTCTCCCCCTTCTCGTGATTCTTCTTTCCTTAAGCCAAAAAAATACACATAAACACATTCCACCACCATCACCAAATTTCTTGGCTATTTTAGACCAAACCAAGGACACTAACAACTTCCTCTCCCCTCCACGAACTCAACCATGACATCCAAGAAGCTTGAGGAGAGCTGAGGGCTTAGGAACGAAGCTTGAAAGCATGGTCGGATTTTTTAGTCTAATTTTCGGGCACCACAAGTAATGGATCTCAATTTGGACTTCATATTTGGATTCCTTGGCTCGAGTAGAAAGATTTCCAATATTAGAGCATCGAATTTGGTTGAGAAATGAGTGAGTTATGAAGGTTTGAAAAATGGTATGGTTATGGAGTTTTCTGGCTGGAAAGTGAACAGTACCTTGCGAGTGAACAGTGCCGGCGAGTGAATAGTACTAGGCGAGTGAACAATACCCCAAATTGTGTTTTCATGTTTTAGACATTCCAGACTTGTTGGTACAGGCTTCGGGTCAATCGAAGTTAGTTTAGGGCTTGTTTTAGTCGTCCAAAGTCAAATTAAACGCGTTTAGAGTGCATGTGTATTTACGAGGTTTAGGGGGTCGGATTTTAAGGTTTATAATTGCCGTTTAATACTGTCACATATCGTTTTTTATAGGCGTGGTGCCTCCAAAGGTCACAAGGGACCAAATAGCTTGAAATTAGACTCATTTGGGCTTCGAGGTGAGTGGACTTTACTTTCCAAATGGAAAAGCACACATATTATTATGATTTAAGTATTTTACATTCAATTAAAATTTTGTAGAATTAAATGGAAGGATTATTTAGTATGCTTATGAGTCCCGCGAATTAAAGAAAATCATTTTAAGTGTTTATTTTCGTTCTAAGCTCCGGGAATGATGGATAGTGATTGTACTTGATTATCTAATAATTATGGTTTTGGGGTTTCAGCACAGGATGGTGGGTTAGGCTTTGACCATGGTGGGAGGGTTGGTCGGAGTTTCTGGGTGAGGTATGGCGGGGAGGATTCCCTCATACGCTCGGTAGTTTCTCGGTGAGGTATGGCAGGGAGGATTCCCTCATACGCTCGGTAGGATAGGAGGTATGGCAGGGAGAATTCTCTCATACGCTCGGTAGGATAGGATGTATAGCAGGAAGGATTCCTTCATACGCTCGGTAGGATAGGCGGTATGGCAGGTAGGATTCC
Source organism: Oemleria cerasiformis (assembly GCA_037349345.1). Taxonomy (NCBI): domain Eukaryota; kingdom Viridiplantae; phylum Streptophyta; class Magnoliopsida; order Rosales; family Rosaceae; genus Oemleria; species Oemleria cerasiformis. The sequence goes on along the minus strand of JAZGTL010000003.1, from coordinate 10,856,508 downwards.
CTCATATGCTTGTTAGGATAGGATGTAACGACTCGGACCAGAAATTAAATTATTTTGAGAATTGGACGATTTCACCCTCGATTTTGGACGGGTTCGGGAGTCACTTTTTGACTGGCAGTACTTTTGGGAATTTTTCTTGGGTCGTTGCATAGGTCTCGAACTCACGAGTTCGTAGACAGGAGGCACGCAGAAAATGGAGACCCGGTGAGTTCGTTACGGGTCTAGAAGCTTCAGGGGTAGTTTGGTAATTTTGGAAAATTTGGAACTATATATCAGATATTTTTCTCTCTCCTCGGGGGATTGGTCCATTCAGTCTCTCTCACCAACCTGAAATTTTCCCCGTGCGAACACCGAACAACCCTTTTCATCGGACGGATTTCAGTCTGATTCGATCGAAACCAAGGTCGGGAGGATCTTCCCCGGAGCCCCACGAGCATTTAGGGGTATTTATCAGAGCGGGAGCATAGCCGTAGGCGACGGACGGAGGAGGAAGGTGGACTGAATCTTCTCGGCCATTTTTCGGCCAAACCAAGTACGATCTCGGAACTTTGGTCTCATATTTGGATTCCTGGTGAAAAGTAAATGAATCTACACGTGTGGATCGTGAAAAACGGTCAAGAAATGAAGAAGTTAGAAAACCTTGAAAATCGACTGGAAATGGCAATTTTCGGTGAGACAGACGACGGTGGAGGCGGCGGTCCGGTCGTAATCTCCGATGAGTCACCGGTTAATCGATCGGGTTGAGTGAACCGGTCGGATTGAGTGTACCGGTCGGGTTGAGTGAACCAGTCGGGTTGAGTGAACTGGTCGGGTTGAGTGAACCAATCGGGTTGAGTGAACCGATCGAGTTGAGTTAACCAGTCGAGTTGAGTGAATCGGTCGGGTTGAGTGAACCGGTCGGTTGAGTGAATCGGTCGGGTTGAGTGAACCGGTCGGTTGAGTGAATCAGTCAGACTGAGTGAACCGGTCGAGTTGACTGAACTGGTCGGGTCGAGTTGGATCGGTCGGGTCGAGTTGGACCGGGTCAGGTCGAGTTGGATCGGTCCAGGCGCGTGAACACTGTAGCAGGCGCGTGACCGGCGCGTGAGGGGCGCGTGGGTGCATGTTCTGACCTTCCGGTGGCGTGTGACGGCACGTGGGACTGTTCCCGATGTCACGGCGGCACGTGACTAGGGTTTTGGGACGTTCCGGATCAGATTTTATCGGTTCCGAGGCCATAGGGGTTCGTTTAGGGCCCGATTGGGCAATCCCAGCGGTAATGGTTGACCGTGGAGCGGGTTTTGAGCTCGGAAAGTCAAGGTAGTTGGGTCATTATTTTGCATGTGTTCCTTGGGCTAGAGCGTCCATGAATTTCGGGTTGGATGATATATTTGAGTGGACTTTTCATTTATAAATTGAAATGCATGCATCAATGTATCTTTGTTTAAATACTGGTATGTATGGTTGCATTGAATTTTCGGAATTTAGAAATGATTGCTGGACACATATTTTCCAATATTTCAGTTAAAGTGTATGTTGAGAAATGTCATGGTTTTTGGACTCGGTTATGATATCGTTTTGACGTGGAAATTATTGAGTCCATGATTTGGGTTTTGACCCAGTTGTATGAGTTTATCGGATTTGGCCATATTTGAGGGAGGCCAGGAATCGGGACTAGGATCCGTTATTAGCGGTGAACCTGGTCAACCTCCAAGATAAACATTGATTTGAGGGAGGCCAAGACCCAGGACTAGGATCCGTTATTAGCGGTGAACCCGGTGAACCTCCAAGATAAACATGGATTTGAGGGAGGTCAAGACCCGGTACTAGGATCCGTTATTAGCGGTGAACCCGGTGAACCTCTAAGATAAACATTGATTTGAGGGAGGCCAAGACCCGGGACTAAGATCCGTTATTAGCGGTGAACCCGGTGAACCTCCAAGATAAACAATGATTTAAGGGAGGCCAGGACCCGGAACTAGGATCCGTTATTGGCGGTGAACCAGGTGAACCTCTAAGATAAATATATTTGAGGAGGACCAGGATATGGGACTAGGATCCGCTGTTGGCGGTGAACCTGGTGAACCTCCAAGATAAATATATTTGAGGAGGACCAAGATATGAGACTAGGATCCGATGTTGGCGGTGAACCCGGTGAACTTCCAAGATAAATATATTTGAAGAGGACCAGGATATGGGACTAGGATCCGTTGTTGGCGGTGAACCCGGTAAACCTCCAATATAATTGATTACTGTTTCTTCGACTAGCGTCGAGAGTTTTACTCCGTTGGTTCGTTGAGTGCTCCAACTCTGGCATCGTGGAGTTTTAGCTTCGTCGGGTCGCGAGGATGTCTACGCATAGTACAGAGAGTTGTGATACAGGACTAGCACACCCCAAGGGATACACTGGTGGCTAGGGATATGCCAGTCGAGGGATATGCCGACTGAGGTGATAGGATAACCAAAGGTTATACCGGCTGATGATATGATATGATAGTCGAGGATACTTGCCGACTGATGTGATATGATAACCGAAGGTTATACCAGCTGATGATATGATATGATAGTCGAGGATACTTGTCGACTGATGTGATATGATAGCCGAAGGTTATACCGGCTGATGATATGATATGATAGTCGAGGATACTTGCCGACTGATGTGATATCATATTACAGAGAGTTGTGATACAGGACTAGCACACCCCAAGGGATACCCTGGTGGCTAGGGATATGCTAGTCAAGGGATATGCCGACTGAGGTGATATGATAGCCGAAGGTTATACCGGCTGATGATATGATATGATAGTCGAGGATACTTGCCGACTAATGTGATATGATAGCCGAAGGTTATACCGGCTGATGATATGATATGATAGTCGAGGATACTTGCCGACTGATAGGATATCATAGTACAGAGAGTTGTGTTACAGGACTAGCACACCCCAAGGGATACCCTGATGGCTAGGGATATGCCAGTCGAGGGATATGCCAGTCGAGGGATATGCCGACTGAGGTGATATGATAGCCGAAGGTTATACCGGCTGATGATATGATATGATAGTCGAGGATACTTGCCGACTGATGTGATATCATAGTACAGAGAGTTGTGATACAGGACTAGCACACCCCAAGGGATACCCTGGTGGCTAGGGATATGCCAGTCGAGGGATATGCCGACTGATGTGATATGATAGCCGAAGGTTATACCGGCTGATGATATGATATGATAGTCGAGGATACTTGCCGACTGATGTGATATCATAGTACAGAGAGTTGTGATATAGGACTAGCACATCCCAAGGGATACCCTGGTGGCTAGGGATATGCCAGTCGAGGGATATGCCGACTGATGTGATATGATAGCCGAAGGCTACACCGGCTGATGATATGATATGATATTCAAGGATACTTGCCGACTTATATGATATGATAGCCGAGGATATTTCCGGCTCTAATATGGTTTGACGACGATTGTCATGTGCTTAATCAGCCTATGAAAATACTTCGTCATCCGGGTCTGTGGGTTGGTGTGAGCGGTGACCCAGAGTGATGAATTATTGTTGGTTCACAAGTATTTGACTAGTCGGTTGTCTTTTGGTATTCCAGTAGAGGTGTTAGCAGTGTCTGACCTACTGACATTTAGTGTCAAAAGGTATTCCTATTTGGACCACCATTATTCCGAGGTCTTGGTTTTTGACCTGTATGCTATCCTACGTCTGACAGGAAGGGGTGGTCAGTAAGTATAGACGTTTTGTCGAGAACCTTGTAAGGTTTACTAATAAAATTATTTAAGGATAAAGGGTATTCCTTATATTATATATTTTAGGTAAAAGAGCTGTCAGACGGGATAAGGGTTCTTTCCGGATTTCAAGGGGAAATTCGGGAAAGGTCCTTACAAGTGGTATCAGAGGACTAGGTAAACTATCTGCAGACCGCACACTTGAGTGCAATTTTTTTAAGGATTTCTGTTAACAAGATGTCGCCAAGGCGTTTACTTCTTTAGCAACCTTGAACTGAATAGGAGGGTAGTTCTTTAACCTGAGTTAGTGAAATTTCGGGGACGAAATTTCTGTAAGGGGGCAAATTTGTAACGACCCGGACCAGAAATTAAATTATTTTGAGAATTGTACGATTTTACCCTCGATTTTGGACGGGTTCGGGAGTCACTTTTTGACTGGCAGTACTTTTGGGAATTTTTCTTACGTCGTTGCGTAGGTCTCGAACTCACGAGTTCGTAGACAGGCGGCACGCAGAAAATGGAGACCCGGTGAGTTCGTTACGGGTCTAGAAGCTTCAGGGGCAGTTTGGTAATTTTGGAAAAGTTAGAACTATATATCAGATATTTTTCTCTCTCCTCGGGGGATTGGTCCATTCAGTCTCTTTCTCCTACATGAAATTTTCCCCATGCGAACACCGAACAACCCTTTTCATCAGATGGATTTCGGTCCGATTCGATCGAAACCAAGGTCGGGAGAATCTTCCCCAGAACCCCACGACCATTTAGGGGTATTTATCGCAGCGGGAGCATCGCCGTGGGGGACGCACGGAGGAGGAAGGTGGACCGAATCTTCTCGGCCTTTTTTCGGCCACACCAGGTTTGATCTCGGAACTTTGATCTCATATTTCGATTCCTAGTGAAAAATAGATAAATCTACATGTGTGGATCGTGAAAAACGGTCAAGAAATGAAGAAGTTAGAAAACCTTGAAAATCGACCGGAAAGGGCAATTTCCGGTGAACCAGACGGCGATGGAAGCGGCAGTCTGGTCGTCTTCTCCGACGAGTCACCGGTGAATCAGTCGGGTTGAGGAAACTGGTCAGGTTGAATGAATCAGTCGGGATGAGTGAATCGATCGGGTTGAGTGAACCAATCGGGTTGAGTGAATCGGTCGGGTTGAGTGAACCGGTCGAGTTGAGTGAACTGGTCGGGTTGAGTGAACCGGTCGGGTTGAGTGAATCGGTCGAGTTGAGTGAGTCGGTCGGGTTGAGTTAACCGGTCGGGTCGAGTTGGACCGGTCGGGTCGAGTTGGACTGGGTCAGGTCGAGCTGGGCCGGGTTGGACCGGTCCAGGCGCGTGAACACTGTAGCAAGCGCGTGGCCGGCGCATGAGGGGCGCGTGGGCACATGTTCTGACCTTCCGGTGGGGCGTGACGGCGCGTGAGACTGTTCCCGATGTCACGGCGATGCGTGACTAGGGTTTTGGGATGTTCCAGATCAGATTTTGTTGGTTTCGAGGCCATAGGAGTTCGTTTAGGGCCCGATTAGGCAATCACAACGGTAATGGTTTACCGTAGAGCGGATTTTGAGCTCGGAAAGTCAAGGTAGTTGGGTCATTATTTTGCATGTGTTCCTTGGGCTAGAGAGTCCATTAATTTCGGGTTGGATGATATATGTGAGTGGACTTTTCATTTATAAATTGAAATGCATGCATCAATGTATCTTTGTTTAAATACTGGTTTGTATTGTTGCATTGAATTTCCGGAATTTAGAAATGATTGCTGGACACATATTTTCAAATATTTCAGTTAAAGTGTATGATGAGAAATGTCATGGTTTTTGGACTCGGTTTTGATATCGTTTCGACGTGGAAATTATTGAGTCCATGATTTGGGTTTTGACCCGGTTGTATGAGTTTATCGGATTTGGCCATATTTGAGGGAGGCTAGGAACCGGGACTAGGATCCGTTATTAGCGGTGAACCCGGTGAATCTCAAAGATAAACATTAATTTGAGGGAAGCCAAGACCCGGGACTAGGATCCGTTATTAGCGGTGAACCCGGTGAACCTCCAAGATAAACATTGATTTAAGGGAGGCCAAGACCCGGGACTAGGATCCGTTATTAGCGGTGAACCCGGTGAACCTCCAAGATAAACATTGATTTGAGGAAGCCAGGACCCGGGACTAGGATCCGTTATTAGCGGTGAACCCGGTGAACATCCAAGATAAACATTGATTTGAGGGAGGCCAGGACCCGGGACTAGAATCCGTTATTAGCGGTGAACCCGGTGAACCTCCAAGATAAACATTGATTTGAGGGAGGCCAAGACCCGGGACTAGGATCCGTTATTAGCGGTGAACCCAGTGAACCTCCAAGATAAACATTGATTTGACGGAGGCCAAGACCTGGGACTAAGATCCGTTATTAGCGGTGAACCCGGTGAACCTCCAAGATAAACATTGATTTGAGGGAGGCCATGACCCGGGACTAGGATCCGTTATTGGCGGTGAACCCGGTGAACCTCCAAGATAAATATATTTGAGGAGGACCAGGATATGGGACTAGGATCCGCTGTTGGCGGTGCACCCGGTGAACCTCCAAGATAAATATATTTGAGGAGGACCAGGATATGGGACTAGGATCCGCTGTTGGCGGTGAACCCGGTGAACCTCCAAGATAAATATATTTGAGGAGGACCAGGATATGGGACTAGGATCCGCTGTTGGCGGTGAACCCGGTAAACCTCCAATATAATTGATTACTGTTTCTTCGACTAGCGTCGAGAGTTTTACTCCATTGGTTCGTTGAGTGCTCCGACTCTGGCATCGTGGAGTTTTAGCTCCGTCGGGTCGCGAGGATGTCTATGTATAGTACAGAGAGTTGTGATACATGACTAGCACACCCCAAGGGATACCCTTGTGGCTAGGGATATGCCAGTTGATGGATATGCCGACTGAGGAGATATGATAGTCGAAGGTTATACCGGCTGATGATATGATATGATAGTCGAGGATACTTACCGACTGATGTGATATGATAGCAGAAGGTTATACCGGCTGATGATATGATATGATAGTCGAAGATACTTACTGACTGATGTGATATGATAACCGAAGGTTATACCGGCTGATGATATGATATGATAGTCGAGGATACTTGCCGACTGATGTGATATCATAGTACAGAGAGTTGTGATACATGACTAGCACACCCCCAAGGGATACCCTAGTGGCTAGGGATATGCCAGTCGAGGGTATGCCGACTGAGGTGATATGATAGCCGAAGGTTATATCGGCTGATGATATGATATGATAGTCGAGGATACTTGCCGACTGATGTGATATGATATCCGATTGATGTGATATGATAGTCGAAGGTTATATCGGCTAATGATATGATATGATAGTCGAGGATACTTGCCGACTGATGTGATATCATAGTACAGAGACTTGTGATACAGGACTAGCACACCCCAAGGGATACCCTAGTGGCTAGGGATATGCCAGTCGAGGATATGCCGACTGAGGTGATATGATAGCCGAAGGTTATACCGGCTGATGATATGATATGATAGTCGAGGATACTTGCCGACTGATGTGATATGATAGCCGAAGGTTATACCGGCTGATGATATGATATGATAGTCGAGGATACTTGCCGACTGATGTCATATCATAGTACAGAGAGTTGTGATACAGGACTAGCACACCCCAAGGGATACCCTAGTGGCTAGGGATATGCCAGTCGAGGAATATGCCGACTGAGGTGATATGATAGCCGAAGGTTATACCGGCTGATGATATGATATGATCGTCGAGGATACTTGCCGACTGAGGTGATATGATAGCCGAAGGTTATACCGGCTGATGATATGATATGATAGTCAAGGATACTTGCCGACTGATGTGATATCATAGTATTGAGAGTTGTGATACAGGACCAGCACACCCCAAGGGATATCCTGGTGGCTGGGGATATGCTAGTCGAGGGATATGCCGACTGATGTGATATGATAGCCGAAGGTTATACCGGCTGATGATATGATATGATAGTCGAGGATACTTGCCGACTGATGTGATATCATAGTACAGAGAGTTGTGGTATAGGACTAGCACACCCCAAGGGATACCCTGGTGGCTAGGGATATGCCAGTCGAGGGATATACCGACTGATGTGATATGATAGCCGAAGGCTACACCGGCTGATGATATGATATGATAGTCGAGGATACTTGCCGATTTATATGATATGATAGCCGAGGATATTTCTGGCTCTAATATGGTTTGACGACGATTGTCATGTGCTTAATCAGCCTATGAAAATACTTCGTCATCAGGGTCTGTGGGTTGGTGTGGGCGGTGACCCTGAGTGACGAATTATTGTTGGTTCACAAGTATTTGACTAGTCGGTTTTCTTGTGGTATTCCAGTAGAGGTGTCAGCAGTGTCTAACCTACTGACATTTAGTGTCAAAGGGTATTCCTATTTGGACCACCATTATTTCGAGGTCTTGGTTTTTGACCTGTATGCTATCCTACGTCTGACAGGTAGGAATGTTCAGTAAGTACAGAGGTTATGTCGAGAACCCTATAAGGTTTACTAATAAAATTATTTAAGGATAAAGGGTATTCCTGGTATTATTTATTTGAGGTAAAAGAGCTGTCACACGGGATAAGGGTTCTTTCCGTGTTTCGAGGGGAAATTCGGGAAGGGTCCTAACATAGGAGGTATGGCATGGAGGATTCTCTTATACGCTCAATAGGATAGGAGGTATGGCTAGAAAGATTCCCTCATACGCTCGGTAGGATACAAGGTATGGCAGGGAGGATTCCCTCTTACGCTCGGAAGGATAAGAGGTATGGCCGGAAGGATTCCCTCATACGCTCGGTAGGATACGAGGTTTAGCAGGGAGGATTCGCTCATACGCTCAGAAGGATATGAGGTATCGAGCTACATCTCTGGATGATGGCTTCGGTCGGGTTACTGATATGGCGGGCACATGTAAAGATAACGTGGTTTCCACCGAGGTAAATCAATTGGATCCCGGTAAGTTGTATTTACTTATGTATGTGGATCTTGTTGCATGTAAGGTTTGATAACAATGTTTGACTATATTAATTAGTATAATTTTTTTACGAGACCGCACTTTTATTGTATCGTGCCTTCCAGGCCGTAGCGAGACGAGGTGTTGAGACTAGGAGAAGGCATCACCTTCTGCTGCGTTGTCAGAGTAGGTTTTGGTTGGGTTGTAATGTAATTTAACCTAGTGTGCTTTGGAACGTTGGGTTAGCAGATTTTTTTAAATCTTTATCTCTTTCTGTCTCATGGATCCGATTTTTCTGCTGCTTCATCTCTCCCCTTCTCGTGATTCTTCTTTCCTTAAGCCAAAAAAGTACACATAAACACATACGACCATCACCAAATTTTTTGGCCATTTTAGACCAAACCAAGGACACGAAAAGCTTCCTCTCCTCTCCAGGAACTCACCCATGCCATCCATGAAGTTTGAGGACAACTGAGGGCTTAGGAATGAAGCTTGAAACTTGATCGGAACTTTGAGTCCAATTTTCGGCCACCATAGGTAATGGATTTCAATTTGAACTTCATATTTGGATTCCTAGGCTCAACTAGATAGATTTTTATTATTAGAACATCGAATTTGGTTGAGAAATGAGTGAGTTATGAAGTTTTGAAAATCGGGTGGTTATGGAGTTTTCCTGCCGGCGAGTGATCAGTACCCGTCGTGTGAACAATACCCCCGAATCTAGGTTTCATGTTTACGACGTTCTGGACCTGTTGGCACTGATTTCGGGTCAATCGGAGCTCGTTTAGGGCCTATTTTTGAAGTCCAAAGTCACGTTAAACGCGTTTAAAGTGCGTGTGTACTTCCGGGGTTTAGGAGGTTTAATTTTAAGGTTTATAATTAACGTTTAATAATGCCACATGTCATTTTTGATAGGCGTGGTAGCTCCGAAGGTCACGAGGGACCGAATAGGTTGAAATTAGACTCATTTGGGCCTTGAGGTGAGTGGACTTTACTTCCTAATTGGAAATGCATGCATATTATTATGTTTTAAGTATTTTATATTTAATTACGAATTTCGAGAATTAAATAGAAGGATTATTTAGTATTCTTATGAGTCCCGAGAATTAAAGAAAATCCTTGTAAGTGTTTATTTTCGTTCTATGCTCCGGGAACGATGGATAGTAATTGTACTTGATTATCCACTAATTATGGATTTAAATAATGATTTTGGGAAACTATTTTGGTATTGACTTGGGCTTAGGCCCGAAAGGGTGATTTTATGGATTTTAGGCTTAGGCTCGGGGTTATGTATTTGGGTTTAGGCCTAGGTATTTGATGGTTTTGGTGTTTCAATCCAAGATATTGGGTTAGGCTTTGACCCTGATGGGAGATTTGGTGAGAGTTTCTCGGTGAGGTATGGCAGGGAGGATACCCTCATACGCTCGGTAGAATAAGAGGTATGGCAGGGAGGATTCCCTCATACGCTCAGTAGGTTTGGAGGTATAGCAAGGAGGATTCCCTCATACGCTAGGTAGGATATCAGGTATAGCAGGGATGATTCCCTCATACGCTCGGTACAATAGGAGGTATGGCATGGAGGATTCCCTCATACACTAGGTATGGTATCGAGCTACGGCTCAGGATGACAGCTACGGTCGGGATATCGAGCTACGACTAGGGATGACGGCTACGGTCGGGATATCAAGCTACGACTCGGGATGACTACTGCGGTCGGGATATCGAACTACGACTCGGGATGACAGCTACGGTCGAGATATCGAGGTATGATTCAGGATGATGATTACGACCGGAATATCGAGTTGTGGCTCGGGATGACGGCTATGGCCGGAATATCTAGCTTTGGCTTGGGATAACGGTTACGGCTGGTTTATCGAGGTACGACTCAGTATTATGGCTATGGCTGGGATATCTAGCTACGACTCGGGATGACATCTACTGTAAGGATATTGAATTACGACTCGGGATGATGGCTTTAGCCCGGTTACTGATATGGCAGGCACAGGTAAAGATTACGTGGGTTTCACCAAGGTAAATCAATTAGATCCCTGTAAGTTGTATTTACTTATATATGAAGATCTTGTTGCAAGTAAGGTTTGATAACGAGGTGGGACTATATCGATTAGTATAATTTTATTTGCAAGACCACGCTTTTATTGGATTTGGTTCTATTGTCCACTAACGGTTGTTTTGGTTTCGTGCCCTCCAAGCCGTAGTGAGACGAGACGCCGAGACTAGGTTGAGGCATCACCTTCTGCTACGTTGTCAGAGTAGTTTTTGGTTGGGTTGTAATGTAATTTAACCTAATGTGCTTTGGAACATTGGGTTAGCAGATTTATTATTTGTATCCTTCGTTTGACTGGTGGAAGATGGTTTGACCCGGCTATAGGGGAGACTCTACCGAATTTTCTGTGGAATTCTCGTAGGGTCTTTATTGGTGTAGTGAGGGTATTCCGAGAATTGTTTTGAGGTTTAGGTTTTCTGAGACCAGAGCAGGATTTCCCATAGATTACGAAAGGAATTTCGAAAGGGGTCATGTCATCATCTGGTCAAGATGAAGCTAGCCATACCCTCTTTCACGACCATCAGTGCATGTAGCTCGCGAATCGAAGGTCGATAGCCAGTAGTGTTCGAAGCTTCCCGGCATGATTTCGTTCGATCCAGGTAATTGAGCTTGTCAAAAAGGGGGTTTGGGAGCGAGTGAATTACCTTGTTGTGTGTGGGAGTCGGAGGTCTGCAATAGGGCTTATGGAAAGTTTATCAGCGGAAATGAAGAAACCCATGATAGCGATACGGCTCGGACTGACTGAGTCGACCGAGTTGGTAGAAACAACCCGCTTGATGGCGCGGAAGAAGAAGAAGGAGATATCAGCGACACCATCTACTGTGCCTATGGGGGACCAGGGCGACACCATCTCTTTTTCACTTTGTCGAATAAGAGAGGATGATGAAGAAGAGAGGAGAGAGAAATGCAGATGAAGAAGATAGCGAGGGAGAGCCGCTTGGTACATATACCGAGTACTGTTCAAAATGTTAAAATTGGGGTTAAATTTAACTAGTTTACCGTAGACCCATTTTGAGGCCTTTGGACAAATTTTGGGTTAAATTTGTCCAAAAGTTAAGTTTAGCTAGTCTGTTGCAAATGCTCATCTACATTAGACTCTCTAAATTTATGGTCAAATTTAACTTGAAATGACCCAAAAGTTATTAATAGCTAGCAAGTTTTTAATGCTACCAAAATTAATGTTTTCTATATGTAAAAAAGATAAGTTAAAATTTGTCTGAAAGCTTTCAATGCATCTGCAGCAGATTCTTCAAAATTAATTTTGGACAAATTTGACTCAAAATTTGTCCAAAAACATCAAAACAACCTTACAGTAAACTCTCTATATTTAACTTTAAATTTGTCCAAATGAACAGGGCTAGCTAAATGCAGCTCACACTGTTTATTAGGTTAAATTTAACATTAAAAGTAGAGAGGCTACTGCATGACTGTTTTGATATTCTTAGACAAAATTAAAGTCAAATTTATCCTAAAACTATATTTGAAGAGTCAAATATGGATGTTTTAACTATTCTGCCAGAGATGCTTTATCGGAGATGCTCTAATATCTAACCAAAGCCCACCCCTCACACTAGAGATTTCAAATGATTTCAATAAAAAAAAAAATCTCTCTTATCTCCTCCATTCTCCACTGCACCTTTCCCTCATACCGATTCTCTCTTTGATCGAACGAATTCGTAGGTGTACTAGTTCGCGGCTGGGGCGACGAGTTTGCCTCTGTTTTTTTGTATTTCTGCTGCGTTTGTGCTGCTTATGAATGAATTTTCTAGATCAAAAAAGAAAAACACAGTCGACGTCAACCTTGTCGAAGATGATGACGACGTTTAATCCAAGCTCAAACACTTGCGTTTGGGGCTCCACACCAACTCCCACACTTTTCTAATCAAAATGAATTTTGTTTGTTTTTCATTTTTGTTGTGAAGAAATTCCTTGTTTCAAACCTTCATTCTCTTCTTTGCAATCTGGACCAAACCTCCATTGAATATTTTTTTTATCTAATTTTTTTTTAAAGTTTTTCATTTCCTAATTGTATTTCAAAGGGTAACAATGGAAGTTTAAGCAAGGTTTAAAATAAATTCAATTTTGTTTTTACAATAAACACATGGCGAGTTTTGATTAAGACGACATGAATGACGTGTAATATCAGATATACTGGATAATTTCACATTTTATGGCTAATTATTGATTTTGGTTAGTGAAAATATAATCATCTCAAATTCGTACAATAAAACACTTTGAAATTCATAGAAATTTTATTATAAAACCCATTACAATTCTAAATCATTTAAAGCCCAATAAAATCTCAATCGAATACACCCGCTAATCTTCGTAGTTTCCAACTTGAACGAATAAGGTCTCCCCATTAACTTTTTGACGGATTTATCATTTACTCATTTAATTTTTTTTCCTTGATAGGAAAAGAAAAATGGTGCATTTTTTTCTCACCAATTCATTAAAATCTAACCTCGAGTCTTTTAACCTCACCATAGTTAGTGTTAATACTATTTATTTTTTATTTTTTAAAGAAAAAAGAGAAAACAATTAAAATAATAATAAAAATTCAATTAAACGGGATACCGTTCATCTTCGTCCCCCAGAATCCAGAGCCATCGCATCTCTTCAGAAATGGCCAGCAACCAGTTCATCTTCTTCCCAGAAATTCACATTCACAAATTTTCTGGGTGAGATGGGGACCAAAGCCTCTAGGAAGAAGATGTATAAACTGAGTGTTTTGGGTCCAATCATGTAAAAAAGTTCACTAAATTAGGAACCATCAATTCCGGCAAATCCAACATGTATCCTTTCCTTTTATAACAAATGCTTTATCACATAAATTCCGCAAATCCAACATGTACAGTGGGGTTTGGGGTTACGTAGTCAGAATTTCAAATCAGCAGGGGCCTTTTATAAAATATTTAAAAATATATATACTAAACTTTTGTTATAATTTAACTTATAAATTAATTCAAATGTTCTAAATCAACATAATAATATCATATTAAATAAAAATCTAAAAAAATTATATCATATTTTTAGTGACTCTTAACATAAAAATAAGAAATTATAAACACAAAATTTGTAGATGCAATAATTAATAAATTGATCTATTTAATAAAAACATAATTATAATGAAAAATTTACTTTCTTAAATTAGAATTAATTTAATACTTACCTTCATAAAATATACTATAATATTATATATATATATATATATATATATAAACTAAATTGCACAAAATAAGTGAGAGGGCCCAGGACCCCCTTGGACACCCCCTCCCCCGTCACTAAACATGTATCCTTTCTTTTAATAACAACATGTAGCCTGAATTCCTCCATCGCCTTCATCTCTGACCGAGGATATGATCAAATTCAAATTTAAAAATTTGAACAATCAGATAGACAATTCTTCAAAATTCAAAATTGATGAAACCTGTGCTTGTAAAACCCTAAAATGATGAGATTTTGTATGCTCACAATATACAAGACTTAAATAGCATGACTTGTAATTTTTTTTAAAAACACAGGACTAAAAAAAATGATATGGATTGAATAACAGTCAAAATATGACGTGGGTCTATAGTTACTGTACGTATTTACTTTAGTAGACTACTTTATATATTGGACTATAATAAAAATACCTATATATAATGAGAAATGATATATGCACCATCTTAATTGACAACATCAATAGAACCATATGATGTGGCAATTAATGAATGATGTTATTTCAATAAATTAAATCACCTTGTATTAGTTTTTGCGGTAAATAGAATGTCACATCAAATCTGATCAATTAATGTGATCAATTCAGATGGTCTAAATAGCAACACTCATATATAATTACATCTAAATATTAATACGAAGATTTTTTAGTCAAAATGCACAAAAACTGCAACTTTAATCTCATTTTGCACGCAAAACACTCATTTGTTTCACTTACCACCCAAAGCCCCTCCATATAAAACTTGCACCAATTCCGTTAACTCCAACCAATAGTCGTTAATATCAGGGGCAATTTTGTCATCTTAGGCCACGAGAATATGAATGAGTACTAAATACACATGACGCGACAAATTGGGATGAACATGAACAAATTTGAAACCATTCATAACCCATCATAATTTGTTCATGTCCATCCCAATTTGCCGCGTCATGTGTATTTAGTGTCCCACTCATAACTTCGTGGCTAGAGATGACAAAATTGCCCCTATATTGACGACTATTGGATGGTGTTAACGGAATTGATGCAAATTTTTGTATGGAGTGTGGATTTTGGGTGGTAAGTGAGACAAATGAGCGTTTTTGGTGCAAAGTGAGATTAAAGTTGCATGTTTAGGTGCATTTCGACTAAAAAACCTAATACTAACTATAGTTAGGTTCACACAGGGCCGGTCCAAACATTTGAAAGCTTAGGCAAGAATATAAAATGTGCCTTTAATTCACACATAATTATTATAAATACAAATTTTTTATAAACGGATTGTTTCATTTTTATACTACGAGGCCTCGTTAAAAACTTCAATCTTCATCATGAAATATGAAAATCAAAATCGAGGTCTCGCTTGGAATTCTGATCATTATTGAATTGATGCCTTCTTTGCCTCCTTATTTTTTTTTTCGGTGAAAATCTTCTTTGTTCTTTGGTTTCTATGTCTGTCTATACACTAAACACTGCTGCTTTAAGTTTTTTTTTATTTATAATTTTTTCTTTACAATTATAAAATAATATATTTTATTTGGGCCTTATATTGTTTTGGGTCCAAGGCAGACGCTCCCTCTTGCCTTAGTTAATGGCCGACCATGGGTTCACATTGTAATATTTTAATGCAATGGTGAGCAAAAATGCAACCTTTTTCTTTTTTCTAAAGAGGAAAAAAAAATTAAATAGGTAAATGATAAATCCGTCAAAAAATTAACGGAGATACCAAATTCGTTCAAGTTAAAAATTATATGGACTAAATGTGATGAATTTGAAACTACCGAATCAAATTTGAATTGTATGCAAACAATTGGGACTAAAAATGTGATTTGGCCAATATAAAAGCATCCACTTTAAACCCTAACAGAACCCCCAGAAAAAAAAAAAAAACCCCCCTAACAGATCCCCATTATCTTACAGCCGCACACCTCTTAATTATCATTTGCCCTACTTCAATTTTCTTCGTTCTTCGATCTTCTCGCCTGCAATCTTCGGAGATCTATTCTGATTCTCCATTATCGGGCCAATCGTTGTCTTCTTCGGAGATTTATTAAACTTTCACAGCCATCAGCGATGAAATCAAACCCATCAATCTAACAAGACACTCAAGACATTCACAGCGGCCATGGCGGCCTTATCAAGAGGCCTCATTTCTCGACTGCACCATCTTTCACTAAACCCCAACTCTTCTTCTTCTTGTATTGCCACTGCTGCTCTTGCTAATTCTCCGACGCAGTTTTCGCAGACCCGGTACAATTTTTTCAGGTGGTTCAGCTCGGAGGCCTTAGTGGATGGGACTGAGATCGTCGAGGAAAGGAGCCGGGTTATCGAAGCCAAGCCTGGGACGATGAGCCCAAGTTCGAAGAGGACTGGCCTCATAGCGGTCAAGTGTGGGATGACTGCGCTGTGGGACAAATGGGGTGCTAGGGTTCCGATCTCTATCCTGTGGGTCGATGATAATATCGTTTCCCAGGTCAAGACCCCCGAAAAAGAAGGCTTCCCTGCCCTACAGGTAACATTTTTTTCTCTTCATTTGGCTTTGTTGGTCACGAATTCAATTTGATTTCATTTGCTTGAGTCTATTAAAGTATAGGGGTTGCCTTCTAGGTTAGGAAACTTCCGAAGTTCTGATTTTTTCCCCAATTTTTGATAGACCAATATGTTTTGTTTGTCTAATATATGATCGTATTAAACTTACATGGCAATTAAACTACTGTAAAGTATGATTTTGAAATTGGTTTTAATTATAGGATGGTATTTTGTTATGGTGCTAGTTAGATTGGTTGCGGCCAGAAGAAAGCAAAACATTTGACAAAGCCTGAAGTGGGTCATTTCAGAGCTCAGGGTGTTCCACTTAAGAGGAAACTGAGGGAGTTTCCGGTAACAAACGATGCGCTTCTCCCAGTTGGTATGGAGATTGGTGTTCGCCATTTTGTTCCAGGACAATATGTTGATGTCACAGGAATCACCAGAGGGAAAGGTTTCCAGGTAAACTAATTTCCCCAACTCCATTTTGTTTATCCTGTGGTATATGTATTTGCAAGCGAAAAAGTAAATATACAACCGTGTATTTCAAATTTCTTTGTCCTACCGTGATAACGGATGCTTTTGCGAGATTATGAATTCTTTTGTTTAATTCTGTTGCCCAGGGTGTGATGAAAAGGCATGGGTTTAGAGGAATGCCAGCATCTCATGGTGCATCTTTGTCGCACCGAAGTGGTGGTTCTACAGGTCAGAGAGATGCTCCTGGAAAGGTTTGTATTTCCAAATCTCCATAACACTTCTCATAACTCTCTTGGAAAATTTTGTGGCCAAAAATTCCTTTTTGCTTCGAGTGAGGTAACTTAGTTTAGTTTGCTCTGTTGCTGTTAATTTATTCGTGGACAGTCTATATCCCATTAATTTTCTATATGGTGTTTTGTATTTGTGTGGTCTGGAAAGCTTAATAAAATAACTTGATCCGCCCTGAATATTTCCAAATGCATGTTGTATGAACATGTTTTTTTGTTGTTGTTGTTAAACGTATGAACATGTTTTCTTTTATTGATATATGAACAGGTATTTAAAGGCAGAAAGATGGCTGGGCGCATGGGTGGTAAACAAAGGACGGTTAAAAATGTATGGGTCTACAAAATTGATCCTGCAAGGAATTTGATGTGGGTGAAAGGCCAAGTATGATTTCCCTCTCAGAATTTACTTTTCCTAATTATGTGCTTCAAAATAGAATGGAAAGGGTGGGGGTTATCCCTGGTCTTTTGAATTGCCTACACGCATATGTTGTTACGCTTTATGCATTTTGAGTCTTATTAAACAATAGTTCATGACCTTTGTAATCATCCCAACTGTATAACGAATGGTTTTGTGCCGGGTTGATGAATTTGTTAGTTTGCTGTATTTTTGTTAATCCAGATTTTACGTTACTCAGTTGGATGTTGTATATTCTCACAGGTCCCGGGTGCCGAAGGGAACTTTGTGTTCATAAGAGATGCTTTCTACAAGAAACCTAATGTCTCATCGCTACCATTTCCAACCTACTTTGCTCCGGATGATGAGGATCCAAGCCAGCTAGAACCGGTGTTTGCTGATCTGGGAGAAGTAGATCCATTCATGGCAGCAGATTAACCAGGAGCTGAATCTGAAATTCCTTGAAGAGCTAGGTTGTTTAGGTCTGCCCAATTGACGGTCCCAGCCTTTTTGGTGATGCGAAGAGCATGGTGGCCTTATGGTTATAAGACCTGTCTGAGGCTGTTGATGTGATTTTTGAAGATACTTTTGTTGTAGGAATGCAGGTGCAGAGATTGTCATTATCCCATAATTTTGTAACCAGTTGTAACCAGTTTTGAAATAAATTTGGCCACTTCAAAATTTTATGTTTGCTTTCTTTGTATTCTTTTAAGTTTTGTTTTTTATCAAAAATGGCCAAAATTTGGGGAATGCCTGCAATACCGGAATTCAGTATCACGTGTGATTCAGTCTCACCGGTGATTCACTATTGTAGATGTATAGAAAAGAAAGATGAAAAAGAGATTTCTGGGTAGAGAATGCAGTCGGCTAGATGAGACGAGAAAGAGAGAGAGGCTGATGGAGAAGGGTTCGATTGGACTATGTTATGGGGTGTATTCAATCTCTGATTTTAACTTAAATGAGTTTGAAATGTAAGGTGGTGGGAGCATTTTTGCTCACTATCTGGTGAGCAAAAAGAATGCTCATCACTGGACTCTTTTATTGATATTTGTCCAGAGCTTAATTCTAATTAACTCTATTTAAATTTTTATTATTAAAGTTACTTAATGTTATGACATAATAATATTTTATTATAAATATTATGTGCAAGATCTCAAATTCTACTTTCATAAAGAATGAGATCAACACCTAATACGTATATTATAGTTTCCCTCCTCTAAAATAATTGTATCAAAAAAATATTATTAGTAATCCTACATTTTTGGTGGTTAATCCCAAAGAAGTTTAATATATGCTGAAATTGGTGGTTAATCTTAAGAAGTTTAGTATATGCTGAAAATTGAGAATCACTGTTCATAGACAGTGATTTTACCTTATTTTTTTTTATAGTTTAAAATAAATAAATAACATACCTGAGTCAAATAATTAATAAATATTACAATTAACTATAAATTAATCCAGTCTTTTTTTTTCTCTTCTTTTGTTAAAACAGTGGAGTTAATAATCTACCCTCCCCTCAACACCTGTCTTCTCCTTTCCTCGACAACTCTCCGTTCTTTCATTATTTTCTGGACACGTCCATGCCGCCTTCAACACCTGCGACAAAAACCACCGCCTACAAATGCTCCTGTTGGGTTTTCGTTGACACCTGCAGCTTCAATTGTTCGACAGTTGCCGCTTCTGGCTGCAAGTCTTCTGCCGTCTCTGGTTGTTTCTCTTCCACATTCAGCGTCCAACTCTCTTCTCTTCTATTTTTTCTTCCATTTCACCGTTCTCTTCTCGCTTCAATTTTTCATTTACTGTTCCTGTACTCCATGGATGTCTCCACTCTCTCAAGAAGGGAGGCTCTGTGCAAGAAGAAAAACTCCCATCTAACCTCACCAATGTCGCCATGGCCGATTCTCTCCAGGCTCTTCAACATGTAATTTTTCTTTTCCTGGCCCTCTTTTACTTCCTACCTATTTCAGGTTGAATCAATTTAGCTGTATTACCTGTTTGGTTGGTGAGAAAAGTGCCATTGAAATCTCCTAAAGCAGTAAATTTCCAGATTAAGATCTTCTTATTTAGCAAATCTTCTCCATTCTTGCATGTTGATTCTCTTGATACTTGAATAAGCTATTTCAATGCATAGGCTGATATAAGAAATTGTTGGACCATAACAATTGATCTTGGACTTTTATGAGTTTATCTCAATTACTGAGTGAAATCGTAACTGGATGACATCATAATTGAGTTGTTAGAGTGTGTGATTCCAGCACATATGGGTGAACTTTCAGCTAAAGCCTTCATTTTAACAGTCCACTCGGTTCCCGAGGTGCCGGTGATTGTGGTTCGTGTGTAGGTGGGGGTAGAAAAAAAAAAATCTTGACCTGATTGGAAATAGTATATTCACCATCTCTTGCACTTTCATATAATTTTTTTTTCCCTATTCCTTGACAGCATCAATGCTGGAAATAGCAAGACTTATGGCGGCTTCCGGATGGGTACCCGGTCCACGTATTTTGTTTCTTTGTATTGGCTCTGATCAGCATCCAAATATTGTACGTTGTTATGGAGTGTAGTATATCAAGATTTTGCCTCTGATCAGCATCGAAGCAAGTCTTCCATAACCGAACATCCTACTTGATAGGATTTTTCCCACCTGCAAAACAAGGGTTAAAATCACACAAATAATACCTGCAAGAGTACAGGGCTGTTGTAGTATAGCACTGTAAGCAGGGTCGATTTTCTCAGGGACTGATATTGATATTTTTTATTTTAGTATTTACTCTTAATTAATAATAAAGTAAATTGCTTGAAGTTTGGTAATGGAATAAAAATTAAGTAAATAATGTAAACAAGTACTAGGGTTCAACTTTCACCATTAACAATCATATGTGACTTAGAAAAGAATCTATGAATCAATACATGCAACTTTGAAGGTTAGATTTTTCGAAAGCATATTTTCCTCGTGGGCATTCAAGTGAAAACGTATACCTAACATGCGATTAGTCTATGGCATTTAGATCTAATTCTACATGCAAGATTCATTAAGTTCATGAAAATCTTTTATAACCATGTAATCTCTTAGTTATGGCATTTAACTTAGATGTATTACAATCCTTAATCACAAGAAGCTAATCCCAATTTTTAGGTGGGCATTCCTATAAAATTTCATCAAATTATTTGTCTAAATATCCTAAGGGTGATCAAGCATTAAGACATAAAGATAGTTTTAAACAGTGATTAAAAATTCAAAGCATGCATATACGACAACATAGGAAAAGGATAAATCACATAATCATGTTAAGGCTTAGGTCTAACCCTAGTGAGAAAATTAGCTACTCATGCTCATAATGAATAGAAATAATTTCATTAAAATTGAAGTTAAGAGAACAAACAGTTTGTAGAACAAAGGTAGCTGAAAATCCCAGCTTGCCGTGCTCTTAGATGAAGAATTGTATTCTGAATTCTGGTGTCCTTAAATCTAAGCCAAGCTTGGGTATTTATAAGGAAAGATTCCTAATCCTACTTTGAAAAGGAGTAAAATAAAAATAAGAAAATCTAATTCCTAGTTTGAACAGAAATAGGCAAGCATATGCCCTCTCCTACTTGAATTGGGATTTCATTGATATACTTCCTTCTTTTGCTCCAAATACTCCTTCTAGAATAAATCTGTCAATATAATAAATTCGAGTATCAATTCCTCCCAAAATAATAATAATAACTAATTAAATATATGGGAAATACAAGTATATTTTTGGCTCATCAAATACCCCCAAACTTGAATTGTTACTTGTCCTCAAGTAACTAAAACAAAACTAAGAAAACATTGAGAAAAATAAAATGCCACTTTCGCAGGGAACTCGATAGTGCTGAGCAAACACTACACGCCTTTAAACCCCTAGGTGTCCCTAGTAGGAGGAGTTGTGTCTCCTGAGGGTTTACCAGTTATGATATCCATAAACACTTTCAAAATTTGTTAAACTTAATTTAACCTTCCTTCCATTGAATATAAAGCAACACTCATAAAAGCAAAATCAAAATTCTCAAGTCATAAGCAAGTCTAAAAGAGAGAGCAAATCCACACTTTCAAAACAGAAGATTACCAGATTCTGGTGAGCAATCCATAAACCATATTCGTGTAATGTGAATCTCAACAAAATTGTAAGTGTTAAACCAGTCCCTCACTTGCATTACATCTGTACCCACCAACTGTAAAATCACTTAACCTATCACCATCCAAAGCATTCTTGCCTGAAATTTTTATTTTTGTTATTTATTTATTTTTATTTTATTTTTAATTTATTTTGTATAACAAATGATGGAATTTTATTCAACATTGAGCAAGCTTTCTATCCAACCCATGTAACGAGCTTTAGATCGATGACTCCCAATTCAGATGACTTTAGGGCACCAGACAACAAATGTCCCAAATGATTTATTTACTCGAATTGGAAAGGCTAGCATGTAATTGATGGGTAAATGCACACCCTTATTTTAGGGCTCGGACTCACCTCCGATTTATTTATGGCTTTCACTTTTTCGAACCTTGGATGGTAACAAATTAAATAACCCACAATCTTAGAGTAAGAAAAATTAGCATGCTTGAAACAAATTTAATTTCCACAAATAAGTTGATGTGCATGTGCGAAATTGAATATGGTACGAATTGTGTGCAAAAATCAACTATATGTTCTTGGTGGCCATGCTCTAATATTTAATCTCACTTATGAAGTTTCAAATTTTGATCATAGCAAATAGAGTGCAATTAAAAAAATTTAGGAAGGAAAAATCAAATTAAATCTAAACAAAAATCTTTGTTATTTATTTATTTTTTTTTTGTTTTGTATTTTTACTAAATTGTTTTTATAAAACAGACAAACAAAATGATAGTTTCCTACCCCCAAACTTATCATGCAACATGTCCCCATGGTGCAAAAGAGAAAAGAAGAAAGAAAATGAAAACAAAATAAAGAATTAAGCAGAAAATTAAAAAGGACAAAAAAAAATAAAAGGAAAGAAGAGCACCTGGGGTCGAACCCAAGACCGGAGCTGTTCTCCCAGCCAGTAAAACGGCGTCGTCGTGTGGTAGTTGATGGTGGACCGAAACGCCACCGTTTTGAGTCAGATATAAAGCCCCCTTCTGCAGACTTAGGGCTTCATTTCTCATCCTAGCCGTCCAGGAGCAAGAGAGCAGAGAGTCTGTCTCAACAGCTCCGAAAATACCCACCAACACTTTCACGCCGTGATGCTTCTCCGAGTACTGCCAGCGACGATCCACCACCGTTGTGAAAGCGAGAGACACCACGAACCTCCCAATCACCGATACCCAACTATGTCCGAGAGAAATGGGCTCCAAAAGCGTGGAAAGCCGAGCACCCGTCGGAGCCCAGGACAGTGGGAAGGAGAATGGCTGGGACACGAACCATCACCACACTGCTCCAGCGGCCGAGAGGGAACCAGCAGCAGCGACCGGTAGCGGTCACGAGGTAAGGATCCCGTGCTTGCTCCGATTTGGTGCCTGAGCCATGTGGGTTGTGTGGTATGTGTTTTTGGTTTGTCTTTTTATTTGTTTGTTGTTCGTGGCGTCTGATGTGGAATCGGGTACCGGTGTGTAGGTGGGAGAAATGGAGGTGGGATGGCAAAGAGACCTGGAGCGGGCAGGGGACGCGGACAGAAACCCTTGAAAGGTAACAGACCCGCATTTATGCAAATCTGGTATGCATATGTGTGCAGATGTGTTCATTTGGAATGGGTTGTTAATGCTCTTGATGCCTGTGATGTGTCTGTTGAGATGCGTTCATCTGAAATGTCTGTGTGGGCCATCACCGGCCGTCGGAGGCGATGTTGGTGATGGTGGGTGTGCAGGGACTGACCGGAGATCGGGGCTCCGTGTAACTGGGCCCGGATCGAGTGCGGTCGTGGGCTGGAGGCCGAAAGTGGGCCAATCGTTCGAGCGTGAGCTCACTCCAATGGCGGGAACACTCGGGGCATACGGCTAGGGGTACCTGGCTCGGAAAGTGGGCCCGATGGGCTCATGAGTAAGGGAAGGGAGGACCAGGTTGTACGCATCGGGCTAGTACGGTCGATTGGCGTGGGCCCACGAGGAAACAGGCCATCGGAGGCGGAGGTGAAGTGGGGTGGAGCCACCATAGGCCCGGTCCAGTATCGGCTGAGGTCCCCGAAATTGGGCCTGATGTGATAGCAGGCCTAAGAGTAAGGCCCGAGTTTACCGCGGGTCGGGCCTCGGTCGTGGTTGGGCCGGTAGTCTGTGTGGGTCCAAGTCTAATCAGGCGGGGATGTATCGTGGGCGACCCGGCTAGTGTGGACCTGCCCGGAACCTGGGCCCAAGATGTGATTGGTCCTAGTAGTAAGGCGCATGAGGGCCAGGTTGGGTACCCACGTGACCGTCGCTTGAGTGGGCTTGGACGACTTCGGCTGCTTGACTCGAGCCTGGATGCAGTTCACGTGCTTGGGTGGGCCGGCAGGTAAACTCACTACGATTCTGTCCGTAGTTTTTTTTTTGTTTTTTATTTTTTATTTTTTTTATTTTATTTTTATTATTTTTTTTTTCAATTGAAAATGATACTGACCCAGACTGGTGTGTGTGCAGGTACTACCCCCAAACTTAGAGTAGGGTGTAGATTCCTAGGTTATTCAATTCATTTGATGTAAAAGTGTTGTAATAATAGACCTAGGATCACGATCATCATCAGCTCAGGTATGACTCCTCTATCCTTGGTATGTAGATTTTGAAGCATGTCTACATTTTGTTGTATGATTATACCCGACTGCTAGTGGATAGGGCGCGCCAATCAAATAAACCATGTATGCCTGGAATCACACTTAGTGCTAGGTAACAACAGAAAACGGTCATTGCATGTTAGTTAAGTAAAACAAAAACAAATACGCTATTGTAAAGGATATAGGTGGGTTGCCTCCCATTAAGCGCTTAAGTTAACGTCTAGAGCTCGACGTAGGGATGGTAGGATCATGGAGTAGGCGGTTGTAGAGCCACGACATCCTTAGCTAGGTCGTAGGGTGACTCCAAATAAGGTTTCAGACGATGTCCATTAACTGTGAATTCCTTTCCGGTTTGGACGTTCTTTATACCCACTGCTCCATGTGGATGTATATGGACAACTTCAAATGGTCCATACCAGCGGGACTTAAGCTTCCCTAGAAAGAGTCTGAGTCTGGAGTTAAATAAGAGTACCTTTTGTCTGGGCTGAAAGTCCTTTCTTAAAATCTGGCGATCATGAAAAAGCTTGGTTTTCTCTTTATAGATCCTTGCATTGTCGTATGCATCATTCCGAATTTCTTCCAGCTCACTGAGCTCCAGTTTACGCTGCTCTCCTGCCTCATCATAAGCAAGATTGAGTTGCTTGACTGCCCAGAATGCCTTGTGTTCTAACTCCATTGGTAAATGACAAGCTTTGCCATAAACCAGTCGAAATGGGGACATTCCAATTGGGGTTTTATAAGCTGTTCGGTACGCCCATAGTGCATCATTCAGCTTTGTACTCCAATCCTTCCTTGTAGAAGACATGGTTTTCTCTAGAATTCGCTTAAGCTCGCGATTAGAAACTTCAACTTTCCCAGATGTTTGGGGGTGGTACGGTGTTGCCACCCGATGAGTGATGCCATGCTTTGCAAGTAATGAGGCAAATGGCTTATTCAAGAAGTGCTTGCCTCCGTCACTAATGATAGCTCTGGGGACTCCAAATCTAGGAAAAATTGTACCTTGTAGAAATTTGAGAACCACCGATCCTTGATTTGTTGGACTGGCCATGGCCTCCACCCATTTAGAGACATAGTCCACAGCCACTAAGATGTAGAGATTGCCGTGAGATGAGGGAAACGGACCCATAAAGTCAATTCCCCAAACGTCAAAAATTTCAACAACCAAAATGCTCTGCTGGGGCATCTCATTGCGTTTGGACTGGTTTCCAACACGCTGGCAGCGATCGCATGCTTTACACCATGTGTAAGCATCTTTGAATAAAGTAGGCCAATAGAAACCGCTCTGCAAAATTTTGGTTGCGGTTCGTTTTGGACCGAAATGACCTCCACACGCAGATTGATGTGCAAATTGTAGGATACTGTCCTGCTCTTCACTTGGCACACACCTTCGAATAAGTTGGTCTGCACAGTGCTTGAATAGGTAGGGTTCATCCCAGAAATAATATTTGACAGTGGATAGGAACTTTTTCCGCTGTTGGGATGAAATATCAATTGGAAGTTTGCCACTAACCAGGAAATTCACAATATCTGCATACCAGGGTGTGTGCTGCATGAGGGCGAAGAGCTGCTCGTCAGGAAAAGTTTCTTGGAGTGGCAATGACTCAGACTCTGCTGCAGTGGTGTTCACCAGCCGAGATAAGTGGTCTGCCACCACATTCTCACTCCCCTTTTTGTCACGAATTTCGATGTCAAACTCTTGTAGCAGGAGAATCCATCGTATGAGTCTAGGTTTTGAATCTTTCTTGGGAAAAAGGTATTTCAATGCTGCGTGGTCAGTGAAAATAATTACCTTAGCACCGATTAGATATGATCGGAATTTTTCCAATGCGAAAATCACTGCTAGGAGCTCCTTCTCTGTTGTTGAATAATTGAGTTGTGCATCGTTTAAGGTTCGGCTGGCGTAGTATATCATGCTTGGTAGCTTGTCTTGTCGCTGTCCTAGAACAGCTCCAACTGCATAATCTGATGCATCGCACATGACTTCAAAAGGTAGGTTCCAATCTGGTGCGGTGATAATTGGGGCTGTGGTTAAAAGTGTCTTCAGGGTCGTGAATGATTCGAGGCACTTGTCATCGAATATGAAGTCCGAGTCCTTGGCCAATAGATTGCACAGTGGTCGACTAACCTTAGAAAAATGCTTGATAAATCTTCTGTAGAATCCAGCATGGCCAAGAAAGGATATGATATCCTTGACTGATGTGGGGTGTGGCAGGTTGCTGATGACGTCAATCTTGGCTTTGTCCACCTCGATTCCACGGTCTGAAATTAGGTGCCCTAACACGATTCCGTGCTTCACCATACAGTGGCACTTTTCCCAATTCAATACCAAATGCGTCTCTTTGCATCTTTCTAAAACAGTGGCCAAGTTGTCTAAACAGTTGTCAAATGAATCTCCGTATACGGAGAATTCATCCATAAATACTTCAATTATTCGTTCCACCATGTCTGAGAATATGCTCATCATGCATCGCTGAAAAGTGGCAGGTGCATTACACAGTCCGAAAGGCATACGTCGATAGGCAAAAGTGCCAAATGGGCACGTGAACGTAGTTTTGTCCTGATCCTCCGGTGCAATAGGAATCTGATTGTACCCTGAATAACCATCTAGAAAACAGTAAAATGCTTTACCCGCCAACCGTTCCACCATCTGATCAATGAATGGGAGTGGGAAGTGATCCTTTCGTGTGGCTGAATTCAGCTTGCAATAATCAATACACACCCTCCACCCAGTAGTTAACCTTGTAGGAACTTGCTCCCCTTTTTCGTTAGTACTAACCGTGATTCCTGATTTTTTAGGAACAACTTGTGTTGGGCTTATCCATGGGCTGTCTGAAATTGGGTAGATAATGCCTGCGTCTAGAAGTTTTAGGACCTCACTCCGAACAACGTCTTTCATGATTGGGTTCAATCGCCTTTGAGCATCAACAGTAGGCTTGCTGTCTTCTTCCAGTAGGATACGATGCATGCAGATTGATGGACTAAGGCCTTTGATGTCGGCTATTGTCCACCCAATCGCCTCTTTGTACTTGCGTAGGATTCTGAGTAGCTTGTCTTCCTCTAGGTCGGTGAGGTCTGCTGCAATGATCACGGGTAGAGTTTCGTGGTCACTAAGGTGTGCATATTTGAGATGGGCTGGAAGGGGCTTCTTTTCCAGCTGAGGGGCTATCTCAATGGAAGGCGGTTGTGGCGTCTTTGGGGGCCCAAGCGCTTCAATCTGAGGTCGCCATCGTGGATAGGGTGGTCGGTTGCTATCTAGTGCCGCCATAATTTCTGCAATATCTTCCTCATTTTGGCAGAGGATGGGGTCAATGAGTGCTACCTCTAGAGGGTCGGTAAAGAGCAATTGTCTTTGTGCCATGCAGGTTACCTCCTCCAAAACTTCAATTCTGCTACACTCTGAAATTTCAGGGGGTCTTTTAGCCATGTCAAACAGGTTTAATACCACAGTTTCATCTTGCACACGGAATGTAAGAGTGCCAGCTTCTACGTCTATCAGTGTGCGAGCTGTGGCCATGAAGGGTCGGCCAAGGATTAGGGGCGTCTCTTTGTCTTCCACCATATCGAGTACCACAAAATCGATGGGTAGATAGACTTTATCCACCTTGATGATGAGATCTTCAATGATCCCCTTAGGATAAGTGAGGGATCGGTCAGCCAACTGGAGAACCATTGGTGTAGGCCTGAGCTGTCCTGCTCCTAATCGCTTAAATATTGAGTAGGGCATAAGGTTGATGCTGGATCCGAGATCTATTAGAGATTGCTGAAATTCAGAATTCCCTATTGTGCAGGAAATAGTAAAGCTGCCCGGATCTTTTTTCTTTGGTGGCAGTTTGTGTAGAAGTGCTGCACTACACTGTTCTGTCAAAACCACTTTTTCCAGGTCTGAAATTTTTTTCTTATTGGCGCATACCTCCTTCAAAAATTTTGCATAAGAAGGGATGTGCTTTATAGCATCTAGTAGAGGTAGATTGATATGTACCTTGGCTAATGTCTACATGAAGTCAATGGTCTGTTGGTCTTTGTTTGAGCGGCGCTGCTGCCTTTGTGGGAATGGCAGTGGCGGAGTGTAGGCAGGGACGTTGGATGGAGCAAATTTAATTTGTGGGGTGAATAGTTCAACCTGAGGTTCAGGTTCAATATTTGACTTGGTGGTATTATTTTCTGAATGGGATGACTTTGATGCCTCCCGATTGTCATAACTTTTTCCCCCTCGTAAAGTCCTTACCATCTTACAGTCCTCGGCTCCTCTTGGGTTTGGTATAGGTTGATTGGGAAAAACCCTTTTATCCCTTTCAGAAATTTCTTGGGCCAGTTGGCTAACTTGGTGCTCCAAGTTTTTAATTGATGCTCGAGTGTTTTGGTGATTCTGGGTAGAGATCTCAATAAACCTGGTAAGATGCTCTTCTACACTCAATTGGCGTGGTGCGGCCGGTTGGGTCTGATGGTTGAGTGGCTGTTGATAATTCTGCTGATAATTGGGCCGGACCTGGTGTTGTCCATTCCACCCAAAATTTGTATTATTTTTCCATCCCGAATTATATGTATTGGGGTAGGCATCATTACGGGGTCTTGGGAAGGAACTCATGCCGTTTACTTGTTCTTGGACAAGGTCGGGATACCCATCCTTCTGAGGACATTGGAGGACATTATGTGTAGGGTCCTCACATATGGCGCAAACCTGTGTTGTCTTTGGGGCAGCTGTGGTGAGCATCAAACTGTTGATCTTCTTTTCCAATTGGGTGATTTGTGCTGCAATATTAGGGGTACCATGTCCTTGTGCTACATCATAGATGTGTCCCCTCGTATGAGAGCCATCATCCGTCCCTTGTTGAGATTCGTTAGCCATTAGCTCAAATATTTCAAATGCTTCACGGGCTGTTTTGGATATGAGAGAACCACCTGCAGATGCGTTGACGTAACTTTTGGTGATGTGGTTGAGTCCATCATAAAAGATGTTCATCTGCATGTCTGAATCCAAACCAGGGTGGGGACAACGCATGTACAGGTCATTGTACCTCTCCCAAGTATCATGAAACGACTCATTAGATTTCTGGGCAAAGGCCAGTATTTCTTTTTTTAAGGCAAGAGTCTTGGATGATGGGTAGAATTTGTTTAGAAACCTTGTTTGTAACTGTTCCCATGTTGTTATGCTCCCTGGAGGTAATGAATGTAGCCAAGCCCGAGCTTTATCCTTCAAGGTGTAAGGAAAAAGCCTTAACTTAATTGCCTCATTTGAAATTCCCCGAACAATGATGTTGTCACACCCTGACAAGAATTCAGATATGTGCATGTTTGGATCACTATTTGGGAGTCCATGAAAAGTGGGTAGAAGCTCAAGCATGTGATGCCTGATCTCAAAAGTGACTCCGTCTTGTACCTCGGGGTACACGATGCATTGTGGGGTTCCATTCCCACGTGCTGCAAGACTTTTGCTAAGCGGTGCGCCGACTTCAGGTATTGTTAATGCCATTGGTGCTGGCACTGTGTTGTCTATCTCCGTGAACAAAGCTGCAAGGAAAGTTCCTTTGAGTGTGAACCTTGCGTTAGTTGCTTGTAGTTGTCTTCTTCTTCTTGCTGTTCTTTCAGGTTCAGGATCGAATTGTGCTAGAATCGGGTTCGTAGATCGTGTAGCAATAACCATGCACAATTAGATAGTCATGCAAGAGTAGAGACCTGTGCGTAAATGTTGATTTGGTGAAGTATAGAAAAAAAATTGAAAACAAATAATTAACTAAAAGTAAATTAAAATAAGTGTAATCGGCACAGTCCCCGGCAACGGCGCCAATTTCTTGATAGGATTTTTCCCACCTGCAAAACAAGGGTTAAAATCACACAAATAATACCTGCAAGAGTACAGGGTTGTTGTAGTATAGCACTGTAAGCAGGGTCGATTTCCTCTGGGACTGATATTGATATTTCTTATTTTAGTATTTACTCTTAATTAATAATAAAGTAAATTGCTTGAAGTTTGGTAATGGAATAAAAATTAAGTAAATAATGTAAACAAGTACTAGGGTTCAACTTTCACCATTAACAATCATATGTGACTTAGAAAAGAATCTATGAATCAATACATGCAACTTTGAAGGTTAGATTTTTCGAAAGCATATTTTCCTCGTGGGCATTCAAGTGAAAACGTATACCTAACATGCGATTAGTCTATGGCATTTAGATCTAATTCTACATGCAAGATTCATTAAGTTCATGAAAATCTTTTATAACCATGCAATCTCTTAGTTATGGCATTTAACTTAGATGTATTACAATCCTTAATCACAAGAAGCTAATCCCAATTTTTAGGTGGGCATTCCTATAAAATTTCATCAAATTATTTGTCTAAATATCCTAAGGGTGATCAAGCATTAAGACATAAAGATAGTTTTAAACAGTGATTAAAAATTCAAAGCATGCATATACGACAACATAGGAAAAGGATAAATCACATAATCATGTTAAGGCTTAGGTCTAACCCTAGTGAGAAAATTAGCTACTCATGCTCATAATGAATAGAAATAATTTCATTAAAATTGAAGTTAAGAGAACAAACAGTTTGTAGAACAAAGGTAGCCGAAAATCCCAGCTTGCCGTGCTCTTAGATGAAGAATTGTATTATGAATTCTGGTGTCCTTAAATCTAAGCCAAGCTTGGGTATTTATAAGGAAAGATTCCTAATCCTACTTTGAAAAGGAGTAAAATAAAAATAAGAAAATCTAATTCCTAGTTTGAACAGAAATAGGCAAGCATATGCCCTCTCCTACTTGAATTGGGATTTCATTGATATACTTCCTTCTTTTGCTCCAAATACTCATTCTAGAATAAATATGTCAATATAATAAATTCGAGTATCAATTCCTCCCAAAATAATAATAATAACTAATTAAATATATGGGAAATACAAGTATATTTTTGGCTCATCACTACTAGTAAGTTTCTAGAACTATAAGAATCTTTATGTACGTGTATTGATTGTGTGGCAAACATGCATTATGATGGTGATTAAAATTAAGGTCTAATTGCTTACGTTGGTGGCTGAAAACAAAGTCGGTTGTGCACTTAAATCATCAACCATGAGAAATAACATAGATATACAACCGGTTTGCTTGGCAGCCCATCTAGCGTCTAGCTTTCCAACACACATCGGATAAACAAAACCCCATTATCTGCTTCTGCTTTCGAGGCATACCTTTTCTGTGCTCCCTGCTCTCTTCTCTGTAGAAAGAGAAAACAAGAGTTTTTCGAAGTCACTAAGTTTTTTGCTGGATTATCATTTATTCATCAAGTTTGTATTGGTTTATATATTATATCTCATTTTTCTTATTTATAAATCTCAGTCGAGCCGATTGTTTATTTTCAGGGTGTTGAGATTAGAGATTTACACCCCGGGAAAACAGAATAATAGGTATTAGTAAGAGCATATCTAACCCATGGTTTTTGGACCAGGCAAGGCTCTTTTCGGCCCATGGCCCTTGACTTTTTGCTTCTAGCCTACAAAAATTAGACTAGGCTTGGGCAAGCCACAAGGCAAGAATTGCCCCTCTTTCCACTCGGGCTGGGCTCACGGCCCACAAGCCATTCAATTTGACAAACCACTCCAAACGACTCAAAGCAAGCAGCCAATGAGATGTTGCCATGTGTCATGGTATTTCAAAAAATATAGCAATTGTAGGTTTTTTTTTTACAAAAATAGCCCGTTGGTTGTGTTGTTGCCATTGTAGGTTGTTTTTTTTTTTTAAACTTAATATTTACTCCTATAAATACTGATCATTTAATCGTCATTTATCACACATTTTATCCTCTCCAATTCAAACCCAAATTCTTCATTCTTATATTTTTTACATTTTTCTCAAAAATTTTATTCACAAAAAATTTGAATTCTTACCACTTGCGCCTCCCCATTAGAACAACAAAAAACAGCCTTGGGCAAAATGCATGAACAGTCTCACAGAGAGGGGCTAAACCTTGCCTCTAGCCCTTTGCCCTAGCCCTAGCCCTTACCACTAGATATGCTCTAAGAAACCTTGATCAATCTTCAAGTCTATGTAATGGCACCAGATTTGTCATAACTCAAATATCCAGTAGACTTATCGAGCCAAAAATTCTTACCGGCACTAACATTGGTTACAAAGTTTTTATACCAAGAATCATTCTCTCAGCAACTGAAAATAAACAATCAATTCTTACAAGTTTCTTTATATATGCAAATTTGCTGAGAGTGATTCTTAGTGTAAAAAACTTTGTAACCAATGTTAGTGCCAATAAGAATTTTTGCGTCTATTGAATAGTTGAGTTGTGACTAATCTGGTGCCATTACATAGACCTGAAGATTGATCAAAGTTTCTTAGTAATATGATAAGGATTCCTATTTTAAAAATAAGTGTTTCTTAGTAGATAGGGATTCCTATTTTAAAAATAAGATTAAAGATTGATCAAAGTTTCTTAGTAATATGATAGGGATTCCTATTTTAAAAATAAGATTACCGGTGGGTAAGCCATTGAAATCAAGTTTATTAAGAAACTCTCGAGGATACATGAGGTCGAGGTTTTCATTGTTTCCACTTGAAGAACACATAATCTAAACTTAAAATTGTATATTGTTTACCAGGTAATAAATCAATGACAATTATTAATGAGATATTGTCTAATATGCCTTATTTAGGGAAAAATATTTCAAAGATATCATTTTCTTAAAAAATCAAGTCAAACTCTATTTTTATATATTTATAAAAATGATCGAACCTTATATCCAAAAGGCAAAAAACTCAGCACCTTCAAAACCCCATTGTTTCATTTGTGCAAAAAACCTATTCGGGAGAGCTCACGACCAAAACGGCAAAACCCACACAGTCCCTTCGCAATCTAGCTCACGAACAAAACCCAAACACCAGCCTTCGCGATCGACCAAAACCCACACAACCAGCCTTCGCCATCTAGCTCACGAACAAAACCCACACAATCAGCCTTCGCGAGAGTGAGCAACATCGACTGCGACTGTAAAGAGAGACAAAAAGCCAGGAAGCAAGCTGCAAACGTACGCTCTTCCTCTCTTCAATTCAAGCTCTTCTAATTAATTTGGTTCTCTACTTCTCTAGGTAATCTTTTTCTCTTAGTTGCTAGAGCTTGTTAAAATTTGAGGTTTTGTTGTTGAAATTTTGTGGTAAAACAACTTGGGGATATAAATTTCCAGTACCTTAGTCCCTTCGATTTTTTTATTGAAATGTTGTATATGTAGGAGCTGTATCTAGTCTCAGGGAACCTGTTTCTAGTCTTAGCGAACCTGTTTGGGCAATCTTGCAGTTAGAAGTATATACGACTCATCAAAGTATTGCATTTGATAGGCAGTGTTCGGTTGTGGTTATATGGATATTGCTTTAGGTTGTTCTAGAGTCTGTAGTGGCTTAAGAATGATGGATATTAGTTATTAGTTAGTTATAGTCTCCTACATTCAATAGAAGAACTTTTGCAGTAACTATCATTAGAACTTTGAAGGGCTTGATTTTCTGAACAGGTTGTATGGGTTATTAGTTAGTTATGTTGAAGTATTAGGGAGACTACAGGGTTCCAAATAGTTGTAGATTAGAATGCCAGAGTATGAAGCATGTTAAATAGTTAATTTGGGGTTATAGTTTAGTTTACAGTTATTCCATACCGCACCAATGATTAGACTACTGGATTCCAAAGAGTTAGAGATTGAATTGTTTGGGATGAAGCATGTTTAATGGTTGGTTTGCGGTTATAATTTATTTTTTGGCTATTCCATACTTCACTTAAAATTTCAGAATTGGCCAAGGGGCTTTGAAGTAGTCTAGGTGGGTTCTGTTTCTAATATTTGTTCTTTTAAGTAATATTGTTTGCCGTTTGTGGCTTTTGTTAACCTGACATTTATGCAATTCTATGCAATTCTTAGCTTTAAAAAAGAACAGTTTTTTTGTTTCAGAAAATGGACAGTTATTGTTTTGCATTTGAATTAAAAAAAAGTAAAGGATAATTTCAGTTTTTGTTTTCAATTACTGACAGAAAGGCGAAGAACTGAGAAAATTCTGTTTATTATGCCGTTAGAAGTTGAATTGCGATTATTTGAATGATTGAATGATTTATAAGTATGCATAATTGCTATTTTGTTTCTCGGAATCCAAACTGATCCATAGATCCATAAGAGGATTAACCAGATATGAGTGGCTTAATTACCTGAAGAAACTTAGTATTGAATGTATATTGTTCACATTGATTGTCAAATTGCGTGGTTATCTAGAAAGAAAAAGGAACAGAAAATAAGAAATCACTGCCAAAGCTTTCTAATTGATTACATTTCTAAGTTGCTTAAGCTAAGCTTTTGTTGTGATTATTCTTCTTTTAATAGAACCAAATTGAGAATCGGAAGACATGGGCCATCTATATCTTTGTTTTGTATATTAGGATGGGCCATCTTGGCTCCAACCAGATTTACAAAATGATATATACTTCATTGTGCATAAAATCTCAAGTACTCTACCTTTAATTCTGAAATTTGATGCAATTCTTTTTATTTTATGCAATCCAAGCTTTAGCTATAGCAACACATAAATAGCTTCTATGTTTCATATTATGTATTCATTGAATCTATGTAAGCTTTAATATATTTCAATGAACAAATATTGCACGGTAAACTCATCGCCGTAAGTGTCCCTAGAAAGGATGGGAGGGCTGTGGCTGTATGATTGCTAAAGTTGTGTGGCTGTGTGCAGTTTGAATCATTGTTCAAACCCTTAGAAACCCTATTGAGAGGAGCCGGAATACTTCACGGTCACCGCCATAAGTGACCCTAGAAAGCATGGGAGGCCTAGGGTTGTATGATTGCAAGCTGTGTGTGGTCTTGTTGTGCATATGATTGCAAGTTGTGTGTAGTTTATTGTTGGTGAATATTAAGGCACTTTGTGTACAAAGGAAATGTTATTGGTGGGAGGCTTTAAGTTGTGTGTAGTGAAAGTGGGTTGTTTTAAGTTGTGGTTCATGAATTAGTTTTACGTTACGAGTATCGATCTTATCTATCAAGATAATCAAATCTAAGAAAATTGGAATATTTCTAAATCTAACACCATCAACCGCAATGTATTTAGTAAAATTATCCACAAATTTCGTTAACGAAGAAAAAATTAGTGTGTATTGATCCTCTTTGCAGTTACTGTACAACAGGCAACATAAATAACAGCAAACCTTCCAAGAGACAACAATACAGACCTTGGCTATGTTTGATTATGAATCAGTTTGTATGCATTTTTTCCTCATTCCCTCACATATATCATCGCCCTTCTCAAGTTCCTCTCACTTTTCCTTCATTCTCAAGTTCTCAATTTGTACGCAATAACTAACAAGAGGACAAGAGGACAGACTGGTCCAGAGTACCACTGCCAACTTTTTACACCGAACAGCCAAAGTTTTAATTTGTTGTGTTGTGATATTTCCTTGAGCCCAGGCATGACCTATCAACTTTCATGTTCCAAATACATAAACCCTAATTCATTCATTAATTTAGCGGGCCCTATCTTTTTATGCCAGAAAACACCAATTTAAAAACATATCCCCCCATATTACCTTCTTATTCTCATCATACCCCTTGAATCCTATTCCCTATTTATCCCCATCGTATCCCATGGGTCTTAATAGAAAATCACAGATTACATTACAACACCTATAACAGTCCTTCCAAACCTGTAACTACCAATACAGCATGAAATCATTTCATACAAAACTTAGTACTAGTCCAACTACACCTGATGCAATTAACCAACTAGTAAATTCATAAAAGTACTTAGTTAACCCCAAATATGCAAAAACATTGGTCAATAGCACATTATAATGAACAAAAATACCTCTTGCAAATCTTCAGTTATCCGGGGTATTATATTTCTACAAGTTAATGGCCATATACATTGCATCTAGAGCACGGCCGCCTCTTCTTTGTGCTCTCCTTGTGATGGTATGCGCTTATTCTTTGGTCGACCCGACATAATTTTGCCAACGGAAGAGAGAAGAACAAAGTTCCGAATTTCTTTATGAGTATTCCACGCAACAGGAGGTGGGACGAGGTAAATGGATTGAGCATAAGCTGCCTCCCTAGAAGACCTTGTGTAATAAGGAGACACAAACTCATATAACGGGAGATTGAGATGGAGACAAACAACAACTACATGCTTATACGGTAATTGCTCAAGGTCAAACATCCTACAAGAGCAGGTTTTGTTCCCCAAATGTACAAGCCTGTTCAAGAACCCATCAATGACATTGTACTCCAATTCATTAAGCTTATCAACATTCATCCTAGATGCATCAACCACCCGTTTTTCCAATTTTTTGTCACCAAAAGCTAGGCACAAAATTGACTTACATTTGGAGGCTTTATCTCTCCTTGTAGAAAACCACCGTTGAAGCATCACCAAAATAAGTTCAACTAGGTGGATAAGTGGAAGCATCCTAGCAAACCTCAAAATCGAGTTCAACGATTCGGCAATATTGGTCATCATAATATTATACCTCCTACCATCATAATGAGCCCTAGATCACTTCGGAACACCAATGTCCTCAAGATATTTGTACACTTTTGCACAATCTATCTTCCTATATTCAAATTCAAACTTTGCAAGTCAGTAAGATTTGGCCGCATGTTCAAAATGAAATAGTATTTGACTTCCTTGCTTTACTTTGCACTTGGTTTTCATGTTATACATATGGTGATAAAAGCACACACCATGACGTGCACTGGGAATTACCTTTTCGACGATTTTGCTGATGCTCGGGTTCCGGTCATAATGACAATCAGATTTGGGCAATGCCCAATCGCGTAATTTGGTTTACTCAAAAATCAAGACCATGAAGCTTCCGTTTCTAAATCCCCAACGCCAAAAGCAACGAGATAAATATTTCGATTCCCATTAAATGCCATTGCCACAAAAAGGACTCCCTTATACTTGGACTTTAAATTAGTCCCATCCACAGCTAGGACAAGCCTCATTGACGACTTGAACCCATTAATGCAAGGATCAAAAGCAACAAAAAAAATATTTCAAATGGACTCCTGGCGATTTGTGATTGAAAGTCAACGTACCTGGATTTGCTTTCTCTAGCTCATAACAATAAGCAGCAAGCATGTCATATGAATTATGAGCAGACCCTCTAAGTGTTTGTAATTCTAACTCCTTACTTCTCCAGGTTGTAGAATAGCTAATCTTCATACCAAATCGATGGTTTATATATTTTATGATGTCCTCAGGTGTAAATAACGTACGAGCATCCTCATATCTATGCGACAAAGCATCCGACACAACACCCTTAACTTCATAAGGGCGAGGATTGTTGAGAGACCTCATATCACAATCATGTGTGCCATTGTAATGCAAAATCCTAAGCTTTTGGGACCTTATTCGACGCCCCTCACAGTCCAAGGGCAATCTCCATCCTTGCATTTGACCACAACACGTAATTTATCTAATTTCCCGATCCTAATTTGAAAGTGCCCCCTAATGGTAGCCAACCGTACGGTTCTCAAAAGTGTAGCCTTTGTATCAAAAATTTGCCCCTTTCTAAAATTCGGTGTCCAATTTATACTCTGGAGCCATCTTCAATAATGTTTACCTTGGTGTTGGGAACTTTGTTCTCCATGAGAAAAAAACTAGTAGCTTTTTTTTTTTCATGCATGATTCAAGTGCCGGGGTAAAAGCTCCACCTACATCAACGCCACCGGACCCTTCACCGGTAGTTGGAGGTGTTTGAGAAACTATGGGAGGACCTTACTGAATTGCTTAATTAGAATCTTGCATATGACCCACGCCCAAAGAACTAACAACACCAATGTTCATCATATCAATGCCTTGTGAAATATTATTGGACATCCATCTACCCAACACATCTTCTGCATCAATGTTGACAATTCCACCATTGCATGACCGCTGATCAATTACGACAGTGGCATTACACTTGCCTATATTATCCACTTCAACACTTTTCAGACTCACAATTAAAGGAACAACTCTTGATTGAATCAATTGTGTGTTGTAGGAGATAAAAAATTTCAAGTCATCACCATTTTCAATACTCAAGTGTTTAGATTCTACACTTGAAATAGGAACAGAATACTTCAGCTCAACCTTGTATTTGTTTTCATCGACCTTGCCAATTTCCACCACACGAGCAACAACTTCTTCCAATGTGATATTGGGTGAAACTACTATGCCTTTTGATTCTCCACCTTCATATGACAATTGTTTTTTCTTCTCAACCCATTCCCATTGCAGCATACCAGTATTGGAACACAACCGTCCATTCCTAGAACAAAAACATGTAAAACCAATGTATCATAGGAGGATAATGCCCATTTCAATATATAAAAATGGGGGAAACCATGGGAAACGAAATTGTATCGGTATAGATAGTTGTGAGCTTCAAGCTTCAAAAATTTATCGACCATAAAGCTTTAGTAATATCATAGTAGTCAGAACATGAAGATGGCAAAACCTCAATGTGCTTGTGTAAAATCCCAGAGAAAATTAAACCTCAAAACTGAGTTCAACGATTCGGCAATATTAGTCGTCATAATATTATACCTCCTACCATCACAATGAGCCCTAGACCACTTCGGAACACCAATGTCTTCAAGATATTTGTACACTTTTGCACAATCTATCTTCCTATATTCAAGTTCAAACTTTGCAAGTCAGTAAGATTTGGTAGATCGTTCAAAATGAAATAGTATTTGACTTCCTTGCTTTACTTTGCACTTGGTTTTCATGTTACACATATGGTGATAAAAGCACACACCATGACATGCTCCGGGAATTACCTTTTCCACGACTTTGCTGATGCTCGGGTTCCAGTCACTAATGACAACCAGATTTGGGCAATAACCAATTGCGTCATTTAGTTTACTCAAAAACCAAGACCATGAAGCTTCCGTTTCTAAATCCCCAATGTCATAAGCAACGGGATAAATATTCCGATTCCCATCAAATGCCATTGCCACAAAAAGGACTCCCTTATACTTGGACTTTAAATTAGTCCCATCCATAGCTAGGACAGGCCGCATTGACGGCTTGAGCCCATTAATGCAAGGACCAAAAACAACAAAAAAATATTTAAAATGGTCTCCTGGCGATTTGTGAATGAAAGTCAACGTACCTGGATTTGCTTTCTCTAGCTCATAACAATAAGCAGTAAGCATGGCATATGAATTATGAGCAGACCCTTTAAGTGTTTGTAATGCTAACTCCTTACTTATCAAGGCTGTAGAATAGCTAATCTTCATACCAAATCGATGCTTTATATCTTTTATGATGTCCTCAGGTGTAAATAACGTATGAGCATCCTCATATCTAGGCGACAAAGTATCCGACACAACATCCTTAACTTCATAAGGGCAAGGATTGTTGAGAGACCTCATATCACAATCATGTGTGCCATTGTAACGAAAAATCCTAAAGTTTTAGGACCTTATTCGACGCCCCTCACAATCCAAGGGCAATCTCCATCCTTGAATTTGACCACAACACGCAATTTATCTAATTTTCCAGTCCTAATTTGAAAGTGCCCCCTAATGGCAGCCAACCGCACGATTCTCAAAAGTTCAGCCTTTGTAGCAAAAACTTGCCTCTTTCTGAAATTCGGTGTCCAATTTATACTCTGGAGCCGTCTTCAATAATGTTTACCTTGGTGTTGGGAACTTTGTTCTCCATGAGAAAAAAACTAGTAGCTTTCTTTTTTTCATGCATGATTCAAGTGTCGGGGTAAATGCTCCACCTGCATCAACGCCACCGAACCTTTCACCGGTAGTTGGAGGTGTTTGAGAAACTATTGGTGGACCATACTGAATTGCTTCATTAGAATATTGCATATGACCAGCGCCCAAAAGACCGACAACACCAATGTTCCCCATATCAATGCCTTGTGAAATATGATTGGACATCCATCTACCTAACACATCTTCTGCATCAATGTTGTCAATTCCACCATTGTCTGACCGCTGATCAATTATGACAGTGCCATTACACTTGCCTATATTATCTACTTCAACACTTTTCAGACTCACAATTGAAGGAACAACTCTTGATTGAATCAATTGTGTGTTGTAGGTGATAAAAAATTTCAAGTCATCACCATCTTCAATACTCAAGTGTTTAGATTCTACACTTGAAATAGGAGCATAATACTTCAGCTCAACCTTGTAATTGTTTTCATCGTCCTTGCCAATTTCCACCACACAAGCAACAACTTCTTCCAATGTGATATTGGGTGAAACTACTATGCCTTTTGATTCTCCACCTTCATATGACAATTTGTTTTTCTTCTCAACCCATTTCCCATTGCAGCATACCAGTATTGGAACACAACCGTCCATTCCTAGAACAAAAACATGTAAAACCAATGTATCATAGGAGGATAATGCACATTTCAATATATAAAAATGGGGTAAACCACGGGAAACGAAATTGTATCGGTATAGATAGTTCAAGTGAGCTTCAAGCTTCGAAAATTTATAAACCATAAAGCTTTGGTAACAGCATAGTAGTCAGAACATGAAGATGGCAAAACCTCAATGTGCTTGTGTAAAATCCCAGAGGAAATTAAACAAAACAACCTTGCCAACAAAAATAAAAACCTTAGTACCTTCTTTAGCTAAACACTTCGTACAATTTCTCAATGACAAGTAAACCGGAGTCAATTGATTCTAGAGGATCCTTACGAAGAGATGTCAAAGCAATTAGGAATGACAATAGCAATATCCTCTAGAGTCACCTTCTCTCTTCCCTTTAGTGCAGCCAAATATTTTTTCCGCCCTGTTAATCAGTATGTCTCTTCTCAATCCATCGACATTCAACTCTGCGCAGACCTTGGAGATTTTTACGTTGAGATCATGATCAATCTGAACCGAGGGAAGGTAACTTCTAGCTGAACCGATTTGTTCTTGTTTGAGCCAGGTCGTAATTCAACCTCATCAAGACCAAGACACACATACCAAACAACTTTAATCAACACCTCACGACTCACCCCACTAAGCAGCTTGCCTTTCCAGCCATGCAGATGATGACAAAACTTATCCTCGAGCTTACCAAAACACACAGACCAAACAACTTATCTTTGAAGAAGAGAAGAGACATCTCCAACACACCAAACAACTTGTCCTTTTACTATCCTTCAATTCCTATCCTAGGAGTAGCATAATGTAATCTTTAGCTTTGTTTTTATATTTTCTGCTCTAGTTTCTATAGCTTTCAATTATGTCTTTTCCATTCCCCTTCATGTCTTGTAATTTAATTTAAATACATGTTTTCTTTTACTATTCGTTGTTCTATTAATTTCTTGCCTTTTAATTCATGCACTCGCATTTCAATTCTTTATTTTCATGCAATTTAATTTCTGCATTTTTCTTTAAATTGTTTACCATATGCAATTTAATTTCCCGTTATTGTCTTTGCAATTCTATTTACTTTCAATCACTTTCAGTTCAATGTTTTTGTTCTTAATCTCATTTATGTTTTTTTCACTTTAAATTTCGCACTTGCCTTTTTAATTATTTATTTTATATGCAATTTACTTTTCGCATTCACATTTAAATTATTTATTTCATGCAATTTAATTTCCTGTCATTGCCATTTTAATTCAATTTACATTTAAGCGCTTTACTTTTATGCTCTTGCTTTTAAGTTAATTTAAATTATTTGCACTCGCTTTAATTTCATTCACATTTACTCTTACTCATTTTAATTTCTTTTTCAATCTTCAGTTCTACCTTTACATCAATTGGTTGCTCATTTAAAGCCTTGACCCCAAGGTAGTGAAAGAACCTAAGCCAAAAGGAGGTTCCTTACTTGGCCGAACAATCACTTGTTTAGAAGTTAGATTAACGAATGCACCCCACATTTCATCAAAATCACATTCCATTCAAGCCAATTTGTTGCTTGGGTTGTGGCACGCCTACACACTTAATGGAAGACAGACTAAAATCCCTTCGCCGACTGCCATCCGACCGAAAAGAGGGAAACATATTAACAGGACGCCTCCCAAATTTCCACTTGAAATCCGTGAGAAACCTTGCTCCCGTCTGACAACGCCTGAAACCTCAAAATAATTCATGAAATCTCAGAATAATTCTTGAAATACCCTCATTATTCCGAAAAAGACTTATTAAGAATTCTACCGAAAATTCGGCAGAATCTCCCCTGCAAAATTGGTCAAACTGCCTTCCATCTGTCAAACGAAGGATTCAAAACTAAACTAATATCCAAATAGTCTAGATAAAACTAATTTTCACCATAATACATCACTCAACAAACAACCTAAAGGTTGATCAGAGCATATTAGGTTTAGATTTACATTTAGAAAACCAACAAGTCGTATGTGACGATAGCGTAGAAAAAGGTGATGCCTCCTCCAAGTCTCGTCGCCTCATTCTGCTACAGCCTGGAGGGCACAAAATCAAACTACTGTGAGTGGAAATTAGAACGATATTGAGCGTAACCACGCTAATAAAGTGATGATAATAATAATAATGATAATCATAACAACCCATATCGTGGAAAATCATACTTACATTATGTTGAGAAAATTTTGCGATTTAAGTACAAGCTTCTCCCATCACAATTTCACCAATATTCTATGAGGAATATGGTTTTTATTATTTTTGAGTTCGACCCATTCAAGATAAAAATCTCTTAATTAGAATCCTTAACAATAATAACATTTTTGTCATCATTATAAGGGAAACACCCTTTGATTAAAATTACAAAGGAACATGGATTTCAGGGGGAATGTGTGTTTGTTTGGTTTTGGGGCTGCACTTGAGTGTCAAGTTGCCTACGTATACTTTTGTGGGAATCAAACCAACTCGTAGTTCATTGGGATTTTTGGTGGTGGAATTTGGGTGGTGGTTGTAGTGTTTGAGGCTTATTCGGCCATGGTGGTATTTGGGATGAATTTGGATATGATGGTATTTGGGGCGAATTTGGTTAGGGTAAACCAGGGATTCTGTTTGGGCTTGCGGTTGCATCTAGATTTTATTCTAGATTGCCTACGTACCCTTGGCGAGATCAAACCAGCGTAGTTCAGAACTTGGGTTGGCTGAATTTGGTTTCGTGCGAACTAGGGATTCAAGTTTGGTTGCAGTTGAATCTAGTGGGACACTAGATTGCCTACGTATCCCTTTGTGGGAATCAAAACGGCGTAGTTCGAATGATTTGGATTTTTGGGTTTTCAAAGAGTGAATGACTCAATGAAAAGGGGATTTGTATTTGGTGGATGACAGTTTTGGTGAACTTGGTTTGAAGAACCAGGGATTCGATTGGGATTTGGATTTGCGGTTGTATCTAGATTGAATCTCAAGATTGCCTACGTATCCCTCTGTGGGAATCAAACCGGCGTAGTTCATGGGATTTTTGGGGGTGGAATTTGGGTGGTGGTTGTAGTGTTTTGAGGCTTATTTGGAGATAGTGGTATTTGGGATGAATTTGGATATTATGGTATTTGGGGCGAATTTGGTTTGGGCAAACCAGGGATTCTGTTTGGGCCTGTGGTTGCATCTAGATTTTATTCTAGATTGCCTACGTACCCTTGCGGGATCAAACCAGCGTAGTTCATAACTTGGGTTGGCTGAATTTGGTTTGGTGTGAACCAGAGATTCAAGTTTGGTTGCGGTTGAATATAGTGGGACACTAGATTGCCTACGTATCCCTTTGTGGAAATCAAACCGGCGTAGTTCCCATGATTTGGGTTTTTAGGTTTTCAAAGAGTGAATGACTCAATGAAAATGGGATTTGTATTTGGTGGACGACTGTTTTGGTGAATTTGGTTTGAAGAACTATGGATTCGATTGGGATTTGGATTTGCGGTTGTATCTAGATTGAATCTCTAAATTTTCTACGTATTCCTCTGCGGGAATCAAACAGGCGTAGTTCATGGGATTTTTGGTGGTGTAATTTGGGTGGTGGTTGTAGTGTTTGAGGCTTATTTG
The DNA here is from genome assembly GCA_037349345.1 of Oemleria cerasiformis. Classification (NCBI taxonomy): domain Eukaryota; kingdom Viridiplantae; phylum Streptophyta; class Magnoliopsida; order Rosales; family Rosaceae; genus Oemleria; species Oemleria cerasiformis. The sequence goes on along the minus strand of JAZGTL010000003.1, from coordinate 10,812,126 downwards.
GCCATCGGTGGTATTTGGGATGAATTTGAATATTATGGTATTTGGGGCGAATTTGGTTTGGGTAAACCAGGGATTCTGTTTGGGCTTGTGGTTGCGTCTAGATTTTATTCTAGATTGCCTACGTACCCTTGGCAGGATTAAACCAGCGTAGTTCGGAACTTGGGTTGGCTGAATTTGGTTTGGAGTAAACCAGGGATTGAAGTTTGGTTGTAGTTGAATCTAGTGGGACGCTAGATTGCCTACGTATCCCTTTATGGGAATCCAATTGTCAGGACCCTTCCCGAATTTTCCCTCGAAAACCGGGAAGAACCCTATCCCGTCTGACAACCTAAGGAAAAGTTCCCAAAATACCCTTCAATCCTTACAAATATAATATGAGATTTCAACCAAAGGTTCGGCAGAATCTCCACTTAGGGATTAATTAACTGGTTTCCACCTGTCAGACAAGGGATTCAAAGCACTCCAAAATTCCAATAGATAACAACCATCCAAAATATATTATCAGAGCATCTAGGTAGGATAAATAATACATAATTAGATATCCTACTCGAAGTTTGGGTACAATGCGCAGCTGAAATACTACTAAAGCCTCCGCCTCAGAAAGTGGCAACGTCAACTCAACAGCCTGGAGGGGATTTAAAACACAAAAGTTGTGAGTAGACAAAAATAATCATTTATAAATTATTTTTTCCGAGGAAATCTTACATTTTTCCCCTCCATGAATAAAACCATGCATGCATCACATAAAACAGTTCATGATAATAAAACATCATCTGAAAATCACCGGAATTCCATTTATCTTTAAAACCACTTGGTTGGACCCACGCAAAATCTGTAATATGAGAACACGTCGTGGTCCACAGTTTGATTTGAAAACCCTCCTCAAAGGAGTTTAAAATCATTTAATTCGCCCTGGACACATAATATATCAGAACCATTGTTTCCGAATAAAATCCCGAGCCGTAGCTCAAAACCCTCCACACACTCGATATACCTCGAGCTGTGCAGAAACCCTGTACTATGCAGAAACCATGTACTATGCTTAGACAGCCTCAACGACCCGGCGGAGAACACCCTTAACACCAGCATCGGAGAATCCTCAACAACAAGCGGAGCAAAACCCCTCAACGCCAGTCGGAGAGCCCTTTTTCCATCGGGACAGAAAACCAGTGAAAGCCAAAATTCGTGTTTTGAAATCTTTGTTTCTTGGCCAAAGCCAAATTCTTTGAAAACTCATTTATGGTCAAGCCAGTAAAATCATAATTTCAGGTCTAAACCCAAATCACGGACTCAAATAATTACCACGTCAAAACGATTTCAAAATCGGGTCTGAAACCAGTCCATTTTCCAAAACACACTTTCACTGAAATATTAGAAAACTTGTGTCCAGTAATTATTTCTAAATTCCAGAATTTGCATTGCAACAATACATAATAGTATTTAAATCAAAGATACATTGATGCATGCATTACAGTTTATAAACCAAAAGTCCACTCACCACTTGTCCAAGCAAGCACAATCCCGAATCGTACGCTCCTCTGAAGTTCCTGGAGCAGTATCGCTTGTCAATATTAATAATCGGGATTACCGGCTAATAATAAAACCTCATATATAAACTCCCTAAACCCCGGGATATCTGCCTACGTCGCCCTAAAAACGCAGCAACTTCGGACGCCCAAAATTACCTCTAAACGACGTTTGATCAACCCGAAACCTGAGCCAACAGATCCGGAACGTCGAAAACTAGCTGACATGCAACACCATGACCTCAGAATCGGCCCTACGCGCCACCACGCACCGGCAGAAGGCCGGACCACACGCCGTCACGCGCCTGCTACAGTACCCCACGCCCTGACCCGATCCAACTAAGCCTGACTCGGTACAACCCGACCCGATCTACTCGACTTGACTTGGTTCGACTCGACCCGAGCTCTCGCCTGCGACTCGCCGGAGAAGACGACCGGACCACCGTCATCGTCGCCAGAGTCTGGCTGGAGAAGTCGACTGGATCACCGCCGCGCCGCCGTAATCCTCCATTTCCAGCCGACTTAAGCTTTTTCATAACTTCTTCAAAACTTAACCATTTTTCACGAATTTTACGTCTAAATCTATCTACTCGAACACAAGAATCCAAAATTGACCTCAAAATATTAAACCCGTACTTGTACTAACCGGAAAATCGATCGAAAGGTTCGATTCTTCCTTTACTCGGTCCGACGCCTCCCGTGGGTATCTCCTTCGGTGGTTTGTATGATTGTGATCGTGGGAAGAAGTAGATTCCGATTAGTGGAACAAAAATGGAAGTCTAGTCCTTGAATCAAACTTGGAATTCATGGGTTTTGGGTGTTTGTGTCGCACGAGTTCGGGTAGTTTTAGGGAGAAAATGAGTGGTCCAGAGAGAAAGCGAGTGAAATGAAGAATGAATTGATGGTTTGGGGGATAAAAATATCTACCCCAAGCCAAATTACCAAAATGCCCTTGACAATCTAGACTCATAACTTTCGTACACGAATTCCGTTTCCTGCGTGCTTCTTGTCTACGAACTCGTGAGTTCGAGACCCACGCAACAGTATCCAAAACACAGCCTATTAAGTTCCGAAACAAAACTTGATTTCCACGCCCCTAAGCAACCAAGGGTAAACTTGTCTTTTTACAAAAATAATTTACATAAATTCAATAATTAAATTTCCGGGTTGTTACAGAAACTGGTGTAGTTCCAATGATTTGGGTTTTTAAAGAGTGAATGACTCAATGAAAAGGGGATTTGTATTTGGTGGATGTCTGTTTTGGTGAATTTGGTTTGAAAAAATGGGGATTCGATTGGGATTTGGATTTGCGGTTATATCTAGATTGAATCTCTAGATTGCTTACGTATCCCTCTGCTGGAATCAAACCGGTTTAGTTCATGCTTGAGTTTTGTACTGCTTGGGCTTTTAGGGTGGTTTTGTACCACTTGAATTTCGTTTGAGACTTTGCTCCTTTTAGAATTGAAGGGCATTTTGAATTTGAGCCCAGTAATTCGTAATTTGTGAATCTGATGACTTCCACACGACCCAATGTTGGATTTGTCGGTGCTAACTACTCGCTAGTCAGAATGCATCATGGGGGAGACTTTCTTCAGGCTTGCATCCGGGATTTCGGCTTTGTGCAGCTTCTAATTTCTGGGACTTTGTCAAGGACTTCTCTGTCGTTGAAGTGAGGCTGCCAATATTCTCCAAAATAAAAGCTTGCAATATAATCAAACTCTCATTCTTTAAACACAAGAATTAAGCGGTGCTTCCTTGTCTTCTAACTGAACTCAATTAGTTATTTAATTGAACAATTTCAATCTTTTCTTCTTCTTTGTTCTTCTTTGTTTTTTGTCAGACTCTTCTCCTTATTTTCTTTTTCTGGGACCCAACCTCCACACCAACCATCTCCCTCCAGTGACCATATGCTTCAAGTATTCATATAGCCAAAGTCAAGCTTCCTGCTGTCACGTATATAATATATATATATATATATATATACACATATACATGTATGGCCACTCTCTGAATTCCATATACACATATATGTAATCAATTCCTTCACACCATTTATAGGGAGATTGGGCACCGCCATGCTCTGTTCTTCTTTGTCTGTTTTATTAATTTCTATTTTAATTTTTGCACAGCAGTAGACCAAGGTGGACGATAGACTTGTGACGAGTCACCTTAGTTCTTCAATTGGCACAGACAACCCAATTTTGGGTTTGGACACCACGGCAGTCCAGCGATGGTGCAGATATGTCTTCCTTTCTTCATTACGATTTGAGTATCTTGATCAACCCGTGAGTCTTTTACTCCCGTTGCACAGAGATATCTCTATCTCTTGTGGTCAACATCATGAGAGCAGCGAGAGCAATTCTAGCCTTAATTTTTCTGCTTGAGAAAAGCTCTTTTCTCAGCAATTGCAACGAACGGACTCGGTTGCCGGCATGAATCTTTCTTGATTTTTTTCTGGGACAGCCAAGGCTCGATTGAGGGAGATTGAGGGAGAGTATGGAATGGACTTGCAGCAACCGTTTGTAATGGCACTGGTCGAGCATTCGACCCGTCTCCGGATCGTGTCAACTTAGATGCACATGACATCGGAGCCTTTGTGAGCGTGGGCGTTGAACGGAGATGCTCCATCATGAAACACCAAAGAGCATCATTAGTAAAACATTGAGAAGCAATGACATATATATATTACCTTCTATGATTTTTCCTTCTTTGTCGAACGATCTCCTATCGACCCGGCTACTTCTTCTGTTGCCGCTCCCTTGCTTCTCCTCTTCCAATTTCGTTTTTTCTGCCTCACCCTTTTCTCTTTAGCCGTCATTTTCTTTTTGGCTTCTTACTTAAAAAAAGCACATAAAAACAAGTCACAAAGTCTCAAAATACATCCAGAACAAGTCAGCAGGTCTCAAAATGCACCAAGAACTGAAATTTGCCTTACTTTGCACTCAGAACAGGCATTCTGTTACCTCATTTGCACTATCCGTCAATCTCTGTTACTAACGCCGTTAAAAGTGATGATGTGGCAATAATATTACAAAATTTGTAAGGGCAATTAAGACATTTGTAATATTTTATTAAATTTAAACTAAAATTATTTTTAAAAATTAAAACAAATAAAATTAATTACCCTTCCCCAACCCACCCGATCGTCTCCCTCTCTGGGCCTCTGCCCCACTACCCAAAACGACGTCGTTTTGGCTCCAAATTCATCACCATCATCGATCTCGTCTTCATCATCCATCATCGAGGCGTTCGGGGTCATCGGAGGCGACGAAGCGGAGCTTACTAGAGAGGCAAAGGGCTTTGATTGAGTGGTGGAGAAGGTCGGAGGATGTGTGGAGATTCTGGAGCTGGGTGGTGAGGGTGCGGATGGAGGCTAGGGGGTCGGAGAGCTCGAATCGGGAATGGTAGAGGGAGGACTGGAGGGATTGAACGGAGGATCGAACAATGGAGAGAGCGTGATCGGCGTGGTGAAGGGAGGAAAGCTGAGAAAGGAGGTCGGAGTGGCGGGAGAGGACCTCAGAGCGGAGCTTGGACTCGAGGAGGCGAATGGCATGTTGGAACCAAAACGACGTCGTTTTGGGTAATGGGCAAAGGCCCAGAGAGGGAAACGATCGGGTGGGTTGGGGAAGGGTAATTAATTTTATTTGTTTTAATTTTTAAAAATAATTTTAGTTTAAATTTAATAAAATATTACAAATGTCTTAATTGCCGATACAAATTTTGTAATATTACTGCCACATCATCACTTTTAACGGCGTTAGTAACAAAGATTAACAGATGGTGTAACGGAGATAACAGAATGCCTGTTCTGGGTGCAAAGTGAGGCAAATTTCAGTTCTATGTGCATTTTGAGACTTGCTGACTTGTTTTTTGTGCATTTTAAGTAATAAGTCTTTCTTTTTTCCTCTAGGGTTTTGTCTCCTCCTTTTTTATAGTCACAAGTCAACAGAAATTTAATTTGGGAATTAATTTCTTTTTTTTTTTCAATACAATACAATCCTGATTTTTCTTGTCGGGGACTAATTTCTTCATTTCAGCAATTTACTTTTCTTGGATTTGGCTCATCATGGTAAATTTTCATATGATTCTAATTTACTTTATTTGAAAATTTTGATCTCAACACATTAAGACCCTCCGTTATATATATATATATATATATATATATATATATATATATATAACATACCAGAGTACCATTCAATTACCTAGGTGGAATCCACGCCATATCTAATTGTACCTGCCATTGTAATAACCCAGTCGAAGTCGATATCTCGTGCCGTAGCTCAATATCCTAGCTGTAGCTGTCATCCCGTGCCGTAGCTCAATATCCCGTCCGTAGCCGTCATCCCGAGCCATAGCTCAACATTTCGGCCGTAGCCATCATCTCGAACCGTAACTCAATATCTCGTCTGTAGCCGTCATTCCGAGTTGTAGCTCGACATCCCACCAGGATTATGATGGAATCCTCCATATCATACCTCGTATCACCGTAGCCGTCATCCCGAGCCGTCGCTCAACATCCCGTCCATAGCCGTCATCCCGAGCCGTCGCTCAACATCCCGTCCATAGCCGTCATCCCGAGCCGTAGCTCAATATTCCGACCGTAGCCGTCATCTTGAGCTGTAGCTCAACATCTCGCCGAGAGTATGCTGGAATCCTCCATACCATACCTCGTATCATCCCGAGTGTATGATGGAATCCTCCCTACCACACATAGCCTCTTATCGACCGTATGAGGGAATCCTCCCTGCCATACCTCACCTCCTACCGAACGTATGAGGGAATCCTCCCTGCCATACCTCACTTAATATTGAGCTTATGAGGGAATCCTCCCTGCCATACCTCACTTAATATCGAGCTTATGAGGGAATCCTCCATGACATACCTCACCTAGAAACTCCCACCAACCCTTCCGCTAGGATCAAAGCCTAACCCACCATTCTGGGCCGAAACCCCAAAACCATTAAATATCTAAGCCTAAGCCCAAATACATAATCCCGGGGCAAAGCCTAAAATCCATATTAAAATAGTTTCCCAAAACCATTATCGAAATCCATAATCAATAATAAATATATATCCTTACATATCAAAATCCATAACCATTGAAAAATCACGTTAATCATTATCCATAGGTCCCAAGTCTTGGAAAGGTTATAAACGCTCTATAATAACTATCCTTAATTCCCGAGACTCATGAAAATACTAAATAATCATTCTATTTAATTCTTGAAATTCGTAATTGAATATAAAATGCCTAAAACATAACAATATGTATGCATTATAGTTTAGGAAAACAATTCCACTCACTGTGACGTCCAAACAAGTCCAGTTCCAAGCTATTCGGTCCTCCGTAACCTTCGGAGCCACCACACCTGTTAAAAATGACACGTGGCATTACTAAACCACAATTATCAGCCCAAAATCCGACCCCTTTAAATCCAGGGAGTACACACGCTTACTGAACGCGTACAAAGTAACTTTAAACACACAAAACAGCCCCTAAACGAACTCCGATGGACCCGACACTTACACCAACGCATCCGGAACGTCGAAAACAAAAAAAATACAAGTCGTCGAAGCCCGAGGAAGTGCCCCACGCGCTCTCCACTCTCTCCCAGCTGCGACTGCAAGGTTCAGTCGCCTTCTACCTGCAGTCGACGGAGCTATAGTGCATGCCGACCGGTTTTCAAAGCTCGATATCTCTCTTATTTCTCAGCCAAATTCGATGTTCTAATAATGATAATCTATCTATTCGAGTCAAGGAATCAAAATATGAAGTCCAAATCGAAAACCCTTACATGTGGTGGTCGGAAAATGGACGGGAAGTTTCAGCCTATGTTCAAAGCTCCACCTCGTCATCCACGGTGGTCTTCACGGCTCAAGGATGATATGGATGAGTTCGTGGGGAGGAGAGGAAGCTTGTAGTGTGTTTAGTTTAGGTCCAAATGGTCAAAATCGAAATCACAATTTTGGGGGAAGTTTTTGGTTTCTCACGGGGCATGGCAGAGAGAAATAGAGAGAGGAGAGAAGAATTGGGGAAAATTCTGGAAAAAGAAAGAGAAATATCCCCCCCAAAATATATTCCTTCCATAATTACCAAAATACCCTTCCTAGTTCTAGACCCATAACTCTCTCAAATGAGCTCCGATTTCCGCGTGCCGCCTCTCTACGAACTCGTGAGTTCGAGACCTACGCAACGATCCAAGAAAAACCTCCAAAAGTATTTCCCAACAAAAAGTGACTCTTGAACCCCTTCTAAAATCCGAGGGCAAAATCGTCCTTTCTTCACTAATTTTTCGAGTTTACTTAAATTTAAGGTCCGAGTCGTCATACATATTTTGGCACGCTCAGTAGGACACACTTTATGAACAAGCAAAATCAATTCCAATATTTTTATCCTTAGTCGAACTACAACGGCTGCAATTTTCAAGATGGCTCTAGTGGCCAATATGGTTCTAACAGCCAATCCTTTAGCCAATATGGTTTTTGCAACTATGATGGCCAATATAATTCAACAAACTTCAATGGCTATATTGGCCAATATAATCCTATGTATGGTCCTAATGCCCAATATGGTTTTAGTAGCCAATATGGGTATAATGACCAATACAATTGAGATTGACCAAAAATCAGAAAAAATAGAGATTGCTTTCAAAGAATTCGCAAATGAATATAAGGCTTCTCAAGATTTTGTCATTCAAAGTTTGTGTGAGATGGCATCTCGATTTGAAACCCTCACATTAGTTGAGTAGAATAAATTCATCATAGATAATGAAGATGAGTGCCAAGTGGTCGAGGTTAATAACCCAATCATCCTACAATTTGATGACCAGAAAATTAATCAAAATGGAAGTATGGTCACGATTGAACTTGATTAAATCATGGTAGATATGATTGTAGGGGACAAGGCAGATTCGATGAGACCAAGACTACAATTGGTCAATTTTATCAATCCCCAATCAAAGGCCAATATTGACAAATCGAGTAGACTTGGGGGGCAGGGAGATCAGGCCAAAAATAATTTTGTTTGTGCTAATCGCATTAGTACACAAATTCATCGTCTCTAAAATCATGAAATTCATGCCAAAAATAAAAAGATTTTGAGACTTGGAATAAAACATTGGTGGCCACCTCCTTGATCATAAGAAAAATCGTTCTCAAATCGCGACTACTTCTTAGTGAATAAGCTGAGGAATTTTGGTAAAGGCCGAATTTTGTTTACAAATAATACGGCCAACTACAAAAATAAAGAAAAAGAGAATGGTCTAATTAGGGACCAAATAATGATGTTTTGATTAGACCAATTGGTTGGTGATCAATGTTAAAAAAAAAATTGATGAGAAAAAAACAATTATACAAGGAGGTCATAACTCCAGCCAATCAATGGCTATTTAGGAGGATTTCAATTTTTTGTTTTTTTCACTCTAATTATTGACGTGAATGGGAGGAAAGGGAAATTTTTTATTTTCTTGTTTGAGCCTCTATAGTGATTAAAATGTACTAATGTAGATTTTCCAATCATGCATATGAATTAGCCATTTATTGGCTAAAGTTTTGGGTTTTATTAGTCAAAACTTAATCTTGTCTTGCCCGGTGAAAAGTGAAGAGAAATATGTTTTATTACGTTCTTAAACACGTTTATGAAAGCCAATTAGTTGCTGTCAAGAAATAATCTTTGTTTTTGTTTATAAAAAAAATAAAAGGATTCATGATATGGTGTCATGTTTTGATCAGAATGTGCATACAAGGTAAACTTGTGATAATTAGAGCCAATAATGGCTAATTGTCAAGTGAAAATTGGAAATATTGATGATTGAGAAATGTTTGGTAGCCAAATGTTGTCTGATGGCTGGCTAAAAAGTAAAGAAATGAACAGACTTTTATTTTTTTCTTTATTTTAGCAGTCATATTTCATATGGCAATATTTTTCAATTTGATTTTCGTCATAACTTAAGCCAATTAATGCCTACTTATCAAATTGGAAGAAAGCAAAATGACAATTATTGAGAAGATTTTAAAAGTCAACTATTGCTGATTTGGAAGTAATTTCCAAATTAATAGCCAATTAATGACTAATTTTGAAGTCTTTATTGCGAAAACAAATCAATGAGACTATGTATTCATGATTGTGCTTGATTATTTGACTTATTGACATCAATTGACAATACTAGCTAAGATGCAGTATAATTAAGCAATGTTATTATAAAGGCATGAATCTCGTATTATATTTTGGGTCCGAGTTACATAGAAAGAAAACAAAACATCTTTGGAGTGTTAGGCCGACTGCTCATAATAATGACACTTCACCACGACCTATGAAATTAATTGAAAGACCAAGATGAAATTCATCATTTCAATTGGGCTATAAGTTTTCACAAACTTGTCTCGTATGAGACAAAGTTCATAAAAATTGGGGGGCAATGTTTGAGCCAAGTCGTAATTCGACCTCATCAAAACCCAAGACCAGCTAATGGGTTAGATTTTAGGCCCAAAATAGGCCCAAAGGTCGAAATACGGCTAGTAGCCCAAAGTGACAAGTTAGGCCGAATATTTAAAAAAAATTAATAACGGCCACATGTCAATCAAACATCTAATTAAAAAAAGTGCATGTGAGAAGACTTTCTGCAAATGGTGAAAGCCCGAAAAGGAAACAAATCATGATCAAAGTCAAGCGTCCATATATTTGGATCCAGAGAAGGAAGAAAATCATGTCAATAAGAAGTTAATTTGGTAAAGATTAACATGGAAGGAGATCAAATCATATATCATCCATCACATCCAAGATTTAAGGATTGAAGCCAATTTGGACCAAAATCGGTTTGATTGATGCAATCAAGGAAAGTCAACAACTCTAAACAAGGAAGTAATCTTGCTAATTGAATGGCTTGTCGAGTTGGGACGCTTCCGAGCCCCTATAAATATCAGACTCTGAAGAAAAGAAGACATCTCCAATACACCAAACAACTCAGTCTTTTTACTATCCTTCAACTCCTACCCTAGGAGTAGCTAATGTAATCCTTAGCCTAGTTTTTATTTTTTCAACCCTAGTTCACATATTTTCAATTATGTATTTTCCATTCCCTTTCATGTCTTTTAATTTAATTTAAATACATGTATTCTTTTAATATTCATTGTTCTTATTAATTTCTAGCCTATTAATTCATGCACTCATATTTCAATTATTTATTTTCATGCAATTTAATTTCTTGTCATTGTCATTTTAAATTAAATTACATTTAAGCACTTTACCTTTTTGCACTTGTTTTTAATTTAATTTAAATTATTTGCACTCACTTTAATTTTAATTGCATTTACTTTTTCTTCATTCTAATTTTTTTTTCAATCTTCACTTCCACCTTCAAATTAATTGGTTGTTCATTTAAAGCCTTGACCCCGAGGTAATGAAAGAACCTAGGCCAAGAAGAGGTTCCTTGCTTGGCCGAACAATCACTTGATTCGAAGTCAAATCCACGGACGCAACCCACATTTTCACCAATTACATTCCATTCAAGCCAATCTGTGGCTCGGTGGTGGCACGCCCAAAATCCCTTTGCCTACGGCCATCTGGCCGAAAAAAGGGAAACATATTTTGGCACGTCCGGTGGGATACACTCTTTGAGTAACCAAATTGAATGGCAATATTCCTATCAACAGCCGAACTGACAGGACCCCTCTTGATTTTTCCCTCGAAATTCGTGAGAAGGCCTTCACTCGTCTGACAAAACCTGAAACCATAACACACTGCCTGAATTACCCTCAATGCACGAAATAAAGACCTTACGAGAATTCTATTGAAAATCTGGTAGAGTCTATCCTGGAGCCGGGTCAAACCGTCTTCCACTTGTCAGACGGAGAATACAAATAACAAATCTGCTAACCCAACATTCCAGATAAACTAAATCCAGGTAACCCACACAACATCTCACACATCTAACCCATAAACAATCAGAGCACACTAGGTTGAATTACATATACAACTTAACCCAACCCTAGACCAACTACCCAGCTGAAGGTGATACCTCCTCCTAGTCTCGGGGCCTTGTCCCACTACGGTCTGGAGGGTATAAAACCAAAACAACTGTGAGTGGACAATAGAACAAAATACAATAAAAGCGTGGTCTCGCAAATAAAATAATAATACTCATCGATATAATCCCACCTCGTTATCACACCTTACATGCAATAAAATTTGCATATACAAGTAAATATCACTTACTGGGATCCATTTGATTTACCTCGGTGGAACCCAAGCGACCTTTACCTGTGCTCGCCATATTAGTAACCCGGCAAAGCGATGATCCTCGGTCGAAGCTGATATCCTAACTGAAGCCGTCATCCCGAGGCCTAGCTCAATACCCAAGCCGTAACCGTCATCCCTAGCCGTAGCTCGATATTCCGGCCGTAACCATCATCTTGAGCAATAGCTCGATATCCAAGTTGTAACCGTCATCTCGAGCCGTAGCTCGATATCAAGGCTGTAATCGTCATCTCGCTCAGCATATGATGGAATCCTCCACATCATAGCTTGATACCTTATCCAGTGTACGATATCCTCCACATCATCCCCAATTCCTCGCCGAGCATATGATGGAATCCTCCACATCATGGCCCGATACCTTATCCAGCGCATGATGGAATCCTCCACATCTTCGCTAATACCTCACCGACCATATGATGGAATCCTCCACAACATAGCCTGATACCTCATCTAGCGCATGATGGAATCCTCCACATCATTGCTAATACCTCGTCGAGCATATGATGGAATCCTCCACATCATAGCCTGATACCTCATCCAGCGCTTGATGGAATCCTCCACATCATCGCTAATACCTTGCCGAGCATATGATGGAATCCTCCACACCATAGCTCATATCTTGCCGAGAGTATGATGAAATCCTTAAACCTTCCAACTAGCCTCCTCAAGGCTCAAATCTTTCCTCAACTCAAATCGTAGCTTGTTCCTCACACGAGTCTCATCAGCAAGATATTCCCTTCCACAGAGACAACAACAGGGCACTCAAGTCTTACTCGATATGCGCTAACTACCTATTCGCCAATAGTGCGAAACACCGTGTCTCTGGCCCTCTCAACGTCTGATACCTCCGAAAATACCTACCTTGAAGGAGTAAGCTCACTGCTCGATTTAAATATTCAAAGTCTGATACAAAATAGAAATCAACCTTGGATTCCATGCACCTTGCACATTTCTCCATTCCCGTATCAACATCAGGCTGTGTCCGAGGACGTCGTTAAGGATGCATAACGAAATGTCAAGCAACCACACTAGGTGCGGTCTATAGAAATTTAACCTAGAGCTCTGATACCAAGTTGATAGGACCCCTCCTGAATTTTTCCTCGAAATCCGTGAGAAGCCCTACTCACGTATGACAAAACCTGAAACCTTAACACAATGCCTGAATTACCCTCACTACACCAAATAAAGACCCTACGAGAATTCTACCGAAAATCCGGTAGAGTCTGCCCTGTAGCTGGGTCAAACCATCTTCCACCTGCCTGTTAGATGAAGAATACAAATAACAAATCCGCTAACTCAACGTTCCAGATAAACTAAATCCTAGTAACCCTCACAACATCTCACACATCTAACCCATAAACAATCAGAGCACACTAGGTTGAATTACATATACAACTTAACGCAACCCTATACTAACTACGCAACAGAAGGTGATGCCTCCTCTTATTCTCGACGCCTCGTCCCGCTACAGAAATGTAGGTGATGTGTGTGTTGGGGTGTTTCACGGTTTTGGGAGGGAGAAGCATAGAGAGAGGGAGAGTGAAAAATTAGAGAAAAATATCTCCTAAATCTGGAGAGATAAGGATAAGGTGCACAAAAACATCTCGGGTTAAAATTACAAAAATGCCCTTGCACTTTCTGGACCCATAACTCACTCCAACGACCTCTAACTTTTGCGTGCCGCCTGTCTATGAACTCGTGAGTTTAAGACCTACGCGATGGCTCAATAAAAACTTTCAAAAGCATTTCCAAACTAAAAGTGACTTTCGAGCCCCTACTAAAACCGAGGGTAAAATTGTCCTTTTCTAAAATAAATTTCAAAAATTGCATAATTAAATATACTGGTCGTTACACGAACTACAACGGCTTCAATTTTAAAGATGGCACTAGTGGCCAATATGGCTCTAACAGCCAATCCGATGGCCATTATGGTTTTGGCAACTATGATGGCCAATATAATTAAGCAAACTTCAGTGGTTATACCGGCCAATATGGTCTTAATGCCCAATATGATTTTAGTAGTCAATATGGGTATAATGACCAATACAATTTTAATATTGATGAGATTGATTAAAAATCAGAAAATATAGAAATTGCACTCAAAGAATTTGCATGCGAAGATAAATCTTCTCAAGATTTTCTCGTTTGAAGTTGCACGAGATTGCATCTAGATTGGTCATAGATGAAGGTAAAATCTAAGAGGTAGTCAAGTTTAATAACCAAGACGTGACCCAACCTGAAGCAGAAGTGGATGACCAAAAAATAAACGAAAATGAAATTTTGGCCGTGATCCAATTTGAGTTAATCATGGTAGATTTGATTGTATGTGATAAAAGGGGATGTGATGAGACCAGAACAACAATTGGTCAAATTTATCAATCCCGGGTCAAAGGCCAATATTGATAAATCAAATAGACTTGGGGGGCAAGGAGATTGGGCCAAATTAATGGCCAAAAATAATTTTGATTGTGCTAATCGCATTAGTACACAAATTCATTATCTCCAAAATCATGAAATAAATGTAGAAAATAAAAAGGGTTCAATACTTGGAATAAAGCATGGATGGCCACCTCCTTGGTCATTATGAATTTTTTTTTCTCTCAAATGATTTCTACTTAGTAATTAGCCGACGAGCGGTTCTAATTAAAGCCAAAATATGGCCAAAAAAAGAAAATAAAAAAATTAAAAACAAAAAAGTGATCTCTTCTACGACCAAAAAAGTGATGGCAACAAAGCCAACTACTGGTTGTTCTGGAATTTTTTTTTAGTAATTAATAAAAAAATAGTTTGTCACGGTGTCACGTTTTGTTCAAAAAACCATTTGAATTGGGTTACTTAAAATCATGTAAGGTAAACTTTGATAATTTAAGCTAATTAATGGCTAATTATCAAGTGAAAAAAGGGCTAATTAAGGAATTTATGAGAATCACCGTTTATATGGCAAGAATTTTCTTTTGGTTTTTGTCCTTGCTCTAGCCAATTAATGGTTAGCTTTTTAGGAATTGCTTTTAGTGGATCTTTGCTTGTGAGGCAGAAAAAAAAAAACAAGTGGAAATAAAATTGTCTACATATGTGTGTGTGATGATCCCAGCCAGTCAATGGTTGATTAGGAAGATTCATTTTTTTTTATTGTTATTGTTACTCCAATTGTTGACGTCAATTGCAGAGAGGAATAGCATATCTTCATTTTTTGAGCATTTGGAATGATTAAAATGCACTTGATAAAAAAAAATGCACTCGATGAGTTGGTCATCATGCCATGTGAACTATAGTCTAAGCCAATTAATGGCTTAATTTGATGATTTCATTAGTTGTCTATCCCGTTAAAGAGAAAAAAGAATGTTTCATTACATTCCTAAACAGATGTCACATAATTATTTGTATTTGTGAAAGTGTTGGTAAGTATACTGTATAACTGATAAAATGGCATCATATACAACCTTATATGTCGAAATTTGCATGATAGTCATAAATGGATATGTTTTCACTATTTTTAAGTGAGAACATAGTTCATAAAAACTGGAGGCCAATATTTGAACCAGGTCGTAATCCAATCTCATGAAGATCAAGGCCCGATAAAGGGAGTATTTTTTGGGCTCGAAATAGGTATAAAGGCCAAAATACGGCTACAAGCCCAAAATGACAAACTCGGCCAAATAATTAAAAATGATTTAATTACGGTCACATGTTAACCGGATATCTAATTAGGGAAGGTGTGGGAAGACTTTCTTTATATAGTGAAATCCACACAAGGCAAGAAATCATAATCAAAGTCAAATGTCCACATGTTTGGATCCAAATATGGAAGAAATTATGTCAATCAAAAGTTAATATCATAAAGTTTAACATGGAAAGAAGATCAAATAATGCATCATCTAATTTCTTTCATGATTTGAGGGATTGAAGCCAATTTTGGTTATAATCATATTGATTGATGCAATAAAAGTCAACAACAATCATATCAATTAAGAAAGTAATCTTGCTAATTGAATGATTTTCCAAGTTGAGACGGCACCCAAACCCCTATAAATATCAAGCTTTGAAGAAGACAAGAGACATCTCCAACACACACCAAACAACTTGTCCTTTTACTATCCTTCAATTCCTATCCTAGGAATAATGTAATCCTTAGCTTCTTTTTATTTTTTCTGCTCTAGTTTCTATAGCTTTCAATTATGTGTTTTTCATTCCCCTTCATGTCTTTTAATTTAATTTAAATACATGTTTTCTTTTACTATTCAGTGTTCTTATTAATTTCTTACCTTTTAATTCATGCACTCGTATTTCAATTCTTTATTTTCATACAATTTAATTTCTGCACTTTTCTTTAAATTGTTTACCTTATGCAAATTATTTTCATGTAATTGGCTTTTCAATTCCATTTACTTTCAATCACTTTAATTTCTATGTTTTTGTTCTTAATTTCATGTACGTTATTTTCACTTTAAATTTCGCACTTGCCTTTTTAATTATTTATTCTATATAGCAATTTACTTTTCGCATTCGCATTTCAATTCTTTATTTTCATGCAATTTAATTTCCTGTCATTGCCATTTTAATTCAATTTACATTAAGCGCTTTACTTTTATGCTCTTGCTTTTAATTTAATTTAAATTATTTGCACTTGCTTTAATTTAATCGCATTTACTCTTACTTAATTTTAATTTCTTTTTCAATCTTCACTTCTACCTTTACATCA
Source organism: Oemleria cerasiformis (assembly GCA_037349345.1). NCBI lineage: Eukaryota > Viridiplantae > Streptophyta > Magnoliopsida > Rosales > Rosaceae > Oemleria > Oemleria cerasiformis. The sequence continues at coordinate 10,795,643 of JAZGTL010000003.1, read as the reverse complement.
ATTGGTTGTTCATTTAAAACCTTGACCCCGAGGTAGTGAAAGAACCTAGGCCAAGATGAGGTTCCTTGCTTGGCCGAACAATCACTTGGTTAGAAGTCAAATTTACGGACGCACCCCACATTTCATCACAATCACATTCCATTCAAGCCAATTTGTGGCTTGGTGGTGGCACGCCTACGCACTTAACGGAAGAAGGACCGAAATCCCTTTGCCGACGGCCATTCCGCCGAAAAGAGGGAAATAGTTCCTAAATCTTTTCTTGCTCAGCTATGGAAGAACCCCAATTTGTTCCTGGAACAGTGGAACCTCTATTAATTGCAACTCAATTTCAAGAAACTTTGAATAAACCACTTGCATCAAGGCATAAACATAAAAAGTACAAGTTAAGCTAACATATCCTCACATAATTCACTTACTTAAATACCAAAGATCATTCAACAGGCAACAAGAAATTTAAAGATATACTGGTAGAAGTCAATATTTCAAAAATGATTTTGCTCAAAATATACATATCAACCAATATATGAAAATAAATGAGAACAAACAAGAAAATGAATACCACAACAAGAACAAAATAAACCATATCAATGAATAATAACCCAATGATTAGCACAACAAACTTGCATATCAAATTAGATGCATTCTCGTATTTTGTCCACCCAGATATGAACCTATACCTAACAAAAAGATCGAAACTCCCTTTCCCACTGCAAATCACAAACCAAATCGAGACCAGGGGAAGAAGAGTACCATACGTTTATCTTTGACAACTTAAGTCTCAGTAATTTCAACTTGAGCAGCAACTACAGATATCCATTGTTCTTCTCACCTGAAAAATAGAATTCAGTCAGGTTACAAATGCGTCGACCCCAAATAAAATTCCAACTCCAAACCACCAATTAACATTAATTCCTTAAAACAACTCAATTTGAAGGTACATAACCTGGGTTCTTTCAATTTTGTTCAATTTTTTACTAATTAAAGCTGCCAAATCTAGATTTTTTCAAATCTAATACAGATTATTAATTTTAAACCTTACCCGTAATTCTCCGACGCTATAACACACGGTGGAGTCCCTCTATGCGTGCTTGGTGACCGTTCCTTCCTCATTGCACATACAACAACTTTGTATATAATCAATAATCTGTGACGCAAATGGGTCCGAAATGAATAATTTGAAGGTATATAACTTGGGTTCATATGCTAGAACACAGCTTGTTGTGAGAGGTCTCATACACCCTTTTTCCTTTGCAGAGAAGCCAACTCGATTTCACCCTCTTTTCCTTCGCAGAGAACCCAACCCGAAGGTTGGTTTGGGTTTTGTTTGTGAGCTAGATCGGGAAAGGGTTGCGTGGGTTTTGCCGTTTTGGTCGTGAGCTCCAGAATTGAATTTGGTTTTTTTGCACAATTGAAATGATGGGACTATGAGGGGGATGTATTTTTTGCCCTTGGTATATAAAGTTGGGCCATTTTTATAAATATGTAGAAGTAGAGTTTGACTTAGGTTGGTTTTTTAGGAAAAGGGCCCGTCGAGGTACTCCGACACGTGATGTTGGGGTATTTTCCATCATGTGTCGTTGAGGAACTTCGACACATGATATTGAGGTGTTTTCCCGGTATGGGCTTGTTGAGGTAGTTCGACACATGATGTTGAATTATTTTCCATCATGTGCTCGCCGAGGCACTCAGACACATGATATAGAGGTATTATCTATCATGAGCTCGTCGAGGTATCAGTTTCGGTCAAGATTACGGTTTTAGCCGGAATTTCAACTGTATGTCTTTGAGGTATTTTCGGACATGCGTGTCTGGGTGTTTGTTCGATCGCATGACTTTGAGGTATTTTCGATCATGCGGGTTCGTCTACGCGCGTAGTACAAGATTTAGCCACATATCTTTGAGGTATTTTCAGCTATGCGTGTCTGGTGAGTGGGTCCCCGGGTTGGACTTCTCGGTTCTCTAGCCATTGCTTTGAGGTATTTTCAGCGGTGGTTAGGAGGGCACATCCCCGTGTTGGACTGCCCGGTATATTTTGCTACGACTTGGGATTATGGCTACGACAAGGATATTGAGCTACGGCTCGGGATTACGGCTACGATCGGGATATTGGGCTACAACCAGGGATATCGGCTGCAGCCGAGATATTGAGATGGCATGTACCATAGAAGGTAGTATGGGTTCCACCGCTTTAATTAAATGGTTTCTGGTATGTTGTATATAGTTATTATGGATCTTTGTCATGTATGTATTAATTTATAATGAGGTGGGAATTGGTGGTATTTTATTTACTCACATAATTATGTTTTTAAATATTGTTCCTTTGTCGACTCACAATGAGCTGGTTTCTGCGACCATCCAGGTTGTAGAGAGCGACGAGGATACGACCCTAGGTGGACACATCCCCTTGTCCTGCTTTACTTTGGTATAGGATTTTGCCTATAGTTAAAAAGAAAAGAAAGATTCAAATACGCCAACTTCTTTGGACTTGTAAAATTTTAATTAAATCTAGTATGTTCTGATTACACTTACCTGACTGTTTGATTGAGATATTTTTGTGGTGTGGATGGTTTTGGAATCTTTCAGATTGTTTGGATTTAGTTTTGTTTGACATGTGGGAATTTGTGGGTTGACACTTTTACTGGGGAGATTCTGCCAAATTTTCGGCAGAATTCTTAAAGGTTTAATTAGTGGCGTAAGGGTAGTCTTGGAAAGTTTCCAACTTTCAGGAGTAGCCCGATGGGAATATGACTTCTCACGAATTTTAAGGGGGAAAATTTGGGAAGGGTCCTATCAATCGGACCCGTTTAACTTGGGGCCTATTATTAAACAGGCTGGCAAGAGGAACAAAGGGATAGAGGAAATACATGAAGATAGTTACTGTGAGAAGCTGTGTGTCTAGCATGGAACAGATGGATAATATAGGCTCACGTGATCAATCGGGATCCCAATGTAGGAAGCGGGGGATGGAGGAAAGTGCAATTGGATGGATGGAAGGGGATGGGGTTGGTAACAACTAGGAGACGAAGATTGCAGCTCGATGTGAATGACTTGCCAATGGTCGGGATCAACCGTAATGGGTCTCTTGAGGTGCATGATTCACCTCCCCCCAAGCGCAATGGCAACGTTATGCTAGAATTGTCAAGGCATCGGTTGTGACTTGACAGTTCACACATTAGTGGAACAGGTTTGGCTCCACTCCCTAGATATTGTTATGTTGTTGGAAACTAAATTACGTAGTAGTCGGTACAATTACTTAAGGAGTATGTTACATATGGAATTTTTGTTTGGTGTGGATCCCAGGGTCCTAAGTGGGGGGCTATGCATGTTTTGGAAGGATTCTCAGATGGTTCAGCTAGTTAAGTATGTTGATTTCTTAATTGAAGCTGAAGTAGTGGATAATAGTCATGGAAGAAGGTGGCGCCTCTTTGGTATTTATGCGAGTACAGATGATTGGAGACGGGCGGAACAATGGCAAATAATGCGCCAATGGATTGAGATGGCTGAGGACTGTAGCCTTGTTATTGGGGATTTTAATGCTATCCTTGATGGCGGGGAGAAGGCTATGGGACACCCCAGGTCTGCTGGTAGCATGAGGGGCTTCAAGAATTTTGTTCGTGAGACTAAGCTTGCAGATTTAGGGTTTGTGGGGTATCTGTTTACATGGAGGAACAATAGAGAAGATGGTTACATCCAGGAGAGACTCGATGGAGGCCTGGCTACTGACCAATGGATGGAGTTATTCCCTAAAGCACGGTTTAAGTACCTTGTTGTCTAAGGCTCTGACCATGCCATGCTTCTAATGGAGCCAAGCCCTCCTATGCCAAAATGGGGGAGGCGGTTCATCTTTGATCCAAGATGGGGAATGAGTCGGGGTGTAAGCAGTTTGTGGGCTATCATTGGAATGAGGCGGTGAGATGGTCATGCAATTTTTGGTTGGCGGAGAAGCTAACCAAGGCACGCCAGAATTTACTAGAATAGAGACGAAAAAATTGGAGGAACTCTCAAGTTCGCATTTAAAATTTGAAGTGGGAGATCAAAGCCTTATACCAAGCTTTGCAGTATGATGGAGTGAAAGTGCGCAAACTTGAGGGGGACTTGAAAAAATGTGTGAAGCAAGACGAGGAATATTTACGAATTAAATCAAGGGTTCATTGGCTAAGGGAGGGTGATAAAAATACAAAAAAGTTTCACTCTAAGACGGTGCAATGTCGACGTCATAACCAACTGAAAGGACTAGAGGATAAGTTGGGGGTGTCATGAGGATATTGAGTCCATGCAACGAATCGCCAATAACTACTTTAAGGGGTTGTTTCGAACCCAAGGTTCTAGGCAAGCAGGGCAGATTTTCGAAGGTATCACTCCTCAAGTGGGGGAGGGTGACAATGTGTGCTTAACTCGCCTAGTTTTAGATGCAGAAATTTATGAGGTGGTCAATCAGATTAACCCGCACAAATCGCTTAGACCAAAAGGTTTCACTGCAACTTTCTATCAGAGGTATTGGGAGGTGTTTAAGAATGATGTTTGTACTGCCGTGCAAAGCTTCTTCCTATCTGGAAGAATCCTACGGTAGCTTAACTATACCTATATTGTCCTAATTCCAAGAGTGGGATGCCCAACAAAGATGACCCAAATGAGACCAATCTCGTTATGTAATGTGGTGTACAAGGTTATCTCGAGATTATTACTAACGAACTTTAGGGATTAATGCCTAGATTGATCATTTCCAATCAATCATCATTTGTAGCAGGTCGGTCAATGACAGACAACATCTTGGTGATACATGAGTTGTTGCATTCAATGAAAACTAATCGGGATGTGGGGAATTTGCATATGGCGGTGAAGCTAGACATGGCAAAGGCTTATCATAGAGTTGAATGGAATTGTCTTAAGACTATGATAGGAAAGCTTGGCATTGTCGAAACATTTTGTTAGTGGATCTATGAGTGCATATCAACGGTCTCTTACAGTGTGGTGATTATGAAGCATATTCAGAAGTTTTTCAGCCCCAACGTGGACTACAGCATGGAGACTCACTGTCCCTGTTTCTATTTGTTTTATGTGCAGAAGGCTTATCTGTTGTGTTGCAAAGGAATGACGATATGGGGGCTCTGGTTTCAGCTGGTTCTGGGGGGAGTCAGTGTATCACACCTATTATTTGCGGATGACTCGGTGTTGTTCTGTCTAGAAAATGTTGGGGAGGCTTAGTGTTTGATGGAAGTCCTCAATGATTATGCAGTGGGCTCTGGGCAGTTGGTGAACTTTGATAAAAGCTAACTATACTTCAGTAAGCAGTACAGCCAAACACTACGGGATCAGATTGAGACTGCTCTCCACATTCAGCAGAATGAGGGGTTTGGGAAGTATTTGGGCATTGAAGCATATTTTGGGTAGTCAAAGAGGGTCATTTTTTATAATATCAGGCAAAGAGTGGAAGGAAAGCTTATTGGGTGGACAGAGCAGTATTTGTGTCGGCGGAGGAAAACATTGATATGAACCGTGGCTTTGGTGCTCTCTAATTATGTCATGTCTTGTTTTAAGCTTCCAGTGGGGTTATCTAAGGAATTGGAACGATTGATAGCTCGTTATTGGTGGGCAGGCCAGAAGCATAACTGGGGTATGCACTAGGCGTCATAGGACAAACTGGCAAGAAGGAAAGTCAACGGAGGATTGGGCTTTCCGGACTTGTAGTGTTTTAGTCTTAGTATACGAAGTAAGGTGGGTTAGAGAATAAACTGTGATCTTGACTCGCTCCTAGCCTGTGGGTCTGCGAAAAATACTATACGGGGAAGACTTTTGTGGATGCCCAAGCCGAAAGAAATACATCATGGGTTGGAAGGGGATTTGGCAAGCTAGGAAATTACTAGAAGGCATACAATGGAGAATAGGGAATAGGGAAAAGGTGAGAATACAGGAGGACCCCTAGATGCCAAAAACATAGCCTTTTAAGCCTATATCCTATGGTGGGAAGGAAGGAACCCTTCTTGTTGATTTGATACTACATGAACAAAAATTGTGGAATACTGTAACGACCCGAACCAGAAATTAAATTAATTTGAGTATTGGACGATTTTACCCTCAGTTTTGGACGGGTTCGGGAGTCACTTTTTGACTGGCAGTGTTTTTGGGAATTTTTCTTGGGTATCATTGCGTAGGTCACGAACTCACGAGTTCGTAGACAGACGGCACACGGAAAACGGAGACCGTGCGAGGAAGTTTCGAGTCTCGATTATTTAGGGGCATTTAGGTCATTTGTCCTTTGGAGGTATTTAAATACCAGACATCTCAGTTCTGTGGGGAGATCTTTTCAGTTTCTTCAGACTCGTCCAAAACCATGACCGACCGATCGACCGAAAACCAAAACAAACCTTTCGAATTGGACCTTCAATTCCAAGGTACATTGATCCTGTTCGACCACACAATCATCTTCTACTCCTTCCCGCGACCACAACCATACCCACCACCGAAGGAGGTAGCCGCGGGAGACACCGATCGGAGGAAAAAGGAACCAAAATCTTCCGATCAACTTTCCGGTCGGCATATGTATGGGTTCAATGTTTTGAATTCATTTTTGGATTCCTGGGATTGAGTAGACGAATTTAGACATAAAAATCGTGAAAAACGGTTGAGTTTCGAAGAAGTTAGGAAAGCTTGAAGAACGGCCGGAAATGGTGGATTTCGGCGACGGAGACGGCGGCACTACGATGGCGCGATTGTCTTCTCCGGCGGGTCTCTGGTGATCGGGTAGGGTCGAGTCAGACCAGGTTAGGTCGAGTCAGATTGGGTCAGGTCTAGTCAAATCTGGTCAGGCCGGGTTAGACCGGGCCAACGCGTGAGGACTGTAGCAGGCGCGTGGTCCAGCTTTCCGTCGGCGCTTGGCGACGCGTGGGAGCGAGTTTGAGGTCACGGCGACACGTGGCTAGGGTTTTGGGATGTTCCGAATCGAATTTTGATGGTTTTGAGGCCATAGGAGTTCGTTTAGAGCCCCGTCTAGGCAATCCCAGCGGTAACGGTTGACCATGGAGCGAGTTTTGAGCTCGGGTGGTCAAAGTAGTTGGGTCATTAATGTGTCAAGAGTTCCTTAGGGCTAGGGCGTCCATGATTTGGTATTTTATTCGCACTGTGAACGTCCAGGGTTCCGGGATTGCATGCGTATGCATACTTCTAGGTATTGGGTTATACCATGGGATTCCCGATGATTGGCTTGGAAGGTGTTTTTCTCTGCTACATTGTTGAGGGTTCTCCGATTGGCGTTAGAGGGTATGTCTCCGCCAGATCGTCAAGGGGTTCTCCAATGTTGGCATTCGAGGGATCTTTCTCCGCCATATCGTTGAGGTCCAAGATTGCTCTGGAGGGGCAGGGATATCGAGTTATCACTCGGGGTGCTCTGAAGGAGCAGTGATATCGAGTTATCACTCGGGGTACTCTAGAGGAGCCGGGATATCGAGTTACCACTCGGGGGCTCAGAACGAGCTGGGATATCGAGTTATCACTTGGGGTGCTCTAGAGGAGCCGGGATATCGAGTTACCACTCGGGGGCTCAGAACGAGCCGGGATATCGAGTTATCACTCGAGTTGCTCTGGAGGAGCAGAGATATCGAGTTCGACTCGAGGCGAGTCAATGAGACTCAATTTAATCAAGTATGGTTCCTTCGTCATCTGGGTAAGTGGGTTGGTGTGGGCGGTGACCCAGCGTGACGAGTTATTGACGGTTCACAAGAGGTTGACTAGTTAGTTGTCTTGTGTTATTCCAGTAGAGGTTTCAACAGTGTCTGACCTACTGACATTTGGTGTCAGAGTGTGTTACTTTTTGGACCACCACTATTCCGAGGTCTCGGCTTTGACGTGTAAGCTATCATGCATTTGACAGGTAGGTGTGGTCAGTAAATACAGAGGTTCTGTCGGGAACCCTGTAAGGTTTACTCAAAATATTTGGAGGAAAAAGAGCTGTCAGACGGAATAAGGGCTTTTTGTGGATTTCGAGGCCAAATTCGGGAAGGGTCCTTACAAATACTCAGCTGGTGGAATCCATGTTTAACTTTGAGGAAGTGGGGGTGATTTTAGGCATGCCACTGAGCTTAAATAGTTGCCCCAATCGTTTGATATGGCACTATACGAAAATGGGAACTACACAACAAAGTCAGGATATATGGTAACCTTAGATTTGTTGAACAATGGAAGCTTGGGTGGACGGGAATGGCTAGAGGCGAGTGGAATGGTAAATCAACAACATCTATGGAACTCTGTGTAGAGCTTAAAGGTGCTGCCAAAACTGAGAAACTTTATTTGGAGATGTTGCTGGTGCGATTTTTAGTGTAGTAAAATTTAACCCAAATAAGTTTCAAATTTCAATGCTCGCAAGTGTACAAATCGTCAAATAATATAGTAGAAAGAAAAGTTCGTTCCACAGAGATCGATTCAATTCTAATCTTGTAACTTAATTTAAATTGCACTTATGATGAATGAAGATTGATTACCAAGTAGGGATTATGAAAAATTAAATTGAAACTAAGAAACAAAGTAAAATGTGAATGATGACAAAATAGCAGTAGTCGCGTTATTGAGTGATGAACCAAATGTGAGATACACTAGTGCTTCCGACTCACCATAACCAATCTCACTTAATTCCCGCAGCGACTTATTAACAAGATTTCCCCCTCATTGATGGTCAGTTTCCCTAATTTACATAACATCCATGGCATCTAGATTACTATGCATATTCTAATATACTAACCATCTATGGCATCTAGACTAGCTAAGCATACAAGAACTCATGAAGATCTTAGGAAATTGATAGAAATACCACACAAATCCTAGAGCATGGCATCCACTACTAGAGATTCATGGCAACATTTACACGAAGCTAAACATCGAATTAAACATGACATCTGTTATAATTCGCATCCGATAATCTCAATAATAATCCAGATGATAACTAATCACCTAGATTAAAACTAAGAGAAACACACAGCAAATGGTACTCAATGGGAAAAATACTTGAAAATAATCAAATTGGGGGTTAAGCATTCATGGTCATGGCTACATCGTAGCTCTAGTTATGATGAAATTAATTCCGAAACATAATCGAAAATAACATTGAATTATTCATAAAATAAATTGACTGTTTGAAAAACCCTCATTGTTGGCTTCCTGCACCACCATCTGCTTTGCTCTCTGCGCCTCTCAAAATCCTCCCCCCTCTTTTGTTTTTGTTTTTTTTCTGCTTTTTATCAAAGTCGTGGCAAGCCTCCTAATTTTCCAATCTTGTGCTCAATCCACAGTTGCAATTGAGGTCTCCAAGTCCTTTAGCGGAAGCAAAAATAAGAAGTACTACGTATGAGGACATTATTAGTTTATATATTACGTAGACCTGTATATATGAATTTTTTATAATGCGTTATTTTATAAATTTAGCGAATTATTAATTTTGCGCGTTATTTCTAAGTCTTTTTTTTTTGCCAAACTTTATTCCTAAGTCAGGATCAACCAAAAATATTATTTAATTGAAGTTATTTATTTGTCAATTATTAAATTATCGAGATTTAATATAGCCAGATTAAAAATGGAAGGAAATTTGTAGCGATTTAAGATCAAGCGGGTATTTGGCCATTAATAAGAGTAATGCAACCAACATTGTGATACCAACTAATGTGATAGATGATATAGCAATCCATGTCACAGCCACCTCATCCATTTTTTTTAGAGAGCCACATCATCTATTTTAATTTGGTTAATTTTCTGTGGTTTTTGTTTTTTCCTTAGATCCTAACCAACCGACCGAATCAAATCCCCTACCACATTTCTCCCTCTCACATGTCCCTCTTCCAAAATCTTCAACATTTTGTATCTACATCTGTATTAAAACAGTTGCCCTATTGAATCTTTACCCAAGTTCCTTGCTTTTCTATTCAATTCTTCACTCTCTCCATAATCCCATTAAAATTATCATATTCCAGCGACGCCAAAGTGGTTTTCCGGCCGACCCAGATGGAGAAGGAACCTTTAATTCCACTTGTATTCATCCCAAGAAGAAAGATCTTGCATTTGCCCACTATCTTCCCACTACCAGAAGAAGACGAATTCACTATCCATTTAACTCCTTCAGGATTCAAAGAAGGCATCATCTTTGGCCCTTTTAATCACATCTTCTATTGAGGCTGATGATTTATCATGAGTAAAATAAATAAATAGAATTGGGGAGAAAATAGTGAGAGAAGAGAGAATATTTTTGTTTTTGGGTTTCAAGGTGGTGGCAAGGGAAAGAATTGGCTGCGAGCGCCGAAATTGGGTATTTAAGGTGGGAGTTTCTAGGGTAGGATTGGGTGGGTTCGGAGGGGTTTGCTGTTGGTGTTTGAATTTTTTTTATTGTTAATTTGGTTTTTTTTTCCGAAGTGATTGTTAATTTGGTTTACTAACTTTTAAATGTAGTTTTTTTTTTAAATAAAATTAATATAATTTAATATTGTATTTAATTAATGCTACCAATTAAATTAGATGATGTGGCAAGTGACATAGATTGCCACATCAGCTGGTATTAAAATGTTTGGATTTCAGTTGGTGCCTATAGTATTATTACATTAATAAAAGTTCATGAAATAAATGACCTGAAATAAAAATTTAGGGGGAAAAACGACAGTGCGTTACAAATTAAGGGAGTAGTTGACAATATGTTCAAATATTAAATTACTGAATAATTAATAGGCCCAAAAGGAGAAGCTACATAGCAATGTTAATGCCATCTCCAATCATGAGTCAAAAAGCTAAATTATAGGAAAATTTGATATAAAATGGTCTTCAAGCACAAGACGCTATAGATAAATTTTGGTCAAGGACTAAGAGCCAAATTCTTTCTCAAATTTGTCAAAAAATTTAAGAAATTTCTTATTTCCTAAATATATAGTGGGACCCAATCTTTGTTATAATTGGTTGCCCACCACTTGCACTCATTGTTTTAATTGTTATCTCGATCCACCAAATAGTTACTATTTATGTGCTAGATAACCACTATATACTTATGTGTTGACAAATTGTCATCTAAAAATCTTATCACAAAATTATTTTGACATTTCAAATCTTATCACACAATTTTTTCCAATGACAGTTATATTAGTTTGTTTAAATTATCTTTAAATTTAAAATATATAGAAAGTAATAATAAAATATTAAAATAATAATGACAATCCCTAAATGGTTAAAAATGATAAAATATAGTCCTATATTATTTGTTAAAAAATTATTATTTTTATTAAATTTAAATTTTGACATAGCTATCAAATTATTGGAAATGGTCGGTGATGGCTAGCATAGGAAGACAGGTTTAAGAGCAAGTGAACTAAAACCCAGAGAGTGAAAGGGCCATATTGATTCAAGGCAAAATTTAACACCCCCCCCCCCCCCCCCCCCCCTACGCTCTCTCTCTCTCTGTAAAATTATCGACGGAGATGTCTCTTCGACAAGCAGCAGCTAACCTGATCAAGAGGCATTTCCGTTTTGCGTCTCAGATCGTCTCTTCAACTTGCGGAACAACCACTATTCCTGTCTCCAGTATGCAATTCTCCTTCTTATGATTATATGATGTTCTTCTTTTACCAAATCAAATGGAAACTAAGATGCATTCTTGTTGTTGTTGTTGTTACAGGCCGTACCAAATTTTCATATGATTGTAAAGATTATAATTGGAGGATGAATTATAGCCGCCATAGGGACCCTCGTTTGTGGCTTTTTCTATCTGGAAATGCAGGTATGGGATGTCTCCTACAACCCGTTTACTATAATTGGGACCTTGGAGTTGGGATGAGTCTATATGCATGGTTAATAATATATCCTGATATTTGGCAGATGGGTATTTTGCAAAATCCATTTAGGAGAAACCCTATACTATAAGCTAATATAAAAGAGGGATTTTTTCTTGAAGTGAGTTTTTATTTGGAGGGCTTATTTCATCTCAGATTCGTATGCCCAGTTTTTATTTCTATCTATCTTAGCCAACCCGATTAACGAAATATTTATTTATCTAATGCATAGTCCAATTTCCTCTACCTTTGGATTTATGTAAAGGTAAGTTCATGTAGATGGGCCAAAGAATAGGCTTTGAGGTTTTAGAAAGACCTAACCACCTAATATATGTTATCCATAATTATTCTAATGTCTTTGCAGCAATTATTCTTGGGATGCATTCCAACGCTGTCTTAGCAAAAGATGCACCATTTGAATCAAGCCCTGAAAATGACATGGAAGGGGCTGAAGTCACAGGATTACGCAAGATTGAGGACGGTTCTGTGATATCAAATATACATACTTCTAAGTGGAGAGTTTTTACTGATAAAGGGAGGGATTTATTCCTTCAGGCAAGGATTCTGTGCTATGTGACTTTGCTGGTTTTCTTATTTGGTTTATTTGATGGTGTTTTGGTGTTACCAAAATAAATTATTTTTTTGTTTCCATCTGCTAGGGAAAATTGGAGGAAGCTGAAAAGCTTTTCATCTCAGCTTTACAAGAAGCTAAAGAAGGCTTCGGGGAGAGGGATCCGCATGTTGCATCTGCATGCAACAATCTAGTATGTGCACTAGCCTTCAATAATCTATTTGTTGTTATAGTCATCCTTTTCATGTGAGAATTGTGGAAGAGTGAACTTTTAGATCTCCATAAAGAAAAGAATAAGATTAAAGTTTTGTTTGTTTTAACTTTTTGAGTTATATATATAATGTAAGATATGTATTGATCAACTTTAAATAGTATGAATTCAATGATCCAGAAGCTTGATCCTTAATCCATAGAAAAGTTCACTTTTGGCTGTCGTTTTTGCCAACAAAGAAACTGTGGGGAAAGGGTTGGATCTTTCACGGAAGTATTGTATATGTGTTTTGGTGTTTTCTTTTAGACTCTTGCATTTAATGAGAAATGATACTTTTCTATTGTTATTGTTTCAGGCAGAGCTCTATAGAGTGAATAAGGCATTTAATAAAGCAGAGCCATTGTACTTGGACGCTATTAGTATACTGGAGGAATCCTTTGGTCCCGAAGATATACGGTATTATGGTTATTATGTAGACTTTTGCAGAGCATGCATACACATTCATTATTTAAATATTTAATGATAATATTTTAATTATTATTTACCATATGTTAATAACATGCATAATTTAATTTTATTGGTCCATAAGTTACATTCCTCTAGCTTTATAGCATATGATGGTAAAGTTTATTTACTTATCCAAAAAGTGTAGGTATAGTGTTTTTTTTTTCTCATTTGTTTGATATGAACATTAATCATAATATCAATATTGGTTGTGTCTAACCTAGGATTGAAGCATATATAAAAAGACATGTAGGGCAGGAGAGGGTTAGGAATGGAAGTTCGTGTAGCTTTTAGTTCTCATTGCATCTTATAGCGCTTCATGTAAGAGTGAGAACATATCATCAAAGGTGGAATCTTTCACAGGATTTGTGGGAACAATTTCAATACATTTTGTTGAACATAAGCATATTAATGTTCCACTAACTCGGTAATCAACCTGCCTCTCTTGAAGTAGTATGCGAAGTGATTTTCACACTGCCCTTTTCTTCTCGTGCACTGCTTATGTAAATGTGGCTTATGGGGTTTGAAAGTCATAATTCGATAGGTTTCTGGGTAAATAATATTTTTCTTCACTGTAGTGGTTTAGGATTTGAAGCAATTAGGCACAGTGGGAAATCTTATAGTTACTGATATGAGCTTAGTCTTAGACTATTTTCTAACATTCTTTAAAAACCTACTTATGTCTTCTTTCATGCTAATAGTCTGTTAGGTGCTTCTTGATCTTTGGGAATCACTCTCTTACTGAAATATGCAGGAGGAAATCAAATAACTAGATGCCTGAATAGGGAAAATGGGAGACCACTTTCCTTATGCCTGGTGTTGTATACTTATATTTGAAAAAAAGAAAAACGAGATGCCAGGATTTTGAAAGATAAGGAAGCCTTCCAATCGATAAATGATAACGAAATCTCAGGACTTTAAATTTGTGTTTTTTTTTTAAGAGTTTTCTGGTTTCTCATGTGTATTTGCAGTGTACAAGAGAAGCCTTTATTCAATATTCAAAAATTTAGTACTCATAAAAAAATTAAAAAGGAAAGAAAAGAGCAATGTAAGTTCATATGGGCGCTGTGTTGCATATATTTTGATGGCTAGAACTGACTTAAGTATCTTTTGTTCTTTAGTATAGTTTGTTGTCTTTTTATTTATATTTCAGCCTTAAGTATGCAAGTCTGAAAAAATTAACAATGACAGTAACCTTTGAAATTAGAGGTATCTATTACTAGAAGCCAAATAACTAATAGCCTGCTGGGTAACATATTTGTTTATGGTTTTGGATTATTTTTTCTTTCCATCAAGACTTATAGAGAAAGTGTATGGGATAAACGAGGAAACAATATGAGAGGATTAAATGGAGAGAGAATACATAAAACTAAAACTGGAAAAAGAAAAAAGAAGCTTAAAACTAAAACTGGAAAAAGAAAAAGGGAACTTTTTAATATTGCTTTTTAGTTTTATCTTGTGAATCATTCCATACACATTTCCTCCTCCACTCTTACTTTTATCATCGCTTTTATCAATGTCCTCTCATATTTGTTTATGGTTTTTGATTATTTTTTCTTTCCATCAAGACTTATAGAGAAAGTGTATGGGATAAACGGGGAAACAATATGAGAGGATTAAATGGAGAGAGAATACATAAAACTAAAACTGGAAAAAGAAAAAAGAAGCTTAAAACTAAAACTGGAAAAAGAAAAAGGGAACTTTTTAATATTGCTTTTTAGTTTTATCTTGTGAATCATTCCATACACATTTCCTCCTCCACTCTTACTTTTATCATCGCTTTTATCAATGTCCTCTCATATTTGTTTATGGTTTTTTATTATTTTTTCTTTCCATCAAGACTTATAGAGAAAGTGTATGGGATAAACGAGGAAACAATATGAGAGGATTAAATGGAGAGAGAATACATAAAACTAAAACTGGAAAAAGAAAAAAGAAGCTTAAAACTAAAACTGGAAAAAGAAAAAGGGAACTTTTTAATATTGCTTTTTAGTTTTATCTTGTGAATCATTCCATACACATTTCCTCCTCCACTCTTACTTTTATCATCGCTTTTATCAATGTCCTCTCATTGTTTCGTTCTTTATCTTTAATTAAAGATTAATTAAATACCAAAAACAACAATGTTACCACACTGGACCTAAACAAGTATGTTCTGTATGTTGTGGTACTAATTGCTCATGCAAAATCACCTGTCCACAGAGTTGGGTCTGCTTTTCACAACCTTGGGCAATTCTATATTGTGCAACGGAAGCTGGAAGAAGCTCAAGTTTGCTATGAGGTAATAACGGTAAAAACTTTATTTCCATCACATGTTTTGTTATGACTAGAGGTTCATCAACAATGTTATTTGGTCTCTGCTATACTTCTATATTCAGTTTCTTTTTTTCATTTTAAGGGCTTAGCTTTGCATTAGTAATACTGTAATAGTGATGACTGTTTTTATATAATACATGATTTCTTTTAGAGTCATTGTTGTGATATAGGGATATGGAGATCTTTTATATGTTTTGGCAGGTTTATCTAGAATTTCTGACTTTTTTTCAGACACCCCTTGTATGTATGCATTTCTTATATTTCTCTGCGTTAAATTATTAGTTAATCTAGTTATTTGATTTCCTCCTGCATATTTCAGCATACCATCTGCATTATTTCGTAAGGAATGGATAATGTTTGCATTGATTTGATGAAACTTGACTTATTAATATCTGCTTACCTTTTACTGCTTTTTCACCTTGCTACCTGGATGATACATTTGGACAGCGTGCTTTGAAGGTATTATCCCAAGCTGTGTTTACATACATGTAGTACTGTGAGTGCTTATACCTCTAATTTCAATGTTATAACCACCTTGTACAGATCAAGGCCCGTGTTCTGGGTCTTAACCATACAGATTATGCAGATACCATGTACCATCTTGGAACGGTACTTTTTGACTCCTTGGATGATAATACTGTTTGTACTTCATGCTTCTTATATGTCTGGAATGGTAAATGTGTATGGTTATTGTGCTTCTAAAGACAGAGTTTTTAAGAGAGAAGAGAAGGATGTTGTGATATTGTTTTAGAATGTCTTAAACTCAAGAAACCCAAGAAAAAAAAGCAAGATAAACAACACCAAGAATGAACGTGGTTCGGCCATGTGCCAACATCCACGGGCAGCAACAACACCAGGAATCCTTAAATAACTTTAGACATCTATTCAAAAAGTAAAGGCCATTAGTGTCCTTGTTGACTCCAAGTGTACAATACATTAATGAGCCTTCAGCTGAAGATAATGGGCAGATGATAAATTTTGGAATCACTCGTTTTTATTCGAATTATTTTTCACTAATTATCCTTGGGACTTAAAAAAGTATTTACATATAATTTAAAGTTCTTTTAGCTTGTTGTAGTTATAAATTTATGACAACCTTATATATTCATTAAAAAAGTGTTTAGCCTATTGGATAATTATATAGTTATACATTTAGTTCTCTTTTATGTTCGGAAAAATGGTCTACACTATGACTACATTCAAAGCAGCTATAATTTTTACTCTTAAACATTAAGGTACACTTTAACCACGAAAAAATTTAAAGAGTAATCATGCACAGTTTGTTTATTATATTCTTTTTTCTGGACAAGTCCTTCAAATAATTTGACTTATAAATATTGTAATCATATTCTCTTTATCAAGTTAGGTACTATGTTATTTTCTTTTGAGCTCATATATACCTGAAGCACACATTGTTTTCACATTTCCTCATGTTTCATTCAAAATTACCTTTGTTTCCATGGTGTTTTTCTGCCGCTGTCTCCGTATATATGAGCTACCATATTTTCACTCGCATCAACATTTTCAACCATGATCACTATGAGAGGCTACTATGGATTCTGCATGTTTTGATATATCTCCTAGTTATGGAGTTGTATTTACATAAGAGAGGTTTTTCATTTGTGGGGGATTCAATGAGATAATATGATGTGTATCCTCATATTGTCATTAGGAGTCTAAAATTCTTGCTAAGTCAATTGGGAAATTTTAGTTTCATCCTGTTGGACTGTATAGTGTTTTGTCGCCCTTACACTTAAGCCTCTTTGTGTTGTATGTTTCGTACACATTCTATCTTGGTAACCTGTTTAATTAGGTGTAGTTTGACTGCAGGTGCTACACCTCCGAGGAAAAGAAAAGGACTCTGAGGCCCTTATTCAGGATTCTATTAGAATACTCGAGGTCAAGTGCCATTTTATACTTTGTTCACTGTTTGAGCCTTAATATTCTTACTCCCAAATGTTTTTGACTATATAGGATGGTGGCCAAGGGGATTCAATTAAGTGTGTCAAGAGAATGCGGTATCTTGTTCAGGTTTTTTTTTGTTCCAGGTTTCCAATTTACTCTCATTTCAGAAGTTGACATTATTCTTGAGGATTGTGTGTTCATGTCAAATGAAAGCTTGAATTGCAGAGGATGGTCTTTTCTCTTAGTAGGTTGAACTGAAGTTTGTTTGTAAAGTTGCCCATATTTCATCAGGGTTTAACAATTACATCCTGTACAATACAGCCCTTATTTCAGTTGCCCATACTTCTGATCAAAGCTTGTCATTTTGGGTCTTGATTTTAAATTATTTTTATACCACGTTTGTCCATCCCTTGAAAATTCTTGGATATAACTGAACCCATATCTCTCTGTCTCTCTGTCTCTCTCTAGATATATATGAAATTCAACCGTCTTGCGGACGCTGAGAAGGTACAAAGAAAAATTCTGCATATAATGGAATTAACAAAGGTTTGACATTTAATATTTTATCTTTATCTTTTCCATTTTATGTATGCTGAAGTTGGTTTGGTCCAAACAAATTCTTACAGAATGTTTGCTGCATGCTTAATGATATTGTATTTAGACAGGGATTTTTACGCATATCGTTTTTTATTCAATCAGTATTAATTAGCCTGCCTAGTTATTACCTATACCAGAAAAATCCAAAGTGGCAGAAAGGATAGCAAAAACTGATGAGGTATTTTTGTGGGAAGGTTTTCATGAAGGGAAAGAGGAGCATTTTGCTAGTTTGGATTTGGTATTTCGGGGCATTTGGGATAAAAGAAATGAGGCTGTAGGGATGTGGTTTAGATTGTTCAAGGAAGCAAATCTAAGTTGGCTAATTCCAGCATCTTTCATTTCTCTGTTTCTTGAAAAGCATTTGGTGGAGGAAAGAAGCCAGGTATCCTACCAAGTTCCCTGTGCTAGCTGTCATTTGAGTGGTATATTGGGGATAGAGTATATATGGTATGGGAAAATGTTCTGTTTTGGACAACATTTATATTGGGGGCAGAGTAGGGTGGAAATGTTGAGGGGCAAATTTCGGTGTTGGACATCATTATGGGCATCGGATTCTTCAGGTTTTCTAGTGTTGGATTGTACTACATCTATTCTGTTTGGAAGTTGGCTTGCAGTTACTTTTTTTTTGCTTCACTATTAGTCGATGTTGTCCAATTTGGTTTTGCCATTAATTGGTTCAGTAGTATATCGTTTCTCATTTAAAAAAGAAAATAAGTTTCTTTCAAAGAGGTTTATTTCTTTTTCTCTTGCCATGAAATTTTGTGCAATTTCCTATCTCCCTAAAAATATCCTGCTCCCTCCTGACGTTTTATCTGTAGAAGTTTATCATTCCTCTTAGTACTGAACAACATCAGTGAATATGCTAATGGCAGAAATTGTTCACTTATCTGATTACATTTGGTAAAATGGGACTGGCTTAAATGTCTTACAACATGACGTTTAGGCTGTTTGGAAATCCTAAGCTTTCATCAGTCATCATCGTATGGAAAGCATGTATTGAACATTTTATCACTGTCAGGAGTCTTGTTTTCATGTATCTTATAGCTTCACTGTCCGTCTGTCTTCTTCTTTTTCTTTATTTTTGCCTTTTGGTTGTTTCAAGCTGACGTCATTGATGTCCACATGTGCGGGCAAGTCAAATTTGGAATAAATGCCTTATACGAAGTTAAATCTGGGCTGCTTTATGTTTGGCTATGTGGAGGAAAGAAATTTTAATTGTAAACGTTGGTTACTGTCTTGCGAGGTAGGGATGGAATTCATTGGACGCGGTAATAACAGCTGAAGGGCTTGCGTTGATCCTACAATCGGCTGGGAATTTAAAGGAAGCTAAAGACCTTCTTGAAAGGTAAAGGGCATTATAGTTAAAAGTCAGAAAGAAGTGATATTCCATCACTCCTTAGACAATTTTGTTCACTAATTTCCTTGCAGATGTCTTGAGGCTCGGAAAACCTTACTTCCCGAAGATCATATTCAGGTTTATTGCTTGCACATTAAGTTCCTGAGAATATCCCCAAGGCCATGACAGAAATATATGAATTGCTTATGGTTCGTAGGAGCATTCATCGTGCTTTTTCTTATTTTATTATAAATAGATAGAAACAATTTTATTTTTAATTATAACAGGATTTTATTTTTTTCCAAAAATCATAATTCTATACAATATCGATATTTCTGACTTGGCTTGTTCTTTGTTGGATCTGCGTTCATGCCTGATATTTCTTGTTAGTCCTATAACTGATAAAGTTTCAATTTAGACGAACTTTTCAATAGAAAACTACTGCGTGTAAACCACATAGTCAGAATCAATTTGATAGCAAAAGGATTTTATGTGTTTAGCTATAAACCAATTCCATTAATCTTGGTATATAAAAGATGAATACGTGTTTAGCTATAAACCAATTCCATTAATAATGAACTACAATGTCAGGGTCCTCAGGGAACAACTGAGCATATAAACTTGCATCTTAACTCTACTTTAATCTCTCTGTAGCTGCAATCCGAAGTAACATAGCTCCTTGAAATTTTTGATTAGTTAAACACTTAAACGTACAGGTTTTGACTAAAGAAGAGTTAAATGTACTTGTTCATATTACTAGGTGACAACTGCTCTTATTTGCATGAATGATTTATGTCCATCTGCAGCTTTCAATATGTGAAGTGCTTGTTCATGTTCAATAGTAGGTAGATTGCGTGATATACAAATATCAAATATGTTTGTGTAATATCATAAAAAGCATTGGTTATCACTTCTGGCTCTAGTGCTAAAGATAGCGTATACCCCCAACACCAAAGCCCAGGCTTCAAACCTTTCCTATTAGTTACTCATTTCAATACTTTGAATTTTTTGTTGATTTTGAAAAGAAAGAGAAACTTCTATGAACACTGAAAAAATTTTACACTGGAAAATTAGTCCACCTCGGCATATTTAATTATTTACAAGTTTGTGTCATGTCTGGATAAAATAGGAGGGTTTTAATGAAAGACAACTGAAAAAATTTAATACTGTGGAAAATTAGTCCACCTCAGCATATTTAATTATTTACAGGTTCGTGTCATGTCTGGATAAAAGAGGAGAGCTTTAATGAAAGACAATGCAAAGCGTTGTTGCAAGCTGTAGCCTAACCCCTCTAAATGAGTATGGGTCATATAGTTGACCCGTTTCTTGGGATAGATTAACCTCTAGTTGATTTGATTTCAATTTCTGTATTTATCTCAATGCAAGCTTTCTGTCTATTGTTTTTATCCTTTTTACCGAGAGTTCCCTTGAAGGGAAATATAGCATGCACTTTGTCATAGAGCTGATTTTCTGTCAATTGGCAGATTGCTGCAAACATGCTTCACATTGCTAGAGTGGCAATGCTGAGTTCCAACCAACTAAAGGAGAGGGACACTTCTCAAGCAATTTGTGAGCTTGAGAAAGCCAGAGATATTTTGAATGAGTCCATAAGGTTAGTTGTATTCTTCCATAAGCTTTAAGCAAAAGAATTTGTAACTCTTCCAATGAAATTGAAATTGATGCAATGATCATTAGAACCCTTTGGAAATTTCCCATCAATACGAAAACCGATCATTTTTTTTTTGTACTATATTCTCGGGTTGCACTAATCTGTCTTTGCTTTATCCTGGATTTCTATGTGATTTTCTAATTTTCTCTGTGTTAATACAGAAAGTTTATTACTTTTTTTGCTGATTATGTTTCCAAAAGTTTGATTACGTTGTTCCACATTTGATTTTTTTTGATATTGCAAGCAATTCCCACTTCATACCAAACTGCGAGCTTGTTGACATCTAAAAATAAATAACATGTGCGAACGCAACTAAAATTGAACTGTTGAGTCATCATATCTTGCTATATTCTGTAGCATGAGGCTATTTTCAGAATATGATCATGAAGAGGTCAATTTGAATAGGATATTATTAGAGCCTATAGTTTTAGCGTTGGCCGAAGAGTGAATTTTAACTTGTGAGATGTATGAAGACTTTAATTGGTACTTGGCATATTAGGACAGTAACTTTTGTTTTTCCCAAAACTATACTGACTACTGAGACCACCCTTGTCTATAGGCTTTTTCGCAGTTTCCAATAAAATGGTCATTGTCTGTTTGTATGCATGGAATGTTCTTAAAAATGTTGAAAATATCACCTTGCTTGGTTATTCTCATTTTCTATAAGAATTAATGTGTGGAAATCGAAATTCTTACAGCGTGATTTTCTGTAATAGGATAGCACGGTGTTGTTTAGATAAGTCAATGAAGCAAAATAGAAAGATACATAGTTATGGAGCATCCGGAGAAATTGGAAAGAATATCCTCGTGCCATTGGTCATACTGGTCAGTCTCGCAAACTACGTTTACAGTATACAACATGGATACATGTATCTGATTCTGTTCTGTTAAATTAAGTCAAATTCATTTCTTTAAAACTGCAATTTGTTTGTTGACATGGATAATGTATGTTAGGAAAATTAATTTCACTTCCATATGCTTATATTTTGTAATTAAGTTAGGTTCTGTTTGACTGGATTTTATGTATAAGAGTAATATCTTCTGTAGCAGAGCTTCAATTGATCAAGTAAAATGTTTTTAAAAAATTGATGTCTTGTACTACTACGGTGATTTTGGCACAGAAGGTATATTTATTTATTCGGTGTCCAATAATTGGTCTTGTACTACTTCGGTGATTTTGGCACAGAAGGTATATTTATTTAATTGGTGTCCATTGGAAAGCTGAACTGCTAAAATTTCTTCAATTGTTTCTCATTTAGAAAACATCTATTTATTAAAATCCTCAGGTAGATAACATTGAACAGGAATATTTTTCCTTTGTTTGTCCAAACTGTTTGCAATGGAAGTGGAGGCCTTGAATGTCTGCTTCTGAAAAGAGTATGAAGTAACATCTGTCATTTGGGGATAAGGCATGGATGCTTGATATTAAAATTTCGAAATTGACTACTATCGTGTGTGTATATACATATATTTGTCTAGATAAATTTCTTTTTTACTGGACTGATCCTGTAGGTAAACCCTAGTATCCATTGACATGTTCTTCTGAAGTAGTGTAAATTATTTGCTTGTCTGAACAGCTAAAAATTGATTATGTCAAGCTAGTAATTCTGGTCTGGTCAAAAAATAAAATATAATAACTAAAGAGCTCGTACTTAATACATATTATATAGATATAAAGACATTTTCCACTTTGGATTTCATGTATGTATCTAATTACAGTTGCAAGCGTTCGATGCTCTTGGCCATTTGGGGATCACTAAGCAAGAATTACAGGAATCTAAGGTAATTCAAAAAAATTCTGGTCCCTCATAAATTTCATAATCATATGATCATAAAGTGGTTGCTTATGGTACAAAAGAGTGGTAGAGAGTAATGACCACAATCATAAGCAGCTGATTAATAAATACATTTTTAAATTACACTAAAAATTAGTTTCATAAAAGATTATAATTTGGCTGCTTTCATGTAACTTCTTTCTTAGTGCTAGTTGAGATGACCTGAGAGGCCAATTCATAATGACCCCAGTATTAATGATTTACTATTCATCCCAATATTTATTTTTTTTTCCTTTCTAAAAATCATCTGGAAGAAAAGTGGTGATTTCACCTTACTTTTGAATTGACATTCTGCATATCCAGTTCAAATTGGATGAGCTATAGTAATGCTTGCATAATGTAGCAGGATGGGCGTTCACCTAACATCGAAGCTGAGAATGCACTATTAAGATGTATTTCTGCTTACAAAGAGGTACCTTTATGTTCATGACTTATTAATCATCTTTGTTATTTGAAATAGATGGTTAATGCATTGATTAGTTGGAAATTCTATATGTGTTTTCAATTTGGAATAAAAAAATGAGAGGAATGAGGTTCATTGATTAACTTTCAGATTTTTCATTTGCTACTAAATCTGTTTTCCTTGAATATGTACTTCCCATGCAGAAAGCTGAAATTATTCCTTATTTGTTCACAATTTTAATGCATGGCCATTGTGATATCATATATTCATATATATCATGATAAATATCTTAGCCTTAAATTTTCTGGATGTTCGATATTTCTTATAATTGTGTTTTTATGTTTTCTATTTATCTGTTTGTAGTTTGTAACTGATAAGTCAATTGCTGAGTGTCCTGAAGTGAAGGCAGAGTATCTCAAATGTCTGAAGCATCTTATGAGCTTAAATGGTGATAGCAGTACTCAAGTGTCACAGCAATCACAACAAAGAGTCAATTTGCTTGGTCTGAAAGATGAAATCAATCGGCTTGAAGTTGAACTATCTCCTTCCAGGAAACGTAAAAACTAAGCCGGTTGCCGGTTTCCGATTGCCGGTTTCCGATTGCCGATACTTGTTGTAGAAGCAGTTATAGGGAAGAATAAATTTGGGCTTATATTTATGTTATTTTCTGCAGCAAGTCCTGTAATTTACGAAGGAAGAAACCCTTTCGCAGCTAGGCATTTAGCACGATCTATACAACTCTCAAAACTAATTGTTATTCTAATGAAACTCCAAACTTGAGAGGTCTTATATTTTTATGGGAAAGACAATGCATATTTGTGTTTTGTTTGATACTTAATGAGTAGTGACTGACGTGACTTCGCTCAATCTTGCTCCTCCTTACAATATCGTTGTATAAAAAATGAGGACAAATTTTATTACCGTGTGGTTTATACCTTATCACACGCCTTGTAACACTGTCATACCTAACTTTTAAAATTTGACAAATATCCCCATGTACTTTCTATAACATAATAACCTAGCCCCATTGTCAAATTTCCATCTATGCTTATGTTAAATGTTGACATGGCGTTTAAAATTTGACAAATATCCCTATGTATTTTCTAGAACATAACAACTTAGCCCTATTGTCAAATTTATGTCCATGCTTATGTTAAATGATGACATGGCGTTTAAAATTTGACAAATATCTCTATGTACTTTCTAGAACATAATAACCTAGCCCCATGGTCAAATTTCCGTCCATGCTTATGTTAAATGATGACATGGTGTATGAGGGTCCCAATATCAAATTGTTACGAGTAAAGTTTCAAGGGATTTAAGTAACATTAGTTAAAAATGAGGAACTTCAAAGCACCAAGAAATTTGCAAATGATTAGATGCAAGACATTTAGATGAGATTTGTAAGTTACACTTGTCAAGGTGTTACCTTGGAAATATCTTGTTTAGTGGTTTTGCTATGCTCATGTGGTGCATGTGCTCCCTTATTAGTTACTTACAAGCACTCTATTCAATATTGACTGTGTCATTTCTTAGTAATGTAGCCTAAGTTCCATGAAACTTTGAAATTTCTCATCCAAACATACTATTAACGTACCTCAACTCCAAGATGGAAGTGAAAAATAATACCATTGGATCTATTTCTGAAATTGATTTTAATATGGATTTCAATATGGCGCCCAATTTGGGTTTTTTTTTCCCTCTCGATTTCGTTTCTTTCAAGTTTTGGGCGTCAAGATGAAAAAATTGACAAATAAGCCCTTTTTAAAGTTCCTAATCTAAATATACCCTAATGAGAAACTTCAAAGTACCCAAGGATTCAGGTGACGATTGTGAACAAAATATGTGACGATTATGATGTTGGCAGGGCAGGTGCACACATTGTGGGAGGAGGTGTGCGATCCCTCAACTTCCTGAACCCCTTCCTCAACTTCCTCATTCTTTGATGTTACTGTTTGAGAAATCTTTCTTTTTGTTTTGGTACCCTTAGTCGTAATCTTCACCATTCTTCAAGCTACTTCCTTTCTAGGCGCTATAGACTAGAGAGATCAGATAGCTCTTAATTCAAATTTTGATTCAGAACTTTTGATCATTATCTCTCTAGTCATGTTTACTTAATTAAGGGTAGGTGAATGAAATTTTTAACAATGATTTTTATTACTTACTTCTAATACATTTACTTGCATATACATAATTATTTCATGTCGATTCCATTTAAAGTCATTGAGGTAATGGGCAGGGAGATGTAGATGAAACTTGTTCTCCCATTACCTTCTTTCAACCCCTTTTATCTATTAGTATTACCTTTATAATTATACAACAATTCCAAAGTACCAACACAATAACATAACTTTAGAATTACTATCAAATCTTCTATCATCTACTAACTTAGGCACCGGAGATGTTAGGCCGGCTTCACACCCGATGCCTTATAACTCTTTCTTTTGTCTTGCAGGTCATTCACCTCACGAGGAAGCAAGTAATTACTCGACTTCCTAGGTAGTCTAAATTGGTTCAGTTTTTGTATCAACATATTGGAAGAAAGAAAAAACACACCTACGTCATTACTTAAGAATAAGCATTAGATCATGGCTAAATGCAATCAATTATTGCATAGGGTTTAAATTACAATTCCTAAACCATTTTGAAACCAACCATTTTGAGGTAGAGAGGTACACAAGATCTTATGTTGGTAAATTGTTACCCTTTTAGAGGTCAATTCCACGAATATTGTCAAGTTTACGATGCGGCCCACGTGGATGATGCTGTCGATTTTATAAGGCTTATTCACAGTCCAAATAAAAAGTTAGGAAAATAATTATAATATATTTTGCAAGAGTAATTTTAGTAATCAAACTAAATCTTCATTATGATTCATAAGAATTAATAAACAATAGCCACTACAAGAAATCAGATGTTGCCTGGCGAAATGATGTCGTCGAGCAACGTAAGACCTCCGTCGAGTAACACTGACAACGGCGACTCGCCGTCGGGCAATAGGCGTCAGGTTATCGCAGTCAGGCTTTGAGCTTACTCGACGAGCACAGTGTCCTCGTCGAGCAATTTCATAATGCCCGGCGGTATAGTTCTTCGCTGACGACTTTGTCGAGCAACATAAAGTCAACATCATAATACCGTCGGGTAAGGTTTTAAAAATACGTCGGGGGAGGTTTACAAACCCATCGGGTAACGTTATATACACCCATCGGGTAACGTTATACACACCCGTCGGGTACAGTTATATACACCCGTCGGGTAATGTTATATACACCCGTCGGGTAACGTTATATACACCCATCGGGTAATGTTATACACACCCATCGGGTACTGTTATATACACCCGTCGGGTAATGTTATATACACCCATCGGGTAACGTTATATACACCCGTCGGGTAACATTATACACACCCGTCAGGTAACATGTACCTCATTCGTCGGGTACAGTTTTAAAAATCTCGTTTGTATTCTCGACGGAATGACTGTTTGTCGGGCAACCTCTCCATATTTAAAATATATTTTTAATAACATATTTGATTAAATAATAAAAAATAAAAGTTTAATTAAAAAATTTAATAAAAAGAATCAAAATAAAATAAAATTAATATTAAAAAAATTAATGTAATATTTTGACATCATTAAGACTATAAAAATATTTTATATATAGTACACTCTAACAATTAGTCGAGGGGTCAAAGTAGCCGGGATCCTGAGGGGGCTGTTGGGTGGGCGGTGAGAAAATGTCATCCAATCCACAGTCACCCAAACGTTGAAGGAGGTTGTCAAGGGCGCTCTTGATTTGTTGGTTTTGGACTTGAATCTCCGCGTATTGGGCTTTGATCATAGCATTTTCGGCCTCGAGGTTTCTCATACGGTCCGACGTCTCCTGGGTATTGCCTATTCGAGATGAAGACGATGACTGAGTCAAGACATCCCGCACAATCTCGTAGCCCGCTCCCCGAACGACCCTCCCTGGGCGCCTCCCAAGTTGTCACTCCAGAATAGCGATCGACATATCAACATTAGGGAGCTGCTGCTCCAACGGCACATCCGGATGCTGTTGGGTGAGCTCAGCTTGTGTTTGCTGGACGTCTTGCTGCATCGCATCCTACAAATTCGAATAAATATTAATTAGAAATATAATTATCAAATTCAGAAAAAATATTTAATCTTCAAAAAATATACTTACTTGAAATCGATTAGCCTCTTGATCCCCCTGTCTAATGTACACATGCCCCCAAGCATCCACCTCTGGAAACATCGACCCGGCGAGGCGCCGATCCTCCTACCGGGCCGATAAGGATCGCGACCCCCCGTGGTGGTTGAATTTCTTCGCTCCCTGGTTCGATGTGTTGACAATCGATTTCCGCTCTTAATTCGTAAAACCAAAAATTAGATTTTAAAATGGAAAATAACATAAAAATTAAATAATTTAATTAATTAGATAGATAATACATACCAGATAAGTGGGGGACATGAAATGGTCGCACAACCACAACCACCCTGGCAGTTTTGCCCCGTCCTACTCCTCCGGAGGATTTGCCCGAGCTTCCTCCGGAGAAGGCTAAGTCAAGAAGTACTTGTGGAGCTCGTACTTCCAGTCGGCGTACCGTAACTACTAGTGGTGGCACATGTATCTACTGAGCTCAACGTTCTCCAAGTCGAACTCAAAATTGATCTGCAATCAATTATTAAGTTAGTAAAATAATTAAAAAATATGAAATTAATGTTAAAAATGGGAAAAAAACATACCGATAACTCTTCCCAACAACGCGTGATCTCCTCTGGGGTTTGGGTTCAGAAATTCTCCCCCATCATCAGTGACTTGGTGCGAAGAATCACACCAATGTCATGAACCAGGAGGCTGTGAATTTTGACCGGCGCTGACCGGAGGCGCGACACGTACACCACCAGTATCTTTGCATTTGTTGTCCTGCAAATCTGCTGGGATGTCAAACCTCGGTTTATCCCGCGTACATTCACCGACTTACCTGCAAATTCGATGAACATTGGTAAATAAAATGAGTAGCAAATAAAAACGGTTGGTTAAATAAACAAAATAATGAACTTACCCTTAGGGAGTGCTCCGACATTAGGCCCCGTTTCGTCTGCTTCGACGTCGTCCTGTGAGGGCTGGGGGTCGGTACGGGGTTCCCTCCGTTTCTTGCTATGTTGTCGACGAGCAGATCGGGCACCGGGTCGCTGATAGACCGACCGCGGTGCCTGAACCGATGCCGCTATTGAGGTAACCGAATTAGGGGCTGCCTCCTCCGGCTCATGATCATCAACGGGATCAGGGCAAGGGCGAGTCCTAGACGTGATTAAGGTGCGATGCGACATCTACAATAACAAATATAAATTAATTAATATAAAATTAACCAACATACTTTTAATTAAATAAAAAAAAAACCAAACATTTTTAATATTAAATATTAAATATTAAATTCAAAAAATAAAAACAAAATCACATTTAAAATTAACCAACATTTTATAATTTCAATAAACATAAATAAATAAAGCAATAATTGTTTTTAGTAATAATTAGTAAATTGGTATCTAAAAACTAAAACCACCAAATTCTAATTTTTTAAAATAAATCCAACACAAACGAAAATTAAACTTAAACAACTAATTAATCGAAACGTACTAAACTCAAAATTCACAACATTATACCTAAATTTCTAAATCTAAATTTCGGGACCAAAATCAAACTTACATATTAATCCAAACACATAATAATAATATCCAAATCCTAAAATTCACAAATTAAAAATTTATAAAACACACATTTCCAAAATTCACTTATACTACACCATATCAAAATTTCCCATAATTGTTTTTAAAATTCAAATACCCAAAATTCATAAATTTCACATAAATACCATATCAAAAATCATACCATTATATCAATTTCAACATTATACCAAACATCAAAATTTCAACAAATCTTCAACTATTATATATACGTTAACAATAACAATAAACCAATAACAAATATATATCCAAATATATATACATAAACATTAACAATAACAATATCCAATTTCATAAATTCTTTTTTCAAATCAAAATTAACAATAAACCAATATATCCAATATAAACCAATAAACAATAAACCAATATAAACCAATATAAGCGAATATATCCAAATTAACAATAAAAAATATATCAAAATTAACAATAACATTAACAAGGGGAGCGGCGGCGACGGCAAACCTCGGTGAGGGGAGACGGTGTCCTTGACTGCTTGGCTGGCGGCTTGAGGGAGAGCAAGACAAGTTGGCAGCTTGGAAAGGTTGAGCAAAAACGGGAAGAGAAATAAGGAATGTAGGGTCAGAGGAAAGTTCAGAAAATGAAGAAGAAGGAAGAAGAAGAAGAGTCGGTCTGATTTATGTATCTAATTGGCATAGCCCGACGGATGTGTACGTCGGGTAACACTTTAATGATCCGTCGGGCATTAAAAACAGGTGGTTATGCGTCGGGTATCGTGTACTATATCCATTGGGTAACTATTAAATACAGTCGTCGGGTAACTGTTAAGTACCCGTCGGGTAACATATTTGAAAGGTTATGTTAAACATATCCGTCAGGCAATATTCGGTGGTAAATTTGAGAATCCGCGAATATTTAGGTGGGAAGTTCGTCGGGTAACATTCAAAACACCTGTCGGGTAAGGATAATGGTTGGATAGCCGTCAGGTAATACCTTCATACTCCCTCGGGCAACAAAACACGGGACTTTTGAGAATCCGCGAAAATTTAGGCGCAGGGTTCGTCGAGTAAAATTTAGCATATCCGTCGGGTAATATAACCGATCGGTACCCGTCGGGTAACAGTTAAAATATCCGTCGGGTAACACCAAGCGGGAAATTTGAGATTTCGCGAAAAATTAGGCGGAAATTTGTAATTGTTCAAAACTGGCTGTTTTATTATAGTTACCCGACGGAAATTTTAAAATATCCGTTGGGCATGACCTTTTTGATGCCGTTTTTGGCATTAATCTGAAAAGCAAGTCCGTCGAAAGTATAAGCAACATCAGGACCGTTCAAAATTTGGTTTTACATGCCTAAAGCCCCATCTATCGTTATCGTGATGTTTTGGGGATTTCAAAATGTCCGATCGTGAAGAAACGTTGTGTAACCGTTGAATCGTCGCGCACCGTTACCTAATCCTGAGATTTCCAATTTGGGAAATTTTTCGCGTAGGCGATCTATGGGTACCTACCATAAATGTGGACGGTTAGATCGGTAAGTTTCAATTTTTAAGTTTTTGAAAATCAGAAAACAAGCATATTGCCCAAGGAGTTTAAACTCTTGAAGGAAACTTCAATACATTTTTCGAATTTTGGGTTCTATTGATATTCAAACGATTGAATTTGAGCGATCTAACCGTTCACTTTGTGGTTTTACATGCCTAGATCTCGCCCGTCGAAAATCTTGATGTTTTGAGGATTTCAAGTCGTTCGATTGTGAAGAAATGTTCTGTAACCGTTGAATCGTCGCGCACCGTTACCTAATCCTGGGATTTCCAATTTGGGAAATTTTTCACGTAGGCGATCTATGGGTACCTACCATAAATGTGGACGGTTAGATGTCAGTTTCAATTTTTAAGTTTTTGAAAATCGGAAAACAAGCATATTGCCCAAGGAGTTTAAACTGTTAAAGGAAACTTCAATACATTTTTCGAATTTTGGGTTCTATTGATATTCAAACGATTGAATTTGAGCGATCTAACAGTTCACTTTGTGGTTTTATGTGCCTAGATCTCGTCCGTCGAAAATCTTGATGTTTTGAGGATTTTAAGCCTTCCGATCGTGAAGAAACGTTCTGTAACCGTTGAATCGTCGCGCACCGTTACCTAATCCCGGGATTTCCAATTTGGGAAATTTTTTGCGTAGGCGATCTATGGGTACCTACCATAAATGTGGACGGTTAGATCAGTCAGTTTCAATTTTTAAGTTTTTGAAAATCGGAAAATAAGCATATTGCCCAAGGAGTTTAAACTCTTGAAGGAAACTTCAATATATTTTTCGAATTTTGGGTTCTATTGATATTCAAACGATTGAATTTGAGTGATCTAACTGTTCACTTTGTGGTTTTACGTGCCTAGATCTCGCCCGTCGAAAATCTTGATGTTTTGAGGATTTCAAGCCGTCCGATCGTGAAGAAACGTTCTGTAACCGTTGAATCGTCGTGCACCGTTACCTAATCCTGGGATTTCCAATTTGGGAAATTTTTCGCGTAAGCGATCTATGGGTACCTACCATAAATGTGGACGGTTTAATCGGTCAGTTTCAATTTTAAGTTTTTGAAAAAGTTGTGTAAAAAAAAAATGTAAAGTTTTTAATCTGCTAAATATATCATACCCGACGAAGATTCATATATATCTGTCGAGTAATTATAAGTGGAGGCGGACGTCGGGTAACACGTACCATATCCGTCGGGTAACACGTGTAGTAAAATATTGTAAATTTAATCTGCTAAATCAGACCCGACGAATATTCATATATATCCATTGGGTAATTACAGGCGGAGGCGATCGTCGGGTAAACCGTTAAGTATCCGTCGGGTAACACTAATTGTTTATTTTCGTCGGGTAACCCGTAAATATCCGTCGGGTAACGTGTAACATATAGTCGTCGGGTAATATTTACGTATCCGTCGAGTAACAAAAGTTGTTGCGATCCGTCGGGTAACATGTGTAATAACCGTCGGGTAAAATCAATTTAAACAAATTGTTTATTAAATAAAGGTAAATTTAATCTAGTAACTAATTGTTTATAAAAATATTACCAAAGCACATTTTATATACAAAATGTTTTATAAAATATTGTTGTATCTTATTTGGTTAATATGAATGTTGGTTCAATTTTTTTCACATTACATTAAAGAGTAAAAATTGACCTTCATGATTTATCAAATTGACCTTCATGACTTATCATCAAAATATTTGACTAAATCTTTGACCTTCATTTATTTTGAAGTTGCGTATTTTGTGGAGGGCATGTATGGTTTCCCCACTTTATGAAAGTAAAAAAACTATTTTTTTGAATGAAATCATACAACATACATATAAATAAAATTTATTGATTTGAAGATGGATATTTCATATATGAATGAAATTTCGAAATTACAACTTTCATTCGGATTCGCTTTCCCCCTCCCAATCACGCTCGTCATCCGACATGTGTACAATACTTGATTCCTCCGAATCACTTTCAATTTTTTCTAATTCCCCCAGATCAATAAAAATATCATCAATCGCAATTGGTGGGATGATGTCATTGGTCCGAACTCCATCCACGTTTTGGGTGGATGCCGATGAATCCACCTGGTAAATGATTTGGTCATCGTTTATTTCCCCATCTTCTTCATGGTATCGGTCATCCAAGTCCCAGATGTTTCTATGATTCACCATCTCAGCTACTCTCCATCCACCACCAGCTTTTGGATCATCCACATAGAATACTTGTTTCGCCGTACTAGCGAGGATGTAGGGATCACTCTCAAACCACCGGGTGTTTGTGTTTATAGAAGTATATAACTGATCTTTAATGACACTGCCTGGGATACTTGGGTTCGTATCAAACCAATGACACTTGAACAAGATGACTTCCTTGCGATTGGCGTATAACACCTTAACCACAGTTAACAATTTGTCGTAGAAACCCGTCTCAGCATTTTCCCCATCCCCCGGCACGAAGACCCAGCTGTTTTGCATAGACAACTTGTCGTCTCGTTCTGTGCACACAAACTTAACACCGTTAACATGACAACCAGTGTGCGTTTATCCTCGGAATGGGCCAATGGCAAGTTGCATTAATTCTTTATTGAAATTTGGCGAGTTGACTTCTTTCAGCTGTGCCATCTGGTAAGATACACATAAGAAATGAAATAGGTAAGCTTAAAACCAATTTAAGAAATTTGGAAATAAAATATTTGACTTACATGATGGGAAAACCAACGTGGAAATAGTTGTTTGTCCATTTCTTCCTAATTAGAAGGAAATTGGGCCTTCATCAACGCCTCGTGATGCTCGTGGAAGGGCCAAACTTCATCACAGTTGTTGAGAATGAACCAATGAGCCACCTCCATGTCGGTATTGATGAACGGCTCCGAGATTGGACCAGTGCCGAATGGTCGTGCGGGTTGGGCAAATATAGATAGGGTCTCGGGACGTTGACCACCATCGTCGTTGCGAGACGCCCTATTGAAGGCAGTTTCAACATTTCAAAGGTACATTGCACAAAATGTGAGTGCCTCCTTTGCAATGTAAGCCTCAGCTATAGAGCCTTTGGGACGTGTCTTGTTCCGAACGTACCGCTTATACGTACCTAACATTCTGCAAGGAAATTTAGATTAAGTTTCACATATATACATGATAGTAAGGAAATATTATCAAATAGCAGGGATAAGTTATACCTCTCGATTGGGTACATCCAACGATAATGCACCGGGTCAGCTAGCTTTGCCTCATCCGGCAGATGTATTAGTAGGTGCACCATTACATCAAAGAATGAAGGTGGATATATTTGCTCAAGGCGGCACATGATGTACACAATATCCTCGTTAATTGCTTAAAGGTCCGTTTTAACCAACGACCTGGCACATAGTATCTGGAAGAATTGAGACAAATAAACTATCGTCTCAACAACACCAGCCTCCAATAAGGGTCGAATACCAATCGGAATGAGTCGTTGTAGCAAAACATGATAGTCATGGCTCTTCATACCAGAAATGGTCCCACCGTCCGTGCTAACACTCCGGGATATGTTGTCAGCATACCCGTCGTGAAATTCCACACCCTGCAACCACTTCAGGAATTTTTTCTTATTGTCCGGCGTAAATGGATAACTTGGATGAGCCATGATGTATTTGCCACTGACGACTTTTGGCCACAAATTAGGCCGAATTCCCATTTATTTCATGCCCAGACGAGTCTTTTTTGTATCCTTTGACTTTCCTTCAATGGGTAAAGTCGTTCCCACAACACTCTCAACAACATTCTTCTCGATGTGCATAGGATCGGCGATGTGTCTGATTTTCAATTTCGACCAATATGGCAACCGGAAGAATATGCTTTTTTTCGTCCAATTTTCCTATTCGGATGGTTTCGATCCTCTTGTCACGAACTGATGTATATTGTTGAGTTTGGATAATTTCTCATCACCGCACCTCTCCCTTGGTCGACCTCTTAACTCTGATTTACCATCAAATGAGTCAGATTGCATTCGCCAAAGGTGATCCCAGGGCAGAAACCTTCTTGCACCCAAGTAGCATACCTTAGATGCGTGCCAAAAGGACTTTGTGTCTGGTCCACATGTTCGGCAAGCAAGATAGCCCTTGGTGCTCCATCCCAATAACATACCATAAGCAGGAAAATCATCAATTGTCCACATTACGGCCGCTCGTAGGGTGAACATTTCTCCACTGCACTTGTCGTATGTTCGAACACCATTTTCCACAAATCCACGAGCTCGTCAATCAACGGCTGCAAATACACATCGATGGAATTACTTGGCGATTTGGGCCCCGGTATCAAAGTACTGAGGATTGTGAATTCTTTCTTCATGCATCTCCAAGGAGGCAAGTTATACGGAACCATAACAACTGGCCAAGTGTTATAGGGCTTTGCAAAACTCCCAAACGGATTAAACCCGTCAGTAGCGAGCCATAATCTGACATTTCTTGGCTCCGCAGTAAACTCGGGATACATTTTATCAAATTCCTTCCAAGCCTCTCCATCCGCCGGATGCCTTAGTACATCATCATCAATGCGTTCATCCTTATGCCACCTCATATCACGGGCTGTGTGAGACGACATGTAGAATCTTTGTAACCTTGGCTTTAGTGGAAAATAACGCAACACCTTGTTAGGAGTTTTGTTCTTTTGAAACCTAGGCTCATTGCACACGGGACATTTGTCAAGCTGCTCGAATTCACTGTAAAACAAAGCACAGTTGTTCTTGCATGCATGGATCTTGATATACCCTAAACCAAGCCCCTTCAACAACTTCTTCGAGCTATAATGATCTTTTGGCACAGTTGTGTTCAGGGAGCATTCGGATGATAATGTCCAACATGTGATCAAAATGCTTGTTCGTTTGATTATACTCAACTTTCATGTGCATCAACTCCACAACTGTCCCTAGAACCGAAAATGATTTACAACCATGGTACAATTCGCGCTGAGCTTCTTTCAACAATCTCTCATAATGGAGATCAGAGTCTTCGGGTTGCAACCTTGGTGCATCGTCTTCCATATCATCTGATGACGGAGGAAAAGCATCGGTTAATAACTCAACGACTTGATCATTATCACATCGCCCATCCAAACCACTTTCGTCCCGACGGGTCCCAGGAACCGAAGATGTCGATGCGGAAAATATTTCTTCACCGTGATAGATCCAGTTAGTGTAGTTGTGTACTATCCCATTCCATTCGAGATGAGTTTGGACCTCATTCAACGACATCCAAATGCAATTATTACATTTACGGCACAAACACCTGATATGTCTTGTATCACTACAATGACTACGTGCAAAGGCAATGAAGTTGTCGATCCCATCCAAATACTGATCAGAAGATCTATAAAACATTTGCATCCACTCTCTGTCCATTGTGCCTGCTTTCACAACATAGAATCAACGTAAGTAATTGAGTTAACATTGTCTCGTAAATAGAACAAGTTAAAATCAAAAGAAACTCTTCTCCTTATGCCTCTGGTGATTTGGCCCTATCCCATTCGAGAGTGCACGTTATGTGTTGTGTAGTTTGCGACCTACGAGGCTAAATTCCGATCGAGGGAAATTTCGGCAGCATCTCCCTACAATTCCCCAAATGCACGACGTAGATATTATAAACAAATATCTAGTATGCATTCGGAGAACATTGAGGGGGTACAAACCAAATTTCCCACAATCGAAACCTAACCTCGTCGACCGCCAACTACACAACACATAGTTGCGCACCCCCAAACTGTCCGAATATATGGACAATTCAAGAGTCAGTCAATCAATCCGATTCACTGACTCTCAAACGGGTCTAAGGTTTTTCATTGAATTTCATTATACGAAGTTAATCAACTCGATTAACTTCGCATAAACGGTTATGAAATATGAACGTATTTCACTCCGTCGGAACTAAATATGGCCTTTTAAAAAAAATATCACAACAAATTCACAAATACAAACATATATAAATTATGCATAAAACAAAGTTTTAAATTTTATAATTTCCGTACATATTTTCTATTTCCCTATTTTCCTAACATATTTTCTAATTTCCAAACATAATTTCGAATTTTAATAATTTCATTACATATTTTTTATTTTCCTATTTTCCTAAAATGTTTTCTAATTTCCTATTTTCCTAACATATTTTCTATTTCCTTATTTTCCTAACATATTTTCTAATTTCAATAATTTCATTACATATTTTTATATTTTCCTATTTTCTAACAAAATTTTTTAATTTCCTAACATATTTTATATTTCCCTAATTTCCTAACATTTTTCTTAATTTCCAAACATATTTTCTAATTTCAATCATTTCATTACATATTTTTAATTTTCCTATTTTACAACAAAATTTCCTAATTTCCTAACATATTTTCTATTTTCCTAATTTCCTAACTTATTTTCTATTTTCCTAATTTCATAACATATTTTCTATTTTCCTAATTTCATAAAATCTTTTCTATTTTCATATTTTCCTAACAAATTTTCTAATTTCTAATTTCCACAAATTCTAAACAATTTCTACACATTTTCCACAATAAATACAAAATTTCCTAACATAATTATATCCAACATTCTTAACAAAATTAAATTGAGAGGTAAACACACATACCTTTTTATAAGTATTCCTTCAAATCAACTACAAAATTCCTACAACACAAAACATAATTATTTCCTAATCAAAAATCAAAATTTCAAAATTACAAAAAAATAAAATTTTCATACCTTAATATTTGATATTTGATGGTTGATAGAGAAAAAGGATTTGATTGGTAGTGAAAATGGTGATGAGATGATAATAATAGGTAGAGAAAGAGAGTGAGGGAGAGAGAGAGCAGAGAGAACCGATGAGAAATAGAGAGGAGGAAGAAGAAGAAGAAGAAAAGAGAGTCTCGGGTATTTAGTGTGTTTAGACTTTTTTCCGACGAACATAATTCGCAGGGCAATCTTTAATGATTCGTCGGGCAACATAGAGTCAACGTCTAGTGTTACCCGACGGAGATTGGTCGTCGTTGTTGATAATGTTACCCGACGGGGGATGCAAATCGTCGGGTAACAACTTCCAATTTTACGCGCCAACGGCTTGTTCTTCCCGCCAACCGGTTACCCGGTGAGTGTGCATATCCGTCGGGCAACATGATCTTACCCCGTGAGATAGTATGCGTCGGGCAAAAACTAGTCGGGTAACCACGATTTTCTTGTAGTGAGCAATGTTTGATGATAAAAGAAGGAAACAATAACAATGTTTGACAAAAAAGGAATAAATAATAACAATGTTTGACAAATAAAGCAGTAAACAATAACAATGGACATAACTCACTAAATGTTCTAGTTCCATATAATTATTAAACAACTCAATGAGAATGGTTATTTACTTCCAGATTACCTATTTTTCAATTACCTACTTCATAAGAGTTAGTAAACCATAACAATGTTTGACCATAAAACAAGGAACCAATAGCAAAGGTGCAAAACCTAGCATGGCCTTCCTTTTATTGCAAAGAATAAAACTAGAGAAGAGCATGGCAGAAGAGAGGAGTAGAATAATGAGGAATAAAGGGAGGAGGAGAATGATGAAAACGAGGAAGATGAGGAGAATGATGAGAGATCATGGATGAAACTCTTAACCCAAAGGTTTATAGACTTCATGCCGATGAATATGAGGCAAGTGAAGAAGATGGTTTTGCAGCTATTGTAGACTTGAGGGCAGTAGATAATGAAGACCAGTTCTAGCAGCAAGGTATAAATGATAATGAGGAGGAAGAGGAGAATGATGAAAATGAGGAGGATGAGGACAATGATGAGAGATCATGGATGAAACTCCCAAGCCATCCCAAATATTCTATTGGCTAATAGACTTCTTGCCGATGAATATGAGGCCGATGAAGAAAATGGTTTTACAGGTGTTGTAGACTTGAGGGCATGAGATAGTGAAGACCAGTTCCAGCAGCGAAGTGGGAGTAATAATGAGAAGGAAGAGGAGAATGACGAAAATGAGGAGGATGTGGCGAATGATGAGAGATCGTGGATGAAACTCCCAACCCAAACATTCTGTTGGTTTATAGACTTCTTGCCAATGAAGAAGATGATTTTGCAGGTGTTGTAGACTTGAGGGCAGTAGATAGTGAAGACCAATTCTATCAGCAAAGTGGCAGTGATAAGTGGAGGAGGAAGAGGAGAATGATGAAAAAGATGAGGATGATGAAAGTGATCAGATATCATGGATGAACCTCCTAACCCAAATATTTTGTTGGTTTACAGACTCCTTGCCAATGAATATATGACAGATGAAGAATATGGTTTTGCAGGTGTGGTAGATTTGAGGGTAGTAGATAATGACCAGTTCCATGAGCAAAGTAGGAGTAATGATAATGATGAGGAAGAGGAGAATGATGAAAACGAGGATGATGAGGAGAATGATGAGAGTAATGAGAGATCATGAATGAAACTCCCAACCCAAACATTATGTTGGTTTACACACTTCTTGCCGATGAAAATGAGGCAGATGAAGAAGATGGTTTTGCTAGTGTTGTAGACTTGAGGGCAGTAGATAGGGAAGACCAATTCCAGCAGCAAAGTAGAAGTGATATTAAGGAGGAAGAGGAGAATGATGAAAGCGAGGAGGAGTAGGAGAATGATGAGAGATGATGGATGAAACTCCCAACCCAAACATTTTGTGGGTTTATCGACTTCTTGCCGATGAATATAAGGCATATGAAGAAGATGGTTTTGCAGGTCTTGTTGACTTAAGGGCAGTAGATAGTGAAGAAAAGTTCCATCAGCAAATATTAGCCGTATTACATGAGTAAATGACGCTTCCTTGCAGCATAATATAATATATTTGAGCCAACTATTTGATGGTGTGATTTTTGAGAGAATTGATCTCGACTGGATGGAATATGATCAGTTTCATGAGGAAGCCTATTACGCTTGGGCGCGCGTATGATGAGCCATCTCTAGATCTTTACCAATAACTTACACATGGTAATTAATAACATCTTATTATTTGGGTGGAAATGAGTTAGACTAGGAGCGTTTAACAAGGATGCTAGTATTCTACATGCGTTGGTGATTGAGTACTTCATGAGATACAATTTTTGTGTAAGCTTGGGCTTAGATTCGTATAGGTTTGTCTACTGCACAAAGCTATTAATGGATAAAGGGAAGAGGGATACATATATGAGATGAGACTTTTTTAAGCACTTGGAAAGCGGAGTTTTGTGGTCATTAAGATGTGGGGAAGTTGGTTTGAGATGATGTTTGGCTAGAAAGATGGTGATGAATAGTTTAAAGACTTGCGTTGTGTACCATAAGTTATCACATGCTCCATGTTCATCCTCATGTTCATATAATCTATCAAATACTCCATTATAGAGTTGTTGTGTGTAGTATTGATTAACATCAAGTTAATATTACACATACGACTATCTTTATTAGCATTATATTCATCGAGAAAAATCTTATAAACTAAATAAATGTCATTTTCATTCTGTGTTCATATAATATGTCTAATACCTTGTCATGGAGTTGTTGTGTGACATTGATTAACATCAATTTAATATATCACACACATTTGATTATCTTCATTAGCATCATCTTCATTGGGAAGGAGCCTAAAGTTAACATCAAGTTAAATACTCATTTATGGAGTTTCTGTATAGTAGTATTGATTAACATCAAGTTAACATTGCCCACACGGCTATCTTTATTAGCATCATCTTCATCAAGAAAAAACCTATAGACTAACAAAATGTCATGGTCATCTTATTATGTCCATATGTCCATTACATCCGCATGTAGTTATTGTGTAGCATTTATTAACTTTAAGTTAATTATCTCCATTAGCATCATGTTCATCGGGAGGAGCCTAAAGACTAACAAAATGTCATGTTCATCCTCATTTTCATATAATCTATCAAATACTCCCTCATGGAGTTGTTGTGTAGTATTGATTAACATCAAACTAATACCACCCACATGACTATCTTCATCGGGAAAAAGCCTATAGACGATAATGGTTCTTTTCTTTATCAGGTACAAACATCTTTTTTATTTTTCACTAAAAATTGAACGCTAAAATGGTTTTTTTCTCTAAAAATTGAGCGTTAATTGAAATAACACTATAATGATAACGTCGTATAAATTCCAAAATCAGTCGCAAATATATCATCTTTTGCGACAAAGATAAGATCGTCGCATTTCTGAACTTTTTACGACTTTATTTGCAACATTACTTATGGTAGGGTCGCAAATGTTTTCGCTTAAGCATTTAGCTCACAAATCCCTTATATTTGTGACGCCCGTGTCATCCATTACAAAATAAGTTTGGCAAAAGGCCTTTTTTTTTTTGTAGTGATGTTCAATATACATCCTTATGGAGTTGTTGTACAATATTGATTAACATCAAGTTAATAACACACACATGATAATCTTCATTGTCATTATCTTCATTGACATCATCTTCATTGGGGGAGCCTAGAGACTAACAAAATGTCATGTTCATCCTTATTTTCATATAATTTATCAAATACTCCCTTATGGAGTTGCTGTGTTGAATTGATTAACATCAAACTAATATCACCCACACGACTATCTTCATCACCATCATCTTCATAGGGAAGAAGCCTATGGACTAACAAAATGTCATTTTCATTCTCATCTTCACATCATCTATTCAATACTCCCTCATGGAGCTGCAGTGTAATCTTGATTAATATTAAGTTAATATCTCCCTCACGACTATCTTCATTAGCATGATCTTGATCGAGAAGTAGCCAATATTAAAAATGCCATGTTCTTCCGCACATCTATCAACTATGCAAATAGAGGCATCCAGCTAGTGATAGGCTATCGCTTACAATAAGGGAATCTGCATTTGTCCATCATTGGTTATCTTTGGGTCGGTCAGCTTATTGGATCGGGTCCTCCATTGCATTGGGATTGGGTATAAATAACGAAAATATTTAAGTTGTTTAGTCACATTTTTTTTCAAGCTATGATTCTAGTACAACTTAAACAGGTTCAAACGTCAACTCAACTTTAACTTAACTTTCACAATTTGGATTTGTTATGGATTTTAGTTTCGAGTTTAGTTTGAACTTAAAATGTTCAAATATATCATTCAACTAACCTAACAATCCCCACATTTTTTTATGATTAGAAGTTCAATTAATATACATAGTTTAGACAACGATAATTATCATAGTTATTGTCATATACAAAAAAAATAGGTTATTTTTAACCAACCTAGATTTAAATTATCGGTTTGCCTTTTCAAATTAAAGATTCAATCGGTTAGGAAAACAATTACCAATCCTTATACAATTACCAGAAACCAATCTCAATGAAACTAATATTATAAAGTCCCTTCTGTGGTTTTCGGTTAGGGTTTTGGGCGAGTGAGGCGGCTGAGTCTTGAGCGGCGGAGGATTCTTCAGGCTTTATGCGACTCCTTTGTTTAGGGTGGGATTGGATTGGTGCTCGCTGGCCGCAATCGATCATCTTAGGGTTTTCTATTGGGCCTTGCAGTATGGATGCGATTACAGGAAATTTGGAGTCACTGATCAGTCGTTATTTATGCATCATTTTGATGTCTTTATATGCCTCTCTTACATGTCTTTTGAATGATTTCGTGCCATCAATAGTAGAAAATGATCAATCTTGTGAGACTTGTGCAGAGTTAGAAAGATAGGTAAAATCTGGAAAGAACGCAAAAAGAATGACTCAAATCGGAGTCCAGATGAAGGAGATGTCCCCATTTCAATATTAGGTCCTGAACAGAGTCCTGAGTGCGCCAGTGCGCCTATTTTGGGCCACTGGCCAAGTACCTCATATCAGGCCCTCCGGGTCTCAAACCTGTGTTTCATGGCATCAAGGTCAAGTCCTAGAAGTGCCAAGGTCGCGCCAAGGCAGGTCGAGGACATGTCCCAAGAACTCCCATCCGAGCCAAGATGTGGGCCTAAGCGGAGGTCCCTGTTCCGCCAGCGGTGGATCAGAGGTTCTCCGTCTGCGCTAAGCCTGACAACATTTGCGCGAAGCCTGAATGAAGATGCACTTCTACTATACTCATGATGTGCTTCAAAAGCGCAGTCCCAGATCCTGATTACGAAGACAGTCCAAAATCCAAGTTTGGCCAGCTTGCGTTCCCACTTGCCAGCTTGCATTCACACTCCCAGCCGTGTTCTGATTGGTTCTAATAGATTTAAGGACTTTGTAATTAATTAAAAGTACAATAACTTTCCCTATCCTTAAAGGACATGGTTTTACCAATCCTTATAGGACATAGGTTTGACCAATCCTTATAGAACAAGGTTTTCCCTTTGTCTATAAAAGGGAGCCTTTGTTCAGTGTTTTAGGGAGGAGATAATTAGCTAGAGGCATTTTTGGGAGATACAGAGACACCTTAGCCGCATATAGTATTTTGGTTTTTTAGAGTTTTACGTTAAAGCTTGGTTCTTCCCGAAGTCGAGTGTGTTGGACGTGGAGCTTGGAGAAGAAGGCTCTGCCGTGTCTTCTGCTGCACTTGTTCTTCACAATATCTTCTGTACCCTTATTTTCATTATTGCAATTTACTTATGAATTCAATTATATTTGTTTCAATTTCAGTTATGTGTGAGTAGTCATTAGGATTAGGGCTGCTTGAAGCCCTAGCCATGTTAGCTTGTTGATTGGATTTCTGGCTCTTGATTATGATTGCTATGCATGCTGAATAAGTTGGATTACTATGCTTAATGACCTTAATTTATTCCTATAAGATTAGCTACCTTGTTTGCATATAATTATATATGTAATTGCTTGAGTGACCGTCATATCATCTTGTGATTTGGAGCATCGAAAGTATTCTTACTTGTAATCTTAACTCATAACGACCTAGGATTGCATGTCACTTTGCTAGGCTAATGTGGTGTCATTAAATTCTCTTTAAACTTCATGCATCATCTTAAAAGGTAGGTGATAGACGTTCTAGGCATATGCCCTGTTTAGAACATGCTAAGTAAGAGGGAATAAGATGTGTCTAGTGAACCAACGCCAGGTCCTAGGCACGGGCACCTAATTCAGAAAATGCATAGTAATTTGGTCAAGGAAATCTGGTTAAGAGCTATATTTTGTTAGAGTGGATAGTAAGCCTTAATTCGCCTTAGTTAATAATCAATCAATCGTTAATTCTTGCATTGTTATTTTCTGCCTTTTATTTTGCTTGTCTTTAAATTTCAGTTCTCACACCATAAACCCCCCTGCGTGTGTGTGTGTGTGTGTGTGTTTTCACTAAGTTAATAAATCTGAACTAAAGTGGTCATAACGTTGATACAAGTCCTCGAGGGATCGACTCTTGCTGTGCTACTATACTATTCTTATCGATTTGTGCACTTGCAAGGATTTTATAACTGTTAGAATTGAATTGCATATTTCTTGCTCTTTAATTCTACCAACAAGTTTTTGGCGCCGTTGCCGGGGACTTGTCCCTCAACGGTGCCCATTCAAGTTTAGATTTGTAACTTAGTTTTTCTTTTTGTTAGGTACCCGCGTATGTCATTCCAAGGTTCAGTGCACCGGTCATCAAGTGGACCATCATCGCAAGCATCTTCAGTCCACGGTTCCCCGCTACCAAGCCCAAGGAGGATGGCGGACCACAGAGAAGAGCAGGGCCTGGAACGTGGCCTAGTACCGCAAGCCCCACGGCGCCTTAAGGATTTTGCCATGCCCCATGTCTCGGAGGATCAATTTCCAATTGTTTTTCCCGAGTCAACAGTGGCAAACTTCGAATTAAAGTCGGGGACAATTCACATGCTGCCTACATTCCACGGCCTTGCTGGCGAGGACCCGCACTTTCATATCAAGGAATTTGTTGAGGTTTGTTCAACACTGCGCATCAATGGTATGACAGAATCTGAAATCCGACTGCGGCTCTTTCACTTCAGTCTCAAGGATCGCGCCAAGACATGGTTTCATTCACTGGCGCCGACTTCCATTCACTCTTGGAGGGACTTGACGTCCAAATTCTTAACACGGTACTTTCCCGTGGAAAAGACAAATGAGTTAAAGTCCAAGATCATGAACCCACGACAAGACATGGAGGAGTCTTTCTACGAGTTTTGGGAGCGGTTCAATCAGATGCTACGGGCGTGCCCCCACCAACATATTGATGCCCATCATCTTATGCTATACTTCTATGGAGGCTTGAAGACTAGCGATCGGACAATGGTGGACTCTCAATCCCAAGGGATTCTAGAAGGCACAGCCGAGGAAGCAAGGACCGCCTTTGAGAACATTGCTTAAAGGGAAAAACAGTTCAGCTATAGGGGTCCCTCCTCTAGAGCTACGGGTGATGCATCCACCAAATACAAAGATGACGCCATTGCTCAGCTCACGGCAATGGTGAAGCAGTTGTGTAGCGAGAAAGCCAAAGAAGTTCACATCTGCGAGGTATGTTCAATTCAGGGCCACAAATCCCAGGAC
The DNA here is from genome assembly GCA_037349345.1 of Oemleria cerasiformis. Taxonomy (NCBI): domain Eukaryota; kingdom Viridiplantae; phylum Streptophyta; class Magnoliopsida; order Rosales; family Rosaceae; genus Oemleria; species Oemleria cerasiformis. Next base: position 10,750,816 of record JAZGTL010000003.1, on the reverse strand, counting down.
TGTCCGGTTGTGGAAGATGCCAACTTTGTTGGAGGGTTCAACAGCAATTCTCGACCCCAGAATGACCCATATTCCAACACTTACAATCCGGGGTGGAAAAATCATCCAAATTTCTATTGGAGCAACAATCAAGCATCCGCAAATCCCTTGCCACCTCCTGGATTTGAGCAGCAAGCCGCAGGCCCTCAGGGGAACTATCACGGTCCTTCCTCAAATCAGAATGGCGGAAGCAAGTCTCTTGAGGACTCCCTCCATATCCTGACTCAACAGCATGCTCAATTCATAAAATTCATGCAAGATAGCTAGAGTCAGACGGGGGACATAAAAAATGCAATTGCAAACTTGGAGCGTCAAATGGGATAGGTGGCGAACCAACTAAATCAACGAGAGCAGGGCAAGCTACCGAGTCAAGTCCTGGTAAATCCGAAAGGATTTCACAATCCTACAGCTAATGCCATCACGCTGGAGAGGGAAACACCACTTCAAGACCCCACATATGCCACCCTCGCAGGACCTGACACCGAGCCTCAACCTACTCTGCCAAGGATCACCGACCAAGGCGCACCGCAAAACATGTCGCGGCCAACACCTCTGGCGCAGAACCAGTCTAATGAGTCACCAAGTGCCCTACCGCAAGGAGGACCTGACACTGCGCCTACTTCGGCCACGGCTAGCATGCAACCTGCTCCTAAGCCCAAGTTGTAGCACTCAAATACTTCTAACTTTAAACCTCATAATTCCAATTCTAAAAAAGTCACTTTTGAGTTAGCTAATAATGTTGATTATCCATTTCCTCGCAGGTTCCAAAACAAGAATAAGCAAAGGGAGGACTTTGAGGAAGAGATCATCAGCATGTTGCAGAAGCTTCAGATCACACTGCCTTTCCATAAAATTGTCAAGCACATGCCTATCTTTGCAAAGCTGATCAAAGACTTAGTTGCAGGAAAGTGTGGTTTTAGCTCCACGGACACCATTGACATCCCTAAGGCCTGCTCGGCTGCCCTTTTGCGCATGCCCCTTAAGGCCAATGATCCTGGGCCGCCATCCCTTCCATGTGTCATTCATGTAAAAAAGATTCGAACATTGCCTTTGCGACACGGGAGCATCAGTGAACATCATGCCATTCCACATTTACAGGTTACTCAACCTAGGCGCACTCAAACCCACGCACCTATGTGTTAGGTTGGCTAACGCTTATGTAACGAACCTAATGGGGGTTCTTGAGGACGTACTGGTACAAATCGGAGATACATGCATCCCTGCAGACTTCTACGTACTAAGAATGGACAGAATTGACAAAAGTGAGGAACCTCCCCTCATCTTCGGAAGGCCCTTACTAGCCACAGCCGAGTGCCTCATCGATGTCAGAAAGGGCCAGGTTTCCATCAAGGTCCTGGACCAGCTTCGGACATTCTCCATCCATGACACCATCCAGTACCCTGCCGAGCCTATTGTAGATTTTCCATTAAACACAATGGACTTACTGCTACGGGAGACAATTGCTCAGATATGCATGACGGATGACCTTGAGAAGGCCGTTACTAGTAACCCACACATTGTGGATTCACTTACAGATAGCGTGATCGAAGAGGTACGAGCCCTTGACATCATGCCAGCCCTCCCATTCCACAGGCCTCCCTTCGAAGCGTTACCATTCACAAGTCAGAAAACCCTGCCGTCCATCATAAAGGCTCCTGAACTCGAGCTGAAGCCCTTGCCCGAGCACTTAAAGTATGCATATTTGGGCGACAATCAAACCCTTCCAGTCATCATTGCATCTACCCTAAGTACGAAAGAGGAAAAGGCATTGGTTCACGTCCTTAAGGTCAATCAAACGGCAATTGGCTGGACAATAGCTGACATCAAAGGCATAAGTCCCACAAAATGCATGCATCAGATACTGCTGGAAGAAGACTCCAAACCATCACGGGAGGCGCAGAGGCGATTGCATCCACCTATGAAGGTGGTCGTGAAGAAAGAAGTCCTAAAGCTTTTGGACGTTGGAATCATCTATCCAATTAGTGACTCCAAGTGGGTGAGCCCAGTCCAGGTCGTGCCAAAGAAAAGTGGGATCACAGTGGTTAAAAACGAGCAGGATGAGCTTGTACCTCAACGGATTCAAACAGGATGGAGAGTGTGCATTGACTATCAAAAGCTAAATATAACCACACGCAAGGACCACTTTCCTTTGCCCTTCATTGATCAAATGCTCGAGCGCATGGCTGGACACTCCCACTATTGCTTCTTGGACGGCTACTCAGGATACAATCAGATTGCTATTGCACCCGAAGATCAAGAAAAAACAACATTCACATGCCCATATGGCACCTTTGCATACAGAAGAATGCCGTTTGGATTGTGCAATGCCCCAGCTACCTTTCAGCGTTGCATGATGAGAATCTTCTCCGATATGGTGGAAGATATAATTGAAGTATTCATGGACGACTTCTCAGTGTTTGGACATTCATTCGAATTGTGCTTAGTTAACCTAACCCGAGTACTGGAACGGTGCAGAGAAAGCAACTTAGTGCTGAACTGGGAAAAGTGCCATTTCATGGTATAACAGGGAATTGTCTTGGGTCATGTGATCTCTAGCCGAGGCATAGAAGTGGACAAAGCAAAATTAGACATAGTAGAGAGGCTGCCGTACCCCACTACAGTCAAAGAGGTTCGATCGTTCTTAGGGCATGCTGGCTTTTACCGCAGATTTATCAAAGATTTCTCGAAAATCACAAGACCTTTGTGTGATCTTCTAGCCAAGGACGCCACATTTGAGTTCACTAAGGGATGCCGTGAGGCATTCAAGACACTCAAGGCAAAGCTCACGGCATCACCCATCATCATGCCACCGAATTGGGACTTACCATTCGAACTAATGTGTGATGCCTCAGACTTCGCCATAGGAGCGGTTTTGGGACAGCGTGTTGACAAGCTCCCTCATGTCATTTACTACGCAAGTCGAACCCTGAATGATGCCCAGCTGAACTACTCCACCACCGAGAAGGAGCTCCTTGCTGTTATCTTTTCCCTTGAGAAGTTCCGCTCATATCTAATTCAAACCAAGGTCATAGTATACACGAATCATGCTGCCTTGAAGTATCTGCTCACTAAAAAGGACGCCAAGCCAAGGTTGCTACGTTGGATGCCACTGCTCCAGGAATTCAACCTTGAAATCAGAGACAAGAAGGGCAGCGAAAACGTGGTCACTGACCATATGAGCCGATTGCTTCACAGTTCCAATGAAGAGGCTGATCAGTTGCCCCTCCTCGAGACCTTTCCTGACGAACAGCTCTTCGCAATCCAAGCTATTGATCCATGGTATGCCGATCTCATTAATTACCTTGTCACTAAGCAAATTCCTTCATCTTTAAACAGGTACCAAAAGGACAAGCTGGCTAAACAAGCTAAGTACTTCATATGGGATGAGCCATACCTATGGAAGCATTGTCCAGACCAAATCATTCGGCGCTGCATCCCAGAAGACGAGATGAAATCCGTCTTGACATTTTGCCATAGTTTGGCATGTGGGGGCCATTTTGGAGCTAAGAAGACAGCCCTCAAGGTACTACAAAGTGGACTCTACTGGCCCACACTTTTCAAGGATGCACACAAATTTGTACTCACCTGTGACCGCTGCCAACGCCTAGGTAACATCGGCCCTCGCAATCAAATGCCATTACACCCTATTCTTGTGGTCGAAATCTTCGACGTTTGGGGCATTGATTTTATGGGGCCTTTTCCGAATTCCTTTGGAAATCTTTATATCCTGCTTGCAGTTGATTATGTCTCCAAATGGGTGGAAGAAATTCCCACCAAAACTAACGACGCCAAAGTAGTGGTGCGTTTTTTACAGAGTCACATCTTAGCCAGATTCGGCGCACCTAGGGCAATCATCAGTGATAGGGGGGCACACTTCTGCAATCATTCGTTTGCAGCCCTAATGAAGAATTATGGCGTGACCCACAAGGTCTCAACACCGTATCACCCTCAAACGAGTGGCCAAGCGGAAGTGTCCAATCGGGAAGTAAAGGCCATATTGGAAAAAATGGTAAATCCTAACCGCAAAGATTGGTCCAGCAAATTGAATGATGCGCTGTGGGCCTATCGGACTGCATACAAGACCCCGATTGGCATGTCTCCCTTCCGGCTTGTTTTTGGAAAAGGCTGCCACCTACCAGTGGAATTGGAGCATAAAGCATTCTGGGCTATTAAGCAGATGAACCTGAACTTCGATGATGCTGGAATACATAGGAAGCTTCAGCTAAGTGAATTAGAGGAGTTGCGAAACGAGGCCTTTGACAGTGCTCGTATCTACAAGGAAAAGACCAAAGCTTTCCATGACAAGCGCATTCAGCCCAAGGACTTTCACATCGGACAGGAAGTCCTCCTCTTTGACTCCCGGCTCAGACTAATGCCAGGTAAGTTGCGTTCAAGATGGACTGGACCATTTATTATTACTAACGTTTTTCCTCATGGTGCAGTTGAAATCTAGCACCCGGAACGGCAGGATCCGTTCAAGGTAAATGGCCACCGTCTCAAACACTACTTCAAGGACCTTTCTAATCCAAGCGCAGTCAACCCTGCAACTCCGCATGCGCCCAGCTCCTAGCATGCCAGCCCCGTCTTGCCTAGATGTTAAATAAAGCGCTCCTAGGAGGCAGCCTAGCCCTGGTTTGTATTTCTTACTTCCTTTTCTGTTTCTGCCCGTTATATCTCTCAAACCTTTCTACTGTTGTCATGCTTACTGTTTATCACATTGAGGACAATGTTCAGTTTAGGTTTGGGGGTGTGGATTTAAAATTTTGCATATAGAAACAAGTAGGTTTGGGGGATACACGGCAAGGACATTTAAATTTCTGCTTGTGATTAGTATGATAACTTGTTAATAGGAATGTAAATGCTAAGTTAACTATCTTTGCTTTACTAAGAGTCATGCCATGGTCAAGTAGTTCATAATTTGCACTTCACAATGCCATGTTTTAAGTGAGTAAGTAAACGAAATAACTGAATTTGAGTGAACCTTAGAAAATTAGTGGAGACTACCCTGTGAGATCTTTGAGCCTACTTGCCATTCTTTCTGCGGGATATACTTGTTTCTACTCTTAAATACTCATCACTTTTGTTCTTAATTGTTGATCTCATTACATCATATTTGCATTGAATTTTAAAGAACTAACATCATTTAGATACTCTTGATTTAATGTGTGGTTTGCCATAAGAAGTGATGTAGGCTATGTATGCTTTAACCTCTAAAGGCTTGATCCTACCCTATTGCATGCTCCCTAAGCCAATTTTGAAGCCAAACACTCAGCCTTTTCTTTCATCACCCAAAGTATAACCTAACCCAAAATACTTAGCCATTCATCACAGCCATACCCTATAACCTCAGTTTGTGCTAAGGTTGCCATAAATGAGATTCATGGTGAGAATGAGAGGTGAAAGAAGATGATGCCCAATTCAAAGGACATTGGCGTCAATTCAAAGTTCAAAATTAAAGAAAATATTTACAAGTTGCAAGCTGCACGAAAGTTTGAGGAAATCATTGCATGATCTTGGTTCAAACGCAATTCAAAGAACAGAAAAAAAACATTCAAATCAAAAGAAAGAAAGAAACGTTGAGAAAAAGAAGGAAAAAATAAGTGAAAAAACAAAGTAAATTCAGCCAAGTGAGCCAAGAGCCTCAAAATAAGCCACAAGAGCCTCAAAATAAGTCATCAAGAAATCACAATGCCGTGGACCTTAAGAAAGGATTCAGTTCAGAAATTCCAAGTTCAATTCATGACTTCTCATGCCTTGGCACAACTCAGGTTCTTTGAATCCCATCCTTCCTTGCTAAACCCCAAAGCTTAGCCCCATTACAACCTAAAAAGGAAGACCTAACTGATCTTATGGACAATCATGCTGAGGATTAAGGTACGTATCTATGTTCTTAAAGTTCAATTTCTTTCATGAGATCTTTATTTCCATAAAGTGCTATTCTTCATTGTTACTCATATGTGATTAAATTTGAATTTCATAACATAAACTCATCACATATGCTTGAAAAGAGTGTAAGCCTAGGATTCTTGTGCGAATTGAGAGTTGCCTAGTGAGGATTAGAGTCGAGGAGAAATCTTTCTAGGGCACTTAGATGAAGTTGTTTTCAAACTTGATCACTTGAAAATATTGGCATTTATACACATACACCTTCACATGACACTCACGGCTATGGCATTCCTTTTAGTTCTGCAAAGCATGTCTACTTACTTTGATTCTTATTAGCTTGTTAAGAGTACTATATCTAGCATCTTTTTGTTTAAGTAAAACGTTTGTGGGTATCGTGCTGTTATAACCCTCAGGAGAAAAAACTCCTCCTACTAGGTGAACCTAGGGGTTTAAATGTTCTATCTTAACTAAAATTGAGTCTTTTCATTTTGTTAGCGTTTGTTTTGCTCAGGGACTAGCAAAAGATAGGTTTGGGGGTATTTGATCAGCCGTTATTTATGCATCATTTTGATGTCTTTATATGCCTCTCTTACATGTCTTTTGAATGATTTCGTGCCATCAATAGTAGAAAATGATCAATCTTGTGAGACTTGTGCAGAGTTAGAAAGATAGGTAAAATCTGGAAGAACGCAAAAAGAATGACTCAAATCGGAGTCCAGATGAAGGAGATGTCCTCATTTCAATATCAGGTCCTGAACGGAGTCCTGAGTGCGCCAGTGCGCCTATTTTGGGCCACTGGCCAAGTACCTCATATCAGGCCCTCCGGGTCTCAAACCTGTGTTTCATGGCATCAAGGTCAAGTCCTAGAAGTGCCAAGGTCGCGCCAAGGCAGGTCGAGGACATGTCCCAAGAACTCCCATCCGAGCCAAGATGTGGGCCTAAGCGGGGGTCCCTGTTCCGCCAGCGGTGGATCAGAGGTTCTCCGTCTGCGCTAAGCCTGACAACATTTGCGCGAAGCCTGAATGAAGATGCGCTTCTACTATACTCATGATGTGCTTCAAAAGCGCAGTCCCAGATCCTGATTACGAAGACAGTCCAAAATCCAAGTTTGGCCAGCTTGCGTTCCCACTTGCCAGCTTGCATTCACACTCCCAGCCGTGTTCTGATTGGTTCTAATAGATTTAAGGACTTTGTAATTAATTAAAAGTACAATAACTTTCCCTATCCTTAAAGGACATGGTTTTACCAATCCTTATAGGACATAGGTTTGACCAATCCTTATAGAACAAGGTTTTCCCTTTGTCTATAAAAGGGAGCCTTTGTTCAGTGTTTTAGGGAGGAGATAATTAGCTAGAGGCATTTTTGGGAGATACAGAGACACCTTAGCCGCATATAGTATTTTGGTTTTTTAGAGTTTTACGTTAAAGCTTGGTTCTTCCCGAAGTCGAGTGTGTTGGACGTGGAGCTTGGAGAAGAAGGCTCTGCCGTGTCTTCTGCTGCACTTGTTCTTCACAATATCTTCTGTACCCTTATTTTCATTATTGCAATTTACTTATGAATTCAATTATATTTGTTTCAATTTCAGTTATGTGTGAGTAGTCATTAGGATTAGGGCTGCTTGAAGCCCTAGCCATGTTAGCTTGTTGATTGGATTTCTGGCTCATGATTATGATTGCTATGCATGCTGAATAAGTTGGATTACTATGCTTAATGACCTTAATTTATTCCTATAAGATTAGCTACCTTGTTTGCATATAATTATATATGTAATTGCTTGAGTGACCGTCATATCATCTTGTGATTTGGAGCATCGAAAGTATTCTTACTTGTAATCTTAACTCATAACGACCTAGGATTGCATGTCACTTTGCTAGGCTAATGTGGTGTCATTAAATTCTCTTTAAACTTCATGCATCATCTTAAAAGGTAGGTGATAGACGTTCTAGGCATATGCCCTGTTTAGAACATGCTAAGTAAGAGGGAATAAGATGTGTCTAGTGAACCAACGCCAGGTCCTAGGCACGGGCACCTAATTCAGAAAATGCATAGTAATTTGGTCAAGGAAATCTGGTTAAGAGCTATATTTTGTTAGAGTGGATAGTAAGCCTTAATTCGCCTTAGTTAATAATCAATCAATCGTTAATTCTTGCATTGTTATTTTCTGCCTTTTATTTTGCTTGTCTTTAAATTTCAGTTCTCACACCATAAACCCCCCTGCGTGTGTGTGTGTGTGTGTGTGTTTTCACTAAGTTAATAAATCTGAACTAAAGTGGTCATAACGTTGATACAAGTCCTCGAGGGATCGACTCTTGCTGTGCTACTATACTATTCTTATCGATTTGTGCACTTGCAAGGATTTTATAACTGTTAGAATTGAATTGCATATTTCTTGCTCTTTAATTCTACCAACAAGTTTTTGGCGCCGTTGCCGGGGACTTGTCCCTCAACGGTGCCCATTCAAGTTTAGATTTGTAACTTAGTTTTTCTTTTTGTTAGGTACCCGCGTATGTCATTCCAAGGTTCAGTGCACCGGTCATCAAGTGGACCATCATCGCAAGCATCTTCAGTCCACGGTTCCCCGCTACCAAGCCCAAGGAGGATGGCGGACCACAGAGAAGAGCAGGGCCTGGAACGTGGCCTAGTACCGCAAGCCCCACGGCGCCTTAAGGATTTTGCCATGCCCCATGTCTCGGAGGATCAATTTCCAATTGTTTTTCCCGAGTCAACAGTGGCAAACTTCGAATTAAAGTCGGGGACAATTCACATGCTGCCTACATTCCACGGCCTTGCTGGCGAGGACCCGCACTTTCATATCAAGGAATTTGTTGAGGTTTGTTCAACACTGCGCATCAATGGTATGACAGAATCTGAAATCCGACTGCGGCTCTTTCACTTCAGTCTCAAGGATCGCGCCAAGACATGGTTTCATTCACTGGCGCCGACTTCCATTCACTCTTGGAGGGACTTGACGTCCAAATTCTTAACACGGTACTTTCCCGTGGAAAAGACAAATGAGTTAAAGTCCAAGATCATGAACCCACGACAAGACATGGAGGAGTCTTTCTACGAGTTTTGGGAGCGGTTCAATCAGATGCTACGGGCGTGCCCCCACCAACATATTGATGCCCATCATCTTATGCTATACTTCTATGGAGGCTTGAAGACTAGCGATCGGACAATGGTGGACTCTCAATCCCAAGGGATTCTAGAAGGCACAGCCGAGGAAGCAAGGACCGCCTTTGAGAACATTGCTTAAAGGGAAAAACAGTTCAGCTACAGGGGTCCCTCCTCTAGAGCTACGGGTGATGCATCCACCAAATACAAAGATGACGCCATTGCTCAGCTCACGGCAATGGTGAAGCAGTTGTGTAGCGAGAAAGCCAAAGAAGTTCACATCTGCGAGGTATGTTCAATTCAGGGCCACAAATCCCAGGACTGTCCGGTTGTGGAAGATGCCAACTTTGTTGGAGGGTTCAACAGCAATTCTCGACCCCAGAATGACCCATATTCCAACACTTACAATCCGGGGTGGAAAAATCATCCAAATTTCTATTGGAGCAACAATCAAGCATCCGCAAATCCCTTGCCACCTCCTGGATTTGAGCAGCAAGCCGCAGGCCCTCAGGGGAACTATCACGGTCCTTCCTCAAATCAGAATGGCGGAAGCAAGTCTCTTGAGGACTCCCTCCATATCCTGACTCAACAGCATGCTCAATTCATAAAATTCATGCAAGATAGCTAGAGTCAGACGGGGGACATAAAAAATGCAATTGCAAACTTGGAGCGTCAAATGGGATAGGTGGCGAACCAACTAAATCAACGAGAGCAGGGCAAGCTACCGAGTCAAGTCCTGGTAAATCCGAAAGGATTTCACAATCCTACAGCTAATGCCATCACGCTGGAGAGGGAAACACCACTTCAAGACCCCACATATGCCACCCTCGCAGGACCTGACACCGAGCCTCAACCTACTCTGCCAAGGATCACCGACCAAGGCGCACCGCAAAACATGCCGCGGCCAACACCTCTGGCGCAGAACCAGTCTAATGAGTCACCAAGTGCCCTACCGCAAGGAGGACCTGACACTGCGCCTACTTCGGCCACGGCTAGCATGCAACCTGCTCCTAAGCCCAAGTTGTAGCACTCAAATACTTCTAACTTTAAACCTCATAATTCCAATTCTAAAAAAGTCACTTTTGAGTTAGCTAATAATGTTGATTATCCATTTCCTCGCAGGTTCCAAAACAAGAATAAGCAAAGGGAGGACTTTGAGGAAGAGATCATCAGCATGTTGCAGAAGCTTCAGATCACACTGCCTTTCCATAAAATTGTCAAGCACATGCCTATCTTTGCAAAGCTGATCAAAGACTTAGTTGCAGGAAAGTGTGGTTTTAGCTCCACGGACACCATTGACATCCCTAAGGCCTGCTCGGCTGCCCTTTTGCGCATGCCCCTTAAGGCCAATGATCCTGGGCCGCCATCCCTTCCATGTGTCATTCATGTAAAAAAGATTCGAACATTGCCTTTGCGACACGGGAGCATCAGTGAACATCATGCCATTCCACATTTACAGGTTACTCAACCTAGGCGCACTCAAACCCACGCACCTATGTGTTAGGTTGGCTAACGCTTATGTAACGAACCTAATGGGGGTTCTTGAGGACGTACTGGTACAAATCGGAGATACATGCATCCCTGCAGACTTCTACGTACTAAGAATGGACAGAATTGACAAAAGTGAGGAACCTCCCCTCATCTTCGGAAGGCCCTTACTAGCCACAGCCGAGTGCCTCATCGATGTCAGAAAGGGCCAGGTTTCCATCAAGGTCCTGGACCAGCTTCGGACATTCTCCATCCATGACACCATCCAGTACCCTGCCGAGCCTATTGTAGATTTTCCATTAAACACAATGGACTTACTGCTACGGGAGACAATTGCTCAGATATGCATGACGGATGACCTTGAGAAGGCCGTTACTAGTAACCCACACATTGTGGATTCACTTACAGATAGCGTGATCGAAGAGGTACGAGCCCTTGACATCATGCCAGCCCTCCCATTCCACAGGCCTCCCTTCGAAGCGTTACCATTCACAAGTCAGAAAACCCTGCCGTCCATCATAAAGGCTCCTGAACTCGAGCTGAAGCCCTTGCCCGAGCACTTAAAGTATGCATATTTGGGCGACAATCAAACCCTTCCAGTCATCATTGCATCTACCCTAAGTACGAAAGAGGAAAAGGCATTGGTTCACGTCCTTAAGGTCAATCAAACGGCAATTGGCTGGACAATAGCTGACATCAAAGGCATAAGTCCCACAAAATGCATGCATCAGATACTGCTGGAAGAAGACTCCAAACCATCACGGGAGGCGCAGAGGCGATTGCATCCACCTATGAAGGTGGTCGTGAAGAAAGAAGTCCTAAAGCTTTTGGACGTTGGAATCATCTATCCAATTAGTGACTCCAAGTGGGTGAGCCCAGTCCAGGTCGTGCCAAAGAAAAGTGGGATCACAGTGGTTAAAAACGAGCAGGATGAGCTTGTACCTCAACGGATTCAAACAGGATGGAGAGTGTGCATTGACTATCAAAAGCTAAATATAACCACACGCAAGGACCACTTTCCTTTGCCCTTCATTGATCAAATGCTCGAGCGCATGGCTGGACACTCCCACTATTGCTTCTTGGACGGCTACTCAGGATACAATCAGATTGCTATTGCACCCGAAGATCAAGAAAAAACAACATTCACATGCCCATATGGCACCTTTGCATACAGAAGAATGCCGTTTGGATTGTGCAATGCCCCAGCTACCTTTCAGCGTTGCATGATGAGAATCTTCTCCGATATGGTGGAAGATATAATTGAAGTATTCATGGACGACTTCTCAGTGTTTGGACATTCATTCGAATTGTGCTTAGTTAACCTAACCCGAGTACTGGAACGGTGCAGAGAAAGCAACTTAGTGCTGAACTGGGAAAAGTGCCATTTCATGGTATAACAGGGAATTGTCTTGGGTCATGTGATCTCTAGCCGAGGCATAGAAGTGGACAAAGCAAAATTAGACATAGTAGAGAGGCTGCCGTACCCCACTACAGTCAAAGAGGTTCGATCGTTCTTAGGGCATGCTGGCTTTTACCGCAGATTTATCAAAGATTTCTCGAAAATCACAAGACCTTTGTGTGATCTTCTAGCCAAGGACGCCACATTTGAGTTCACTAAGGGATGCCGTGAGGCATTCAAGACACTCAAGGCAAAGCTCACGGCATCACCCATCATCATGCCACCGAATTGGGACTTACCATTCGAACTAATGTGTGATGCCTCAGACTTCGCCATAGGAGCGGTTTTGGGACAGCGTGTTGACAAGCTCCCTCATGTCATTTACTACGCAAGTCGAACCCTGAATGATGCCCAGCTGAACTACTCCACCACCGAGAAGGAGCTCCTTGCTGTTATCTTTTCCCTTGAGAAGTTCCGCTCATATCTAATTCAAACCAAGGTCATAGTATACACGAATCATGCTGCCTTGAAGTATCTGCTCACTAAAAAGGACGCCAAGCCAAGGTTGCTACGTTGGATGCCACTGCTCCAGGAATTCAACCTTGAAATCAGAGACAAGAAGGGCAGCGAAAACGTGGTCACTGACCATATGAGCCGATTGCTTCACAGTTCCAATGAAGAGGCTGATCAGTTGCCCCTCCTCGAGACCTTTCCTGACGAACAGCTCTTCGCAATCCAAGCTATTGATCCATGGTATGCCGATCTCATTAATTACCTTGTCACTAAGCAAATTCCTTCATCTTTAAACAGGTACCAAAAGGACAAGCTGGCTAAACAAGCTAAGTACTTCATATGGGATGAGCCATACCTATGGAAGCATTGTCCAGACCAAATCATTCGGCGCTGCATCCCAGAAGACGAGATGAAATCCGTCTTGACATTTTGCCATAGTTTGGCATGTGGGGGCCATTTTGGAGCTAAGAAGACAGCCCTCAAGGTACTACAAAGTGGACTCTACTGGCCCACACTTTTCAAGGATGCACACAAATTTGTACTCACCTGTGACCGCTGCCAACGCCTAGGTAACATCGGCCCTCGCAATCAAATGCCATTACACCCTATTCTTGTGGTCGAAATCTTCGACGTTTGGGGCATTGATTTTATGGGGCCTTTTCCGAATTCCTTTGGAAATCTTTATATCCTGCTTGCAGTTGATTATGTCTCCAAATGGGTGGAAGAAATTCCCACCAAAACTAACGACGCCAAAGTAGTGGTGCGTTTTTTACAGAGTCACATCTTAGCCAGATTCGGCGCACCTAGGGCAATCATCAGTGATAGGGGGGCACACTTCTGCAATCATTCGTTTGCAGCCCTAATGAAGAATTATGGCGTGACCCACAAGGTCTCAACACCGTATCACCCTCAAACGAGTGGCCAAGCGGAAGTGTCCAATCGGGAAGTAAAGGCCATATTGGAAAAAATGGTAAATCCTAACCGCAAAGATTGGTCCAGCAAATTGAATGATGCGCTGTGGGCCTATCGGACTGCATACAAGACCCCGATTGGCATGTCTCCCTTCCGGCTTGTTTTTGGAAAAGGCTGCCACCTACCAGTGGAATTGGAGCATAAAGCATTCTGGGCTATTAAGCAGATGAACCTGAACTTCGATGATGCTGGAATACATAGGAAGCTTCAGCTAAGTGAATTAGAGGAGTTGCGAAACGAGGCCTTTGACAGTGCTCGTATCTACAAGGAAAAGACCAAAGCTTTCCATGACAAGCGCATTCAGCCCAAGGACTTTCACATCGGACAGGAAGTCCTCCTCTTTGACTCCCGGCTCAGACTAATGCCAGGTAAGTTGCGTTCAAGATGGACTGGACCATTTATTATTACTAACGTTTTTCCTCATGGTGCAGTTGAAATCTAGCACCCGGAACGGCAGGATCCATTCAAGGTAAATGGCCACCGTCTCAAACACTACTTCAAGGACCTTTCTAATCCAAGCGCAGTCAACCCTGCAACTCCGCATGCGCCCAGCTCCTAGCATGCCAGCCCCGTCTTGCCTAGATGTTAAATAAAGCGCTCCTAGGAGGCAGCCTAGCCCTGGTTTGTATTTCTTACTTCCTTTTCTGTTTCTGCCCGTTATATCTCTCAAACCTTTCTACTGTTGTCATGCTTACTGTTTATCACATTGAGGACAATGTTCAGTTTAGGTTTGGGGGTGTGGATTTAAAATTTTGCATATAGAAACAAGTAGGTTTGGGGGATACACGGCAAGGACATTTAAATTTCTGCTTGTGATTAGTATGATAACTTGTTAATAGGAATGTAAATGCTAAGTTAACTATCTTTGCTTTACTAAGAGTCATGCCATGGTCAAGTAGTTCATAATTTGCACTTCACAATGCCATGTTTTAAGTGAGTAAGTAAACGAAATAACTGAATTTGAGTGAACCTTAGAAAATTAGTGGAGACTACCCTGTGAGATCTTTGAGCCTACTTGCCATTCTTTCTGCGGGATATACTTGTTTCTACTCTTAAATACTCATCACTTTTGTTCTTAATTGTTGATCTCATTACATCATATTTGCATTGAATTTTAAAGAACTAACATCATTTAGATACTCTTGATTTAATGTGTGGTTTGCCATAAGAAGTGATGTAGGCTATGTATGCTTTAACCTCTAAAGGCTTGATCCTACCCTATTGCATGCTCCCTAAGCCAATTTTGAAGCCAAACACTCAGCCTTTTCTTTCATCACCCAAAGTATAACCTAACCCAAAATACTTAGCCATTCATCACAGCCATACCCTATAACCTCAGTTTGTGCTAAGGTTGCCATAAATGAGATTCATGGTGAGAATGAGAGGTGAAAGAAGATGATGCCCAATTCAAAGGACATTGGCGTCAATTCAAAGTTCAAAATTAAAGAAAATATTTACAAGTTGCAAGCTGCACGAAAGTTTGAGGAAATCATTGCATGATCTTGGTTCAAACGCAATTCAAAGAACAGAAAAAAAACATTCAAATCAAAAGAAAGAAAGAAACGTTGAGAAAAAGAAGGAAAAAATAAGTGAAAAAACAAAGTAAATTCAGCCAAGTGAGCCAAGAGCCTCAAAATAAGCCACAAGAGCCTCAAAATAAGTCATCAAGAAATCACAATGCCGTGGACCTTAAGAAAGGATTCAGTTCAGAAATTCCAAGTTCAATTCATGACTTCTCATGCCTTGGCACAACTCAGGTTCTTTGAATCCCATCCTTCCTTGCTAAACCCCAAAGCTTAGCCCCATTACAACCTAAAAAGGAAGACCTAACTGATCTTATGGACAATCATGCTGAGGATTAAGGTACGTATCTATGTTCTTAAAGTTCAATTTCTTTCATGAGATCTTTATTTCCATAAAGTGCTATTCTTCATTGTTACTCATATGTGATTAAATTTGAATTTCATAACATAAACTCATCACATATGCTTGAAAAGAGTGTAAGCCTAGGATTCTTGTGCGAATTGAGAGTTGCCTAGTGAGGATTAGAGTCGAGGAGAAATCTTTCTAGGGCACTTAGATGAAGTTGTTTTCAAACTTGATCACCTGAAAATATTGGCATTTATACACATACACCTTCACATGACACTCACGGCTATGGCATTCCTTTTAGTTCTGCAAAGCATGTCTACTTACTTTGATTCTTATTAGCTTGTTAAGAGTACTATATCTAGCATCTTTTTGTTTAAGTAAAACGTTTGTGGGTATCGTGCTGTTATAACCCTCAGGAGAAAAAACTCCTCCTACTAGGTGAACCTAGGGGTTTAAATGTTCTATCTTAACTAAAATTGAGTCTTTTCATTTTGTTAGCGTTTGTTTTGCTCAGGGACTAGCAAAAGATAGGTTTGGGGGTATTTGATCAGCCGTTATTTATGCATCATTTTGATGTCTTTATATGCCTCTCTTACATGTCTTTTGAATGATTTCGTGCCATCAATAGTAGAAAATGATCAATCTTGTGAGACTTGTGCAGAGTTAGAAAGATAGGTAAAATCTGGAAGAACGCAAAAAGAATGACTCAAATCGGAGTCCAGATGAAGGAGATGTCCTCATTTCAATATCAGGTCCTGAACGGAGTCCTGAGTGCGCCAGTGCGCCTATTTTGGGCCACTGGCCAAGTACCTCATATCAGGCCCTCCGGGTCTCAAACCTGTGTTTCATGGCATCAAGGTCAAGTCCTAGAAGTGCCAAGGTCGCGCCAAGGCAGGTCGAGGACATGTCCCAAGAACTCCCATCCGAGCCAAGATGTGGGCCTAAGCGGGGGTCCCTGTTCCGCCAGCGGTGGATCAGAGGTTCTCCGTCTGCGCTAAGCCTGACAACATTTGCGCGAAGCCTGAATGAAGATGCGCTTCTACTATACTCATGATGTGCTTCAAAAGCGCAGTCCCAGATCCTGATTACGAAGACAGTCCAAAATCCAAGTTTGGCCAGCTTGCGTTCCCACTTGCCAGCTTGCATTCACACTCCCAGCCGTGTTCTGATTGGTTCTAATAGATTTAAGGACTTTGTAATTAATTAAAAGTACAATAACTTTCCCTATCCTTAAAGGACATGGTTTTACCAATCCTTATAGGACATAGGTTTGACCAATCCTTATAGAACAAGGTTTTCCCTTTGTCTATAAAAGGGAGCCTTTGTTCAGTGTTTTAGGGAGGAGATAATTAGCTAGAGGCATTTTTGGGAGATACAGAGACACCTTAGCCGCATATAGTATTTTGGTTTTTTAGAGTTTTACGTTAAAGCTTGGTTCTTCCCGAAGTCGAGTGTGTTGGACGTGGAGCTTGGAGAAGAAGGCTCTGCCGTGTCTTCTGCTGCACTTGTTCTTCACAATATCTTCTGTACCCTTATTTTCATTATTGCAATTTACTTATGAATTCAATTATATTTGTTTCAATTTCAGTTATGTGTGAGTAGTCATTAGGATTAGGGCTGCTTGAAGCCCTAGCCATGTTAGCTTGTTGATTGGATTTCTGGCTCTTGATTATGATTGCTATGCATGCTGAATAAGTTGGATTACTATGCTTAATGACCTTAATTTATTCCTATAAGATTAGCTACCTTGTTTGCATATAATTATATATGTAATTGCTTGAGTGACCGTCATATCATCTTGTGATTTGGAGCATCGAAAGTATTCTTACTTGTAATCTTAACTCATAACGACCTAGGATTGCATGTCACTTTGCTAGGCTAATGTGGTGTCATTAAATTCTCTTTAAACTTCATGCATCATCTTAAAAGGTAGGTGATAGACGTTCTAGGCATATGCCCTGTTTAGAACATGCTAAGTAAGAGGGAATAAGATGTGTCTAGTGAACCAACGCCAGGTCCTAGGCACGGGCACCTAATTCAGAAAATGCATAGTAATTTGGTCAAGGAAATCTGGTTAAGAGCTATATTTTGTTAGAGTGGATAGTAAGCCTTAATTCGCCTTAGTTAATAATCAATCAATCGTTAATTCTTGCATTGTTATTTTCTGCCTTTTATTTTGCTTGTCTTTAAATTTCAGTTCTCACATCATAAACCCCCCTGCGTGTGTGTGTGTGTGTGTGTGTGTGTTTTCACTAAGTTAATAAATCTGAACTAAAGTGGTCATAACGTTGATACAAGTCCTCGAGGGATCGACTCTTGCTGTGCTACTATACTATTCTTATCGATTTGTGCACTTGCAAGGATTTTATAACTGTTAGAATTGAATTGCATATTTCTTGCTCTTTAATTCTACCAACAGTCACAACTGGCTATTTCTGTGACGGAGGCGGAAGAACTCTAGGTGGTGGAAGAGGTGAGGACGGAGCAGTGTTCTCGGTGGTTTATTGTGGGACGCCCACTCTCGACCAAGGCATACCACAACGATGCCTTGATTGGCACGTGACGGTCTATTTGGCATGTGTGGGATGGGATTCTTAAAAGACGTCTATTGTATCACTCATTCGACTAGTGATAGGCCCATGATTTTTGGGCTGGGGCCAAGGGCTCGAGGTCTAAATGTGAACAAACCAGCAAGTCCACCTAGGGCTGGTGTGGTCCGTCCTTTCGCCACGGCTTTTAGGACTTCTGCTGATGAGTCTATGCATGGGTACGCAGGGAGAGGAGGCTGGTGATCAGGCTGCGGTTGAGCAGTTTAAGAAACAGAGAGTGGAGGGGGATTTTTTGCCAAATTCTGGCCTACTTGTGCAGGCGGACTCTCGACCTGGTTTGTCCAGTTTGCATGATAGTACAGTGAGCAGGTCTGCTGCTTCTAGTCTCACGGTGGGGGAAAATTTGGTGACACCAATGAGTGTGGCTAGGGAGACCTAGCGTCTAGTCCCCGTTTCAGTAGTTACGGCCAAGATCAGCGAGGGGATTAAGGGGAAAGAAAAGCGTCAGGAAGATGATGAGGTACCGGCTACGTTAAAACAAAAACAGGGAAACGAGCGGCACCGGGGGTTTTATCTGGGGGGCACCCGATCGAAACTGAGTCCTCAGAAACAAAAGTCCTTGAGGCTTTCAGCAGTCCAGGAGAAGGAACAAGCATGCTCTGGTTCTGGAAATTCTTCAGTAGCGAAGGCTACTCACGTGATGGGGTCAAAAGACATGACCCAACACGAGCTATGAGTCTCCTGTGTTGGAACGTCCGTGGGCTGGGAAGTCCATGGGTTCAACATGCATTGAGGTACTTGTTCAGTCATTATTTTATGCATCATTTTGATGTCTTTATATGCCTCTCTTACATGTCTTTTGAATGATTTAGTGCCATCAATAGTAGAAAATGATCAATCTTGTGAGACTTGTGTAGATTTAGAAAGATAGGAAAATTATGAGAAGAACGCGAAAAGAATGACCCAAATCGGAGTTGAGATGAAGGAGATGTCCTCATTTCAATATCATGCCCTGAACTGGGTCCTGAGTGCGTCTATTCTAGGTCCTTGGGCAAGTACCTCATATCATGCCATCTGGATCCCAAACCTGTGTCTCATGACATCAAGTTCATGTCTTAGAAGTGCCAAGGTCATGCCAGGACATGTCGAGTACATGTCCCAAGAACTTCCCATCCGAGCCCAGCCTCTGCGCCTAAACCCTGGTTTCTGTTCCACCAGCGGTGGAAGAAAGTTCGTCCTCTGCGCTAAGCCTGACAACCTATGCGCCTAGCCTGAAAAAAGATGCGCTTCTACTATGCTCATGGTGTGCCTCAAAAAGTGCAATCCCAGATCTCTATGACGAAGACATTCCAGGGGCCAAGTTCTAAGTTCCAGCGTCTGTCGAGTACATGTCTTCGAAGTGCCAAGGTCATGCCAGGACATGTCAAGTACATGTCCCAAGAACTTCCCATCCGAGCCCAGCCTCTGCGCCTAAACCCTGGTTTCTGTTCCACCAGTGGTGGAAGAAAGTTCGTCCTCTGCGCTAAGCCTGACAACCTATGCGCCTAGCCTAAAAAAAGATGCGCTTCTACTATGCTCATGGTGTGCCTCAAAAAGTGCAATCCCATATCACTTTGACGTAGACATTCCAGGGGCCAAGTTCTAAATTCCAGCGTCTGACCGTGGGAAGACCGCGGGCTGCCCGCGGCCAGCTTGTGTTCCCACTTGCCAGCTTGCATTCACACTCCCAACCGTGTTCTGATTGGTTCTGATAGGTTTTAGGGACTTTGTAATTACTTAGAAGTTTAATAACTGTTCTAGAACACTCTAGGCTAGGGTTTCTAATTCCAATCCTTGTAGGACAAGGTTTTCCTTTTGTCTATAAAAGGGAGCCTTTGTTCATTATTTGGAGGGGAATATTTTTGACACCATTGTTTTAGACGATATTTTTTTACACACAGTATTTTGCAGATTTAGACACCTTAGCCGCAAAACATCATTGTACTCCAATTTTCAGTTTTAAACAGTTTCTTATTTTCTTCACTTTTTGGGCGTGGAGCTTGGAGAGGAAGGCCCTGTCGTGTTTTCTGTTGTGCCTATTCTTCAACAATCTCTTTTGTAACCGTATTTTTATTATTGCAATTTACTTATGATTTCAATTATAGTTATTTTAATTTTAGTTATGACTGAGTAGTTCCTTTTAGGATTAGGGGTGCTTGAAGGCCTAGCCATGTTAGTTCATTGATTAGATTTCTGGCTCTTGATTATGATTGCTATGCATGCTGAATAGGTCAGATTACTATGCTTAATGACCTTAATTTATGACTATAAGATTAGCCACCTTGTTTGCGTATAATTATTGATGTAATTGCTTGAGTGACCGTCATATCATCTTGTGATTTGTAGCATCGAGGGTATTTGGGATACTTATCTGTAATCTTAACTCATGACGACTTAGGATTGCATGCCATTTTTCTAGGATAGTGTGGTGTCATTAAATTCTCTTTGTACTTCATTTCTCATGTACATATGAACAACTCATACATGGATATGGGACCATGGAATTTTCCATACATGGAGACAGAGCTTGGAACGATCCATACCCAACTTCATTCAATCAGGGGTGGAGCAATTACGAAAACCCAGAACAATACAACACAGGGTGGAGCAATTAGCCGAAATTCCATTATCAAGAAAACCCAGAACCATACAACCCATGATGGTGCAAGCAGCCTAATTTCACATGGAACTCCCCTCAAATAGTACCTCCTGACCTCTAACCTTCGCAGAGGGCCTTGATACAATGCATGGAGGCTTGTACTCAAAGAATGGCAGCCGATTCTGAAGAAATCCGAGAGCTAAACCAGCGCATGGAGAAGAGACTGGAAAAGTGTATGAGGGGGTTTGAGTTCAACATGCGCCAAATCGAAGAAAGGGCATGTTCCCCACCAAGTGAGGCTGTGAATGATGATCATGATTGAGCTATCATCGAGCCAACACTTTGACAAGTGCTTGCCATGGAGGATGCGAAGTCCACCCAACCTTCGCTGTGGACCATGATACAAAGCATGGAGGCTTGTAATCAGAACCATCACACATATGAAAAGCATAATGAGGACACCATCAAGCTAACACTTCGACAAGTGCTTGCCATGGATGCCATGAATTCCACCTAAGGCCATGCCGTGACAGTGTCTCCCGATTCTGCTCAGATTGAGCAATGGGACGCACCTAATTCATACCCTCCAATATAATTTTCCTTTTATAATGTTTCTGATTCTGATTTCACGTCTAACTATACCTCTTTGCCTTGCACTCACAAATTGAAAAGCGAAACGAAAGAAAACTGGGAAGAAGAGAATAGGACAGATGATGGTGACAAGGACATCCAGGTCAAACCCAATCCCATGCCCTATGTGTTGCCCAGCAGCAACGCACTGCCCCAAGCCGTGTCCCACAGCCATGACCACGTTCTGCCATATGACGCGCTTGAGTCTCTCCCCCAAATCTAGCCTCAAGCTGCACATTCCCTGCCGCAGCCCTGGACCAGCCCCTACTGCAGAACTGGGACCCTGCCATGTTCTAGGACTTGCCTACTACCCTACCGCAAACCCAGGATCCTGCTGAGTCCCAGGACTCGCCAGATGCCCTGCCACAGAACCTGGACATGTCCAGGGCACACCTTCAACTCGCCAAGCTGCGCAAACTGATTCACTACATGGCAAGTCTTTAGCCACTGCACCAGAACCTTCCCAGCCCGCATCTGAGACGCGCAACGCTGTGGCCAAGCTTCAAGACACGTCCACGGAAAAACTCAAGGACCAGTCCGTGCCTCCAAACCTGCACCCCATCCCGTGCCTCCCAATCTGCAGCTAGCCTTGTCTCAGCACATGCCCACAAACAAAGACCCGATTTTGAAATTAAATGCGCCTTCTCAACTCAATCCCGAAACACTTAACTTTCATTTTAATAAGAAAAACTTCAATTTGAATTCTGATTTAGCTCCTAATGCTGTTGAACTTTTCCTGTCCAGGATCCACCATAAAAACACAAAGAATATGCTAAAGGTCCTCAACTTGGTCCCCCTCTTCAAGTTCCGAAGGAAAAATCAACGGAAGGGACCAAGGATGAAGTCTAGAACGTACAAGGCACAACCAAAGCTATTCTCCAATGAGTAGTGTCCAAGGAAGACATTCCAGAATGGACAGAAACTGCTCTTATTCAAATCACTCCTCAATCTCTTTCCCGATAAGTTATGTTCTCGTCGCTGGATTCCTTTGTGTGTTTCTATCCTTTTTCTCCATGATGCATCGCAGATTCTATAGCAAGAGGCTCATAATCGTTTCCATGTTGACGCTGAAATCCTACGCACACCATCAAATGCCTAGAATGTCGGCCCTGTCTTGCCTAGACGTTAAATAAAGCGCTCCTAGGAGGCAACCTAGCCCTAGCTTGTATTTTTCTCCTCCGTTGCTGTTTCTGCCCTTTATATCTCTCAAACCGTTGTACTATTTTCATGCATATTACTTATCACATTGAGGACAATGTTCAGTTTAGGTTTGGGGGTATGGATTGAATGTTTGCATATAGAAACAAGTAGGTTTAGGGGTGATACACGACCATAACTTTTGTATTTTCAGCCTTACTTTTTTTTGTTGTGTTTAGTTAGTTACTTAATTTTTTTCTTTTGATTAGTATGATAACTTTTTAATAGGGATGTATATGCTAAGTTAACTATCTTAGCCTTACTAACAGTCATGCCATGGTCAAGTAGTTCATAATCTGCACTTCACAATGCCATATTTTAAGTGATTAAGTGAACAAAACAACTGAATTTGAGTGAGGTTTAGAAAATTAGTGGAGACTTCCCTATGAGATTTTTTAGCCTAATTGCCATTCTTTCTGAGGGATATACTTGTTTCTACTCTTAAAACACTCATCGCTTTTGTTCTTAATTTCTAATCTCATTACATCATTTTGCATTGAATTTTAAAGAACTAACAACATTTAGATACTCTTGATTTAATGTGTAGTTTACCATAAGAAGTGATGCAGGTTATGTGTGCTTTAACCTCTAAAGGCCTTATCCTAGCCATTTGCATGCTCCCTAAGCCAACTTTGAAGCCAAACACTTAGCCTTTTCTTTCATCACCTAAAGTATAACCTAATCGAAATACTTAGCCATTCATCACAACCATACCCTATAACCTCAGTTTGTGTTACCCTAAATGAGATTCATGGTGAGAATGAGAGGTGAAAGAAAATGCTGCCCAATTCCAAGGACATTGGCGTCAATTCAAAGTTCAAATGTTTAAAGAAAAGCTTACAGATGACAAGCTGCAAGAGAGTTTGAGGAAATCATTGCATGAACTTGGTTCCATTCAATTCAAAGAAAAAGAACAAAAATAAAGAAATCAAAAGAAAGAAAGAAACGTTGAAATAGAAAAGAAAAGAAAAAAAAAGTGAAAAACAAAGTGAATTGAGCCAAGTGAGCCAAGAGCCTCAAAATAAGCCAAGAGCCTCAAAATAAGCCATCAAGAAAGCACAAGCCGTGGGCCTTAAGCAAGGATTCAGTTCAGAAATTCCAAGTTCGAGTCATGACTTCTAATGCCTTGGCAAAGCTCAGGTTCTTTGAATCCCATCCTTCCTTTCTAAACCCTGAAGCTTAGCCCTGTTACAACCCTAAAAGGAAGACCTAACTGATTTTATGGACAATCATGCGGAGGATTAAGATATGTATCTATGTTCTTAAAGTTCAATTCCTTTCACGACATTTTAATTTCCATAAAGTGCTATTCTTCATTAATACTCATATGTGATTAAATTTGAATTTCATAACATAAACTCATTACATATGCTTGAAAAGAGTGATAGCCTAGGATTCTTGTACGAATTGAGAGTTACCTAGTGAGGATTAGAGTCGAGGCAAAATATTTCTAGAGCACTTAGATGAAGTTGTTTACAAACATAATCACTTGAAATATTGGCACTTAAACACTACACCTGCACATGACACTCACGACTATGGCATTCCTTTTAGTTCTGCAAACCATGTTTACTTCCTTTGATTCTTATTAGCTTGTTAAAAGTATTATCTCTAGCATCTTATTTTTTTTAGTAAAATGTTTGTGGGTATCATACTGCTATAACCCTCAAGAGACAAAACTACTCCAACTAGGTGAACCTAGGGGTTTAAATGTTCTATCTTAACTAAGATCGAGTCTTTTCATTTTGTTAAAGTTTGTTTTGCTCAGGGACTAGCAAAAGATAAGTTTGGGGGTATTTGTTCAATCATTATTTATGCATCATTTTGATGTCTTTATATGTCTCTCTTACATGTCTTTTGAATGATTTCATGCCATCAATAGTAGAAATGATCAATCTTGTGAGACTCGTGCAGATTTAGAAAGATAGGCAAATTCCGAGAAGAACGCGAAAAGAATGACTTGAATTGGAATTCAGATGAAGGAGATGTCCTCATTTCATAATCAGGTCCTGAACTGGGTCCTAAGTGCGCCAGTGCGCCTATTCTAGGTCCTTGGTCAAGTACCTCATATCATGTCATCCAAGTCCCAAACCTGTGTCTCGTGACATCAAGTTCATGTCCTAGAACTGCCAAGGTCATGCTAGGACATGTCGAGTACATGTCCCAAGAACTTCCCATCCGAGCCCCGCCTCTGCGCCTAAACCCTGGTTTCTGTTCCGCCAGCGGTGGAACAAAGTTCGTCCTCTGCGCTAAGCCTGACAACCTGTGTGCCTAGCCTGAAAAAAGATGCGCTTCTACTATGCTCATGGTGTGCCTCAAAAGCGCAGTCTCAAATCTCTATGACGAAGACATTCCAGGGGCCAAGTTCTAAGTTCCAGCGTCTGACCGTGGGAAGGCCGCGGGCTGCCCGCGACCAGCTTGTGTTCCCACTTGCCAGCTTGCATTCACACTCCCAACCGTGTTCTGATTAGTTCTGATAGGTTTTAGGGACTTTGTAATTACTTAGAAATTTAATAATTGTTCTAGAACACTCTAGGCTATGGTTTCTAATTCCAATCCTTGTAGGACAATGTTTTCCTTTTGTCTATAAAAGAGAGCCTTTTCTCATTATTTGGAGGGGAATATTTTTAACACCATTGTTTTAGACGATATTCTTTTACACACAATATTTTGGAGATTTAGACACCTTAGCCGCAAAACATCATTGTACTCCAGTTTTCAGTTTTAAACAGTTTCTTATTTTCTGCACTTTTTGGGCGTGGAGCTTGGATAGGAAGGCCCTGCCGTGTTTTCTGTTGTGCCTATTCTTCAACAATCTCTTTTGTAACCGTATTTTTATTATTGCAATTTACTTATGATTTCAATTATAGTTGCTTTAATTTCAGTTATGAGTGAGTAGTTCCTTTTAGGATTAGGGCTGCTTGAAGCCCTAGCCATGTTAGTTCATTGATTAGATTTCTGGCTCTTGATTATGATTGCTATGCATGCTGAATAAGTTAGATTACTATTCTTAATGACCTTAATTAATGTCTATAAGAGTAGCTACCTTGTTTGCGTATAATTATTGATGTAATTGCTTGAGTGACCATCATATCATCTTGTGATTTGTAGCATCGAGGGTATTTGGGACACTTACCTGTAATCTTAACTCATGACGACTTAGGATTGCATGCCACTTTTCTAGGCTAGTGTGGTGTCATTAAATTCTCTTTGTACTTCATGCATCATCTTAAACGATAGGTGATAGAAGCTTTAGGCATATGCTCTGTTTAGAACATGCTAAGTAAGAGGGAATAAGATGTGCCTAGTGAACCAACGCCAGGACCTAGGCACAGGCACCTAATTCAGAGAATGCATAGTAATTAGGTCAAGGAAATTTGATTAGTAACTATAATTGGTTAGAGTGGATAGTAAGCCTTAATTCGCCTTAGTTAACTGAGTTTGTGAAAGGGGTGGGGGATAATTCGTTTCACTTCACCGATTTTTATGGAAATCCAAAAGTCAGGTTTTGTAGAGTTTCTTAGGACCTCATTCGTCGACCAAATTATGATCCTAATAGTCCGTGGCTAGTGGGGGAGGGGGGATTTCAACGAAGTAGAGAATGGTAATGAACAGATGGGTCGTCAAATTAGACCTCAAACAAAGATAGATGATTTCTGCGGTGCTATGGAAGATTATGGCGTTATGTTGATTCCCTTTAGGGGCCATAAGTTCACTTGGACAAACCGGTGGAGAGGGGATGGCCAGGTTAAAGTTAGATTGGATAGGGTGATGGTCAATGCTGCATTCTTACATTTGAGTTCGGATTGCTTGTCTTTTCATCTCAATTCCTAGGCTTATGATCATTTACCTATTTGGACTCAAATCAGTTCACATTCTTCACAGAGGAGGAGAGGGCGGCGTTTCTTTTTTGAGGAGTTGTGGACCAAAACTGAGGGACGTAAGGACATTATCATCTTGGTTTGGGAGGGAGGTGCATATTCTTTGCCATATAAACTTGAATTTTGTAAGCAGTCGCTGCGGAGTTGGATTCGGGATTCAGTAGGCAATATTCTGAAACAAATTAAAAAGCTACAATCTAATAGTGAGTTGCAACTTCAAAGACAACTTGATTTAGAACTGGACTCTCTTCGTGCTAGGGAAGAATTACTTTGGAGGCAGCGATGACGAATCAATTGGATACGTGACGGCGATTGTAACACAAAAGTTTTCCATCAATTTGCAAAGGAGAGAGGCAGGCGGAACTTTATTGCTGGAGTGTTTGACTCAACAAACTGCTGGTATTCTGAATCAGGTATGGGACAAGTTTTTGAACGGTACTTTGCTGAGTTATTTTGCAGTTCAGGTCATGTCTCATTAGATAATGTGTTGGGGGCTGTCACTTCTTCTGTGACGTCGGATCAGAATGTTGAGTTGGGCAGGCCATTTATTCGAGAGGAAATTAAGGCTGCATTGTTTCAGATGTTTCCCACTAAGGCTCCGGGAGTTTATGGTATGCCTACTCTTTTTTATCAGAAGTATTGGGATGTGGTGGGTGATGATGTTGTAGGTTTTTGTTTGGGGGTCCTAAATGACGGTTTGAGTGTTCCTGATATTAATCACAAGCTGATTTTTCGAATTCCTAAGATGGATCACCCAACCAAGGTTACTGAGTTCCGGCCTATTGCACTATGCCGAGTATTATAAGAAATTATTTCCAAAACAATTGTGAACAGAATGAAGGTGATCATGCCCTCAATTATTTCTGAATATCAGAGTGCTTTTGTGCCATCCCAGTTGATTACTAACAATATCATTGCTGCTTTTGAAAGTATTCATGCTATTCGAAGAAGAGGTTCTAGTAATTTGAAGAAGATGGTATTGAAACTGGATATGTCAAAGGCGTATGATTGGGTTGAATGAGTTTTTTTGGAAGCTATGTTGAGGAAGCTTGGTTTTGATGAAAGATTTGTGAGGCTAATTATGGACTGTGTCACAACAGTCACCTATTCTATTCAAATTAGGGGGCACCCAACATGCCACATTGTGTTGACTCGAAGGCTAAGACAGGGTGATCCTTTTTCTCCCTATTTATTTTTTTTATGTGCTGAGGGTTTTTCTGCATTATTATCACAGGCTCAACATAGGAAGTTACTTCATGGAGTGTCAGTGGCCCCAGGGGCTCCCAGTTTATCTCATTTATGTTTTTTTGCAGATGATAGTTTGCTTTTCTGTAATGCACAACTGTCGGAATGTATGACCTTTTTATCCATCTTGAAGGAGTATGAAAGAGTATCCGGGCAAGTTGTTAATTTTGATAAATCTGCAGCTTCTTTTAGCCCTCATATGGACCCTATTTTGATCCGGTTGATTTCTAATTTGATGGGTACTCGGGTGGTAGACTTTCATGAGAGTTATTTGGGTTAACCAACGGTGGCCGTAAGAAATAAGAGGAAAATGTTTGGGAAGGTAAGGGATGCATTGCGAAACCAGTTAACCACTTGGAATGCTAAACTGTTGTCGGCTGCGGGGAAGGAAGTGTTAGTTAAAGCGGTTGCTTAAGCTCTCCCAACCTAATCTATGAGCGTGTTTCAGTTGGCCCGGACCTTGTTTCTTCATGAGTTATCTGCCCAAGTTGCTTGGTTTTGGTGGGGGAAAGCAGGTTGTCGAAGCATACACTAGTTGAGTTGGCATAAACTTTGTTGTCCTAAGAGCCGAGGGGGGTTGGGTTTTAAAAATTTTGAGGCCTTTAATAAGGCTATGGTGGCTAAACAAGCCTAGCATCTTTTGGAGTTTTCGGACTCTTTGGTGGCTTGTATGTAAAGGGCCCGATATTTCTCAAATGGTAACCTGATGTTGGCTAAAATTGGAGCGGCACCTTCACAAATTTGGAGATCGATTTTATGGGGCCGAGAGGTCATTCAGGAGGGTCTAATTTGTCGGGTGGGCATAAGAGAATCTATCTCAGTGTTTGATGATAAGTGGATTCCAAAGCTGGTCACTTTCAAGCCTATTTTAAACATGGGGCTTTCCTTGGATGCTAAGGTAGCCGATTTAATCACGCCGAATGGGACTTGGAATGGTAATTTGTTAGAACATGTTTTTTGTCAAGAAGATGTTGCTGCTATTTGTGGGTTACCCCTTAGTTCAACGGTGGTATTTGCTGATGGGAGATATTGGTTTTACATATCTGATGGGAAGTACTAAGTTAAGTCTGGTTATTATATAGCTTTGTCCCAGGTGGATTCTATAATGATGGGAGGTAGTGAAAGTTCCTCTTTGTTTATTGCTGAGCAGTATTGGAAGAAACTGTGGAGGTTGAATGTGGCTACTAAGTTGAAGTTATTTGGGTGGAGGGCCAGTCTAGAGATCCTTCCGACGTCCTTGAATCTATTCACTAGGAAGGTTATTCCTTCGGGGATTTGTGTTCGTTGTGGGAAGAAGTTAGAAGAAGTTTTCCATGCCATATGGAGTTGTAAGCACAGTCAAAAGTTTTGGAGGGCTACTAATTTCAATATGTCCAAATTTCCTGAACAGGGCCGGTTCATGGATTTGTTTGATGCTGTAGTAGGTTCGTTTTCTAAATTGGATCTCGATCGGTTTATGCATGTATGTTGGCAGGTTTGGAACTCACAAAATGGTGCACTTCACCACCTCTATGCTAAAGAGATTCATGTTCAGATTGAGCAAGTTTCGGAGGCATACAGCAGCTTTGCTGCTCTCCATTGCAGACTGATGCAATTACAGGTTCCCAGATTAGTAAGATGGAAAAATCCAGCTCCTCCCTTCCTCAAAATTAACTGTGATGGGGCTGTGCATAGTCATCGGTTGCTAAGGGGGGTGGGAGAGCAATTCGGGATTCAGATGGTGGACTAGTTGCGGGTTTTGCAGGGCCAGGATTGTCGGGGTTGTCAGTCTTATTAGTTGAGTTTGAGGCTATAAGGGCTGGTTTATGTTTTAGTCTGGAGCTGGGTTTGAGCATAACAGAGGTTGAAACAGAGTCCCAGGCAGCAGTGGCTGCCATCACAGCAGTGACGCAGAATTGGGGCAGCGGTGCTTTGCCGACATTGGAGGTACTGAAACTGATGAAGCGGTTGGGATTGCAGCTTTCACAGCTGGTTTTTGCCCTACGCACAGCCAATAAAGTGGCTTACGGTCTGGCGCAGGAAGGACTGCGTTCTCAGCAGTGGGTGCGGTGGATTGCCCCAGCGCCACCGTGGCTGGAGTGCTTGGAAGAGTCGGATATGGTAGTTTAGTGGGTGTTTTGAAGCCTAACAATTTAATGTTTTTCAGTTGTAATTTTTTTGTGTTGGGTGGGACACTCTTTTTCTTCACTTAATTTTTTCTGGATTAATTAAATTTTTATAGTGAGATTTTAATGAGGCCCGTGAGCTATCTTGCCCCTAACTACTTTCATATAATTCTTCATGATATCTCCAATTTGATCAAAAATAAATAAATTACCAATCCTCATCCAATCACCGTGCCCATCAAACTCACATCAAATGTTCACTTATCATTTAATTGCTCGTATTTTTTAAAGTTTGACCCCCAAAATGATCAACTTAATTCTCTATTATTTATTTTTTGATAATATTTAAGTGTTCAATTTGTTAATAATTCAAAAAGTAAGGAACGCACAAAAACCGCATTAAATAAAATTTAATGTTGGATATCGTTAAATTTATTACATTTGAAGCACATAAATATATCAAAGAACATTTAAAAAAAAATTACTTATGATAAATTATATTTAATATCCAACCTATAACATTTTTAGATAAAAATTTAAATAAAATATAAGTAAATACGATGATAAGATAAATTGGCTATTAGCATTTAGTAATGATTTAACGAAAAAGGCGAGGTCACATACTACTCTTTAGAATTATGTCCCCACTCTCATTCTCAGTCACCATCTTTCTCCATGAACGAAATTTCCAATTTTAAAACGTCCATGACATATAATCTAAATCAAGCAAAGATCTATTGCAAATTTAGACGACTGAAAAAGCGCAGAGATTTGCAAGAAAAGCAAGAAGGTGTAGTTGGATTTTGGAAAAATGGGATAGGCGCCCGCGATTGCCATTCTTGGAGCTGGAACCTTTGTGCGGACCCAATACATTCCCAGGCTCGCTGAGATCTCAAACCTCCTCCTTCTTAAAGCCATTTGGAGCCGCACAGAGGGAGGTACTGCAATTTTCTTCCTCTTTTTTTTTTTTCTGTTAATCAGTTTGTTTTGTTTTTTCCTCAATCAGTCTATCAGAGCTTTAAATGATGTTCATTTTGGTTTCACTGTAGGAATCTGCTAGAGGTGCCACTGAGATTGCTCGAAAACATTTTCCAGGAGTTGAATGCAAATGTAGTGATAAGGGTCTTGAAGAAATTGTTGGGGATAGTTCAATTATTGGTGTTGCAGTGGTTTTAGCTGGTCAAGCTCAGGTATAGCTTCCATTTGGATGTAAAGCTTGCTTCCTGTTTTAATTACCAAAGTTTGTTTGGTTAAATATTTTTTTTTGTGTGTGGCTATTTTACTCTTATGAGGATCTTTATATTGAATCATTGATGAATAGAATTACTGGAGTGCTACATATAATATGGATTGACTAAAACTCTGTTAGTGTTAATAACTCATGTAGGTTGATTTCTCACTGAGGCTGCTCAAGGCAGGGAAGCATGTCCTTCAAGGTTAGCTCTAACTTTGTTTGAACTGTAAATTTATGTGAGGATTTGATAGTTATCAACTGCCATCTGACGGACTGGTGCGTTCTTTTCTATTTGACTGACTTTAAAGAAGGATATGAAGAGACAATGTCAAATCCGCAGTTGCCGCAGTCCAAAGATCAACTCTATGACATCAAGCACAAGAAAAAACAAAGAACATATGTAAAAAGCAAGGCCCAATCAAAAAATCCAACAAAGGATCAAGCGGGAGTCATCTTCAACAATCAAGTTCCAAATGGTAAATGATTGGAGTTAAACACAATCGACTTGTCCATTGCAAACTCCAAGTCCTGATTGGCAAACGATCGGTCCAAGATACTCAATCAGAAAATGCCGGTTTAATGGGCTCAAATCCAAATTACCCAATAATCCAAAAGTTCTCAAGTCAAATCCAAGATGATTAGAGTTAAACATAGTGGACTTGTCCATTGCAAACTCCAAATCCCGACTGGCAAACGATCGGTCCAAGATACTCAATTAGAAAATGCCGGTTTAATGGGTTCAAATCCAAATCACCGATTAATCCACAAGCTCTCAAGTCAAATCCAAGATGATTGGAGTTAAATACAATGAACTCGTCCATTGCAAACTCTAAGTCCCAAACATCAAATGATCCAAGTGGTACAAAACCACCCAAAAGTCCAAAGTACTTGGTAAAAAGAAAACATCCCAAAAGCCCAAGTGGTAAAAAACCACAAAATATCGGATCTACGCCGGTTTGATTCCCGCAAAGGGATACGTAGGAAATCTAGCGTCCCTCTAGATTCAACCGCAACCAAACTTGAATCCCTGGTTCCCACCAACCAAATTCAGCCAACCCAATTTTCGAACTACGTTGGTTTGATCCCTCCAAGGGTACGTAGGCGATCTAGAATAAAATCTAGATGCAACCACAAGTCCAAACAGAATCCTTGGTTTACCCACACCAAATTCGCCCCAAATACCATCATACCCAAATTCATCCCAAGTACTACCATGGCCAAATTTGCCTCAAATACTACAACCACTATCCAAATTCCACCACCAAAAATCCCAAATGAACTACGAGTTGGCTTGATTACCTCAAAAGGATACGTAGGCAACTTGAAATTCAAGTGTAGCCACAAACCAAACAAACACACCTTCCCTCCAAATCCATGTTCATTTGTAATTTTAATCAAATGGTGTTTCCTTTATAATGGTGATAAAAATATTATTCTTATTAAGGATTGTAATTAAGAGGTTTTTATCTTGAATGAGTCGAACTCACAAAATAATAAAAACCATATTCTTCAATGAATATTGGTGAAATTGTGATGGGAAAAGTTTGTACTCAAATCGAAAATTTTTCTTAACATGGACTATGATGATACTGACAATGAATGGAACTGTCTATCATGTTGCTTTTCGCAAGTCTTTTCGGCTTGGTAAGCTTGATAGCTTTGGCTTTGATGAGTTCAAAAAAAATTTCATCTACGTCATCATTGTTGAAGGTGTACTCAACTTCTTTTCCTTCTTCAAGCGTGAGCTTACTTTGTGCTTCTATTTCATTTCCTTCTTTGAAATTTTCTTCATCAATTTCGTAAAAGGTAGTCAATGACTATTCTTCCTCTTCATTGTCGGTTTCTTCAATTTCTGAGTCTGTCCATTGAGCTGCATTTTTATGGCGGGCGATTTGTCTTTCAACATTGCTTGCTTTCGAGACTAGCTCCTCGAATGTTTGAGGCTCTGCAGTTATGACAAATGTTGCCATCTCAGGAAAGAGATTGTTTGAGCACATTTGTACTGCATCTTGTTCAGTTAATTTCTTCGAGCATTGCAGATTGATGCTCCTCCATCTTGCGATGAATTCATTCACACTTTCGTTGTACTTTTGCATGGCTCCAGCTAAGTCACTAATTGAGAATTTCTTCTTAGAACAAATGAATTGTGCTAAAAAGGCCCCCTACATTTCACCCCATGTGAGGATGGATTCTGGTTGCAGTTTAGTGTACCATGTGAAAGTCAATCCTTTGAGGGACTGAACGAATTGTCTTATGAGTAACAAATATGACTGTAAGGTCTCTCCACATATTGAATATAAGTGAGCCAAGTGTTCCTCCGGGGAGCTACTTATTCTGTCAAATTTTTCGAAGGTTGGATTTTTGTAATCGTTTGAGAATGGCAATGCATCAGAGCTGGCTGGATATGGTTTTTGATATCTGAGGATGGGTGGATTCAGAGACATTTGGTATTCACAAATTCCTTCAGCTATCAATGAATTTATATCTTGTTGTGTGAGTGGGTTAGAGGAACTCATTCCTTTTTCTGAATCCCCCATGCATCAATGAGTTGTTAGTTCTGCTATTTGTGCATCTCTTTCAGCAAGTTTTCTTTGCATTTCTAGCTGCTTTTGTTGTCGTTGTTGGATTTGTTCTTCTATAGTCGACACACTGGTGACCATGACTTCCGACACTACGTCTCCGACTGTACCTTGAACTTAGTTTGTCTTGTTTTGATTTTTCCTCTTTTATGATAGAGACTTAGCATCTCTACATGGAGGAATTTTGAGACTTTCTTGGCCAGCGCTTGTGAGAATATCATTTGAGGCCGATGTCGTATTCACACAAGCTCGTGCACATATGATTGACTTTGGCTCGAATTGAAGTTTCGATCATGCCCCCTGTGATATGTCGGGTTTGGATCTTGACTTAACTTGCTCTCTAAAGGATGCTTCATGCAAAGTCTGAACTTCATGACTTGACTTTCCATTTGATTTTGAAAATGTCCCTAGTGATTTTTTATATTGGAATCTCCTTGATAGCTTGTTTACTTCATTTGTCCTCTTGGCTTGGTTGGGATTGATCACCATTGGTTGTCTTCTTGATTTCGGCACCTTGGTTATCCTTCCTTTTCCCTTGCTTAGATTGGTGGAGCTTGAGCTGACTTGAATTGTCCGAGAACTTGCCCTAGTTGCATGTCCCTTTGTGAGCCGTGTGATTCTTGTTGTTGAGCCACGTAGAATTTTTTGCGCGGACTTGAGGGTTTGGTCCATGTGCCTTGTTGCAACTACATTCTCTTCCTTTGTGGAAGTGATGGCTGATGTCTCTTTGGTGACTTGAACGATTGGGATTTACCCAATCATTACTTCAGTGATCGAACGAGCCTCAACTGCCTGTGGTGTTGTAGTTTTTGATGCTTGGTGAGCTTTTTCCCAGGTGGCCGCAATCGTTATTGATGATGCTTCCACATCTACCTTTGGAATAGCTTCCGCAACTTTGTCTTTATTGATCTTCGCGATCTTTATTTGGGCCTTAGCAGACTTTTTGTTACACCCCGTCCCGAATACACAACCAGATACCGAGAGTATCGGGTGCTGGCCGACACCTGGACGCTGAGTCCAGGTGACGAAAGTCCAACTAAAACGAAGCATTTTAGGAAGTCTAGTGAAAGGTAGAATAGTAAACACTAAATTATCATTTCACCGCGATAACGGACAACCCAGAGCATAATTAAAATAAATGATGATCATAATTAAAGCATCAATGCTTAATCGATTATTACCTTGTTACACCCTTCACGAGTGGTGTCAGCGCAGTCACCACGTGACTCCCTCCTCACATCCACGAACCTTCTTCCGAAAACTTGAGGGGCGCAAACAAATAAAGTGAGTGAACCTATCATAAACATATGCTAAGCCCTCAGCAAGTAACTCATTAATACAAATTAATCATATGACAATGAAATAACCCCGCAAGGTTCGCAACCACACATGCAGTCATACTCAGCCTAATCACATAAAGTTTACCAACTAACATTCATGGTTGAATCTTCACACATTGAAGATGACACATCCATTACTCATGGATAACAGGAATGATACTATCCCGATATCGTCGTCTCTTTACGCACGATATCGATCATCGCACCTGTTACATAATGCACCCAAATAAAACCTCATTAATTGGGGTCACCGCCCACACCATACCCACTGACCTCGATAATAGATGTATCTTGCTGGTAAGCCCTCAACTACTACATCTCAACAGATTGTATCTCGTATCACGTCAGTCAGCATAGTCCTCGGCTCTTATCATATCACATATAAGTCGACATGTCTCTAGGCTATCATATAGCATCAGCCGGCATAACCCTCGGCTAGCATATCACATAAGCCGGCATGTTACCTCGGCTATCATATCACATAAACCGGCATGCTACCTTGGCTATCATATCACATAAACCGGCATGCTACCTCGGCTATCATATCACATAAGCCGGCATGTTACCCCGGCTATCATATCATGTAAGCCAGCATGTTACCTCAGCTATCATATCCCGTAAGCCGGCATGTTACCTCGGTTATCATCATGACTTTATCATCTTATCGAGTATTCCAATGAAATTGTAGTCGCACGAGTCACGCGCAAGTGACAGGACGGGGTATCTTCGCTCGTACCACGACCACGTGAAGGACTGGGTGCAAGCACCATCACCACGAGTCCCCCTAGGAGCTCTGGGACCACATAAACGCATAAGAGCTCTGGGACAGGACTGGCGCTGTTTAACTAGTATAGAGCGAGCGCAAGTGAACGATCACGTGGAGGACTGGTCTGTGGCCTACAAATAGGTACGACACCAGCAACCACCATCAGAGTATACCATGACTCGACACTGACATACGCCTCAACAGGACTCGACAAGACTCCATACTCATACATGAATCATGACACATGTACTATGCCGACATAACTCTTCGGCAATAGTATCTCGACACTTACTCATGTGCTAGGCCAGCATGTCTCCTAGGCGATAGCATCTCATCTCTGACTCATATGCTAGGCCGGCATGACACCTCGGCGATAGCATCTCAACTATAACTGATATGCTAGGCCGGCATGACTCCTCAGCAATAACATTTCAATCGTATACCCAGTCTGTCTCGATCATCAAAATCTTCATATAATTCGTTTTATGTCAATATCCGCTGTTACTCGCGGTTCGAATATCTTAACTTGTATCTCGTAATCAAACCTCGAGATATTCCCTATAGTATTAGTTTATACTCATTTCAGAGTATTTATCGTTCATAGGATTCACAATCCTCAAATATTATAATCTAGAATTTCGGGTCCTATCATCGATTCCTTGGCATATTCATGTCTCAAATTATGAAGCAATACATGCTAGGCTCTACACTAGCTTGTGGTATCATCTATAGTTTCTAACATCATTATAACACAAATAACTAATTTAAACGACCCTAAGCATCACAAACAGGTACATTTATCACTATTCATTCCATAATTACTCAATCATATAATATTTAGCATGACACGTAACCAAATAATGAGAATTAACTCGATATATTTCAGACTCAATCATGCCCTATCAATAAACCCATAGTTATAAAATAATCATTCTAAGTTCAGCATTCCAATTTATCCATCAAACATTCAACACAATCCATCCATCACATAATCAATAATATTCAACAAGTAATCCTTCATATAACATTATGTATTCATAAGTTTAGGGAAAGAGGTCCACTCACAGTACGTCGGGGAGAAATCACCCAACATGATTCCCTATTGTACATACTTCGAGGTGTTCCTTCCTAGAAGCCTCTCCGAGCTTCGTCTCGGTCTATACAATCCTTTGAATTCTCCAATACCATAGCCCCTCGCAAACAGGGGAATTAATATTAATAAATAATTATTTAAACTATTAAATCAATCTCCCGATCCCTGGGAGTTCACACACCCTAAAAATGCATTTAAAGCAACTAACACTATCCAAAAGAGCCCCTAAATAAACTTCGATGGACCCAATACCTACGCCAATGAATCCGGAACGTCGGATTACACAAAGTACGAGTCGCCGGAGACCGGAGGTGGGGCCCACGCACCCTTAATCTAGCGCCAGCCATCTTCGCCGTGATCTACCATTGTTCGCAGGTTTGGAGCTTTTCCAAAACCTTCAATACTCAACCAAAAACAACAACCCAATAGTCCAAATTCATCTACTCGATCCAAGGAATCCAAATATCAAGTCCAATTCGAAAAATATTACCTGTGGTGGCTGGAAATTGCCTCGAAAGGCGCAATGACCCATTCATTTCGCGTCCTACTGTACGGCGTACGGTAGTCGGCGGCCTCGATGGATGGTATGGTTGAGTTCACATGAGGGAGACGAAAAGGATGGTATTGGTTAAAGGGTCTAGGTCATCGCTGAATGGCGGCGTTGCTAATGGCTTCCACGGGAAGCTTTTCACGCGAAGAAGAGAGAGAGTGAGTCGCAGGAGGAGAAACAGATACGCATGACCAATCCGAAGAGGAGAGAGAGGGCCCCTTTTATAATTTGAACTGATCTAAATTTACCAATATGTCTCGATCGTTTTAGACCCATAACTTTCACATACGAACTCCGATTTCCGCATGCCACCTGTCTACGTACTCGCGAGCTCAAGACCTATGTAATGGTGCAAGAAAAATTCAAAGAGGAGTACTCGATAAAAAAGTGACTTTCGGGCCTTCGGGAAATTCAGGGGTAAAATGGTCAATTTGTTAATCCAACCTTTTACTTCACGGTCCAAAATAACATTGGACCTTCGTTAGAGGCCCAATACCAACTTAGTTCGACCCAATAATTCTCCGGAAAATTCCAGTAATTCATTAATTGGTTCCAGATGGGTCGTAACACTTTTTCTTTGCATTGTTGGATGCATTCCTTACTAGTGCTTTATCAATTCGGGTTTTGACAAATTTTTCAGCTGCCATGTCGGAGTTAGCCCCAGAGTGATGCTTTTGCATGTTAGGTAACAACGTGGTTACCAACTATTAAATTTCAATATTCAAGTATTGAAACAAAAAAAAATTCCAAAAATAAAATCCCTAATAAAATATGTGGATGATAGCATTCAAATGAGTTCGTAAAAGAAAAGGACTCATTTTCTTTTATCAATTTGAGGGTATTTATCCTTTGGATATTTACAAAATAAAATAAAAATTAAACAAAGTCAGATGAACAGAGCAAATCTTTTGAATTTGAAATCCAAGATTTTAATCGTAATTTGAATTCAAAAGAAGATATCAGTGGTTGGACATTTGAATTCAAAGATTATCAGCCTATTTTTGAATTCAATTCACTCTAATTTAATATGATCTCTATCCGAGGGTGTCTATAATTAGAGGTACAAAGGGCTGTAAAATCAAACAAACACACATCTCTTTATTTTGTTTCTGTATTGTGGAATCAAAGGGTTTTCTTTTTAAATAAGTGATTGTAATTAAGAGATGCACTTGTCTTGAATGGGTCGAACCTAAAATAAATAATAAAGCCCCATTGCTCAGGTAGTTGCAGTGAAATTATGTTGACAAACACATTTTTCACCAACATAGTTTTTGGCACGCCCTTTCTTCTCCAATACCGAAACTAATCTTATTTGCTATATGTGCTCTTACTGGAGTAAACAAATGGCACCCCAAATTACAATCCATTTTCACAAGCTTCCAACTACCGATGCAAAAGTGTGATATGCAAGATGAGTTGGCTACCATGTCTCATTCATCATTGAGATGGCCCCCGTCCCATACA
The DNA here is from genome assembly GCA_037349345.1 of Oemleria cerasiformis. Taxonomy (NCBI): domain Eukaryota; kingdom Viridiplantae; phylum Streptophyta; class Magnoliopsida; order Rosales; family Rosaceae; genus Oemleria; species Oemleria cerasiformis. The sequence continues at coordinate 10,712,262 of JAZGTL010000003.1, read as the reverse complement.
ACATGCAACTATTTCTGGGTTTTCTAAATGAAGATGAAGTCGAAGATGACGATGAAGATGAATAGGATGATGAAAATCCAGTTTCTGGCATTTGTTGTTGCAAATTAAACGGTAGCTAATGTTAACTAAGTGGCAAGTAATTGGGATATAAGGGGAAACTAATATGAAAGTTCAATTTAAACCCAAAAATTGTTGGATTCTTCTTTCCATGTTTGGGTTCTTTTTGTTAGATCCAGAAATCATAAAAAATATTTCATCTCACATGTTAAATTTAATCTTCATCTTCATCTTCATCTTCACCTTTACCCTTCATATGAAGATCCCAGCCACATAGAGAAGAGAAAAGAGAGAAGAGAGAAGAGAGGAGAAATGGAGAGGAGTGAGAAAATTGCAAATTAGTCCTTGGAGTATATTTATTAGCAAAACTTACATTTAGTTTTGGTTGATTATAAGAAAGTGGGTAGACTTGGTTAAATTTTGTGATAAGTGGACATTTGTTCCAATTTCCCTAAATTTTTTGGGGCAATTTTGTGATGTAAATCAACAATTCCTCACATAATAAAATTTCGTTTGGCGGAAAAATCTCCCGCTCAATATTTTGTGACGATTAAATTGTTTTAACGCGACGATCCGATAGCCAAAAAATTTCAATGTCCCTCGTAGACCTTTATGTGACGCCTTTCAAATTTCCTCACTTATGTTACTAAATTGTGTCCAGTAAAAAAAAATGTTACTAACCTGTATCCAGTAAAAAAAAAATGTTACTAAATTGTGCATATTTAAATTCTGTCCCTGAAACCTTTTTTCTTGTAGTACCCCTATTTATACTTCTATAGTGATTAGAAGTTCAAGTTTATAGGATTCTTAGTTAAGTCTTTGACTTTTATCAATTCTTTTGTTTAGTCATATTTAAATAATATATAATCTTTAATTCAAGCTTATTACTAAATTCTCCATCTTTCTTTTCAATGTGTTTTGTGTTTGTTGAATCAATCCAACGTGAAGAGAGAGAGAGAGAGAGAGAGGGCTTCGATCTCAGGATATTGACGAACTTTGTCATCGGCAATGCTGCATCCATTAGGGAGGAATTCCGATTTGCAAGTAAGGATGATAAATGATTAAATGGTTAATAATCGTGATTTTTTTATCATAATTATTTAGGATTATAACGGCAGTTACTTATAACTATTGGTTATTTAGCTAAATGGTTATTAACCATTACTATAACCATTAATATATGGTTAACAGCGGTGCATTGCGAAAATATTTTAATTTTCAAATTTTATTATTTCTATTTGTTTAAAAGATTAAAATAACTGAAATTAATATTTAACAAAAAATAAAAAATAATAAAAATAGAAAAAATTGCCAGGGATAATCAACTATATCGGATATCAACAAATTTTATATCACCGCGTAGAGCTCGATGAGTAGAACAACTTTAATACTTGGGTCAATGGCCAAAAGTGGCCAAAAGTAGTCGGAAAATGTGAAAAACACTCCAAACCTACGAAACTTTTCAAGTTAGATCTACAAAAATGAATTAAGATATAAGAAATCTAAGGACATAGGCTTGTAAGATTCGAAGAGAGGAACAAATCCTTACCAAGATTGCATGCTGAGGTGGCCGGAAATGGCCGAAAAAGTCTGGTCGACCCGCCGGCGTCGCGGGTTACCTATGGGTGACGGATCTGCAAGTGATGAGTTTTTTTTTTTTCTCAATTTTGTCAATTTTTTTTTTCAAATTACTACAATTAAACAACACTATAAATGGTTAAATAAATATGACAAATTTTTTTTTATATATAGTTATGTAATAAATGGTTAAATATATATGATAAAAAAATTTATATGGTTATGTAATAAATGGTTAAATAGTTATGTAATAAATGGTTAAATGGTTATGTAATAAATGGTTAAATGGTTTGTCCATTGTTTAAATGGTTAATTACCTGACATGAGCATATTTATGCGACGTTTTATCTTGTTTTCTTATGTTTTTCTTACCATGTCTCGTATGTTTTCTTAATACTTAGTTTTTTTTTTGTGTTTTGTAGGATTTTTGGAAGCAAAGTTACAAAAAGAGTTAATGAGTGCTGTTTGGGAAATCTAAAGAGGAAACTTTGAAACAGACTTCAGCAGATGTGTCAACTTCTCGAAATTAACTGCACCTGCTAAGGAAGAACTAGCTAATGGGCCATATATCGTTGGAAAGATACGGAAGTCTAGTTTCTAAAGGAATTTACGGTTCGTGAATTGGAATTTTCTAGAAGGAGTTATGGACGTTTTAGTATAGCAAGTTTAGGCTCTGCGGGAATTCAGCATTCCTTCTATTTCAAGTTTTCTAATCCTTATCAGGCTTGAGCCCAGTTTGTTAGGGTTATGGGAGGAGCTGTTTTAATCAGAGAAAAGAAGAAAAATAAAAGGAATAAAAAAAGAAACTCTTGCTCTCCCTCATTCAGTGAATTAACATGCACATAAATTCTTGGCAAGCTGAAGGGGCAAAGACACGCATACAAGAGAGAAGCAAAGAGTCTCCCCCTCATCTCATACTTTAAAACGGCTTTTTTTCTCCATAAAAACTACAGAAAACGTCTGGGCTCTCACACAAGGACTCAGCCACACCATCCCATTCTGCTTCATCCTTCAAGGTTCCAAGGTCTAAAAGGCTTAGGAAGCAAGGAGGAACGTCAAGGCGTCATCTAATCACTCTGGCTGACCAACACATCATCAAAGAGCTATCTTCTTCCTCTTTTTATTTTCTGTTTTTTTATGTTCTTGTTGTCTATTTAAATTATGGGTAACTAAGTACTATAGTTAGGGCTCGATTGAAGCCCTAATCATGTTTCTTTAAGGATTTCGATATGCCTTTGCTGCAAACTACTTTTGTGATGCTTAATTGATTAATTTCAGATTATATTTTACTCTTTACATACGTTATGTTATGCTTGATCACCATATGCATGTTGTGTATTGAGTTTGTTACATAGGTAAATTTAGATGACTGAATCTTGTGCCTATGAGAGTAACAAAAGAACTAGTTATAAGTTCTTGAAATTAATCATCAGGAATAACTAGAATAGATACCATGTTCTAGGAGTTGTGTGTTTGTCGATTTCCATTGTGTTATGCATTCTTAAAGTGCAATTAGTAGATACCATGCTAAATACTTTATAATGAAAAGAGTTAGCATAAATACCCATGCCTAACCTGTTGGCGCAGGATTTTGGTCGATCGGACGTCGTTTAGGGGTTGTTTTGGGTGTTTGAAGTTGCTACGTTTTCTAGGCCATCATAGGTAGACCTCCCGGGGTTTAGGGGGTTTATATTTAAGGTTCTTATTATTAGCTGATAATCCCGATTATTAATTTGGACAGGCGATACTGCTCCAGGAACTTCAGGGGAGCGTACAATTCGGGATTGAGCTTGCTTGGACAGGTTTGTGAGTGGACTTTTGGTTTATAAACTAAAATGCATGCATAAATATATCTTTGATTTAAATACTGTTATGTATGGGTGCAATGAATTTCTGAAATTTAGAAATGATGCTAGACACATGTTTTCCAATATTTCAGTGAAAGTGTGTTTTGAGAAATGGCTTGGTTTTTGTACTCGATTTTGATATCGTTTTGAAGTGGTAACTATTTGAGTCTGTGATTTGGATTGAGACTCGTAATTATGATTTTACCGATTTTGGCCGTAAAATGATATTTCAAAGAATTTGGCTTAGGCCAAGAAACAAAGATTTCAAAATACGGATTTGGTTCACTGGTTTTCTGTCCCGATGGTTACAGTTGCTCTGACTGGTGTTGAGGGGTTTTGCTCCGCTGGTTGTTGAGGGTTCGGACTTTGGTGTTGAGGGGTCTTGCTCCGCCGGGTCGCGAAGCTGTCTACGCGTAGTACAGATTTTAACACATCTCAAGGGATACCCTGGTGTGTTGTGGATATGTCGGGAACAGTGAATTTGAGATATTATGTGTCCATGCTGAATTAAATGAATTTTAAACTCCTTTGAAGAGAGTTTTCAAACCAAACTGTGGATCACGAGGTATTTTCATTATACAGATTTTATGTGAGTCCAACTAAGTGGTTTTAAAGAGAGATGGAATTTTGGTGATTTACATATAATGTTTTTATATCATAAACTGTTTTATGTGATGCATGCATGATTTTATAAATGGAGGGGGGAAAAGGTAATATTTCCTTGGAAAACGATTTATAAATGATTATTTTTGTCCACTCACAACTTTTGTGTTTAAACCCCCTTCAGGCAGTTGAGTTGACACGGACACTTATCTCGAGGCAGAGGCATTAGTACTTTCGACTGCGCTGTGTAGCTATAATTGAGTAGGATATCTAAATTATACTCTTGATCCTACTTAGACGCTCTGATATTATATTGTATTTGGTTGGTCATTGTTTACGGGAATTATTGAGTGCTTGAATCCCTTGTCTGACAAGTGAAAGTATTTATTATTATTATAATTTGTAAGGATTGAAGGGTATTTTGGGAACCTTTCCTTAGGTTGTCAGACGGGATCAGGGTTCTTCCCGAGTTTCGAGGGGAAATTCGGGACGGGTCCTGACAACTTGTTTTCGTGTTTTGTAGGATTTTTGGAAGCAAAGTTACAAAATGAGTTAATGAGTGCTGTTTGGGAAATCTAAAGAGGAAACTTTGAAACAGACTTCAGCAGATGTGTCAACTTCTCGAAATTAACTGCACCTGCTCAGGAAGAACTAGCTAATGGGCCATATAACGTTGGAAAGATATGGAAGTCTAGTTTCTAAAGGAATTTACAGTTCGTGAATTGGAATTTTCTAGAAGGAGTTATGGCCGTTTTAGTACAGCAAGTTCAGGCTCCGCGGGAATTCAGCATTCCTTCTATTTCAAGTTTTCTAATCCTTATCAGCTTAGACGACTGAAGCCCAGTTTGTTAGGGTTATGGGAGGAGCTGTTTTAATCATAGAAAAGAAGAAAATTAAAAAGAATAAAAAAAGAAACTCTTGCTCTCCCTCATTCAGTGAATTAACATGCACATAAATTCTTGGCAAGCCGAAGGGGCAAAGACATGCATACAAGAGAGAAGCAAAGAGTCTCCCCCTCATCTCATACTTTGAAACAACTATTTTTCTCCAAAAAAACAGCAGAAAACGTCTGGGCTCTCACACAAGGACTCAGCCACACCATCCCATTCTGCTCCATCATTCAAGGTTCCAATGTCTAAAAGGCTTAGGAAGCAAGGAGGAACGTCAAGGCGTCATCCAATCACTCTGGCTGACCAACACATCATCAAAGAGCTATCTTCTTCCTCTTTTTATTTTCTGTTTTTTTATGTTCTTGTTGTCTATTTAAATTATGGGTAACTAAGTACTATAGTTAGAGCTCGATTGAAGCCCTAATCATGTTTCTTTAAGGATTTCGATATGCCTTTGCTGCAAACTACTTTTGTGATGCTTAATTGATTAATTTCATATTATATTTTACTCTTTACATACGTTATGTTATGCTTGATCACCATATGCATGCTGTGTATTGAGTTTGTTACATAGGTAAATTTAGATGACCGAATCTTTTGCCTATGAGAGTAACAAGAGAACTAGTTATAAGTTCTTGAAATTAATCATCATGAATAACTAGAATAGATACCATGTTCTAGGAGTTGTGTGTTTGTCGATTTCCATTGTGTTATGCGTTCTTAAAGTGAAACTTAGTAGATACCATGCTAAATACTTTAAGAATGAAAAGAGTTAGCGTTGATACTCATGCCTAACTTGTTGCTTAGGGAAATCAATAATTTAAAGAGTAGATATCATGCCTTTAGGTTGACAAACATGAGCATCTAAAATCTGTTTTGTAGCATTGTGCATGTCGTTTGCTTAAGGAAGAAGATTAGCGGTGAACATCGAATCCATAACTGGTTTTCTCATTATTTTAACCACGATCCAATTCTGTTTTTAATCAAACGCTGTTTTTAATATTTTGTTTCGAAATTTTCAGTTTTCAAAATCATCTTAAAATCAATTTTAAACACATATTAATCCAATCCTCGTGGGAATGATCTCGTATTTGCTTTCTATATTATTTGTCTGATCTTGTGCACTTGTGAGTTAAAACGTGCATATAGTTGCGTAATTTTTATGTTACTATTTGTACAACATAACCATAATCATACCATTTAATTGTGGACTTAAATGGTTATAACCATAACCACACCATTTAGATAAATGGTTAAACCATAACCACCCCATATAATATAAATGGTTATGGAAACCGCGGTTAACCATAACCGCGGTTTTTTTGCCCATCCCTATTCGCAAGGTTGCGTACTAGGTCCACGAAACTTCAATCATCTCATAACGCTTCATCTTCCCTCTCATCTTCTCTCCTCTTTTGAACCTGAGAAAAGAAAGAACTAGAACCGTACGATTTCTCTTCCAACATTTCATGCTTTAATTTTCGTTAGATTTCTTTTTCTTCTAATATTTTAATTTTTTTATTTGGTGAAAATTCCATTACAAATTGCAATTTTTTGGAATCGGAACCCTAGGGTTTGTGTTTTGAAAAATCCGGAGTAGTTTTAGGGTGAAGATGAGGCAAAAATAGGACGAGAAATTGAGCACGAGGACAAATCTGGAGATCGCGCGAGGACTGCAATGGTTATCGAACGTTGCAACTGTTATCATCTGGAGATCGTACGAGAACTGCAACTGTTATCGAACGTTGCAACTGTTATCCATTGTTGCAACTATTATCCATTGTTGCAACTGTTTATCGATCGTTGCAGCTGTTATCAAAATTGCAACTGTTATCAAATTTGATACCGCTTTCATCAAAGTGAAGTTATCAACACTGCAACTATTGTCAAATCTTGAATTGTTGTCAACGTAGCAACTAGTGTCATTTAAGTGAATATATCAACAAAGCAACTATTATCAACACTTCATCAGTTATCAACGCTGCAACTGGTGTTATCAAAGTGAAATAATCAACACTGCAACTGTTGTTATCAAAGTGAAGTTATCAATACTACAACTGTTGTCAATGTTGCAACTAGGGTTATAAAAGGAAATTTATCAACGCTGCAATTGTTGTCATCTCGTTTGGAGTTCTAGTGCTCTTTGGAGTTGCAATGCATTTTGAAATAATAATGATCGAATTTTATCTAATTTGATTATTCGTTATTTATATTTTCTGTCTCATTCAGAATATTTTGAATAATAGTTGTAGTCGAGTTTTATAGTAGTGTGTTTAGGAATACTAATGAGAATTTAATTTTAATAGTTATCAAATCTGATATATTTATTTATATAGAATTAACGTCCAGAAGATTATGTATATAAGAAACGATAATAATCTAATGAGAGTATCAATCTGGGTAAATTTTGACACTGGAACTACACTTACAGTGGCACATGTAACAGTTATAGTTACATATGGAGTGGGCTGATTGATTCAGTGGCACAGATGTAAATATCGCGATTTTTAATGGGCAGTCCAATATAACTATATATGCAAGGGCATTTTCAAAAACAATGGGCCATTTTTATTTATTTATTTATTTTTATGTAATTGGTTTTGAATGTTACTATATTTTGATATATCTGTTCCATCTCAAGGTTTTAAGATTTAGATATCTACTAAAACTGAAATGTGAAAATTTGCAGCCCTGAAGATTGACTTGCGCACATCACCCTAAAGGACATTCTACACGTCAATATAGTTCATAATTAGTAGTCATCTAACATTACAGTTTGTATATACTATAACTCACATATAATATCACATTATAGTTCACAAAAATATATAGTTTGTAAATATTCATGACCGGAAAATGGCCAAAATTAAATGATAAACTACTTGTAAAATTTGTATGTGAACTCAAAAAATTTTGCTTTGATCTGAATATAAACTCAAGATATTAAAGATATAAAGTTTGTTACTACGCAAATGCAATGAGAAAGGTCATTATATATTGAAAATGGCCACAATAGATCTTTTGTTTGCTTAGAGATTTAATCTCACCCCATGCATCAGTACAAACCCTTCATACACTTCAATCTCTTTTCCGATGAGCTGACCAAAAGACTTTAACTTTTATGAGTGTATTGGATACTACACACAATACATGCATTTGTGTAATTTCAAATTTAATTTGTACTTACCGTTCATACAGTTTTTTAAAGATACACATATTTGTCTCTTATATGTTGAGAACATTACTCGCAATAGAGCTTTTGTGTTCTTTGAGATTGTAATCGTATACGATGTCCAACCACTTTCTCAAATGACTAAGCAACTCTCTAATAAGTAATTTAAAGTAAGTAAGTATTTTTCGTCTTATATGTTGAAAACAATACATACAATAGACCTTTTGTGATCTTTAAGATTGAATTCGTACACAACTTTCAACTACTTTTTCAGAAGAATAAAAAACTAACTGTTAAGTAATTTAAATGACACAAATATTTGTTTTTTATATGTTGAGAACACTACACATATTAGATCTTTTGTTTTCTTTGAGATTAAATTCATACACGTTATTCAACCACTTTTTTAGATGACTAGACAACACTCTATTGAGTAATTTAAAGGATACAAGTATTTGTGTTTTATTTGTTGAGAACACTACACACAATAGACTTTTTGTGTTCTTTCAGATTGAATTTGTACGCACCATTCCATATGACTAGAAAACAATCAATAATTTTTATTGTAAGCAATAAAATATTTTTATGCTTTGAAATTGAATTATTTTTTTCATATTGTAAAAATAAAGTATTTATGTCCCATTTGTTGAGAACACTACACACAAACCTTTGTGTTCTGATACAAATAAACGTTCGTTAAATTTCACTCTACACGCAAACCTTTGTTAAATTCCAGTTTATTGAATGAAAAGGTTGTGATACAAATAAACGTTTAACTGCGTGCAGATAGTATATTAATATCTTATGATTAATCCCTTTCAAACGTTGATTCATTCATAATTTGTGTTTCATATGTGTATTAATAACAAAGTTAGCATAATAATTTCATTCATAAGTATTGTCTAGTGAAATAAATAAGACATAAATAGGTAAGTAAAACACAACAATTCTTATAACATTAGACTCGGAGAAATAAAATACATGAGAATTAAAGCATAAGAAATTTTAAAAATTAAATAAAACATACAACATTAATACATAACCTCAACGACCAACAACCATCTAAAAAGGTTTAACAAAACACTTTTAGTTGGATTTATCGAGCAACGATTCCTCGGATGCTAAATAATGAATCTCATGATTATTACTTCTTATTTGACGTTTATAACATCGATATCAAGCATTAGAACAGGCCCGACCCTGAGGGTAGCCGGGTAAGGCGGCCGCCTCGGACCCCCACCTCGAGAGGGCCCTGAAATTTTTTTATTTTTTTATACATAGTTGTTATATTAATTTCTTCAATAATAATCAAAACATGCTACTTGAGCGAGTTGGTTGGGTCGCTCGCTGCCTTCAAAGAGGCCCCTTGTTCACCTTGGACCCTCAATATCTCAAGGTTGGCCCTGCATTAGAGTCATGCTTATCCCATGCTCCAAACTTGTTGGAAGGACCAAAAATCATTTGTGTTGGAACCATTGTAGCTACCGGTACTAAGTTTGGATTCGGTGTCATCCGAAATTAATGAAGAGAACTTTGTGTTTTTCTTTGTTCAAATTCTGTCTCTTACTAAGAGATGGGCCTTGTAAAGTCTTCGTATTGACCGCAACTTGATGTCCACGTCTTGGTAGACTGTTGTCAATAAGAATGACTTCTGGATTTTGTGGAGTCTGTTTCACACTTTGGTAGAACCAAAATATGACTTTGGATTTCCTGAGCTATAACTAAACAATTGTTTTGAGGTTCTTTTTTGTTGGATTCATGATTCATGGGTATGAGCAAAGGCTCTTCAAAGTAAGAGTTGAAAAATAAAATTAAGGTAAGTGGTTGTAGTTTGTGAAGCTAGACAAAAACTTAAATGGACGAGAGATAAGAAACAAATGACTAATTGTTTCTCAATTATGAAATAATAGATACAGTTAATTGTCCCTACAAAAAACAAGTGTCTGACAAGTTTGCGTGCAATGTTCACGCATTCTTTATTATACACGTTTTCCCATGTCTAATAACATATTTATTTTTATTATTAAATTTTTACACATAAAAGATTGTGTCTTATTTTAACTGGAAACATATATTGAGTAATTGTGTCAATAATTAATAAAGCACCCTAAAAAGGTGTTGATGACGTAGACAATAGTGCCCAGTGACCTGTTTTCTTGTAGTGTAACCGCCATAATTTTGATTTATGCCAGGCAACTTTTAGATTCGTTAGGTACCATTTAACGGTTTGCATTAATTAATTTCTCTTGCCTCTACATTTGTCCTGCTAAGAGAATTAATTCTTTATTTCTTTATATAATAGATAGTAATATTCGACATGGGTATAGAACGTGAAAAGTATATATGTGTATTATTCAGACTATAGTGTGCTATTGGATGGATTTTGCAATAGCTAGAGATAGGCTTTGAAACCCTTAATTTCGTCGGACAAACAGATCTTACCCAACAAAATGAAGTTTTCATCAGCTAAAATTTTGAGGAGTTGAAATCTTATACCAAAGTTATCGCCGGGATATATTTTTCCCTTAGAACTAACTTTAGGCTACAAAATAAGTTTGTAGAGGAAGCCTATTTTCATGCAATGGTAGGATTTGAGAATTGAAGAACTCTAGAGTTTTTGACGAAAGAACGAAGTGAATCGGAGAAGTAATGCCTAAAAAGTGCCTAAAAATCACTTAAAATATATGCACGATTTTCTAGAATTTTTTTGACGAATCTCTCACTTTGCTATAATTGGGGATGGCGCCCATAAATTAAAGTAACTTTCACACACTCCAAAAAACTCGAAAGTGCCAAATCTTAAAGATCTTTTAAGTTTTTGGAAGTACTCATTATCTTATTGAATTTTTAATTAGAAAAAACCCACCTAGATCCTTAGGCACTAGGCCTCAACCTGAATTTTAAAACATTGGATTAATCTAATAATTAATAGCTTGTTTAACACTAAATTAGGATTGGAAAACTTAAAAAAATGATTTTATAAGAAAGCATAATTACTAAAGTAAACAAGTAAACAAATAAATAAGGACGAGATTTATGGATGAGAAAACACTAGGACTTTAAATTTATTGTTGTTAATCCTGTTCAATACCTATATGCATACTAATTTTAATTACTACCTAAGTTGGTGATTGTTATTCGTGATCTAATAATATTCTCTTCCGAGCATTATCAATGTCTTCTTCATATGATCAACCCTCTCTATTCCTGGCAATTCATTTAAGTAAACAAGAACATGTATACACAACACAAGCCATAGTCATGTGTTCATCCCAAACTATGCAGTTTATGATATTTATTGCAAGAAGCTGTTACTAGATATTTGACTTCCGTTCTCAATCTAGTTCCTCCTGTCAAACAAGTAGTGGTCAATTATTTGGAAGCATTAAGAGGTCAGAATAATCAACTTGGAACATAACTAAAACAAGCAAGGCATAAGGAAATTAGTTATTCATAACTAGGATCCTCCTAGCCTATAGAGGAAAGTTAGTTCATACGTAATAAAAAGAATGGAAATTATGAAAATATAAGTAATCCGTATATCTTCATTGTGAGGACGTACGAGGAGAATAAAATAGAATAATAGGGATTTTAGAGGAAACATTTAGAAGTAAAGGAAATATACCAAAGAGGCTCTCGTGGTGAAAACGTGTTATGAAATAGATAGAAATATATGAGAAGAGTTATCACATAATGAATTATCTCTCTGAGTAATTGAATGAATATAACTTCACTGATGAGTTTTTTTTTATAATCAAAATAATATTTTCCTTATATCATAACGAAACAATTACAATCATAATATCAATATTAAGTTAGAAAACAAGACCAACAACCCAATACGGCAATACTAACGCGGATAAAAGCTGCACAAACTAAAATAGCCCACATCACTAAATTTATGCGAAAATAATATTCAAACCCACAAAGCCCAAAACAACTAAAATATTAACGCAACTGATAACCCTAAAAGACTACATCCATCAAAATAAACAGTCACTGCCCCCTCAAACTCATCACATATGGTCTTAAAGAATTTGTAGAGCATGAGGAGGATATTAAGAATACATGACCTTCAACGAACCAATTGCGCATAAAAATGAATAAATGATCAAAGATCCTAATCTCTCTACTGTGACAAAAAACAAAGGGGATATTGTAACAAACTTCTCCAATAGTAAAATAGAACAAAATTTAAGAAAAATAAGCATTTTTAAAGAAAAATTTAGGTAAGGTGATAGCATAAAAAAGTGGCAAAATAATTATGATGGAGGAACTCAAATCTACAAACTAAACAATCATCATAAATAATTTTTATTATCGACCCAAAAGAATAAAGAGATCCAATAGAGGGGACGAGTGAATATATGAATTACATTATACCTCCTTTTATATGGGGAGAAATAAAAACTTTATTGAAAGCAGTGCAGTGAAAGTCCATCTCATCCAAAGAAACGGATTGTACGTATACAACTATTTTATTCATTTAAGGTAATGCTTTCCACTTTTGTGGCAAACTGGGCAGCATCGAAATTCCATTTGGATGGCAACTTCTCCGAAAGTCCCGGATGCGCGTTGTTGGGTTTGGTCTCAATTTGGGTTTTGGTGATATAATTATCATTATTTGCCCACATATTTCACACCCAAGATGCGCCAACAAACCATTAATTACTTAAACCACTAATTAATTACAAAATTAAACATATTCTTTGTAACAATCCGTATATATAATTAGTAAATTTTCGTAAATTAATTTAGAAAAAGAACGATTTTACTCTCGGATTTAGGAGGGGTTCGAAAATTACTTTTAGTTTGGTAATACTTTTGGAAGTTTCCATTGGACCATTGCGTAGGTCTCGAAACTCACGAATTCGTAGACAGGCGACACGCAAAAATAGGAGTTGTTTTGAGAAAGTTACGGGTCTAGGAAGTACAAGGGCATTTTAGTAATTTTGATACCCAGATATTTTAAAAGTCTTTGTTATCTTCTTTTTTTTCCAAATTTCCCTGGAGCTCTCTCTCTCTCTCTCCTCTCGCTACTTTTCTTCATTTTCTTCCCGTGAGAACACAAAAAGAAACCACACAACCACACCAAATTTTAGGCCATTTCGACTCAAACCAAGGACCCCACGACCTTCCTCTCCTCCCCACAAACTCAACCATACCCTCCTTGAGCCGGGAGGACCGCCATGAACGATGGGATGACGCTCAGAACGTAGGCTGAAATTTCCCATCCAATGTTTCGCCAACCAAGTTATGGGATCTCAGTTTGGACTTCATTTTTGGATCATTGGGCTCAAGTAGATAGATTTTGACTATTAGAACATCGAATTTGGTGGAAAAATGAGGGAGATATCAAGCTTTGAAATTAAGCCAGAAATCGTGGATTCCGGCCAGCTAGCCGGCGGCGCCGGCGAACAGATGTAGGGGGCAACTGAACTATGTAGCCACACCTCCTAGGTGAGTCAAAGGCGCGTGGGGCCCTCCCTCGAGCCCCAGCGACTTGTGTTTCAATGCATTTTACGTTTCAGACATTTTGGCGCAGGTTTCGGGTCCATCGGAGTTCGTTTAGGGGCTGTTTTAGATGTCCGATGTTACTTTAAACGCGTTTAGGGCGCGTGTGTACTCCCGGGATTTAAGGGGTCGGATTTTAGGTTTATAATTATCGTTTAATGATCCCGATTGTTACTTTTGACAGGCGATAATGCTCCGGGGACAGCAGAGGATCACACAACTCAAAGTCGAGCTTATTTTGAGCTTCCAATGAGTGGACTTAGTTTTCTTGAATTATAATGCATGCATATGGTTATGTTTTAGATATGCTATTGTCGGTTGCGAATTTCGGGAATTAAATGGAATAATTCTAAAATGATTTATTATAAAGTGTTTATTATTTTTCAAAAACTCGGAAATTCAGGATAATGATTTTATTTAATTTTTCACGGATTATGGAATTTAATAAATATTTTAAAATGATTTGGGCTTAGGCTGGTTATGGATATTTGGTTTAGGCCCGGCTTACGAGATTTTAGGGTTACGACCCGATTTTATAGATTTTGATTCTATGGATTTTGAACTGGTTGGATTTTGGCTTCGGCCTAGCATATGGTTTTGGGCTTAAGCCTGGGATTGTGATTTTATTGGATTTTGGGCTCCAGGCTAGGTTTTTCTATGATTGTGGCTTAGTCTAGGTAAAAAGGTTTTCAATTTGGATTTTGAGTTCACATTATTGTTTTCTCTATATATACCATCCTCGGTTATTATCGTTTCTCCGGCACAAGATGTTGAGGTATTTTCCATCATGTGCTCGTCGAGGGTTATTTCTCCGAAACATGACGTCGAGGTATTTTCCGTCATGTGCTCGTCAAGGGTTACTTCTCCGACGTATGACGTCGAGGTATTTTCCTTCATACACTCGTCGAGGCTGTCTACGCGTAGTATAAGGTTTCTGCCCCTTATCTTTGAGGTATTTTCGGATATGCGTGTCTAGGAGTAGGTCCCCAGGTTGGACCTCTTGGTTCCCTAGCCATTTATTCGAGGTATTTTGGGCAGTTGTTAGGAGGATATGTCTCTGTGTTGGACTTCCCTGGATATTGGACAACGGCCCGGGATATCAAGCTACGGCTCGGGATTTCATTAGGGGATGATGGGATATTTTTATGGTACAACGTGTCCAGGTTTCTTATGGTTTAAAGCTCCATCGAGGAGGGTTTTCAAAACATGATTGTGGACCACGGGATATTTTATTTGCACGGATTTTCGTGGGTTCTGCCGGGTTTTTCAAATTGAAAAAGGCATTTCTGGTAAGTTCTTCGTATTTATATTTATTTAGTTAGTTGTTTAAAGAGAATTTTACATTATGCATGCATGGATTGTATTTTTTAGGGGAAAATTAGGTTTTCCTCACACTTTTCCACTCACTCTTTTCCTTGTTTTGCGTATCCTCCAGGTCGGTGAGTATGACGAGAGCACACCCCGAGGCGGAGGCATCACCTTCTGGTTGCGCTACTATCGAACTACCCTCGAGTAGGGTTTGTTAGACTTGTAAATTTAACTCTCCAACGTTGTTTCTCTGATTAACCATTTGGGATTGTTGTAAATTACTCCGTAGGTGAAAGACGGTTTGAACCAATTTATAGGGGAGATTCTGCCGAATTTTCGGTAGATATCTCCTGAAGTTTTGTTGGTGTAGTGAAGGTATTTTAGGAATTATTTTACGATTTCAGGTTTTGTCAGACGGGAGCAGGGTTTCTCACGGATTTCGAGGAAAAATTCGGGAGGGGTCCTGTCAACTTGGTATCAGAGTTCTAGGTTTAAATTCCTATAGAACGCACACCTAGTGTGCATAGTAATTGTGGTACCAACGAATTCTTGTTTCTTCTCAACGCGATGCCTCCGAGACGTGTACCTCATCAGCGGTCTGATAACGATAAAGAGGTGGAAAATATGCAGGATGCACATGACCCGTGATGAAGTCCGACCTTAGGCAGACCCTGGATCAGTTGGGTTGGCGTCGGGCGATGACTACTGTGCTACAAAGTAGAGGTACTTCAGATGTTTCTAATATAGAGAGGGTCCAGAGGCTCGGGGCTATGGTGTTTATGGGCGAGTTGGGCCCAGTGGACGCTGATGGGTGGATTACTCATTTAGAACAAGTGTTCGATGTCATGAAGTGTCCTCTGGGAAATAGTGTGTGTTTGGCCACGTTTCTACTAGATTGCCATGCATATCGATGGTGGCACGCTCTGGTTATGACAGGCTGGGACGTTCATACTCGTACCTGGGAGGCTTTTCGGGAGCGCTTCTTCAAGCAGTTATATCCCTGATCTTATCAAGATGCCATGCAGGCCGAGTTTTTATAGTTAAGACAAAGAGATTTGAAGGTAGCGCAATATGAGCAGAGGTTCATTGACTTATCTATATTTGCTCCAACCTTAATGGCCAATGAGGCGAACAAGTGTCGTCAATTTGAGTATGCACTAGGGCTGTTAATTGGGACCGAAAGATCGACCTAATGACCAAACCGAATTGAACCGGACCGAAAAAGAAACAATTATCGAAATAGAAAATCAAAACGAACCGAGCTAGAATCGATTCGGTTTTGGTTTCCAGTTCTACATAACCGAGTGAAAGAATTTATGGATCCTTATTGCATTGAATCAAGGTAATTGAAATAATGGAAAACAGAAAAGACTTAGTTAAGATGAAGAAAAATCTCAAGGGTCAAATACAAGAAGGAAAATAGAGTATTTTGAGAGTAAGTTTGGTAATTTTCATTATGTAAAACACAACACACTTGAGTGACTCTCACACTCACTTTATATACTACACACTTCACACACTTCACAATACAATGACTTAACACTACACTTAACACTACAATGACTTACTTAATATTCTAACTTCCCCCTCAATCTCATGTGGAGAAGCTCCATCTTGAGATTAGGACACACAACTAACAATCTGAGCAATATAACAACAATCTGCTCAACATGTATCAGACTCAGAGACACAATCTGCGCAACATGTATCCTGGGAATGAAGGTGAATAGCTACTGCACAATTGAACTGCATGCAAACTGGTTCAACTTTGGAGACACAATACCATAGCAACAATGAGATTAACACAACAAAAATATGATGCCAGAAACTTTGGACAGAAAAATCACAGCACTTGCATTTGAAACACTTGGTCTTGCCTTCATACCAATCACAGCAGCATAACAACACACTTCACAACAGCAACAAGATACAATTACCAGTAAACACCAGCCTCTCAGCAGAAGATCAGAGGCATATAGGGCCAAAACACAGTAGAAAGCTGAACTGAAATTCTCCAGCACACTCAGACATCAGCCATTCCAGGACAATTTGAAAAAACACGATATGGCAGTCCAGACCAAAAAAAAATAAAGCAGCTCATCTCATATCAGAATTCAGCAGCAAAGACCAAAATTATAACTCAGCACAAACCAATTGCATCAGCACATTACAGACATCAAATCATTAGCAGAAACCAGAATGCAATCACTCAACTCAAACAGGATATCTCAGCTCATTTACACACTACTCAGCTCATAATATAGTATTCAAATGCACCAGCACAAATTGAGAATCAGACAAAGAACGAATTTCAGAGTGAAGAACGAAGCAAATTGAAGATCGAAGTTGAGAAGCAAGATTGAGAAGGAAGAACAAATTAAATTCAATGCAATTCAGAATCAGAGAGAGAATACACATTCAATTCAAAGATCGAAGAAGAAATTTGAGAGAGTCGAAGAATCAAGAATCGAAGAACAAGAAGAGTCAAGATCGAATTCAAGAATCAGATCGAAGAAGACATCGAAAATAGAAGAATCATGGATAAACTGAGCAATCAGAAGAATCAAATAGAAGATCGAAAAAATGAGGGATAACCTGAGTAAGCAGAAGAATCGAGGTCGATGAGGTCTAAGGAATGCAAGGAGAATCGAAGAGGAATCAAAAACAGAGAATACTTAGCTAAGAATCGAAAACCTGAGCGGAGAAGTCTGAAGAACCAGAAATGAAGAAGTTTGAAGAACGAAGTCGTCGTAGATCGAAGCCGTCTCAAATCAAAAAGACGAACAAAAAGTAGAGCAGATCGAAGCAGCGCTGATGAGCATGAAATTGAAGCAATCAATTGAACGAAGAAGTCTGAGAAATCTTCAAGCCAATAGTCGAAGCCATCGCAGAATTAGAAACCATCGCAGAAGCTGAATTGAGAAATCGAAGCCGTTGCAAGAAAGCAAGATCGAAGCAGAGGCAATCGCAGATGAGCAGGTCTGATGAAGAATCACAATCGATGTCAAGAACCAGAAAATCTAGGTCAAAATCCATACCAATTTCAATCGAACAAGTCTTCAGTGCATAATCGCAGAGAGAGCCGAGACTTGAATAAGAAATTGAAGATATTGATCAAGATCGAAGCATCAAGAATCAAAGATCGAAGTCTCAATTGCACAAAGACTGAGTTATCAGTGAAAAGCCCCAAATTTCATAAATTAGGCATTTTGTTTTCGTTGTTCAAGAACAAGATTCAGACTCGAAACTCATGAATCAGATTCCAGAAGAAGAACGGAGCAATCGAAAAGAAAACTTAGCTTGAAATCGAACAGGAGTATATGAAATTCGAAAGCAATCTCCAGAAAGCAAATGCAGACGTTGCAACTTCAATCACACAATGTCTTCAGTGCATCAATCGAAGAGTCGGAGCTGTGAAGTCTGAAGAATTGAGATCGAAGGTTGATATAGACAAACAAGAGAAGATCGTAGGTTGAGCTTGAATATTGCAGAAGACACCATCAGAGCTTGAAGGTCGCAGAAGACACCATTGTCAAAAATCAAGAATGTGCGTAAGCGAAGAAGAAAAAAATTACACACAAGACCGAGAGCTATGAGCTTTGCATCTCTGCTACCATGAAAGAATTCATGGATCCTTATTGAATTGAATCTAGGTAATCGAAATTAATGGAAAACAAAAAAGACTTAGTGAAGATGAAGAAGAATCTCACGGGTCAAATACAAGAAGGAAAAGAGAGAGTATTTAGAGAGTAAGTATGGTAATTTTCAATATGTAAAACACAACACACTTGAGTGACTCTCACACTCACTTTATATACTACACACTTCACACACTTCACAATACAATGACTTAACACTACACTTCACACTACAATGACTTACTTAATATTCTAACACCGAGAACCAATACCGAACCGGTTAGCGTCAAAATGCAGCCCATTGAGTTTTTGTATTTTCACGTCTAAATGTAGCCCAATGCACTTGGGCTTATTCTCAGTTCCAGTTCTACATAACCGAACCAGCACCAACCTTAAAAAGACGATGTCACTCTCATGCACCTTTCTTTGATATTATTGATCCAAACCCTTCACCCCCTTCACTCTCACGCACCCTTTTTCGATATTATCGATCCAAACCCATCACCGCTTCACTTTCACGCTGCTCATGCACGCACACATCACACTCGAAGGCTTCATCTCCCTCATCTCTCCCTCAATCGCACGCCACAGCCGACTCGTCAACCTCAAAACCTCCCATTCCTCAAACTCGAAGGCGTCATCTCTCTCTTGTCTCTCCCTCTTTCCGCCACTCCGCCTCTCTCCGGTACTCCAAATTTACTTTTTGTTTGCAATTCAACTTCAAAATTTCTTAAATTCTCTGTTTCGATTTTGGCTTACTCTTGGGTTTGAGTTTTGGGTTTTGGGTTTCGGAAGGACTGTAGGAGCTAGGAGTGAGCTGCGATTGGGACTGACCCACTTGATTCCCATAAATGGAGTCGGTGCTCCCTAGTTGAGCGGGAATGAGAGACTTCCTGGTTTCGTTTTGAGTGCTAGGGAAAGTCTTTTTGAGAGGTCGAGAAGGATGGCTCCTTCAAAAACCAAGTCCATCTCTCACTCTTTGAATCTTAATGCCTCCAAATTGTTCTTCTTTTGATGAAACTAGCTATCATTGTAACTTGGTTGGCAATCATGATAAGCAATTCTAATGGATGAAACTAGTTGTCTCTTCCTCTTTCTTGCAAGTGCAAAATCGATCCCGAGCC
Source organism: Oemleria cerasiformis (assembly GCA_037349345.1). Taxonomy (NCBI): domain Eukaryota; kingdom Viridiplantae; phylum Streptophyta; class Magnoliopsida; order Rosales; family Rosaceae; genus Oemleria; species Oemleria cerasiformis. The sequence goes on along the minus strand of JAZGTL010000003.1, from coordinate 10,692,531 downwards.
AAACCGTCCGGTCCGGTCCAATATTGGTCTAATCGGTGAAAAATGCAAGTACCGAACCGGTACCGATACCGAATGGGCCATTCGATTTGATTTCAGTCCTAGTGAAATACCGTACCATTTGTACCGATTAACACCACTAGTATGGACTGAGAGATGAGATCAGAGTAGTTGTTACTGCTGTGGAGTATACCTCTCTTAGAGCCTTGTCTAATGATGCTGCTAGGCTAGAGCAGAGCTTGCCGACTAGGGATCAGCCCAGTGGTTCCAAGTGACATTAGGATCGCCTGAGTTTCAGAGCCTTGAGTCAAGGACCATCAAAGAGAGGTAGTTTTAGCTCAGGGTCATCAGGGAGTGCCAGATCCAATTCTGGCAGTGGTGGAGCCGAGCAAGGAGGTTCCTGCGATTTTACGACAAGAAGACAAAGCGGCGGATCCAAATGAACTGGAAGCATCGATTGTTACTATTGTGGGGAGATTGGCAACTTCAAGAAGGACTGTCCTCATTATCCGTCATTGCAAGAATCATATATCCATATAGACCCAAATAAGATAAATACCTCCCGTTAATTTTTATGGTATTTAATAAGAGTTTGGCCTTGAAATTAGATTTACATGTTCTAGACTTAATTTATTTATAACTTTATATTGGTAAAATAAAAATAAAAAAACCGCCTAGGCATTAGGCCCCTCCCCGCCACTCTAGGAAAGCCTAGCGTCGTTTTGAACATTGAAAAATTGGTATGTTTTCATTGCAATGGGATTAGAGGGGTAGAAATAGAAGAAAACTTATCCAATCTAATCCACTCAAAATAGTAGGATTAGCTATGTAAAACATATCAAATTTTACATCCAATATATATTGAATTTGATGAATTATCTCATTCAATCAAATCTAATAATGCTTACAAAATATGGCCATATAGGCCAATGAAGGCCTCCGCCCCTAGTTTGATCAATCATCATTTATGTTTATAGTTTTACGTAACAAAATTTTAAGATACATACAACCATTTAAACTTTTGGCACCCTGGTTCAAGGCAGGAAGGACAAGAGTTCAAAGCCTAAAAGGGCCCAAAAATCTCAAAGTCTATATGAAAAATAAGATTTGTCATCAGATTTTGAATAGACTCGTTGGCGTTTTGAAGGAGGATGAGGATGGTTTCATTTGTTCCTATGTGAATCTTTATCTTGGCCTTCTCAATGGGGTTCTCCTAGGCTAACAAAAGGTTGGCCACTTGGGTTACCTTCCAAGTCGGTCGGGCTCCAAGCACAAACCCCCTCACTCTAGCACACTCTCCTCAGACCAAAGGCAAGAAGAATTGGCATGATTGGTACAAGGCTCTTGAGAAACTGAGTGGGTTTTGGGAGAAGATTGGAATTTCTCACGCATTGGAGCTTTGTGCAGCCGAGAACTTTCCATGTGACCACTCATTAATTCAGGTCGGATTATGCATTTGTTCTACATACACCAATTGTATGAGACTCCGCTTTGGGATGATGAACTTGACCCTCCTTTACTTGGACACCGAGCTCGCCCACATGGGAGGCATTACTCCGCCAACCTTCCTTGATTTGAGTTACGACAAGTTACGACAAGCACACCAAAGCCTACAACAACTGGGTCAATTTTTATTATGATTTTGGCGACGATCCCTCCGGATCCCCAATGCCACCCACCAACGGAGTCTCTCGTGTAAAGCATGTGGCTTTTTTCCAACTTTGGATATGTAAGTTCTTCTGCCCTCTTTCTTGTTCAGTTACTAAAGATGTGCAACTTTTGGCCAAAGTTCTTGCAAATAGCCAATGTGTGGCCTTAGAACCTATGGTTTTGGCCCACTTATATAGGACATTGGCCATAATTGTTCATCCTACACCCATGTTTGCTAATGTACATGGGCCATTATGGATTTTTCAACTTTGGCTCCAACTTTATTTTCCTGAACTAGAACCTCCAAACCTTCCAAACTAGTTCTCTACCCTCACAATTGTATAAAAATTTAAAACACTTTTCTACATCAGGTAAAGGAAGTGAGAGTAAGGTGGTGCCAAGGAGGGTGTCATCAGTGAAGTTTGGGTTTTAGAGGTCCTAGTTTGGGAAATAAAGTTGGAGCCAAAGTTGAAAAATCCATAATGGGCTAGGGACATTAGCAAACATGGGTGTAGCATGAACAACTATGGCCAATGTCTTGTACAAGTGGGCCAAGACCATAGGTCCTATGGCCACACATTGGCCATCTACAAGAACGTCGGCCAAATGTTGCACATCTTTAGTAATTGAACAAGAAAGAGGACAGAATGAGACTTGCATAGCGAAAGTTGGAGAAAAGCCACATGCTCTACAAGAGACTCTGTTGGTGAGTGGCATTGGGAATCCTGAGGTATCGTCGCCAAAACCATAATTAAAATTGACCCAGTTGTTGTAGGCTGTGGTGTGCTTGTCGTAACTCAAATCAAGGATTGAGCAAGGACGGTTGGCAGAGTGATGCCTCCCATGTGGGCGAGCTCGGCGTCCAAGTCAAGGAGGGTCGGGATCATCATCCCCAAGCGGAGTCTCATACAATTGGTGGATGTGGAACGAACGCATAATCCGACCTCCGACCTGAATTAACGAGTGGTCACATGGAAAATTCCCGGCCGCACAAAGCTCCAATGCGTGAGAAATTCCAATCTTCTCCTAAAACCCACTCAATTTCAGCTCAAGAGTCTTGTACCAATCATGCCAATTCTTCTTGCTTTTGGCCTGAGGATAGTCTGTGCTAGAGGCGAGCGGTGAGGGGGTTTGTGCTTTGAGCCCGGCCGACTTGGAAGGTAACCCAAGTGGCCAACCTTTTGTTAGCCTAGGAGAACCCCATTGGGAAGGCCAAGATAAAAATTCACTTAGGAACAAAAGAGTACCATCCTCATCCTCCTTCAAAACGCCAATGAGCCTATTCAAAATATGATGAGATTTTGGGTCAAGATGTGGACCAGGGTTGTCGTGAAACATGGCATGGAAACGATCATCAAAGTCGGCCGGGTGCTCATCCATGACCTCTTCAATTTTTCCCTTATGGTTAACCACATATTTTGCAGCTATATGCATTCTACAAGAAAAAAAATACAACAAAAGTCACGAATGCAAAGGAATTTTGGATTCAACAAAAGTTGGTGAAAAATGAAAGCAAGCATCAAGAACACCAAGAACACCATATGCATAAACCCAAAAATTCAAACACAAAATCAACCAAATCGCAATCATTCAGGCCAAAATTAAGTGCAACATACCTCACATGCTGTTAAGAATTGATTTTACAAAAAAAGGTCATAGATGACAGTTATTAACCGTTGTCTAGTACATACCTCACAGTTATTAACCGTTGTCTAAAGTTTCAGAAAATGGTCGTCTAAGTGATTGTCATCTATTATGGGTAGGTTATGCATTTCCTATTCATTGAATGTTAAAAGGTTTGAAATTGAAACAAAAACAAATGGAAGCATTCTATCAACATTCTTCACAACAAATAGATCTTTCGCGAGTTCAATTCAATCTACAACACACTAAAACCGTCTCTCAACATCTACACCACAAGATAACATACCCATATGCCTCCGTGAAGTATCAAAAGAACAATATATAAACTCATGCCCCTGGATTTTAAGCAAGAAAATTGAGTATCAAAAGAAAAACCATGCATTCAGTATACACTCAGCTCAAGTGTTCATTCATCCTATCAACCATCCTATCAAAAGAAAAATCATGCATTATATTCCTGAAGCTTGTCGTTTTTTCGAGTTCAGAATCCCCAATGCTTGCCTAGTATGTGATGAAGGAAAGAAAAACAAATATTATAAGGTGGGTTAAAAATCAAAATGGTCTGATAGTGAATTTTGGTCTTTTTCAAGCTGCTGACTTTGTTTAGTGCAGAAAGCTTTGCCTTTGCCTGCCTATTAGGCAAACATTGTTGCAGGCTTGCAAGCTTCAGTTTGATAGGCTTATTAGTGTTTGTGTAAAGGAATTGGATTTGCAATCTAATAAAAGTTAGGGTAAATAAATAACTGATTAGGAAATCAAGTGGCATGTCCATATGATTAAAAGTTTGTACCTTTGTAAGAAAAGACAAGCTATCCTCTTCAATTATTTCCTTCATGTACCGCATCACAAAATACCCACTCTTTGTTACCGGGTTGTTGAGGAATACCCTAGGAAGATAAAATATCAATACATTTTGAAGCTATAATAATCATGAGAAAAAAAAAAGGTTCCACATATCTTAATTTATGGAAGATAATTACAAAGAAAATTAGAGTAAGTGCAAGTGAGTAACACACAGCTTAAAAGAGAGGAGACAAAAGAAATCACTTTTAATTAAATTTTAGAGATGAGAAAGAAAACACATACAGTTGGATATCAAACTTCTTGCTTTTGTTGTCGATCTGATCTTCAAGCAGTTTTTTGGTCCTTTGCAACCAATCTTCTATTTTTTCCTAGAAACCATGAAAAAGAGTGAGTGAACAGAATCCTGAACTCAAATACATACAAACTATAATCTATTAAAAATAAGATATTAGTATTAGATAGTTAAGACAGAGGATGAACATATCACTAAATGCAGACCAAAATCATTGACCAAAATATAATTTGCCCCCGAATGAATACTGTGGGACTAAGAAGCAAGAAAACCTACATTCTAGTTGAAAGAAAAAAGAGACCACTTTCCTTATTCCTACAATATTTTTAAAAATAACAGAAGAAACTAAACCTCTGATTGAACAGTCGAACTGCCGTCCTGACTTATTCATTTTTTTAGTTTTTTTTTTTAATGTCTTAGTCTTACAAAGATGGATATAGAAGTCAGAAGAATTTCACTGAATGAATAGGAGGGTGCTAGTGGAAAAGCAAGGACTTAGTTAAAAACAACATTGATTTAACAATACTTATAGTAAAATATCGCGGCTCACCGCTCTCACTTGTTGTACAGACTTGTTGAGTGCCTTTTTAGGTACACATATGACTATGGCATAGTAATCAGCTGTAATTCCACCACGTATACAAAAAAACTGGACTTATGGTGGGTCCCTGCATGATTAACAATGTACATTATTTAGAAACTCATAGGAGTGAAAAAGTAACAAATATGACCTGAAAAAGACCAGTTATTACGGTATACTGCAACTTGAACTTATGGTTCGAGACTTCATGGTTAGAAAGTGATGCTTCATTTCAAACCTCATCTGCAAACTAGATAATGATGACTGGCTCAAGACTCTCTCAGCCACTTCTTCTGCACTACTTCCTCTCATATTTGCAGTTAGCTGCCATGAATGTGTGAAAAGAAAAACAAGAAAACCGGTAGAAATTTGATTTTTAGAGACATGAAATGCGCACCGTGAACTAGCCCTCTGCCCTTAGGTGCAGCTCCAGTCTTTCAAGAATCTCATGTGTCGATCAATGATTTCTTGCTTGCAACAAGGACTGCCTGCAGAAACTCAAAGATCAGGGTGTTAAACCAGCTCCTGCTACTAGTATGTGCTTAAGCAAACATGATCACATGCATGGTAAGATGAGCCATAAAGAGAAAAGCTTACCTGGCTTCGCAACACAACTCCCCCATCAATCTCTTTCAAGTTGCTTTCTTTCAGTGTTATCCCACTACTCACAAGGTCCAAAATTGCATCAGCTATCCCCATCTAAATTTGAAAGAGAGACGGGTGGTATTTAAATATGTTCTACTTTTTTACACAAGTAATAGTAAAATCCCCTAGCTTCAACTGCCAAGGCCAACAATAGCACCCAAACTACATTTACAAAAGGTTGAATACCATCCCCTGGATCAACTAGCTCATTATGTCGTTTGAATGTATGCTTATGTAAAACTAAAGCATGAATTCAATCTCTTCCAACAATATCATAATCTTAAAAGCAAGAGCTAGAATCCAGACAACTTGTAAATATCAGTAAGACAACATATTGATTAGACATTGATGCATAAAGTTGATTAAAATCAAAATAATTTAAAAAGAAAAATAACTAATTAACAGAAAACGAGCCCATGTTTTTCCTCAACAGGAATCAGGAAGCAATACATTGAAGACATTAGTTATCATAACAGTTACCACTTAAAGACTGGGAATGCGTAATATTCATCATGCTTTTTATATACGGAGAGCATTGAACCACATTATAGAGCAGCAGGAACAAAGCTCCTCATAAATTCAAACCATCCCACGGAATTTTACTCTGAAAAAGTATATTCTTACTGCAGGAGCTGCCTCAAGTGCTCCATCTGCAGTAGAAAAACTCACATGGTTCAGTCCATTTCTTTCATAAATTTAGGACCCTTGTTTCCAGCAAAATAATGAAAGAAACTTATTACCAAAATAGAAAGTGAAGAATAATAAAATGAAATTATTTAAGCACATAGCATACATAGGTGAAGCCAGTAGCAACTCACAGAGGTTTCTCTTCAGTCCATTGAGGCATCTGTGCTAGCTCCTTCAATGAATTTATATTCTCAAAAATCCCATACTTTGGAATCTGAAAAAAAAAACAAAGGATATTTGAAGGCTCGAAAGGTGAAACAAGTGAAATAAATGGATTTGGCTATTTGGAAATAAAAAGTAACTCACTGCAAGGGAGAAATGGCATTCCCCATAATCAAGAGCATCGTGAACAATGATAAGATCTTCATTCCCCTAAAAGAGAACTTTAGATGATTAGCTTTCCATTCTCTTTGAACAAAAAAATATGAGTAATAAGCTTCAAATATTATTGCAGTTGTTCATATTCATTCTAGTAAACAAAAATAATAAATTACCAAAATATTCTTAAAATAATGGACAATTTTCTAACAATATACGAATGAAAGAGTTCCACAAACGAAAAAGAACTTATTTTCAGTTAACCATCTCACAAATTCAAAATAAAAGGCCAGAGACTATAGGAGATGGCCTGCTTTGAGGACTGAACAGCCAATGCTCCTCATAAATTCAAAATTAATATAATGTTTTACTAGTCAACTAAACATGCTGGAGAATCCAAAGGTATATAGAACCGAATTACATATACAACTCCACAACCTAACATTATTAAATTGAAAAAACAGATATATAGCTACCTGTCCATATTCACTGACGGTATCTAAACCTGCTATATGCCAAGGTCTAAGTCTCCAGACAACAATTTTCGCACAATGTCTTTAGGCCGTTGAGATACAAGGTAATCAAGTGACCAGGGAGTAAGACCTCTTGATTTTGCAATGCATCTGGGTTGTCTGTGACCGAAGTCTGATCCATAACAGAAAAAGTTTGTGCACCATAAATCTAAAGACACAAATTTGTTCAGAAGCTGAGGGCCCTAACCAATTTAAAAAAGCCATTGCAATCAAATGGATTCTTTCGGTTATGCACAATCATATAAAGAAACAGCGATGTTCCATCCACAGGATGAAAGAAGAGCATCCAACAAACAAAGTAAGAACCAAATGAGCATTCATTACGTACCTTAATGTGAATGAAATTAGCTCCTGCCTCGTTAGCTATAGCTTTTGATATCAGTGTTTAACCACAGCCTGGAGGTCCATAGAGCAAAAAACTTTTTGTTGATATGAATCGGTTTATTATAATTGTAAATATATTTATTCTTTGGTAGATAGGATTTTATTTTAAAGATTATAAATATCTCTCATTGGAGGAGAGCAATATACAATATTCATAACCCTAAATTTAATTTGGTATCAGAGCGGTGATTCTAAGATCTCGCTACTGAAGAAAAAATATTCCTACAATATTCATTGAATAGGTGATCTTTGTCTTATTCCCCACTTCTTGTTTCTTCTTTCCTGGAGTCAGAGATCACTCGCAACCTTTTTTCTTTTCTTTCCCAAGAACTCTGCAACCTCAAAACACAGCGACCACCAGCGAACTGCCTATATTCGTGCGGAATTGATTCACCCAGGTGCGTCCAATTTCTCTTGCACCAGCGACCTTGAGTGAATTTCTTTTTCCTCTGCAACTTGATCTCCGATTGCATCGTCGATCATCAGACCAGTAATAGACTCGACGAATTCGTAAAATACCAGGACCCACCCGCTTCTGCTTGTGTTGTATTCGGCTATTTACTCCTATTTTTATTTCTGATTATCTTCAGGACCATCTTCCACTACCCAATGGCTATTGGTAATTACTCCGGTGCTCTTATTGTGCCACCACCCACTGTGAATGTGGCAACTTCAGAACCAATATCAATTCCATATGGTATCAAATTGGATGGTACTAATTTCACTTTATGGTCACGGATGGTAACTATGTTTGTTTCTGCCAAAGGGAAGTTTGGATATCTCACTGCTACTGCAATACAGCCCGATTAAGGGGCATAAACATATGATAAGTGGGTGATGGAGGATACAATTGTGAGGAGTTCGATTATCAGTTCCATGAAAGCAAATGTGATTAATTTATTTATTCTTTTGCCTACTGCAAAAGGGATTTGGTCTGCTGCCAAAGCGACTTATTATGAAGGATCTCAGCAACGGGGAGATAATTGGGCGTGGTACTAAGAGAGAGGGTCTTTATTATGTGGATGATGTATGTGTGGGGCGATCTCTATCTGCTAAGGGCTCATCTCGTACATATGAAGATCACATTCGCTTGGTGTAGCTGAACGAAAGAATAGACAAATTTTGGAAATTACCCGAGCTATTCTCATGCAGCCACGGTTTTGGGAGGAAGTTGTCACTACTGCGGTTTATCTTCTCAACCGTGTTCCTACTAGTGTGTTGAAATTTCAGACGACATTGGATAAGCTGGCATCTTATGTCCCTCTTCCATCCCATCTTACGCTTCCTCCACGGGTTTTTGGTTGTGTTGCTTTTGTTCATCTACCTAAATATCAACGTACTAAATTTGACCCTTGTGCTCTCAAGTGTATCTTTGTTGGCTATCATCCATATCATAAGGGTTACAGGTGCTATCATCCTTCTTCCCGTAAATTTTATGTTACCATGAATGTCACTTTCTCGGAGCATGAGATGTTTTTTGCATCACCCGTGCCTAATTCTCCTCTTCTGGGTGAGACTGCTATTGTTGTTGAATAGGTGAATTGGAGTGAATTGTTTCAAGATAATATTGAGTTGAATTGAGTAATGACACCGGTTGATACATTTATAGCACCAAATGAAGCATCAGTTGATGTTGTAACACCGGTTACCGTTACAACAGACAATTCTGAGACCGGATCTCCGAATACCCCCCTCTATCTACTTCATCAACAGTACCCACTACCAATTCTCCTCATGCAGATCTTCCTGAGGTAAGTATAGACTCTGTGATTAATACTAACAATACTTGTGAACCTGTTGAGACTGACAGGTATCAGTTGCCACCAAGGAGTAATCGGGGAGTCCCACCCGATAGATATACACCAGACACTATGAAAAATGTGAAGTACCCTATTGCCCATTATGTATCCACTCATCGCTTGTCAGAAGCTTGCTAGGCATTTGTTAGTCATATGTCTGCAGTGACTATTCCTACTAAGATACAAGAGGCATTGTCTGATCCAAAATGGGCTAGTGCAATGATGAAGGAGATGACAACACTTGAAAAGAATCGAACATGGGATTTAGTACCTTTGCCAGAGGAGAAGAAGCTTGTTGGATGCAGATGGGAGTATACAATCAAGCATAAGCCAGATGGTTCCATTGACAGGTACAAAGCTCGACTTGTTGCTACAGGTTTTACTCAGACCTATGGAATTGATTATCAAGAGACCTGTGCTCCTGTGGCAAAAATCAATACTATTCGAGTTTTGTTATCCTTAGCTGCAAATTTTGATTGGCCCTTACAACAGTATGATGTAAAAAATGCCTTCTTGCATGGAGATTTACAGGAAGAAGTCTATATGTCATTGTCGCCAGGATATATAGCTCCACATAATTCTGGTATTATTTGTAAACTACAGAAGGCGCTATATGGTCTGAAGCAATCCCTATGTGCTTGGTTTGGAAGATTCCGACTTGCTATGAAAAAGTATGGATATGGTGGTAACTGGGAATGACTCTGAAGAGATGGGAAAATTAAAAGAGTATTTTTACTATGAATTCGACATGAAGGATATGGGTGGTCTCAAGTATTTTTTGGGTATTGAAGTTACCCGCTCCGAATGTGGTATCTTCTTGTCTCAGCGGAAGTATGTCTTAGATTTACTAAAGGAAAGTGGAATGCTTGGATCTCAACCAATTGGAACTCCTATTGAACAGAATCATGGTTTGGAAGAATGCTCTGATCAAATTCCAATTGATAAAGGACGATATCAGAGGTTAGTTGGACGGTTGATTTATTTGTCTCATACTAGACCTGATATTGCATATGTTGTTAGTGTTGTGAGCCGCTTTATGCATAACCCGGGTGTGCAACACATGGATGTTGTGCTGAGAATTCTGAGGTATCTGAAATCTGCACCAGGAAAAGGGTTGTTGTTCTCAAAACATGGGCATGTAGATGTTTTGGGGTATACAGATTCTGATTGGGGGGCTAAGGGAGAAAGAAGAAGGTCAACTTCTGGCTATTTTACCTTTGTAGGAGGTAACTTAGTTACTTGGAAAAGTAAGAAGCAGAAAGTTGTATCTCTATTAAGTGCAGAAGCATAATACCGAGCAATGGTGAAAGGTATCTGTGAGTTATTGTGGTTGAAAAGGCTTATGGGGGAGTTGGGATTTCCTACTGAAAAACCAATGAAATTGTATTGTGATAATCAGTCAGCGATTAAAATTGTTGAGAACTCAGTACAACATGATCGAATGAAGCATGTAGAAATTGACAGGAATTTTATTTATGAGAAATTGGAGGAGAGGATAGTTGAAGTACCGTATGTTGGCAATCCAGAACAACCGGCATATGTGTTGACTAAGGTTGTGTGTAATTCAATTTTTAACGATTCACTTATCAAGCTGGGCATTTGTGATATCTATGCACCATCTTGAGAGGGAGTGTTGATATGAATCGGTTTATTATAATTGTAAATATATTTATTCTTTTCTAGATAGGATTCTATTGTAAAGACTATAAATACCTCCAATTGGAGGAGAGCAATATACAATATTCATAACCCTAAACTTAACTGATTTACTCCAAACATCTGTAATATCAGACTTAATCACTTGATTGCAACCTATATGGTAGAACAAGGAGCACAAAGCATATTTTAAACAGAACAAACTACAATTATCATATTGAGGCAAAATCAATTGTGAAACACCCATTAAGAAGTCCACTTCTAGATATCAAATTATCATATTTGGATTGAAACAAAAAGGCATTAAAGAAACAAGAACACACTAAGAAGAAAACTGTCTTTGAGGCATTTTCACAAACAATCGGTCTACGAAAAACAAATTACTTGGATAATACAACTCTAGTAAGAAAGGAGCTCAATGCCTTCAAAGATTCAAGTCTCTGGGATTATATTTCCTGGTGACAAAAGAATATGACATGCTACACACAATCAGAGACATGGAATATACTTAAGAAAATCAAAACAGGAGTTCATGAATAGGTTGTGTTCATACCAGGTTTCTGAGAGAATTAGAGTGAATTGTGCTGAATTTTTTATCTGATATAAAGAACACACTTCCAAGAAACTTTTATGAAGGAAAGATCATCAACAGAGATCTGGAAATCAAAGATTTCTGGCCTGGAACTAGGGGCACGAATCAGGAAAAAAAAAGGAACAGGTTCTGGTGTAAACTGATTACAGGGGCTATGGTAATCCAATGAAGCTGAAATTTTGATATGTTATACAAATTGACCAGATGAACAACTCTCATGAAGAAAGTTATTACATTCGAGTAACATAAAGTAAGGTTTTTGAGCTCATAACAGAACTGGCGAATTTAAAGGTTTTGGGAGTATTTTTATTTTTGGGTAATGAGGCTTACAAAGCTATTCACAGTTATATGAGGATTGAGTAAACTTTTCTCTGTTGTGTTTAGATACTCAAGCAGAACATGAATTTATAGGAGGAAGAAGAGGTTGTATTGCATCAGAGAGATGTAATCTCATCCAACAGAAGTGCTGAGCAGTCGAGCAACAAAACCAGACTGAAGATAAATGAAGAAAAAAAGACAAGATAAGTAACAATATACTAGAGAAACCAATCCTAACATTCTAAGCTAGAGAAACGATTGATGTTCTGGCCTAATCTAATGCCTAACAAATTGATGTTCTGGCCTAAGCTAGAGAAACCAATCCTAACATCCTAAACATTCACAAGCAAAGATGAAAGATGAAATGATTGCAAAGCTAGTAACGCCACTTACCCAACAAGTGTTACTGCTTGGGAAGCAAACGACACATTATGTTCAAGGAACTCGATGGCGGTGATGACAATGGGCTCACCATACAATACCTAGCAACAAAAAATCCACTTCCAATTAGTAACATTCAACTAATAATTGCAACCGAGCATAAATTTAGGCAATTTAATGATGGGTAAACATTGTGCAGTTTGATTGCAGCACTGACAACGCAAAATTCATAGAAAGCAGGCATGAAAATTGACAAATTACGAGAGTAATCTCGACGTATTCATCACAGACATATTTTACATTGTACAGACAATCATCTACATAATAGTATAGTTGACTTATTAATTAGTCAAGCAGAAAGTTTTAAATTTGAAAATATTAGACCAAGTCGTAGTTTACAACAGTTATTAGATTATTTTAAGAAAAACTCATTTTTTATTATTAGAAATAACTTAGATTACATCTCATCCCTGCTTGAAGATAATAATAGGAATATTCAGAATTTTCCAAACAAAAAATAGATAAAAGAACTAATAGATTTGATTGATAAAAAGCCAAAGAAGATAGAAGTACAATCCTTACAAATTATAGAAAAGTTGAAAGAAGAAGTACAGAAGATCCAGATAGTACAAAAGGATTTAAGTGAGCAAATAGATAGGTTACATAATAAAATTGATAGGTTATTAGTTTGATGACAGATTCTAGAACCAATAATAACTATATTCGAGCTATACAAGAAATCAGTAAACTAGATAAAGAGCTAGTGGGTTTCTCAGATTTTTCCACATTTGTTCCTATGAGTACTATTCCTATAAGACAAAATAATACTATTATTCAGTTAATTTTAAATATAATAGATAAACTTGATTTGATAGAAGAAAAAATCAGAGAAATAAATCAGATTTTACATAATAATACAAATACACCACTTCCTTTAGAATTACTACAAAAATTAGATAGATTGTCAGTAGGAACAAATTATTAACCAAGAAAAATCAAGATAAAACCTTTTGATAGTAGTAAATGGACATTTTCAGATGAAAAGGAAAATAAATAGTCAGGACATAAGACGTATATGATAATGAGCAGGAAGCACAAGAATTTTCAAGAAAAGGTTTTGAAAGATCACAGAAAAATAAGCATAACCTATATAGACTAGGAATATTTGAGAATGAACATAGTATTGTTAGTAGCATTAGTCAACATGATATTAGTTGTATTTTTTTTTCCTGGAAATATTAGTTGTATTAATAATGAAGTTATTCTTAATCTACTTAGCATCAAGCTACTGAAGAATTAAAAAAGCTAAAATATTCTCATATTCATATAGGTACAATTATGATTGGATTAGCAGGATGAACAAGGGCACAAGTAGGAACAAAATCTTTAGTATATATTTATGATGAAAGATGGGGATAATCACCAACAAACAGCTATAGCCACGGCATAAGTTTATATGAGTTCAAATTTGGCAGTTATAGGATGTCTACCTAATTATATAATGAATATCAGTGAATTTAGAAAGTATATTAAAATTAGTATAAGAACAAAAAATTATAACAATTTGAGCCCGATCATAAATCTAGACCGGAATAAGACTAATAAATGAGACCCACGACGGAGAAAGTCACAATTGGACTTAAAATCAATCACGAGTCGGGTTCCAAGCCGAATTCCCTTGGCCTTGGTTGGAAAATGTGGGTTGGCGGCCGAATTCTCTTGGCCTTGGTTGATAAATGGAGCTCACCCACCATTTGTCTTTCCCCCCCTCTCATGCATGATACATGGTGGTTGACATGCATGAAAAATTGAGAGTGACTTTAATATACGGTAGAGAATGAATTGTTGTTCTCTTTAGGCCGGCTGAAAATTGAGGCCGAGGTGAGGTCAAGGTCGGCTAGAGATTGACACCAAGGTGAGGTGAATTTTCGACTAGAGATTGACACCAAGGTGAGGTGAAATTTCGGCCAGAGATTGACACCAAGGTGAGTTCAAGGTCGGCTAGAAATTGACACCAAGGTGATGTGAATTTTAGGCCAGAAATTGAGATCAAGGTGGGTTAGTTTTCGGCTGAAATTAAGGCCAATGATGGGTGAGTTTCTGCTGAAAATTGAGGCCAAGGATGGGTGGCTTCAATTGAGACCAAGAATGGGTAGGTTTCAGCTGAAAATTGAAGCCAAGGAGAGGTGGAGTTTGGCTCGAAATGAAGGTCCAGGTCGGCTGAACAAGGCTGCAGCAGAAATGGGATTGTCATCTTTGGGTCGGAGGTTCGGCTGAAATGGGGAGGAAAAAATGTTGCTTTTGGGTCCGCTGAAGGATTGGTTTTATGTGTATGTATTTAAAACACCACCCTTTCTCTTTTTATTAGGAAAAGGAAGTTTTCTTCTTTTCTCTAGGATGGTGTCAGCCACAACAAGCTATGTATGTTACTAATTATGGGATGAAAGAAGGAGAAGGAGATTTCTCATTTTGGGTCGGCTGTATGTTTCAAGTAGGAAAGGAAAGTTTGTTCTCTTTCTCTAAGTTGGTGACACCAAAAAAGTTTTATGTATAATCTGTATATATATATATATATATATATATATATATATATATATATATATATATATATATATATATAAAATTAAGAAAGAGAATGTGATGGCCTTGAGGATATATATATATATACTTGTGGGTGTTGACATTTTAGGCCAAGATTGATAGAGAGTGGAGTGAATTGGACTTGGGGGTGGCCTTGAAACTTACTTCGGCTCAACCGGATCGGCAGAACTGACAAAGTTTTCGGCCAAGGTGTGGCCTCTAAAATTCCAAGTTTTGGCCACAACTAAAGTATATATAATAATCAAAGATGATATTCAGCCTACGGCTGAGTATATGAATGTATAAGATGAGATAAGGCCAAATGGCACCCAAGTTAGTTGATTTTGGATTTCCATTTGACCAAGTTGAATTTTCTAACTTTCGACTCAACCAAATTCATAAGTTTAGTTTTCGATCCAATTCAGGTCCAAGAGGTTGAAAATGTCGGCCGAGGGTTCATCAACCCAAACCCGACTCAAAGTGTCATATATACGGAATAGGTAACAAATCAAGTAAGGATAATGTCAACCTAAAATCTTCCCAAGAAAGAAGATTTTTTATTGAATCTCAATCAGATCATTTTGCATCAATCCAACCTGGAATCAAGCCGGCTCAACAAGGCAAGATTTTAGTGACAATTCCAATCAGACAATCAATCAAGCCTTGAGAGATTTGGGTGGCTCAACAAGGAAGGTTTGGGTGGCTCCACAAGGAAGGATTCGAGTGGCTCAACAAGGAAGGATTCGGATGGCTCAACAAGGAAGGATTTGGGTGGCTCAACAAAGAAGGTTTTTTCCAAGTTAGAGACTGGAGGCCAAGCATGGCCAATTCGAGGGTTGGCTGAAACCCTAGAAATAGTCAAGCTGAAGAAGAGAAAAGGACATCCACATCAACACACAAACTACTCTTTATCTTGCACCTTTCAATTCCTAGACTAGATTTTACATTCAGTCTTAGCATAGCCAAGTCCTTCAATTCCTAGCCTAATTTTTCATTCAAGCTTTAGTGTAGTCAAGTTCTTCAAGCTGTAGTGTAGCAAAGTTCTTCAATTCTTACCGTAAGTTTATTATTCAAAGCACTTTAAATATTTGTTTTAAATTCAATTTTATTTTTATCTAATCGTTATTTTAATTCAAATTTATTTTTATCTAATCGTTATTTTAAATTCAAATTTATTTTTATCTAATCGTTATTTTTATCTAAGTGCTTTATTTAATCGCTTTATTAGTCTTAATTTATTGTTTTTCTCTTTAAAGTTTAATTACTGCTTTTATCTTTAATTTTAATTTATGTTGTTTACATTCCAGTTTAATTTCCTTAAGCATAATTAGTTTTGTTCTTAATTTAATTACTGCACTTGCGTTCAATTCATTCTAAAAACTAAAAATATATAAAAAAAAATACAAGTTCAAACCCTAAACACCCTTGACCTCGAGGGAGTGAAAGAATCCAAACTAAGAGGAGATTCCTTGCTTGGTCGCACAATTGTGAGGTTAGAAGTCAGCCATAGGGATGTATCTAACATTTATCATTCCATTCAGGCCATTTGGTGGTCGGGTGGTGGCACGCCTACGCATTCATTCAAAAAATGACTAAAATCCCTTCTATCGGCTTGATCCGTCAAATCGAGGGAAACATATTTTGGCACGCCCAGTGGGACATAATAGGTTTTGACATTGTATGGTCGTTGGTACTAGGGCGAATCCTAGAAACGACCAAGAAGTTTAGCCAACAAATTTGCTAGTCGGGCGGAGAAGAAAAAATATGGCTAGAACACTCCCAATGTCAACCCAGCCATTTGGTATGCCAACTTTTCAAGCAGGCCATAGTGGCCAACTACAAGTCAGCCGAACCTCGGTCGTAAACACGGATACCGTCTTAGTTGAGATAGCCAGCGGCCCTTTAGAGCCGGCCTCCAACCGTATCCTCCAACCTCGTTGGATTTTCAACAATTGATTCGTACGTTGGAGGTGACAAATCGGACAACAAACCAGCGACTCGATGAGCTAGCTACAAAAATGAACAACCAGCGGCTAGATGTTCGCAATCAGTTCGCGTAAGTGAACGATAGACTCGGCCAACAGCTTGGCCAAACGGACACCCAGCTGCCGGAGGTCAAGTAGGTGCTCAAGCCGGAAACTTTGGAGCGAATGAGCACCAACAATAATCCACCAGTGGGTAACAACCAAGGGGTGAACATCCCAAATCATAACAACCCCCAGGATGGAATAATCAGTTCGGTCCGAACCCATTTCAAGCTTTCCATCAGGCTCATCCACAAGCCAACCCAATGGCTAGGGGCAACTTTTCCAGCCCGTATATAAATCAGATTGCCGGCCCAGGTGGTTTGGGTAATCATGGTGGGAATTATCCGATCGGTAATGACAACAATATAAATGGACTCGGCCAACAACGAGTCCTTGACCGAGGAGTGGTCGAGCAACTAATCCAGGAGATGGTGCCCTTGGCCAAGAGAGTCGGCCGACCTGTGTACAGAAGGCCGTATCCACAATAATTAAACATGGAAGAATTTCCTCGTGGGTTCAAGGTTCCTGATTTAACCCTCTTCTCGAGTGATGGTCTTCAATCTACCGTGGAGCATATAGACCGATTTATGGCTCAATGCGCGAAGATAGCCAACCGCGAAGGTCTTATGTTGAGACTTTTCCCTAGCACTCTCATGGGGATTGCATTCACTTGGTACGGGAATTTACCACAAAATACTATCCCAAATTGGGCAACCATGGAGCAAGTTTTCCATGAACAATTTTATCGACCAGAGTCGGAAGTTTCTGTGGCCAACCTGGCCAAGATGAAACAATCCTATAATGAGTCGGCTCAAGAATACTTGGCTAGGTTCAAGGTGGCTAGGACCAATTGTATGGTCTCCATGCCAGAACATGAGTTTGTCAAGTTGGCTCCAGGAGGACTTTCGCTTGACCTTAGGAAAAAGTTTGAAGGGATGGAGTTTCGCGACATATACGATCTTCTTTTACGGGTCGACCGATATGAAGGTCTTTTAAAGGAAGAGCAACAAAAGAGTCGCCAGATTTCTTGGCCATCTTTTTATAAAGATGCACCCAAGCCGACCTTTGCTTGAACAACGACGGTCCACACAATAGAAGTGGAAGACATGGAGCCGGCCGATCAGGTGGAGGAAAATCCATCAGAGTTGGATGATGAGTCAGCCGAAGTTAATCTAGCCGAGATGGTTATCAATGGGCCACATATGTGCAAGGAATTTTCAAAAGCCACCAAGGACCAGCAGCCGACATCGGCACCGGCCTCAACGTTTAGCGGTAGCTTTCAGAAAGGGGTCGAGAATAAAACCTACACCTTTGACATCTCTAAAGCAGAACAAATCTTTGACCAACTTTTAAAATAAAATATTATAAGATTGTCATCTGGTCATGTTATTCCATCAGCTAGTGAGTTGAAAAATAAAACTTATTACAAATGGCACAATGTGTGGAGTCATGGAACTAATAATTGTTTGGTTTTTCACAATGTTGTGCATGACTTGATAGAGCGGAAGGTCTTGAAAATTTCCAGAAAAGAATCCAATGGGAGTTGATAAGAATCCTTTCCCATCCGCCCAAGCCAACATGGTGACTGTCAATTTCCCTCGCCCAGACCAACCCCGGCGGAGGTTGGACTTAGGTGGCTCGGCCAAGGATGCAGTCGAGAGGAAGGCCAAGGAAGTCCAGTTGGATTCCAAGGCCAAGGGAAAAGAGAAAATGTTCCTAGAGCCGCCAACGAAGGAGGAGCTTCCAAAAGCCATTGTTCTGTGTGGCAGGTGCGAGTGTGAGTTGGCATTAGATGTTCCTCAGCTAAAGCCGAAGGAGCTTGAGAAAGAGGTGGTCAAACCATACTGACGTAAAGAGTTGGAGAGAGGATTGATTAAGAACCCGGCTAAGAACTACAACCCTCACAGTCCAAGAGACAAGTATGAAGCTAGATAGAATAAACGGTCATTCCAGGCCTACCAAGATAGGCATGAAAGGTCGCGCTTCCCACCTAAGTGGAACCATCAGAAGCCACTTGAGTATGAGGATATTGTAGGTGGTCTGTTTCACCAAAGTGAGAATAAGCATAAGAGTATTTGCGTGACCACAGGTGATGGCAAGAAAAGAAGTGTGGATTATGTCGAAAGGCCTAGGCCATCCGATGGCAGCGGCATTGATACCTACAGGATGCCGGTTACTAGAGGGGTCCAGTGGTATCGAAGCCGGGGGTACGACTTGCCACCAAAACCATTTACCAGGACTCAAGTGAGAAGAGCTCCGAGGTAATTTTCTACCATCAACAAAGTTGACGACATATGGACAGAGGAGAGGCAAGCCCAATTGAACCGGTTGGTCGCTCTTAGAGAGAAAATAAAGCAGGAAGAGCTTGAGTTGGCTAAAGCTAATTCTGTAGCATCCCTGGAGGCGGCGGCCGCAGAGAAGGTTGAGATGCATAGGAAGTGGGTGAATGGACAAGTTGTTATCACGGCCACCACATAACCAATTTCTGAGTTGGAATCTCACCTTACTAGGGCGTTTGAAGTGGAGAATTCAAGGGAGAATTACCACCAGCCAATGGACGTGGGGGCAAAGGTTTAGAACAAACAATGGGGTAGCCAGCCAAGTAATCACAAGGTGAGCGTGAAGAAGGTGGTAGAAAATCAGAGTCAGAGAGTAAGCCATAAAGTCTAGGCCGAAACCAGGAATTACTGAGTTATAACAAAGGAAGTTGAGAGTGTCCCTAAGTCAGTTGGGGGCAAAGTTGAAGTCATAGATGGCCAAATTATGGTCAAGGAGGCTGGAGACAATGACCAGCTATAGAAGGAAACTTCTAAAGTGGAAAAAGACTAGCTCATGGTTAAAGCAGATGTGAAGAAAACCAAGCCACCCAAGGTGGAGAAGAAGGCCAAGGAAAAAGTTATGAAGCAAGATCACCCGGGTGAGCCAAAGGTAGATTTGGATGAAAATGATGAGCCCTTGGGTGAAGATGAAGAAATGTATAACGAAGGTGAGGAATACGACGAAGAGGAAGAATACATGGAAGAGGAAGCCATTGAGGAGACCGAGGATGAAGTTTCTAAAACAAACATGGTTTATGCAAAGGAGGTCGGGCAGGTGACCCCAAAGGCTCCTCAAGCCGAAACCCTAGAGCCTGAGTTGGATATGCCTCAAACTGAAAAAATGTGGAACACCAATGCCAAAAGGGCCATCCAGTTTGGTAAGAATAACGAGGTAACTATTAATGTTGTCACCTTGCCGTCATTTTTTGAAGCCCAACTAGGACAACCTAACACCATTGCTGGTGACATCTTCGACGAGGTAGAATCCACAGTGTTGATGGGTGGGCCGAAAAAGCCGACCTTAGAGGGAGAAACGGACCTCAAGGTACCTTATGCCGAGTTTAGCGAGCCTCAAATTTGTGTTACAAATGAAGAAGGAAGGAAGTCGAAAATAATTTATTTCGAGATGCCTACCAAGAGGATGTTGACTCACCTGAAGCCGATTCATATGTGTGCTCACTTCGATGGGATTCCGATAAGCAAGGTGCAAGTGGATATTGGGGCAACCATGAACATTCTTCTAACTTCGATCATGAATAAGTTGAAAAGGGGAATAGATGAACTTATCTCGACCGAGACAACGGTCAGTGGGTTCATAGGAGAAACCAAGATAACTAGAGGGATACTTCCTCTTGAGGTCAGAGTTGGGGGGCAAGGTCAAGATGACAACCTTTTTTGTGGTGGAAACCATAGCTCATTTTAATGCTTTGCTGGGTCGGGATTGGATTCATGGAAGCTTGTGTGTGCCATCCTCACTCCACCATTGCCTTTAGTTTTGGCATGAAGATGGATCTACCGAAATGGTTGAGGCCGACTCACTGCCATTCATGGCTTTGGCTAATGCAGTAGAAGCCAAGTTTTATGGTGAGGATATTGGTCCTCTTTACTTTATTGGTTCAGACAAGAATAGCCGACCTACGGGAGTCTCGGCCCAAAAGTTAGTTGACTTGGGGGCACATGATGCACAAGCCGATGTTGTGCAAATGGAGAGCGTCCAACATTTGCTGATTTTTTCATTCTTAACGAATAGTACAACATGTAGAGATGATGAAAAGAGAGCCATGGTGGAAGACACTTTGAGACGGCTATATGGTTTTTGGGGCGAAAGAGCGGCCGAACATGGGTCATCCACCTACTTGGTGGAATTTCTTCAAGAAGGCTCCGAGGAGGATGCCCTTGAAATTAAAGAGGAGCCAAAGCCAATCTACATTAGTGGCCTATTGGAGCCAAGTTTGCAGATCAAGATGGAGGAGTTGCTTCGAGAATTCAAGGATTGCTTTGCTTGGGATTACACCGAGATGCCTGGGTTGAGCCGAGATTTGGTGGAACATCGTTTGCTTATTTTGGAGGAGTACAAGCCATTCAAGCACCCACCCCTCCGAATGGCGGTGGAAGTAGAATTACAGGTTAAGGAAGAAATTGTAAAGCTTCTTAAAGCTAAGTTTATTGGGCCATCTATGTATGTAGAGTGGCTTTCAAATATTGTACTTGTAAAAAAGAAAACCGAAACAATAAGAATTTGTGTTGATTTTCACAATTTAAATCTTACAACTCTGAAATATGAGTATACGATGCCTATGGCGGACCTCCTAGTTGATGGAGCGGCCAAACATGAAATTTTATCTTTCATGGATGGACATTCTGGCTATGACCAAATTTTCATAGCTGAAGAAGACGTTCACAAAACCACTTTTAGATGTCCGTCTATTGGTACATTTGAATATGTAGTGGTGCCTTTTGGATTGAAAAATGTTGGAGCCACATACCAGCGAGCCATGAATGCAATCTTCCACGACATGATTGGTCAAAATTTGGAAGTCTACATTGATGATGTAGTAGTAAAATCCGATTCTAGGACATGTCACTTGGGTGCCCTTTGAAGGACCTTCGAGAGAATGAGGAATCATCAATTGAAGATGAATCCGAAAAATGTGCCTATGGGGTTTCAGCTGGGAATTTCCTCGGCTTTCTAGTGCACCAACATGGGATTGAGATTGATAAAAATAAAGCCAAAGCCATCATTGATGCACCACCCCTAAGGAATAAGAAAGAATTGCAAAGACTTCTTGGCCGGATAAATTTTCTTAGAAGGTTTATTGCCAACTCGGCTGGAAAGGTTGAGCCATTCTCTTACTTGCTTAGGCTTAAATGGGAGGATAAATTTCGATGGGAAGAGTCCCACCAAAAAGCTTTTGACTCTATCAAGGACTACTTGACCAAGCCGCCCGTATTAATTCCCCCAAAGCGAGGCCGCCCACTTAAACTCTATATTTCAGCCTCAGAGAATTCTATTGGCAGCCTATTTACCCAAAATAATGATGAAAGAAAAGAGCAAGCCGTGAATTACCTCAACCGAATATTAACGGCCACATAAAGGAATTATGCTCCTATTGAGAAACTTTGCTTAGCATTGTATTTTACGGCTACCAAGCCTAGGCATTATATGTTGACATTTGTGGTTCACATAATTGCCAAAACCGATTTGATAAAATATATGCTTTCCCGACCTATTATTAGAGGCCGAATTGGAAAGTGGACAATGGCTCTAGCTGAGTTCACCTTTCACTATGTACCTCAACAAGCCGTGAAGGGCCAAGCATTGGCCGACTTCCTAGCTTCTCACCCAAGTGTGGAAATTGAGAACATGGAGATGGTGCAAGTTAATAACCCGAAGTTAATCCTATGGCGACTCTACTTCGATGGGTCTCGGACAATGAACATGTCGAGTACCAGAATTATTATTGAGTCGCCGGTTGGTTTTAGAACTCGATATGCTTTCAGTTTGGACTTTGAATGCTCAAACAATGAGGTTGAATACGAGGCTTTAATTATAGGGTTGGAAATTCTTCGTGAAATGAGGGTTACCAATGTGCTAGTCATGGGAGACTCATTTTTGGTTCTAAAATAACTATCCGGAGGTTATAAGGTATCTAGCCAAAATTTGTTGGCTTACCACACAGTGGCAATGCAATTAATGGATGATTTTGATGAGGTGGAGTTAAAACATTTGCCAAGAGATCATAATTCTTAAGCCAACGCAATGGCTCAATTGGCATCCGGGGTTCAAATCTCCGAAGGACTTTTTGAAGAAATATTCAAAGTTGAGAAAAGATCTTTACCCTCTGTTACCGAAAGGGGGATTCTTATGGAGGTGATGGTACTGACAGTCACCTAGACGATTGGAGGTACAAAATTATAGAATATCTGAAAAACCCAAGCGTCCCTTCTAGTCGACAAACCTTGGGAATAGCCCGCAACTACGTCCTAAGGAATGACGAACTCTTTTGTATCGGGTTTGACGATTTATTAATGAGTTGCTTGGGGAAAGGTGATCAATTCCTAGCCATGGCCGAGGTCCATGAAGGGATTTGCGGAGCTCACCAAGCCGGAGTCAAGATGAGATGGCTTTTAAGGAACATGGCTATTATTGGCCAACAATCTTAAAAGATTGCATTGATTATGCCAAAGGGTGCCAAGCTTGCCGAAGGCATGGCCCAATTCAGCATGTCCCGGCCGAACCAATGAACCCAATAGTGAAAGCATGGCTATTTAAGGGTTGGGCGATGGTTATAGTTGGCCAAATCCACCCAAAGTCATCCAAAGGCCATGAGTATATCTTAGTGGCTACCGACTTTTTTACTAAGTGTGTGGAGGAAATTCCGCTGAAGAAGGTCACTCAAACCGAAGTGATAGATTTTATAGAAAAGCATACCATCCATCAGTTTGGGTTGCCAGAATCCATCATGACGGACCAAGGCAAGGCCTTTACGGGAGCAATGATTGAAGCAGCTGCAACCAATTCGGGATTATTGTTAGTACATTCTACACCTTATAATCGTCAATCGAACTGCTAGGCCAAGGCCAGCAACAAGGACATCAAGGGGATCTTAGAAAAAAATGATTGAAGAAAATCCTAGAGATTATTCGCTCTTATCCAACACCTTGTGGGCTTACCGAACCTCAAAGAGGTCGGCCATTGGAACAACTTGATTCGGTTTGACCTATGGCCATGACGCCGTCTTACCACTTGAAAAGAATGTAAAATCTTTAAGAGTGGCTTGCCATGCTGAATGGAGTGAGGATGAGTACAAATAGGCTATGTTCCAAGAGTTGGATGAGTTGGACGAAGTAAGGTTGAATGCATTGGTAAAGTTGAAAGCTCAAAAAGAGATAATGGCCAGCACCTATGATAAGCGGACTAAGGCCAAAAGTTTCGGTGTAGGGGACTTGGTTTGGAAAACAATATTACTGGTGGGAACGAAAGATCGTAGATTTGGTAAATGGTCTCCCAACTGGGAAGGTCCATTCCTTGTTCACCAAGTGTTAGGAAAAGGAGCCTATAGGTTAACCTATTTAAGTGGTCGAACTCGTTATCTCCCGATAAATGGTCGGTACCTTAAAAAGTATTATCCCACGTCTTGGGAGATGGCGGTGACCAACTAAATAATGGCTTGCCACCAATATAAGCATGCATTGGGTATAAATTTTATTTATTATGGAATGGATATAATTGCATGCGTGAGCCAACCCGGTGGCCAAGGAGTTTTCCTTACAAAATAGGCCAACAAATGACCAAGGTGAACAAGCCTACCGAAAATGGTGGTTAGAAATGGCTAACTACAAAATACATAAGATCGGCCGGCGGCTCCAAAAGTATGCCAATAAGATGGCAAAGTGTCTACCAAGTCAAGAGAAAAAGAAACTTGGCAAAGTGGCCATTCGGCCGAGCTCAGTCCAATATAGAGGGGTCTCAGTCGGATATAAAAATTAAGTGGTAGACGACTGAAAAACCATTAAAATATCGATTCTTTACCTTTTCGTTAACCTTCAAGCTAGAGAAACGAGGGGGCAATGTTTGAACTTGGTCGTAAATCTCGACCGAAATAAGACCAGTAAAAGAGACCCGCGACGTAGAAGGTCACATTTGAACTTCAAATCAATCACGAGTCGGGTTCCAAGCCAAATTCCCTTGGCCTTGGTTAGAAATTGTGGGTTGGCGGCCGAATTCTCTTGGCCTTCGTTGATAAATAGAGCTCACCCACCATTTGTCTTTCTCCCCCTCTCATGAATGATACATGGTAGTTGACATGCATGAAAAATTGAGAGTTACTTTAATATACGGTAGAGAATGAATTGTTTTTCTCTCTAGGCCGGCTGAAAATTGAGGCCGAGGTGAGGTCAAGGTCGGCAAGAGATTGACACCAAGGTGAGGTGAATTTTCGGCTAGAGATTGACATAAGGTGAGGTAAAGGTCGGCTAGAAATTGACACCAAGGTGATGTGAATTTTAGGCCAGAAATTGAGATCAAGCTGGGTTAGTTTTTGGCTGAAATTAAGGTCAATGATGGGTGAGTTTCGGCTGAAAATTGAGGCCAAGGATGGGTGGCTTCCGGCTGAAAATTGAGGCCAAGGATGGGTGGCTTCCGGCTGAATTAAGGCCAATGATGGGTGAGTTTCGGCTGAAAATTGAGGCCAAGATGGGTGGCTTCCGGCTGAAAATTGAGGCCAAGGATAGGTGGCTTCCGGCAGAAAATTGAGACCAAGAATGGGTAGGTTTCAGCTGAAAATTGAAGCCAAGGAGAGGTGGAGTTTGGCTCAAACTGAAGGTCCAGGTCGGCTGAACAAGGCTGCAGCAGAAATGGGATTGTTATCTTTGGGTCAGAGGTTCGGCTGAAACGGGGAGGAAGAAAAGTTGCTTTTGGGTCAGCTGAAGGATTGGTTTTATGTGTACATATTTTAAACACCTCCCTTTCTCTTTTTATTGGGAAAAGGAAGTTTTCTTCTTTTCTCTAGGATGGTGTCAGCCACAAAAAGCTAAGTATGTTATTAATTATGGGATGAAAGAAGGAGAAGGAGATTTCACCCTTTGGGTTGGCTGTAAGTTATATATAAATAACTAAGAAACAGAATGTGATGGCCTTGAGGATATATATATATATACTTCTGGGTGTTGACATTTTACGCCAAGATTGACGGAGAGTGGAGTGAATTGGATTTGGGGGTGGCCTTGAAGCTTATTTCGGCTCAACCAGATCGGCAGAGTTGACCAAGTTTTCGGCCAAGGTGTGGCCTCCAAAATTCCAAGTTTTGGCCACAACTAAAGTATATATAACAATTAAAGATGATATTCAGCCTACGGCTGAGTATATGAATGTATAAGATGAGATATGGCCAATGTTGGCCTTGAGGGAGCCGAAAGCAATGAGAAATAAAGTAGTGGCCAACTAGTGGCCCAATGGCACCCAAGTAACTTGATTTTGGATTTACATTTGACCAAGTTGAACTTTCTAACTTTCGGCTCAACCAAATTCGTAAGTTTGGTTTTCGACCCAATTCAGGTCCAAGAGGTTGAAGATGTCGGCCAAGGGTTCATCAACCCAAACCCGAATGAAAGTGTAAAATATACTGAATAGGTAACAAATCAAGTAAGGATAATGCCAACCTAAAATCTTCCCAAGAAAGAAGATTTTTTATTGAATCTCAATCAGATCATTTTGCATCCATCCAACCTTGAATCAAGCCGGCTCAACAAGGAACGACTTTAGTGACAATTCCAATCAGACAATCAATCAAGCCTTGAGAGATTTGGGTGGCTCAACAAGGAAGGTTTGGGTGGCTCCACAAGAAGGATTTGAGTGGCTTAACAAGGAAGGATTCGGATGGCTCAACAAGGAAGGATTTGGGTGGCTCAACAAAGAAGGTTTTTTTCCAAGTCAGAGAGTGGAGGCCAAGCATGGCCAATTCGAGGGTTGGCTGAAACCCTATAAATAGTCAAGCTAAAGAAGAGAAAAGAACATCCACATCAACACACAAACTACTCTTTATGTTGCACCTTTCAATTCCTAGACTAGATTTTACATTCCGCCTTAGCATAGCCAAGTCCTTCAATTCATAGCCTAAGTTTTCATTCAAGTTTTAGTGTAGCCAAGTTCTTCAAACTTTAGTGTAGCCAAGTTCTTCAATTCTTAGCGTAAGTTTAATATTCAAAGCACTTTAAATATTTTTTTTAAATTCAAGATTATTTTTATCTAATCGTTATTTTAATTCAAGTTATTTCAGTCTCGGTTATTTAATTGCTTTTTTTAATCTCTTTATTAATCTTAATTTATTAGTCTCTCGCAAGGAGAGTTTTTTGTAGGATTTGCTATGGTTTGGGGGTGCCGAGAAACAACTTAAAAAAGTTCTTGGGCAGCCGTTGAGTTTCAAGTAGGCGGTGATCGTGGTGTTTGTTGCGGGATTGCGGTTGTGGACTGCTATGGATATGGCGGAGTTGGAACAGCACTTCGAGTCTCACCTAGGGCTCTCGGAGAGGGAGCGAATGGGTGTTCGGGTGCTACCAGAAGAGGTTGAAGATCTTCCTTTAGGGTTTCAGTTTTGTCTTGTGGCTAAAATGTACACAGATAAAGGAATCAATGGTGATGCCTTCGTGAGTCTCTTTTCGGGGCTTTGGAAAGGGAAGGCTGGTGTGTCTATTCGTGTGATTGGAGACAAAAAATTAATGGCCTGCTTTGTTGCGTAGCAGGATATGCAGAGGGTTTTGGCTATGAAACCATGGAGCTTTATGGAGGCACTGGTAATTCTGGAAGAAGGGTTGCGCTCCAGAAACCCTAGGCGATTGAGGATGGATCCGTCCTTTTTCTGGGTGCAATTACATGGTATTCCCCCACTCAATATGATTGTTTCCATGGCCAAGAAGATTGGTGGCCTTGTCGGGGCTGTCTTGGAGGTTGATACGTCTAGGGGCAAGGAGTGTATTGGAAGGTTTGTTCATATTCGTGTCCGAAGGTGGGTGGATGACCCTTTGATGCGAGGGAAAATTATGGAGTATCCGCTGGAGGGTCAGCAAGGGATTGGTTTTAAGTATAAGATGTTGCCTACGTACTGTTTGGTGTGTGGTTGTTTAGGGCATACCACCCGGCGGTGTGAAAGCTATGCGCAGTCGGCTGGGGGAGAGGCCCGGGGCTATGTTTTTGGTGGTTTGGATGCTGAGATGGACCTCAGTGGAAGGCCGCTGCGTAGCATCGTTCACTGTCATGGCCTTGGCAGAGATTCAATGGGGTTAGGAGGTCGTGGGAGAGGATGGGAGGATGGGGTCGCTTCTAGTCTGGAAGCGAGCATCCGTGCACAGAAAGAGGATGAGGTGAGGCGTACGCGGGTCTTGGAGGCCGCCTTTGATGCTGGCTTGATTGGCAGAGGGGGACGGATGCAAGAGGTGGAGTCGGGGGGCTCTCTGGTGGATTGTGAGGTGGGTTGTCTGTTTTCTCGGGAGCATGTTTTTGTTGAGCAGCATGAGGGCAGTGGTGCATCTGTTCAGGTACCCCCTACGAAGGGAACTAATGGGCCTAATGGTGTGGTGGAGACTTTGGGTTCAGCTGTAGTTGCTAATGGGGAGTCGAGTCGTGGATAGGATGATGTGCTGGATTTGGTTAGGGAGGATGGGGATCGTACCGGGCAGGTTGTCCCTTTGTCACAACAATCAGATCATTTTCAGCTTATGCCCATTATTGTGGGTGCAAGGGTTGGTGGTGCTGGTCACGGTAAACGTCGTCGGCTGGTGATGGAAGGTGAGGGAGTCTTAACAACGTTGCGAGATGGTATGGCTCGGCGGAGACATCTGGAATGTGGGGTGGAAGTGGGCGCTTCTCAAGTGGTCGGGACCGACCTTAATGGGTCTCTTGAGTGAAGGGGTGCATGTTCCACCTCTTCCCAGTCGCCATGAGTTTTCTATTCTGGAACTGTCATGGTATCGAGGGTACGCTGACCGTTCATAACCTGGTGGAGCAAACTTTGCTTCATCGGCCTGATATTGTTGTGTTGCTTGAGACGAAGAATAATAATAGGCGATTTTGTTATTTGAAAAGTAAGTTGGGGATGCCCTTCATGCATGTTGTAGAGCCACGGGGCTTGAGTGGTGGCCTATGTATATTTTGGAGGGATGTACAACAAGTAGTGTTAGTAAAGTACGGTGAATTTCTTATTGAAGTTTTAATAAAAGATTTTGTTATTAGTTATTGTTGGAGATTATTTTCTATATATGCAAGCACGGATTATAGGATACGTGCTGACCAATGGAGGTTGTTGGGGTCTCATATTGCCAATTGTGGAGATCCTTGCCTTTTGTTGGGTGATTTCAATGATGTGTTGTCGGTTGCCGAAAAAGATGGGGGCCTCATTCGTTCTGAAAATTCAATGCTTTCCTTGAGAGAATTTGTGGCTAATAACCGTTTGCTCGATTTGGGGTACCAATGTCACCCGTATACTTGGAGAAATAAGAGGGACTCGAGGTTCATTCAGGCTCATTTGGACTGTGGTTTGGCCACATCGGAGTGGGTGGACTTGTACCCAACTGCGACTCTGCATCACCTCCTTGTGGAAGGGTCCGATTACTTGATGCTCTTGCTCCGTTTATCGCCGCTGTTGCGCCAGCCAAAGATGAGGTTTGTTTTTTACTCAAGATGGGGGAATGAGCAGGAGTGTCGGCGGGTGATTAAGGAGTGTTGGCATCAAGAGATTCGGGGTTCGAAGGCTTATCAAGTGTGTGAAAAGTTGAACGGGGTGCGGTCTGGTCTTCTTGAATGGAGGAAGGTCAACCAGCAAAATAGTAAGGTCCTTTTTGATGATTTGAAGCAGCAATTGAGTAGTGCTTATGTGCAACCTAGCTTTGATGGGGCTTGGGTGAGACAAAAAGAATTGGAGTTGATGCGAGTGATTCGAGTTGAGGAGTGTTACTGGAATCAAAAGGCTAGAGTTCAATGGCTACAGGAAGGGGATAAAAACACAAAAATTTTCCATTCCTCCACTATCAAACGACGACGATTTAATAGACTGAGGGGACTAGAAAATAAGGACGGTGTATGGGTGGAGAAGGGCGTTCAGATGCAGCAGGTGGTGGTGGATTATTTTGAGCAGTTGTTCACCACTACTCATCCTAAAACTTGTCCAGCCATTTTGTCTTGTCTAGAGCGGCGTGTTACGTCGGGGGAGAATGAGGGACTATTGGCACCCATTACCCGGGATGAAGTGAAGGCTGTAGTGTTCCAGATTAATCCCTCAAAGGCCCCGGGGCCAGATGGTTTTACCAGTGGATTTTTCCAGAAGAATTGGGAGGTGGTGGGGCGTGATATTTGTGATATGGTGATAAATTTTTGGCGTACAGGGAGGCTGCTCTGGAAAATTAATCATACCCATCTTTGTCTGATTCCCAAGGTTCCTAGTTCGATCAAGATGTCCCCGCTGCACTGTAACGACCCGGACCAGAAATTAAACTATTTTGAGGATTTGGACAATTTTACCCTCAGTTTTGGACGGGTTCGGGAGTCACTTTTTGACTGGGGTTCTTTCCGGGTTTCGAGGGAAAATTCGAGAAGGGTCCTTACATGCACTCTATTGCATTATGTAATGTTCTCTATAAGGTAATTTCGAAAATCCTTACTAATCAGTTAAAACTGGTGATGGCTCAAATTATTAGTATTATTCAGTCAGCATTTGTCGGGACGGCATATACAGGATAATATTCTTGTAGTCCATGAGCTTCTCCATTCCATGAAGCATCGAGGTAAATTGGAGGATAAGGAACTGGCACTGAAGCTTGATATGGCCAAGGCCTATGACTGGGTGGAGTAGAGTTTTGTGTCTGATATGCTCAAAGGCCTTGGGGTGGCAGATCGGTTTTGTGGTTTGATTTTTTAATGCATGGCTTCGGTCTCCTACAGTGTCCTGGTCAATGGGGAGGAAACAGGATATTTTACACCTAGTAGGGGGATCCGGCAAGGTGACCCCATGTCGCCTTTTCTATTCTTGGTGTGTGTTGAAGGGCTTTCTGCTCTTTTTCGCCGGCGGGAGGAGGAGGGAGCTATTCATGGGTTTCGTTTGGTGGAGTCCAGTGCCCTTTGGATCGCACATCTATTCTTTGTTGATGATGCAGTTATTTTTTTCCATTCCAATAGTAATGAGATTGATACAGTTAACAATGTACTAGATTGTTATGCATCAGCATCAGGCCAACTTGTCAATCTTGAGAAAAGTTCCCTGTTCTTTGGGGGGAATTGTTCAAAGCGCCTACGGAGAGGGTTGACTAGGAGATGTCAGATCGCAACCTGGGATGGTTTTGGGAAGTATCTTGGTCTTCAGGCGGATTTTGGTTTTTCCATGAGGGTAATATTTGATGAAGTTCGAAATAGAATAGCCAGTAAAGTGCAAGGTTGGGCGAAGCAATTTCTATCCCCTGCTGGTAAGGAGGTATTGATAAAGGCGGTGGCCATGGCTATGCCAAACTATGCTATGTCGTGCTTTAAACTCCCGATTGGTGTGTGTCGGGATATTGAGCGGCTAGTTGCTAATTATTGGCTGGGGAAACAACATGGTCAACGTGGTGTGCATTGGATAGCTTGGAAGAAGGTGTCCCGAGTGAAGAAGGTGGGAGGGCTGGGTTTCAGAGACTTGAAATGTTTTAATTTGGCAATGCTTGGGAAGATTGGTTGGCATATTGTTTAGGATCCTTCATTGCTAATTTCTCAGGTGCTGAGAGACAAATACTACCCCAATGGGACGTTCCTTTATGCATTGGTGGGACCCCAGTCCTATTGGGGTTGGAAGGGTCTTATCCAAGGTCAAAAAATTCTAGCTACATGTTTGAGGTGAAGGATTGGAGATGGTGCCCAGGTCCGGTCACGGTCTGATCCTTGGCTGCCTACTCCATATACATTTAAGGTGACTTCTTCCCATCCTGATATTCCTCTATATGTGAAAGATTTGATTTATCAGGGCACTCATACTTGGAGGGAAGAGGTAATAGCTCGATCTTTTCATAAGGAGGAAGCCCAAGTGATCCTTTGGCTGCCCCTTAGCCGGTGGGGGCATGGGTGATCGTTTGATGTGGCATTTTACCAGGAATGGTTGTTATTCGGTGAAATCGGCTTATGGTGTTGCTCTGTTTCTGCATCAGAACGGTGAGTTGGGCAGGCGGGGGGAGGAGGAATCCAGTTCCTCTTTCACTCAGGGTCTAAAATGGAGTCAAATCTAGTCTATGAAGGTCCCACCGAAGCTTAAACATTTTGTTTGGAAAGGTTGCAACAACACCCTTGCAGTTAGGTCCAATTTGGTGCGACGTAGATTGTTTGTGGATCTCGTTTGCCCTGTTTGTGGTCTAGTTGAGGAAACTAAGCTCCATTTATTTTTTCACTGTCATTTTGCTAGGTTCTTCTGGTATAGTAGCCTTCTTATGCTTGATGTCAGTGCTTTAGCAGGGGAGGATTTTTCTGGTATTTGGCAAAGCTTGGTTGCTAAATTTCACCTCTTACCTCATAGAGAGGAGTTGATTCAGATGCTTACTTTTGGCCTCTGGAGGATTTGGAAGAGCCGCAATCAGATGGTGTTTGATGGTATTGCTGTGAGGCCGGAGGAGGCCATTGTCAATCTCACCAAGTGCGTGGCTGAATTCTGCGAGTTAGGGGTCCCGGTCTTGAGGGGCAATTCTTGCAGCCCAGGCCGCCGGAGTTGGTAGGCCATGAGGTGGAGCTTCGTTGGAGAAAACCGGATGTGGGCATCCTGAAAGTTAATTGTGATGGTGCCTGGAGCAATCTGACTGCGTGTGGTGGAGTGGGTTGGGTGATTCGTGACTGTTATGGGTTGCTTGTGTCTACTGGTGGCCAAGGGGACCTTCGCCTGAAGTCGAGTTTGTTGGCTGAAGCCGAAACGGTTAGGAGTGCTCTTTCAAATTGTTTGTTGGATGGGCATGATTGTGTGGTGATTGAGTCAGATGCGTTGGGAGTTATTAACACTCTTAATGGTCAGAGTCCAGGTGATGCTAATTTGGTTTGTATTCTCTTTGATATCCATGCACTTGTTAAGCAGTTGCGAAGTGTCCAATTTGTGTTTGCATCTAGGCAGGCTAACATAGTTGCGCATCTTGTTGCCGCCTATGTTACTAGGGTTGGTGGGCATCATTGTTGGGATGAACTGGGGACTGATTGGTTGTTTGATACCTTAGTTTTTGATGCTGGTGTTTCTGTTCGTTATTAATAAAGCTTTTGATCTTTTGGAAAAAAAAAATTAGTCTTAATTTATTGTTTTTATCTTTAAAGTTTAATTATTGCTTTTATCTTTAATTTTAATTTATTTTGTTTACATTCTAGTTTAATTTCCTTAAGCATAATTAGTTTTGTTCTTCAATTTAATTATTGCCCTTGCGTTCAATTCGTTCTAAAAACTAAAAATATATAAAAAAATACAAGTTCAAAGCCTAAACACCCTTGACCTCGAGGGAGTGAAAGAATCCAGACCAAGAGGAGGTTCCTTGCTTGGTCCCACAATCGTGAGGTTAGAAGTTAGCCTAACAGACACATCCAACATTTATCGTTACATTCAGGCCATTTGGTGGCCGGGTGGTGGCTCACCTACGCATTCATTCAAAGAAGGACCAAAATCCCTTCTATCGGCTTGATTCGTCAAATCAAGGGAAACAATAACATGAAAGGAGATTTTAAAAATCTAAGTATTAGTCTAATGTATGTAGGAAAAGTTTCTGATAAACTTAATTATAGGTTCAATATCGAATTTCATAACTTAGTCCGGACATTCAGAAGTAAACATGTTAAAACGATGGAAGCTAAACATGTAGATAACATTTTTCTTGAAGGCACAAAGTGGACTCTACCTAATTTGCAAGAATCAAGAAATAGACAACCAGGAAGAGCACAGATATTTGAGAATCATTTAGGAACTGCCACAGTAAGATTTTCAAATTACAAGCAATTAGATAATTATGAAGGCTAAGAAAGTGAAGCAGATGAGTCAAATAATATGGTATATGATAATTTATAAATAAATATAGTTGAACTTTATATTGAAAATATTGTAGATAAGCTTATTGATGACATGGATCACTTAAGTGAAGAACATTACTTAAAGAAATATAAGACATATGACTTAGGTTTGCACAATCTAGTAGATGAAGAGTTGAAGAAATTAATCTTAGATATAGGATTATTGCATATTTTAGGAGAAGAAACTTATCAGAATATGATAGTTGAAGTAGAATGCATGCCAATAGAAGAAGCACAATCATCGAGAATAGAATCAGGATCAGGTATGGAATTTTCTCGAACATACCAACAACATCATAAGAAAATAGACGAACAATATGTTGAAGGCGGTATAAGTGGTTTCCAACAAGAAAACTCTAAACCAAGAAAGAATAGAATACCTTATAATGGCATAGAACAAGTTAATTTAGCAGGCAATATTTTAAATTTAGATCCGGTAGACCCCCAATATTGAGAAAGAACAATTGAGCGATGGGAGAAAGGGTGTGTTCATTCAGCTATAAAGTTAGATTTTGGTAATACTAAAGAAATGTTAGATTATTTTGAGCATACTATAGATGGCATAGTTTTTTATTTCTTTCAAGCATGGAAAGTCACACATGTATCAGAATATGAAGCAACTAAAATACATTTTATTATTAATGCTTTTATTCGCCTAATAAAGATGGAATTTCCTTATCATAATCGTTTAGATGGAAAAAATGAACAATAACATATTAGAGCTATCAAAAATTTAGAACAATTGCATATTTGTGATTTATAATATATAGGAAATTACACATCAGATTTTTTTGAAGTATTTAAGAAGAACAAGTAGGATAAATGATATTAATTTATTAGATACTTGTATGACAAAAATAAAAGGACCTATAGGAGAAAAAATATGGTCAGAATGGCAAAAACTTCCAAAAGAGGAGAAATTGCTATTGGACCTAGAGTCCAACATGTTTATGATATAGTTTGAACGGAATGTAGCCAGATTGAAGCCAAAAGACAAATTAGAAAACAGTTTTATATGAGTTGTAAAAATATAGAATTACCTAAGCAATATGGATGTCATAAAAAACCTAGTAAAATTAAGCATTATGGAAAGTATTATAAGAAATATAAGAAGTATCTAAAATATACTCCAAAAAGAAATTTTGATATACAACCCTTAAAACCTTTTAGAAGAAGGAGATTTATTCCTAGACAATTTAGAAAAAGAACAAATAAGCCATGGATTAGAAAATATAAATTACCTAAAGAAAAAAGTACTTGTAAATGTTATTTTTGTGGACAAGTAGGACATATCAGACCTAAGTGCCCTAAGATAGGAAAACAACCAAGAGAAAAAGTCCATATTGTATAACAATTCCAATTAGATGAAAATGAAGATATAGAAACTGTTTATAGTTTGGATGATTTAGATTATAATGAGAGTATTTATAGTATTAATAGTATTGATGTTTTATCAGAATCAGACAATTCAGATTTTTCAGATGATACAGATAATGAATCAGATTATATGTGCATGGCAAAGCTAGATAGCATAGATCATAAAGAATTTAAATATATCATGATGGGTTGGCCCCAAGCATGTAGATCTTGCAATATATTACCTACTAATAAATATGTGTATACTGAAAATAATAAATATACTTATTCTGACATAGTTTACTGTGTTTTCTGCTATGATAAAATATTAGTTGAAGATAAAGTTTCAACAGAAAATACATTGTCAATGGAATCAGATAACCAAAAAACCAGTTCTTTGATTACAATTAATTGTGATATAGAATTCGTTGAAGATTACAAAATACATACCATAGCTATAATAGACACAGGAAGCACTAAGTGTGTCATTAAAGAAGATCTAGTACCAGAAAAGTATAGAGATCAACTAGCCAGACCTGTAGAGATTACACAGTTTGATACAAAACCAGTTTACTTGTCACCCTGCATAAATAATGTCCCCATTAGAATAGAAAGACAACAGTTTAATTTACCACTCATATTCATTACACCAGTTTAATTTACCACTCACATTCATTCCCCATGAGATGTAAAGAGATAAGCAATTAAGAACAAAAGTGACGAGTGTTTAAGAGTAGAAACAAGTATATTCCTCAGAAAGAATGGCAATTAGGCTCAAAGATCTCACAGGGAAGTCTCCACTAATTTTCTAAAGCTCACTCAAATTCAGTTGTTTTGTTCACTTAATCACTTAAAACATGGCATTGTGAAGTGCAGATTATGAACTGCTTGACCATGGCATGACTCTTAGTAAAGCAAAGATAGTTAATTTAGCATGTTTATCCCTATTAACTAGTTATAAAACTATCCTTAATTAAGTAACTAATTAAACACAACAAAAAAAATAAGGCTGAAAATTCAAAATTCTGGCCGTGTATCCCCCCCCTAACCTACTTGTTTCTATATGCAAAAATTCACTCCACACCCCCAAACCTAAACTGAACATTGTTCTCAATATGATAAGAAATATGGATGACAACAGTAGAAAGGTTTGAGAGATATAAAGGGCAGAAACAGCAAAGGAAGAGAAAAATACAAACCAGTGCTAGGTTGCCTCCTAGGAGCGCTTTATTTAACGTCTAGGCAAGACGGGGCTGACATGCTAGATGTTTGACGCCAGTTGAATGTCAAGGTAATTCGGTAATTGAAGTGCGTGGGCAGCCCTAGCATGCCAAGGTGGCTGCGGACTCCATGGAAATGGTGGAGGTTCCTTGATGGAAGGCCAAGGGTCCTTGGCCGGGAGTGGAAGGTCATCATTTGGATCATCAGTTAGAGAGGACACGGCTTGGGGCAAGCTTAACCCGGCCGTCTCGTGATCCTCATGTTCTTCTGGAGGCCGTGTGGTATTCTTGTCGAGCAACTCTTTAATGCATGACCCTGCTATTGTTTCATGAAACAAATTATCCATTTGTTTTAAGGAAAAATCAATAATGGATTCAGCAGGGTACTGAATGATATCATGGTTGTTGAAAGTTCGCAGCTTCTCCCAAACATTGATAGCCATCGTCCCTCTTTTGATATTGATGTCACAATCCATGGTGGCTAGAAGAGGTTTGCCATAAATCAATGGTGGATCGTCACTTGGACTGGGCTTCTCTATCCTTAGGACATAGAAATCTGCTGCAATGCTAACATCCCCTATCTACATACTAACATCCTCAATCACACCCATTAGACTAGTTACAGAGGAATCAACTAATTTAATGCAAAGCTTAGTAGGTTTAAATGGCCCTAAGTTTAAAGATTTAAACACATTGTAGGGCATAATGCTTACTGCCGCCCCTACATCACAATGACAATGGTTAAATCATTTTTCTTTGATGGTACAGGGGAGTGATGGAGGACCTGGGTCGTCAACCTTGGTTGGCACACCATGTAAAGCATTGAGAGTAGCTGAATTGATGTCTATGGGGATTTTTGGCACAGTCCCATGCTTTCCAGAAACTAAGTCCTTCAAAAGTTTAGCAAAGATCGGCATATGCTTGACGAGTTTATGGGATGACAATGTGATCTCAAGCTTTTGCAGCATGCACTCCATCTCCTCCTTGAACTCCTCATTTTCCTTGTTCTTGTTTTTAAACCTGCGAGGAAAAGGTAAGTCAATGTCATTTTCTAACTCAAAAGCCACTCTTTTAGTTGTTTTCATAATTGAATTTTGAGTTTTAGAGTTAGAATTATTTGGGTGCTACGAATTGGCCTTGGGACTCAAGACCGTGGTCTTGGCATTGGGAGCAGATTAGATGTCAACCTTGGCCTGATCCTGGTGGTTACGCGCAGTGTGATGCAGTTATGCGTTGTTGTACGCATGTTGGCGCAAAATAGGGTCCTCATGTGCACCAGAATGCGCCTACGCCAGGGCTCCTGGCGCAACATCTGGCATGTCTTACGGGAAGACATGGGGCACGAGTCTCGGTGGCTCACTGGGCAAGGCTTTCAGCGCAGGTCCTATTCTCGTCTCTGCCGCAAGTTTAGGTCCTAGCTTGCTGTTTTGCGGCAGTGTGCTTGGCAGGTGTAGCAGAACATTTTGCTGCGCGGTTTGTTCCAAAGTCTGTGGCCTGCCAGAAGGCATGGCCTGCTGAGGTGCCTGCAGCAGTGTCTGGGTCCAGGTATGCGGTTGAGGTGAAATATTGGCCCAATGTTGCGGCGTGACCTCAAGTGGTGTCATGGCAGATTTGGACCTTGAGGGGGCCACGAGTAATCTCTTATACTCCTCATTCTCTTCAGTCTCATCGTCATAGGCATCATGGTAAGGTCCATGGATCTGCATTCAACTGTGCAAAGTGATGGCATTTACACTTGGATTTTGAAGTCCCTTTGGATTCACTATTACTTGGCTTGGCAACCTCCCTTGTTCCCGATGATTCAATTGATTGGCAATTTGTCCCAATTGACGATCCAATGTTGCAATTGCATTATTCGTGTTTGCCATCTGACTCTGGTTGTCTTGCATGAATTGGATGCTCTGTTGAGCCAAGGTATTGATGGTATCCTCCATAGATTTGCTTCCACTAGTCTGATTTGAGGAAGGGTCGTCAGAGTTCCCTTGAGGGGCTGTAGCTTGCTGCTAAAATCCAGGGGACAACAAAGGATTGGCGGCAGTTTGATTGTTGCTCCAACGGAAGTTTGGATGATTTTCTACCCCGGATTGTAAGTGTTTAAATATGGGACATTCCTGGGTCGTGAATTGTTATCGAAACCTTCAACAAAATTGGCGTCTTCCACCATTGGGCAGTCATGGGCGTGTGGCCCTGAATTGAACATTCTTCACAGGTTTGAACTCCTTTTGCCTTCTCGTTACACAGTTGTTTCACCAATGCCGTGAGTTGAGCAATGGCGTCATCATTGTTATTGGTGTACGCATCACTAGTAGCCCTAGAGGAATGACCTCTGTAGCTAAATTGTTTTTCCCTTTGAGTGATGTTCTCAAAGGCGGTCCTTGCTTCCTCCGTCGTGCCTTCTAGAATCCCTTGGGATTGAGAGTTCACCATTGTCCGATCGCTAGTTTTCAAACCTCCGTAGAAGTATAACATAAGGTGATGTTCATCGATATGGTGGTGGGGGCACGCCCTTAGCATTTGGTTGAAACGTTCCCAAAACTCGTAGAAAGACTCCCCCATGTCTTGTCATTGGTTCATTATCCTGAACTTCAATTCGTTCGTCTTTTCCATGGGAAAATATTGCGTCAAGAATTTGGACGTCAAGTCCCTCCATGAGTGAATGGAAGCCGGTGCCAGCGAATGAAACCATGCCTTTGCACAATCCTTGAGACTGAAGTGAAAAAATCGTAGGCGGATTTCAGATTCCGTTATGTCGTTAATGCACAACTTTGAGCAGACTTCAACAAATTCCTTGATATGAAAGTGCAAGTCCTCGCCGGAAACTCTGTGGAATGTGGGAAACATGTGAATCGTCCTAGACTTCAACTCGAAATTTGCCACCGTTGACTTGGGAAAAACATTGGAAATTGATCCTCCAAGACATGGGGAATGGCAAAGTCCTTAAGGAGCCTTGGGGCTTGCGGTACTAGGCCACGTTCTCGTCCTTGCTCTTTTCTTTGATTCGCCATCCTCCTGGGACTTGGTGATGGTGAGCCGTTTACTGAAGATTCTCTTGAAGATGCCCCACTTGACGATCCCTTACACGGGTACCTAACAAAAAGGAAAGAAAAAAAAACTAAGTTAAAAATCCAAACTTAAATGGGCACCATTGAGGGACAAGTCCTCAGCAACGGCGCCAAGAACAAGGAATATGCGATCTAATTCTAACAGTTATAAAATCCTTGCAAGTGCACAAATCGATAAGAATAGTATAGTAGCATAGCAAGAGTCAGTCCCTCGAGGACTTGTATCAACGATTAATCCAATTAAGTTCATATTCATTAACTTAGAGAAAAACACACACATACACACGCCAGGGGAGGGGGGGGGGGGGGGGGGGGGGGGGTGGTTTATGATTTTAAAATTGAAAATGAAAGAAAAGTAAATTAAAGTGCAGAAAATAACAATGCAAGAATGAAATGTTGATTGTTTGTTAGCTAAGGTGAATTAAGGCTTACTATCCACTCTAAGAAATTATAGTTACTAATCAGATTTCCTTGACCTAATTACTATGCATTATCTGAATTAGATGCCCGTGCCTAGGTCCTGTCGTTGGTTCACTAGACACATCTTATTCCCTCTTACTTAGCATGTTCTAAACATGGCATATGTCTAGAACATCTATCACCTACCGTTTAAGATGATGCATGAAGTACAAAGAGAATTTAATGACACCACACTAGCCTAGAAAAGTGACATGCAATCCTAGGTCGTCATAAGTTAAGATTACATGTAAGTGTCCCAAATACCCTCGATGCTACAAATCACAAGATGATATGACGGTCACTCAAGCAATTACATCAATAATTATATGCAAACAAGGTAGCTAATCTTATAGGCATAAATTACGGTCATTAAGCATAATAATCTAACTTATTCAGCATGCATAGCAATCATAATCAATAGCCAGAAATCTAATCAATGAACTAACATGGCTAGGGCTTCAAGCAGCCCTAATCCTAAACCGACTACTCACTCATAACTGAAATTAAAACAAATATAATTGAATTCATAAGTAAATTGTAATGAAATAAAAGTTTAAAGTAAAGAACGCTGATGAACAATGATGCACAGCAGAGACACGGCAAGGCCTTCCTCTCCAAGCTCCACGCACAAAACTCTCAACTTTGGAAAATTAAAAACTGTTTGAATTTAAAACTGAATTACAAAGAATGTATGCGGCTAGGGTTCTCAAAGTATGGTCTCCCCAAAATGGTGTTTGTAAATTAATGTGTGAAAATCTGGTCCCTAAAACACTGAACAAAGGCTTTCTTTTATAGGCAAAGGGAAAACCTTGTCCTATAAGGATTGGAATTAGAAACCCTAGCCTAGAGTGTTCTAGAACAATTATTATACTTCTAAGTAATTAAAAAGTCC
Source organism: Oemleria cerasiformis (assembly GCA_037349345.1). NCBI lineage: Eukaryota > Viridiplantae > Streptophyta > Magnoliopsida > Rosales > Rosaceae > Oemleria > Oemleria cerasiformis. The sequence goes on along the minus strand of JAZGTL010000003.1, from coordinate 10,651,795 downwards.
CCAAAACCTATTAGAACACGGTTGGGAGTGTGAATGCAAGCTGGCAGGTGGGAACACAAGCTGGCCGCAGGTAGCTCGTTGTCTTCCCGCGGTCAGACGCTGGAAACCTAGAATTTGGCCCTTGGAATGTCTTCATCGCGCCACGGTGCACCTAGATACTTGAATGGCTTCTACACATGCCAATGAGTTTACAAATGCTTCATGTCTTGATCGAATGGTCATAGGTACGAAAGGACCTCATTGGAACTCAACTTTGGCGCAGTTGCGCCTTTACGGCGCACCTAGGCGGATCATGCGGAAGTGTCCATATAGGGATCTGGGACTACGCTTTTGAGGCATACCATGATCATAGTATAAGCGCATCTTGGTTTTTCTAAGCGCATAAGGTTCAGAATTGGCGCAGAAACTAGGCGCAAAGACTAGGCTCGGATGGGAAGTTCTTGGAACATGTACTCGACATGTCCTGGTACCTTGGCACATCTTGGACATAAACTTGATGCCATGAGACACAGGTCTGGGACCCGGATGGCATGATATGAGGTACTTGTCCAAGGACCCAAAATAGGGCACATTGACACACTCATGACCCAATTTAGGACCTGATATTGAAATGAGGACATCTCTTTCATCTGAGCTCCGATTTTAGTCATTCTTTTTTCATTCTTCTCAAAATTTACCTATCTTTCTAAATCTACACAAGTCTCACAAGATTGATCATTTTCTACTATTGATGGCACGAAATCATTCAAAAGACATGTAAGAGAGGCATATAAAGACATCAAAATGATGCATAAATAATGACTGATCATGACAGTTTTGCTCCTTCTCGGGGTCTTCGATGGGGCGATCCCATATCGCCATATTTTTTCATGCTTGTGTGTGACGTGCTGTCGAGGATGATGACGGAGCTATGGAGAGGGGATGGTTAAAAGCGTTGAAGTTTAATGTTGACGGGCCACAAATCTCTGTTTTTCTTCAAAGCGACCTCAACCAATTGTAATGCGGTAACAAAGATCCCTTACGCCTATTGCAAGGCTTCAGGCCAAAAAGTAAACTTGACAATCTAACATGTTTTTTAGCCCAAATACCCCCCCAAGCTTTGAGAGAGCAATTGGGTGGATCCTAGGTGTCTCGTCTCTGAGGATCCTGGATGTTATATCGAGCTTCCAACGATGTAGGGAAGGTCAAAGAAGGAAGCGCTATTGTTCAGTAAGGAAATGATAATGCAAAAAATTAGAGGGTGGAAGCAAAGGTTGCTATCGCAAACTGGGAAAGAAACTTGGATTAAGGTTGTAGCAATGGCAATTCCTAATTATCCTACGGCTGTATTCAAATTCCCTCTGTCTCTATGTTAGGAATTGGATGCTTTACTTGCTTATTTCTGGTGGGGCGATAAAAACATATTACATTGGCTTTGCTGGAAGGACTTGGGAAAGATGAAATATTATGGAGGCTTGGGTTTTCGGAATTTGGATGACTTCAACGATGCAATGCTTTAAAAAACAATGTTGGAGATTGGTTAACCAACCGGAATCGCTCTGGGCAAGATTAATAAAGAGCCGGTACTACCCCCAATGTTCGTTCTTGGAGGCCAAAAAGGGTGGAAGGGCTTCTTGGGGGTGGGCAAGTCTAGTGGCTGGTAGAGAGGTCCTAACTGATGGAGCGCAATGGCAAGTTTTAAATGGCTCTTCATTCCGGATCTGGAACGAGCGCTGGATCCTAGGAATTCCAGGTTCTCGACTGTTCTGTGGAAGTAAACGTTGATGCAAGGATTGTAAGACTCAATTGAGTATAATTTGTTTACGTTTAACAGATGACATATAATTACTTGTTATTCAAATAATAGAGTCCTATAGTAGTATTAATATTTGAACTTCTTATCCTGTAAGACTCTTAAGTATGTAATATAGTGGACTTGTTTTTTATTGGTCATTAAGAGTTCTACCTCATCTATAATAGGTTAGATACGGTAGTGAACTTTGATTATAAATAGACAGTCCCTGCTCTTACACAATACACGTTCAATTTTGTGCTTTGCCCTATTCCATTGCTTGAGCATTTTTGTTTCTATTGAGAGGAGAAGATCAGTCTTTTTTTACTAATGACTTCATCAGGTAAGTCAAATATAGTCCTCGTTTCTTAATGTTATTAACGTAGTATTTGGTGTTAGTATTCATTGTCATGACTCTTTTAACATCTGTTGATTACTGTTGCTCTATTATTGTTTCATGTGGTATCTGAGCATACAATTAACATGTTAAAGGTCTGGTAATTAAAATAACCAATTAAGACTATTGAAATTTGACTTTGAACGGCTTAGTATTTGGGTGAAAAACAATTAATAAGTTTTTCCGATTAACTTGTGTTGTTTTGGCTTAAAAAAAAAAAAAAACACTCAATACCTAAATGGCTAGCCGCCGCGAACAAACATTCATCTGGGACCTTATTTGGGATTTTCTGTTTCCAACACCAAATTAAGCTTGTGCTGTGTGATTGAGAATTGTTTACATCTGGTTGATTAATTGTTTTCATGTTCAAGATTGTAAGTTTCTCTTACTCTTTGAACACTGTGATTCGTTGATGTCTCTGTTAAAAACATTGGGCATTCATTGCATTGCTTCTGGGTTTGATGAGCTCTTTTTCCTCGCGGTTTTTGGGATTTCACCTGCTCCGTTTTCTCCCAATTTTCTCTGCGATTCTTGCTCTCTGATTGTCATATATGTTTCTTGAATTCTCTGCTGTTGATAAATTCAAATTATCCTGCCCTTGATTTGGTTTGGAACTGCCATTGACTTCGAATATTTTTGAAACTGCTATTCCAAGGTATTAATCTATGCATTTAGATTGGTTTTGTTGTTTTATGAGTTTGAATGGTGGTTCGTTGCTTTGGGTATTAATGTTGGGTTTTTGGATTGATATTTTGAATATGCAATTGATTGATTACTCTGAATTCAAAAACGTCGGCCGATTCAGTTTCTTTCGCTGTTCCGATTCAGTTTGGCCATTAACCTATAAGAGAAACCTAGGATTTGGCCATTAATCTATAAGACAAACCTAGGGTTTGTCGATTAATTATAAGACAAACCTAAGGTTTGCCGATGATGTAAGTAATTCGTCATAGGACTTTGTGATCTACAGAGTTAAAAAGGATTTTTTTTTTTTGTTGAAAACAATTAATTAATCAATTAGCTACGACAAAGTAAGAAGACAATGGGATGATAGAGATAACTAAAATTTCGATTGTTTTGGTTGTTCTGGGCTGCTTATTTTTTATACTCCTTGATGCTATTTTGATTGAAATCATACTGTTTTCTTTAATTAAGCATCAATTGATTCTGTTTTCATTGAAATTCAGTTCTGGTTTATAGAATCATGAAGTTACTAACAATTTCATTGTTTTGAGTATTGTTGTGTCCAACATCTGAATGCTATTGCGCTGTTTTATTGATCAATTGATTCAGAATTCTTATTGATCATAAGGACTCAATCACACAATGACCGGTCAAGCCCAACAAATTAAGCTTGTACTGTGTGGTTGTGTGAGTATTTGGAGAGCCAATTAAGAGTTTTGTATGCTGTGACAGGTGAGTGTTCTCTTAGAGCATACTCGTTCTGGTCTAATACGAACTGTCAGTGGGCTGTGTGTTTTGACAGTTCAAATTCATTCACACGAAGTGATGATTTTGTGCTTGTAGAAACATACATGCCTATTTTATATGCAATGCAATTCTACACAAAGTGGTTTTGTATTACACGATTGAGCAGAGTGGATCAAAGAATTTAGTATACCTTTTTGATTCACTCAACTATGGAAACTCATTTGGATTTATGATGCGATCTGCTTGGTTATTGGATGGGTGAATCCTTCTTTGAAAGAATATGGCGTTCTTCCCTCGAGCACCAGGTTAGGCCTTCAACTCTGATGTTTTGTTTCATACTCTGCCGTCTATCTATTTTTGCTTCCGCAATTTGACTGATTACCTAAATTGGGTTTGTTAAATTTGGATTTTCTTATTATAGTTTGAATTATTGATGTGCCATAAAGAATATTTTTTGATTTCATATATTTGGTTTTATGACTGCATACAGAAGACTCCTTTTGTGTACAAAAAAAAAAACAAAAAAAACATTTTGTTTCTTAGTTTTATTGTCGAATTGATATCCTATTGTTAAGAACTCCTGGCTACTCAAGTTTTATTTTCGAGGAACATGCTGTTTTCAGTTCTTTAGTAAAAACTAAGATTATGTTTATAATGATACTAATTACTCAAGGACTTAATTAGTAATTTGGACTTGTCAGTTGTATTTCTGCACAAAATTATTTCGTTCTGGGCATTTTCTCACTTTTCATATTCTCCCAAATTCTGCTGTTTTTCTTGTTAAGATACAGTTTTGAAATCTTAATACTTCCATACGCTCGTAGTTCTCTATGTGCATGATGTTCTGTAAATGAGCGTCTTGTTATTTATTAAATGATGGAGAGTTGGATGTTTGGTGTTGCATTTTTAGAGTGTGCGGAATAGGCTATGTAATTCCATTATGGAGTACATTAGGTATTATAATTCTGGTACTCCTTGTACGGAAAGATGCTTTTTTGCATCTCAATCTGAGGGGTCTTGTTTTAAGTTGAGTCAGAGCTAATTGGGTATGCTAAATCTTTACTTAATATTCCATTTGGGTAAGACCTAAATGTACTCCTTATGACGATTTTTTGTCAGAATTTGGAATTGTGAGACATTAAGCATTAGTCTCTGTTTCTTGAGTTAAAAGGCAAGATACTTGTTGTTAATTGGCGTATTTTTCTGCTGCTGTTATTGGTAATAACTCTTTGTTGTTGACATGATCAAAATCTTGTGGTTTTCTTGTGTTTCCTCTATTGATTAGTATTGTTTTTTAATAAATCTTGTTCTGATTTATTACTATTGAAATTACTAACAATCTTGTTGTTTGAGTTGTCTACTATGCCCAATAGATTCAGACTATTACGTCAATTGATTGATCAAATCATACGGAACTCGATTTGATCATTGTGACTCAATCACATAGTGACCGGTCAAATTCATCCAAAGTGTTTTTGTGCTGTGTTGTTATGTGATTTTGTGGAAGTCACTTTTGTGGTTTGTGTGCTGTGACAGATGGAGATTATCCAAAGAGTCTTCATTCTGGTCTAATGCAAACCGTGGATGTTGTGAGTATTAGGACAGTGCAGATTCATTTGCTCAAAAGTGATGAATTTGTACTTGTTAGAATACTCACACCTAACTTATAGGTGATATAATTTCTGCCCAAAGGTGATTTTATTATCACATACTCATGATAAATGAATCAGAAACCTTATGACTTGTTCTGATTCATTTAACCCTTCAGTACTATGAAACTCATGTTTAAGATTATGAATGAGTTTTCTGGAAACCACACCACTGATCCTATGTACCATAATTTTTCCCGTAGAATTTTGTCATTTTGTTTAATCCTCCTTTTGATCTGCTCTTTATGATCTTTGCAGAATTGGGCATTAATTTTTCCTTCATTGAAATTGCTTACCGTTTTTGTTGCATATGACTAATTGGTAGTTTTCTGCTTCTCTAAATGAAACAATGTTGTTCATTCTGCTTCCATGTACTTTGTGAAAACCGTCTGAAAAATTGGAAACTCAACTATGAACTTTATTGGGAAATTCTTGATCAGTGAGTGATGTTATTTTGCATTATCTTCATTTGATTCTATTGGGTGATTTTGGTTTACAGGCACATGCATAAGTATTGTTCACTCAAGCTGCTATCATTTACATCTCACTCAAAAGGATTATCTCTACATGTTTAATTGCTAAAGTAATATGATGCAGTTTTATTGGGGCAAAAATTCTTATTTTATCGTTTGGATTCAACAGAATTGGCCTTCTTGGATTCTGTAACTTCAGTCAATTTTCCAGAAAACTATTTTCAGGGAATTCTTCATGGTTATTAAGTTATCTAAGTGTTGTTACAATTCAATTGTTTAAAACTGAATATTCATTGAATTGGCAACTGCATGGATGGTTTTCAATTGTTGCAATCTACACTTAATTCATCTTCAGGATGCTATTGCAGAGACAAATCTCATTCAGTTTTTGAGATTCACTTATTAATTTTTGAGATACTCTCATTCAGTTTTGAGATTCTCTCATCCCAATAAAGATAATAGGTTTGGTTGTCTGTTTGCATTGATTGTCGATTAATTAATATTTCAGAATTTGATCTGATGAATCTTATATGTTCATCTTTTGTTTTAATCCTGTTGAATTCCTGAACTAAGAACCACAAAAGGAGTCTGGTTGTAGGCTCATGAAGTTTAAGAAAATATGAAATGTGTAATACGTGTGATTCAATTAGACACAGTTTCCCTGTTGATCCATTAAGCAAAGCTTTGCTTGTGGGAGCCTTCAAGGCACATGTAACGAGCCTGAGATAGTAGAAAGCTTGGATCAGTACGTGTACAGCTTTAAATTTGCAAATGCTAAAGTTATCTAATTCAAGTAAACAACTGTAAAGTCAGTTGCTTATTAAGTAATTCAGTTTTGATTAAGTCAATATATGGATGTTGATTGTTTTCAAATCAAATTTTGAGTCCTAGGTTTTCAATTTAAAGCTGTTGTGAACTACTCATTAATATTTTGAAATAAATTGTCAAAGTAACAAATTAGTGAGTGTTTGCCCAAGTGGGAGAATTGAATTAAATAAATATTTGGGCTTCACACTCACTGACTTATTTGGTGTTTTTTATACATTTTGTTTAATCAGAAACCTAGTGTTCATTTTCTGTTTAATTGAAAACCGTATTTTGTTAAAATTAGAAAATATTATGTTATAGCTTTCTAATGATCATATGCATTCATGACATTCTCTAGTGAAGATGGGGTATGGTATGGAATTTTGATCAGTGGGAGTAACTGTGGTTTTAGTTTTGTTTTCTTTTGATGAAAACTGTTTACTAGAATTTTATATTGTTGGACAGCTTTTGGATAATGAAAACTCGTTAGAATGACTATGTTTTATTAATTCTCTGCATTCTGAGTTTTCTAGTTGCTGTCTTAAATTCTGCTGAAGCATATTGGCCTTGAATGGCATTTTGGTTTGAAGATCACCTGTGGTTTTTGTGATCTGTCAGTTGGTTATGGTTGGACTTTTATGAATTGCCATTGGGAAATTTCTGTTTGGAATGCAAACTATCTTTGCTGTTTTCCTTGTGTTTTGGCAATATCGTTTTGTTATCCAGCCTAAATTGCTGTGTGCTGCTTTATGCAGCAAATTGTGTTGAAAATCACCTTTTGGTTTAGTGATTTGATTGTTAGGTAACGAAGGTTCTTGTGAACCTTATAGGTCTGGTACCAAGTTTCGATCAGTGGGAGTAAAAGGTTTTTCATTATGCTCTCTTATGAATTTCCTTTCATTTTCGTCCTACATTCTGAATTGAGTTATTTCTTTTGACAAATAAATGAATTATTGATTCAATAAGTGACTATATATGCTAAGATTCTTCTCTGAACATCTCATTTTGGACAGAACATGTCTTCTTTTCTGTTGTTCATTGTCGGTTAAAGTGAGATGTATTTGATCAGTTTTGATGTTAGTCTATTAAGTTGCTTGTACTGACGTGTGTTTGAGCTCGTTAAACACCACTGGTTTCCTTCATGGCTTCCATTCTTATGTGGGGGTTTGTTTTGTATTGAACTCCATTCAGTGCTATATCATTTTGTCTGCAACATGGTATTTTTGGCTGGTATGTGTATAACTATAGAGTGCTGATGCAATAGTATGCTTCATGTTTTCTACAGTTCTGCATTCTAGTTGATAATGACAGTTGTTACAAGGAGTTAATACTGGATTTATAAGGGCTCAGTGATCACTATTGTTTTGGCAGCAAGTGTTATATGTCATGTGCTCATTTTATACTCAAGTGGGAGAATGTAAGACTCAATTGAGTATAATTTGTTCACGTTTAACGGATGACATATAATTACTTGTTATTCAAATAATAGAGTCCTATACTAGTATTAATATTTGAACTTCTTATCCCGTAAGACTCTTAAGTATGTGATATAGTGGGCTTGTTTTTTATTGGTCATTAAGAGTTCTACCTCATCTATAATAGGTTAGATACGGTAGTGAACTTTGGCTATAAATAGACGGACCCTGCTCTCACAGAATACACGTTCAATTTTGTGCTTTGCTCTATTCCATTGCTTGAGCATTTTTGTTTCTGTTGAGAGGAGAAGATCAGTCTTTTCTGACTAATGGCTTCATCAGGTAAGTCAAATCTAGCTCTCGCTTCTTAATGTTATTAACGTAGTATTTGGTGTTAGTATTCATTACCATGACTCTTTAACCTCTGTTGATTACTGTTGCTCTATTATTCTTACAAGGGTGAGTTCACTAATTAACGTAGAGGAGGGAAACTGGGACACGTCTGAGATAGAAAATGTAACCACTGAGCTCAAAAAGGAAGCCATCTCAGCTATTGTGTTTGGAGGAAGGGGGAGAGTGATCAGTGGTGTGGCCTTCTGCAAAGGATGGAAATCTGACTGTGAAAGGTTGTTACCATTAGCTCAGAGAATCAAAAGGGCTACAGAGGCACCTCGGGCCATCTTCTTCTAGGCAAATCTCTAAGGAGTCCTGGAAGTTAATATGGGGGAGTCATGCAATCCCTAAGGAAAAGAATTTTCTATGGAAAGCAACTAGATGGGTGCTCCCAACAAGGGCTGCACTTTTCCGTCGACACATTGGAACCAACCCTCTATGCTCACTATGCCACAAGGAGCCTGAAACTGTCGAACATGCTCTTATTTTGTGTTGGGAAATTAGGCGAGTGTGGTTCAGGAGTCCTCTGTCTTATTGTGTTGATGGCCAAAGAATTACTAGTTTTGATGAATGGCTGAGGGGAATTGCGACTTCTCAGATCAGGAATGGGGTGATTCTTAGTGGATTCTTACTGTGGCAGTGTTCACGTGTTGGGCTATATGGAAGGCTCCATGTGGGGCTGCAATAGAAGGTTCACCTTTCATTCCTAGACAAGTTATTGGGGATGCCATGAGGCTCCATGGTGAATATGAGGGTGCAAGGGGTGCTAAGGCTGCTATGGATCGACATCCTATGCGGGAGAGGTGTCCTCGTGTGTCCCATTGGGTGCCTCCGCCGAGGAATGTGGTTAAAGTGAACTCTGATGCGGCATGGGATTCAGGTTCTTGTGTAGCTTGCCTGGGGGTGGTTTGTAGAAATAGAGAGGGGGCTTTTCTAGCTGCTGGAGGGTGGAGAAAGAAGGCTAGGTCTGTGATTGAGGCTGAAGCCATGGCTGCAAGGGAAGGGTGCAGGTTTGCAAATGAAAGGGGTTATGGGAATGTGGTTTCTTCCCAAGAATTGGTAAGGGCTCTAAGGGGAAGCATTGAGCGTGGGAGATGGGATATTTTCCCAATTCTTTCTGAGATAAAAAGAGTGATGGGGTCACTTGCTTCTCTAGGTTGGGAATGGATTCCCAGGAGTGCCAACCATGTAGCAGATGTGGTGGAATCCTTCTTAATGAAGCAGGAGATGAGCGAAAACGTTTGGGTAGTCAGACCCCCATCTTCTCTGGTTTGTGTACTATCGAACGATGGACTCCCATGTCCTCCCTAAGCCTCGGTTGTGGCAGGATGCTCCTAGTGCGACATGAGTCGTTGTTATGTCTGTGTGGCTAGGTTGCTTATAGGCCTTCAAGTTTTGTAAGTGCTTTATGCGTGTTTACTTTTCTAGTATCTTTGGCTTGCTGGCAGGCTTTAGTTATCTTGTATGTTTCCCTGGCCTGTTGGGAGGCATTGTAATTCTGGGTTTGTGCTGCCTTCTCAGCCTAAATTTGGAATGGATCACTGTTAAAAAAATTAAGATAAGCCTACCCACTTCCATGTCAGCCTACCCAGCCATGCCAAATGTAAGCTCACTCAACCATTTAGTTGAACCTGGGAAAAAAAAAACATTTAGTTGAACCCATTCAGCGTTTTAACAACATAGGTGGACAAAAAATAAATAAATAAACACATAAGAAATTAATTAAAAGCCAGAAAATGCATTGCTCCCCTTAGTTTTACCCCTTCATTTTAATTTGATATTGAAATTGAATATAGGTATAAGAGATGCAATTCATTATTCGGCCTCGTTATGTCCCCTTAACTAGATGCATAAATCTGTTTATATTTATTACTGAAATTTACTCTTAACTTTGGATTTTTTTTACCCAAAATCAAGTATATAAATTTAGAAGCCCAAAATTTTAAGTTCAGATCCTGAATCAGACCCTTTGTTAGATGTGTAATGAACTAATGATGGATCCTTCGGCTTTGGATTCGAATTCAATCAGGGGTATTAATGAGAACATGGAAACTCCGTGCACAATCTTACACGTAGTTGCAGCTTAAACCATGACAATTGAACGGTAATCATGAGCTTGTAATTGCAATCCCATGAAAACAAGTAATTAATAATACTACATTAATTTATTAAATTCTAAGGCAACCGACATAACGAGTTAATATAAGACATATAAACGTATTTGAATAAAGTTAAATTGTAAATATATATGACGATGAATGATTGATTTGAAATACCGCATGTCAGAAATTACGTTTTGAAGGAGGAAGACCAAACTCCACCTAACATGAACTCAGGGCCGGTCCAAGAAATTCGAGACCTAGGGCGAAAATTTTACAAGTGCCCCCATAGTCTGTATTTAGACAAACAAAAAAAAAGTTGTACTTTTTTAATTTCTAATTTTTTTTATTCATCCTTCTAGCAATACACAAAAAAATTTCAAGAATTTAAACACATCACTCAAACATAGTCGTCTTGTAATACTCTATTTTAAAGAAAACAGTCAAATTTTATCAAAAAATTTAGAGATAGAATCCTAATGACTTTACAAGACAAGCTAGATAAATATACATAAATCAGAATAACTCTTCATAATCCTTTTCAAGAATACGGGCCTAATTTTTTAATAAAATATTTCTTCAAACTTAATTTAAATATTTTTCAAAAAATTTATAAATTCTTTAATTTGTATTTCCATAAAAATAAATCAAATTTAAAATTTTTGAACCGCCCTAATTCGTGGGCCCAAAACGGTCGCTCTTGTGGCCCTAGGTCATGGCCGGCCCTGCATGAAGCTTTATAGCGGGCCCAATATGTAATAAACAGATATTACAAGCTAATATATGATACATAGACAGTATTTAAATAAAGATAAATTTTATATATATATATATATATATATATATATCATACGTCAGAAATCACGTTTTGAAAGACGAAGACCAACCTCCACCTAACCACATGAAGCTTTGTAGCGGACCCAATGCCCATTTTCATTGAATGATCCTATTCCGATTCTGACAATGCTAGGCTGCAGGACCAAATTGCGCGCACCCAGATATGCAAACGATCCCATGAGATTTCATACACCTTCCCTGTAGAAAAATGATGGAGACAACTTCTCATATATTAAAACAAACACTAAATTTCCCATCTTTGTAGCGTGGAACTTCATTTCCCCACATATTCCAAAACCCCACTAGTGTCCATATAACTTCATTCCTGTGCTATTATAATTCCCAATATTATTATTTACTCTATACAGTTATAAATTAACCCTCAATATTCATCATGGAGAGAAGAAATCCGAGGGGAAGCTGCAATGATCATGAATTGGCATTAGTGAAGGCAGCTGCATGGGCGTGGTTTCAACACGGGTCGGAGCCCGATGACAAGAAAATCGTGCCGGAATTTGATCGCAGAAGGACTTGTCATGCTCCTTGTAGACCATCAAGGTACAAGCTAGAAGCTATGTATAAGGCCAATCTTGATAATAAACGAGGCGTGGAATTTGAAGGGTTGAAATCACCAAGTTTTGTTGGGGGTGCATCCAATAATAATTATTCGCTTCTTGATACGTACGAAATCGAGAGCATTTCTCGAAAATTGGATCAACTTATAGAGTCTAGTGGTGACAAAGACAAGCTTTATAAAGGGTTTCTCATTGGAGATCGTGTTCTTGGTACAAATAGTATGATTAAAGGGCGGCCGGGAGGAAGAGGTCCCAACTCTGATCTTGAATACGAGGATAAACGATCTTTACAACTGAACCTACAAGCGCCTAATCTCATCGAAGATGTTCGTCGACATGAAAGTGTGTCTCCAATAGATGGTAACACTAACACAAAGGGGAGGATGAAAAAGAACAAGAACTATAGAGGGTTTTGGTATAGGAATATTAATGCAGCAGTATGTGGCAGAAGGGAAGATGTTCTAAACACAAACACTTATGTGGTTGATCATCGTACGTCCCCGGCCGGAAAAGGTTGTATACGTACCGGTGGTTAAGGTGGCTAACTGTTGGCCACCGGCCCGGCCTGTGATCAAATAGCTAGTGAGATTTGGTATTTTTATTAACTATAGTTCAACTGTTTTCCTTCAATATGCATGTCACACCTACTGATGGTGACCCGGTAGGTGCATTCATCTGATGAAATCGTCATTCGTCGATGTAGATTTGAATGGTAATTTTAAGTCCTTTCAAAAATGCAGTTTCTGCATTGTTGAATTGCAACTCCATTTAATAGATAGATCCACCAAATCATTATCTCATACATATGTAGCATTGATATCACTTAATTTTACTTGTTTGTAAATATTGTACAAGGGGCCACATCAAATGATTTAAGGAAGAAAATGTTGTCTATAACATATACTCCACACTTCTCTGATCAAAGGTTTGTCTCACTCGGGAGATATATATGTACTGAGAAGATGATCAACAATATAATTACCAACTTGATTCTTTTCTTTTTTTTTATCAAAAGAGAATTCATTCATTCATAAAGGGAGTAATCAAACAAGATAAACTCTGGGGCGACTAAAACGTTGGGCCTCGTTAAAACCTCACCTTAAAACCCGACATCGGGACAAATCCATTGAGGAAAAAGAGTGCCCCACCCCAAGAAAACCATTACAAAGCAATTACTCTTAGCCCTTATCAAAAATTGAAACAATCCAGGAGGGAGCTGCATGGCACCACCGTTGAATCCTCTCACTCTGCAAACCTTCCTAAGCTAAGAAATGAGCCACATTGTTCCCTTGCCAGTAAACGAGATGACCGTGGGAGAAATCTGAAAGGTCTCCATCAATGCTGCAATCTCTCTCGCCACAATCCCTATCGCTGTCCAATCCTCACTACGCCTCTGAATCAAACCAATGGCCTCCTTAAAATCAAATTCTACCCGAGCCAACACCAATCCCCTCTCACGGCAATACTTCAAACCTTCCTTCACCGCCTCCAGCTCAGCGACTGCCACACTCAGGCCTGGAGAGCCAGCCATCGCAAACCCAACCACCCAACATCCGTTGTGGTCCCTCACGACCCCCCTATTCCTCATTCAATGCTCCCACTCCGTACAGTAGCATCGGTGTTCAACTTGAGCTCCATCGGCTGTAGTTTCTGCCATCGTACCCACCGCTGGTCCACTAGAGTGCGCGGCTTCACAAGAGTTGCCCCAAACTCTTCACATCTGGCCAGAGAACCCTCCACAATCTCCTCCACCTTCATAATCCGCTTCCCTTGCACCACTCCATTTCTTTCACTCCAAATCTGCTTGGATATATAAATAAAACGATCAAGATTAGCATCATCCATTACCTCCAAAGCAGATTCCAGCAGATCAAGATAGAACCTCCCCGTCTGGATTCGATCAAGAGGGAGTTGAGATGCCCTCCACAGCATATGGCTTCCTCGACAGGACCCTAGAGCATGCAGCCCATCCTCCCCTCCACTTCCACATCTGCTACACGAAGCTCTTGCAAGCACCTTTCTTTCATTAAATTGAGAACAGTCGGGAGGATATCGATGCAAGCCCAACAAGCGAAGAACTTCAACTTCCACTCCACATTCAGCCTCCACAGTTGCTGCAAAAACTGGGACACTCTGCTGGGGTCCGAACCCCCTACTCCATTTTCAATGTCCTTATGAATCTGTCTGATCGCAACATAGTACCCCGACCTCACAGTACGATAGCCATTCTTAACGAAATACCAGTACAACCCATATCTGTATCCACTATGAGGGCACAGTGGAATAGAGCATATTGCATTTATGTCATCCATGCAGAAACTAGCCCGTAAAATATCCAAGTTCCACCCACCCTCATCGGTGATAAGCTCTACCACCTTTGCATCATTCAGAAGCCACATGTTGAGGAATGGCTTAAAAGTGGCCGGCTTAGGAATCCACTTGTCTTGGAACACTCGAATGTCAGCTCTGTTCCCCACCCTACAGATAACACCTACCAACCCCACAAAATAGCCTGCCACACCATCGAGGGATTAGCACCAGCCCCGACATTAAAAAAATGACCATCCGGGAAATATCTTCTTCGTAACATCTGGCTAACCATAGAATCCGGCTTCTCCAGTATCCTCCAGGCTTGTTTGGCAACCATGGCTTTATTGAACTCTTCAAAGTCCTTGAGGATTGGCTTAAAAGTGGTCGGCTTCGGAATCCACTTGTCTTGGAACACCCTAATGTCAGCTCTGTTCCCCACCCTACAAATAACTCCATCCTCCAACACCTATCAACCCCACAAAATAGCCTGCCACACCATCGAGGGATTAGCACCAGCCCCGGCGTTAAAAAAATTACCATTCTGGAAATATCTTGCTCGTAACATCTGGCTAACCATAGAATCCGGCTTCTCCAGTATCCTCCACGCTTGTTTGGCAACCATGGCTTTATTGAACGCTTCAAAGTCCTTGAACCCTATCCCTCCTAATTGTTTCGGTATGCACATCTTTTGCCATCTAAGCCAATGTATGCTCCTCCTCCCCGATTTACTCCACCAATACCTAGTCACCATTGTAGATAACTCATGGCAAAGGACCCGGGGCAATTGGAACACCCCCATAGTATAAGTTGGCAAAGCCTGAGCCACCGGCTTAATCAACACCTTATTCCTAGCTACAGATTACAATTTAGCTTTCCATTCATTCAACCAGCCCCTAAACGCATCTTTAACCCGACTAAACATTCGATTCTTGCTTCTGTTAGGTATGGTCGGGAGGCCTTGATAGCTTTCAAGAAACTCCACCACTCTAACACCCATCATGTTGGAAATCAACTGCATCATTATTGGATCAGAATGAGGGATGATCATGAATTGTATTACTCAATTGGGTTGCCAGGATCGGTGGATTTCGCTGACAGTAGTAATACAACATTTACTTTAGATTTTACGTTAGAGTGGGGTTTCCAGGACCGGTTAAATTGGGTTAGATTTATTGTTGATTTTACGTCAGTAGTAATCTGGAGGGAATGATGAGGAATATGGGTTTCCAGGAAGTTGGGTAATCTACCGGTCCTGGAAACCCAACTTCCTCATCATTCCCTCCAGCCACCAATGTGATTCAAATCAACAATACTCAATACATAATTTTTATTTAATATTGTTTGTACTATATTTACGTTAGATTTTTAGAATCACTAGACTTAAAAAGACTCGGTGAAATTGGGTTGTTATATGTATGGGCCGTGGCGGAGCCACATGAAGACTAGAAGATGGCTCATGTCTAACATGTGCTTTTATTTCGTTACAATATTAACATGTATATGTGTATGCAAATTTCACTATATGACTTGGTAAATATCAAATTTTGAGCACATCAATATTTAATTTTATATTTTTTTTATACCTAAATAGAAGATAGCATAAGTATTTATTGGAAAATGAATGATATACATGCTCATATGAAGTTCCCTTATTAACATCAATCTCTTCTGGGATGAAATGATCAGAACACTAATTGCCGAATAATTTAGCCCGAAAAATATCTTTAATATTATTTATAAAGTACCTCTTTTTACTTCAATTTCTAACTACACCTGTATGACGGGAAGCGGAAAAAAATAAGTATGGGAGCAGCATATGGTGACCTGATAGCCCACACCCCATAGGTATCCAAACAACCCCTATCTTTCTTTTGTCCATCAATTTTTGTTTTAATTAGTTTTACATTTAGGTGAAGATCACAGGAACATTTATATCTCGTTTGGTACGTCGTATTGTATTGCCTATTTTAGTTGGAGAGACTAATTTGTCCCCCGGATAGACTGACTATTTAGTCGGGTATTTGGTACTCTACTGGATTATAATGTTGACTATATTATACAGACCGGATTATATTATACTAGTTACTAAGAAATATATGTATATCATAAATATTAATTATGTATATTACTATTATTATTTATTATTTGTTATTTATTTTAATTAATTATTAATATTATTATTATTGTTGTTATTATTACTTTTTTGGCAGCAGACAAAAAAGCCTGTGTGTAAATAATGTGATACAACTGAACTAACATGATCGGTAATGGAGCACGAGGCGCACGAGGTCTCCAGAGTCCAAGCCTATACTTTTGGGTGTATTTCAAGATCAGTTTCCTATGTTTGCAAGGAACTCCAAGTTTCTTCAGCCAGAGAGTGCCAGTGACGAGAAACTTTTGAAAGTCACCAATCTCAGATTCAAGCTTGGCCACATGGGTTTCCACTTTTTTGCCAATTCATTCAAAAACTCGGGTATTCCAACTTTCACTAGGTATGGGTTTGATTTGGTGGAGAATCTGGCAGACCCAATTGTTGAAAAATGAAGAAGAAGTGCTCTTGTGTTCAACAGTGATTTCGTCCATTCCATCTTTCTGATAACTTGGCACTGGCAAAGAGGAGCCCAAGAACTTCTGTTGCGACCTCGACTTGGACCTGGACCACGGAGAAGACAGTAAAGATGCATCTATTATTATTATTATTATTGTATTTACTTAATTATTATTAATTATTAATTTATTATTATTATTCTTTTATTATTATTATTATTTTTCAAGATTGCTAGTTATCCGACTATTTAATAAGAACAATTTTGAGGATATTATTTTTTCAGAGATGCACCGTATGAAAAAACTTAACCGTATTAACTTATTGTTAGATGTGTAATAAACTAATGATGGATCCTTTGGCTTTGGATTAGAATTCAATTAGGGGTATTAATGAGAACATGGAAACTCCGTGCACAATCTTACACGTAGTTGCAGCTTCAACCATGACAATTGAACGGTAATCATGAGCTTGTAATTGCAATGCCGTGCCGTGATTGCTCCTACTAGGTTTCATGGATTCAAATTCCATGCCCATCCTAAATTCCTAATGAAATAAAAATATACTAGCTCTCATATATTAAAGTATAAATGTTAACACAAGCTCCCATGAAAACAAGTCATTAATAATACTACATTAATTTATTAACTTTTAAAGCAACGGCCATGACAAATTAATATAAGATATATAAACGTATTTGAATGAAGTTAAATTGTAAATATATATGACGATTAATGATTGATTTGAAACACTGCATGTCAGAAATCATGTTTTGAAGGAGGAAGACCAAACTCCACCTAACATGAACCCAGGGCCGGTCCAAGAAATTTGAGGCCTAGGGCGAAAATTTTAAAATTACTCCCATAGTCTGTATTTAGTCAGACAAAAAAAAAAATTTACTTTTTTAATTTTTAATTTTTTTTCTTTATCTTTCTAGCAATACAAATTTTTTTTTAAAAGAATTTAAACACATCACTTAAACATAGTCATCTTGTAATACTCTATTTTAAATAAAACAATGAAATTTTATCAAAAAATTTAGAGGTAGAGTCCTAATGACTTTACAAGACAAGCTAGATAAATATACATAAATCAGAATAACTCTTAATAATACTTTTCAAGAATATGGGCCTAATATTTTAATAAAATGTTTCTTCAAACTTAATTTAAATATTTTTCAAAATATTTATATATTCTTTAATTTTTTTTTCCATAAAAATAATACAAATTTAAAATTTTTGGGTCGTTCTAATTCGTGGGCCCAGAACAGTCGCCCTTGTGGCCCTAGGTCATGGCCGGCTCTGCATGAAGCTTTGTAGTTGGCCCAATATGTGATAAACAGATATTACAAGCTAATATATGATACATTGATAGTATTTAAATAAAGATAAATTATATATATATATATATATATATATTACATGCCTCTTAACTCAGTTCTTGAATGGATCCGATACCCAATCCCTAATAAAAGAGATCTAGTCAACCGTTTGGGAAATGCCGTCGTCTTTTCAAAATTTGATATGAAAAGTGGATTTTGGCAAATCCAAATTCATGAGAGTGATAGGTATAAAACTGCCTTTGTCACCCCATTTGGCCATTATGAATGGAATGTAATGTCATTTGGCCTTAAGAATGCACCTAGTGAATTCCAAAACATAATGAACAAAATATTTAACCCATACAGTGAATTTTCTATAGTCTACATCGATGATGTTCTTATTTTCTCACTGTCCATAGAACAACATTGGAAACATCTGAGTAAATTCTTCGAAATTGTCCAGAAAAATGGCTTGGTTGTCTCCGCATCAACAATTAGGTTATTTCAAACCCAAATAAGATTCCTTGCTTTCAATATATTCCAATCCACAGTCAAACCAATTAACCGTGTCATGAATTTGCTGATAAATTTCCAGATGAAATTCTCGACAAAAGTCAACTCCAGCGGTTTCTAGGTTCCCTCAATTATGTTTCCGATTTCTATCATGATCTACGTAAACAATGTAAGCCTTTATTTGATCGTCTCCAAAGCAATCCTCCTGCCTGGACAACTACTCATACCAACATAGTTAAACAGATCAAACAGTATGTCAAGACTCTTCCTTGTCTTGGCATTCCTTCTGCCAGTTCCTTCAAGATTGTTGAAACTCATGCTTCTGACATTGGTTATGGAGGCATCCTCAAGCAAAGAGCCACCCAAAACCAACCAGAACAAATTGTCCGCTTCCATTAAGGCATTTGGAACCAAGCCCAGAAAAATTATAGTACTATTAAAAAAGAAATTTTATCTATAGTTTTATGCATTTCAAAATTTCAAGATGATTTATTAAACCAAAACTTTTTAATCTGCGTCGATTGCAAAAGCGCAATGCATGTTCTTGAAAAAGATGTTCAAAATGTTGCCTCTAAACAAATTTTTGCAAGATGGCAAGCTATTTTAAGTATTTTCGATTTTGAAATAGAGTATTTGAGAGGAAGTGATAATTGTATTCCAAATTTCTTAACTCGAGAATTCTTGCAGAGTAAACATGTCTGATAAAGCTCCAGACAAGCAGTCAACTCGGAGGCTCCCCGCCTCCTTAACACCAGTAAAAATGAGTCTTTCACTCCTTCATTCTTGGTCCCTTACCCTAGTCATTCATCTATTCCTTTCAGGAACCAGTACTCAGCCCTTGGATCCACCTTATGACCCCAGTCAAGCCCACTTCATTTTTCACCATCTTCCCAATATATTCCCAAAGATCCCAGTCACAATCTTTTTTTCATTGAACCCTCTGTCAGTCAACTCAAATCCCCCGAAGCAATTGCCAAAATTATTTACCCCCCAAATTGGCATTTTGCCCCAGTTCATCCAAAAAAGTCAATCAAGTTCTACATGGAGATCCTTCTCCATACTGCCTCTCTTCATCTTAAGCCAATCCCTGAAAAAAAATAACCCCAGTACAATTCTTTACCATTCCATATACATCCTGAAAGTAGTCAGCCTGTCTCAATGGAAACGACCTCCCTATGACGGACAGGAACTTCCAAATTCCGACAACCCATTCATTTATTTTGATTACATTGATGCTTGGAGCAAAGTTTTCCTCCACCAAACAGAGACTTTCAGTCACTCCTGGTTCATCAATTTTGACAGTAAATTCAAAGGTTCCTTTCCAAAATGGTTCTTGAAATGGTGGTCTGATTTTGGACCAATGCTCAAGCTCATCCCTCCTACCCTCCAAGACACAGTCAAATTTTTTAGTGAACACCATCCTTTCACTGAAGAAGATCGAGAATTCCCACTTCTCATGCATTTCATGGCTAAGTACAAAGTGTCGTGGATTCTGAAGTGGCGTTATGAGATCTGCCAAGACATTCTAGTACGTCACTTTTCAGTGAAATGGTAGGATAAATTTAATCATGATCGCATCATTTCCCAAGTTCATCAAGAATTTTCAGTCACAAAGTCAACAGTCAAGAAAGAGCCTATAGTAAAACCTTCAAAGTCCATCGCCTTTTCCTCCTCCACGCTCTCCCTGGAAGCCAAGTCACCTGCTGAGTTAAAAGAAATGGCCCGAATGCTCATGATTTGTGCCACACAGTTGGGCGAACATAATGAAGATTCAGAAGATGATAAGAGCTCCACCCAGTCATCCTCATCTAGCAGCACCCAGTCATCCTCATCTAGCAGCCACCAGTCAACCTCTTCCTCCCCCTTGGGAAATCAAGCTACTGCCGAACTCCTATCATCTAGTAAAAAGCCATTATCCAGTAAACAGTATTCTCCCTCCAATGAGAAGAAGAAGATTCTTTGGTCCGATTTTCAAGATAGTCAAGATCCTTTCGAGCCATATGATCTTAGTGAGCTTTGAAGCAACAGTTCCAGTCCCGTGCTACTACAGTCAACAAGTCATTTTTACCAAAAGTTCCAGACTCGTGCTACTACAGTTTCCCGACAAAGTACTATTCATGAACAGTATTGACACTGCCCCTTTTGACAAATTGGCCTCCTGCCACATTAAACGACGAATCAACTTGCGGTCACAGTAAATTACAATCATTCATGTCATGGTGCCTCTGCCTATATAAAGAGAGCTCATTCCCCATTCCGGGGCACGACAACTTCAACACTCTTTCCTTCTTCTTAGTTTTCATATATGGTTTTAAGATTTCTTAAGTTTTTTAGAAGACCTCTTAGTCATTTCTCATGTAAGATTTCAAAGTTTCAAATCAGTAAAATAGAGTTATTTCAGTCACATATGATTTTGAGCATGAGCAATTTGCAAAAAAATTTCTTATTCATATTCATAATTATTTTTCACATTATTTGCATTTTCTCTGTCTATTTAAATTATTACCTGATTCCTCAAGTTCTTAAGATAATTCGTTCCCTTACAGAAGATCTAATCTTCATCTATGATCAGTCACATCAGTAGTCCCTGCTTCCGTCCCCTTTTGGTATCAGAGCCATAAGCGTTGAGATTTTATTTCTGTTTAGTTATCTCTTTCGCCCAAGTGGCTGATTATCCATGTCTATCTTAATTCTGGTAGTATCGTTTATTTTGTTTATTCATATTGATCTCATAATCTATTATTCTATCTTTTCTCCAAATAGTAGGTCCGGGCCCAAACAATAAGTCCCAGGGAGAGGCATGAGCGGGTGGTGCATGAGCGGAGAAGAGTGAACAGCAGTAGGTTCTAAGGTAATTATGAATTTAATAGATAAACAGTGTTAGTTTGATTAAGATATTTAGGATACCTAAAACTTTGGGAAAATGAGTCGGCTATTCAGATCTAATTCTTCAACTAACTCTAGATCTAGTTTGTCAAATTTAACAAAAATTCCAACCAGTGAAATTTATAAGAAAAACTGGTCAATTTCCTCATTTAAAAGTGAACATCATGTTAAGACAGTAGAGCAAGTTTATGCTTTAAGTAAAGAACATGAGACTTGTCAATTTTTTAATGTTGAGTCCCTAAGAAAACACAAAAAAGATGGTCACAACTTCTTACATATCGGCTTAGTCCAAGTCGCAGTCAAACCATTAACAAGATTAGGAATTAATGCTTCAGTCTTATTATGTCTCCGAGATGCAAGATTTACTAACTTTAGTGATAGCACTATTGGAATGATAAAGTCAAGTTTATGTAATGGACCAATCCACTTCGATTGTTATCTAGATTTCACAATAAGTCTCTATGATCCCTATGTTTTAAAAGCTTTAACATTAAACATTAAAACCTCAGGATATCATATATTTGAAGGTAGTCAACCCTTAGCTTTAATATTCCGAATTTATTACACAACCACAGGCACAAACATGAATTTCCAAGCTCATAATAAAAGCCCAAAAGATCAAACCTTGCTAATACAAAGTAACCAACAAAACTCAAGAATCCGAGTTCCCCAGACGATCAGTTGGTCGAATGTCAATATCCCAGTCGAGTGGTCATTAGTAAATGAAAATCAACCGCTTAATATACAAAGAAACTTTACAATTTTTTATGATATTCAATAATACTTAGATGGCACAGTCAAAATACGATTTCATAGTCAAAGACCCAGGTCTAGTGTCCAACTCAGAGATCTAGAAGATACATCTTCTGCAAAAGTTGACCCTACTAGGCCTTCTTTTGCTGGATCTGCATCTACTATAACTGAGTCCACAAGAGATAATGAAATAAACCAAGAATTGAAAAACTTGAAGTTAAAAGGTGTCCAAACCAAGTCACAAGTTAGCTATGGTACTTATAAAGAACCAACGTTACCAACCCAGTCAGATTTTGAAGTCCATTTTCAATTGTTAACTATGACAAAACCTTTTAAAATTCATTGGAAAATATTAAATAAGGATATTGAGACAATTAGTAACATTGAACGAAGAAATACTTTCAGACAAAGATTTAATCCACAAGAAAAGGAAGATCTATTTCAACATTGGGAAAATTTAATGAAGCAAACCCAAACTAATATATTTTTCTTTGACTTTGTTGATAAACATTACCCAGAAGTTAATAATTTAAAAGTCATTACCCAAGAACATTGGATAAAGGAAGAGTCAACCCACGTAACATCTAGTCATCCTCCTCCTGAAACAATCATAATTAATATTAATAAAGCTAAAGTAGTAGCTTCTCCGTTTAAAGTTGCTACACAAGAAACAAGTCAAGATTTTAAAAAATTAATTGAACAAAATAATTATACAAATCAAAGTCTTATAACCCTAGGAAAACAGTTAGACAAAATTGAAATAAAAATTGAAAAATCAGTAATTGAAGACAGAAGTCCAAAACCCAAACGAGAATCACCTTTATTAACATTCTCTGGTAGCAAGACTGGGTTACAATCCAAGCCTTCATCTTCTATAATAAAAGTAGAACGAATGATAAAATATTTAACTTTAGCACAGTCCAAAGATCCACAGAAAAGTTTACAAGTAATTGACCTTTATAGTCAAGAATTTGAATCTGAGAGTACGAATGAGTCTGACTCTAGTAACATCAGTAAAATTGAAAATGCATTTAAAAATCTTGAATTAAAAAGACTGTCTCACAAAGTTAACCCAACAAGTCTTACCAAAAATTGGTATAATAGGCCAACGCCTCCAAATATTCAACATGAAGAAAGAATATTTCAGAATCAATTTATAGTATCCTCTGATAAACTCTATGAATGGAATATAGATGGTCTATCTGAACAAGAAATATTAAATAAATTATAGCATATGTCAATGGTTGCTAATAGTTATGTTACCGATCATAATCTCAGTCAAGTGGAGATCCTTGATCTCTTCATTACCGGATTTTCCAGGACCCTTCGTGCTTGGTGGGAAAAATATCTCACTGAACAGTCAAGACAAGAAATTATACATTCTATCCTACATGATGAGGAAGGCCTCCCTGTCTTTGATGAAAGAATTGGGGCAGGAGTTCCTGATGCAGTTAATACTTTACTACTCACAATAATTGAACATTTCATAGGAACCCCAAGTAATGTCACTACTCGAATTCATGATCAACTCAGTAATCTTAGATGTCCAACATTAAGTGATTTTAGGTGGTATAAAGATGTCTTTATATCCAGAGTAATGCTACGAGAAGATAGTAATCAATCATTCTGGAAAGAAAAATTCATTAATGGTCTACCAAATCTATTTGCCCACAAAATCCGACAAGTCCTCAGTAATGAACAAGGTCAAATTGATTATGATAAACTTACTTATGGAAATATAGTAAGCGTCATCCAAAAAGAAGGCTTAAAAATGTGCATTGACATGAAATTAAGCAGACAAATTAAAATGATAAAAGAAAAGTAAAATATGAACTAGGAAATTTCTGTGAACAATATGGCTTACCTCCTATACCACCTTCACGCAAACATAAGCATCTTTCTAACAGAAAAAATAAAGACAGTAATAAGAAACATTATAAACCATATAAAACTTACAAACCTTATAAACAACATAAATTTCAGACTGACAAATTCTATGAGAAAAAGAAACCACGAAAACATTGGTCAAATAAGTCTAAACATTGGTCACCCAAATCATGAACAGACAAACACAAAGCCAAATGCTACAAATGTCAAAAGCCTGGTCATTTTGCAAATAATTGCCCAGTAAAAAACAAGATTAACCAGTTAAAATTTACCGATGAGGAAAAAAAAGACTTAATACAAGTCTTAGAATTAAGAAATACTGACTCCAGCGAATAAATCCTTTCTGAGTTAGAGTCTAGTATTCACACATCCACTGAAGACGAAATGTCCAGTTCCCCATGAATTAAAATAGGTTGCCAAGATAATTGTTGTAAAACAATCAATGTCTTTATCAAACAAGAAGAATTACTAATAGATTTAATTGGGAAAATTGAGAACCCAGATTTAAAATCAGAGTACCTGAACAACTTAAGAAGGGTAATTCTCCGCAATGAACAAGAACATGATCAAGTTAAAAAACCCTCAGGCAAAATCAGCCTTACACCAACACTAGAAAGATTCAACAAAGTCAAAAAAGAGGTCACCATTCAAGATCTGCAATTCGAAGTCAACAAAATTAAAGACCATATCAAAAAGTTCAAAATTACGAGTCAAGAGTTACGGCCTGAAAATCAAGAAATAAAAACTCAGTTAATTAACACACGTCATTTAGACGCTGAACAATCTCACCCTGAAGATGAAAGAAACCACAGTCATGATAACATTTTAAATTTCATACAACAAATTCATATTAAAAAAAATGGTACATCACAGTCAGATTAGTAATTTAAGATTTTGAATTAACAACGATAGCCCTTGTTGATTCAGGTGCCGACCTGAACTGTCTTTAGGAAGGGTTGGTCCTGACAAAGTATTATATTAAATCAACCCAATCTTTAAAATCTGCAAATGGTAGTAAAATGGAACTACAATATGAAATCCCCAAAGCCCATATTTGACAAGACAATGTTTGTTTTAAAACACCCTTTGTCTTACTCCGAAATATAAGTGATCAAATGATCCTAGGACTTCCATTCATCACATTATTATATCCTTTCACAACAGATTATGAGTCAATAACCACGTATCTAATGCATCAAAAAGTCATATTCAAATTTCTAGTTAACCCTGCACTCCAAACAATAAAAGCCTTTCAACAGGATTCTATATCACAAACAATCAATTTAATTAATTGTAAAACCCAACAGTTATCCTTTCTTAAAGAAGAAATCAAATTTAAAAGAATTGAAGAACAATTAAAAAAAGAAACTCTTCAATCTAAAATCGAAGAATTTGAAGCCAGCATTAAAAGTAAAATCTGTGCTGATCACCCCAATGCTTTCTGGCATAGAAAAAAACATCTAGTACGTCTTCCCTATGTTAAAGATTTCAATGAAAGTAAAATACCTGCAAAAGCAAGGCCGATACAAATGAGTCAAGAAATAATGGAGTTTGGTAAGAAATAAATTAATGAGCTACTCAATAAAGGAATAATCAGAAAAAGTAAATCCTCATGGTCATGCGCTGCATTCTATGTCCAAAAGCAAGCCGAATTAGAACGAGGAGTCTCCAGATTAGTCATCAATTACAAGCTTCTTAACTCAGCTGTTGAATGGATCTGATACCCAATCCCTAATAAAAGAGATCCAGTCAATATATATATATATATATATATATATATATATATATATATATATATATATATATATATCATACGTAAGAAATCACGTTTTGAAAGATGAAAACCAACCTCCACCTAACCACATGAAGCTTTGTAGCGGACCCAATGCCCATTTTCATTGAATGATCCTATTCCGATTCTGACAATGCTAGGCTGCAGGACCAAATTGCGCGCACCCAGATATGCAAACGATCCCATGAGATTTCATACACCTTCCCTGTAGAAAAATGATGGAGACAACTTCTCATATATTAAAACAAACACTAAATTTCCCATCTTTGTAGCGTGGAACTTCATTTCCCCACATATTCCAAAACCCCACTAGTGTCCATATAACTTCATTCCTGTGCTATTATAATTCCCAATATTATTATTTACTCTATACAGTTATAAATTAACCCTCAATATTCATCATGGAGAGAAGAAATCCGAGGGGAAGCTGCAATGATCATGAATTGGCATTAGTGAAGGCAGCTGCATGGGCGTGGTTTCAACACGGGTCGGAGCCCGATGACAAGAAAATCGTGCCGGAATTTGATCGCAGAAGGACTTGTCATGCTCCTTGTAGACCATCAAGGTACAAGCTAGAAGCTATGTATAAGGCCAATCTTGATAATAAACGAGGCGTGGAATTTGAAGGGTTGAAATCACCAAGTTTTGTTGGGGGTGCATCCAATAATAATTATTCGCTTCTTGATACGTACGAAATCGAGAGCATTTCTCGAAAATTGGATCAACTTATAGAGTCTAGTGGTGACAAAGACAAGCTTTATAAAGGGTTTCTCATTGGAGATCGTGTTCTTGGTACAAATAGTATGATTAAAGGGCGGCCGGGAGGAAGAGGTCCCAACTCTGATCTTGAATACGAGGATAAACGATCTTTACAACTGAACCTACAAGCGCCTAATCTCATCGAAGATGTTCGTCGACATGAAAGTGTGTCTCCAATAGATGGTAACACTAACACAAAGGGGAGGATGAAAAAGAACAAGAACTATAGAGGGTTTTGGTATAGGAATATTAATGCAGCAGTATGTGGCAGAAGGGAAGATGTTCTAAACACAAACACTTATGTGGTTGATCATCGTACGTCCCCAGCCGGAAAAGGTTGTATACGTACCGGTGGTTAAGGTGGCTAACTGTTGGCCACCGGCCCGGCCTGTGATCAAATAGCTAGTGAGATTTGGTATTTTTATTAACTATAGTTCAACTGTTTTCCTTCAATATGCATGTCACACCTACTGATGGTGACCCGGTAGGTGCATTCATCTGATGAAATCGTCATTCGTCGATGTAGATTTGAATGGTAATTTTAAGTCCTTTCAAAAATGCAGTTTCTGCATTGTTGAATGGCAACTCCATTTAATAGATAGATCCACCAAATCATTATCTCATACATATGTAGCATTGATATCACTTAATTTTACTTGTCTGTAAATATTGTACAAGGGGCCACATCAAATGATTTAAGGAAGAAAATGTTGTCTATAACATATACTCCACACTTCTCTGATCAAAGGTTTGTCTCACTCGGGAGATATATATGTACTGAGAAGATGATCAACAATATAATTACCAACTTGATTCTTTTCTTTTTTTTTTTTATCAAAAGAGAATTCATTCATTCATAAAGGGAGTAATCAAACAAGATAAACTCCAGGGAGACTAAAACGTTGGGCCTCGTTAAAACCTCACCTTAAAACCCGACATCGGGACAAATCCATTGAGGAAAAAGAGTGCCCCACCCAAAGAAAATCATTACAAAGCAATTACTATTAGTCCTTATCTAAAATTGAAACAATCCAGGAGGGAGCTGCATGGCACCACCGTTGAATCCTCTCAGTCTGCAAACCTTCCTAAGCTAAGAAATGAGCCACATTATTCCCTTGCCTTGGTGTGAAGGAGATGACTGTGGGAGAAATCTGAAAGGTCTCCATCAACACTGCAATCTCTCTCGCCACAATCCCTATCGCTGTCCAATCCTCACTACGCCTCTGAATCAAACCAATGGCCTCCTTAAAATCAGATTCTACCAGAGCCAACACCAATCCCCTCTCACGGCAACACTTCGAACCTTCCTTCACCTCCTCCTGCTCAGCGGCTGCCACACTCAGTGATAAGCTCTGCCACCTTTGCATCATTCGGAAGCTCTACAGATAACACCATCCTCCAACACCTCCCTACCCCCACAAAATAGCATGCCATACCATCGAGGGATTTGCACCAACCCCGGCCTTAATAAAATGACAATCCGGGAATTATCTTACTCTAACTAACCATAGAATACGGCTTCTGTAACAACCCGGAATTTCAATGATTGGATTTACGTAAATTATTTATGTAAAATGACGATTTTACCCTTGCTGTTTAAGGGGAGTGAAAGTCAAATTTTGTTTCGAGACACTTTTGGTGGTGTTTTGGATACCGTTGCATAGGTCTCGAACTCACGAGTTCGTAGACAGGCGGCACGCGGGAAACGGAGTTCGTGTACGAAAGTTATAGGTCTAGACGTGTAAGGGCAGTTTGGTAATTTGCCATAGAAGGGAGATATTTTTAACCCCCAAAATCAGATTAATCTGATCCACATCATTTCATCTTCATCTCATTATCGTCTCCCTTTCTCTCTGTGAAAAACCCACAACGAACCCGTGCGAAAAAAACACCCAAAAACTCACAAAGTCAACTTTTGATTAAAGGCTCTAACTTCCATTTTTGATCAACTAATCGTATTCTACTCCTTCCCACGATCACAACCGTACCAACCATCGAAGGAGAGGACCACGGGGGAAGTCGAACAGAGTATAGGAAGTTTAGGATCTTCCAATCGATTTTTCGGCTTACACAGGTACGTGTTTGATTTTTTAAGGTCATATTTGGATTCCTGGGTTCGATTATATAGATTTAGACGTAAAATTTGTAAAAAATGGTTGAGTTTTGAGGAAGTTATAAAGCTTGAAGTTTCGGCCGGAAATGGGGGATTCCGGCGGAAACCAGACGGCGGTGCCGGCAGCCGGTCGTCTTCTTCGGCGAGTCACCGGTGATCGATCGGGTCGAGGTGACCGGTCGGGTCGAGTGAACCGGTCGGGTTGAGTGAACCGGTCAGGCCCAGTTGGATCAGGTTAGGCGGAGTTGGGCCGGGTTGGACCGGTCCAAGCGAGTGGGCACTGTAGCAGGCGCGTGACCGGCGCGTGAGCGCGTGTTCCGACCTTCCGTCGGCGCGTGACGGCGCGTGGGGCCGAGTCGGAGGTCACGGTGGCTCGTGACAGCTAGTTTTTGACGTTCCGGACCTGTTGGCGCAGGTTTTGGGTCGATCGGACGTCGTTTAGGGGTTGTTTTGGGCGTTTGAAGTTGTTGCGTTTTCTAGGCCAGCATAGGTAGACCTCCCGGGGTTTAGGGGGTTTATATTTAAGGTTCTTATTATTAGCTGGTAATCCCGATTATTAATTTGGACAGGCGATACTGCTCCAGGAACTTCAGGGGAGCGTACAATTCGGGATTGAGCTTGCTTGGACAGGTTTGTGAGCGGACTTTTGGTTTATAAACTATAATGCATGCATAAATGTATCTTTGATTTAAATACTGTTATATATGGGTGCAATGAATTTCTGGAATTTAGAAATGATGCTGGACACATGTTTTCCAATATTTCAGTGAAAGTGTGTTTTGAGAAATGGCCTAGTTTTAGTACTCGATTTTGATATCGTTTTGAAGTGGTAACTATTTGAGTCTGTGATTCGGGTTTAGACCTGAAATTATGATTTTACCGATTTTGGCCGTAAAATGATATTTCAAAGAATTTGGCTTAGGCCAAGAAACAAAGATTTCAAAATACGGATTTGGTTCACTGGTTTTCTGTCCCGATGGTTACAATTGCTCTGACTGGTGTTGAGGGGTTTTGCTCCGCTGGTTGTTGAGGGTTCGGACTTTGGTGTTGAGGGGTCTTGCTCCGCCGGGTCGCGAAGCTATCTACGCGTAGTACAAATTTTAACACATCTAAAGGGATACCCTGGTGTGTTGTGGATATGTCGGGAACAGTGGATTTGAGATATTATGTGTCCAGGCTGAATTAAATGAATTTTAAACTCCTTTGAAGAGAGTTTTCAAACCAAACTGTGGATCATGAGGTATTTTCATTATACAGATTTTATGTGAGTCCAACTAAGTGGTTTTAAAGAGAAATGGAAATTTTGGTGATTTACATATAATGTTTTTATATCATAAACTGTTTTATGTGATGCATGCATGATTTTATAAATGGAGGGGGGAAAATGTAATATTTCCTTGGAAAACGATTTATAAATGATTATTTTTGTCCACTCACAACTTTTGTGTTTAAAGCCCCTTCAGGCAGTTGAGTTGACGCGGACACTTATCTATAGGCAGAGGCATTAGTACTTTCAGATGCGCTGTGTGGTTATACTTGAGTAGGATATCTAAATTATACTCTTGATCCTACTTAGACGCTATGATATTATATTGTATTTGGTTGGTCATTCTTTACAAGAATTATTGAGTGCTTGAATCCCTTGTCTGACAAGTGAAAGTATTTATTATTATTATTATTTGTAAGGATTGAAGGGTATTTTAGGAACCTTTCCTTAGGTTGTCAGACGGGATCAAGGTTCTTCCCGAGTTTCGAGGGGAAATTCGGGACGGGTCCTGACAGCTTCTCCAGTATCCTCCATGCTTGTTTGGCAACCATGGCCTTATTGAACGCTTCAAAGTCCTTGAACCCTAGACCTCCTAATTGGTTCCATCTGCACACCTTTTGCCATCTAAGCCAATGTATGCTCCTCCTCCCCGATTTACTCCACCAATACCTAGCCACCATTGCCGTTAACTCATGGCAAAGGACCCGGGGCAATTGGAACACCCACATAGTATAAGTAGGCAAAGCCTGAGCCACCGCCTTAACCAGCACGTCTTTCCCAGCTGCAGATAACAATTCAGCTTTCCATTCATTCAACCTGCCCCTAAGCGCATCTTTAACCCGACTGAACATTCAATTCTTGCTTATGTTAGGTATGGTTGGAAGGCCTAGATAGCTTTCATGAAACTCCACCACTCCAACACCCATCATGTTGGAAATCAACTACATCATTATTGTATCAGAAAGAGCGCTTATCATGAATCGTATTACTCAATTGGGTTTCCAAGACCGGTGGATTTCGCAAACAGTAGTAATACTACATTTACGTTAGATTTTTCGTTAGAGTGGGGTTTCCAGGACCGGTGAAATTGGGTTAGATTTATTGTTGATTTTACGTCAGTAGTAATCTAGAGGGAAGGATGAGGAATTTGGGTTTCCATGAAGTTGGGTAATCTACCAGTTCTGGAAACCCAACTTCCTCATCATTCCTTCCAGCCACCAACGTGATTCAAATCAACAATACTCAATATATAATTTTATTTAATATTGTTTGTACTATATTTACGTTAGATTTTTAAAATCGATAGACTTACAAAGGATCGGTGAAATTGGGTTGTTATATGTATGGGCCATGGCGGAGCCACATGAGGACTAGAAGATGGCTCATGTCTAACATGTGCTTTTATTTCGTTACAATATTTACATGTATATGTGTATGCAAATTTCACTTTATGACTTAGTAAATATCAAAATTTGAGTACATCAATATTTAATTTTATATTTTTTTTACACCTCAATAGAAGATAGCATAAGTATTTATTGAAAAATGAATTATATACATGCTAAAATTCTCTAAATTCTTACCCTTATTTTTATATTTTTCATTTTTGGCTGGCATTATAATTGTATATATGAAGTTCCCTTTTTAACATCAATCTCTTTTGGGATGGAATAATCAGAACACTAATTGCCGAATAATTTAGCCCGAAAAATATCTTTAATATTATTTATAAAGTACCTCTTTGTACTTCAATTTCTAACTACGCCTGTATGACGGGAAGTGGAAAAAAATAAGTATGGGAGCAGCATATGGTGACCTGATAGCCCACACCCCACAGGTATCCATACAACCCCTATCTTTCCTTTGTCCATCAGTTTTTGTTTTAATTAGTTTTACTCTTAGGTGAAGATCACGGGAACATTAAGGTCTCGTTTAGTACGCCGTATTGTACTGCTTATTTTAGTCGGATAGACTAATTTATCCACCGGATTGACTGACTATTTAGTTAGGTGTTTGGTGCTCTACCAGATTAAAATGTCGACTATATTATACTGGCCGGATTATATTATATTAGTTAATAAGAAATATCTATATATCATAAATATTAATTATGTATATTACTATTATTATTTATTATTTATTTTAATTAATATTATTATTATTGTTGTTATTATTACTTTTTTGGCACCAGACAAAAAAAACTGTGTGTAAATAATGTGATACAACTGAACTAACTTGAACTTGATCGGCAGTGGAGCACGAGGCGCACGAGGTCTCCAGAGTCCAAGCCTATACTTGTGGGTGTATTTCAAGATCAGTTTCCTATGTTTGCAAGGAACTCCAAGTTTCTTCGATCAGAGAGTGTCTATGACGAGAAGCTTCTGAATGTCACCAATCCCAGATTCAAGCTTGGCCACATGGGTTTCCACTCCTTTGCCAATTCATTCAAAAACTCTGGTATTCCAACTTTCACTAGGTATGGGTTTGATTTGGTGGAGATCTGGCAGACCCAATTGTTGAAAAAGGAAGAAGAAGTGCTCTTGTGTTCGACAATGATTGCGTCCATGTCATCTTTCTGATAACTTGGCACTGGCAAAGAGGAGACCAAGAACTTCTGTTGCGACCTCAACTTGGACCTATACCTCAGAGAAGACAGGAGAGATGCTTCTATTATTATTATTATTATTATTATTATTATTATTACTATTTTTATTGTTCTTATTTTTCGAGATTGTTAGTTATCTGACTATTTAATATAGATAATTTTGACGCCCAAAATTACCCCAAAATTTAGACCGTATAAAGAAATTCAACCGTATTAACTTATTTAATGACTAATTAATACGAATTGTAATAAACACCGATTTCCTACTATATTAATCTATCTATTTTCTTATACTACATACTTAATATAGCCTAAGTGTGGGCTGTCAAAGAAATAGAGAAAATGAGAATAAAGCGCATAATATATTACTAACTAATGTTGAACACTAGGCAGCCCTAACGAACACGTACGGCCTATATATTATGTCAAATGTTCCTCAACAGTCAACACCTAACCTGTTTATGATTTTGTCATATACACGTATTTTTAATTAAAAAATTGAAACAACTTTCCTTTATTATTTCTATAATTTTTTTATTGTTATGTACGAAAGATTAAGCTATTTTAATTTTAATTTTTAAATCACATTCACCCATTTTGATCCAAAAAAAATCACAATCACACATATATAACGACATATTTGAGTTGGGCCTCATTATTGGGCCCGGCCCCGCAAGTCACTACATAAAGTATACCATATAATATCTGATTTTGTATTTTATTTGAGAGTTTTAGCATTAGACGGAGATGGTTGAAAAATTACCATATAATATCGTTTCACAAATACATTGGGCATTCAATTTATGTGTTATAATATAAATAGATTATAAGGTTTAAAATTCTCATTTTTAGGGTGTAAGAGCATCTTCAAGAGAGTCCCTAAAACACAATGTTTACTTAATTTAGAGATTTTCAAAGAAAATAGGGCTCTAGCTAAGTCTCTACTTCACTCTCCATTTTAGAATTTTGATTTTTTGGGGATTTTGGATCCCTAAATTTATCAAAAGCAAGAGAGAAAGTAGGAATTGATATCTCCCTAAATTTGTGTTGAGTTCATTGATTAGATTTGAGATTTATCAAAGAGGAGAGAGAAAGTAGGAAATGATATCTCCCTAAATTTGTATTGGGTTCATTGATTTAGATTTGAGATTTGAGATCTTGGTTTCTAATTGCCAATTATCAACACAATGTTTTTGCTTTCTATTTCTTCTTCATTGTTTCATGCCATTTGATTTCAAATTTAAAATTGATTTTGCAAATTGCATTCATTGTTTTTTCTAGGAATATTAAAGTTATATCCTGAACATTCCTGTTATAAATTGTGGATATTCAAATGTTTAACTTTGAACAATAATAAAATATTTGATATTTGCCAAATAGAAAATAATGTTAGAGTAAACTTTTTTAAAACAGTTTGCAAAAGTAACTTTCTAACTATTTTGACTAGAATTTAGCTTAAATTTGGCGGGTGGAGATGATCTAATATAAATAAACATACACTTAATAACATATCGACTAAATACGTCATGCAACCGTGAAACGATACTATGTAATAATTTTTAGAGATGGAGGATTGAGAGCCTTCTTTACATAGTGTGAAATTAATATTAAAAAGGAAAGAGAGCTTGTGGAAAGATGTCAACCCCCTCTTGTGTATTTCTAGCCTATCTTTGATGTAGAATAGATGGTAGAATGGATCGAATAAGAGATGGAGCGAGAAATGCAAAAAGAATGTAGAGGTAATTTACAGATTTGACATCCGAAATCGGAATAGGGTGTATGATAACTTTCCGAAAAGGGAACGACAAGACGAACAAGACTCATTGCTTATGTCATTACATAAGGGTTTTTTTTTTTACCCAAATAAGGTCGTTTAGGGCCTCAAAATCAGCTTTTAAGATTTCCAGGAATTTTCGGGTTTTTGCTTAATTAGGGGTTTTGCTTTCCTTTTCGAACTAAGGGTTTGCTAGGTATATAAACAACGTTAAAAGGTTGTAATCATTTTATCTTTGATATTATTCAATTAAAATAGAGTTTCTCAAGTATTTCCTAGTAGATTGCAATTTATGTTCCTTTAGGGTTTACGTTTGTAAACCTTGTTAACTTGTGTTGCGTCAAGTGGTATCAGAACGGGTTTCTCCCCTCTCTTTTTTTATAGTTGATTTGTATCCATGGGTGATCGTGGTGATGCCCCTGTCACTCGCGCTGATCTAGATTCCCAGAACCGTCGTATTGCTGAATTGGTCACTCAAATTGGGGAGATTCATGAGTTGTTGTTGGAAAATAATCGTAGAGGAAACAGAGGCAACAACTAAGGAGGTAACGATACGGGAAACCCTAGGAGGCCTCGTGAGTAAGAAATTGAGTCTGATTCTGAAGAGGAAATCGAAGAGCCGTGTCAAAATAACAACAACAACCATAACAATTTTGATGACTACCGGATTAAAGCTGATATTCCCAACTTTTCGGGAAATTTGAAGATTGAAGATTTCTTAGACTGGTTGGTGGAAGTAGAGAGATTTTTCGAGATCATGGAGATTCCTGATGCCAAGATGGTAAAGATGATTGCTTTCCGTCTTAAAAGCACGGCAGCTGTTTGGTGGGATCAACTCCAGAACACCCATTAAAGACAAGGAAAAAATTGGATTCGGACGTGGCAAAAGATGAAGCAACCTATGATAGAGAGGTTCTTACCTGCTGATTATGAACAAATTTTGTATCGAATGTTTATGGCTGTGTACAAGGCAATAGAACAATGGCTGAATATACTGATGAGTTCATGCGACTGGTAAAACGTAATAACCTAAGGGAGACTGAGAACCAGAAGGGGGCAAGGTATGTGAATGGGCTAAAACCTTCCATCCAAGATAAGATTCGTTTGCAGAATTTATGGTCATTGCAGGAGACAATTAACATGACGTTGAGGGCTACGTTGATGGAAAAAGAGAAACGTCAAATGCCTTATCGGAGGAATATGCCACAATCGTCTTAAACTACTACTGTTTTCCCTACTGATAAGGGGAAAATAGTGCAGCAAGGCACATCAAAGCCTTCAAACTTCCAGCCTAGAGGAGCTAATGAAGGAAGTAGCAGGAATTTCGATAGAGGGCAGACTCGAAATCAGATCCAAAAGCAGAATCTGTATGCCAAACCCACAGGGGGATACCTGTTATCGTTGTGGCAAACTAGGGCAACTTTCTAATGTTTGTGCCGACCAAAGACATGCCAATTTAGTAGATGTTGACAGGACCCTTCCCGAATTTCCACTCGAAATCCAGGAAAAACCTGCTCCCGTTTGACAACCTAAAGAAATTTCCAGAATACCCCTAAGTCCTTGCAATTAATTACGAGAATTCTGCCAAAAATCAGGCATAATCTCCCCTTAAGGACTAGTTAACCGTCTTCCACATGTCAGAGGAAGGATCAGAAAACACTCCAAATTCCAATAAGGTCAACCATCCAACGATGTAACCACAATTTTACAATCAGTCCAATGACTTATCAGAGTATTTAGGTAGGATAAGTAAATACAGAAATAAATATCCTACTCGATAGTCTAGGTATACGCGCAACTGAAAATTTAATGCCTCCGCCTCTGGATATGCTCATGTCAACTCAACAGCCTGGAGGGGATTTAAAACACGAAAGTTGTGAGTGGACAAAATAATCATTTAAAAATCATTTCCGAGGAAAACAGACTTTTCCCCCCACCACGAGAAAACCATGCATGCATAACATAAAATCCCTTTGTATATAAATATAATATATAGATAATCCGAAAACCCACCGGAAAAATCCATCTTTTGTTAAAATACTTGGTGGGACCCACGAAAATCCGAATAATGAAAACATTTCGTGGTCCACACCCCTGCTTTGAAAACCCTCCTCAAAGGAGTTTAAAATCGTGTAAACATACCTAGACACAATAGATACATCAAAACATATCTCACTGCTTCCCGAATGAAATCCCGAGCCGTAGCTCGATACCCTCCACACACCCGATATACCTCGAGTTGTGCATAAACATGTACTACACATAGACAGGCTCAATGACCTGATGGAGAAAATACCCCTCGACACCAGCGTCAGAGAACCCTCAACGATCTGGCGGAGAAAGACCCTCGATGCCAGTCGGAGAAAACCTTGACCATCGGGGACAAACATCCAATGAAAACCAAAATTCATGTTTTGAAATCCTTGTTTCTTGGCTTAGGCCAAATTCATTAAAAACCGGGTTTAAACTCAAAATTTTGGACTCGACCGAAATCCAAAATCAATCAAGTAAAACCATATAAAACCCGAAACCAAAAAGCTAGGCCATAGCCCAAAAATGTCATTTCCAAATAATTATTGAAAGCCCGGGTACAGTAATAATTTAATAATATCCAGAAATTTTCCAAAACAATACGTAATAAGAAACTATATCAAATATACCTTTATGCACACATTATACTTTACAAAACCAAAGTCCACTCAC
The DNA here is from genome assembly GCA_037349345.1 of Oemleria cerasiformis. Classification (NCBI taxonomy): domain Eukaryota; kingdom Viridiplantae; phylum Streptophyta; class Magnoliopsida; order Rosales; family Rosaceae; genus Oemleria; species Oemleria cerasiformis. The sequence goes on along the minus strand of JAZGTL010000003.1, from coordinate 10,614,720 downwards.
CACACGTCCAAATCAGCTCAATCCCGAGTTGTACGCTCCTCCAAAGTTCCCGGAGCAGTATTGTCTGTCAAAAGTAACAATTGAGATTACCAACTAACATTAAAAACCATACATTCAGACTCCCTAAACCCCGGGAGGTTCTCTTGCGTCACACTAAAAATGCAGCCACTTCAGACGCCCAAAACTACCCCTAAACGACGTCTGATTGACCCGAAACCTGCGCCGAAAGGTCTGTCAAAATCTTGTCGACAAGCTTTGTCGTGACCCAAAAATCAGTCCCATGCACCGCCATGCGCCGGCAGAAGGTCGCACCACACGGCACGCGCCTCCACGCGCCAGCTACAGTGCCTCACGCGCCTGCTACAGTGTCCCACGCGCCTGACTCAGCGCTGACTCGGTTGACAGGTGGCACCCACGTGGCTGCCAGGTGGCATGCCATGTCAGCCCCCCCTCTGACCGAACTAGTCGCCAGAGATGACGACCGCTCCGCCGTACGCCGCCTTCCGCCGTTGCTGGAAAACTCCATTGCCGGTCAACCTTGAATTTTTCCTAACTTTCTCAAAACTTACCCGTTTTTCACAAATTTTTAGTCTAAATCTATCTACTCGAACCCAGGAACTAAAAAATGAAGTCTAAACACAAAACCCATACATGTGTTGGTCGAAAAATCGATCGAAAGGTTTCAGTTTTCCTATCCTCAGTTCAGTGTCTCCCGCGGCTACTTCCAGCAACGGTTCGTACGTCTGTGATCGTGGGAAATAAGAGAGTCCGATTAGTGGAACTAAAATGGATGATCTTGCTTCGAATTCAAGATCGAATTTTTGGGATTTTTGGGTTTGAAGTCACGGGTTTGGGGTGAGCCGGGTAGAGAGAGAGTGAAAAATGAGGAAGATCTAATCTGACTGGGTTAAAAAATATCTACCCATGCCAAATTTCAAAAATACCCCTGAACATTCTAGACCCACAACTCTCTCACACGAACTCCATTTTCCGCGTGCCGCCTGTCTACGAACTCGTGAGTTCGAGTCCTATGCAACGGTCCCTGAAACACAGCCAAAAGTGTCTCGAAATAAAATTTGACTTTTGTGCCCCTTAAACAACCAAGGGAAATTTTGTCCTTTTGTAAAATAATTTACGAAAATTAAATAATTAAATTTCCGGGTCGGTACAGATGTGGATGATGGCCATGATGAAGAAGAATGAGAAGGGTTTGAAGATGACTATGAAAGAGCTGAGTTTGCAATTGAAGATGGATTAGAAAGAGTTACTTTGGTGTTGCAGCGAGTTTTGTTAGCTCCAAAAGAGGAAGGCCAGCGTAATAATATCTTCCATTCCCTTTGTTCAATTAAAAATAAGGTTTGTGATGTTATTGTAGACAATGGCAGCTGCGAGAACTTTGTGTCGAAGAAATTGGTGGAGTATTTTTAGCTACCAACATAGCCACATAGCACTCCTTATTCTCTAGGTTGGGTGAAGAAAGGACCTTCAATTCGGGTCTCTGAAATCTATCGTGTACCACTCTTCATTGGTAAGCATTATAGTGATGAAATATTGTCTGATGTAATTGATATGGATGCATGTCATATTTTGTTGGGTCGACCTTGGCAGTTTGATGTGGACATTACATTTAAGGGTCGACATAATGTTATATTGTTTACGTGGAAATCACAAAATTGCTATGGCTCCTACTACACACTTGGGAAAGGTGAGTGTACCAAGAAATGAGACTTCTAGTTTTTTTACTTTGATTAGCAATGAGCGGGAGATTAATGAGGCAATTAAAGAAGCTGATTCTTTTTTCCAGTGGTGTTGAAGGGATTATTGACAGCAAACAAAGAAAAGGTCAAAGTTCCCCATGAAGTGCACCAGATGATGAGGGAGTTTAAGGAGCTTTATTAGATGAATTGCCTAATGAACTACCACCTATGAGGGATATCCAACATCAAATTGGTTTGGTACCGAGAGCTAGCCTACCAAATCTACCTCATTACCGTATGAGCCCTAGGGAGAATGAAATTTTGAGATAGCAGATTGAGGATTTGTTGAAGAAGGGATTTATGTACGGTTCCTGTCCTTCTGGTTCCTAACAAGGAGAATGCTTGGCGTATGTGTGTTGACAGCCGAGCCATAAACAAGATAACAATAAAGTACAGATTTCCCATACCGTGCTTGGAAGACATGTTGAAAGGTTTGGAGGGCTCTAAAGTGCTCACAAAATTTGACATGTGAAGTGGCTACCACCAAATTTGATTAGACTAGGTGATGAATGGAAAACGGCGTTCAAAAGCAAGGATGGGTTATATGAGTAGTTGGTCATGCCTTTCGGGTTGTCAAACGCACCTAGCACTTTCATGAGACTTATGAATCAGGTTCTTTGTCCATTTCTTGGTTATTTTATTGTGGTTTATTTTGATGATATTTTAATGTATTGTCAGACCTAAGAAGAAAACATGGTGCGTGCATTTGAGGCAAGTTTTAGGTGTTTTAAAATAAAATAAGCTGCATGTGAATCTGAAAAAAAAAATGTACTTTCTGCACAAATAAGCTGCTGTTTTTGGGATTTGTGGTTGGTGAGGATGGTATTCAGGTGGTTGACGAGAAAGTTAGGGCAATCCGTCATCGGCCAGCTCCAAAGTCGGTGATTGAGTTGAGAAGTTTCCATGGTTTGGCCACTTTTACAGGAGGTTTGTGAGGAATTTTAGCACCATTACTACACCTATCACAGAATGTTTGAAGAAAGGGAAATTTTAGTGGGGAGAACATGAACAGAGCTTTGCCCTAATAAAAGAAAAACTTTGCACTGCACCAGTTCTAGCTCTTCCGAATTTTGAGAGAGTATTCGAGGTCGAATGTGATGCTAACGGAGTGGGAGTGGGTGCTGTATTGTCCCAAGAGAGGAAACCAATGGCTTTCTTTTCTGAAAAACTAAGTGAAGCCTGTCAGAAGTGGAGTACCTATGATCAGGAATTTTATGCAGTCGTTAGGGCTTTGAAACAATGGGAGCACTACCTTATTCAGAAGGAGTTTATACCAGGCTTTGAAGTTCATTAATAGCCAGAATAACATTGATAAGATGCATGCCAAGTGGGTGACATTTCTGCAAAAGTTTCCATTTGTTATTAAACATAAGTCAGGAACCCTAAATCGTGTTGCTGATGCTCTAAGTAGAAAAGCTACCTTGCTGGTTACTCTTTCTCAAGAAATTGTGGGGTTCGAATGTTTGAAGGAGTTGTACGAAAGTGATGATGATTTCAAAGAAATATGGGCAAAGTGTGTTAATCTTGAGCCAGTAGCAGATTACTTCACTAATGAGTGGTATTTGTTCAAGGGTAATCAGTTGTGTATCCCCATCTCATCCTTGCTAGAAAAGCTAATTCGGGATTTACATGGAGGAGGATTGAGTGGTCATTTGGGCGGAGACAAAACCAGTGCAAGTTTGGAGGAGAGGTACTATTTTCCATTGTTGAAGCAGGATGTTGGAGTTGTTGTGAAGAAGTGTTATACTTGTCAGGTTTCGAAGGGTCAAGTTCAAAATACTGGTTTGTATATGCCTTTACATGTTCCTAAAGATATTTTCCAGGATGTACCTATGGATTTTGTGATTGGGCTACCCAGTAAACAAAGGGGCGCGAATTCTGTTTTTGTTGTGGTTGACAGATTTTCCAAGATGGCGCACTTTATAGCTTGTAAGAAGACAGCGGATGCATCCAACATAGCCAAACTATATTTCAGGGAGGTTGTTCGTGTGCATAGGGTGCCTAAGTCTATAACTTCTTATCGTGACACCAAGTTCCTGAGCCATTTCTGTATTACTTTGTGGAGGATGTTCGGGACTGCCTTGAATCATAGTAGCACTGCCCATCCTCAAACTAATGGACAGACTGAGGTGACAAACGGAACTTTGGGGAACATGGTGCATAGTATTTGTGGTGAGAAGCCGAATCAATGGGACTTTGCCCTTCCACAGGTAGAGTTCGCTTACAACAATGCAGTTCTTAGTGCAACAGGGAAATCTTTATTTTCCATTGACTATACTGTTGTGCCTAGCCATGTGGTGGACCTAGTGAAGTTGCCTAAGGGTCATGGAGTAAGTGCTGCTACAGAAAACATGGATGAAGGTGTAGTGGCTATTAGAGATGAAGTTAGACAAAAGTTGGAGCAGGCCAATACCAAGTACAAAGCAGCAGCGGATAAGCACATGCGAATTAAGGTGTTTCAATAGGGTGATTATGTTATGTTGTCTCTGAGGAAGGAGAGGTTTCCTTTTGGTACATACAACAAGCTGAAATCGAAGAAGTATGGACCATTCAAAGTGCTGAAAAGAATCAAAGACAATGCATTTGTGATAGACTTGCCGGAGTCCATGGGAATTTCCGACATGTTGCTGACATATATGAGTTCCTTGATGATGTTGCTCTTTATCCTGATGATAACTCAGGGTTGAGTTCTTCTGAAGTGGAGGGGACTGACATAAAACATATGGCGGAATGGATCAAAGAAGAGATGGGGCAAAAAATGCAAAAAGGATGCAGCGGTAATTTACAGATTTGGCGTCCAAGCTCGGAAAAGGGTGTATCATACCTTTCCCAAAGGGAACGACATGATGAACAAGACTTATGTCTCATGACATATGGCCTTTTTAGCCAAATAAGGTCGTTTCGGGCCTCAAAATCAGCTTTTATGATTTCAAGGTATTTTCGGGTCTTTGCTTAATTAGGGTTTTTGCTTTCCTTTTCGAACCTAGGGTTTGCTAGGTATATAAACAACATTAAAAGGTTGCAATCGATTATCTTTGATATTATTCAATTAAAATTGAGAGTTTCTCAAGTATTTCTTAGTAGATTACAGTTTATGCTCCTTTAGAGTTTATGCTTGTAAGCCTTGTTAACTTGTGTTGCGTCAAGCTTGCTAGTTGCTTATGTAGGCTTTAGACTTCCTCCCCAAGTTACAATGTATGGCAGTCCATAATTTAGGATTCACTGAATAGTATTCAAGCATGGGTCTCCTTACTTTAGAGTAGGCGGTAAGGGATGAATGAGTGGAAAGCCCCAGTGGTGACATGGCTTCTTACATGCCATTGGTCAAAACCAGGGCCGGTCCAATAAATTTGAGGCCTATGGCGAAAATTTTAAAAGTGCCCCCTTAGTTTACATTTACGCACAATATATATATATATATATATATATATATATATATATATATATACACATATACCTATATACTTTATAAATTTTTAACTTTTTTTTTCATCTTTCTAGGAATGCTGAAAAAAAAATTCATGTATTTGAATACATTACATATACATAGAAAGTCATAGTCATAAGCTGATGTATGAGAGTTAGAGTGCTAGTGACTTTACAAGACATGTATTGATAATACTCAATACAAAGTAGTTAGATAACTGCACATCAATCATGATAACCCTTATCAATACTTTTCAAGAATATGGGCCCAATTTATTAATAAAAACTTAAATTTAGAGTCTTCTAACTCAATTTAAATATTTTTTCAAACAATTTAAATATTTTTTAATTCTTTTTTTCCATAAAAATAAGTCTAATTTAAAATTTTTGGGCCTTCCTGGTCCGTGGGTCCAGGGCAGTCGCCTTGGTTGCCCTAAGCCAGGGCCGGCTTTGGTCAAAACGAATAATATGCCTACATATCAACAATATATTATTAATTATATATTTTGATTGCGCGGTTCAAGTGTTATATAATCTGAGTAAATAATTAGATATATATTTACATTTCAATATGAGGAATATCAATCGTGTCATTTACTCATATTGTAATATATGAAATGAATGTATTACATGACCATAATATCAATACCATCTAATAATTTTGCATACATATGGAGGTATTTCCTTGTCAAAAAGCCTATGTCGTCCATGGAGGATTCTTTGTTAGGTCTAGAGAAGCCAATGTTTTGTATCAATATAGTTAATTTGTACTAAGAATGAAAATATGGATATTCATATTTATAGATATATTGATATCGATAAAAATATTGATATTGACTAAAATTCCAAAAAAAAAATAGATCATAAGAAAAAATAAAAATAAAAATTCTTCACATGAGCTCGAATTGGGTACCTTTTGACATAAGTCACATATCACCTCACCTGATTTTTCCTTCAATATCAAACCCATCTACAAAACTTTCAATTAAGCCAAATATGCTAAGGATCGGAAGTTTATCGCTTTTCCCACAAATCCAATATCCTTTTTGGAAAACCCCAACTTAGAAAGTCCACATGGATACCAAAATCGAGGCATGTTGACCGATACTTTGACGCTAAGTCCAATTGACAAAAACCAAAAGTGAAACAGTGCATTTTAGAAAGTCGTGTGAACAAGTGACTTATAAAAGTGAATGTGTAAAAGTGTGGCAACAGGAGTCCAGAGTATAGTAAAATATACTTGATGATGATCATAAATGAAATAACTAGAGAAACCTTCCCTAATTACAAATGGGTCACAACCCGTACACGGATTAGTGTCAGAAAAGCCACTGCGGAATCATCCTCGAAGCTCATGTCACGCTTTTTAAGTCCCGAAGGGAGCAAAACAGAAGGGTAAGTGGACCAGAAAACAAGAGATCAGTGTAAAATTGTTTATAAGAATATAGGGCCCATTTGGTATCGTTTTACAAAAAAAGTTTTTAAATAATTATTTTGTAAAACGAGAACAAATAGTATTTTGCATTTTTAATATTTGAGAATGTGTTTGGTAGTTTACTTTGAAGATGATTTTGTAAGAATAAAAAAGGAAAAACTTGTATGGTACAAATATATAACATTTAAAAAAGAGTAAATACATATTAGACAATGATTTCCAAACATAAATTTTGAGATGACGACGGTAGGAATGGGAATAGTAGAGATAATGGTGGTGTGATGGGGTGGAGGTGCAAGTGGTGGTAGTGGTGGTAGTGGTGGCGGCGACTATGGTGGTTATGGGGTGGAGGTGAAGATGGCGGTGGTGGGGGTTGAGGTAGAGGTGGAGATGGAGATGGTAGTGTTGGGGGTGGCGGCGATGGTGGTGGTTGTGGAGTGGAGGTGGATGTGGTGATGGTGATAAGGGTGGCGGTGAAGGTGGTGTTTATAGGGTGGTAGTGCTGATGGGGTGGTAGTGAGGGTGGCAGCGACGATAGTTGTGGTGGCGATAGCGGCGGTGATAGGGTGGTGGTGGGGGTGACTATAGTGGTGGGGGCGGCAGTGGTGGGGGCGGCGGTGGTGGTTGTAGTGATGGGGTGGATGTGGCACCGACGGTACATGGTCCTTGTGGCAACGGTGGTGGTAGAAGTGATAAGGTGGTGGTGTGGTTGTTGTGGTGGTAGATGTGGTGGTGGTGGGGTTGTTGTGGTGGTAGCTATGGTGATAGTGGTGGTGGAGGTGGTGGTGGCGGCTATTTGTGGTGTTGGTGATGGTGGTGGTGGTGGTGGTGGTGGTAGTGGGCGTGGCGATGACGGGGGTGGTTGTGGGGTGGTCACTGATGGGGTGGTAATGAGGGTGGCAGCAAAGGTGGTGGTGGTGGCGATGACGGCGGTGATAGGATGGTGGTAGGTGGTGGCTACGGTGGTGACGGTGGTGGTGGTAGTGGTGGTGGTGGTGGTGGTGGTAGGGGGGATGTGGTGGTTGTGGTGATGGGGTATAGGTGGTGCCGGCGGTGGTCATGGTGGTGGTGATGGGGTGGAGGTGTTGCCGACAGTGGTCGTGATGGTGGTGATGGTTATGGTGGGGATGGTGGTAACAGTAGTGGTTGTGAGGTGGAGGTAAAGGTGGTGGTAGTGGGGGTGGAGGTGGAAATAGTGGTGTTGGAGGTGGCGGTGGTGGTGGTGGCGGAGGTTATGGGGTAGAGGTGGATGTGGTGTGGTGATAGGGATGTGCGTTGACGGTGGTGACACTGATGTAGTGGTAGTGAGGGTAGTAGCGACCGTGGTTGTGATGGCGATGATGGCGGTGATAGGGTGGTTATGGGGTGACTACGGTGGTCATGGTGGTGGTGGTGGTGGTGGGGGCGGGAATGGTGGATGTGGTAATAGGGTGGAGGTGGCGCCGGCAGTGGTCGCGGTGGCAATGGTGTGGCAGTTGTGATGAGGTGGTGGTAGGGTGGTTGCGGTGGGGGTGGTGGTGGCGGGGGTATTGGTTATGGTGGAGGTGATGGTGGCGGCTGTTTGTGGTGGTGGTGATGGTTGTGGGGTGGTGGCGCTGATGGGGTGGTAGTGTGGGGTTGTGGTTGCAATGGTGGCGGCTATAGGGTGGTGGTGGGGTGGCTATGGTGGTGGTAGTGGTGGGGCAGCGGTGGAGGTTGTGGTGATGGGGTGGAGGTCACGCCGGTGGTGGTCGCGGTGACAGTTGTGGTGATGGTAGTGATGAGTGGTGGTGGAGTGGTTGCGCTGGTGGTGATGGTGGCAAGGGTGATAGTGGTGGTGGAGGTGGTAGTGGCGTCTATGGTGGTAGGGGTAGCGGCAGCGGTAATGGTTGTGGTGATGGGGTACGGGTAGCAGTAACGGTGATCGTGGTGGCAGTGGTGAAGAGGTGGTGGTAGGGGTGATTCGTCGGTGATGGTAGTGGTGGATGTGGTGGTGGTGGCGGCAGTTTTGGAGGTGTGGTGGTGGTGGGTTGATAGTTACAGTAGTAGTGGTGGGGGTGGCGGCAGTGATGGAAGTGGTAGTAGAGGTGATGGTGATGGTGGTGGAGGTGGTGCGGTGGTGGTGGAGGTGGTGGTGGGATAGTGGTGGTGGGTGGTGGGTGGTGGTGATGCTGGGGGTGGAGTGGTGGTGGTGGTAGTGGTGGTGGCGGTAGGGTCGTCCTAATGGCGGATAAGGTCTAAGGCATATTTTACATCGACGCCTTCCTAACTTTACTTTTAAATATAACTTTTTTTTCATTGAAAATTTAATTTTTTGTTTTTTTAGTTGCAAAATTACTGATTAATTTTTATTTTTAAAGTTTTTCTAGTATATTTTCTTAATAGATAGCATGTGACTAATCCATTTAATCTTCCTTGTGACATAGTAGAACGTAAATAAGATTTAATTAGTTTCAATTTTAAAAAGCTTCTTTCAGTAATAGAGGCTACATATACTGGAAAATCCAAATAAGATTTTATAAGATAATAAACAAAGAAAAATGATAGTCCGAAAAAAAAAAATTAAAGACCAACTTGAAACCACAAAATCCAAATCCAATTAACCACTTTATTATTACAAATTTAGCAAGAGCCAAAGATGGAGACCAAAGGAGTTTGGAGAGAGATCAGACGAATTTTTTTTCCTTCTAAAAAAAGCAAGAGAGTAGAAGAATTTATAGAGGTGAGGCAACAATAATAAATTGAGGGCAAACCAAAGGTTTTTTTCTTTCTTATCCTATTCAGATAGAAGAATGAATTTGGAGGTAGAAAAAAGCTTGAAACCTTCCTTCCACTTTCGGTAGACTTCCTGTTGCTTCTGTCAATATGTTGCTCAAATTCTTATAGTGAAACATGTTAATAGGCCTACACAGATGTGCACATTGTGCAACTTTAGTATGTTTTGTAATTTTTTATTCTTAATCTGACTTAAATAATTTGGGTTGCATATTTGGGCTTTGTTATTAGGTGGGTTATATTATAGGGGATATTTAAGTGAAGCATTTTTCCAATGTGAAGCCCAAGGCAGAGGCCTTGTTTGCCTCACTTGGGGCGGCCTTGGTGGCAGTAATGGGGTGGTAGTGGCGGTAGTAGGGTAGTGGTAGTGATGATGACTATGGTAATATTGTGGTGACCTTTTACTTAATATTGTATGTATTTTGTTTCTTTATTTTTTTTGGGTGGTATCTTAAAATTCAGAAAATAATAAGTTGTTGTTGTTTTATAAAAGGTAAGCAAATTATTGTATCTAGTGTTTTTATTTTGTAAACTCATTCTTCAAAAATGAGTTACCAAACGCGTTTTACAACTGTTTTTGTATTTGAAAAATAAAAAACCTTTTTACAAAATGATACCAAACGGACCCTAATAATCCAAATTTTGAAAACTAAGTTAAACATACTATAGGTATTACCACATGCCGATAAACTGATATAAGTAATAAAATAATAAAAATAAAGCTAAAACATAATTTTGGGCATAGAAGATTCCTTAAGTACAATTATCTCGTGAAGAAAATAATAATAAATACTGGTCATCGCACTAAACGTTCGCAAACCAGGGTTACAACCCTCAATTGAGATCTCACTCAAATCCTTACAAAACAAAAACCGTATGAAACCGTACCCTCACCACTGCTACAAAAGTAAGTGAAACAAAGTATGTATCCCACTAGCATATAGTCGTACGAGTCATGCACACATTACAAGTCTGGGTACATATAGGTTGCTCACGTACCATGACAATGTGAATGACTGGGTGCTAAGCACCGTCACTGCATGTCCCTGTGAGCGCTTGGACAAGACTGACATTATTTAACTAGTATAGAGCGAAATGCAGATGAATGATTACCTGAATTACTAGTCTGTGGCCAAGAGACATGTACTAAATATATCAACGACTTACCAAGTGGGTACACTATTCAAAAATACGTGACAAGAAGTCAAATCTCAAAATAAAATCTATAAGCAACGACATTAAATTCGTGAGGTTCAAAACCATAACACCAACTTGATAACAAGTCCAAACCAATAACTAAATAGAATCAAAAAACTAATATTTATTCAATCGTATTAAACCATAACACACCCATATCTTCCACAAATGTATATAAAGTACTAAATCACAAGTTTAAAGAAAAAGGTCCACTCCCAAATGGTTCGGGAAGTAATCACACGACGATGCCAAACCACTGAAAACTACAAACAGTCGATTCCCTGAACAGAAGAAAGTGCAAGGTCTAAAACTGGCTAACAAGTGCTTAATCAGGGTTAAAACATGTTTAAATAGATGAAAAGCGAAAAAAAATGTTCGAAACAAGCTGTAAAGGGGCTCACTCACCTCTATGCACCGAAAGAAGGTCGAGAAATGCTGCTACGCGCCTCCACGTGCCAGCACGTGTAGTTATGTGCCACACGAGCTGCCATGTAGTGCCACGTAAGCTGCCACGCACCCTTGTCATGCCACGTTGTATGCCACCTGTCATCGGTATCGTCACCAAAGTCGTTGTGCATGCCTGCTAGACCACCTCAATCCCCACAGTGGACGGTTTTTGGTTCTCTGTAAACGCCGTCATGCCGACGAACTCACGTCAGTATATTCTGTCAAAGTTGACGGTATCGACTAAACTTAAAGCAGTTAACGTCCGTTAACATTCTTCGTCATTGATCGTTGCGACTTAACGGAATATTCCAATGTTGTTGGCATATTTTGTTAACTCCGGTGGTCGTCGACCGGATATTTGAAAGTTTTGCCGGAATTTCAATCCGAGCTCCAATTTCTACACGAATTTCATCAAAATGTGCAGAATTCAAATGGAGTTCAGAAAACTGCATCCTGAGGTTCAACTTGCGGTCAAAAGCTCTGAATTTTTCCGGATTTTGTTCTGACTCGCCTGAAATTGTCGATTTCCGGCCTACCTCCTTTCTCCTTCTAAACTCCATGAAAACTCACATGTAAAATACGAAACTTCATCTACTCGCTTCCAGGAATTCAAATATAAGATTTTAAGGGTGAGATCTTACCTGAATAGGCTGGAAAATGGCTAAAAAAACTCAGCTCTATTGACTCTTTTAGATTCGTTTCTCTCTCTACGGTGGTCGTCAAGTTTAGAGAGTTGCACAACTGGCTTGGTCTCATCAAGGCGATGAAGATGGTGGTGATGGTGGTGGTGAGGGTTGGGTCAGCCAGATGTCGAGGTTAGAGAGTTGCACGGTTCACTTAGTCTCGTATAGGTGATCAAGATGGTGGTAGTGGTGAGGGTTAGGTCGGCTGAGTGTGACAATGATGGAGTTTTGACCATGAGTTTTTAAGAGAGAGAGATAGTGAGTGAGTAAGTGAAAGTGAGAGTGAGTAATTGGAGAATACTAAAAGTGGAAGTGGCACTTTCCAAAGTTTTACTTTAACATAAGGGAAATTATTGGAGTGAGTACAGGGCATGTTGGTAATTTTACGTTACCGAATTAAAATTTTTGAAACGAGATGTATCACTTTTCACTACCATCAAATCATTTCAATCCAATGGTAAAACCAGACACTTTTATAGCGCTGACAGGGCACACCCTGGATTTTCCTTTGGGAAAGCTCAAGAAGGTCCTATTGTGATTCTGACGTGTCTCTCAAGGAAGCTACAAACTAGGAAACTTTCACACCACTCGAGCTGACCTCAACTCTTAGGATAACCTATGGGTGCAAAATAGGAAAAACTATGAGATAAACTCAGTAAGTGGACAAAAACAAAGTTTATAAAATCATTTATAATCTAAACATAATAACCCGGATTTTGAAAACGCTAGTATAAGTAATGACTTAAATTCCTTTCAGAACTCATAATGAAAACATATAATTTAAAATCTGATAATCAATTAAACCCACTACTATGCCGATGATAGAAATAAATATAATTTCAAAAAACTAAATAACTGAATCAATAAAGAAATATTATAATAGGCTGAAATCAAATACCATTAATAGCTATACTTCTATACTCCATAGTCTGCCAAAAGCCAATATCAAGTCTATATAATACTTACTGAAAGTTGTGCACGTCTCCAGTGCTAAAATATCTATCGAGTTAAAACTCATCATACTGTATATACTATATCTGACAGCCAAACCAACCAGTAGCCGAAACTGAGCTAACCAATGCACACGTATGTATGAGCATGTTGGGGGATGGGGGAGTGGGAATGTAGCTATCCAACATACATCGTGCATGTTGATGGATGGGGAGTAGGAATATAGTTATCCAACATACGCCCCACATGTTGGTGGATGTGCTAATTGAGTTGTATCATACGAGCGTAGACTGCCCAAAGGGTTAGACACCCTGACATAAGACCCAAAGCCTTAATGTGTGCCCGGATAGGTCCCAAACCTCCTCAACTTCCAACTGCTATAGAGGAGGGTACATTATTAGTGGTTTAAAATCACCATTCTGACTTACTAAATATAGTAAATATAATATATAATCCTCTTTCATCAACTTGGAACCTATTTCAAAATCTTCAAAAGAACCATTTCTAAAATCGTAATTTCTATACTGAAATCATAGAAATCATGATAATATTATAATCATAATAATAATAAAAATAATATTAAAATATGATTCATAATCAATGACGTATTTTCTATAAATAAGATAAGAATCATAACTAATTCAAAACTGTTAAATTCACTTCGAAGACAAAGTCCAACTCACAGCGAAAACTATTCATTTCCCCTCGAAACTCGGGAAGAACCCTGATCCCGTCTGACAACCTAAAGAAAGGTTTCCAAAATATCCTTCAATCCTTACAAATTATAATAATAATACATACTTTCACTTGTCAAACAAAGGATTCAAGCACTCAATAATTCCCGTAAATCATGACCAATCAAATACAATATAATATCAGAGCGTCTAAGTAGGATCAAGAGTATAATTTAGATATCCTACTCAAGTATAACTACACAGCGCAGTCGAAAGTACTAATGCCTCTTCCTCGAGATAAGTGTCCACGTCAACTCAACTGCCTGAAGGGGGTTTAAACACAAAGGTTGTGAGTGGACAAAAATAATCATTTATAAATCGTTTTCCAAGGAAATATTACATTTTTCCCCCTCCATTTATAAAATCATGCATGCATCACATAAAACAGTTTATGATATAAAAACATTATATGTAAATCACCAAAATTCCATCTCTCTTTAAAACCACTTAGTTGGACTCACATAAAATCTGTATAATGAAAATACCTCGTGATCCACAGTTTGGTTTGAAAACTCTCTTCAACGGAGTTTAAAATTCATTTAATTCAGCCTGGACACATAATATCTCAAATTCACTGTTCCCGACATATCCACAACACACCAGGGTATCCCTTGAGATGTGTTAAAATATGTACTACAACTCTTTGTACTATGCATAGACAGCCTCGCGACCCGACGGAGCAAGACCCCTCAACACCAAAGTCCGAGCCCTCAACAACCAGCGGAGCAAGACCCCTCAACACCAGTCAGAGCAACTGTAACCATCGGGACAGAAAACCAGTTAACCAAATCCGTATTTTGAAATCTTTGTTTCTTGGCCTAAGCCAAATTCTTTGAAATATCATTTTATGGCCAAAACCAATAAAATCATAATTTCAGGTCTAAACCCAAATCACATGCTCAAATAGTTACCACGTCAAAACGATATCAAAATCGAGTACAAAAACCAGGCCATTTCTCAAAACACACTTTCACTGAAATATTGGAAAACATGTGTCCAGCATCATTTCTAAATTCCAGAAATTTATTGCACCCATACATAACAGTATTTAAATCAAAGATATATTTATGCATGCATTTTAGTTTATAAACCAAAAGTCCACTCACAAACCTGTCCAAGCAAGCTCAATCCCGAATTGTACGCTCCCCTGAAATTCCTGGAGCAGTATCGCCTGTCCAAATTAATAATCGGGATTACCAGCGAATAATAAAAACCTTAAATATAAATCCCCTAAACCCCGGGAGGTCTACCTATGTTGGCCTAGAAAACGCAGCAACTTCAAACGCCCAAAACAACCCCTAAATGACGTCCGATCGACCCAAAACCTGCGCCAACAGGTCCGGAACGTCAAAAACTAGCTGTCACGCGCCACCGTGACCTCAGACTCGGCCCACGCGCCGCCACGCACCGACAGAAGGTCGGAACACGTGCCTTCACGCGTCGGTCACGCGCCTGCTACAGTACCCACTCACCTGGACCGATCCAACCCGGCCCAACTCGGCCTGACCCGATCCAACTCGACCCGACCGGCCCGATCGGTTCACTCGACCCGATCGGTCACCGGTGACTAGCCGGAGAAGACGACCGGATGCCGGTGCCGCCGTCTGGTTTCCGCCGGAATCCTCCATTTCCGACCGAAACTTCAAGCTTTTATAACTTCCTCAAAACTCAACTATTTTTCACAAATTTTATGTCTAAATCTATCTACTCAAACCCAGGAATCCAAATATGACCTTAAAACATCAAACACGTACCTGTGTAAGCCGAAAAATCGATCGGAATATCCGAAACTTTCTATACTCGGTTCGGCTTCCCCCGTGGTCCTCTCCTTCGATGGTTGGTACGGTTGTGATCGTGGAAAGGAGTAGAATACGATTAGTGGAATAGAAATGGAAGTCTTGGCCTTGAATCAAACTTGGAATTTATGGGTTTTTGGGTGAGTTTTCGCACGGTTTCGGGTGGTTTTGGGAGTGTTTGTCAAAGAGAGAAAATGAGGATGAAGAAATGAATTGATGTGGATCAGATTAATATGATTTGGGTGGTAAAAATATCTCCCCTCTATGGCAAATTACCAAACTACCCTTGCACATCTAGACCCATAACTTTCGTACACGAACTCCGTTTCCCGCGTGCCGTCTGTCTACGAACTCGTGAGTTCGAGACCTACGCAACGGTATCCAAAACACCACCTAAAATGTCTCGAAACAAAATTTGACTTTCACGCCCCTTAACAAGCAAGGGTAAAATCGTCATTTTACATAAATAATTTACGTAAATCCAATAATTGAAATTCCGGGTTGTTACATGTAATAATCAATAATGATTCAAAACCGTAAAACCATTTATAAAATCAATGTCCAACTCACAACTAAAACCATTCGTCGCAAACGTTGATGTAATAATCAATAATGATTCAAAACCATAAAACAATTTATAAAACGTGATCCTTGACGGGATCGTCCTGAGAAACTGAAGGAGCTTCAACACCTATAAACATAACGAAATAAGGACTTAGAATTCAATTTCGCTGTGTAACTAACTTTAACTATCTTAGAATGTAACTAAACCAAAAGTTACCAACTAAAGGTCAACCAGTCGATTTAGGTCAATGTATTAACCAAACTACGATGATAACTAGACCGTGATCCAAAAATAAAAGAGGGCCAAAAGTCAACACTCAGTCAACTCGACCTAATTACGGGTCAAGCCACTAGAAATCCAATTTGGAGTTTGAAATTTAAATCTCAACTTAAAGAATGTCTCACGATCAAAACCAAAACTTCTCTAATAAGATTTCGTAAATCTAATTCAAAAACTAGTTTCTAATTCAAAAACTAGTTTCTAATTCAAAAACTAGTTTCTAATTCAAAAATAGTTTCTAAATTGAACTATGGGTCTGGAATGTTACATAGGCGACTACAAATTTTTTTCTTTATCTATTATGTGTGGGAAATTGAGAGTTTAGTTTGTTTTGGGCTTTGTTTAAATGCACTAGGCTAATAATTGAATGGAGCGAGCTGACTTTCAACAAATTAGTAAGTTTCAAGATAAATAACTCTAAAACATAAAAAAATTATATCTTGCACTGGACTGGAGCCCACCCTAGCCCAACGGAGGCTCCTCCCTAGTTTGCATCGTGCAAACCCAATTCTGCTTGGCTTTCTTTTCGAATCGTGAGACATTCTTCTTCTTCGGAGCAGCTTCTTCTTCTTCTTCCCATTCAATAAATCTGGGTTCAAAATTCGAAATATGAGCACTTTGTTGGCAAAATTTCTATTGATTTTGAAGTTTCTCCAATATTTATAGGATATTCAACGATATCGACGACATGGAGTGAAGAAATTGACTTCACCCTCCTATATATTTCGATCGTCCAATTTAGCAAAATTTCGGTGAAAATATCCGCGACATTGAGTGAAGAAATCAACTTCATCATCCTATATATTTCGATCGTCTAATTTAGCGAAATTTCAGTGGAAATATCGGCGATAGTGCCTATATTTCAATCAATGATTTGTACACATTGTCTTACAGTAAAAATTTGGGTAATATCTTAATGTGTGGTACTATAGTATAACGGTATAGTATTTTTTTTTTTTCACTGTTTAGTGGAGGTCTTGAATTCGACTATCGTAAAGAACGAGATCAATATACAATATGTATAATTTCCTTACACGTTTATTTAACAAAGTATATGTATGAGAAACTTGTTATTTCCATATTCGAGTTCCCGGTTGTTTGTTAACAAAAAATGAATAGGAATAAATGGGCTCGACTTCCATAATAGGTATCAAATACTCCTCAAAGAAGTTATGAAATCAGCACGGGGGAGGTGTTGATCTAACGCCATACATGTCCACTCCAATTCCCTTACATGCGTTTACCCATTCATGATAACTAAACGTGTCATAAGATATTACAATTTCATAGATTTTATATATTAATTTAACTCGTTTTATATACGATATACGATTTGATCTTGTTTCAACTTTACATAATATCCTTCATCCGAGTTATATCACGAAGAGAAAATCCAAAATGTAGTCACGTTATTCTTCGTCTTCTTGATCCATTCCGTAAAGTTCGGAGGCTGGGCCCATCCCTAGCAATAATAGTGTAGCTTAGGTCAACTAACACACAGAAGATACACATATCACTCGGTAATTGTTTGTGGGAAGCCAATAGCACTATGGTCTAATGTTCTTCCTCTTTTGGGGATAATAAATAGCACTACAATCTAGTGATATTTCTCTTCACTTATATGTGAGATGTCTCTACTTCAACTCTCATTAATGAAGAGGCTTCAGGTTCAATTCTCATCTAATGAATATTTTTGTGGAATTTGAAATCTAGAGGGGCATGAGCAGCCCCAAAGGCATGGCTGAACGGGTAACAGACTCCACCTCCCTAGCTGCCCATTGGCCACTAAGATATGAGAGTGTACCGTAACGTACAAAATTGGAGAGAAAACAATGACCGCTCATAGCGTCAGTGGACTTGACAAGGCGTTATTGACCAAAAAAACAGAACTTGAACTTTGACATGGCGTAAGAAAACAATGACCCAACAATGCGGCTTAATATATGGAATAACAAAAGGTTGTGTTGGCACTACCACCTTTACGGTTAGATTTCTATGGTGTGAGATAAGACGAGTGTTATAATGGGATTACGAGAAATTCTTATTTACGGTTGGAGGACCACATAGTCTCTAATTTATAACTACATGTGACTCATTGGGCGTTATTCGTGATTAGGAGTGAGTATGAATACACATTCAACCTTTTTTGCTCCATTGAGAATTAGTATCATTCTTCTGGATGAAGACTATCTGAGGCTTTTGACTAAAAGAAAGGACGAGTGTGATAATAGGACACGAGAAATTCTTATCTTCGGCTAGAGGACCACATGGCCTCCAATTTCCAACTCCATGTGACCCACTGGGCGCTACTAGTAGTAGAAGAAGGTATAAATACGCCTTTAACCTCTTCGGGCTCCACTAATCTCATCATTCTAAATGAGAATCATCTCAGACTTTTGCGAAAAAAAAGAAATGACGCTTGTGATAATAGTACTAGGAGTAATTCTTGTTTACGACGGGAGGACCACATTACCTCCGATTGCCAACTCCACGTATAGTTATCCGCACATAAGAATGTCTCATGAAACTACTGGTTTGTAACCAAAAAATGACTCAATTGACAAAATATTACCAGAAATAGCCTCACTTATAATTCTGAGGACATCATCAGACTTCGGCCAAAAACAAAATTAGACAATCCGACTCTTATAATGGGACAACGAGAAATTATTATTTACGGTTAGATGACCACATGGCCTCGAATTTCAAACGGCATGTATAGTTATCTTGCACATAAAGAATTCCTCATGAAACTACTGGTCGTGAGCCGAACTGACAATGACAAAATAATACCAGAAATAGCCTCACGTACAAATACAAGGCCACCATCAATAACATCATATTGCCAATAGATAATACAGGAAATAGCAACACATAAAAGAGAATAAAGAGGGTTGCAATACTGCATTCATTAGGCAAGATATTCATTCCAAATGAAAATGGGAAGATGAGGAGCTTACATTATACAAAAACTAAAATGACATTAAAACCAGCCCTTTGAAAAATGCCATTCATATGAGACACTTATTATTCAACACAATGGGCAGAATCACATGAGGCAATGATCCAATTAACCTCATCTCGGTACCCTTTTAATAGAAAGGGAAAAACAGCAACAGACAGCGACAAAAATAAACCGACAGTGCTAATTCTACTTGTAGCTAAGACAGAAGGATCCTGCTAAAAGGATGCGATAAAACACATTTCCAGCCTCGTTGAAGGATGGAGATATCGTCACAAGACTCACAACACAGGCACGGGTGTACCTGAGACCACTTATGGCTTCCACAGAAGGGTGGTTTCTGCAATCATAGAAGTGACAACGTATGGATCCATGTTCGAAGCAGGCCTCCTGTCCTCAAAGTAGCCTTTTCCGGCTTTTTCTGTGTCTCTACCAACACGGATAGAGGCACCACGGTTTGCAACTCCCTGTTCAACATTTGAAGGTAATGAAAGTAAACAAGAGTTTATGTAACAAAGAATGCAAATTTTGAAATGAACGGCACAAAACAATTTACCCATTTGAAAGTGTTGATATCGGCTGTTTCATGCTTTCCTGTTAGACGGCGTTCATTGCCTTCTCCATACGCAGCAATGTGTTCTTTGTGCCTTAGTCCCAGCTTTTCAATTGCCTTCTTGATGACTTCAAAGCCTCCGTCGTTTCTCATGGACTCGGTACTGAAACAATTATCGCAAATGTCATCATATGGGAAAACAATCCTAGCCACAATGTCATTTGATCACGACAAAGAAGTAGCCAATACCTGTAGTTAGTGTGAGCACCAGCTCCATTCCAATCACCCTAGTTTCCGAAGAACAAAGTAATTAGAAGATAATATATCAGTATGCATACCAAGTTCAATCAAAATGTGGTAATTATAATGCACTGTTTGGAACAAGAAAGCTATCATATTTAGCATAGAGGAAAATATCACCTGGATTGGCTTGGGATCAAAAGACAGCACCACCCCAGCAATCTCTGTGATCCTCTGTAAGAATAGAAACCGAAATTCATTAACCAACGGCGCAAAGTAATATTAGTGGTTTATTATACAATCAAGCGTGTCAAGTTACCTCCAAGATATAACGAGCAGCCCATAGTTCGTCTCCTGCAGATATGCCGACAGAAGGACCAACTTGAAATTCCCACTGCACCATGTAGTTGATGGATTATATTCGGAAATTCTATAAAAATTGGCAAAAAAAGAAGGAAAAGGACACACACACACACACACACATATATATATATAATATCTAATTTGTGATTGTTACCTGGCCGGGCATGACTTCACCATTGATGCCACTGATGTTGATGCCTGCGTATAGGCAGGCCTTGTAGTGAGAGTCAACAATGTCACGACCAAAGGCTTTGTCAGCGCCAGCAGCACAATAGTACGGTCCCTGTTGTGGAACAAAACAACATATATTTTCAAGTTGTATTTCTTAAACAATTTGAAAAAATAACAATAAATAAAGCAAATAGAATTAACATCACATAAGAATATACGTCCAATGAATTCTTAGAAGTTATCAAATTCAGTATTAGAAAAATCAAATGAGCATAAAACATAACAGAATGAATCTAAATCCTCGGCGTTAACTACCTGAGGGCCAGGGTATCCACCAACAGGCCAGCCAAGAGGCCAGTTGACATCTTTCTGCAACAAGGTGTACTCTTGTTCAATTCCATACCTGTTTTCCAAATTATAGCGCACATAAATCAAATACCGAAGAAAGAAAAGTAGCATCAACATCAGACAAAAACCCGGGTAGCATGAGAAAAAAGATTACCATGGTACTTCAGCAACAACTTCAGGATGGCTGAAAACCTTTGCAGCAGCACACCTCTTGTTGGTGGGAATCGGCTCTCCACCGGGAGTGTAAGCATCACAGATTACCTAATAAGTTGATCATCATTGAGAAACACAAAGGATTTAAATGACGGGAATCATAAATAGATCACGACGCACCATAAATGCATTGAAAGGAAAACATGAAATCAAGAGAAATAGCTCACCAGAATATTGTTGCCCTTCCTAAATGGATCCTTAAAAATGGCTTGAGGGCTGTTTCATTTCGTTGGGAAGAAATATGTTAAAACTCCAAACCCCAATTGTAAAATAAAACCAAAAACTACTACGAACAAAAAAAGAGCTTACTATAGGATGACTTCACTGTCTTCCCCAGGAGCTTGACCTGTACTGGAACCATCATAATTCCATTTGGGAAGCTCTGAGGGCTTGGTAACAGGTCCTGGCAGAGTCTTCATAGACCCAAAAACAAATACAAATATTATTAGTTCAATGAAGCAATCAAAGACCACAAAAACAAAAAAAGAAAGGATAAGATCAATTACCCTTCCTTTGCTTCTTAGATCCATACCAGATCCACCAATCCTGTTCCAGTATTTAAAAGTTATCACATTGGAAATCAAAGTTAAAAGTAATAGTAAGTATTGAGATTCCAAAACCAAACCTCCATAATCAAAAAATCAAAAGGTTGAATCTTTGCTACTATGGACTCCTTCCTAACCCAAGAAACCACAAATTTAACTTGGTCAAAACTAATCCCAAGTAAAAACATGATTTTTTGGTCACAATGAATCCAGGCATGCGCAACCAACTAGATCAAAACTAACAAAAACTCTCAAACAACGAAAACAAAGAAAGCGAAAAGATTTTGTCTTTTAATCTAGTCCAAACTGAAGGCATATGACACCAAAGTGGTGGATGATGATCACAAGAACAAAACACAAAACACAAAAACAAACAAAAGCTACCCATTTGCATATTGATGGAACCAAACATGCCCTTTTGCATACGTATAAAAATACGTAGAAATACACAGAGATACGACACCTACGTTCAAGTATGGAAAACAGAGGAAAAAGGGGAGAGAGAGAGAGAGAAAAAAAAAAGGGGGAGGCTCACCATATGTACTCTGCGATAATCTTCTTGGTGGAGTCCGAGAGGTCGAGGTTGATGAGATCTGAGAGCAGCGACATAGCTAAAACAGCAGAAGACTTGAAATCAGACTCTCTCTCTCTCTCAGTGAATGAATGATTGTATACAGAGAGACGTAAACAGGGGAGGTGGTGCGTGCTCCTTTTATAGTACGGTGCCTCGGTGTTCTGAATATAAAAGGAATCTTAAATTGTTCATTTTTATTTCTATTTTTATTTTCATTTTTACTTTTATATCTCTGAAAAATAATGTCGTTATTTATAATTGAATTTTGCGTTGGAAGCCATTAACAACTAATAATTATTTTGCTAATTTAACCTGGGGAGTAGCCGTTTACAGAAAAACGAAATCGGAGGGGTCCACTTCGTTCGAGATTTATAGCCAAATGTTCACCGGATAAACTGCTTCTTTCGGTCTTCAGTCATCACCAGACCTGCGAAAACGATTTCAAACCTAATTTTTATTTTTTTAAACCCCAAATATTATACCTTCTCTCTGTATAAAACTCCAATTTTTTCCTTTTTTTTCTTTTTTTTTCCATCACCCTTTAAATTTTTTCTAAATTTACAACGACAAAGTCTCTAACAATTTTTTTAATACACACGCACATAATTAAAAAAATCTACCATCAAAATGTAGGAATTTTTTATAAGAATGGGGGATTCAACTTGATAAAACGCTCCAGTTGCGCGTATGAATCTTAATTAGTGTGGAGTGTGACATTATCAAGCTATTTATGTCTTTCTAGCTAATTAATAAAATTATAATATTATTAATAATGATATCTTGTTCATTTACTAGGTTTGTTAGAATTGACTTGTAATTCTTTACAATATTTTTTGCATGGTATTTAGAAGTGACTTGTAATTCTAGTAAGTACTTGTAAAAAATAATTTCACATTTTAAAGAATTAGATGAAGTATTTAAGGCATGTTTACTTACTAGTAATGATAATGAAATCAAAGGTAATGATTCTCATTACTTATTTCTTCTATGTTTACTTGCAACTAGGTAATTATTACTCATTCAAAATGGGTAGTGTGATTACCTATTTTGGGGGTGTTAATGATTTTCATTATCTCTTTTCATTTTTTAATTTACTAAAGTAACCTACAATTCTACAATAATTCCAAATACTCCAACCCAATATTAAACGAAAAAAAAAACTAATAACATAGTTTACAAATATTAATTACAATGACTCTAACTAGTAATGATGTTCACATGTAAAAAAATCCTCATTTTCCTAGCCAACTCCTTCAACAATTAAAAACGTTATTCGCAATATTTATCAATGAGTTATATACTGTTAAAAAAAATCAATCAGACATATTTTCTCATATTTTATTAGTGAATAATCACAACAAGATACATAAAATTTTGAATTTGTTATTAATTAGCTATGTAAAGCTCAACATCGATCTTAAATAAACCAAAATAAAGAAAATATAATATATATATATATGCAAGGACATTTTAGTAATCAAGTTGGTTTTTATACGGATTCATAGGAGTTAGTAAACAATAACAATGAAAATCAATCTCATTACTGTTTTGATATATATAGTTAGTAAACAACTTAATGGGAATGATTACTCATTTCTCCGATTACCCACTTATCTGATTGTCTACTTCTCTCATTATCCACTATTCATATTCCTTATATGTAAATGTGCCCTTGAAGTCTTTTATAATACACATAGGTCTTAGTCATTTCAAGGAATTGACCTAGCTCAAGTTTTTTTTTTTGACATAAAATAAAGCTCAATTTTTTTTTATGAGTCATTTTTCAATTTTTTTTTATGAGTACTTTATTTTTCACCTTCAACTTTATCAAAATTTAGAATTTAGTCTTCATTTTATTATGAATAAGTAATTAAATTCATATCATCCTAGATATATATGTTATTATAAAGTCCAGAGAAAAGTTGTTGGGGGTCACAAGCTTCACTAAAAATATTGGACAAAAGCAATCCTGAAACAAACAAATCATAACTCACATTAAATATATATTTAACAATATCCAATGATGTTTACGTAAAAAGTTATCCAAATGCAAAATGGAAAAAGGAAAAAAAAAAAAGAGAATAGGTACAAGGTTCGAATCTAAAAAGAATGTCACTAGTACTAGAGTCTAATGATTTTTCTTTCCACTTTATAGTTAGAGACCGGGAGTTCGAGTCTAAAATGAGACCACTAATTCTAGGGACTAATGGTGTTCCATTTTACTCTGTATTTGAATGTCTTGGGTTGGATTCTAAAGTACTGGAACCCTCTTCCATTTCACTAAAAAACTGAAAATATTCCACATTCTGGTTAACACTCACTTCACTTCATTTCATCCCATCATTTCATATTATTTTATTTATTATTTTGAAATAAAAATATATGAATTTAAAATGTAAAACAAATTTCATTAGACCCGATATAAAAGAATTAAAAACGTCATACATACTTAAAAAAAATGTCACAAGTGTAACACTTACGCTTAAAAATATGTCACAAGTGCAAAAGGAGTACTTTAAAAAAAAATATTACAAGCGCATCCCAGTGGATGGAGTCTAGTTATATAATTGAAGAGTAATTATTTTTCGTACAAAAAGTGCACATAACACATAATTGAAGCAAAAGAATACAAGATAAAATAATGGAAAGTAAGCCAATAATTGGAGAAGAAAATAAAAATTGATAGCCATTTGAATTTTTTTTTGTCAGTGATATGCAGTAGTCTCAAATTTTTAATTAAGGATTAATCTGCATCGGGCCCCGGGAAGACTCACAGAGGCATTTCAGCCTTCCCCTGACCACAAGTCAAATGCTAATTTCGTGTCTCGAACCCAAAATCAAGAAGTAAACCTGATTTGAAACTCGAATTTTCACTGGACCACTTGCTCGTGATTGTGGCCATTTGGATTTAACTATGACAAACTGTGAAGAAGAAAAAAAGATAGCAATAGAAGTGCCATTTCTTTCTTAATTGATTAGCAGATAGAAAGCCAAAAGTTAGCAAAAAGTTATCTACCATTTAGGTCGTCACATATAATAAACATTAATAATATATTTTTTTCTTTTGCAATTTGAGATTAAAAAAAAAAACAAGTATAAACATAATAGTGTCTTTGAAAATTTTATTAAATTTGTGCGAATTAGAAAGTATATAACATTAATTTTATATTCGCAAATACAATGAATTAAGAATTCAATACTTAAAGGGGTTTTTGTATAATTAAGAATTCAAGTGATAGTGTCATTATGGTGAAAATAAACCGGTTTTTTTCAAAATAAAGTGATTCGCTCCAAATCGTTATTGCTTTACGGAATTGTAATCAGTTTTGTTCCTCAATTTGGTCAATTCTTGAGGATTTGTTTGTATTGCTTTCAGTCAAGGGAGTTCTATTTGCCCATGTTCGTCCACATGGTAACGTACTTGAATATTGTTTGGCTTCATTTGCTTTAGGCTCAGTTTGGTATTTTCTTAAAAAAAATTGCTTTATTTGAAAGTAAAACAGTACAAAAATGTTTTGTAATAATAAGAAGGCTTATTACTTAAAATGCACCAAGAACAAGCCAGCGATTCTCAAATTGCACCAAGAATTGAAATTTGCCTCAAAATGCACCCAGAGCAGTAACACCGTTAAAAACGTTGCACCATTTCACCAACACCGTTACTAACGTTGTTAAGGATGGTTATGTGGGAGGGTATTTTAGTCATTTTGGTCATTAGCTCCTTCATCCTCTGCCCATTACCCAAAACGACGTCGTTTTGGCTCCAAATTCATCACCATCACCGTCAACCTGGGTTACTCCGCCTGCATAGACCGAGTCCGGAAAGACCTCATCGTCGCCACCGTCACTTCTTCTCTGATCGGGTGTCTCATAATGGGCGTTTTTTCTAATCTCCCTCTAGCGTTGACCCCGGGTATGGGCACCAACGCCTACTTCGCATACACAGTGGTCGGGTTTCACAGGTCAGGTAATGCCTTGGTTGCGGTGTTCCTCGAAGGCTTGATTTTCCTCTTCCTCTCCGCAATCAGATTACGAGCCAAACTCGCGAAATTGATCTTGAAACCTGTTCGGATCATCAGCTCCTTCGCGGGTATCGGGCTGCAAAGCAATCAGGGTATCGGGCTTGCATTGCTAGCACCACAAACGACGTCGTCGTCGTCTTCAACCTCCATCAACAACTTCTGCTTCTTCTCCAAGTCCGACATATGCACGTACGCCGACGGTGGTACCACCAACGACGCCCCAAACGGGTCCACCTATACATTCGAGGAGGAAGACGACGACGACGTTGTTGGTGGTGTTGGCAATGCGAGCATTGCTGGCCTTCTCTCCAACCCCAACGCCACACTACTCGCACTCGCACTCCCTTCATACCCGGGACCCGCCATTGCCGCCGATATCTCCGCCT
This sequence comes from Oemleria cerasiformis, assembly GCA_037349345.1. Taxonomy (NCBI): domain Eukaryota; kingdom Viridiplantae; phylum Streptophyta; class Magnoliopsida; order Rosales; family Rosaceae; genus Oemleria; species Oemleria cerasiformis. The sequence continues at coordinate 10,588,319 of JAZGTL010000003.1, read as the reverse complement.
GCTCGTACATTCTATTCAGCAACAACACATCAAACCCCACCCCCAAGCAACGCCTTCTGATTCGACAAGTTGATCACCGACTGCACCAGCGCCGACTCCCAATCTCCTTCATCGCCAAACACCTGCCACGTTGTCCCCCTTCCACTTCCCTGAGCCACATGTCCGCCGCCGCTTCCGTTGATTGGAGAAGAAGCAGAAGCTGTTGATGGAGGAACAGATGATGTGGCAGCAATATGCAAGGGCATATTGGATTCGGGTGGGTGAGAGGGAGACGAGGATCGGGTGGGTGGGTTGGGGAAGATTGGGTAATAAAATTAGTTTTAATTTTTTGAAAATAATTTTAATAAAATATAGAAAATGTCTTAATTGTCCCTACAAATTTTGTAATATTACTGCCGCATCAGCACTTTTAACGACGTTAGTAACAGAGACTAACGGATGGTGCAAAGTTTTTGACATTGCTACTGTTCTGAGTGCATTTTGAGGCAAATTTCAGTTCTGGGTGTAATTTGAGAATAGCTAGCTTGTTCTGGGTGCATTTTAAGTAATAAGCCAAATAAGAAATTTTTTTTTTTATTTAAAGCAATGGACTTTTGACAACAACTTTTAAAAGCAATTTGTATGTTCCTTTTGAAAACTAATTCTACAAAAAACTATTTTAGAATACAACTACGAAAGAATAACAAAAACAATTTAACAAAAAAAAAAAACTAGAACTAGTCTTTAGTTTCTAATTCTTCGGTATTTTTGTGAGTCTCTACATGATGGCTGTCTTTGATCAAGATGGAGGTAGTTTACTTTATAGTTTTCTAGTTTTTTTTTTGTCTTTTGGCGCACTATTTTCCCTCAATTTTGTTGTGGGTTTTTAATGAGGTTCTACTGTAGCTTTAATTTTAATTTAATAAGGATAGTGTGTTGAATTCAGATTTCTACAGATAGTTACAGAGTTTTTTGAAGTGATCGAGTTTTACAGATTTATTAATTTTCATAAATTTTTACAGAATTGATAACAGAATTATATAGAGTCACGTGACAGAATTTTGCAGAGTCATACTGAGTTTTATATATTGTGATTGAGTTTTATAGAAAATGATATTGAGTTATATAATTTGATGTATATTTTTTTTAAAGAAATTTATAATCAAACCATAATTATATTTTTTATTAAAAATTCTCTAACTAAAATATAAAAAAATATTTCCAATATCTTCAAAATAATTACAAAAATATAAAACTTCTAACGATCAATGAGATTGAGAGACTAGGGACGCTAGACATCATGTATGCTTTTGAATTTTTTTTATTCACTTTGTTAATATTTTTTTTTTCTTCAAACAGTAAATAAATTCATGTAAAATTTGTTTTATTTAATTACTTCTAATTCCTATAGAGAATAATATATGATAATAGATATCGGTAGGAGACTTGAATTTTATGACGTATATTGAAAAATATAAAAATCGCAAATTATATTTTAAGTCTTTTATGAAAAAATCTGAGGGAGGAGGAGGTTAGACAAATCATAAACTTTGCTAAAGCATAATTTACACTAAAATGTTTGTCAAATTCCATAAAAATCTTTCATTTAATGAAGTCTACAATATTCATTGATATTTTGAATACAACTAAACTTTTATGTGGTTATAAAATGTCATAATTGAATACACCTTACTTTTAATGACTTTATAAATGTTTATAAAAGTATAGATTGAATACCCTCAAACTTTTATCAACTCTCTAAAAGTCTTAATTGAATACATTTAAACTTTTAAACATATTTAAACTCTATGAAAGTTTCAATTGAATACACTCCCCTAAATACCATTGGTATAAAAACAAATTCAATACATAATAATTTTTTTTTACTCATGATGTAAAATTTACTCTTCATCTTTAATACATGTTTGTTGTTTAAGAAAAAATATAAACTTTTTAGTGATAATAATTTAAAACTTTTAAATTAAAATTCCGTATTTTCTCAAAAAATAAATTATAAATTGTAAATAAACTTTACTTTCTACGGAAAAAAAAAAAAAAAACCTTTAACATACATTTCCACAAATCATCCAAAATTTTTCTGAGTTATGAGAAAAATGGTTTTGTCTACCGATCCAAAAAAAAAAATATCCTTCTTATGAGAAGAAAGAGAAAAGTCGGAACAGTCCTTACGCTCCATCCCTAGATTGTTTAGTACGGCACAGGACGGGCGCACAAATTTCCACCGCCACGTGTCGTTGGAATGGCAAGTGGCCCATGAGTCAAGACTCAAATTGGATTCAGAGTCACGGCGGTGGGCCCACTATTGCTTTGGAGCGCCCCCAATCAGATTCTTGTGTTTGGTGGCTTTGCGCTTAGTGTTAAAATTTTCTTAATCAATTCACGCGCCTGCCTGGCTTTTTATGGAAGAAACTTTCTTCCTTATTATTTTCATTTTCTCAAAATATTGGGAGAAAGTTTCATTTTATTTTTGGGGTGAAATAAATAATGAAATAAAGTAAAGTATGCTGTTGTTGTGAATGAAATAAATATAGATATGTGCATCCACATTTATATTATAAAAAAAAATTATATTTAATTTGTGTATTTGTTTTCGTAGTCTGACTTGTGTATCTGACAGCCTGAGATTATAATAAGGTGTCATTATAGTCTTTGTCTTTTGCATTTATTCATTGTATGGTAGCCCGTGTTTTACCCTTATTACATATACCTACGTAATTTTAAAAACCATTTTGATTTTCTTTCTTAATTAATGTGACAGGATAAGGAGAAAAATGTAAGAATATCTTTATGGTGGCCTATTGTATGAATCATGCTCGGCATATTTGAATTTTCCATTATCTTATTTTACTATTTTTTCAATCATTCATTTATTTAAAATCTTCATTTAAAATATATTATTTTTTCCTAAATCTTATTCTATATTGGTGTTAGAGGAGTTTACCGCAATATCTTATATTAGTTTTGGTCACAGTAATTGGATTAGAACTTTTGGTCATTTATTCACTTTATGCACAATTGGATTGCTGGAGATAAAACTTTCCTCAGATCCGCCATGCTCTACATTTCTTTAAGATCAGATGTGATGGACTTAACGACGGTGATTATTTCTTTTAGTGGAAGCAATTTGTTTAGGGTTATAAAAGTTGTTAGAGTTTTGGTTGTTTTGGACTTGGTGTGCTTGATTTGTTATTTTGCATAATTTCAATAGTGTGGGTTTATTAGCTATTAGTGCGGTTTTACCAGGGTTAGTATTGCCGTATTGGCTTATGGGTCTTGCTGTCATAACTTAATTTTGATAATATGGTTGTACCTTTTCTTTATGATATACATTGATATCATTCTTGATAATAAAAAAAAACATTACTATCATTCTCTTCACGTGAAACTTCAGTAAAAATTACGCAGCAATTCATCGTTACGATCTTTTACTTAAATCTTAGTTTGATTTAGGTAGAAATTTCTTTGATTTATATAATTTCCAAAATCTGCTATACATAAGTAGAATTATATAAAGAGTAATGCTATTTAGCAGCACTAAATTGACCATATTTAATGACCACATTGATATGATATTCTATTTACCACTAAAACATATATTGAACTTACAAAGTAATAAAAATCAACCAATCTATCGAGAGTGCAACATGGTGGTTGGCATGCTAGCGAATTTGGCTATTGGTGAGCTTGGATTCTCGATTTTGGATGTTTCTCCAACTAGTTTGGAGCCGCTGCTGATAGATGATATTCTAAATCCGCTAATTTGGGATTATTTTTTTTTGAAAAACTGTTTATGATGTGTTTTTTTTTAAAGTTATTTATGTTTTACTTCCATAATAAGTAGTTATTTATTAAAATAATTTTTGTAAAAACAACATGCATAATGCTTTTAAAAATTGTTGTCAAAAGTCCATGACTTTTCAAAAAAACATCACATGATTTTTTATTTTTACCAAATATTTTTATACGGCTTCATTTTCAAATAAAACATATTTTTAAGAAAAAAAAAATAATAACAAATGGGGCAGTCACTCGCGTGAGATTATGTAGGTTGGTGTTGGTTTTAATTTATGTCATAATTCCTTATTTTCTTTTAAAAAAAAAAAACACAAAATAAAAATTGGTTTGGTGGGGTTGACGAGAAATATTATAAAAAAATTTCATTCCAAGATTTTTTGTTTTACATTTTTTTATAATATTTTCTTAATATGAATCCTTTTGTTTCATAGTTTAATTTTGGCAATTTTTTTTCTTTGACACAATTTTTCATCATATTTTAAACTAATGTGAACCGAGTTAAGGACATTCAAATTTTTGATGGCATGCCACTTAGTACTATAACTTGATAGTATTTTTCTTCACATGTAATGTGAGAAGTCTCATATTTGATTATTGTAGGATGAAGTCGATACTCAATATATATATAACGTAATCCCTCTCTTTCAATATTCTTTTATAAAAAAATAAAGAAAAACCTTTCGATGGCATAATTTACAAAAAGAAAAAAAAACGTATATTTGTATTAATTACTTTTATTACATCCACTGTTTAGTAGGCCTTGCAAGTCTATGGATGCTATGTATTTTTTACATTTGTAATATGGTTAGAACTAGGCTATGTTCCATCAAGTTTATGCCTACTCCCAGTAAGGTTACCGATGATAGGAGATGGAATGTAATGAATGAGTAGTTTTGGTCCGGTGTGCCCTTTTGGGGTTGCTGCCTTGGGTTGCCGCTGGGAGCTTGTTCCTTGTGGTTTTTGTTTCTCCTTTCATACCTCTTGGTGAGCTTTGCTCCCTGAGGCTTTGTGGGTTCTCCTTTGTTCCTGCATAGCAGGTTTTATGACTTTTTTAATTAACAAAAAATAAATAATTCCAGTAGTTATATGTAAACGTCTAGGTCTTGGTTGATGGTGCTATGATGACATTGTGGGCAAGAAAAGACGGAGGAGACCTTTGAATTGCAGAAATTTTGGCACGCCATTACTTTCTTTCATGATGTGGTTAGTGGGCTGCTAGTGGACAAAGTTAAATTAGACTTGGAATAAAATGGGCAAATGTGTGAAAGTAAATTTTTCCATTCGGCATAACTGGAACTTGTCATCTGCGTTGGTCTGGTCGTTGGTCACGTGTCCCCATCTGACGTGTAGGTGAGTGATGATGTGGACCTTGATTGGTAGTTTGCCCCTAAAGTTCAACAAATAGGGCTTATTATAATACCCTCATTCTACTACAATCTACAAAGACATAAGTCAGCAAAAAAAAATCTACAAAGACATAGTATATGTAAATGTTCCTTTTAGAGTAAATAAATGTCTTTAATAGTCCTTGAATTAGACTTTGAGTGTCATTTTGGTTTCTCAATAATATTATTATATTTTTCAATCCTAAAAAAACTCAAAAAATTATTAGATAGGACTATCTCAAGACTAAATAGCGCATTCAGTCCACATATTATAATATAAGTGGACGAAAAATGTTCAATTTTCCCATTTGAGGGTATAATTTCAATAAGTATTTACTTATGTAATAACGTGTAAACTGGATACGCCACATGACCTTGAGATGGTAACATGTAATAATCTCTCTTGGAACTCTATCAAATGCGCCAATTTGGTATTTCTTAGTCAATTTTGATCTTTCTACCCTCCATTAGAAGAATATAAAGTTAAACTCCCGTGTTTTAATTAAAAAAAATTAAATGAAAAAAAATTTAAAAATATAAAAACACCAAAAAAAAAAAAAATAATATTGTCAATTCCTATATCCTATTCTACATGGTATATGTAAATGTTTCTATTAGGGTTAATGTCACTAATGGTGACACACCCTAGCTCGAATAATCCACGTAGACACTGAAACTGAAGAATTGTGGCTGGCACCTCGACATTGGCCCAATTGACGAAAACCAAGAGTGAAATGGTGCGTTTTTAGGAGGTTGTGTGAAAGAAGAGTTACTACTAACTTGATAAAAGTAAAAGTACGTGAGTGCTAATAGCATAGTTAATACACTTTGCATGATGATCATAAAGGAGCAACTGAAAGTAAACTAACTGATTAAAAAAGGGTCACAACCCAGACTGAAAACTGGTATCAGAACAACCGTTGTGGAATCCTCCTCGTGTCTCGTATCACACTCTTCAAGTCTTGAGGGGTGCAAAACTAAAGGGTGAGTGGACTAAATACAATATTTCAGTGTAAAAGAGTTTATAAAAGTACTATCTCGTCAGTTTAAAATCATATAATAATCATACTACACATAAGCGCACACCAACAAAGTAGTAAAAATAGTAAAGTCTCACAATTTGGGGTCACAACCCTCAACTGTAATATCACTCAAATCTAAAGCATACAATACAAATATGTAGATTGTATCGTCATTGGTTCCTCAAACACTCACAAAGATCCAAATGTGCATACCCTCACTTGTACCTCAAATACTCCTGAATAAAAATATAATCCCCATACTAATATACAATACTGCCGTACGAATTATGCGTACATGACATGTTGGGTTCTAGGACTCGCTCAATTACACATCTACGTGAAAACTAATTGCCAAGAACCAGTCACCCATACGTCCCAAGGAGCTCTAGGACAAACTGGCACTATATAACTAGTATTTGAGCGAAGTCTAGGGGCGAATAGACACGTGGAAGCTGGTTTGCAGTCAACAAATGGTACTGAAGGTATCAACTTAACCAATTGAGTACAACAAAACATAACAAAACCTGACAAAACCCTACTCGAATTTCCTCCCGAAATCCGTGAAAAGCCTTGCTCCCGTCTGACAATCCAAAATAATTCCTAAAATACTCTTACTGTCTTATAAGCACTTTACTGTCTTATAAACCCTCATTGTCTTATAAACCCTTACTGTCAGACGAAGGATATAAAATTAAAATAAATCAAACAGTGTTACACCCAGCCTCGTATATCCACAACTGTAACCTCATCTTTGAAGACGGTATTAAATAACTGAAATGTCGCACTCATGTGAACCAATCACAACGCGTCAACTAGGGTCACCGCCTACACCAACCCACTGACCACGGTAACGAGCATTCGCTCAGAGGTGCATCGATCACCTATCAAAGCCCGTGAAAGTCGTCGTCAACTCCTATCAGCCGGCTTAACTCTCGGCTATCGTATCCCACCTCTTTGTCAAACCTTCCATGCAACAAGATTCGCATATAAGTAAATACAACTTATCAGAATTCAATTGATTTACCCCGATGAAACCTACGCCATCTTTACATGTGCCCGCCATATCAGTAACCCGGCTGAAGCCATCTTCCCGAGCCATAACTTAATATCCCGGTCGAAGCCATAATCTTAAGCCGTATCTCGATATCTCGGTCGTAGCCGTAATTCCGAGCCGTAACTCAATATCCCGACTCATCCCGAGCCGTAGCTCAATCTACCGACTCATCATGAACCGTAACTCGATATCCCAGCACATCCCCAGCAGTAGCTCAATATCCTGGTTCATCCTGAACTGTAACTCGATATCCCGGCTCATCCATAGCCGTAGCTCAATATCCTAGCTCATCTCGAGCCGTAACTCGATATCTCGTGAAGCCTATGATGGAATCCTCCCTGGCATAGCTCATACCATACCTAGTGTATGAAGGAATCCTCCATAACATACCTCATAGCATCCCGAGAGTATGATGGAATCCTCCATAACATACCTCATATCATCCCAAGAGTATGATGGAATCCTCCATAAAATACCTTATATCATGCGGAGTGTATGAGGGAATCTACCCTGCCATACATCATGTTCGTCCGAGCGTATAAGGGAATCCTCCCTACCATACCTCATATCATGCTAAGTGTATGAGGGAATCCTCCCTGCCATACATCATGTTTGTCCGAGCGTATAAGGGAATCCTCCCTACCATAACTCACCGAGAATTTCTCACCAATTGACAGGACCCTTCCAGAATTTCCCCTCGAAACCCGAGAAGAACCCTGCGCCCGTCTGATAACCTAAAGAAAATCCTAGAATACCCCTAAGTCCTTACAATTAATTATGAGAATTCTGCCAAAAATCTGGCAAAATCTCCCTTTAAAGACTGGCTAACCGTCTTCCTCCTATCAGACTAAGGATTAGATAACACTCCAAACTCCAATAAGGTCAACTAGCCAACGATGTAACCACAATTTTACAATCAGTCCAAAAGACTTATCATAGCATCTAGGTAGGATAAGTATAAATACATAAATAAATATTTTACTCGATAGTCTAGGTAAAAGCGTAGCTGAAAATCTAATGCCTCCACATCTGGATATGCCCACTTCAACCCAACGGTCTAGAGGGGATTTAAAACATGAAAGTTGTGAGTGGACAAAATAATCTTTTAAAAATCATTTCAGAGGAAAACATACATTTCCCCAATCCACAAGTAAAACCATGCATGCATACATAAAATCAGTTTGTAATAGGAAAATTCATCTTTTGTTAAGCCACATGGTGGGACCCATAAAAACCCGAATAATGAAAACATTCCGTGGTACACAATCCTACTTTGAAATCCCTCCTCAAAGGAGTTTAAAATCATGTAAACATACCTGGACACAAAATATACATCAAAACATATCCCATTGCTCCCGAACAAAATCCCGAGCCGTAGCTCGATACCCTCCACACACCCGATATATCTTGAGTTGTGTAGAAACATGTACTACGCGTAGACAGCCTCAACGACCTGGTGGAGAAACCCCTTGACACCAGCGTTGGAGAACCCTCAACGACCTGACGTAGAAAGACCTTTGATGCCAGTCGGAAAAAACCTTGACCATCGGGGACAAAAATCCAGTGAAAACCAAAATTCATGTTATGAAATCCTTGTTTCTTGGCCTAAGCCAAATTCATTCAAAAACCGAGTTTATGGCCAAATCCACTAAAATCACAAATATGGGTCGAAACTCAAAATCATGGACCCAAAATATATCACGTCAAAACAACATAAAAACAGAGTACAAAAATCCACGCCACATCCCAAAACATCAGTTTCACTGTAACATTGAAAACCCGTGTCCAATAACAATTTCTCAATTCCGAAAATTTGCCAAAAGCAATACATAACAGAGTTTAAATCAAATATACCTTTATGCATGCATTATAATTTATAAACCAAAGTCCACTCACCACACGTCCAAATAAGCTCAATCCCGAGTCGTACGCTCCTCTGAAGGTCCCAAAGCAGTATCGCCTATCAAAAGTAATAATCAGGATTACCAACGCTAATTAAAAACCCTACATTCATACTCCCTAAACCCCGGGAGGTCCTCCTGCGTCACACTAAAAACTCAGCCACTTCGGACGCCCAAAACTACCCCTAAACGATGTCTGATTGACCCGAAACCTATGCCAAAAGGTTCGAAATGTCGAGAGCTTCAAAACTCATGTTCATCGAAGCTCGAGGAGCTCCACGCGCCACCACGCGCCGGTGGACGGCTGGGACTCCTTCCCCCACGCACGATTGCGCCACGTACTCGCCGACACTATTCAAAGAATATTTCGTCAATCCTGATGGAATATTCTAACGACAAAGGAATATTACGTCTGTTAGATTTAACAGAATATGCTAATGCCATTAGCATATTCCGTTAAACTTAACGGTATCAGTTCTAACCAGAGCAACAGAATATTCCGTCGTCGAACTTCTATGAACACCCGAACTTCAAACCTTCGTATCTTTCTCAATTCTCAACCACATTCGACGTTCTAATAATGGAAATCTATCTACTCGAGCCAAGGAATCTAAATCTCAAGTCCAAATTGAGAACCCATACCTGTGGTGGCCGGAAACGGGCTGGGAAGTTCTGGTCATGTTTAGAGCTTTGCTCCGTCGTCCACCGCGATCCCCTATGCTCCCGGAGGGTATGGTTGTGCTCGTGGGGAGAAGAGGAAGCTGATGATGTCCTTAGTTTGTGGTGGTTTGGCTTAAATCAAAAAGTATGATTTAAGGGTTTGTGTTTGTGCGTTTCATGGCTTGGATGAGAGAGAGAGAGAGCCCGGGTTTGGGTGAGTCGCGAAGAGAGAGAGAGTGAAATGAAGGAGATCTGATCTGCTTGGGATTAAAATATCTATCCAGGCCAAATTACCAAAACTCCCCTGAACATTCTAGACCCACATCTCTTGCATACGAACTTCGTTTTCCGCGTGCTGCCTATCTACGAACTCGTGAGTTTGAGACCTACGTAATGATCCCTGAAACACAGCCAAAAGTGTCTCGAAACAAGAATTGACTTTCAAACCCCTTAAACAACCAAGGGTAATTTCGTCGTTTTGCAAATTAAGTTACGAAAATTCACTAATTAAAGTTTCGGTTGGTTACAATTCACCCCCCTTAAATAAATTTCGACCTCGAAATTCACACATATCAGTGGAACAAATGTGGATGCTGCGCCCACATCAGTGCCTCGGTTTCCCACATGGTCTCCTCCACGTTATGATTCCTTCACATCATTTTAACTAGAGGAATAGTCTTTCAGTGCAGTACTTTTTCCTTCCAATCTAGAAGTTGCACTGGTTGCTCCTCAAAAGTCAAATAATCTCTCAGCTTAATTGGTTGCGCCTCCAATACATGAGATTCATCAAATAGATACTTCTGGAGCATGGATTCATGGAAAACATCGTGAACCTTTGACAGTTCTGGTGGTAAAGCAAGTTTGTAAGCCACTGGCCATATCCTCTCAATAATCTCATAAGGCTCAATGTAGCGAGGACTTAGCTTTCCTCATTTACCAAAACATACAACTCCTTTCCAGGGGGATAATTTCAAGAAAACCCAGTCTCCGACCTCAAACTCAAGATCTCTGATCTGTAGGTTCGCATAGCTTTTCTGGCGGTCCTGAGATGCCTTCAACCTTTCCCTGATGATTCTAATATTTTCCTCTGTCATTTCCACTATTTCAGGTGTCAACAATCTTCTCTCACCTACCTCAGTCCAGCATATCGGTGTCCTGTACTGTCTCCCATATAGTGCCTCGAAAGGAGACATCCCAATACTAGACTGATAGTTGTTGTTGTATGCAAACTCCATCAAGGCCAGGTGTGAGTCCCAGTTTCCTTTAAACTACATTACGCAAGCTCTCATCATATCTTCCAGAATCTGAATTGTCCTCTCAGACTGACCGTCAGTCTGAGGATGAAAAGCTGTACTGAAATGCAATGTAGTGCCAAAGGCTTTCTGCAAACTCCGCCAAAACCTCGAAGTAAACCTAGGATCCCTGTATGAAACAATTGACTATGGAGTCCCATGTAACCATATGACCTAATCCACAAACAATTTGGCGTACTAGCCCATCCGGTAATCTTCCCGTACTAGCAAGAAATGTGCTGACTTCGTGAGTCTATCAACAATTACCCAGATTCCAACATGTATTTTTTGAGTCCTAGGAAGTTTATAAACAAAATCCATTGTAATGTGATCCCACTTCCATTATGGAATAGGTAATGGTTGAAGTGCCCCATATGGTTTTTGCCTCTCTGCTTTTACTTGTTGACACGTCAGGCACCTACTCACAAAATCTGCTATTTCCTTTTTCATTCCAGTCCACCAATAGTGTTCCTTACGAGTACGATACATCTTGGTACCTCCTGGATGCATAGCATAAGCAGAACTATGAGCTTACGCAAGAATTTCTCTTTTCAACTCTAGATCATTAGGTACGCACAACTGGTCATCCTTAACCAAGGCCCCATCATCCCTGATAACATAATCCTACCTATTCCCGGCCTCAAACTCCATCCTAATAACACACAAAGTAGGATCCTGGAGCTGAGCTTCAATGATTCGATCAATCAAGACAGGTCTCACATGGAAGCTAGCCAACAAAGCCCCCTGGTTATCCATGTCAAGTATAATTCCCTCTCTTCGGAATTCCACCAACAACGGTAGGTAAACAATATGCAAATGGGCCAAGGAACCCATGGACTTCATGCTCAAGGCATCCGCAACTACATTAGCTTTTCCTGGGTGATATTCTATGGTACAGTAATAATCCTTTATCAGTTCAAGCCACCTTCTCTGTCTCAAGTTCAGATCTTTCTGGGTAAAGAAGTTTTTCAAACTCTGATGGTCAGTAAAGATCCGACACGTTTCCCCATACAAATAATGTCTCCAAATCTTCAGTGCATGCACCATTGCGGCTAACTTAAAATCATGTGTGGGGTAATTCAACTCATGAGGTTTAAGTTGTCTGGAAACATATGCTATCACCTTCCCATGCTGCATCAACATGCAACCTATACTCCGTAATGATGCATCACTGTACACCTCAAATCCTCCGTTATCATTTGGAAGGGTTGACATTGGGGCAGAAGTCAACCTCCTTTTTATCTCCTGAAAGCTCTGTTCACACCCATCATTCCAGTCAAACTTGATTCCTTTCCGAGTCAATCGAGTCAACGGGGTAGCTATCGTAGAGAATCCTTCTACGAATCGCCGATAATATCCCGCTAAACCCATAAAACTTCTCACCTCTGTCACTGTCTTTGGTTGCTTCCAATTTGCCACTACCTCAACTTTTTGGGGATCCACGCTGATACCCTCAGCAGAAATCACATGACCTAAGAATCCCACACTGGTCCACCAAAACTGACATTTATTGAACTTGGCAAACAGTTGCCTTTTCCTCAGCATATTCAGCACCAACCTCAAGTGCTCCTCATGTGCCTTAGCACTCTTCGAATATACTAGGATATCTTCGATGAACACAATCAGAAACTGATCCAAATACTTTCTGAACACCCTGTTCATCAAGTCCATAAACGCTACCGGGGCATTAGTCAACCCGAAGAGCATCACCAGGAACTCATAATGCCCAGAGCGTGTCCTAAAAGCCATTTTGGGAACATCCCCTTCCCTGATCCTTAACTGATGGTACTCGGATCGAAGGTAAATTTTAGAGAAATACCTTCCCCCTTTTAATAGGTCAAACAAATCATCAATTCATGGCAAATGATACTTATTCTGAACCATAACCCTGTTTAACTGCCGGTAGTCGATACATAACCTCAAACCACCATCTTTCTTCCATACAAATAACACCGGCGCACCCCAAGGTGATACACTCGGTCGAATAAATCCCATATCCACTAGGTCCTACAATTGAGTCTTCAATTCCCTTAATTCTGCTGGTGCCATTCTGTACGGTGCTTGAGATATAGGTTGAGTACCCGGAAGAAGCTCTATGGTGAACTCAATCTCCAGGTGTGGTGGCAACCCCGGAAGATCCTTTAGAAACACATCTGCAAACTCATTCACCACGGAATATCCTCTACTCTCACTGGAGTATCCCGAGAATCGATCACGTGAGCTAAATAGCCCTTACAACCTTTCCACAATAATTTCTTAGCCGTCAAGGCCGATATTACACCCGAGAGTAGCACCCTACGATCACCCTGAAACGTAAGTTTCGATAAACCTGGACTCTGGAAAACCACCCTCTTGTCGATACAATCAATAGAGGCATGATGTATGGTTAACTAATCCATTCCCAGAATCACATCAAAATCATAAATGTCCAAGGGAATTAAATCTGCCTTGAACTCATGACCTCCCACTACCACCGGACAACTGCGTATCACTAGGTTCGCCACTAACATATCTCCGGTGGGAGTGCTAATGCCCATATCCCAACCAATCGGTGACAATTCTCTATTGGCAAAAAGTGTAAAACCCCGAGAAATAAAAGAATGTGTAGCCCCGGGATTTATTAAAACTCGAGCATCAAGATAAAAAATAGATAACGTACCAGTAACCACCTTTGGTGCAGCTCGAGCCTCCTATTGAGTCATAGCAAATATTCGGGCCTGTGTACCTGAAGATCGACCACGACCCTTCTGTCCCCCTCCGGCCCCACTGGCCTTACTGGACTGGTTCTGGCTCCTTGCTACAGTACCAGATGACTGAGCTACTCCCTGACTTGGTCCAGTAGCATCCCGGCCCAAAGAACTACTTCCCGGACGATGTGGACAATCTCTCTTAAAATGACCAGCTTCCCCACAAAAGTAACAACCGGTATCACTAGGCCGTGCGAGTCTGCCACTTTATCTCCCAGTCGACTGCACTGAAGCCCCACTAGACTGAGATGATGATTGTTGTCCCTAACCGGCTCTGCCACTTCCTGATCCGGATCTTGCACCTCTAGAAGATCCATAACTGAAACTGTCTCTCTTAGAGTATCCCTGACTAGAGGCCCTGAAACTCTGGCGATCACGGCGTTGCTTGGAACCACTAAGCTGGTGTTGAGCTGGAAAACTCATCTCTACTCTGGCAGCAGTGTCAGATAAAGCCGTCGAAGAAGTATGGGCCACAATAGTTACTGCTACTCTAACCTTATCTTTCAGTCCATACTCAAACCTTCGGCACTTATCCATCTCATTTGTCACTAGAGCCGGTACAAATCTTGACAACTCAAGAAATTTCTCCTCATAATGTGCTACCATCATGACCCCCTACTGTAACTCCAAAAACTCAGCCTCTCTGGCATCTCGGTATGAGCGAGGAAAAAACTGCTCGAGGAAGAGCTCACGGAAAACTTCCCAAGGGTATGGACATCCCAGCCCGTCATCTACAAAGCATGCCACCAACGGTACGCATATCCACCCATAAGAAATGTGGCTAGTCGCACACTTTCCTCCTGAGGGCACCTCATAACAGTAAACACTCTTGCCAAACGAGTAATCCACTCATCAGCATCATCTGGGCCTAACTATCCCGTAAACACTCTCGCCCCCAGCCTCTGGGCTCGCTCAATGTTAGAAACTTCAGAAATAGCCCTACCTTGAAGTACAGTCATCAAAGCCCAACCCAATTGATCCACGGTCTGCCTCAAATCAGGCTCTAATACGAGCTCATGTGTACTCCCAACGTTATCAGCTTCATCACTGTTTCCAGGATGAGAACGGGGATTGCGCCTCGAAGGCATCACGCTGAAAAGAACCATAAGTCAACAGTACCACTAACAGATGTACATTAGGTGTACGGTCTATAGGAATTTAAACCTAGTGCTTTGATACCAAGTTGACAGGACCCTTCCCGAATTTCCCCTCGAAACCCGGAAGAACCCTGCTCCCGTCTGACAACCTAAAGAAAATCCCATAATACCCCTAAATCCTTACAATTAATTATGAGAATTCTGCCAAAAATCCGGTAGAATCTCCCCATAAAGACTGGCTAACCGTCTTCCTCCTGTCAGACTAAGGATCAGATAACACCCCAAATTCCAATAAGGTCAACCATCCAACGATGTAACCACAATTTTACAATCAGTCCAAAAGACTTATCAGAGCATCTAGGTAGGATAAGTAAAAATACATAAATAAATATCCTACTCGATAGTTTAGGTAAACGCGCAGCTGAAAATCTAATGCCTCCGCCTCTGGATATGCCTACGTCAACTCAGCGGCCTGAAGGGGATTTAAAACACGAACGTTGTGAGTGGACAAAATAATCATTTAAAAATCATTTCCGAGGAAAATATACATTTTCCCCCTCCACGAGTAAAACCATGCATGCATAACATAAAATCCCTTTGTATATAAATATAATATATAGATAGTCCGAAAACCCATCGGAAAATCCATCTTTTGTTTAGACACTTGGTGGGAGCCACAAAAATCCAAATAATGAAAAGATTCCGTGGTCCACAACCCTACTTTGAAAACCCTCCTCAAAGGAATTTAAAATCATGTAAACATACCTGGACACAAAATATACATCAAAACATATCCCACTGCTCCCGAATAAAATCCCGAGCCGTAGCTCGATACCCTCCACACACTCGATATACTTCGAGTTGTGCAGAACCATGTACTATGCGTAGACAGCCTCAACGACCTGGT
Organism: Oemleria cerasiformis; assembly: GCA_037349345.1. Lineage (NCBI taxonomy): Eukaryota > Viridiplantae > Streptophyta > Magnoliopsida > Rosales > Rosaceae > Oemleria > Oemleria cerasiformis. Next base: position 10,572,459 of record JAZGTL010000003.1, on the reverse strand, counting down.
GGAGAAACTCCTCGACACCAACGTCGAAGAACCCTCAACGACCTGACGGAAAAAAACCCCTCGACGCCAGTCGCAGAAAACCTTGACCATCGGGGACAAAAATCCATTGAAAATCAAAATCCATGTTTTGAAATCCTTGTTTCCTTGCCTAAGCCAAATTCATTGAAAAACCGGGTTTATAGCCAAATCCACTAAAATAAGAAATACGGGTTGAAACCCAAAATCATGGGCCCAAAATCTATCACGTCAAAACGACATAAAAACAGAGTCCAAAAATCCAGGCCACATCCTAAAACATCAGTTTCACTGTAACATTGAAAACCCGTGTCCAGTAACAATTTTTCAATTCCGGAAATTTGCCAAAAGCAATACATAACAGAGTTTAAATCAAATATACCTTTATGCATGAATTATAATTTATAAATCAAAGTCCACTCACCACACGTCCAAATAAGCTCAATCCCGAGTCGTACGCTCGTCTGAAGTTCCCGGAGCAGTATCGCCTGTCAAAAGTAACAATCGGGATTACCAACGGTAATTAAAAACCCTACATTCAGACTCCCTAAACCCCAGGAGGTCCGCTTGGGTCATTATAAAAACCCAGCCACTTCAGACGCCCAAAACTACCCCTAAATGATGTCCGATTAACCCACAACATGCGCCAAAAGGTTCGGAACGTCGAGAGCTTCAAAACTCATGTTTGCCGGAGCTCAAAGAGGAGCTCCATGCGATGCCACACGTCGGTGGACGACTGGGACTCCATCCCCCATGCGCGACTACGCCATGTACTCGCCGATACTATTAAAAGAATATTTCGTCAATCCTGACGGAATATTCTAACATCGAAGGAATATTTCGTCTATTAGATTTAACGTTAGTATATTCCGTTAAACTTAACGACTTCAGTTCTAACCAGAGCAACGGAATATTCCGTCGACCGTCATCGGACCTCTATGACACCCGAACTTCAAACCTTCGTATCTCTCTCAATTCTCAACCAAATTTGTCGTTCTAATAATGGAAATCTATCCACTCGAGCCAAGGAATCAAAATCTCAAGTCAAAATTGAGAACCCATACCTATGGTGGCCAAAAATTGGCTGGGAAGTTCCGGTCAATGTTTAGAGCTTTGTTCCGTCGTCCACGGTGATCCCCTCGGCTCCCGGAGGGTATGGTTGTGCTCGTGGGGTGAAGAGGAAGCTGCTGATGTCCTTACTTTGGGGTGGCTTGGCCTAAATAAAAAAGTATGATTTAAGGGTTTGGGTTTCTGTGTTTCACGGCTTGGATGAGAGAGATAGAGCACCGGTTTGAGTGAGTCGCGAAGAGAGAGAGTGAGTGAAATGAAGGAGATATGATCTGCGTGGGGTTAAAATATCGACCCAGGCCAAATTACCAAAATGCCCCTAAACATTCTAGATCCACATCTCTCGCATATGAACTCCATTTTTTGCGTTCCGTCTATCTACGAACTCGTGAGTTTGAGACCTACGCAACGGTCCCTGAAACACAGCCAAAAGTATATCGAAACAAGAATTTACTTTCAATCCCCTTAAACAACTAAGGGTAATTTTGTCCTTTTGCAAATTAATTTACAAAAATTCACTAATTAGAGTTTCGGATCGTTACACCAACCCACACACCAGGGTCAAAGCCTAACCCACCATCTTGTGTCGAAACCCCAAAATCATCAAATACCCAAGCCTAAGCCCAAATACATACCCCGGGCCTAAGCCCAAATCCATTGTCAAATAGTTTCCCAAAAACATTATCGAAAACCATAATTAATACTAAATCCAAAATTAGTGGATAATCAAGTAAAATTTACTATTCATTGTTCCCAGTGCTTAAAACGAAAATAAACACTTATAATGATTTTCTTAAATTCCCGGGACTCATAAGAATACTAAATAGTCCTTCCACTTAATTCTCGAAATTCGTAAGTAAATATAAAATACTGAAAACATAATAATATGCATGCATTTCCATTTAGGAAGTAAAGTCTACTCACCTCGAGGCCCAAACTAGCCGAATTTCCAGCTAATCGGTCCCTCGTGACCATCAGAGCCACCACACTTGTCAAAATGGTATGTGGCATTATTAAATTGCAATTATAAACCTAAAATCCAACCCCTTAAACCCCGGGAGGTATACACGCATCCTATCTAGAAACGCAGCCACTTCAAACGCCCAAAACTACCCTTAAACGATGTCCGATTGACCCGAAATCTACGCCAACAGGTCCGGAACATCGAGAACTTTAGAACTTTTGTTCGCCGGAGCTCGAGGAGGAGCTCCACGCGCCGCCACGCGCCAGTGGATGGCCAGGAACCCTCCCCCCACGCGCGCCTGCAGCTGCAACTGCAAGGCGTACTCGCCATCAACCTCAGACAAGGTTATTGCTCATTTCTGCAGAAATCCTCCATAACCACCCGAAAATTCAAAGCCCCATAACTCTCTCAATCCTCAACGAAATTCAACGTTCTAATAATGGAAATTCATCTACTCGATCCAAGGAATTCAAATATAAAGTCCAAATTGAGAAACCTTACCTGGGGTGGCTGGAATTTGGCCGGAAAGATGCGGAGTTACTGTTCACCGTCGTTCCTCCTTCTCCCAGCTCTGTCAACCTTCGTGGTTGGTACGATGGTGCTCAGAATGAGGTGAGGAAGACGATGGTGGTGGTTGTTTGTCTCGGTTTGGCCATGAACAGATACCACAGTAAGGAAGGTTCGGTTTCTTTGCTAAAAAAAGAGAGATAGTCGCGAGGTGAGAGAGAGAATGAGGGAGAAAATTCTGGATAAATGTGGGTTAAAAAATATCCTACCCATTGAAATTACCAAAATACCCCTGAAGCTTGTAGACACATATCTCCCACATATGGGCTCCATTTTTCGCATGTCGTCTGTCTTCGAACTCGTGAGTTTGAGACCTACACAACCGTTCAAGAAAAGTTTCCAAAAGTATCAACAAACGAAAAGTGATTTTCGAGCTCTGAGATTAAAATTGCCATTTCCCTAATTAAATTCACAAATTACTGTCAGACCTAGCCTCGTGTATCCACAACTGTAACCTCGTCTCTCAAGACGGTATTAAATAACTGAAATGTCGTACTCGTGCGAACCGATCACAACTCGTCAATCCGGGTCACAGCCCACACCAACCCACTGACCACGGTAACGAGCTTTCGCTCGGAGGTGCGTCGATCAACTATCAAAGCCCGTGAAATACGTCGTCAACTCCTATCAGCCGGCTTAACTCTTGGCTATCGTATCCCACCTCTTAATCAAACCTTACAAGCAATAAGATTCGCATATAAGTAAATACAACTTATCATAATCCAATTGATTTACCTCGATGAAACCCACGCAATCTTTACCTGTGCCCGACATATCAGTAACCCGGCTGAAGCCATCATCCCGAGTCATAGCTCGATATCCGAGTCGTAGCCATAATCCCAAGCTGTACCTCGATATCTCAGTCGTAGCCGTCATCCCGAGTCGTAGCTCGATGTCTCAGTTCATCCTCAGCTGTAGCTCAATATCTCGGCTCATCCCGAGTCGTAACTCGATATCCAGACTCATCTCGAGCCATAGCTCAATATACCGACTCATCCTAAGTCGTAACTCGGTATCCCAGCTCATTCCCAGTCGTAGCTCAATATCCTGACTCATCCCCAGCCGTAACTCGATATCCCGGCTCATCCCCAGCCATAGCTCAATATCCTAGCTCATACTAAGCCGTAACTCGATATCTCGTCATGCCTATGATGGAATCCTCCATGACATAGCTCATACCATACCAAGTGTATGATAAAATCCTCCATAACATACCTCATAGCATCCCGAGAGTATGATGGAATCCTCCACAACATACCTCATATCATCCTGAGAGTATGATGGAATCCTCCATAACATACCTCATATCATGCGGAGTGTATGAGGGAATCCTTCCTGCCATACATCATGTTCGTCCGAGCGTATGACGAAATCCTCCCTGCCATACCTCACCGAGAATTTCTCACCAACCCTCCCACTAGGGTCAAAGCCTAATCCACCTTCCTGGGTCGAAACCCCAAAATCATCAAATACCCAAGCCTAAGCCCAAATACATACCCCGGGCCTAGGCCTAAAATCCATACGCTGGAATCCATAAAATTACCTTCCCGGGCCTATGCGCAAGTCCATTCTCAAATAGTTTCCCAAAAACATTATCGAAAACCATAATTAATACTAAATCCAAAATTAGTGGATAATCAAGCAAAATTCACTATTCATTATTCTCAATGCTTAAAACGAAAATATACACTTATAATGATTTTCTTAAATTCCAGGGACTCATAAGAATACTAAATAGTCCTTCCACTTAATTCTCGAAATTTGTAAGTAAATAGAAAATACTGAAAACATAATAATATGCATGCATTTCCATTTAGGAAGTAAAGTCCCCTCACCTCGAGACCCAAACGAGCCTAATTTCCAGCTTATCGGTCCCTCGTGACCTTCGGAGCCACCATGCTTCTCAAAACGGTACGTGTCATTATTAAATTGCAATTATAAACCTAAAATCCAACCCCCTAAACCCCGAGAGGCATACACGCGTCCTGACTAGAAACGCATCCATTTTGGTTGCCCAAAACTACCCCCAAACGATGTCTGATTGATCCGAAACCTGCGCCAACAGGTCCGGAACATCGAGAACTTTAAAACTCGTGTTCTCCGGAGCTCGAGGAGGAGCTCCACGCGCCGATGGACAGCCAGGAATCCTCCCCCCACACGCGCCTACAGCTGCAATTGCAAGGTGTACTCACCTTCAACCTCAGACACGGTTACTGTTCATTTCTGTAGAAATCCTCCATAAGCCCCCAAAAATTCAAAGCCCCATAACTCTCTCTATTCTTAACGAAATTCAACATTCTAATAATGGAAATTCATCTACTCGATCCAAGGAATTCAAATATGAAGTCAAAATTGAAAAACCTCACCTGGGGTGGCCGATAATTGGCCAGAAAGATGCGAAGTTACTGTTCACCGTCATTCCTCCTTCTCCCAGCGCTGTCAACCTTCGTGGTTGGTGCGGTGGTGGTCGGAATGAGGTGAGGAAGACAATGGTGGTGGTTGTTTGTCTCGGTTTGGCCGTGAACGAAGACTACTTGGTTGAAGGTTCGGTTTCTTTGCTGGAAAAAGAGAGAGAGTTGCGAGGTGAGTGAGAAAATAAGGGAGAAAATCTGGATAAATGTGGGTTAAAAAATATCTGACCCACAAAATATACCAAAATGCTTCTAAAGCTTCTAGACCCATATCTCCCACATTCGGGATCCGTTTTCACGTGCTGTCTGTCTACGAACTCGTGAGTTTGAGACCTACACAACCGTTCAAGAAAATTTTCGAAAAGTATCTCCGAACGATAAGTGACTTTCGAGCCCCAATGGTAAAATCGTCATTTCCCTAATTAAATTTCCAAAATTCCCAAATTACGTTAATTTCTGGTCCGGGTCATTACAAAAGCAAGCTATAAAATCAAATCCATATACTACAACACAAAGATAACCACACAACAACAAGGTAGTTCTAGTTCAAAGCCTCATACCATAACGAAAATCAAAGTTCAACAACGAGACAAAGGTACCACACTCCTATCTGTAAAGTAGTATAAGATAACTTACTTACAGCATAATAGTTTTAGATCAAATCATCACATCGAATCATATAAGGTATCATAAAAATAATGCATATGTCACATCACACTTAAAATATATATAATAGAAGTACGAAAACATGAGTTAAAAAAAATGGTCCACTCGCAAATAGTCGGGGAAGTAGATACCCGACGGTACTAAGCAGCTGAACACTTCATATTGTCGGTTCTTTGAACAAAAGGAAATGTAAAGCTCAAGACTACCTAACAAGTGAATAACTTAGTAATTCATCCTTTGTTCGTTTACAAGGTTAAAAGATGTTCATATTTATAAAAAACATGTAAAAGGTGTTCAAAATGTGCTGAAAGTTACAAGGTTAAAAGATGTTCATATTTATAAAAAAACATGTAAAAGGTGTTCAAAATGGGCTGAAAGTGGGCTCACACGTCGAAAGGGGCCGTACACCCCTCCATGCATCGGTAGGGAGCTATACGCACTAGAACGTGCTGGCAAGGGGCAACATGATGGCACGTGGCAGAAAGCTTCGAGCCACGTGGCACCTGCACTTGCCACATGTCACTGGCTGGTCAATGCTCGGGGCCTCCTTGAGCGATTGCCGAATTGTCGTGAACAGTGACTAGAATAGCCATGAGCATATTACGGCGCGGTAACCACCAGTGAGGTAATGATCGCTAACGACGTTGGCGTATTTCGTCAAATTGACTTAACTAAATAATCTAATAGTGATAGCATATTCTGTCAAGTTGACGATAGTAACGAAGTTTTAACAGTCATTAACGGTGTTGTTGTAGATCGTCTTGGAGTTAACGAAATATGCTAACAACGTTGGTATATTGCGTTAACTGTGGCGGTCGTCGGCTGGACTTTGGAAATATTGGCCTGAAATCATTTTCGAGTTCGATTCCTGTTATTTTTATCCCATTTGACTCAAAATTCAACAAGGAGTCTAGAAATCTAGCTTTTGAAGTTTGAAAAGCGATGAAAGGGCCTGAAATTGGCCGAAAAAATCCAGAATTTGCCGCAATCCGATTTTCTTCGTTCTCCCTCAATTTATGCCATACACCAAACATTATCTACTAAACACAAGGAATCCAGGTGGTATAAGTTTCACGGTAAAATCTAGGTTGAATTGGCCAAAAAATGGCTTGAAATTTTCAAAGTCGTCGTCAATTTTTGCCTTGTTTCTCACGCTACGGTGGTCGTCGAGGTTGGGGATTTCTACGGTTGAATTTGTCTCATTGAAAGGAAGAGAATAATTATAGTGGCAAGGTCTGGTTAGGCCGGAGTTGGTGGCAGTGGTGGCTAGCCTCGACTAGAGAGAGAGACAGACAGACAGACTCACCAAAAGCTGAATCATCGGTAAGAACAAGGTTATCAACAGATTCAGTAGTTCTCTGTAACATGGTAAAACTCTCCCAAAAGAATTGTTTGAGTTGATCCTGTTATTCCCTTCAATTAGCAAATCTAGTCTCATTTAATAAATCTGGTAAGAATTAGAATAGTAGTGTATCCAAACAACCATAAAGGTATTGTAGTATTTAAATAACTTCTTTAATTAGTGACTTTTCATATTTGATGAATTCTGTGTAATGTTTTTATAACCAAAATGAGTGTTTGTGTAAGATCTAAAATCTGAAGGGATGCTTGTGAAAACTCAAAAACGTAAGAGGGTATTTGTATAAATAACTCAAATAATAAAGATAAAAATTGAAATCCCAATATTAATGAGAGGAGGTTAGAGATGATTTGACTTTAGAACGGCAAGCAATGCCACCATTCATGCTACTATTGATAGGCCACCACACACTCTATATAACAAATACTCAATATTCTCTGGGTGTGAAAGAAGAAAAAAATCTTTCTTTTGACTTTACTATTAAACCCTGAAAAATACGAGGGCTTACATTATTGACAGATGAGTTATATTAAACATGAAGGGCTGTCTATTATATATGAATAGAAAAATAAATAAAAATCAAGGATTGTCAACACAATCTGTGGTACCAAATTATTTTCCAATACCATGCGCATTGCATCATACAATCTTTGCCTACCTAATATAAAGCAAACCATGGTGCCTACCACGACAATGGATTTTCTGTAGAGGAAGAAATGCTAACAAAATTATCCATGTCAATTATGATTTTAGTTTAAAAAAATTTCTTGAATTTGTCTCATTTAACATAAAAATATGAGATGATTACTAAATTGAATTCACATAAAAATTATTTTTTAAGAAAATCCGGTTAGCATCATTGTGTAGTTTATTTTAGCATATGTGTATTACTTATAAATGAGCACTCGCAAAATGAGATATATATCAAACATATCATTCATTCATATTTAATACGTATATATAATAAATATATCATGTAACAATGTGTTCTCAATATATCGGAAAAAAATTTGTTACAACTATCTTCAGGCCTTTCACAATGAACTGCAAAAATTGAGTTTGATGCCTATTTATATGAATCAAACACCCACACCACATCGGAAATTTTGAGTTCTATAGAAGTGATTCCTATTTGTAAGAGAGCAAAAAAGAGGGAAACTTTTTGTACGTCATCTACCTACTTATTTTGAAACATTTATGTTTGTTTTCATAAACGAAGACATTATTGTTAGAGCTGACGTTTCTTTTAGAAGGGCGAAATCAAAATATAGTGTCGAACAAGTAGGTGCAACTGTCGAGTTCTATAGCAGTGAACTCAATGGAGTCAGTTATAGTTATCATGGTATTATATTGCTCTCATGAGTTTTTTTTTTATAGGTAGTGTGTCATATCATTTATATAGAAAGAAGAATAAATAAGATAATAATAATAAAGTGATCGATGACCAATGAAAAATAAGTTGGGTTCCGTAATTAATATATAAAACTCACATATATTACACTTACTATTTTAAAAATACTATTATTAATCAAAATCAAATTACATGATTTTTATATATAGAAATCAAACTTACTCAAATCACCATAAAAGGCATAGTAATGCACTATTAGTTGGTTGTAGCTTTCGTGGCCAATGACTAGAGACTATTATTATAGGTTTTCTTTTTAGTTATGGTATAATTCTCTCCTAACTTTTTTCTCATTTCAATACAAATTATATTAAGAAAGGAAATTAAATTCAAATATGCAATTTTCAATTTAAATAAATACTTTTAATCACCTATGAGTGGTTATTCAAAATTAAAAAGATCAGAAAAGGAGTTATAAGAAATCGTAAAAAGAATAATAAAAAAAAGACTGGTCGGAATAAATTGGTTATGAACCTTTCGTCACAAACAGATCATGTTTATTGTATATATCAACTGGTTTTAATGAATAATAATAATTGAGGGTCTGTGTATTAAACAATGTCTAATTGTAGCATCACATTCTCTGTATTTAGTTAGTCAACATCTGAAACACATAAGCCAATCAAAACTGTGAATTTAGATCTCATCAATGTAATTTGAGCTATGTAATATTCTTTTTATTTATACCACCATTTTAATCTATTTATTGTCGTTATACATATATCATAATCAAAATCATTCAATTCTTAATTTATCATTTCAAGATCATTTACGCAAAAAAAAAAAAAATTAACGAAATTGGAGATCATTTTAGACATTCATATGTATAAACTAAATGACAGTTTGACATTATGATCTTAATTGTTACTAAAATCATTGATTTATTTAATACGACCTAAAATCTTGTTGATTTTTTTACGGAGATAATCTTGAAATGATAATTTAGAGAATAATGATTATGATTATGATATATGTACAAAAATAATTCGATAAATTGAAAGGGTGGTACGAGAAGATACCCCCTGAATGTGATGCATCCCTTTTTTTTATAAGCAAATGAAGTTACATTTCATTGATTCATTCATAATGCCAAATACATTAAATAATATTTATGCTGATGAAGCTCTTACAAGCTTGTTAATAAAAATAAAAAACTTATGGATGATAAAGTTCGAAACCTTTGAAATCGATTGATTTGTCATGGTAGAGAAGAAAAACGGAAATACGCCTACATTCGTGTATACATACGTAGGTTTTGTGTTTGTTGTGTTACGGGGTAGGCAGAAAGATGACATGCTTAATTACTCACTTCTTAACCTAAACCCTAATCTTTTATTAATTAATATTTGAAAGCAACATTATAATTAATTACATCCAAAGGGGTGTTCTTAGGTTATCTTCAAAGGCCAAATGATTTGTCATGTTCTTAGGTTATCTTCTAGGACCATTGAACCGACTCTGAAATATGAATATGATATCAGAGTGGGTTGATTCATTGAGTCCGACCGAACCCCGAACTGAAAATAGCTTGAACTCAAAAATCCCCTTAATTGAATAGAACCGAATTGCTAGATAGTCCAAAATCCTGAATTGAAACCACAAAATAAATAAAGTGAACGATGTATAAATGGTTGCACGTGTGACCAATTATGTGTTAGTCACATATAAGGAGGAGTGTTGACTATTATAATCCCACATTGGAAACTTAGAGAAAATAAATAGAATAACTACTTTGGTGGCAAATGTGTATATTATCGGTGTTCTTAATTCTGGTCCATTATCCCAAAACCCACACATACTTATGTGGTTACAATGGAACTAGGAAATTCATAAGAAAGTCCCTCAAAAGATCGGATTAGGCGGCTCACATAGTTCTTGTATTTCTATCACCATTTTTTTTGCCCAAAACCCACACATACTTATGTGGTTACAATGGAACTAGGAAATTCATAAGAAAGTCCCTCAAAAGATCGGATTAGGCGGCTCACATAGTTCTTGTATTTCTATCACCATTTTTTTTGCCACAGGACCCGAGATGGAGAAAGAAGGTGTCAAAGGGCTTGGCGAATCCCACCGACCGAGCACCCTGAATGAATAAGAAATGGACATAATAGGGAATAAATTATTCTTATTCAACCGAGTTGGGATGCTAGTCGACTCGTGCGTGAGCAGCGGATCATGTACATTAAAATAATTAATTAATTTTTGTATCCCCCATGAAAACGAGAGTGTGGACAATATTAGTGTTGTTAGTTGTGGACTATTAGTCCGACTCTAAAATCTTCACGAGATGTGCTATTAGACTATTATGAGTTGGTTTTGTTCATTGCTATATATGTGTGATACTCATTTTTTTAATCGAATTAAAAATTAAATAAAATTTTATTCTTTTGCATCTTATTTTATCAACAATGAATATATTACTTTCTCAAACTACGCCTAAAATGGTTAAACGTGCTTCTCTTTCAAATTTATTAGCATTGACCAAATGTTACACTCGTTTTTGGGCAAACGTAGCCATATTCTTTAGACTCAAAATTCCATGGCAATGGTGTCAAGTAGACAAATTAAACAGAAGAAAAAAAGACTTGGCTGTCTAAGAGTGACCCCTTACCACTCCTTTTTCAGAACATTAACCTTAACCTTATCCCTAATAAATTTGGAAGCCAACCAAGTAGCCAACTATACCTTTCAAATTTTGTTAAGATCACAAGCACCACCTCATAATTAATGTCTCAAATGTGAGGAGAAAAATCTATGCTATCACTACAAGAAAATCAGTCTTGTCCGGCGAAAAGTGCTCGTCGAGCAAAGTTCAACGTTCGTTGGGTAACTTTAAACTCGGCGATTCATTGTCGGGCAACGTCCATCGGGCCACACCCGTCGGGCTTGAGGTTAGCTGGCGGGAACAGTAAATTCGTCGATCAATTTAAAGCTTGCCCGATGGATCCATGCGTCACAAATGAGTTGTCATGCAATCCAAAAGTCAACATAGTTTACCCGATGACAACATTTCACGGGGCAAACTTGTTAAGTAGCCCGACGAAATGATTATGCGTCGGGCAAAATGTTAATAATTAAAAAAAATTAATACTTTATTTAATTAAATAAATATATAATTAAAATAAAAATATTTAAAAAAAACAATTAAAAGAATAAAACAAATCAAATGAAAAAAAAAATATTTATAAAAATTAATGTTATATTTTTACATAATTAAAACTAAATATATGTTTTACATATTAAATTCTAGCTACTCGGCGACGGGTCTGGGTGGTCGGGATCCTGGGCGGGCTGTTGGGCCAGGGGCTGAGGCTGTGACAGAAGCTCATCCAGCCCACGCTCACCCAAGCGGTCAATCACCTTGGCGAGGGCGGTCTTGATTTGATCGTTTTGGACCTGGATCTGCGCGTTTTGAGCCTTGATCTCAGCATTTTCGGCATAGAGGGTATCGAAGTTTCTCTTGATCTCCGACATCTCCTCGTGATTGGCTCCTCAAGAAGAAATCGAAGAGTGACTGGAGACATCCCAAACTATCTCGTCGTCCGCCCTCGGACGATCTTCCCTGGACGCCTACTAAGTCGTCGCTCCAGGATGACGGTCGACCTCTCGGGATCCGGTAATTGCTGCTCCAACGACACATCGGGATGTTGTTGCGTGAGCTCAGTCTGTGTCTGCTGGACGTCTTGCACCATCTCCGCCTACAAATTCGAATAAATATCAATTAGAAATATATTATCAAATTAAAAATTAATGTTTAATTTGCAAAAAAAATAAACTTACGTGAATAGTGTCAGCCTCTTGGTTGTTCCGGCCAGCGTACACTTGCCCCCAGGCATCCACCTTCAGGAACATCGACCTAGCGATGCGCCGATCCTTCTGCCAGGCCGATAAGGATCACGACTCCCTGTGGTGGTTGAATTTTTTTGCTCCTCGGTTTAATGTGTTGGCAACCGATTTTCGTTGTTCATTAGTAAAAACAAAAATTATATTTTCAAATGAAAAATAACATAAAAAATAAATAAATAATTTAACTAGGTGAATAGTACGTACCAAACAGGTGGGGGACACAAAATGGTTGCACAACCACATCCACCCTGCCAGTTTCGGCCCATCCAACTTCTCTGGAGGATTTGCCCGAGCTTCCTCTGGGGAAGGCCAGCTCTTGTAGAACTTTTGGAGCTCGTACGTCCAGTTGGCGTACCGTAACTGCTATTGCTTTATCAGGTATTTACTGACGTCGGTGTCCTTCAGGTTGAACTCAAAATTGATATGCAATAAATTATTAATGTTATTATAATAATTAAAAAAAAAATTAATGTAAAAAGAGGGAGAAACATGTACTGATAAATCTCCCCAATAGTGTGTGATCTCCTCCGGGGGTTGGTTCCTAAAAGTATCCCCTATCATCAGGGACTTGGTGCGAAGAATCGAGCCAATGTCATGCACCACCAGGCTGTGGATTTTTACGGGCGCTGACCAAAGGCGAGGCACGTACACCACTGGGATCTTTGCATTCATTGTCCTGCAAATCCGCTGGGATGTCAAACCCCGGTTGATCACGTGCACGTTCACCGACTTTCCTGCAAATTCGATGAACATTTGTACAAAATATGAGTAACAAATGAAAATGGTTGTTTAAATAAACAAAATAATCAACTTACCCTTAGGGAGTGCTCCGACAACAGTCGCCGGATCGTCTGCCCTAGCGTCTTCCTGTGGGGGCTGGGGGTCGGTACGGGGTTCCCCCCGTTTCTTGTTGTGCTGTCGACGAGCCGATCGCGCACCGGGTCGCTGATCATCTGAGATCGGTGCCTGAACAAACGCCGCTGTTGAATCAACTAAGGCAGGGGCTGCCTCTTTCGCCACAAGGTCAACGGGATCAGGGCGGGGGCGTGCCCTAGATGTGATCAAGGTGTGATGCGACATCTACAATAAGAAATTTAAAATAATTAATATAATATTAACCAACACATTTTTAATTTAAAAAAAAACCAAACATTTTTAATATTAAATATTAAATTCACATAATAAAAACAAAACCACATGTGAAATTAACTAACATTTTTTAATTCGAATAATAAATAAATAAATAAAACAAATTTTTATTATTGAAAATTAGTAAATTGGTATCTAAAAACTAAAACCACCAAATTCTAATTTTTTAAAATAAAACCAACAAAAACCAAAATTAAACCTAAAATACTAATTAATCCAAACAAACTTAAACCTAAATTCCTAAACTCAAAATTCACAACATTATACCTAAATTTCTAAATCCAAATTTCGGGAATAAAATCAAACTTACAAATTAATCCAAACATACAATAATAATAATATCCAAAATCATAAAATTCACATATAAAAAATTTATAAAACTCACATATCCAAAATTTATAAAACTCACATATCCAAAATTCACATATCCTACACCATAACAAAAATTCACATAAATTTTTTTAAATTCAAATATCCAAAATTCATAAAATTCTCATATCCAAAATTCACATAAAATTCATATCCAAAATCATAACAAAACTCATATGCAAAATTCATAACCAATTTCAACATTATACCAAACATCAATATTTCAACAACTCTTCAACATTAACCCTAAATTCCTAAATCCAAACAAACTTAGTAATTAAACCAAATATTTATATTCCAATCCAATCCAAATTCACAATATTCAAGTAAAATTTCCCAATCTGCAAATTTGAGAAAAATGCACAATCTGCCAAAATCCAATCTAAATTTCAATTCCAGTTTCAATACAATTTCATAATATCCAAACCAAATTTCAATTGAAATTTCAATCCAAACTAGAATTAAAATATAAACAATCAAAATTAACAATAACCAATCCACGTTTAAAATAAAGAGAGAGGGAGAACGAATTCAACCTTGAGATTTTTGCCGATGAGAGAGAGATGCGGCGATCCGACCTAACCGCGGCGAGAGAGAGAAGGCGCGAGAGAGAGCTGCGGCAGCAGAGTACCCCGCGGAGTCCGAGTGAGAGAGAGCGAGAAAGGGAGGGAGTTGTATTGGACGCCAGTGACCACCACACAGAGGGCTGTTGTGTTGTAGAGAGATGGCGGTCGATCGGGAGAAAACTGGGAAAATGAAGAAGAAGGAAGAAGAAGAAGAGTCGGTCGCGATTTATCTGTCTGAATAACCTTGCTCGACGAACTCTACGTCGGGTAACAAAAAGTGGTGAATATTAGTCGGGTAACAGTTTCACATTCCGTTGGGCAAATATAACAGATAAGTTTGAGTTTTTACGAAAATTTTGGCGGAATTTTTAAAATTTTCGCAAAAAATAAAGTGTGATTTTTGTTTGCTTTTCCCGACGACGTGTGTATGGTTGGCCGACGACTGATTACATTTTGCCTGGCGAATACTGACCTTCGTCAGGCTAAGTTCTTATGTTGTTGAATTTATGACTGATCTAAAAACCAGGTCCAACGATTGAAATTTCAAGATCGGGACCGTTCAATCTTTGGTTTTACATGCGTAAAGCCCCATCGATCGTTATCGTCATGTTTTTCGAAGTTGATGTGCCTCGAATGTTAAGCTTGTGAATTTGATTGGGTTTTTCGTAGTTTTGGTTCAATTAAAATTCAAACGATGGAATTTCAAAAAATTGACTGTTCAATGGTTACTTTCAAGTCTGTAGACCTCACCTGTCAAAAATCTTGATGTTTTGAGGATTTCAAGCAGTCCAATTGTGAAGAAACGTTGTGTAACAGTTGAATCTTTGCACATCGTTACCTAATCCCGGGATTTCAAAATTAGGTATTTTTTCACGTAGGCGATCTATGAGTACCTACAATAAATGTGGACGGTTAGATCAGTCCATTTCAATTTTTAAATTATTGAAAATCATAAAACAAGCATATTCATCAAGGAGTTTAAACAGTTGAAGGAAACTTCAATACATTTTGCGAAGTTTTGGCTATAGATATTCAAACGATTGGATTTGACCGATCTACCGTTTACTTTGTGGTTTTACGTGCCAAGATCTCGCCCGTCGAAAATCTTGATGTTTTTAGGATTTCAAGCCGTCCGATTGTGAAGAAACGCTGTGTAACCGTTGAATCATCGCGCACCGTTATCTAATCCCGGAATTTCAAAATTGGGTAATTTTTCTCGCGGCGATCTATGAGTACCTACAATAAATGTGGACGGTTAGATCAGTCCGTTGTATTTCGTAAGTAATTTAAAAAAGGTGTTTAATAAATAAATGTAAATTGAATCTGGTATATATGACTCGGCGAAGCTAAATGAATATTCGTCGGGCAAATACTTCAAGTTTCGGCAATCGCCGGCCGAATAGAGAAACAGGTGATGATATTGGCAGACTTAGCCAGACGGATTTAGAAGTATATTCGTCGGGCAAATACTTAAAGTTTCGGTAACCGCCGGCTGAACAGAGAAATAGGTGATGCTATTGGCTGCCTTTGCCCGACGAATTTACAAGTATATTCGTTAGGCAAATATTATTTCCCATTTTTCCCAAAATTCTATACACTATTTTATCAAGTACGATGAAATGTCGGAAATCTGAATCAAGGATGAGGACATCAAAGTTTGTAACTTTAGTACATAAAAGATTAATTGAAACTTTTGTGAATGAAATCATAAAACATACATATAAATCACATTTATTGATTTGAAGATGTATATTACATATATAAAGGAAATTTCTAATTTACAATTTTCATTCGGTGTCGGATTCGCTCTCCCCCCCTCCCAATCATGCTCGTCATCCGAGATATGCACAGTACTTGATTCCTCATAATCACTTTCAATTTGTTCTACTTCCCCGAGATCAATAAAAATGTCATCAATCGCGATTGGTGGGATGATGTCCTTGGTCCGTACTCCATCCTCGTTTGGGGTGGATGCCGAGGAATTCACCTGGTAAACGATTAGGTCATCGTCTGTTTCCCCATCTTCTTCATGCTATTGGTCATCCAAGTCCCAAATATTTCTATGATTCACCATCTCAGCTACTCTCCAACCAGCACCCGCTTTTGGATCATCCACATAGAATACTTGTTTGGCCGTACTAGAGAGGATAAAGGGATCACTCTCAAACCAACGGGTGTTTGTGTTGACAGAGGTACATAACTGATCTTTAATGACACTACCTGGGATACTTGGGTTCGTATCAAACCAATGACACTTGAACAAGACGAATTCCTTGCGGTCTGCTTATAATACTTTAATCACACTTAACAATCTGCCGTAGAACCCCGTATCAGCATTTTTCCCATCCCCCGGCACGAAGACCC
This sequence comes from Oemleria cerasiformis, assembly GCA_037349345.1. Lineage (NCBI taxonomy): Eukaryota > Viridiplantae > Streptophyta > Magnoliopsida > Rosales > Rosaceae > Oemleria > Oemleria cerasiformis. The sequence goes on along the minus strand of JAZGTL010000003.1, from coordinate 10,555,703 downwards.
CGTTGTTTTACGTAGGCAATTTGTCGCCTTGTTCTGTGCACACGAACTTAACTCTGTTAACGTGACAACTAGCATATGTTTCTCCTCGAAATGGGCCAATGGCCAGCTGCATTACTTCTTTATTGAAATTTGGCGAGTTGTCATCCTTCAACTGTGCCATATGGTAAGATACACACAAGAAATGAAATTGGTAAACTTGAAAACTATTTAAGAAATTGAGACATTAAAATTTGTGACTTACATGCTCGGAAAACCAACGTGGAAACATTTGTTTGTCCATTTCTTCCCAATTCGAAAGAAATTGGGCCTTCATCAACGCGCTCGTGGAAGGGCCAGACTTCGTCACAGTGTTTCAGTATGAACTAATGAGCCACCTCCATGTCGTTATTGGTGAACGGCTCCAAGATTGGACTAGGTGCCGAATGGTCGTGTGAATTGGGCAAATACAGATAGGGTCTCTAGACGTTGACCACCGTCGTCGTTATGCGAGGCCCTATTGAAAGAAGTTTCAACATTCCGAAGGTACATTGCACAAAATGTCAGTGCCTCCTTTGCAATGTACACCTCCGCTATAGAGCCTTCGGGACGTGTCTTGTTCCGAATGTACTGCTTCTACGTACCTCACATTCTGCAAGTAAATAAACATTATGATTCACATATATACATGAAACTAAGGAAATATTATCAAACAACATGAATAAGTTATACCTCTCGATTGGATACATCCAACGATAATGCACCGGGCCAGCTAGCTTTGCCTCATCCGGCAGATGTATTAGTAGGTGCACCATTACATCAAATAATGCAGGTGGATATATTTGCTCTAGTCGACACATGATGTAGACAATATCCTCCTTATTCCTTCGAGGTCCGCCTTTACCAATGATCTGGAATATAGCATCTGGAAGAATTAAGACAAATAAACTATCGCCTTAACAACACCAGGCTCCAAGAAGGGCCAAATACCAATCGAAATGAGTTGTTGTAGCAAAATATGATAGTCATGGCTCTTCATACCAGACATGGTCCCACCGTCGATGCTAACGTTTCGGGATATGTTGTCGGTGTACCCATAAGGAAATTTCACACCCTACAACCACATCAGGAATTTTTTCTTATTCTCCGGCATAAATGTATAACTTGGATGAGCCATGATGTATTTGCCATTTACAACTTTTGGCCATAAATTAGGCCGAATCCCTATTTCTTGCATACCCGGATGAGTCTTTTTTGTGTCCTTTGACTTGCCTTCAATGGGTAAAGTCGTTCCCACAACACTCTCGGCAACATTCTTCTCGATGTGCATAGGATCCGCGATGTATCTGATTTTCAATTTCGACCAATACGCCAACCGGAAGAATATGCTTTTTTTCGTCCAATTTTCCTGTTCAGCTGGTTTCGGTCCTCGTGTGACGAAGTAATGTATACTGTTCAATTTGGACAATATCTCATGACCGGACCTTTCCCTTGGTCGAGCTTGTAACTCTGATTTGCCATCAAAAGAGTCAAATTGCATTCGCCATCGGTGATTCCATGGCAGAAACCTTCTCGCACCCAAGTAGCATACCTTCGATGCTTGCCAAAAGGACATTATGTCTGGTCCACATGTCGGGCAAGCAAATAGCCCTTGGTACTCCATCCCGACAACATACCATAATCTGAAAAATCATTAATTGTCCATATTACGGCTGCTCGTAGAGTGAACATTTCTTTACTACACTTGTCGTATGTTCAGACACCATTTTCCCACAGATCCACAAGCTCGTCAATCAACGGTCACAAATACACATTGATGGAATTACTCGGCGATTTGGGCCCCGATATCAAAGTACTGAGGATTGTGAATTCTTTCTTCATGCATCTCCAATGAGGCAAGTTATACGGAACCATAACCACCGGCCAAGTGCTATAGGGCTTTGCAAAACTCCCAAACGGATTAAACTCGTCAGTAACGAGCCCTAATATGACATTTCTTGGCTCCGCGGCAAACTCGGGATACATCTTATCAAATTCCTTCCAAGCCTCTCCATCGGCCGGATGCCTATATACTTCATTATCAATGCGTTCATCCTTGTGCCACCTCATATCATGGGCTGTGCGGGATGACATGTAGAATCTTTGTAACCTTGGATTTAGTGGAAAATAATGCAACACCTTGTTCGGAATCTTGTTCTTTTGAAACCTAGGCTCATTGCAGACGGGACATTTGTCAAGCTGCTCGAATTCACCGTAAAATAATGCACAGTTGTTCTTGCATTCATGGATCTTGATATACCCTAAATCGAGGGCCTTCAACAGCTTTTTCGAGCTATAATGATCTTTAGGCAGACGGTTGTCTTCAGGAAGCATTCAGATGATGATGTCCATCATGTGATCAAAATGCTTGTTCGTTTGATTATACTCAACTTTCATGTGCATAAACTCCACAACTGCCCCTAGAACCAAAAAGGATTTACAACCGGGGTACAATTCGCGTTGAACTTCTTTCAACAATCTTTCATAATGGAGCTCAGAGTCTTCGGGTTGCAACCTGAGCGCCTCATCATCCATATCATCCGATGCGGGAGGAAAAATATCGATTAATAACTCAACGACTTGATCATTATCACATCGCCCATCCAAAGCACTTTCATCCCGACGGGTCCCGGGAACCGAAGATGTCGATGCGAAAAATATTTCTTCACCGTGATAGATCTAATTAGTATAGTTATGTACGATCTCATTCCATTCCAGATGAGTTTGGACCCCATTCAACAGCATCCAATTGCAATTGTTACATTTACGGCATGGACACCTGATACGTCTTTCATCACTGTAATGACTACGTGCAAAGGCAATGAAGCTGTCGATCCCATCCAAATATTGATAAGAAGATCTATCCAACATATGCATCCATCCTTTGTCCATTGTGCTTGCTTTCACAACATAGAGCCAACGTAAGTAATTGAGTTAACATTGTCCCGTAATTAGAACAAGTTAAAATCAAAAGTAGCACGTCTCCTTATGCCTCCGCTGATTTGGCCCTATCCTATTCGAGGGTGTACGTTATGTGCTGTGTAGTTTGCCACTTGCGAGGCTAAGTTTCGATCGAGGAAAATTTTGACAGCATCTCCCTACAGTTCCCCAAATGCACGATATTATAAACAAATATCTAGTATGCATTCAGAGAACATTGAGGGGATACAAACCGAATTTCCCACAATCAAAACCTCACCTCGTAGACCGCCAACTACACAACACCTAGTTGCGCACCCCCAAACTGTCCGAATAAATGGACAATTCAAGAGTTAGTCAATCAACCCAATTCACTGACTCTCAAAAGGGTCTAAGATTTTTCATTGAATTTCATTATACGAAATTAATCAACTCGTTTAACTTCGCATAAACAGTTATAAAATATGAACATATTTCATTCCGTCGGAACTACATAAAGCGCTTTACAAAAAATATCACAACAAATTCACAAATACAAACATATATTAATTATGCATAAAACAGAGTTTACAATTTAATAATTTCCGTACATATTTTCTATTTTCCTTACATATTTTCGGATTTCCTAACATTTTTTCTAATTTCAATAATTTCATTACATATTTTTTATTTTCCTATTTTCCTAAAATATTTTCTAATTTCCTAATTTCCTAACATATTTTCTATTCCCCTTATTTCATAACATATTTTCTATTTTCATATTTTCCTAACAAATTTTCTAATTTCCTAAACATTCTAAACAATTTCTAATTTCCGTACATATTTTCTATTTTCCTATTTTCCTAACATATTTTCTAATTTCCTAACATATTTTCTAATTTCAATAATTTCATTACATATTTTTTATTTTCCTATAATATTTTCTAATTTCCTAACATATTTTCTATTTCCCTATTTTCCTAACATATTTTCTAATTTCCTAACATATTTTCTAATTTCAATAATTTCATTACATATTTTTTATTTTCCTATTTTCCTAAAATAGTTTCTAATTTCATAACATATTTTCTATTTTCATATTTTCCTAACAAATTTTCTAATTTCCTAAACATTCTAAACACTTTCTAATTTCCGTACATATGTTCTATTTTCCTAACATATTTTCTAATTTCCTAACATATTTTCTAATTTCAATAATTTCATTACATATTTTTTATTTTCCTAAAATATTTTCTAATTTCCTAACATATTTTCTATTTCCCTATTTTCCTAATATATTTTCTAATTTCCTAACTTATTTTCTAATTTCAATAATTTCATTACATATTTTTTATTTTCCTATTTTCCTAAAATATTTTCTAATTTCCTAATTTCCTAACATATTTTCTATTTCCCTAATTTCATAACATATTTTCTATTTTCATATTTTCCTAACAAATTTTCTAATTTCCTAAACATTCTAAACAATTTCTAATTTCCGTACATATTTTCTATTTTCCTAACATATTTTCTAATTTCCGTACATATTTTTTAATTTTAATAATTTCATTACATATTTTTTATTTTCCTATTTTCCTAAAATATTTTCTAATTTCCTAACATATTTTCTAATTTCAATAATTTCATTACATATTTTTAGTTTTCCTAAAATTTGTTCTAATTTCCTAATTCCTAACATATTTTCTATTTTCATATTTTCCTAACAAATTTTCTAATTTCTAATTTCCACAAGTTCTAAACAATTTCTACACATTTTCCACAATAAATACACAATTTCCTTACATAATTATATCCAAAATTCTTAACAAAATTAAATTGAGAGGCAAACACACATACCTTTTTATAAGTATTCCTTCAAATCAACCACAAAATTCCTAAAACACAAAACTTAATTAATTTCCAATCAAAAATCAAAATTTTAAAACAAAAAAAAAATAAACTCAAACCTTCAAAATTGATATTGTTGATTGAGAGAAAAAGAGATTTGATTGATAGTGAAAATGGTGATGAGATGATGAAGCTAGAGAGAGAGAGAGTGAGAAAGAGAGAGGCGGGACTGAGATTGTGAAGCAGAGAGAAATGAGCGGCTGAGTTATTTAGTGTGTTTAGACTTTTGCCTGACGAAGTATATTCGCAGGGCAAAGTTTAATGATTCGTTGGGCAAAATTCAGTCAACGCCAAGTGTTACCCGATGACTGATATTCGTCGTCATATCTAATCTTACTCGACGAGAAGAACAACTCGTCGGGCAAACCCTTATTATTTTACGCGCTAACAATTTTGTTATTCCCGCCAACACCTTACATGACGAGCCTTCGGATTCGTCAGGCAAACTATATTTATGCGGCAAAAAAGATTTTATCGGATAAAAATTTGTTAGACAACTTCAAATTTCTTGTAGGGTATGATATGATGAGTGGTCTCAATCATTTATAGTGATTTCATGTAATGAATGAATTGATTATGTAGCTTATTAGTCAAATAGGGCTTCAATTTACACCCTATAAATCAATTAATCCCATTATACCCCTAATTTAATTAGTTTGCAGATAATTTGTCCCGTTTTCTCTGAGTTTGTCAACTTTCTGGTTGGTGTCCTGATATGAAAGGGTATTTTGGTCATTTAAGTCAACGGTTCAATGACCGATATTGAGTGCCACGTGTGACAAGTGGGCACATGAGTGAAAGATCTTAATTTTGACCGTCTCTTCGTGGGCGTCGATGGCATCCAATTCCTGTCTTTCTCCTCTTTTTCCATCTGAATTCTTGTCACTTTTAACTACTTTTGACATGTCTAGTGACAAGTTAAGCTGAACCGAAGTTTTTCTTACAAATGTAGTGGAAAACGGTAGAGGTGAAGGCTAAGTTGGACTGAGGTAAAGGTTTCATTGTTTTTTCTAAACAAAATTTGATTTTTAAATTATTCATTTGAGATACAAAGAGTAAATTTCAGGTCAAATTTGTCCAAAAACAAAATTGGAAGAGCCAGTTGTTGCTATATAAGAGTTTCTAAACAATTTATGGTCAAATTTATCGAAAAATAAAATTGGAAGAGTATGTTGCAGATGCTATATAAGAGTTTTTAGACAAATTTTAACCTCTCTATTTGAGATACAGAGAGCATTAATTGTTATAGCATTAAAAAATAACTAACTACTGATAATTTTTAAATAATTTAAAATTAAATTTTAACAAATATATAGAGAGTCCGCTAAAATGTTGAATAAACTAAAAACGTGACAGTTGCTTTCATGCAAGGTTTTTTATATTTCAGGAAACAAAAGCAACCAATAAAAATATGATTTTGAGTTTCATCGTCGATGGTGGTCTTTTGAGCCTTGTTATTGGTTGATGACAAAGCTCCCTATAGTCGACAGAGACCTAGGCCTAGGCCAGGCCTTGTTGCTGTTGGTGGACACTAGCAATGGCTGATGACAAAGCAGTGGCTGAGTTTTTGGCAGGAGACAACGTCACTTGGAAACTGCACTAAATCTATCTATAAATCTATCTCTCTGATGTCCTCCTTTGGCCACTTGTGTCCAAGATCATGATATGATATGATATATATCTCCCTCTTTATTGGCCTATGGGGAATTGGGGATTCGAATCTGGTGCCAAATTAGCAGGCTTTGTTCAATTCTATGGCATTGGATTTGGTCGGTTGATACTTTATTACAAGAACCCTCAACGCCATTGGGTGCTTACCATTTCCAATACTAGTTGTCTGTCTCCAATATTACTTCTCCTTATGGAATATATTCCATTGGAAATGATATACACACCCAGTTATTATATCAAAGAGCTTTTATTTTTGAGAGAATATATTCTATGGTACTCAAATATATACAGTAGCCATAGATTCCCTGATGAATGAGGAAAGTAATAGAGATTTGAGCATTTTCCTTTCGAAGGCAAAACAGACATGCATGTTGGAAACAAAGGTATATAGACTTTACTATAGGACGCTCCTACTTCAAGTTGAAGATATAATACATACAATGCATTTGGGTTGCTCACACGTGTCATTCTATGAGTAGCTAGCTTTTGGCCATATTCCATGTTCACATGATGAGTTTATATGCTTCATAGTCGAGAGAGTATGGTATGGGTACGTAGTTCTCCAATTATATTCCAATCAATAAGTATGTTTAGAAATGAAATGTTCACTAATATTGGGCTTCCTTTAGCTTTCATTATTTGCACACCTAATTTTTTTCGTGTTAGAGCTTGTGTTGGGGTATAAACTTGGGTTCCTAATTTGATGGGTCTGTGTTTTTTTTTGGTTGTTGAAATTGGTTCAACGATTTCGTCGGATGATTTTCCATATGTGCTTTCTTAAAGATTCCCCCTTTGGATTTTATTGGTTATGCATTTCATAGAGCTGCGTGACTTATATTATAATCAATAGTAATGACCGAGTTTGGAGAAGTAATTGTTTTCAGTCACCCCATTGTTTGTGAAATCTAGGGCTTTAAATCTTCGAAATAACTGTTAGAGGACAATGGAGATTAATTTGTCATGTTATTTAATTGATTGAAATGGGATTTATAAGGGGGATTGAGATCCGGATGCTACTCTCTCTCTCTCTCTCTCTCTCAAGGTGCTCACTGTTATAAGTTCTTCAGAGGGAGATTTCTTCAGCTTGAGCAAACCCTAAACGGCAACTATGGCAAAAAGGGCGGGGGAAGAGAACGACAATGATAGGGTTTTTGGGTTTTTTATTTTATTTTTTAATATAATTTCAAAATGGAAAACAAATATTAAATTCACGTATAGAAGAATAAACTTGTGTCAAATTTTAAATGAGAGTACCATGAGCTGCCGTGGTGGTCCAATACCACCTAATTAATAATAATGGGCAAAAGAAACGTTGGTGATTAACTGAGGTTTTTTTTTTTGCCATAACCTTTCAAGATTATAACTTTGGTTATTTATAACCATTAGTTATTTAGCTAAATGATTATTAACCATAACCATGACCATTAGTATACGATAAACTGCGAAAAATAATTATTATGTTCAATTTTTATTATTTCTATTTTTTTTAAAAGACTAAATAACTAAAATTAATATTTAACAAAAAAATAAAAAAACCAAAAATATAAAAATTGGTAGAAATGCAAGGGATAATCAACTATCTCGGATATCAAAAAAATTTATATCACCACGTAGAGCTCAATAAGTAGAACAACTTTAATACTTAGGTCGATAGCCAAAAATGGCCAAACTTATATTCCAATAAATTAATATGTTAGAGCATCCCAAATTACGTTCCGTATTTTACAGTTAAATTTTAACTAAAAGTATTAAAATGTTATTTTAAGAGCTCCCTAAAAACTTTTTACTCCAATTACCCTCCTTAATTTGTAGCATGAGAAACTTTTTCAAGAATAGTATTGTCTGGTGCAAGCAATACTGCTCCTGCTCCAGCCCTCCAGAGGTTTATAAATACCATTTTTAGCAAGTTATAAATATTAATATTATTAAATAATAACAAAAAGTAAAATATATATTTAAAATAATATTAAAATAGTAATTATTAAATATAAAATTCATGACAATAAATTTTAAGGAGTCACTAGGAGCTCCTTCTCCCTCTTCAAATTTAGGAACTCCTAGAGATTAAGTTAATTTAGTAGGTAGATAGATAATATGGTTGAAGTTGAATTTTTGAGCATTTTCTCTACAATTTAACTTAGGAGCTCATTTAGCTAGTCCATTGGGGATGCTCTTAGTTAACATCTCATCACATATTCCAATTAGTAGCCCCCTCAGTGTATGTGGTTAGTTTTTTTTTAATCAAAATTAATGATGACACACCCCAACCCGGAAAGTCCACGTGGACACCGAAATCGAGATATGCTAGCCGACAACAGAACAATGACGTCCAAATGACGAAAGACAAAAGTGAAAACTGTGCATTTTAGGAGGTCGAGTGAAGGGTAATTGGTAAAAACCAACTAGCAATTCAGCGGGATAGTGGAAGTACAAAGCATAGTACACGAATTGATGATCATAAGGTTAAGCAACTACCTGAGTTGCCCTGATTTCCCAACACACCCGAACAACCGGTGTGGATGCCAGAGCAGCAACTGCAAACTCCTCAATAAGCGTGAAGTACCACAACTACCTGAGGGGTTTAATTATATTTTTCAACCTATTGTTTTACACTGAAATAAATTGTTACGTCCGCTCACCCTTCTGTTACGTGGACTCTCCGGGTCGGGGTGTGTCAAATGAAATCTTCATTAAATGACAGCGGACAATAATATAATCATAGTGTCAATATCAAGTCTAAACAGACGATAAAACCAACAAGCTAACAAGCTAACAATCTAATACTAACGCCGACAAAAGCTGCACAAACAACCAAACAACCCAGATCACTTAATTTAAGCAAAATTCCAAACCAAGCCCATAGGACCCAAAACAAGAAAACTCTATAACATGAAGTAGCACTGCCGTCAAACCCACCACTTCTGACCTTAAAGAATTTGTAGAGCAAATGGTAGATTTGAGGAAAACTTGATCTCACAGCGATCCAATTGCGCATCAAAGCGAGTAAAGGTCATATACCGATGAACGAAGGTCCTAATATGACTACGGTAACAAAAAACAATGGAAAGATCTTAAGGCAAACTTCTCCATAAATAAGGTAGAATCAAATATAGGGAAAAAAGAGAAGTTTACAACACTATATTTGATTCTACCTTATTTCTGGAGAAGTTTGCCGCAAGATTACAAAAATGCCTTTACATGAATAGTCATATTAATTCAACTATTTACAACACTCCCCCTTGGATATTGCATGTAATAGTGTTGCTTAGCTGCGTGCCTATGTATTGCCTCGTTAAAACCTTGCCAGATAATGAAAACCTTGTGGGACAAAAACAACACTGGTCGAAGGAAAAATAGTGCAACGAGCGTGGATATGGAGTAGTCACATCAGAACCTCCAGAGGTAGATGAAGTCATCTCGTTTGGATCATGAACAGATAGTACGTCAATGGGAGTATGATGCATTGGAGTTGCTACACCAAAACCTTTCCCGGTAAACCAGTGGGAAAAACCCATGGTCGAAGGGAAAATATGAGCAAATGCATATGAGTCGAATCATGGCATCTTCAGGATGTAGTGTCATTGGGATGACCATGCCAAAGGTGTGCCTCATTAAAACCTAGCCAAATAACAAAACCCAATGGGACAAGTGTTGGTAGAAAAGTACAACAATAAATGTAATACAAATCTTAACAATTATAACCTAGCAGATGCACTAGTCAAAATATAGAATAGCAGTACAAGCAAGGGTCGATCCCACGAAGACTTGACTCAACGATGATGTTCAATTGATTAGATTTCCTGATGCTCAAGTTATCACATATTATGGTACTTGGACTCTTTAAAACAGAAAATAAAAGACACACACACACTAATTAGATATGCTTTGACACTTGGAATGCAGGAAACAAGTAAATAACAAAGGTTGTAATTAAATTAAAAGGTAAGTTAAGGCAGTCCCTATCCACACCTAACCCCAACGTTTTGTAGGTTGGTTTGCAAGTTTCAATTATCATGTTTACTTATTGGTCTAGTGCCCATGCAAGAGCCCTGTTAAGCCTACTCGCACACATTCATTCCTTCTTACTTTGTACGTTTAGGTCTCTTAAGCGCTCTAAACTTCTAGTCAATTATGTCATAAGTCTCTTAAGCTATTATAACACAAAAGAAAGCATTAAGCACAAAAGGAATTTAATGACACTACACTAACTAACCCTAGGAAGTGGAATGTAATCCTAGGAATTTCATGAGTTAAATTACAAGGCTATTGCTTATCGTAGCCTCTTGATGCAAGTCATCTATACTTCATGTAATCAAAATGGCCAATTCCAATAACACATAGAAATATCAATTTAACCAGTAAAGTAACACACCAAGATAAACACTGTAACGACCCGGACCAGAAATTAAATTAATTTGAGAATTGAACGATTTTACACTCGGTTTTGGATGGGTTCAGAAGTCACTTTTTGACTGGTAGTGCTTTTGGGAATTTTTCTTGGGTCGTTACGTAAGTCTCGAACTCACGAGTTCGTAGACAGGCGGCACGCGAAAAACGGAGACCCGGTGAGATCGTTATGGGTATAGAAGCTTCAAGGGTAGTTTGGTAATTTTGGAAAAGTTTGAACTATAAATAAGATATTTTTCTCTCTCCTAGATAGATTGGTCCATTCAGTCTCTCTTCTACTCGACACCCTCCCCGTGTGAACACCGAAGCCCCCTTTTCTCATCGGACGGATTTCGGTCCCACTTGACCGAAACCAAGGCCGGGAGGGCCTTCCCCGGGACCCAACGAGCATTTTGGGGTATTCATCGAAGAGGGAGCACCGTCGTAGATGACGGACGAATGAGGGAGGTGGACCGGATCTTCTTGGCCTTTTTCGGACCAAACCATGTACGATCTCGGAATTTTGAGCTCATATTCGGATTCCTGGTGAAAAGTAGATGACTTTACATGTGTGGATCACGAAAATCGGTGAAGAAATGAAGGAGTTGGAAGCTCGTCAAAAATGGCGATTTCCGGCGATTAATTTTCAATTTCCAGAGGGGCAGACGGCGGCGCAACCTTCTTCTCCGACTAGCCTCCGGCGACAGCAACGCTGGTCTTGTCGTCTTCTCCGGTGAGTCGTCGGTAATCAGTCGGGTCGAGTGGATCGGTCGGGTTGAGCGGACCGATCGGGTCAAGTGGATCGGTCTGGTCGAGTGGACCGATCGGGTTGAGTGAACCGAGTTGGGCTGGACCGAGACATACTGAGTTGGACCAGGTCAGTACGTGGGGATTGTAGTAGGTGCATGGGAGTGCGTGACGGTGCGTGGCCGGTACGTGGGAGTGCGTGATGGTGTGTGGGAGAGTGTGACGGCCCGTGGCTCGTGGGCCTACCTTCTACCAGCGCGTGGCGGCACGTGGAGCCAATTCCGAATCACGACGGCGCGTGTTTAAGGTTTTGGGATGTTCTGGATTTGATTTTGATGGTTTCGAGGTCATAGGAGTTCTTTTAGAGCCCCGGTTGGGCAATCCCAGCAGTAACGGTTGACCATGGAGCGGGTTTTGAGCTTGGGAGGTCAAAGTAGTTGGGTCACTAATGTGTCAAGAGTTCCTTGGGGCTAGAACGTCAACTATTTGGTATTTTATTCTCGCTGTGAACGGACTAGGGTTCCGGGATTGCATGGGTATGCATACTTCTAGGTATTTGGTTATACCATAGGATTCTCTAATGATTGGCGTGGAGGGTGTTTTTCTCTACTACATTGTTGAGGGTTCTCCGATTGGCGTTAGAGGGTCTGACTCCGCCAGATCGTCGAGGGGTTCTCCAATGTTGGCGTTCGAGGGATCTTTCTCTGCCATATCATTGAGGTCTAAGGTAGCTCTGGAGGAGCATGGATATCAAGTTATCACTCGGGGTGCTCTGGAGGAGCATGGATATCGAGTTATCACTCGGGGTGCTCTAGAGGAGCAGGGATATCGAGTTATCATTCGGGGTGCTCTGGAGGAGCAGGGATATCGAGTTTGACTCGAGGCGAGTCAGTGAGACTCAATTTAATCAAGTATGGTTCCTTCGTCATCTGGGTCAGTAGGTTGGTGCGGGCGGTGACCGAGAGTGACGAGTTAGGGACGGTTCTCAAGTGGTTGACCAATTAGTTGTCTTGTGATTCCAGTAGAGGTTTCAGCAGCGTTTGACCTACTGACATTTGGTGTCAGAGTGTGTTACTTCTTGGACAACCACTATTTCGAGGTCTCGTCTTTGACCTGTAAGTTATCTTGCGTCTGACAGGTAGGTGTGGTCAGTAAGTACAGAGGTTCTGTCAGAAACCCTATAAGGTTTACTGAATATATTTAAGGATCAAGGGTATTTCTGGTATTAAATTTTGAGGAAAAAGAGTTGTTAGACGGGATAAGGGATTTTCGCGGATTTCAAGCCGAAATTCGGGAAGGGTCCTTACAAACACAATCATCAAACCGACACAAAACCAAACTAAGAAGTTGCCATGGTTAGGGCTTCAAGATCAGCCCTAACTTAAAAGGAACTACTCAGTATTCATAATGAAAAACATAAACATGAATTGTATATAAAATATTTTGTGAAAGCGTGGTCGTCCAAAGCACTAGACAAAGCCCTCTTTTTATAGAGCAAAGGCAGACCTTGTCCTACAAGGAATCCAACTACTAATCCAAGTGACACTTGGAATCCTAATTCTAAGTAAAGACCATAAAGTGATTCCTTAGCTTTCAAGGACTAGAATTACATTTAAATCATTTAATTAAATAAAGCTAATCCTAAAAATATGGAAAAGAAGTGTGAAGGAAGTTGGCCATGGTGTGGACACAAGCTGTCATGGCTGGCCCGCGGTCTTCTCCCGGTCTTCCTACGCTCAGACGTTGGAAACTTAGAACTTGGCCCTAGGGATGTCTTCGTCGCGCCAAGGCGCACCTTAGCCCTTGAATAACTTCTACATTAATTAAGATCGTTATTATTTCTAATTGACTCCCAATTTTTCTCTCTCTTCATCGATCGTTGAAATATGTCTCCATCTTTTATGTTCTTCTTCAATTTCTATAATTTGTTTTCTCCTTCCTCATAATATTGGACTAAATTTTTATTGACTTTATTTTTAGTTTTTAGGATGTAGATTTCTACGAATTGGGTTGTTTCAAAGTTGTAAGATAATAAACTTTAATCTCAATAAACATACTACCAATTTTCTTTTACATTAAATCTCCTGTATAAATGAATAAATTGTTAGCAAACATAATAATGATGAAGAGTTCCATGAGTATCGAGCATATAAGAAGAGTTCCATGAGTATCGAGCATATAAGAAGAGTCATAATTAAAACATGAACGTAGAATATATGCCACCGATCCGCCCCTATATATATATATATATAAATTGTGTCCACATCCATAACATACATACTCAATTTTTTGGAAAATAAAAAACTGATAAGGTAGCAGAACGTTATAACGTCCATTACAGGAGAATACGTCTCCTTGTAATCAATCAAAGGGAGCTGAGAAAATCCTTGCGCCACTAAATAAGCTTTATATGTCACAATCTCTTTATTCTCATTATGTTTCCCTACAAATACCCCCTTAAATCCTACATGTTTAACATGGGGAGGTGTGGGAACGACATGCCCAAACACTTTCCTTTTTGTCAATGAATCTAATTCGACCTGTATTGCTTTTTTTCATTTTGGTAAGTCTTCTCTGGTGTTGTATCCCTTTCTTCTTCAATGAAATTTCATCCATTTGGTAAAAAAAAAATGTAAAATTTTAAATATAATGATAAAAAAATTTGAATTAATTTGAATATGCTGTGAGAATTGATAGTTTGTCATTATTTAGTTTAACGGTAGACTGACAACTTTCGATTTGCACATGAGTTGGGTTGTAAGTTTGGGACGATGAAACTCATTTTTTTTTTCTTGGGAATTATCTAATGATATGTTTAATTATTTTTTATACAACGAAATTGGACGTATCAAAAGGTAGATCAAGTATGCAAATGGCATTGCGCCTCATCATTTGGCCCATAAGCCCATGGGCTCATATGACCCACTATGCTCATTGAAGAAAAGCCCGGCTAGACCGATATTGTATGGGCCAAACTTGGGCTTGGGTGTTTAAACTTGAAATACCTGATAGGCCATGCCAGCTAAAGAAAAGCCCGGCTAGCCCATAAGTCATATATTTTCAAAATAATTCCATATATTTATTCTTCCAAAATAAAATGGGTTTAGGGTTGAGGATAACCATATACACCATCCAAAATAATTCCAAATTAAGTTCGGATTTTATAACCATATACATCAACAAAGATATATCCACTAAGTAACCATATATTTATTGTAATCATATACATCAATAAAGATATATTTTCAAATTAAGTTCAGACTATTGTAATCATATACATCAACAAAAATATATGCACTATGTAACCATATATTTATTGTAACCATATATATGAACAAAGATATATTTCCAAACTACAATAATTATATAATTCCAGACTTACAATAATTTTTTATTATTTTATTTTTTATTATACCAGAAATCTCCTGATGTGACCTTGCAATCTATACTTTCCCTTGTTCGCTGCCGTATTTCTACTTTGCAAGTCAAGCTTACGACGGCTAACCTAGCGGCTATTGCCTCGTGGAATGCTGTCTCAGGTTAGGTTATGTGTAATTTGATGTTTGTTGTATGTAATTATGCTATTAGCTTTTCTTTTCTAGTTTGGATGAGTGGCTGATGTGTGGTTAAGGATAGACAAAAAAATCGTGGTTACTGTAATAATTTATATTAAATTATGTGGTTATAGTTTAATCACTTATCTAAATTGTATAGTTATGGTTATAACCATTTAGATCCTCTTTTAAATGGTATGATTATGATTTTTAACCATTTATCCACTTAAACATAACCATTTAACCATATAATCATTTAACCATTAAACCATTAATTACATAACCATATAATTTTTTTTGGTCATATTTATTTAATCATTTATATAGTGTTGCTAATTAAAGTCATTTGAAAAAAAAAATTTTGAAAAACTTTTAAAAAAAAATTAACGAAACATAAAAAAAAAAAAAAAAATCAAACTCACTATAGGCCTGTGGGTGATCCACGACGCCAATTTTAGCAATATTAAGTCATTGTATTGTTGTTAAGTCATTGTATTAGTGTGTAGTATATAAAGTGAGTGTGAGGTCACTCAATCGTATTGAGATATTGATTGCATAATGAAAATTACCAAAGTTACTCTCAAAATGCTCTATCTTTTCCTTCTTGTATTTGACCAGTGAGTCTTCTTCTTCACCTTCATTGAGTTTTCTTTATTTTCCATTATTTTTCAATTACCTAACCTAAATTAAATATGTATCCATGATTTCTTTCATGGTATCAGAGCTTCTATAGCTTGTCGCTCTTGATCTTGTTCTTCCGTCTTTGACTTTTTGTTTCAATCTCCAAATTACCAAAGAATTTTTTTGCGATAGAAATTGGGTCCAAGTTTGTCCTAGAAATTCTCCATCTCGTTTCTTGATTTTTGAAATTGCCGCACTGTCGTATCTTCACCTTCGATCTGGTTTCTTGATTTCTGCACAGAAGAAATTGTGCAATTGAAATTTACCTTATTATCTGCGATTGCCTCTGCTTCGATCTTGTCTCTTGCGACGGTTTCGATTTCTCTGCTCAGCAATGCTCAGTCTTAGCTCTGCAATTTCAATTTCTACTACTTCGGTTCTTCGATTTCCTCAACTCTTCTAGTCTTCGAATCTTGCTGCTGCGATCTTCAATTTATGCGACAGCTTCTCGGCTTCTTTGATATGCGATGGCTTCGAATCTTGACTTCCAGACTGCTCAACTTCTGCAATTCTTGCTTTGGACTTCCAGTCTTCGATTCAGCTCTGAAGGATTTGTGCGATTGAAATTGATTTCTCAACTCAATCTCAGTTTTCCCTGCTCATCAGCGATTGCTTGCTACGATTTCTTCATCAGACATGTTCATCTTCGATTGCTTCGCTCTTGCACTTCTTCAGATATCTTCGAATCCTCGACTTGTGTCTCTGGCGTTCCTCTCTGTTCATCTGCATCATTCATCTTTTCGTTCAATTGGTACGAGTTTGACCTAATTTTCTGGTTCTTGAAATCGACTATGATTCTTCATCAGAATTGCTTTAGTGACTGCTTTGTTCTGCTCTCCTTCTTCGTATGTCTCTTCGACTGCGATGGTTTGGACTTCTCAGACTTCTTCGACCTTGAACTTCAGTTTTCTCAGTTTGACTTCTCAGCTAAGTTTTTCTTCATTGATCTTATTTTCCAGATTTCTCAATTGCACTTGTTCTTCGATCTTCAATTTCTATTTTCTGTATGGTATGGAGGTTCAGTCCTCGAGCTCGGGTTATTCCTAAATCTTCTTTCGTAACTGTATTCGATCTTGTTCCTTTCTTCTTTCGATTCCTCAATTTCTTGATTAAACACAGAAAATATTGTGAGCTTTTTCTTCTTCTTCGATCTTAATCTTGATTCTTTGTCAATTTGCTCTCACAATTGAATTTGATCTTCGATCTATGATTCTTCAAATTCTTCTATCGATCTTACTCTTGATTTTTGCTGCAATTCTCTCTCACAATTGAATTGTTCTTCTATCTCACCTTCTCTTTCGATTCTCTTTCTGCCTTCAATCTATCTGTTTTCCTATTGGGCTGAGTTCATTGTTGAATTGAGATGTATTGTTTGAGCTAATGTTATACTGCCTGTTTTGAGCTGATGAATTCTAGTCTGAGCTGTGAATATTGGTCTGAGCTGTGAATATTGGTGTGAGCTGCTATTGATATAAGTAGGTTATAATTTCTTATTTGAGTTGCTCTATTTCTGAGTTGTGCTGGTGGATTATTTTGAGTTAGCAGTCATGGTTCTAGTGTGCAGATTTTTCTGTTCAAAGCTGATTTTCTAGCATCATATTGTTGCTGTATTGATCTCATTGTTGCTATGGTATTGTGTCTCCAAAGTTGGATGATACTACTTCCATTTCTTGGAGTTCTAAGTTGGATTGTGCAGCAACTATTCACCTTCATTCCCAAGATCCATTGCTCACTGCTTGGTGATTGAGCTGATTGTGATGGTTCAGTTTGGGGTATCTGGATGGTGATGTTACTTGCCTATGCCTCTGCTCATCTGCTGAGAGGTTGTTGTTTCTCAGATTGTCTTGTGCTGTCCCAATCTCATGATGGAGCTTATCCACATGAGATTGAGGGGGGATGTTAGCAATATTAAGTCATTGTATTAGTGTGTAGTATATATAGGGAGTATGAGAGTTACTCAATTGTATTGAGATAGTGATTGCATAATGAAAATTACCAAACTGACTCTCAAAATGCTCTCTCTTTTCCTTCTTGTATTTGACCCGTGATTCTTGTTTTTCACCTTCATTGAGTTTTCTTTGTTTTCCATTGTTTTTCAATTACCTAACCTAAATTGAGTAAGGATCCATGATTTCTTTCAACTAGAGGGTCAACTCGACCTTTCCGGCCATTTCAGGCCACCTCAGGCGGTGATAATGGTAAAAAATAGAAATACTAAAAATTAAAAATTAAAAATATTTTCAAGGTGCACCACGGTTAACCATATATTAATAGTTAATCATCATTTAGCTAAATAACTAATGGTTATAAATAACTGCGGTTATAATCCTAAATGATTATGGCAAAAAAAAAAAACCACTGTTAATAACCATTTAACCATTTGACTATCCTTATGTGTATCTCCCATGTGCTGTTAGCTCTTCTGCTATGTTTGGGTGAGTGGCTGGTGTGTGGCCTCCCCTCTGCTTGCATGTTTTCTCTTGGTTGCCGCAGGATTTCCTGACGGCTTCCTCTGGGCTTTTGCCCTTTTATTTCTATTTGCTGACCAAATTTTTTTTTAATTTTTTTATAAGTATAAGGGACATTTTTTTTTATGTTCATAAAAAACCCATTTAAATTCGGCTCATCAAAAAATAAGCAAATTTCAGGTCCAAATTTGTGATCAAACACCCCATGAAATCATACGAATATAATTAACTAGTAAAAGTACGTTGTTAATTGATACCACTACCAGGTACATGTTCCCTTCCCCATACTCGAATTTTACATACTAAGTAAATATGCCATAAAATTTTGGCGGAAGATTTGATTGGAGTGACAAGAGGCAAAGATGTGAGAGTGTAGTTTTCTTAGGGTTAGACCTTAATGCAACAATAAAATAGAGAAGAAATAAATGTTCTTATTTTTCATTTAAAGATTTATTCCAATAAACGAAATATGGTACTTGCAAAAATTTTGGGTTAACTCCTCAAATGTTTTTAAAACTAATTCTCCGTCAATATTATCAATTTGATCCTTAATTTAAAGGATATGAGAGTCTCAATTACTGTCTTTTTGAAAGAAAAAAACTTAACAATAAAATTAAAGGGTTTATTTAAAAATAAAAAAACATGGCTCACCTGTCACCTTATTTTAACCTCTTCTTTTGTGGTTGGAAGAAAAAAACCTCATCTTTCGTAGATCCTCATTTTTTAACCCTGCAACTGTGAATGATCAGCTCAATTACTTACCCCATCATACAGGTACTCAATTTGTTGATAGTCCAAAAGATAAGGGCCCACGAAAGAGAAGGTGGGTTGGGTGGACACTAGAAATATTTACATGTATCCGGTATGTTTCTACTTTACGTATTTTCACATAATTGGACGATAAATTTTTTTGATAGGATATAATAATAAAAAGAATTCACATGTTACATTGTGAATGGAAGATAACACAACCAAGTAGTGTTCCAGGTACATGAAAATATCTCTCAGTGGACAAAATCTTAAGATGGAAACAAACATCAATTTTCTCTTTGCTTTTTGGTTTTTTGTTTTTTTTTTAAAAAATTTCCTATACTCATTTTGTTTTGTCATTAGTGCTATTGGTCCAAGTCCATCTTCACTTGTTGTCCAAAGAGCAAAATTATAGAAAAATTCGATCTCCAAGACTCCAACCACAGGTGAAATTTTTTTTTTGCCAACAAGGGTCGGTTGGTTTGTTATATCTTTCAAGTAGGAAGGCCTAAAGGCAAATTGCGTGGGACCTAGAAACTGCTGCGCAACAACTGTTTCTAACTCTCTTTCCTTTTTTTCAAATTTTTGGGCTCACAAATAGTAAGAAGCAACCTAAATCTCATCCAGTGGCGAAACTAGAATTTCACCTTAGGGGAGCCTCATTTCGCAATGATGTTGCATAACAAAGACATTAACTTATAATATTTGTTTTACAAAATCCTCTTAATCGATGATATTTCACCTTAGAGGGGGCCTCCTTTCGCAATAATGTTACAAAAAAAATTATATTAACTTAATAATATTTGTTTTACAAAATCCTCCTAATCGATGATATTTTAATCACTAGTTATTACATTCATGGTTATCTAAAATTAATTATTTGAAACTTTTTTAGAGTTTATTTGTTACACCTCATCCCAAATATATAAGCGGATATCGGGAATACTAAGTGTTGGTCGACACCTGAATGCTGAGTTCAGGTGACGAAAGCCCAACTAAAACGTTGCATTTTAGGAAGTGTAGTGATATGTAACTAGTAACACTAGTTTACCATATTACCGCGTCAGTGGACAACCCATAGCATAATTAAAATGTATGATGAACATAACTAAAGCATCGAATGCTTAACCGATTGTTACCTTGTTACACCCTCCATGGGTGGTGTCAGAGTTGTCATCACGTGATTCCCTCCTCGTACTCACGAACCTTCCTCTGCAGACCTGAGGGGCGTAAAACAGAAAGGTGAGTGGGTCTTAGTATTTCTCGATGAAACAACTAACTTATATAACATATATTAGTCCCATAATTACTAGCACACTGGGGTTTCTCAATCTTATAGATGCACACTAGAAGGTTTCACCTGTAACACCATCAAGGTGATCCCTGTACACACGTACAATCCATGTCATACTCACCATATATCCGGTACCGTTCATGACACCTTAGCATTTGGGTCATCACCTGTGGCATTATTTCATACTCAACAGTATAATCAATACACTAATCAAATAACCCTATAGGGCTAGCAACCATATAACACAATCACATAATGATTTACCAACTAACATTCATAATGAATTTTCATACGTTGAAGATGACACATCCACTCCCATGGATGACATGATTAGTAATACTTTGATACCGACGTCTCTCTGCAACGATATCGATCATATCCACGTCGCACTCGTGCGTACGGATCATATTGTTGTTAACCGGGTCACCGCCCACACCATACCCACTAACCTCGGAAGCGATTGTGCCCTCTCTGGCATCTCATTCTCGGATTACATCCGGTGAACACAATTATCATCTGTAGCGAACAACATCACACGGCTGTCACATCTCGATCATCGTCGTCAAATCATATCAGAGTCGGTAATATCCTCGGCTATTATAACACCGAAGCCGGCATGACCCTCGGCTAGCATGACATGTAAGCAGACATATCACTCGGCTATCATATCTTATCAGTCGGCATAATCCTCAGCTGGCATATCACATAAGCCGGCATAACCCTCGGCTATCATATCTCATTAGCCAGCAAAATCCTCAACTGGCATATCATATAAGTCGGCATAAACCTCGGCTATCATATCTCATCAGCTGACATAATCCTCGGCTGGCATATCAAATAAGCCGGCATAAGCCTCGGATATCATGTCTCATCAACCGGCATAATCCCCGGTAGGCATATCACACAAACCGACAAAACCCTCGGTTATCATATCTCATCAGCCGGCATAATCCTCGGCTGACATATCACATTAGCCGGCATAATCCTCAACTATCATATCTCATCAACCGGCATGACCCTAGGCTGGCATCAAGACTTAATCATTATAATAGGTATCCTAAAGGCACTCTAGTCGCATGAGTCATGCGCACGTGAAAGGACTGGGTGTCTTCACTCATACCATGATCACATGAAGGACTGGGTGCAAGCACCATCACCACAAGTCTCCCAAGGAGCTCTGGGACCACATAGACTCATAAGAGCTTGGGGATAGGACTGACGCTGTTTAACTAGTATAGAGCGAGCGCAGGTGAACAATCACGTGGAGGACTGGTCTGTGGCCTACAGACAAGTACGACACCAGTGACCACCATCAGGGTATAGCATAACTCGACACTGACATACGACTAAACAGGACTTGACAAGACTCCACAGGACTCATACATGACACATGACACATGCACTACGTCGGCATAACTCCTCGGTAATAGTATCTCGACTCTGACTTATGTGCTAGGCCGGCATGACTCCTCAGTGATAGCATCTCAACTCTGACTCATATGCTAGGCCGGCATGACTCCTCGGCAATAGCATCTCAATCGTATACCCAATCTATCTCGATCATAAAAATCTTCATATTATTCGTTTCATGTCGATATCCGCCCTTACTCGCGGTTCGAATATCTTAACTCGTATCTCATAATCAAACCTCGAGATATTCCCTATAGTATTAGTTTATACTCATTACGGAGTATTTACCTTTCATCGATATTATAACTATATCTCGGAATCTTTCCTCGAGATCTTTCACTATTATATTAGTTTATACTTATTATGGAGTATATACCTTTCATCGATATTATAACTGTATCTCGGAATCTATCCTCTAGATATTTCATTATAATATTGGTTTATATTCATTGCGGTGTATTTACCTTTCATCGATATTATAACTATATCTCAGAATCTATCCTCAAGATTTTTCACTATAATATTAGTTTATACTCATTACAGAGTATTTACCTTTCAATGATACTATAACTATATATCGGAATCTATCATCGAGATCTTTCACTATAATATTAGTTTATACTCATGACGGAGTATTCTACCCTTCGTAGGGTTCACCATCCTCAATAACATAATCACATAATGCCGGGACTTAACGTTAACCCTTGGCATATTCTATACCTCCTATCATTATCATGCATCACCATAATCCTCATATGCAATTCACTATAATTCATCTAAATTCCATAAGCATACGCATAAGCAAATAAGCATTCCAAACTATCCAGTTTATATTTACTCAATTTATATTCTCATCATCAAATATGCAATCATATATGTATGAGTTTAGGGAAGAGTTCCACTCAGAATACGTCGGGGAGAACTCACCCGACCGAATCCACTATTGCACATACTTAGAGGCATTCGCTCCCGGAAGTCCTTACGAGCTTCGTCTCGACGCATTCAGCCATTCAAACTCTCCAACATCATAATGCCTCACAAACAAGATAACTAATATTAATAATTGTTTATCTAAACTATTAGATTTAATTATCTATTCCCGGAAGTTCACTCGCTCCCTAAAACACTTTTAAAGCGACTAAAACTATCCCAAACAGCACCCAAAAGAACTCCAATGAACCTGAAACCTCTGCCATCGGCTCCGGAACATCGAGTTACATACAACAAGAGTTACCGGGAGCCGGTCACGCGCCTGCTACAGTGTTAACGCGACTGGACCGGTCCAACCCGATCCGGCTCGACCTGACCCGATCCAACTCGACCGGTTCACTCGACTCGACCGGTTCACCCGACTCGACCGGTTACCGGTGACTCGCCGGAGAAGACGACCGGACGGCCTCGCCGTCGCCGGAGGCTGGCCGGAGAAGATGACCGGACCGCCACCTCCGCCGCCGTCTGGTTCGCCGGAATCCCCCATTTCCGGCCGAACTTCAAGGTTTTCTAATTTCTTCATTTCTTAACCGTTTTTCACGATCTACACATGTAAATTCATCTACTTTTCACCAGGAATCCAAATATGAGGTCAAAGTTCTGAGATCGTACCTGGTTTGGCCGGAAAACGGCCGAGAATGTTCGGTTCACCTCCCTCCTCCGTCCGTCGCCTACGGCGGTGCTCCCGCTCCAAGAACTACCCCAAAATGCTCGTGGGGTCCCGGGGAAGATCCTCCCGACCTTGGTTTTGTTCGAATCGGACCGGAATCCCTCCGATGAATATGGCCTTCGGTGTTCGCACGGGGAGGGATCGGATAGGACCGAGACTGCATCAACCAATCTCCCGAGGAGAGAGAAAAATATCTGTTATATAATTCCAACATTTCCAAAATTACCAAACTGCCCCTGCAGCTTCTAGACCCGTAACGAACTCATCGGATCTCCGTTTTCAGCGTGCCGCCTGTCTACGAACTCGTGAGTTCGAGACCTACGCAACAACCCAAGAAAAATTCCCAAAAGTATTACCAGTCAAAAAGTGACTCCCGAACCCATCCAAAACTGAGGGTAAAATTGTCCAATTCTCAAAAATAATTTAATTTCTGGTCCGGGTCGTTACAATCTACCCCCCTTACAGAAATTTCGTCCCCGAAATTTTCCTAACACAGGTTAAAGAACCAACCTCCTATTCAGTTCAAGTGTGTGGTTTGCATCTTGTTAAACTCCTCGGATGCATCTTGTTAACATAATTCCTCAAATAATTTGCACACAAGTGTGCGGTCTGCAGGAAGTTAACCTAAAGCTCTGATACCACTTGTAAGGACCTTTCCCGAATTTTTCCTCGAAACCCGGAAAGAACCCTTATCTCGTCTGACAGCTCTTTTACCTCAACATTTAATTACCATAAAATACCCTTTATTCTTAAATAATTTTTATTAAACTTTACATGGTTCCCAACAGAATCTCTGTACTTACTGATCACTCCTACTGTCAGACGCAGGATAAAATACCGGTCAAAACCAAAACCTCGGAATAGTGGTGGTTCAAATAGAAATACTTTCTGATACCAAAAGTCAGTAGTCAGACATTGCTGACATCTCTACTGGAAAACCACAGGACAACAAACTAGTGAACCAATAATAATTCGTCCATCTGGGTCACCGCCCACACCAACCCACTGACCCGGATGACGACGTATTTTCATATGTTGATTAGGCCCATAACAATTGTCGTCTGGTTCATATTAGAGCCGAAAATATCATCGGCTATCATATCGTATCATAACTCTCTGTACCATGATATCTCATCAGTCGGCATATCTCTCGGCTATCATATTCCTAGCCACCAGGGTATCCCTTGGGGTGTGCTAGAATATGTACTACATGGACTCTACCACAATCTCTGCAAATTCACCTTTTATATTGGAGGTTCACCGGGTTCACCGTCTCAGCGGATCCTAGCCCGGATCCTGGCCCCCTCAAATCGGTATTGTTTATTTTGGAGGTTCACCGGGTTCACCGTCTCAGCGGATCCTAGCCCGGATCCTGGCCTCCCTCAAATCAATATTTATCTCGGAGGTTCACCGGGTTCACCGCCTCAGCGGATCCTAGCCCAGATCCTGGCCTCCCTCAAATCAATATTTATCTCGGAGGTTCACCGGGTTCACCGCCTCAGCGGATCCTAGCCCAGATCCTGCCCCCCTCAAATCGGTATTATTTATTTTTGGAGGTTCACCGGGTTCACCGCCTCAGCGGATCCTAGCCCAGATCCTGGCCCCCTCAAATCGGTATTGGATCCAAAATCGATTATTTTATAGTCACAAGTACGGTTTCAACTCAAAATCATAGACCCAAATAATTACCACGTCAAAACACTATCAAAATCGAATCCAACAACCATATTGTTTCTCACAACGTACTTCCACTGAAATATTGGAATAACAATTATCCAGCAATCATTGCACCCATACACAACAGTATTTAAATCGAGGATATTAATACATGCATCACAATTTATAAATACAACCATACACAACAGTAATGAAATCGAAGATATTTATACATACATTACAATTTATAATCAAAGTCCGCTTACCATCACCATCCAACCCAAAATTCATGTACGCTATAGCCTCAGAACACCTACACCATAATGACCCAACTACCTTGACTTTCCAAACTCAAAACCCTCTCCACGGTCAATCCTTACCGCTGGGATTGCCCAACCGAGCTCTAAATGAACTCCTATGGCCTCGAAACCAACAAAATCTGATCCGGAACGTCCCAAAACCTCAATCACGCGCCGCCGTGACTTCGGGAACAGTCCCACGCGCCGTCACGCGCCACCGGAAGGTCAGAATACGCGCCCACGCGCTGCCACGCGCCGGTCACGCGCCTGCTACAGTGTTCACGCGCCTGGACCGGTCCAACCCGGTCCGGCTCGACCTGACCCGATCCAACTCGACCGGTTTACTCGACTCGACCGGTTCACTCGACTCGACCGGTTCACTCGACTCGACCGGTTCACCCGACTCGACCGGTTACCGGTGACTCGCCGGAGAAGACGACCGGACGGCCTCGTCGTCGCCGGAGGCTGGCCGGAGAAGATGAATGGACCGCCACCTCCGCCGCCGTCTGGTTCGCCGGAATCCCCCATTTCCGGCCGAACTTCAAGGTTTTCTAATTTCTTCATTTCTTAACCGTTTTTCACGATCTACACATGTAAATTCATCTACTTTTCACCAGGAATCCAAATATGAGGTCAAAGTTCCGAGATCGTACCTGGTTTGGCCGGAAAACGGCCGAGAATGTTCGGTTCACCTCCCTCCTCCGTCTGTCGCCTACGGTGGTGCTCCCGCTCCAAGAACTACCCCAAAATGCTCGTGGGGTCCCGGGGAAGATCCTCCCGACCTTGGTTTTGTTCGAATCGGACCGAAATCCCTCCGATGAATATGGCCTTCGGTGTTCGCACGGGGAGGGATCGGATAAGACCGAGACTGCATCAACCAATCTCCCGAGGAGAGAGAAAAATATCTGTTATATAATTCCAACATTTCCAAAATTACCAAACTGCCCCTGCAGCTTCTAGACCCGTAACGAACTCATCGGATCTCCGTTTTCAGCGTGCCGCCTGTCTACGAACTCGTGAGTTCGAGACCTACGCAACAACCCAAGAAAAATTCCCAAAAGTATTACCATTCAAAAAGTGACTCCCGAACCCATCCAAAACTGAGGGTAAAATTGTCCAATTCTCAAAAATAATTTAATTTCTGGTCCGGGTCGTTACAGTCACCGCCGATCGAGGGCGGTGTTCATAACTTCCTTGCGAAGCTCTTCGCGGGAAAGAGAGATTGTGAGAGGAGAGAGAAAGCTTATGACCAATAGGGAGAGGAGAGAGAGTGTGACAAATATATAAAGAAACTTTTCTAAAATTACTGATACGTCTCGACCGTTTTACATCCGTAACTTTCTCATTCGGACTCCTAGTTTTACGTGCCACCTGTCTACGTATTTCGTAAGCTCAAGGCCTACATAGTGGTACGAAGAACACTCCCAAATTCTTTACCAATCAAAAAGTGACTTTCGAGCCTTTTATAAATTTTGAGAACAAAACGGTAAATTTTGTAAGTTCAATACTTTAATTCACGGCCCAATTATCTTCTTTGGGCCTTTTCTAAAGTCCATCTTCGTACTTTAGCCCAAACCACACAGTACTCAAATCCGAAATTACTAATTATATAATTAATTTCATTTTCTAACTTGTATTTCCAAGACAGGTCGTGTCATTTTTATTTTTTTTAAATCTTTCACCGTTTCTTATTATTCTTTTTATTTTTATAGATGTTGTACACTTTCAAAATTATAAATTCATAATGTCAATTATTTAAATAAATAATAAATTTAAAAAAAATTCTACAGGTACACATTTCATATATTTTTCCTTTTAATTTATAGATATTCCATTTCAGAAATGAAAAAAAATGTAGGGAAATATAATCTTAAAAATGAAAGGAAAAATTGAGTAAATATATGTAGGAATATTTGTAGAAAGAAAAAAAAAGGAAGAAAATTAACAAAAAAATGAGTAGTTTGGAAATTTAGTACTAATATTGTAAATACTTTTTAATTTGGTATCTTATATAAAATAATTTCAAAATAAATACATGGTTTTAGTGTAAAATTACAAAATAATTTATGTTGTAGATAAAAAGAACCTTAAGTATATATTTAAACCCATTCCATTGCGTAAGCTAATTGATTAATATCGAATGAACCAATTCATCCTCAATATATATATATATATATATATATATATATATATATATATATATGTGGGAAAACAAAATGCAGTGGGGCCTTCATGGCTCCGCCATTGACCACATCCCCTCCCCATCTTTTTTCTTTTTTAATTTTTAATATAAATTGGATCGTTGGAAACCAACGGCCTAGATGAGGGGGCAATGGAATCTCAAACTCCTCCAACAAGTTTCTGCCATGATGATGTCGCTGTGATCTGCAGCATCCCCCTTAGCTCTTCAGTTACCTTTGCTGATGGACGATACTGGTTTTATACGAAAGATGGAAAGTGCTCGGTTAAATCTGGTTACCATGTGGCGCTATCCCAAGTTGACTTGGCTTTGGGAGACGGCAGCGAGGGTTCCTCTATGGTCTTAGCTGAAGCTTATTGGAAGAAATTGTGGGACTTAAATGTTCCTACAAATTGGAAGATTTTGGGTGGGAGAGCTAGTTAGGAAATCTTGCCAATATCTTTCAATTTATTTAGACGGACGGTTATTCCCTCGGGAATATGCATTTGCTGTGGCAAGAAACTAGAAGATGCCTTCCATGCCATTTGGAGTTGCAAACAAAGTCAGAAAACTTGGAGGCCTACAAAGTTCAATCTTTCAAAGTTCTCGGACAAAGGCCATTTCATGGATTTATTTAAGACAACAGCTAATGTTTTTTCAATGCAGGATTTGGAACGATTTGTTTTTGTTTGTTGGCAGGTTTGGAACTCCTGTAATAAGGTGATTCACAAACTGCCCGTTAAGGAGGTGCATGATCAGCTAGAGGTAGCGTTGGAAGCTCACGCTACCTTCGCTCCCATAAATTGCAGAATAGTAAGGCCCAAGATATTCGAAGCTGTCAAATGGAAAAAACCCCCTCCCCTCTCTTTCAAGCTAAACTGCCAAGGAGCTGGGAGTCTTCACGGTTTGGATAGGGGGTGGGCGGGCTTCGCAGGTCCTGGTTCTCTGGGTATTTCGGTTTTGGCTGTTCAATTAGAGGCCCTTCGTGCGGGACTGCTACTATTGCAGCAGCTGGGGATCTCGGTGGTGGCCATTGAGACAGACTCACAAGCAGCAGTTGCTGCTTTCAAGGCAGCAAATCAGAACTAGAGCTGGAAAGCACTACTTGCGCTGGAAGTTGCAATGCTAATGTAGCAGATGGGCGTCCAGTTGACTCAGCTGGTATTCACCCCTAGAACAGCCAACAACGTGGCTCACGGGTTGGCTCAAGATGGCTTTCGTACGCAGACTTGGGTGCAATAGATTGCTCCCGCCCCTCCATGGTTAGAGACTCTTTTGGAGGCAGATTTAGAACTTTAATTGTCAATTGTATTTCTATGTCTATTCGGGTAAGACACTCATTTTCGTCACTGAATTTTTCCTGGATTAGATGGATTTTCAAAATTAGGTTTTAACGAGGCTCCAAATTTTATAACCCCTAAATTATTCTGTATTCTTTCATTATTAATGATATTTTCATTTAGATAAAAAAAGAAAAACAACCAATTTCAGAATGTTGATGACATCAACTAGCTGACGTCCTTACAATTTTTTTCAAATTTGGAAAATTTTCATTAATCTTTTCTATAAATAGCTACCTCATTCCTACACAAAATTTTCACATAATCTAAGTTTTGCATACCCTTTTTCTCATTTTCATTCAAAATTTCAACTTCCACATACACAAAAATCCCAAAATTTACCAAAAATGAAGATAAAGCTCTTTACAAGGCTTACATGATGATCTCCGAATATAGTGTGCCGGGTTGCAACAAAAAGAGTAAGATATTTTGGATCCATGTTGCTAATGTTAGAAATCTGAGTAGAGAATAGATAGAAATATCTCTGAGGCACGTATGAATGTTTTCCTTAAAGTGATATTTACCCACCTACTCAAGATTGAGTTTGCTAATAGGTTTTAAACAAATCACTTCCAGGATACAACAAAAATTGGAACTTTAGTTTAGCGAAAACTAAAATTCCCTTAGAATTTCTTAAAGAAACAATCACTACAATAAAATCCATCTTACCCGACGAAAGGAGGTGTTTGTCGAGCAACATTGCAAAACGGCGAATCTCCGTCAGGCAACCTTCGTCTGACTAGTGCAGTCGGGCTTGATATTGGTCGACGACAACAGTGTATTCATCGAGCAACTAAAAGCTTGCCCGGCGGAAGTGTTCGTCGCTTACATCTTCGTCGAGCAACCCAGAAGTCAACAACATATGCTCGACGGACAATATGCGTCAGGCAAACGTGCTGACAATTCGGTGGGTGTCCACCGAAATGTATTACGTGCTGACAAATCGTCGGGTAAATTGTTAAATATATGTCGGGTAACATTGTACGTCTTCGTCGGGTAACTCTTTACATATCCGTCGGGTAAAGTTGTAAATATCCGTCGGGTAACGTTGTACGTCTTCGTCGGGTAACTCTTTACATATCCATCGGGTAACATTGTAAATATCCGTCGGGTAACGTTTTACATAGCCGTCGGGTAACTTTTCAAATATACGTGGGGTAACTTTTTACATATTCGTCGAGTAATCTTTTAAAAATTTCATAACTATGCTTGACGCCTTGATTGGTCGTCGGGCAAACTCTGAATATTTAAAATATAATTTTAATAAATTAGTTAATTAAATAAATATAAATCATTTAAAATAAAAACATTATTAAAAATTTCAATTAAAAGAATCAAAATAAAATAAAAATAATATTTATAAAAATTATTGCTATGTTTTTACATCATTAAAAGTAAAACAATATTTTACATATATTACACTCTAACTAGTAGTCGACAGGTCGAAGTAGTCGGGATCCTGAGCGGGCTGTTGGGTGGGCGGCTGAGGCTGTGAGAAAATGTCATCCAATCCACGGTCACCCAAGTAATCAAGGACCTTGGCAAGGGCGGTCTTGATTTGGGCGTTTTGGGCTTGGATCTCCGTGTATTGGGCCTTGATATGAGCATTTTGGGCCCGGAGGAACTCGAAGTTTGTCCTGAGGTCCGACATCTCCTTGGGATTGCATACCCGAGATGAACTCGAGACAGCCCGCACAATCCCGTCGCCCGCCCCCCGAACGATCCTCCTTGGACGACGATTATTCGTCGTTGTATATAATGTTACCTGACGGGGTGGTACAAATCGTCGGGCAACACCTTCCAATTTGCGCGCCAACGGCTTGCTCTTCCCACCAATAGGTTACCCGGCGAGTCTTTGTATCCGTTGGGCAATGCGTGCTTACTCGGCAATATTGCCTTCGTCGAACAAACTCTAGTCGGGCAACATCGAATTTCTTGTAATGAATGTGTGAGGGAGGGAGAAAGGTATATATGAAATAGAATAGTTTTTTATGATTATTCAAGTCCCAAATTGTGGGCTTTATATATATTATGAATGGGTGCTTTGACATCCCATCTATCTTTTGGTGAAAAGATACAACCCTTTTTAATGCATTGTTTCATCCAAGGGATGCAACTATTCAGTTCAAACGGTTTCATCAAAAGATGCAACCCTTCTTTTAGAAATGATTAATCCAAAGGTTGCAACTATTGGGTTCAAACGGTTTCACCAAGAGATGCATGCATCTACAATATTCTAAAAAAATCATGATGCATGCATCTGCAATAAAAAAAAAAATCATTTATGATATATTATATATTTTGAAATATACAACAATCCTTCCCAATTTCAAAATATACAATCAAATAAATATTTAATTCCCCCTTACATTGTAATATCTTACATGGACAATCTCACTGATAAAATATTATATATTATGCATACAAGAAGGTATCTTTCGATTTTAACCTTCAATTAGTGTAATATCTCAAAGTTTTGACGGAAACATTGGTGGTTTTTTTATACCTTAAACCAGTATCCTTATGTCAAAACCGGAAAATAATACACATAATCATATTAAATTTTTTCCTTAACGAAAATTTTGTTATCAAGCAAGCACTATTATGGCCATGTGCTACATCCTGGTTTCATAAACATTTACAAGAGAAAAACCCTATAATCTCTTTGCCAAAAGCGACACCACTTCTCATGTTTATATAGGTGAGGTTGCTCTAGTATATGTCTCTGCTACTAAACATAAAATATAATTTATACCTCATTAAGAGTTGAAAACTCATCCTCTGTATCATAGCAGTATGCACTATGCATCCTGGAATATGCTATAAAAGTTGTTAGTGCTATTCAAATCACTTATCAGTAATTTGTTATTTCCCATTTAACTTTGGTCTAGTGATTTTCTAGGCAAAGTTGGGTTACCACTACTGGTGATTTTAAGTAAAGGGTTTCAGCCTCATTCCACTAGATGTACTCTTTATCATATCCCTCAAGAGTCCCTTCGTAAAGGGATTGGCCAAATTCTTTTTGGACCTTACAGAAGTTATGTTAATAACACCATATGTTATTAATTGTTTAACATATTCATGTCTTAAGCTAATGTGTCTAGATTTTCCATTATACACTTTGCTATAAGCTCTAGACAATGTAGCTTCACTATCGCAGTACAAAGAAATTGATGACAATGGTTGTGGCCACAACTCTATCTCTAATAGCAAATTTCTCAGCCATTCTGCTTCTTTGCCTGCTGCTGCTAATGCAATAAACTCAGATTCCATGGTGGAGTGTGATATAACGGTTTGTTTCTTTGATGCCCAAGAAACTGCTCCACCTGCAATAGTGAATATCCATCCTAATGTGGATTTATTATCACAAGCACCAGTAATCCAACTAGCGTCTGAGTACCGCTGGAAATTTGGAGTAAAATAGACCTAAATTAATGGTCTTCTTAAGATATCCCAAAATTCTACCAATGGCTTCCCAATGTTGTGTACTAGGACTACTTGTGTATCTTGAAAGCTTACAAATAGCAAATGCTATATCTGGCCTTGTGCTATGTGTAGCATACATTAAGCTTCCAATTACACTTGTGCAACTGATCTTCCAGAATTTACAAGAAAGTTGATTTGTGAATCATACGGAGTATGTGCTTCTGTTATTTTTAGATGCTTGTACTTTTGTAGCATCTTTTCTATGTAGTTTGACTGACACCATCCATAGCCCCCCATCATGTTTTGTTACTTTAATGCCTAAAATAGTATTTACTTCATTTAGGTCTTTCATTTTGAAGTTTGAACTTAGATACTTCTTAGTATCAGAAATAGCTTGCATATTGGTTCCAAAAATTAACAAGTCATCTACATATAAACATATAATGACGCCATACTCTTTCGTGAATTTAGAGTAGATGCATTTATCAGCATTATCATGTCTAAAACCATCTGGCAAAATTACGTTGTCAAATTTTTCATGCCATTGCTTTGGTGCTTGTTTTAGACCATAT
Source organism: Oemleria cerasiformis (assembly GCA_037349345.1). NCBI lineage: Eukaryota > Viridiplantae > Streptophyta > Magnoliopsida > Rosales > Rosaceae > Oemleria > Oemleria cerasiformis. The sequence goes on along the minus strand of JAZGTL010000003.1, from coordinate 10,522,789 downwards.
AGAGAATCGACTAATTTGCAAACTTTCTTTTCATTTCCAGGAAGAACAAATCATTACGTTGTCAAATTTTTCATGCCATTGCTTTAGTGCTTGTTTTAGACCATATAGAGAATCGACTAATTTGCAAACTTTATTTTCATTTCCAGGAAGAACAAATCCCTCTGGTTGTTTCATATATACTTCTTCATCTAAATCACCATTTAGAAAAGCTGTCATTACATCCATTTGGTGTACATTTAGATTGTGTATAGATGCCAATGCAAACAATATTCTAATGGATGTAATTCTAGCAACCATTGCATATGTGTCGAAGTAATCCACTCCTTTATTTTGTTTAAAAACTTTGGCTACTATCCTTGCTTTAAAGGTTTGTATTCCTCAAAACATCTATATAAAGTTGCTAGAATAAAGGGGAGATGGTGAATTATTAAAGAAAATTAATGGCGTAGTGTGAAAGAAAACACAATATTTGATTTGTGCAATGGAACGAGATCTCATTTGACAAAAGAGTTGGAGAAGAAATATTAAATAAAATAAAAATGAAGAAAAAGTGATGTAAGGAGGAGGAAGAGGTTGAACAGAGATGAGAGAATTAAATGGAAATCAAGATAATTTAGAAAAAAATTAATGAGAAAGAAGAGTGAATATTACATTAAATGTTAGGAGGATTTTTCAAAAATAAATTATTATTATTTAATAAAGCATGCCCAATCAAATTAATCTTCACCATTAAAAGAGTATAGATCTAAAGGTTCAAAATTTATGTCAAATATATATATATATATATATATAAATGGTTGAAACCGTCCTTGAACTTTACCATAATTTTAGTAACCGTCCATATAGTTCAATATTAGTATCTCCCGTCCTTGAACTTTACCCTAATATTTCCATTAATCCATCCGTCTATTTTTCAAACGAATTCCGTTAAAAAAAAGGGGAAAAATTGTCAATTCAGGTGCATTTCACGTGACTTTTTTTTTAACGAAATTCGTTTGAAAAATAGACGGAGGGACTAAGGAAATATTAGGGTAAAGTTCAGGGTCGGGAGACACTAATATTGAAGTATGGGGACGGTTGCTTAAATTATGGTAAAATTCAAGGACGGTTGCAACCATTTAGCCTATATATCCATTATGAAAAACAAAATTCACTCATACTACTTTTTTTTTCTTTACAATCCAAAGAGCTTTGTGATATTTGCAAATTTGGCCCAAGTATATAAAGGATTGTGTAATATGCTAACACCCATTTAGTTAATTTGGCTTGTGAAGAAAAAAAAAGGAGAAGAAGGAGAAAATAGCAGGAGAAGAGCGAGAGAGAGAGAAGTTGGGCGGAGGTGGGAAACGAGGAGAGAGGGAGACTCTGTTGTGGTTTTAGGGTTTGAAAATGACCATAGAGGGAGGCAGCTACGGCGGGCTTTGAGTTGCGAAAAAAGGAGGCGGCAGCGGTGGGCTCGGCGCTGGCGACGAACTGGTAGAAAGGGAGGTTCCGAGGTTAAGTTGGACATGTCTGAGACGGTAACGGAGGCGGCGTCTGGTGTATTGAAAGGTATGTAACATTTTCCCTTATGGTAAATGGCTCCGAATTATTGTAGTTCAGTTAGGGTTGCAAGCAGATGAACTACGGTTCTGAAATAGGAAGGGGATTGATTGTTTATTGATTGATTAAGGGTTTGTATTGATTATTGATTGCAAAATTTTGTAAGATTTGTAATGAAAATCGTAAAAAAATTAATTGAATTAGGTTAATTGTTTGAAAATGATAAAGAGAAATTGAGAGAAATGTTGGCTGATTTTGTGAAATAGGCGTGCGTTCTTGTTGGATATGGGCTTCAATTGGATTCATGTTTCTAATGCAGGCTGAATGTAAATGTCAAATGTTATTGTTTTTGTAATTGGTAACTAAGTTGTAAATAATCGGCATATAATAGTCATATAATTGGTAACTAAAGGAAATTATAAGGTAATGAAACTGACAAGAAACGTTTTGTAATCATATGATGTAAAGTCTGTAAATGTGTTTTAGGACAGAATATGATGGTTTATGAGTATTGGGTGAATATTTGAGGTCGTTGACAACATAGACTATGTTAAATGTGTTAGTGATATATCTATGTTTGAAAAACAGAAAATATGAGGCAATTACAAGCTAATCGTGGGGGAGGACGATGTAGCTTCAGCTAAAGTTCAACATGGGTGGCAAGCAAGTAGAACAGTTAAGGACATAAAGGCAAATTGACACAGGAGGAGTTAGAGAAGTTTTGGTTCACCTGCTTTGGGCACATTCTTGACATCGATGAGTTGCAGTGGAGCGGTTCCATTGGGATGATGTCCCGTAAACTTACCGGTGGGGGAGTTAATGAAGCGGAAGGCGTATGTTTCATGGTTGGGGGGGGGGGGGGGGGGGGGGGGGGGGGGGGGGGGGGGGGGGATGGGTGGGGAAGGAAGGTGAAGCAGTTCACTGTCAAAGATTTCGGTTTGATAACCAGTCTTAAATGTGGAGAGAAAATCAGTCAGGCACAAGAGGGTGACGGCTCACCTAGATTGAGCTAACGATACTTCAAGGGGAAGAAGAAGATAACGATCTCGGATTTGGTGAATGCCTTCAAATAATGCAGGAGGCGTGAAGATGCATTCAAGTTAGGGCTGGTTTACTTCGCTGAGACGGTCCTACTTGGGAGGGAGCCAAGTGGAAGAGTGAATGTGGATTTTTGAGATTGGTTGACAATCTAGATGAATGGAATAAGTATCCGTGGGGCTCGGAATCTTATGAAAAAACTCATGAGTCCTTAGCTAGAATTCTAGTCAAGGGTTACAAGAAGTGGCCTCCAAGGTTCGTAACTAAACGAGTGTCAAAGGAGAAGAAGAAGGATGGGAATAAGAATGAGAGGGGAAAAGAAAAGGTTGGTGAAGGTAATGATGAAGAATATGGTGAAGGCGATGATGGAAAAGAACCAGGTGCAGAGGACATTTGTGATGATGATGGAAATGAAGAAGAGGAGGATAATGGTAGTGGAGATGAAAATGAGGAAAGTGAGGAGGAAGGTGCAAACACTGAAGGACAAGAAGTTGAAAACTAAGAACCAAGGGTTAAGGTAAGAGCAGAACACGGAAGAATGGAGCGACTGAAGTTGAACAAAATGGCTTATAAAGTTCGCAGGTTTTTGCATGCTTTTCAGGTAAGTCATTTAAAAGGACTAGTTCGTTTATATGATAAACTTTAATGTATGGCATTCATGTGAAGTAAAAAATATATAAATTGATGATGAAGGTGCGGTTGTTTGAAAGCTTGTCGTTTCTACGCGATAATGGGTATGTAAAGATGCAGAGAAATCCTAAAGTGTCGAGATTACTGCATTGGAGCAGCATCAAATTCATTACATTTCACGGTATCTACAATGAGCGTTTTAAATATGAAAAGGTTAGTGCGAAACTGCAAGGAGATTGAATTTGGTGTTGGTATTTAAGAAGAATGATTGTTTCTCAATTAGTGTGTTGTTGACATTAGTTGTATTTTGCAGGCCGAGGTGTTAAAGCTTGTTCCCACAACTGATGAGGAGGAGTTTGGGTTTTGGTCATGGGGCAGTGATGGTAAAGAAGAGGGAAATGAAGGAATGGATGCGAACCTTGAATTTCAGTGCCCACGGCCCGAAGAAGATGCAATTCAGCTTCATGATCTACACATACATGTTGGTCTTGATGTGGGGGAGCTGCGGAGCATGGCATTGAATCTGGAAAATGCCGTCACGTTGTTGTTCAAAGTGAATGAAAAATGGAAGAATAGAGTGACATTACTGGAGGAGGCGAGGGGATTGAAGCAGCTGAAATTTAAACACGACCAATTGGAGAGTGAAGTTAAGATAGATCTTATGGAGGTGAAGGAATAAATCAAGGAGATAAGGGGAAAAGCTTCACAGTCCCCCAATGAGGTGCCAACCAATCAGAATGACTTTCACTGTCCCACAAGACCGGGTTGTTCAAGGCCAGTGGGTGAAGAAGAAGAAGAAGAAGAAGAAGAAGAAGAAGAAGAAAAAGTGGCCAATGTGGCAGATATAGATTTTGGAAACATCACCGAAGTTGAAAAGGCGGATGTTATGGGAAAGTCCAGTGGGGCTGGCATGGAAAGTGATGGCCTAATTAGGGAAGTCGTAACAATGATGGAAGCTGAAACTGCAACTTTAGTTGAAGCAGGTCAAACTTTAGTGGGTCTAAAAGGTGGGGAAAATATTGAGAAACCGGTTGAGCAGCCTACTCTGGCAAGTGGGATAAAAGGATTGAAAGCTGCTGCAGAAGAGCATGGTGGTAAAGTTGTGGTGGGAGAAGTTTATAAGCGGGCTATGGTCATTCTGAAGGAGGTGAATTCTGCCATGGGTTGCAAGTAGTTATTGAAGAAACTTGCTTCGAAGTTGTAGGTAGCTCTAAAGAAAAGGAAAACAGCTCATATCGAGACGATCGTTCAGGCAATAGAAGAGGTTCAATTAGGGGAACAAACACCGATTGTTGTATATACCATTGCGAAAAGTGGAGGGGTTGGTAAAGGGGAGCGAACAAAGCGGAAAGGCCCTGCGCTTTGCTCACCGTTCACAAATCCTATGAAGAAAAAGAGCCGGAGATCAGATGCAGGGAATGAGGAGGCTGAACAGATTGAAGAGGAAGTAGCGTTGTATGCTCCCTCATCTTAAATTCTAATGGAGGATGTGGAGTTATTGGTACAATTAATGGATGAATGGGCCAGAAAACCTGAGTAAGTTATTCTAAATGATTAATCAAACTAGTCATAGGGTTATAGTTTTGATATAACGTTAAATTAATGATGTGCAAAGGTGAGGTTACTTTGGACAGTGTCATTGTCAATTTGGAGTTTTTCTTCAAGCTTTTTAACATGGACGGCTAGTTAACAGATGAGGTTAGGTGTTAACCTTAAAATTGGTTAATTATTGTTCATTTGTAAATGGATTTAGAGGCTAATTATGTGTGAACCATATGCAGCATAAGGATGTGGCCTTGTTTGTTTTTTGTAGAAGGCAGAGTCAATACTCGAATTTGTATACCCTTGCATGGACTACAACTGACATATGGTTCCAGGTACTATTACGAATTGATTGACAAGATTTGACAGATTGGTTAAATTTCTACGTGCACTGCTTGTTGAATTAAAGTGCTTTATTAATGGCTGAAGTGATTTTGTTTACTTTGATCGACAATGTTATCTAGAGAGAGTTGAGGAAGATTTGCCGTCTCCGGATAATGTAGGTGCAGCAAAGGGAATAGCACCAAAATTTGGGAAAATTGCTGATTACATCAATGGAAAATATCCAAAAAGTTATGGTCTAGCCTGGTCAGGTGTAGCAAAGGTCTTCCTACTGTTTTCATTGGGAGACGATCATTGGGTGGTAGCTGAGTTGGATTTGCAGATACGGGCCGTTTCTATCTATGATTCCATGGTCTCCAAAAACAAGCTAAAAAAGTTGGAAAGCGCCTGTCATTCACTTACTCATACGCTGCCCCGGGTTCTTAAGGCAATGAACTTTTATCCGGGATTGTCGGAAACTGGTGAGGAACCGAGATGGGCGCTGGTGAGGGCAAGGAAGGTTCCGCAACAAACCGACGGGTGCAATATCTCTAAACCTTGTATTATTTTGTTGACAAGTTAGTTAATGTTTTGGGCTGACACATTAGGATTGAAATAATGTAGAAGAAGCTGTGTATTTGCGCTGCGGTTTCTGGAAGTCTTGGTTTCGAACCAGGATGTTGTTGCGTGCTGTTCACAATAGGACATACCCCAAATTTGGTTGAAATTGGCAATTGAGTTCCCACGCAATTAAGGTGATTGTTAGAGACGGAAACTCCACACATGCTGCTTGGTATGTGTGTATTGTAGATAGTAGATGAAAAGTGAATTTATGTAGGGCTGAGGGTCCAAACTGAGGAAGTTAACTTATTGATAAACTCTGAACTTGCTAGTATAACTGTTGATTGATGAAAATGTATAAATCTTGCTTCATCACGTAATTAATGTGTTCTTATCCTGTGTATTTGGATGTGTCTTTGGTGTCAGGGGTCATGCATTATGGGTTTATGTTGTCTTAAGTTTGATAAGCAGGTATGCGACAACAAAGCATGGTAGGAAAAAATTGGTTTCTAAACATTGTATAATTTGTATCTAATGACCCTTAACCTGTAGGTAAGTGGTAATGTGGTTTTAGTGCATTTTACTTCATACGTACATAATGCAAACAACCTATCTAGAGTACTAAGCCATGCTGGGGCTTTAATAAGTATATATATATATGCCATATCAAATCCTGGTAGGAACCATGTGGTGAATAAACATGGCATAATTGGTATCTAATAACCCCTAACTGATAGGTAAGTAGTAATTTTTATTAGTGGGCTTAAGTTCAAACGTTGTTTATGCAATCAAGACAACCATAATACTAAGCCATGCTGGGGATTTAATACAAATGTTGGTGCATCACTTCATGAGTGTCGGTATGTGGGGTCTTTGTTTGCACTCCCTTGTTTGGCATAAAAGCACAAAATATCAGGAATTGTAACTAACTAGTATCTAAGTTGTACCTAATGTACAATAAGGTGTATGTAAGTGGTACATTCGCCTCACCCTGGTTATGGAATTTTTGCCTAAGTCTTTGTTGGCTTCCATCCTGCAAAATGTTATTAGGGTTTCTGCTCGATTCATTTCGATAAGTAGTTGTGCCACTTCAAATCCTGGATGGACCCCAGTGGTAACTAACCATGGTATAATTGGTATCTAATAACCCATAATCGGTAGGTAAGTAGTAATTTTTATTAGTTGGTTTTCGTTCAAACGTTGTTTATGTAATCAAGATAGCCATAGTACTAAGCCATGCTGGGGATTTAATACAAATGTTGGTGCATCGCTTCATGAGTGTCGGTACGTGGGGTCTTTGTTTGCACTCCCTCAAAGTCTAACCCAAGTTTCCATCCCCACCACCTTGTACCTTTAGAAAAGTATTGAAGTGTTTGTCTTACCTCTTCAATTTAATCGATTGGATCATCGGAATCACATTCGGATTCATAAGCTGTGGCTCTTTCTTGTTGAGGATTGAAATCATGCTCATCTGTGAAGGCAACATGCCAGCGGCCAACACCTTCATAACATGGTCCCTCGTTGGCAGGCCTGATGTGTGTCATTGCATCTAAGTGCGTTCTTTGATATGAGTAAGTAGGTTCTTGAGATATGGTGGTTTGATATTCATCTACAAACTCCTTAAGTAGCCAAATGGGTGTGGGACCAATTCATGATGGTCATAGTGGTGTAGACAATATTTAGGTGGCGATGTGATAGGAATTAGGACATTTTTAATTCAATTAGTAACTCCTATACCCATTCATTACATCTCTTATTAGTGACGGTATAGGTGGCCGCACAGCTACTGTACGTATCAATGTTATGTTTAGGGGTGGGCATAAATCCTGTGACAACCGGTACCAATTAGATTCTAACCATTGGTTGCACTCCTGTTTGGAGGTGACCGGATAAAAGCAACATGTGCTGAATATCCAACCCGTGGCGTTACTCACGGATTTGTTAATTTTTTTTTTTGGAAAACCGTTTGATTCTAAGCCGAACCGATAAGGTGCTTAATTTAATTATATTATTTTGTGCATTTTGGATTTTGGGTATATCCGTATCGATCCGAACTATTTAAAGTTGGAAGTTTTTAAAATCCATACCGTATCGAAGCATTAATATTGTAACAGTTTTAATTTCGGTTATAGATTGACACCAAATGTGGGTATTAATCTAATATTAATCTAAACTGTCCCCACCCCTTATTGTGTGTTTAAAGTTTGCAATAGATTGACACCACATGTGGGTGTTAATCTAATATTATTCCCACAAAATATCTATGCAAGTAGGGCTGTTGTGTACAGTCCTTGGAGGGAACAATTGCTATGAGAATTGAAGTAGGCAGGAACAAAAAGGATTTCCCCCCTCGCCTACTTCGATTCATACATGATGATATAAAAGGACCATCATTAATTGTTGGCTACTTCCCCACACCATAATCTAACCTAGCTGGCCAACCCGATCATTGGGGCTGCCAAATCAATCCCCCAAGTTCATATCTCCAATAACATCTTTCATAGTCAATATAATGTCTCCACCAACCTCCCCACCCTTATTAACACCAATTGGTCCACCACAACCAGTTGGATCCGAAACAAGATTTGGTGGGTCCAGCCTTGGTGTTCACACTATCATCCCACGAGGTTGCTGACCAATTACCAACTTGAGAGGGATATGTGTTTTCCTTAACCTCAACTATTGAAAATTGTAAAAATAATATAGTGATGGTGAAGCAGATGCGTGAGAAAGTTATTGCTAACATAAAGGCAGACAAAAAACTTCTGCGTGAAGTCCGAAACAAGGGTATAAGGAAGCGTCACCACTCTCAAGGCTATTGAGGGGATGAAAACAAAGCTCAAATCAACCCACGAAAAAGCAATTTGGGACTGCAACCAGTCACAAGAAATGGAAGACAAAAAATTGGCTGCATTCGAAGCCGGTTTTGCTTGTTTCAAAAAGTATGCCTCGTTCATTGACACATAATTTAAATTGGGAGAAATGAATGGTACACGGGCCTTGAATTTGTTGGCCGCCGACCATAGACAACAACCTTTTCTTTTTCATTGACATCCTTACTTGGATGCCGGTTTTTTGCAAAACCTGAACTATATTGTATTCATGGCATTTTTGTTTTTGGTGTTGCATTAGAAGCAACTTTGGGTATTAAATCAGCTAGCTACTATTAATGAATGTTTTCTTCTTCATGTTTGCCCAACGCTTTATGATTTTATTTGTTACATTGTATAATCCTAATTTTTGAAAATACAAGTGGTTTATGTTGGAACCTAAATGGGAATGGAGGGGTTCTAAATGGGGTTGATGGTGACTGATAAATTAATAAGTTAATTGGTTAATAAATCTACCTAAGTTGAAATATAGTAATGTATTGTTCTGACGATATCATATTACGTTTACACATAACAACTACAACAAACATAGCAGAACCGACTGCCTTCTCCTACTTGCGGACTTGGATTCATACATATTTACCTTACTATGTAGGTTAGATGTTGATTCATGCCACAAAGACCTCTGTCGACTATTACAAACTCACACACATCATTGAAAGCAAGTGGACCTAGAATAACTTGCATGCGTCTTTGTGTAATAGAACTAGAAGTCAGCAATCTCGGTCCACCTTCCTCATTACCTTCCTCCACATCCCACTCCTCCCTCGACAGAAACAACCGGCAATCCAAATGCTTTGCCCGACCAAAACCTAACCCAGGCACAACCCTTCGACCGGATGACCATAGTGGCTCCGTGGCAGCCAATCGAAATGCACTAAGGCCATCGTTCCGCGGAATAAAATCTGTGAGCCAACTCTTCAAGTTGGGAAATTACCTTGGTCATCAATCGGGAACGTATCCGAAATGACTCGCTTGTATTATCCAACTCACACCTAAAAATGCTAGTTATGCAATCAATAATGATCACCTTATCAATGATGAACTTAGCCTCCCCGTAATAAAAGTTGCTAGTTGGGGAATAATATCGAGCAGGTGGTGTGCATCATGCAGTCCCCTCATGAATATGTTATCACACGAGTTGCAGCTTCTAAAACATTGGTGTGTTCTGGAAACTGGTGGCCATGGCATGGAGACGTCTCAATAGAAGGTTGTAATCGGTGGCGATGTATATAGAAGACCCCTCATAAGCCACCAAATCTATGAGGTACCTGGGCTGCTAAACACACTTGCAAGCACAGCTGGGTTATTCCGGTACTACTCTCCCTGATAATCTCGGTTATGGCCTTGCAAGGTATTCCCCCAGTGGACACCCCAAACTGATTTTTTCGATTCTACTTGACATTTTTTCCTACAATGCTATATCTATGTTTGAACGCTCTTAAATGATCTGCCACTGCAAACGAACCAGGGTATATATGACTATAAAACACAAACTGTGCATGAATTTACATAACCACCATTCACATGTTGTACCACATAGTTCACTCGTAGATCCCACTTAGTACACAATTAGACCTCATTTAGAGCCACGTCCTTGATGTCCAAACGGGGTGCACCAACTTTCAAGATTTCAACAATTGAGTCCAAGCAGCCACATTCATTCTAGCCGCAGCAATTGGGCCAACTTATAAGCAGAGATAGCCAACGGCTTGCCAAGTCACAAACATCCTTTACGCCTAGTTTAGATGGCTAAGAAACCGTCAGATTAGCACACATGCATAATATGATGTCGTTCATATGGGGGAATACAACAAAAAAAAGTTAATCAAGTTTACGTAAGATTCAATGTGACAACTCTTGCATAAACTAACTGGTATATCATATACTACTCCATTAGGACCACAAAAAAGAAGTTGTGCAGGTTATTACGTTACCACATAGTTCACTATTAGATCCCACTTAGTACACACTTAGACCTCGATTAGAGCCCTGTCCCTGATGCCCAATATGGGTGCACCAACTTTAACGATTTCAATGTATGAGTCCAAGCAGCCACATTCATTCCAACCGCACCAATTGTTCCAACTTATAAGCTGAGATACCCAACAGCTTGCCAACTCCCACACATCAATTAAGCCTGTTTTAGGTTGCTACGGAACCGTACGATTAATACACCCGCATCATATGATGTCAGTCAATTGAGGGAAATCAACTGGAAAAAAGTCATCAAGTAAACTTAAGGTACAATGTTACCACCCCTGCATAGACTAACTGCTTAGTCATCAAACTTTACAATTATGACCATAAAAATGAAGCTGTGCAAGATGTTACATAACCACATAGTTCACTCTTAGGTCCCACTTAGTACACACTTAGAACTCGTTTAGAGCCCCGTCCCTGATACCCAAAATGGGTGCACCTACTTTCAGGAATTCAACCATAGGAATTCAACCTATTTGACATTGGCACATTTTCTTTGCAAGTAGGTCTGTAATGCCCATTGCCACCGCACCTAGAGCATACTTTGGACCTTATCTCCTCTCCCTGTGAGGGGATACGTTGCCTCATAGGCCGTCCAGGCATCACCTTGACAATGGGGGTACACCAATCATATTCCTAACAGAAGTAGGGATATCCCATTCTCTTACTGGGGGTATAGGGTAAATTGAAGTTGAATAGGCCCTCTCCCAAGTGGTTCGGGTGTAATAAGAAAAAGCCAAGTCGTACAAAGGAGGGTTGATGTGCATACAGACGGCAATGACATGCTTACAAGGAAGTTGTTCAAGATGAAAATTTCGACATGAACAAGTTTTATTGCCCTACCAAACCATCTAAATCCCCGTCTAATACATTGTACTCCAAATCATTTATCTTGACAACGTTCATCCTCCCTGCATCATCTACCCGGAGGCCCAATTTCTTCTCCCCAAAATCTGGACACAATATGGAAGTGCACCGCGAAGCTTTCTCCCTTCTAGCTGTAAACCATCTTTGCAGCATGCTTTGTATCTCCTCAATAAGTTAAACAACCAGCAAGAACCTTGCAAACCTCAAAATAGAATTTATGGACTCGGCAATGCTTGTTGTCATTACATTGTATCTTCTTCCATCACAATGAGCTCTCGACCATCTTCGCAGGCCAATCTCATTAAGGTAATCAACAACCTCTTGGTTCCGAATCTTACCAAATTCTCTGTCAAACTTAGCAAACCTATAACACTTGGCTGCCCTCTCAAATTGGAATAGTATCTTGCTCTTCTTCTCCAATCCACACTTGTTCTTCATGTTTCCCTTAAGATGATAAAAACAAACCCCTTGACTTGCAGCAGGAAATACTTGGTTTATCACAATAGCCATGCTATAATTCCTATCCGAAATTACCACAAGGTCGAGACACTCCCCAATTGCCAACCGTAACTTGCTGAAAAACCATCCCCAGGACGCATCACCTTCCAAATCCCCTATGCCAAAAGCGATCGGGTATATATTCCTATTACCATCAAAAGTAGTGGCTACAAATAAAACACCCTTGAATTTTGACTTCAAATGTGTGGCATCAACTGCAAGCACCGGCCTCATTGAGCTCTTAAAGCCTTCAACACACACCCCAAGAACAACAAACAGATTTTTAAATTTATTCCCTTCCTCCGTATGAATGAAAGTGAACGTACCCGGATTATTGTGCTCTAATTCATGACAATATGAAGGCAGCAACACATAAGATTCATCCGCCTTCCCTCACAGTGTTTGAAAAGCTAGCTCGCGGCTTCTCCATGCAGTTGCATAACTGATTTTAAGGCCAAATCGTTGGTTAACATCGTTCATTACATACCCGGGTGTAAAAAGCGTTCGTGCATCCTTCAACCTATGTTGCATTGAGCCCGACACTAAACCATTTATTCTCCTCGGATGGTGACTGTTGATGGATCGCATATCACACCGATGGGTGCCTTCATACTTCACCACACGAAATTGGCTATTACCAACTTTGATACCACTTACACTCCAAATGCACTCCAACTCCTTGCATGTCACAACCAACCGTTTAGTATCTGACCTTACAGTTCTTAAATGAAAATGTCCTCTAACAGCCGCTAATTTAATACCCTAACTAGGGCTGCCTTGGTAGAAAACACATGCCCCTCCCGCAAATTTGGCTTCCAGTTAATGTTGGCAATCCCTCGACGATAATGAGACATTTGAGCTCGGGGATTCTGTCCACCCGAACCCATATTTCCTTCTCCCCTCGGTTCTCCATGACCACCTGCCAAACCATCACTCAATTGTAAATTAGGCATTGAATTAACCATACCACCACCAACTTCAGGTCTATGTCTAACATCTTCTTCTCCCACATTCATTGCACTCGTACTCATTTGAACATCTACGGCTTGACGCACACCAACTGCCCTTGAATGAAAATGAGACCCCAAACTGTCCAAATACATCATTTCATCTTCAATCCTACCCGTTTATATATCATCTAGGCCATCCAAATCCACAATTGACAGCAAATCAGGATTTGCTTCTACCTCGGTTTCCACTTCATTGGTGCTACCTGCAGCATGATTAGTCCCGTTCATTTGAGCCAAATAGTTTTCATTTGATCCTGCAAGACCCTCCTCTTCAATTGATTTCCTTACCACCACTACAGGAATCACACTTGAGGAAATTACTTGCTTCCTATGATTGAAATAAAATTGGAGGTCATTTCCGTCTTCAATTTCCACAGTCTTCTACCCCCCACCCGAAATGGGGACTGAATAATTCAAAACGATTCTTTCTTTCCTACCATCTATGTGAGCAACACTACAAACTCACTCAACCAGCTCCTCATAACTAATACAACCCGAAACTAATATCCCTTTTGTTTCTCCCCCCACATATATATAATTACTTCCTTTCTTCACCCACTTCCCATTCTAGCAAATCAAAATCTCCAAGGCTTCATCCATACATGCACAACATCAAACGTACACATCACAAAACCAAACTACATTTTGCATAACCAAACACATTAGCTTACTGTTAATTTGTAATCTACCACATAAACACCGCTTAGGTATCATTAGTTACTACTTAGATCATACTTAGTTACTCCTTATAACATGCTCACTTACATCACCTCTTTCAATTATAAAATAAGGTGCCTCTCTTACATTCATGCTAAAACTAAACCCTAAACACTAAATGATACTTATATTTGCATAATCAGACACACTTGTTACCAAATCATTTTTATCGACCACTTCCCTACCACTTACATCTCATTACATTCAACTTACAACATGCTTGGTATCACACTTTTATCCACTTGCTTCTTTATTTTTTCTCACACACTTATGGAAACAAACACAACCCTGAAGCACACATAATTTGGCATAACCATACACACTTTGTTATTATATTATACCACTTAACTACCAATTAGTTCTCCTTAGTTACCACTTGTACCATGATTAGTTATCCTCACAATTTTAGATACAAATTTATAGTTTCTCAAACAACAATCCTTATCCAAACAGCAACCACCCATTTTCCCCATTCTCTATCGGAACCTATCAAACCACCAGATTTTCAGAAATTTAAACTTATCGAAACACCCAATTTTCAACAATCAAAACTAAGCCAATCCTATCAAATTGAAAATTTCCTTCAATGACATTTTTGTTAATGAGAAAAGGGAGAATTGATTTACCTTCAACCTCCAGTCGAAACACAGCCTACGCTCCCGGTCCTACCCACACGTCACTTCCTCTTCAACCCAGCCTTCACCTCGGAGCCTCCCTTTCTACCAGTTCGTCGTCGGCGCCGAGCCCGCCGTCGCTGCCTCCTCTTTTCGCAACTCCAGGCCCGCCGTCCCCGCCTCCTTCTATGGTCGTTGTCAAACCCTAAAACCACAACAGCGTCTCCCTCTCTCCTCATTTCCGACCTCCGCTCAACTTTTCTCTCTCGCTGTTCTCCTGCACTTTTGTATCTTCTCCTCTTATTTTCTTCTTCACAAGCCAAAGTAACTAAATTGGTGTTAGCTGATTACACAATCCTTCATATACTTGGGCCAAATTTACAAATACAAAAAAACTCTTACTTTGGATTGTAAAAAAAAAAAAGTAATATGAGTGAATTTTTTTATTCATAATGGAGAAGAGTGATAATTCCCCATATATATATCATCGACCTTTCGAGATTGAGATCGGCCAATAGTTCCAAAACAATTTGGCATGACCGAGCAAGTCGTCCTCTAAAATCCTAAAAGAGTTTTAGTGCTTAAGGATCACCACTTGTAAATAATAAATTAGCAAAACAACTAATAAAAAAAATTACTAGAGATTTACGTGGCTCACCTTGAATTGGGCCACATTTACGGAAGTATTTGGTGTTTTACTATGAACCAAAGAGAATTAATTACAGTACAAAGTTTTTGATCTCTCACCACCCAAATCTAAATTACACCCTATCTCTCATGATAGGTGATAACTTGATGTTACATGGTTGTGAGTGCGAATAGGAAAGCCCCCTTGTTTGGTAAAAATGTCATCTTTATATTTTGACTTCTTTATTAATCCTGAAGTACAAGTCGATCTTCAATCAACTTCCTTATTTCCCAAGAAATATAATTTATATCAGATATTCTTCACTTGATCCGTAAGAAGTAATTAATGTTGACAATAAATAAATAGCATCTACGACGACCTTTGGACCATATCAACCTGGGGGAACTTTATCCATAAACATAAAAGTCTCTCAAGTCCCCAATTAAAAGTCTTATTTGTTGATAATGCTTAGCTGAATATTATTTGTTTCTTATAGATTGAACTCAAATTCATAGGGGAAATTTTCAAAATTTGAACATGGAGAAATATCCAATAATTGAAGGCTGGTCCTTATGAGGAATGTTCTTCGATGTAGTACAATGAATCAGTAACTAGACCGTAGTAAAATAAATCTATATTTCGCTCATGACAGAGTGATCAACTCATGTCTTTTGGGGAATTTTTTTTTTTATCAAATTAGAATGAATTCATTCAATAGAAGGAAAACCTCATCATGAAACCCGTTATTCAGGAAAAATCCGATTGAGAAAAAAGAGTGCCTCACCCCCCAAACCATGCACCTATTCTAGGTCCTGTTGTGTTCTATTACAGATAAGAGCCATGGCGATGCCGGTGGCTGCCATAATTGAAACCAAGCACCGTGGAGTCCCTCTTGGGCTAGCCGATGAGCAGCCCTCTTTTCCTGTCTCGACGCAAAACCAAGGTGCTCCTCCTGGATTTGGAGGTCTTCCATCAAAGTTGCCACCTCTCTGGCCATTAATCCCGCTGCTGTCCAATCTGTTTTACACCCATTTATCAAAGCTAGTGCCTTCTGCGAATCTGTCTCCACCTTTGTGATCACCAGTCCCAAGTTTCGAACCAACAACAGCCCTTCTCGGATGGCGGCGAGCTCGGTGACTGCTACACGCAGCCCCGTGGGGCCTGTAGCTGCAAAACCTGCAATGAAATCCCCATTTTAATCTCTCACCAAGCCACCCAACCCTCGTTCTAGCCCATTTGGATTCACCGCACCATCAGTATTCAGTTTCAGCTCCGCCGGGGGGGGCTTTTTCCACCGGTAATGTCGCTGAGGTTTGGGGCCTCGGGGCCTTGAGTTCGCCGCTGTAAAATCTGCACATATCTTTAACGTATTTTCCACCGACTCTATAGGTTGCAGTACCTTGTTGCCATGCAAATAATTATTTCGTTCATACCAAGCTTGCCATGCGATGAAGACAAACTGATTCAAACAATTAGCATCAAGTACCTCCATTGCCGCTTCCATGAGATCAATAAACGTCCCCCGTGTAGGCATATGTTCCAGATAAGTCAGGCCCATTCTCCACAACTTCTGGCTCCACTTGCAACACCACAAAGCATGGAAGCTAGTCTACGCTTCCTTCCCACACCGTGAGCACACCCCACTTTGTATGACCTTCCGTTGTAGGCAGTTGGAATAATCTCCCGGCATGCCTTCCAAATGAAAAGCTTGAGCTTAGATGGTACCTGGAGCCGCCACACTCCCTTCCAAAAACTGCTATGCCAAGAAGGATTAGAGCCCCCCAGCCCCGCCGCAATTTCTGAGTCTACTTGAGCCAAGGCCACATAGTATCCAGATTTGACCGAATCCTGCCCATTCTTCGTATAATACCAATATAGACCATCAATGAAGTTCCCATTTACACTCAGCGGGATCGAGCAGATTGTTCTAATATCATCCTCACAGAAGCTTGCTTTGAGTAGATCCATCCTCCATGTTCCTTCACTCGAGATAACCTCGATCGGACACTTTTGCATCCAAGGGTAGAGCCATACTGAGAACAGGTTTGAACGTGGACGGCTTTGGTATTCAGCGATCATGGAACACTCTGACCGCCTCCCCATTCCCAATTCTACATATTAACCCATCCTCCAGAATTATGGACTCATAGGGAGGATTGTTGTGCCGTCATTGAGCAGGCGTGGCATGACAGGGGGGGGGGGGGGGGCCCTATTACTGCGAAAATTGATCACTGCAATAAGGAACACAGTCAGTGGAGCTGTGGCACTGTAGACTCTCTGCCTCGGGAAATTCGAAAACTGCAGGACTGCATTGAGAGGAACACTGCAGATGACCTGGATTCTTTGCTGGCCCAGGAGGAAGCCCTCTAGAAACAAAGGTCCCGTGTTTCTTGGCTCCAGTTTGGGGACCGAAACACCAGGTATTTCCATGAATTTGCGAAGCAAAGGGGTCAGCGGAACTCTGTTAAGGGGATATTCGATCAGAATCAACGATGGTCTTTTGGGGAAATTTTAAATGTTCCTGAAAGGAAATTCACTATTGATATTTCAAGAAATAACAATATACTTAGCAATATAAATAGGTTTTCCCATTTTCACTACTTTCGACTTGCTCTTTTTTTTTTTTTTTTTAATAGAAAAAAACTTGGCCCTCCGTAACTGAATACAAGCTAATAGCTCTTAGGCAGAATCATTCATAGGCTCAATCTTTTGTATAAACAGGAGGATTGACATGAATTGGCCCTTACATCTTTCAAATAGGGGGAATAATTGCCAAAATTGACGAAAGGAAAGACCAATTTGGCACATAGTTTGATAGAATTTGGGGTAAAATATATTATTGGTCACTGTGATTTTGCTTGAAACCATTTTGCTCAATATGGTTTCAATTTTATAATTTTAGTCATTGTATTTTTATTAGGTAAAAATTAAGTCACTTTTGGCATCTGTTAATACGTGTGTTAATTTTTTTTTATTAGAAAAAATTAAAATAAAATAAAAAATATTAATTTTTAATTTTTTTTAAACAAAAATAAAATGAGCAACTATATGACCCCATTACATTTTCTTTACCACCCACTCCTTCTATTAACAATTATTATTACTTTTTAATTGATAAATTAATATTTAATTTAACTATTGTATCCTCAATTATAAAATAATTTAAAAATTATTTTCGTCATAAATATTTGGTGAAGTGTTTCGAAAATTATTTTCATCATAAATATTTGGTGAAGTCTTTTTATCCTCCTGATTTTATAATAATAAAAATAGTCAATTTTTGTTAGTTATGTACTACCGCCACCGCCCAACACCGTCGCGGCAATCTCGTCGTTCATCGCTGGAAAAAAAGCCCTTACCTCTCCTACTGCCGAAGAAATTAGCAATGGTTCAGTTTTCTCTTGTCATCAATTTCAGACCTCCAGGTTAGATATCTCCTCATCAAATCCAAAAAAGAGAGAGGAAGAGAGAAAGGTAGCGATTATTCGCCGGTGTTGAAAAAGAGGTGTGGCTGACGGGTGGGAAGGTGGGGGAGGGTGGCAAAGTAGCATCCATCTAAGTCTGTATCCGTGAGAAATTTTGGGGTTGAAGCTTTTTTTTCTCCGACATGGGGTGGAAGCTTTAATCATTCAATTATAAAAGTAAAGAATACACTTAGTGAGTATGAGGTTGGCTTCAATGATAATGCCCAGGAGACAATCTAGCATATTATTTGGCGAGAGGAAAGTGCGATGAGGAGGAGGAGAGAGGCGGGATGTGGTGGGAGGTGGTTAGCGGTTGATGGGGATCAGATGCAGTACTTTTGTCAAAAACAATTTTTATTTATAAAAGTTCTAAAATACCCTTACTTAACTAAGAAAAATGGGCTGGATGACTTAATTTGTTACCTAATAAAAATATAGTAATCAAAATTGCAAAATTTGAAACCACAATGACCAAAATTGTCTTTGAGCAAAATCACAGTGACCTGCATTTTACCCGAGAATTTAAGAACTAGAAAATAATTGGGTTTTTATCACTAACATTACCTACACTATTTGTACCTAGTCATTTCTTCCCTCATCTTTTAATTCAATTATTGTCATCTCTATACTCTTGTTCCACACATTAATTTAATTGTTTAAGTCAATTTCGTTAATTTTTCCGTTAAAATCAAGGACAATATTGTTAACTCATCCAATTTCTAACTTTCAACGTAGAAACAAATTTAGGACGTTTGTGCGATTTAATTATCATCATGAACAACAAACTAAGCATCAACGTCATTGTCAAATGTGTCAGATTCATTATTTATATAAGCTAATCAGAATGATGGATAATGAATGTGTTTTTAACTTAAGGATAAACTACATAAAAGTACCAAAACTATAGAGGTCATTTCAAGTTCAAATCTCAACTATGAAATTTTTTATCTAGGTACCCAAACTATCAAAACACAACATCTAGGTACCCACCGTTATCAATCTGTTAAAAAAATATGTTAAGTGTCCAAGTGACCTTGTGGGGCCATTTTTTATGCTGACATGGATGTCGTATAGATAAAAAAAACTAAAATAATTATTTGGGAAATTAAAATAAAATTTCTATTTGGGAACAAAAACAAAAACAATATTTTAAAATAATAAAAAACACAAAACCAATCTTTTAAAATAATTAAAAAACTAAAATTTCTATTTGGGAAATTAAAATAAAATTATAAAATAATAATTTCTCTCTCTCTCTCTCTCTCTCTCGCTCTCTCTCTCTCTCACACACACACACATTCTCTCTCTCTCTCTCTCCTATCTCCATCTTTCTCCCCGACCCTCACCTTCTTCTCCTTCTCTCCGACAGCGACGAGGCCACTGTCGCAACCCTCGCTTCAGATCAATCCAACCCTTTCTAGTGACACCATCTGTTTCCCCTCGCCAAGTCGAAACTGGTCCTGCTAGCATCACAGTCGATGCTCGCCGTTGAGGGAGATTCACGGCCGAGAAAACCCATAAACAACCACCGCCACTGTCGTCTTTTCCTGCCAAATTGGGCTGCGAGACTAGCCTCAAACACTTCGTCTGGGAAAGAAGAAGCCATATGTGCCCTCCTCCACAATCATTTGAGTTCGTAGCTCGTGAATCAAGGGTTGGAAGCCATCAGTGTTCGAAGCTTCTCGACCGTTTTCTGTTTGATATCGGTAGAATCTCGAAGAACCAAGCCCAGATTCGAACTCCTGATGATGTGTAGATGTGTTTAGGTTGTTGGATTGTTAAATTTGGTGAGGTGGGTTAGATTCTACTTCCGCACGATGAACACCCAATCCCTAGATTCGACCTCCGCACCCACCCACGATGAACCAAACCCAAGATGAACACCCAATCCCTAGATTTGACCTCCGCACCCACCCACCCAGAAACCAACAACCAACAACCTAAGTTCCTGATCTTGAACCGAAATTCCTGATCTTGAACGCTTCAAGATGTACTTTATTGCTCTTGTTTGCAGGCACCATTATTTTCGCCTATACTCATGAAGCTTAAATTAGGTTCCAAACGCAATTTAAGTCCATGCTCTAATGCAGTAGGGGAGACAGAAACGAGGGATAGGGAGGGGGTGCTAGTGGTGGAGTGCTCGTGTTCGTGAAATTTCAGATCTGGATTTTTTGTCCTTTTAGAATTGGTATTGTTGTAGTGCAGCTTGGAAGGCGACGAAGATGAGGGGAGGATGGTAGTCCTCTGTTAACGAGGACTGATTTTTTTTCTTTCTTTTTCTGTTTAATTTTTGGTTCATAATTGGATTTTGTAACCAATTTGGAATGCATAGCCTGGGTTGAATCTATGCGATTTTGAGGATGCGAGGATGGGGAAGAAGATTGGTGTTTTTCAATGTTTTTGTTTTATTATTTATTTTGCAATCTTATTAATTGTTTTTATTAAAATTCAATTTTTTATTATTTTTTATCCACTTGGAATCCAATTCAGTATAAACAGTTTGAACAAAAAATGTCAGCTCAGCATTTAACAGATTGACTAACGGTGGGTACCTAGATGTTGTATTTTGATAGTTTGGGTACCTAGATGAAAATTTTCATAGTTGGGGTATGAACTTGAAATGACTCTTATAGTTTGGGTACTTTTATGTAGTTTATCCTTAACTTAACGGGTATTGAATACCCATGAGTAAACCCTTACCCTACCTATTAGATGATAATTTTTTACCTATCTAATTTCTGCTTATGCCTATCCTTAAGCGAGATTGATACCAAAAATATAATGCACCTACCAATATCCTTTTTTTTTTATTTTTTTATCAAAATGAGTTTTTCATTATACCATAACGAAGCGAGTACAATCATATCATTAAGGACAAACTACATAAAAACCCTCAAACTATAGGGGTCATTTCAAGTTCATATCAAACTATAAACAATTTCATCTAGGCACCCAAACTATTAAAACACATCATCTAAATACCCCTCGTTATTTAATCTGTTAAAAAATCTTTTAAGTACCGAAGTGACACTTGTGGGTCCTTTTTTTTTATGCTGACATGGACTCCATGTAGATAAAAACAATACAATTGATTGTTTTAAACAAAATTAATATAATCATAAATAAATTATAATACAAAACAAAACAAAACAAAAATTAAAATTAAAAGAACATAAAAGAAAAATCCAAATCCCGAATGCCCATCCCCAATTCGTTCATCGCTCGCCTTTTTCACGAACCTGCCCCCCACCCCTCAATGACAACGATGAACGCCCCACACCCTCTTTCTTTTTCTCTTCATCCTTGTGAAATCTTCAAGGTGGTCATGGCAATGATGGTGATTTTTCTCGCTTACATTGTATGCTTTTTCTAGCCCACCAGACCCATCATCAATTCCCATGCTTTCAGCATCATAAACCGCTAGGGAATCTAAATTCGAAACTGATAGAAGTTGCAGGTTTGGTTGATGTGTTCACCGCCATCTGAGTTGACGGGTTGTGGCGATGGTGTGTTGGGGTTGGGTCGTGGAAAGATTGTCATTTTCTTCATCTTCACTGTGCTCATAGTCTTCTAGATCTTGCAAGTTGCGGTTGCGGTCGTCGGTAGTGGACCGGTGGTTGGCATAGGCGTAGAGGCTTAAGTAGTTGAGTTTGAGATCTATTGACTTGGTTATGTTTTTTTGTTAATTTTGTTATGAAAGATTTTATTGTTTTGGAGGTGGGTGTGGATGTTATGTAGGAAGAAGAGATTATTTCCCTGAGGTAGGTCATAGGTCGTGGTTAGGGAGGTAGGTCGTGGGTCATCGATGGAGATGGAGAATGGAGATGGGGTAGGTCGTGGGTCGTGGTTGGGGAGGTAGTTTTTTTGGTTTATCTTTTTTTCTTTTTTGGCCAATTTTGTACAATTAATTACTTTTTGGATAAACTACATAAAAGCACACAAACTATAGGGGTCATTTCAAGTTCATACCTTAACTATGAAAATTTTCATCTAGGTACCCAAACTATCAAAACACAACATCTAGGTACCCACCGTTAGCAACTGTTAAAAAAATCTATCAAGTGCCTAAGTGGCACTTGTGGGGTCCTTTTTTATGCTGACATGGACGCCATGTAGACAAAAAAAATAATGAAATTTGAATATTTGAAAAACACTTAATAAAATCTTAAAATAAATAAATTAAAATATTAAAAAAACCAAAACAAAAGCCCTCCCCCTCACCGAGAAAAAAACCCGAACATCTCCGCTTGCACACCATAGCCGCTGACAATAGTCCAGACGGTGGCAATCCCTTCAGAATCTCCCACAGACAACTCGCTGGCAGACCGCCTAAACCCTTACCCGACTCCAAAACCACCGCCAAGTTATGAAAGGATGGGTTGTTACCAGATTCTTTTTCCATATATGGTATTACGAATGAATGGGTTGAGCTTAGGATCAAACACTATGCTTGTGTAGTTGACCTCTTATCACTGTGTGGGTTATTGGCTCAAGCAGAGGACTTTATCCATTCATTGCCAATGAAGGCGGATGCAAGAACAAAAATCAGAATAAATTACCAATTGCTAAACTGATTATAAATATAAGGAAATAAAATTAAAATTGAAAATGTAAACCAACATGTACATGAAAATGTCCTTGCCTTGCCAAGATTCTTCTTGCAATTACCACAAAAGCTGAGGAAACTTTCATATAGATAGCTTGACCCATTTGACTTCCGACATTCAAGGATGCCATCGGAGCTCTCGTCAATGCAATTGTCGAAGATGT
Organism: Oemleria cerasiformis; assembly: GCA_037349345.1. Classification (NCBI taxonomy): domain Eukaryota; kingdom Viridiplantae; phylum Streptophyta; class Magnoliopsida; order Rosales; family Rosaceae; genus Oemleria; species Oemleria cerasiformis. The sequence continues at coordinate 10,499,713 of JAZGTL010000003.1, read as the reverse complement.
GAGTGGTTTTCGGGTTTGGGTCGTGAGAAATCACACAAGAAATCCCACCAGATTCATCATATCTGGCTGTTTCAAAATTGTGGCCGGCTTTGCAGTTCATCGGCCTCACCCTAGTGTAGTTAAAAAATGGGGAAGCCCAACAACACCAAATTAACATAGATTCATCATCCCGCCGTCCACTTCATCACCAAGCCACCGACACCACCCTCCTCTCACTCCTCTTATTCCTCCCCTTAAATTCCAAAATTGACAAATAAATCCGGCCACTTTTCTCCAAATGAATGGAAAACATTCTTGAAACTAGAAATAGCAAAATGTAAAATAAACAACAAGGTTGATCTTAGCAAGCCGTGGTGTAAATTGAACAAACTTCAATACATCTAAAAAGTTAGGAAAAATAAAATTAAAAAAATCTTAAAAATCCTTCTTCATCGTCTTCCTTCGTTTCTCTTCCCTAAAGCCATTCCACCTGACCTCAAAGCCATTCTCTTAGTTGGATTGCCTGTGAGTACGGGTTTTCTCGATTGGTGAGCTGTCTGATGCTTGCCTCCATCGCAGGGCTTCACTCGACTTCAAGATCGTTGCGATTTCGTTCCAATCTCTAGTCCAAGTTGAAGGGTTATCGACCTTCTAACTTAAAAAGGCTTTGAGGGTCGTGAGAACTAGTTTGGGGGATGAGATGGGACATGTTTGGTAAGGTTTAGATTGTGGTGAAAGATGGGATGGATGGGTCGGATCTGGAGGGGGGGGCTATTTTTCCTAGGTGTCGATTGAAGAAGGCGAATGGGGAGGAGGAAGAGGGATAATAGTGTTAGAGGAATTTTTAATTATTTTTTCTTATTTTTAGAAGTACAAATTTTTTAATTGATTTTTTTGTCTATGTGGACATGGCATCTATGTCAGCATAAAAATGGCCCCACAAGTGCCACTTGAACACTTAACAGATTGTTAATGGTGAGTACCTAGATGTTGTGTTTTGATAGTTTGAGTACATAGATAAAAAAATTTATAGTCGGAGTATGAACTTGAAATGACCCCTATAGTTTGGATACTTTTATGTAATTTATCCTTAATTTTAAATGTTTTTTTATTTTTTATATTTATAGTATTTTTAGCTTGTGTGGAGTTCAACTCAGCATATAATTCTAACACAACAATGCCACTTAACCATTTAACGGTTTCACTAACAGATTGACTACCATGGGGTACTTAGATGATGTGTTTTGATAGTTTTGATACCTAGATGGAATTTTTTATAGTTTGGGCATAAACCTGAAATGACCCCTATAGTTTGAGGGGTTTTATGTAGTTTGTCCTTCATAGACCAAAATGCTAATATAGCAATACTGACATGGACAAAAAGCCATACAAAAAAACAAAATCAATCCACATCACTAAAATTATGCAAAATTACCAACTAATAAAGATCAAAACAACCAAAACCCTAACAAAATTTTGAGTTCGTGTCGTGTTGTGACAACCCAAACAATCCACATCACTAAAATTATGCATATTTAGGAATCTGAGAGTATCTCCAACAAAGTCTCTAAATTTAAGTTAAATTCTAGTTAAAATAGTTGGAAAGTTATTTTAGCAAACTACTTTAAAAAAGGTTACACTAGCAGTGTTATCTATTTTGAAAAATCTCAAATGTTTTATTATTTGTTTCAAGTGAAACATTTGAATATCCTCAATTTATTATTTTATTATTTATGAAATTAATCCAATTGTGAGGAGATAAGAATCTCTACTTGCTCTCTCCTATTTGTTAAATTAACCAAAACTCCTAAAATATCATAATTCTAAAGTAGGGAGTGTGATAGGAATTCTAATGGAGCCATTTTTTATTTGAAAATCCTTAAATTAGCTGAAAAATGTATTTTAGGAACTCAGTTGAAGATGCTCTGATTAATTTGACGATATTGCCTTTAGATTTAACATAAAATACCAAATAAGTGTATGAATCAAGAATATAAGCATGACTTTTATTGAATTGAAAGATGAGTAATGAAAATGATGAGTTGGGTAAAAACAAGAAATAATAATTACTTTATTTAGAGATCAAGATGATACTTGAACAATAATATTTGCTTATAAAAAAAAAAGGTACTCGACTAAGAATAGGCCCAAGTTGAACGTTAGATAGGCCCAAGTTGAACGTTAGATAGGCCCAAGTTTTCTCTTTCCGATGAAAAAGGCTCCCGCTCGAATTCAAAAATGGCATCATTTTGAACCCTTGAACATCGTAACAGTCTTCAGATCCATTTCCACAGACTCACCCACTCGCAGAGAGCAATGGCCGAAGCGGCGTTAGAAGAAGAGAAATCATTAAAGCTAAAAATCACTCAAATCCTAGACGTCGCTCGAACTTCCAACGCGACCCACAACCGCAAGCTGAAGGAGCTCTCCGCCCTCCGCTCAAAAACGTCGTCGTCTCCTCTCTTCTTGTCCGCCTTCTGCAAAATTCTAACTCCCCTCTTCGCCTTCCAGAGGCGCACGGCCTCCGCCGAACGCATCGTTCGATTCGTCTCTGGCTTCGCCACTGCCCGAGAGTCCGGCCATGCCTCTCAGTGCGACGCTTTTTTGGAAGACTTCCTCAGGTTCCTTTTGGCGCTGTCCAACGCCTCTAGCAAGACCTCGAGGTTCCGGGCCTGTCAGATGGTTTCTGAGGTAGGATTTTATTTTGGTTACTGAATCAAGTTTAGAAATTGAGAGGCAATTGGGGTTTGGGGTTTTAGGGCTTTGCTATTTTTTGTATTTGGAATGGTCGTTTCTTGTTTGGTTACTGAGCAAATTAGGTTTTAGAAAGAAGAGGATATAATTTTGAAGGTCCTGCTATTGGATGGCTTTATATGTGGATTTTGGGGTTGGTGATATATTCGTTATTTTGTTTTTATTTCCGTTAAACGCTTTGTAAATTGTTTTGACGTCTGGTTTGGGCGTGTTCGAAGGATTTGATTTCAGATTGTGGTTCTATTGAAACGGGTGAGAGGAGTGGGTTGCTGGATTTGGGTGCTTGATTGGAACTCTTAACGGGTTTGTACATTCATTTTTACATTTTAGCATCTCTTTGTTTGAACCCACATATAGAGACGTTCTTCGAACTTTATAATTGATGCATTTGAGCTGAAGGTATTATTAATTCTTAGAGATTTTTTCTTCACGGTGGTTTTATTGGAAAAAAGTATAATGTTACACTTTTGAGCTACTGACACCTATAATCGAGTTCTGTAAATAACGTTTAATTTATGTACTCAAGAGATTGAATTTCATCTGATTTTATATGGTGAAATTTCATTAATAAATTCATTCTTGTCTCAAGTATTCATTGTACTATATACCCACGAGTTTTCATGAACTCTCTCTTTTGAAGTTGATTGGTTGTATGAATTTCATACTTTGCAACAGTTTCTCTATTCCCTGGCTTGAATAAATTTTTTTACTCTTGTAGATCATCCTGCATTTACCAGATGATGCAGAAGTGAGCAGTGAGCTCTGGGATGAAGTAATAGATTGTATGAAGTCGCGTATAGGGGACAAGGTCCCTGTAATTCGTACATTTGCCATTAGGGCTCTTTCACGTTTTGCAAGTGATTGCGAGAACAGTGATATCCTTGATTTGTTTCTTGAGATGCTTCCCGCAGAACAAACTGTGGTGAGTGCCTCTTTTGGTTCAAATACATATATGCTTACTAATGATGTTAGATTGATAGTCAATCTCCTTTCTCCTTTTATGGCTTCATAAAAACTATCTATATTTCAAACACATATAGTATCAACAGGGGCATACAAACCGCGTTCTCTTCTTCTTGTAGAGTTCCCTTATTCAACATCCTGTCCTTGCTATAGTCTGACACTTGTTTCTTGTTCTAGTATATTTTGGGTATACAAATATTTGAGTTCTATTTACCACACTGACACGTTTGTATACTGGTTTCCAATCGATAGCTTCTAATATTATTATTTTCCAAAGAATATACATTCTGTTAGTAACTTATTCTCAATGTTATTGTACATTGTAATTCTGTGGAACTTTACTTCTTTTGTATGCAACTTTGGCCTTTTTTCAGGATGTTCGGAAGACAATAGTGCTATCCTTGCCTCCTTCAAATGCAACCGCACAAGCAATCATTGATTGTACATTAGATGTCAATGAGTCAGTGCGCAAAGCAGCATACTGTGTCCTAGCCAGTAAATTTCCTCTTCAAAGTCTCAGGTAAACTTATCCCCTTCTTAAGCCTATTGCATCAGTATTCGAACATATGATGAAAAACCAAGGAGTGCTATGAAAATTGAACAGAAACTTATTAATATAAAAAGAACTAGATTTGAATTTTAAAATCAAGGGGCAAATTTTGTAACTTTAAAAATAGGAAAATCCTTTTTTCTTAACCCTTAATGATTGATGATTACAGTTAGTCAGACAATTGTATTTCAGTTCTTGGCTTTATTGACAGTATCAATTATGTTTACCAGTGCCTAAATTAGATGACAGCAAGTCTTATATATACTAACCCGCCTCTGCTATTTAGTCAGCTAGCATACTACTCAGAGAGCATTAGTTTTGGTGTGCTGTGGTTTTTTTTTTTCGTTTTAATTTTTTTCTTACTTTCAATTTCTTGTTTTTGTAGTATCAAGCAGAGAACACTAATTCTTCAGAGGGGAATTGCTGATCGTTCTGCTGCTGTTTCAAATGAGTGTCTTAAATTAATGAAAGAGGAATGGCTAATTAAGTCCTGCAAAGGAGACCCTTTAGAACTTCTCAAGTATCTTGATGTTGAAACTTATGAATTTGTTGGGGAGTCTGTGGCTGACGCCTTGTTAAAAGCTGGTATAATTAAAGCACGTGATGGTGAAAGTATTCAGCAGTTTATATTATCTACAGATGAAAGATCTGAAGGTTCTCCAGTTCTAAACCTTTTTGTTTTTGGCATTTTTATGTGTGCATTCAGTTTCGTTTTCCTTTTTTCTTTTTGTTGATGGTGGGGTATTAAGGTACTGTGTCCTACATTATATAGGGTCCCAAGGTTAAGCTTGTTTTTTGTTGTTCTGACTGTAAACCCCCTTCTTTTTCCTTCTGCCTGAGTATATTTAATAGGCAGTCTGCCTCGTGGTTCATGGATCTATTACAGAGTCGTAAGTTAATGTTTTCTTCTTGGCCGTTGAAGTATGGGCTTATCAAATAGCATAACTCTTTCCAAATCCAACATGTTATAGAATTGTTGATCATAAGATTCTTACCAGAAACTTGGCCATGAATTTGGGGTAATCTTGAGAACAAACACACAAAATCTGGAAATTGCCACTGAAGAGAATGTGTACGTAATGATTATGCCTCTTAATTTTTGTTGTCCTGTAGAGTCTTTATGGTGAATACTTCGTTGACTCATGGAAAGTTGGACATCATGGTGCCCCTAAAATATTACCGAAATAAAATATCTACAAAGCTTACTTCTTTTGAACATGTCATTATGATGACCTGGGTTCAATTCTTCATGAACATGTGAACATGACTTTCATTGAACAGGTGACATCTTGGTGCTTCTAAAGGGTTCCAGTGAACTAAATTGTTTTGTTTGTTTGTTTTCTTTTGATTTGAGGTTTCCAATAGCTTTTTCTGAATATAGCACATTAGCTTTGGACATTCTTCTAGTTCTGACCATTTGTAGAAAAGATTGCATTTGTGTATAGGCAACAATGTTAGCGGAGCATTCATTGATCTATACCAGTTGCAAGTTGTAATTAAATTGATCTAATGTGTTATTATGACACATCAACTTTTTCCAAATCTATCCAGTTCCTTGAGCTAATAATTTTGGGGTCCCAATATATGAGTAGCTAGAGGGATTAGGTACTTCAACTGATTCATCTTGGTTCTTTCATAGCTATGGAAAACATTATATATACTATCATTCTCTTGCATGGATTTCATATTTGAAAGAAAAGAGTGGCCAGCATTGTTACAGAACCATTATGGTCCCATGATTTGACCGTGCTTAATTGTTCTCCCATTTAGGTACTGTCCCTGTGAAAATAGCCAAATAAAAGTTGTTTGGCTATTTGGCTATCTGGCTATCATTATCATCATCATTTTTGCCATTTAGTTATACACATATGCATAGTATGGTTAGCCTGTTTTTTAATTCATGCTTGCAATTTGATGTTAGAAGATTCATCACGTTTCACACCAAGTATCCAACTAATGGAAGCAGAGGTGGCTCTTTATTGGAGGATGATATGTAGGCACCTGCAGATGGAAGCACAAGTAAGATTATACTGTTTTGCTATGCAATTTTCTCATGCTTTGTAGTTTAAGGCATATGGAATGGTGGGGAAAGCATAAGACGAGTTATGGGATAATAAAATTTGAGAGACAGTGGCAAGTGGCTCACTGTGGAAAAGTCCATAACCATGTCTGGACCACTATAGTAGGGATAATTGTAATCAAATCTTGTTCTTAAGTTACATATACTGAACAAAATTTCCCCTCATTCTCTAAGGTTCAGAACTTGTGCTTGAACAGGAAAAAGGCTCTGATGCTGCTTCTACAATGGGCACTGAAGCTGCTGTATATGCAGCAGAAGCTTCAGACAACAATGACCTTCTTGAGAAAATTCTGCCAGCAACATTATCTGATTATATAGATTTAGTCAAAGCTCACATTGATGCTGGTAAGTGTAACTGGGTAAGTTTCATTTGGTTGACAACATTGATTCATATAAAACACTATATCCTAACTTGACTTTATATACTCAGGACCAAATTATCGCTTTGCATGTCGGCAACTACTATTGCTTGGTGCTATGCTTGATTTTTCAGATTCTACAAACAGAAAGGTTGCTAGTACATTTGTTCTGGAACTGCTGCATAAGCCTTTTGACCATGAAGTTGATGAGTATGGAAACATGGTTGTTATTGGTGATGGAATAAATCTTGGTGGTGATAGAGATTGGGAGGAAGCGGTGTCTGGGTTAGCAAGAAAGGTGCATGCTGCTAGTGGTGAACTTGAAGAAGTTCTTCTTGGGGTTGTAGAGGAGCTTGCTCGGCCTTGCAGAGAGAGAACAGCAGATTTTATGCAGTGGATGCACTGCCTTGCTGTTTTTGGCCTTTTCTTGGAGAATGCAAGATCATATCATTGGATTGAAGGGAGGGTTATTGAACCTGCTGAACTACTGCAATCGTTATTGCTTCCAGCGGTAATAAAGTTCTTTCATGGCACTTCAAAAAATAAAAAGAATTTGTTTTTGTTCCTTTTGAATTTCCAAAAACTTTAGGAGTGACTGGTTATATTCTAAGGTTTTTGAGTTGCCTCAACCTCCAATTTAAGAGATCGGAGGACGGCTGATTATTAAAGTGTAGTTCATATCTTTTTTCACTGTAGAATGACTATAGGCTGAATAAAATAAGCGTTTTCCATGTCTGATAGAGTTACTTTAGGGTATGTTTGAGTGAGGAATTTCAAAGTGTACTACTAACAATTACTGAAAGTGTACTACCAATAATTGAATAGGGTGATTGTGAGTAATTAGGAAGGGAGCACATGCACATCATGAACACAACAAAACCACTAAACAAGGGATTTCCAAAGTAACACCTATCAAGGTATTACTTACAAACTCATCTAATTGTATTGCATCTAAACATTTTGAATGCCCTTGTACTTTTAAGTTACTCTTTTTTAACTAATTTAGCCTAAATCCTTGGTACTTTGAAGTTCCTCATCCAAACATATCCTTATAAATTTGTACTTGTCCACATGCACATTTTTATTTTATAGGGGTAGCAACTCATCTGGATTTTCAATTGCAGGCGAAACATTCTCACTTGGAAGTCCAGAGGATAGCAGTCAGGTGTCTTGGGATATTTGGATTGTTAGAGAAGAAGCCAAGCCAGGGGCTTATAAAGCAGTTAAAGCTTTCATTTATTAAGGGCCCTGCTCCAATTAGAATTATTGCTTGTAAGGCATTATTTGATCTTGGTTTGTGGCATAATCCTCAGGAAGTGGATAGGGTAATGGGCCAGGACATTTCATCACAACTTCAAGATTATGATATAACTGCCAGTCCTTTAAACTTTTCTGATACAGATGGGATATTGAATCTCAAATTACTTGATCTTTTGTATGCCGGAATTATTAAAGATGACTGGGAGAATTCATTAGCAAATGATGAGAATGAGTCAGTTCAAGGTGCTCTTGGGGAGGGGTTTGCAAAATTTCTTCTTTTAAGTGAGAACTACCAAAGTATCCCTGCTTCTTTACATCCTTTCCTTTTATCCAAGCTCATTACCTTGTACTTCAGCAATGAATCTAAAGACTTGCAAAGGTAGCCTGGTTTGTTTCTTAATAAACCTGTATCTTTGTTTACAAGTGTAATCGTTCCGAAAATAACAAGTGTACATCTGTATCTTTGTTCATCAGGTTGAAACAGTGCTTATCTGTTTTCTTCGAGCATTACCCTTCCCTTGCGGCTAATCACAAGGCAAGTAGTGCTTATTTGTCTAATATGAGGTGCCTCTTCACCTGTTAGAGATGATGCCAATACCCTGAAATTTTTGTGGTTATTTAAATGCAGAAGTGCATTTCCAAGGCTTTCATTCCAGTAATGCGTTCTATGTGGCCGGGTATCGATGGCACTGCTGGAGGTTCTTCACATATTGTTTCTAATATGCGTAAGCGTGCAGTCCAAGTGTCACGTTTTATGCTGCAGATCATGCAGGCTCCCTTGTATAAAATTGAGACAGAGAATGGAAATGATACCAGGGAACTACAGGAAGTCATAGAAGAACCTCCGCTTGAGTGTGGTGAGGAGGGGCTTGCCATACGCATAGCTACAGAGGTAACTCAAAAATTCGTTCACCAAATAGTTATTTCTTGAAGTTGACCAGCAGCTTGTTAATATTTCAACATGCACGAATTTGGCCTTTATGCCTACTCTGAAGCTGTGATTATGATCCTAGTTATGCATATATCTACTCTTGACTAGGGTCAGGGTCCATCGCTGGACCTATATTCTTTTGTTTTTCAAACCTATCCTTATTATTTGAAAAGGTATTGAAAGAAGTCAAGGTCTTACGGTAAAAAGGAATAAAATTAGCTAGCCCAATCTTTGGGATGAATGCTTTTTGATGAGTTTTATTCTATGCTATCATCGTAACCCTATCACTTTTATTTCAGTACTATAAAGGTACATACCCAAAGAAAAAACTGTTTTCCAAATTTTATCTTATCATTGTCGTAATGGAACTTAATGTGTCTCTAAGACTGTTTCTGGGAAGCAAAGGTCATAATTTTTACTCTCTTTTTGCCTCACTTTGTTGTTACTCTTACCTCAGTGCCTTTTCTAATAAACAATGAAGTAGCTGTGTTTCAGAAGCTGATCATAGAACTGTGGATATTGTAAATCTGTTTAGCAGCTTGTCACGAGACTTGGATTTCAGATAGTCATTGTTGTATTATACCACCTGGTATATTGCATACCTATCCCAAATCCCCAGGCTTGATGATGGCCTTACAATGAAGAAATTTGCATCCTGCATCTTATTGAATACATGGGTTGATTCTTTATTTAGGTTGCCACCTTCCATTCAAAGAAGACTCCTGCAGAGAAGACATATGTGTCAGCATTATGCAGAGTACTTGTTTTGCTCCACTTTCGGTTATCAGAGCAAGGGGCAATCCAGTTAATGAGGAGGCTTCTCATTCCTGTGGCTGAATCTGTATCGGCAGAGAAGGACATTGTGAAGGAGATAAGGCAGATGGCTGACCATCTCAAGGCACTAGATAGACATCCAGATCAGGCAATGGCACAAGATCAAGCTAATCTTATATTTGGTAAAACCCTTAACATATTCTTAGGAGTACCATGGAAACGATTCTTTATTCATGAAGTTTATCTGATTTATATATGCAGCCTAGAACTTCTAAAATTTTCTAATGTCTGCAGGTATAAAACTGATTATGATCTACCAGGTGATGGTTTGAGAATAACTTAGGCTTCGTTTGTTTTAGGAGAGGGATTTGATAAGGTCAAAATTTCCACAAAAACTAGAAAACACTTGATTGAATCGATAACTAGATGTAGTGCTAATGAAAGGGATTTGAAATGACTATACACCAAGTCATTTGAAATCTATTTGCTTTGTTCACCTCTCTTCTTATTCAAATCCTAGTATTAATCCATTGTAGTACTCTAAACAAAAAATTTAGCCTTACTATGAAATCTAAATTCGAATCCATTCTAAAACAAACGGAGCCTATTTCTTTTCCCTAAAGCTACTTGGTTCGATTAAGCTCTGCTATATGCATAAGATAGTGTGTTAGATTAGTGTGAGAAGAAATGTCAGTCTGCCATTTTAGCTTCTGCAAGTAAACTGGTTTTCTTGTTTGCTTTATACCCAAGTTACATATGTTCTTCTGCTCATAAATTGTAGGGAGGGTAGAACTCGAGTTCAACTTGGATTTCAATGGTTCTGTTGAAATGCCGCAAACACCAGCTACTTGTGCAACTAAACCAGCCCGTCGCAGAAAACGAGTGAGGCTTGAAGATGTATCTTCTGATGAAGATAGTTCTCCCACCTCCGTTGTTCCTACCAATCTTGGGACGGTAAGTGCTCGGTCACAGAGGGCAAGCAAGGCTGCGGCACTATCCAAAATGACTGCCAACAGAGCGTTTAGGGTCGATGAAGATGGTGAAGAAGAAGAGGAAGAAGACTCAGATGCTACATCTGATGAAGTTTCTGATGCATCTGATTAGTTCCTCTATTCGGTGGGTTGGCATGTTAGATATCTCCACTAATGCAATGATCATTGCTTGAACAATGTGTTTTTTTTGTTGTGATTGTTTTTTTCACCAATAAAATTAGGTTGCAGATTTTGTACAGATCTAAGATCTGTGTTACCCACACACAAAAGTAGGCTGATGAAATTGTATTATGATTTGCTAATTATATTATGAATCTTGCTTGTAATTTACAACTTGAGTGGAAACTTTGATATTACTTATTAGTAATGATGTCTGAATGCTCCTTTCTTTCCTCGCGGGCAAGAAGCATCTCCCCTAGACCAACGTTCTCTTTCAAACATTTCAACCAATCGATACGACTCTGGAGAGCGGTTTTTGTAAAACTTGAATAGTTTCTTGAAAACTTGCTTCGGATATGAAAGTTTTGAGTATTTAGAGATGCTTTTGTTATTCTTAATAATATGGCTTGGTAACAAATTGCTTCTTCCAAAGCACACCCTATTCGTTTAGCTCGCAACAATCTAATTAGTTCTTTGGGAGAAAAGCACACCCCATTCGTTCAGTTCGTAGCAATACAATTACTTCTCCGGGTCAAAAAGCATTAGGCCGACATTCCCTCTTTTATTATGTGCAAGCAATGTAAAAAACTTTAGGCTGACATTCCTTCTTTTATACTGTGCAAGCAATTTTTTTTGGTTTGATACAATGATATTGGAAAATAGGGATTAAAATATATACATCGACCTCGCTCTTTATGAGAATAGAACTTAAGATCTCTTACATAACATGTGGAAAAAATGACTACTTAACCATAGCAATAAGTGGCACCATAAAATCTTGAGTGCAAGAGGTAATTCCAGTAAGCCAGAGAAGAGTTTGAATGTTTGATGCCATTGCGGCCTAGCCTTTATCCGTACGAGCATATCCTCACGACCTTGACAATAATGGATTCTAAAATTAATATGGTGGCCCCTCTTTTACCCAACAATGCTATGTTTTTTGGGTGAACTGGTGGCCAAAGCCCAAAACAAACTAGAAACCAGGACCATTCGGGTAATTACAAACAGAGCGAGGCCTTAGAATAATGCTGTGTGATAACCGAATGAAGAGGACTACTCCAAAAAAGAATACATTTTGTAATAATCGTAGAAAAAGAAATGTAACAATTCCACACAAAAAAAGAGGTAATCCTATTTAACATCCTTTTCTACGACGACATTCCACAATTTTTTAAGTTTAGGATCACCACCATCACCTCTTTCGACACCCGATACTTCCATTCCAATAACCCAATATTAACCATCTCATAATTTTCTTTAAGGTAATCACTAAATATATATATATATATAGAGAGGTTACGTTCGGTGAGCGGGATTGGATTTGATTTGATTGAATAACTCTTCAAATTTAATGTATTTTGAACGTAAAACAAAAAGATGCGATTTTATTGTTGGAGGATTAAATAAGATTAGTCATAGAAGGAAACTTACCTTTTCTAATCCTACTATTTTAAGTTGATTGGATTAGATAAATTTTTTTCTATCTCTATCCTTTGATCCCCTTATAATGCAAACACATCTATTTTTACATTCAAAATATATTGAATTTGATAAATTATCCAATCAAATTCAATTATACTCACCAAACGAGCTCATAGTGTCTAATTTCACTCAATAAGCACTAAAAACTAAAATAATAGATTATTAACTTGAGTGTCGGAGGATCCTTGTTTAGTGCCATGCGTGCCTCAGCCAGTGAAAAGAGTGGACGTTTATAAGTAACATTAATTACTCATTTAATTTTATATTATGAATGATAATTTCTATGATTAATAGTTTGATTATAGTTCCAATTAAGTTTTAATGTCAACCATAACATAATTAAATACAATTGTTTAGATTAGAGACATCTCGCAGAATACTAAACTCAATAACTCATAAACTCATAAACTCTAAACAACTGGATCCACTGCTAAAAGAGTTGCAAAAACAATTGGTTATAAAAATCAAAACCCATGCCGACATGTGACATGTGAAATGTCGCCGACTAATCGTGTATCACGAAGAACAATTTCAATGATTTTTATTATTTGTTTGATGTCAAATATTTCCACCGCTAGGAAACTTCTTACGTGCAAAATTGGCAACATGCACCATATAATTAAGGGTCCTTCATACCATCCACATGAATTAATTTCTAAGTTTGTAGGTAAATTCAGTGTACTAACACATAATATTAGCACTTCACGTATATTATAATAGGATAATATTTTCATTCTACACTCTTGATATCTCTTCGTAATACCTTTTTTATTTATGAAATTATCTTTGTGTATATATCATAATCGAAATCATTTATTCTCTGAATCATCAGTCCAAGATTATCTCTGTAAAAAATCAACAAGATTAAATGGTGGTCGTTTAGCCATTCATATGTATCAAATAAATCGACGGTAGTAACAATTAAGATTCTCAATCATGGCGAGCCGTCCATTTGGTTGATACATATAAATGGCTAAAGTATCACCAATTTGGTTGATTTTTTTTGCGTAAATGAACTTGAAATAATGGTTTAGGAGTTGAACGGATTCGATTATGATACATATATAACGATAATTCGGTAAATAAAAAATGTGGTACGAGGAGATACCACAATGGTGGAATGTAAGTATTATTTTTTATAATAATTATGTTTATTTTTTATTATTTAATTTTATTAGTATGTTTATGCTATAATAGAGGAGAATGATAATAGTAATTAAGAGTCTATATAAAAACAATAAGAAAGACTTGTAATTTTCTTCATATGTGGGCGTGAGGAAGGGCGCTTTTACACAAGCCTAGAGACGAGAGGCGTGACTCCTCCCGTTGGAATAGAAAAAACAAAGCATTTGTTTCAATTGGAAGGTTTAGCCAACCAGAAGTTTTGAATGCTTTATTTAAAGCATCTAAAAATAAAAATAAAAACTTGTGTTGGATAAGGCTTTTCTTGTAGTGGGACTTCTAGGGGTTCACATGCTGTTCCTAGTCCTTCTCATCAATGTCATCAGATCATTACGATAACCAAAAAAAAAAAAGGAGGAATTAATGAAGAGAAAGAAAGAGTCGACAATTTATAATTATGTATGATCTAGTAATATTATTCTTTAAATATTATGTATGAGGTCATAGATTCGCATCTTATAAAAGGATGGTCTAGTAGTATTCTTCTTCAAATATTATGTATGAAATCTTAGATTCGCATTTTAAAAAAAATAAAGTCGATACCTAATATGTATAATATAATTTCTTTTCACGTATCTATGTAAGAAAAATAATGAAGAGAAAGAAAGAAATGGCCAAAAAATGCATTTACAACTTGTCAAATGCAGTTGTGAACTTGTGATGGAGAAACATGGAAAAGAAAAACTTGTCAACATGGTTCCATTGTTGTGAATTGGACGTCAGCCAAATTGAAAACTAATTCAGTTTTGTTTTATTTTAATAGAAAAGATATTCTAAATCTATTCATAATTAATATATTCTAAACTCAAAACTTACAATTTTTATTCCTAATTTATTTTCTTTCCATGAATTTCTTACAATTTCTTAAACTCCAAACAAGGGAAAATAATTATTTGCCAATAAGACAATACTTGTGCTCATCCTAAATTTTTGTTATGTTAGTGTAATAATCGTAATCGTTGATTCCTTAAAATATTATGCAAAAATTATTTTTGCAAAAAATAAATTATATTAGAGATATTTTGGTACTTCATATGTAATACATTAGTTGACTTTTGGTAATAATTAAAAAAATTATGGTGAACCATCAATTTAATTATTATATATGTATGACTAAACATTCACCACTTCGTTTGATTAATTTTTTGAAAAAATAATCTTTATATGATATTTTAAAAAATCAACAATTCCGATTATCAAATTTAGATAAGAAACATTCGATAATTAATAATAAAAAATGTACACATCTTGTTTTGAGTGGATGCAAGATATAAATAAGACTTGAGTAAAAGAAGTACGATTTAATGTGAAAACCTAGCTAGCTAGATTATCAAAGTATGATCACATCAAATATTTGGACAAACAACACCCTTTTCTTTTCAAAACCCTAATAAAATAAACAAATTGGCCCCTCCTCAATCAACTACCAAGAAATTATTGAATAAAGTATGTACTTGGTAGGCTTGTGGCACGGGAGTACCTATCCAAAATTTTGTCTATCCGCCTATCACATAATAATGTAATTGTATATTCTCTTATTTCAAATGGATGAAGCATGCATGGGGTCTCATATTCCCAATCCAATCACCAAATAAACAAACTGATTAAATAGTAATTTCCATGGTATTTATATCATAATGAAAACTAGTACAGTCATTCCATCCATATCAAGTTAAGATGATAAGATCAATAAGTCAATATGATAATATTAATGCGGACAAATGCCGCATAATCAATTAAACAACCCATATTATTAAATTATAAAAATTTATAAATCAAGCTCACAAAGTCCAAAACAACCACAATTCTAACAACACCTACCCTTAACCCTAAAAGATTACCTCCACTAAAGAAACAACTATCACCGCCAAAATCATCACATCTTGTCTTGAAGAATTTGTACAACATTGGGGCGGATATGAGGAGGACTTGATCTCCAACAATCCAACTAGGCAAACAGCGAATGAAGGACGAAAGTAACTAATCTGACTATAGTGACAAAACACAATGGGAGATATTGCGGCAAATTAACTCCTCCAACAACAAGGTAGAACAAGATTTAGGGAAAAAGATGAAATTTTAAAGGAAGATTTTGATTACTCTTGAGATTTTTCATCTTATTTTGGGGGAAAAGGTCTAGGTTCGATTCCCGTCTCCCTCTTGTTTCTTAGGCAATTTAAACCCTCAACATAATAAGGTGGGGAGCAAAAGGCCTAACTCCATTACTGTCGATATATTGCTGTTGAGGACCAAGGGGCGTCAAAGGGATATCCATATGACGTTGGATGCCGCCCCCGGAGTCATAGAGTACAGAGCCTCTACCGACGCCAAAAACTTTATTACACAATATTTCTTTGAAGACCTCTTGCTTCTACTTCCCTACTTACTTTTGCAATCACCTCAATTGCTTTCGACTTGCTCACTTAGAATGAAGATCAATAATGGGCGGAAGGGGTTTACACAAGACCACAGAGCGAGAGAGAGAGAGAGAGCCTTCGCTTACTTGCTTAACCGCGCCCTCTTGTAGTACCTATATCATTTTTCCTTCAGTTACAATCCAGTCTCAGTTATGCTTCCAACTACCAATGGGAGAAGGATTGGACGTTAAATAAGAAGTATGGCATATGGGAATGGTATATGAAATGAAAGGTTGGAAACAGAGCTGGAGATGAGTGGTAGGCAGTGGTTAATACTTCAGAAAGAACCTTAGCAATTACCAGGAATGCCCGACCTCAATCTTGTTTTTTGCTAGCTTGAGTCTAAAACTTTACTATCTCAATTAAATGCCGAATATATATATATATATATATATATATATATATATATATATATATATATATATATATATTGGAAGATAGTCAGCCCACTTCTAAGCGTTCCAGCGAGTATGCATATTCTACACATATTGCTTTTTGAGAAGATATGTGATTGGTCAAGGTGGCAGAGAGGTGTGAAGTCATAATTCTTACACATATTTCATGTCATATTTGGCCCTTTTACTTGTCTTTTGATGCATTCATGTCATCCATAGTAGAAAGTAATGCATTTTGTGAGACATGTGCAAATTTAGAAAGATAGCTCAATTATAAGAATAATGGAATAAGAATGGCTCAAATTGGAGTTAAAATGAAGGATATGTCTCAAAATCCATATCGGGTCCTATTATGTAAAACCCGAGTCCTTTGAAGGCCAAGGGAATGTCGTGGTGACTCATTTAGGGCCAAGTTCAAGTACCGCAAATCATGTCAATATCGGGTCCAGATCATGTCTTTGACATGTCTGGAATTCAAGTCAGGACGTGCCCTTGACACCTCCCAAGCATGCCCAAAACTAGGCCCAGGATGTGTCCCTAACACATCCCAAAGACACCCCATTTGAGTCCAAGACATGTCCCTGAAATGTCAGGACGCGCCTTCAGGGCATGTCCCAATTGTGCCAAAATGAGACATAGACCATTATAAAGCCTTTCGATTGAGACACGAAGTGTTTTCAAACTTATGCTCCATGTTAAAGCCAAAGAAATGTTAAGGAGTGGCGAGGCGAACCTAGGACCATGCCATCGACCTTCAGGACCTGACCAAGGAACCTACCCAAGACAGTTGGCTGCCCAAGTTCCAGTTTGCATTCACACTTGCCAGTCGTGCTCACATTTATTTTTCATGTTTTTAGGGATTATTTTATCTAAAGTTAATTACGTAAATGTAATATTAGTCCTTGGGAGTTTAGGAAATGTTTTATGATTTAGATTAGGATAAGGTTTCCACGTTCTTCTTGGAAATGCATTTCAATTTCTTGTAGGACAAGGTCTGCCTTTTCTCTATAAAAAGAGGGCCTTGCCCACAATACACATTACTTTTGAGAAAATAGAGAGCTTTATTCGTGAGGCTTGTTCACGATTACTTGAAGTCCAAGATTTGTTCTTGAAGGAGTGATTGAAGCCGTGCTTGAGTCTTCCATTAAGGGTTATTTTTGTGTTTAATCTTTCAACTCTTTCTTTAATAAAATTCATGATTGTTATTCCCATTATGCATAGTGAGTAGTTATTTTAAGTTAGGGCTGATCTTGAAGCCCTAGCCATGACAACTTCTTAATTTAGTTTTGGTGCTTGGTTTGATTATTGTGTTTGCCTTGGTGTGTTAAATCACTATTTAAACTGTTATTCCTTTAAGTTCTTAAAATTAGCTACTTTAATTGCATAAATTATAGATGACTTGCATCAAAAGGTTACATTAAGCAATGATCTTGTAATTTAACTCATGACATTCCTAGTTGTAATTTCTTTTGTGTTGTAGTAGCTTAAGAGAACTATTTCATAATTGATTAGGAGTTTAGTAGCTTAAGAGAACTAAACATACGAAATAAGAAGAAATAAAATGTGTAAGGGTGAGGCTTAAGAGACCACTTGCATGAGCACTAGGCCAAGTGACAAACATAGTAATTGAACCTTGCAAACCAAGTTGGAAAACGTTGTGGTTAGGTGTGGATAGCGATTTCCTTAACTTGTCCTTTAAATTGATTAAAACATTATTTTTTTACTTTGTTTTCTTGCATTACAAGTTCTTTAATGCAAGCATCTTTTAAATACAAAACCCCCCTTGTCTTTCTTGCATGTTTGAGTCTTTTGTTATTTTTAGTCAAGTTTAATGCCAAGCATATCTAGTTAGTGTGAGTCTTTATTTTTTATTTTAAAGTGGTTAAGTACCTAAAATTGTGATAACTTGTGAACCAAGAAGCCTAATCAATTGAACTTCATCGTTAAGTGAAGTCCTTATGGGATTTGACCCTTGCTAGTATTCCTATTCTATCTTTTGTCTAGTGCACTTGCTAGGTTATAATTGTTAAGATTTGTGCTGCATTTTATTGTTGTGTAAATCTTCCAACAAGTTTTTGGCGCCGTTGTCCCTCAATGGTTTCCATTGCTTTAGGTTACCAACTCAAGTTTGTCACTTTGTGATGTAAATATGGACGAATTTTATATGGATATGAGAACTTGGATTGAGCCATACTCTTATGCATACAATCAGGGATGGAGCAATCATCCCAATTGCACATGGAACAACACTCAATCCATTCCTAAGCCTTTTCCATCTCTTGGAGTCCATTATCAAGACAACTCAATCCCTATGTATCAACATGCTCCACAAACCAATTTTGGGATGGGAGGCAAGTCCTTACAGGACATGATGCTCACAACTCAAACTATGATGCGAACCATGCTCCAGAGCACCATTGAATTCCAGCAAGAAACAAGGAATCACATGGTTCAAACTGATCATGCCATTGCTTCTCTACAGAATCGACTAGGACAGCTTGCCTTCCAAATGAGCCAAATTTCAGACATGGCATGTTCCCCATCAAGTGAAGTTATGATTGATGATAATGATGAGGATATCACAAGGCCAGAACCTCAACAATCTGCCATAGAGACCGTGGCTCCTATCCAACGCCATGAAGTGACATTGCTTCCAAAATCTGCCCAGATTAAGCAAGGGGACAGCCCCAATTCTAATCCTCAAATTTATTCTTTCTTTTCTAATGATTCTGATTTCGATTCAATGACTAACCACACCTCCTTGCCTTATACTCACAGGTTGGAGATTGAAATGGAAGAAGAATGGGAGGAAGAAAATCCAAGGAAGGATGATTATGAAAAGGGCACGTTTGTAGTTGTTGGAGAGCAAGGGACGTGTTTGATCCATAACACCTTGATACCTCAAGGGATTGGACATGCGTGTTTCAAGGGCCCACTTGAAGGGAAACCCCCTAAACCTTCTAAAGGAGCTGCGATTGAGAACAAACCAGCTTTGGAAGAGGTTCCATGCCTCAAATACGTGCCCTATGACCCAGGTGTCAAACAACCACCATGTAAATCGCTTCCAAACACCAAAAGGAAGGTGATGGAAGCCCTCATCTTGGTACCCCTCATCAAGTTCAAACGGAAAAGACCAAGGGCATGGCTACTAAATTGTGGGATTCACATGGCACAATCTAAGGCGTAACACCCTAAGTACTTTCAAAGTAGGATATTTGACAATGGACAGAAGCCACTTTCATTCAAATCTCTTCTCAATCTCTTTTTAGATAAGCTACGTTCTCGTCGGTTTATTCCTTTTTGTGTTTCTAATGCTTTTCCCCATGATGCAGCTACAACTATGCACCTAGAATCTCGTCGTATGTTCCAGGAAGTGAACAACGCACTTCTGGCTGTGCCTTCCATTGCTTGACTTACAAGCCACGTCTTGGCTAGATGTTAAATTAAGCGCTCCTAGGAGGAAACCTAGCCCCTAGTTTGTGATTCCACCCTTCTCTTTATGTTTTATGTTTTGCATGCCTCCTTCAAGTCTTTACTTATTTGACGTTAGTGTTTAACTTGTTAACATTGAGGACAATGTTTTGTTTAGGTTTGGGGGTGTGGATTAAAATTGTGCAACATTCAAGTTTGGGGTTACACAACTAGGAACTTAATTCTTTACTTGTTAATAAGTTGCATATGATGAATTAATCATGGTTTACTTACTAAATTCGTGCCTTGTTCTAGTCTATACCATATTCATTACACTTAATGTTTAACTTCAAGAAATTGAGCTAGAAGATGACTTTGTTTAAGTGTACTTTAGAAAATTAGTGGGAGACTACCCTATGTAAGAGTTTGAGCCTAATTCCTTTCTTTTTGATAGATCTACTTTGTTTTTACTCTTAAACACTATTCAATTCATTCTACATTGATTGATCTCATTATGGTCACTTTGCATTGAATTTTAAAGAACTAACATCTTATGTAGAGGCTATTGATTTTGAGCTTGATAAACCGTATGAAGTGATGTAGGCTATGCATGTTTGAACCCTCTTTAAGCCATGACCACCCCTTTGCATACTTCCTTAACCCACTTTGAAGCCAAACACTTTAAGCCTTTCTTTCATCACCTAAATCAAAACCTAGCCCTAGATAGTGAAGCCCTCAATCTCTGCCATTCCCTATAACTTAGGTTTTTTGACAAGGCAGCGTCAAATGAAGTTCATGACAAGGAAAGGAAAGAAGAGTCCTAAGTTGTTCAAGTTCAAAATCAAGCCATAAGGTCTCTGAAGGACATGTCAAGGCCATGTCACGGCCAAGAAGTGCCAAGTACAAAGTTGATGTCAAGGGGAACCAAATTCCAATCTTGGATAGAAAAAAAAGAATGTAAGTCATTGCATGATCATGGCCTAATTCAAAGGAAAAAAAAAAGAATATGAAAAATGTTCCAATAAAAAAAAAAGAAGAAAACGAAAAAAAAGAGTTAAGCCAAGTGAGCCAATGAGAATAAGAGTCACAAATCATCATCATTCAAGGAAATCAAGATTCAATTTATGAAGCCATTAAAGAAAGTACCAAGTCTTGCCGTGGAGTCGTAAGAAGTTCAAGAAGAAAATTAAGTTTCCAAGTCATGCTACTTCATGCCTTATCCCAATCTAAACTTTTGAATCCTTATCCCTTTCTTCTTAAACCCACTAAGCCTGCTATCCCCATTACAACCTATGAATGAAGACCTAATTGATCTTATGGGGAGTCTTGCTTGGAGTTAAGGTATGTCTCTACGTTCTTAAAGTTCAATTTCCTTCATGAGATCCAATTTCAGAAATTGCCTTTCTTTCATGCTATTCATATGTGTTTACATTTGATTCCCTTTATATAAAATCATCACATATGCTTGCAAAGAGTGTAACCTTAGGATTCATGAGAGAAATTGAGAGTTGCCTAGTGAGGCTAGAGTCGAGGCGAAATCTTTCTAAGGCATTTGACCTTTGTTGTTTTCAATCTTGAAATCTTGAAGTAAAGGGCATTCACACTTAACACATGGTACTTGCTTGAATTGGCATATCTTTAATTTGGCATAGCATGATCTATTTGCATTGTTCCTTAATAAGTTGTTAAGTATTTTGTTTAGTTTTTTTAGTTGTTAAGTAAAAGGAGACAAATGTTCTATCCTTCTAGGTGAACCTAGGGGTTTAAATGTTCTATCCTTTATTATATCCTTTATTAAGATCGAGTCCTTTTAGTTTTTATTTTTTAAGTTTAGTTTTTATTTGTTTTGCTCAAGGACTAGCAAAAGTTAGGTTTGGGGGTATTTGTTAAGTCATAATTCCTACACATATTTCATGTCATATTTGGCCCCTTTACTTGTCTTTTGATTGCATTTATGTCATCCATAGTAGAAAGTAATGTTTTTTGTGAGACCTGTGCAGATTTAGAAAGATAGCTCAATTCTAAGAATAATGGAGAAAGAATGGCTCAAATTGGAGTTAAAATGAAAGAGATGTCTCGAAACCCATATCGGGTCCTATTCTGTCAAAATCGAGTCCTTTGAAGGGCAAGGACATGTCGAGGTGCCTCATTTAGAGCCAAGTTCAAGTACTGAAAATCATGTCAATATCGGGTCCAGATCATGTCTTTGACATGTCTGGAATTCAAGTCAGGATGTGCCCCTAACACGTCCCAAGCATGCCCAAAACTAGGCCCAGTACGTGTCCCTAACACGTCCCAAAGACAACCCATCCGCGTCTAGGACATGTCCCTGACATGTCCAAGGCATGCCCTCGAGTGCCCAGAAAGAGCCCCAAGGCGAGTCCCTGATGCGCCAAAGGCAGGACCAGGACCGCGCCTCAGCGTGACGAGATTTCTTGACAGAGCCCAAGACGTGCCTTCAGGGCATGTCTCGATTGTGCCAAAATGAGACATAGACCATTCTAAAGCCTTTCGATCGAGACACGAGTGTTTTCAAGACTTATGCTCCATGTTAAAGCCAAATAAATGCTAAGGTGTGGCAAGGTGCACCCAGGACCATGCAAACGACCATCAGGCCCTGACCAAGGAACCTGCCCGAGACAGCTGGCTGCCCAAGTGCCAGTTTGCATTCACACCTGCCTGCCGTGTTCACACTTTTTTTTCCATGTTTTAAGGGATTAGTTTATCTAAAGTTAATTATGTAAATGTAATTTTAGTCTATGGGAGTTTAGGAAATGTTTTATGATTTAGATTGGGATACGTTTTCTAAGTTCTTCTTGGAAATGCATTTCAATTCCTTGTAGGACAAGGTCTGCCTTTTGCTCTATAAAAAGAGGGCCTTGTTCATTGTTTTAGACACACAATCATACACCACAATATACCTTACTTTTGAGAGAATTGAGAGCTTTATTCGCGAGACTTGTTCACGATTACTTGAAGTCCTATATTTGTTCTTGAAGGAGTGCTTGCAGCTATTCTTGAAGGAGTGCTTGAAGCTGTTCTTGAGTCTTCCATTAAGGGTTCATTTTGGGTTTAATCTTTCAACTCTTTCTTTAATAAAATTCATGATTGTTATTCCCATTATGCGTAGTGAGTAGCTCTTTTAAGTTATGGCTGATCTTGAAGCCCTAGCCATGACAACTTCTTAATTTAGTTTTGGCGCTTGGTTTGATTATTGTGTTTGCCTTGGTGTGTTAAATTACTGCTTAAACTGTTATTCATTTATGTTCTTAAAATTAGCTACTTTAATTGCATAAATTATAGATGACTTACATCAAAAGGTTACATTAAGCAATGATCTTGTAATTTAACTCATGACATTCCTAGTTGTTCGTGACTTTCTAGGGTTAGTGTAGTGCTCATATTTCTTTTGTACTTAATGCTTTCTTGTGTGTTATAGTAGCTCAAGAGAACTATTTCATAATTGATTAGGAGTTTAGTAGCTTAAGAGAACTAAACATACGATGTAAGAAGAAATAAAATGTGTAAGGGTGAGGCTTAAGAGACCCCTTGCATGAGCACTAGGCCAAGTGACAAACATAGTTATTGAACCTTGCAAACCAAGTTGGAAAACGTTGTGGATAGGTGTAGATAGTGACTGCCTTAACTTGTCCTTTAAATTGATTAAAACCTTATTTGTTTACTTTGTTTTCTTGCATTACAAGTTTCTTTACTTCAAGCATCTTTTAAATACAAACCCCCCCTTGTTTTTAGTCAAGTTTAGTGTCAAGTATACCTAGTTAGTGCATGTGAGTCTTTATTTTATATTTTCAAGTGTGTAAGTTCCTAAATTGTGATAACTTGTGAACCTAGAAACCTAATCAATTGAACTTCATCATTGACTCAAGTCTTTATGGTATTCGACCCTTGCTTGTAGTGCAATTCTATCTTTTGACTAGTGCACTTGCTAGGTTATAATTGTTAAGATTTGTGCTGCATTTTATTGTTGTGTAAATCTTCCAATAAAAGGTCAGGGAATGGATTGAAAAAATAGCAAAATAACAATAATGGAGAACTCAAATCTAAGTATGACTCAGACCAAAAGATTGAAAGAGCAAGCCATTCTTGCAGCAGAAGGCAACACACGGCTTCACTGGCAGGGTTCAGCAATTGAATGCCCAAGTTTGGCTAGGGAGTTCGCAACAAAGTTTGGCTGGGGAGTCCGTAACAATAGATATGGCATAAGTGCTTAGCCCGTATCTTCAGTAGAATTCAATGAATTTAACCAAATCCTGATGGGAACTCCGGTTGCTGGCCAGACCTCCATAGGCTACAAGCTCCACGCATTTCAGTAAATGAGCAATCCACAAACAAATGTTGGATTGATACAACCTGCAAGGTTCAGAGGTCACAAGTAGAGTCTGGAACTTGGCGATGGCGATGAAGTCGGTTGTTGGTGTTCAAGGGCCCTCTGATTAGCAACCACGCGAAGAATTTTGCCTTCGGTAGATGTGAAGTTTCCAAATAGTGTTAAGAAGACCATTATCTTGACATGGAGCTCAATTTTGATCTGAAAATTAGATGTTGACTTGATTGTTAATTCACTTGTAGGATTTGGGCCTCACCGAGGTTTGAGAAGAATAACATTGACTATATAATTTGGAAGTTAAGTTCTAAGAAGTGGCACATTCCAATTACCATTATTTATTAACTTATCCACTGTGAGGAACCAATCAAAATTACTTATATGATTCTGGTCCATGATTTTAGCCAACGGGTAGGGTAGGGCCCAATTAAAGCCCCAGAAGTTAATATTTCTTCCATTTCCAACAATCCATCATATACCCTGAAACAGTAAATTCTAGCATCCAAAATTCCTTTCCAAGCAGTAGAGCTCGAAGCTCTCTTAGGGTATGACATAGACACAAGTTGTTATTTCTAAAATATTTTGCTGAACAATTTTAACCTACCAATTATCATGGTTCGTCAATACTTTTAAAAGCCTAATTTAGCAAGAATTTCTAAATTACAGTTTTCAATTAGTCTAAGACCAAGTCCACCTCGATCTTTGGGACGACAAACCTCCTTCCAAGCACTAGGTGGCCGAGCATTCTGGTTCCCCAAAAGAATTCCTGCACAAATCATTGAGACTTTTTGAAAGTTTTGTAGGGCAAGGTAAACAAGAGAAAATATAGTTTGGCATAGAAGCCACACTTGATTTAATGATAGTCTTTTTGCCAGCTCTAGAGAGCATATTACTTTTCAACATGCTAACTTACTCTGGGGTTTGAGAAAGATTTCTTTCAAATTAAGGGGGTCCTTCTAAAAAATGATATTATGAATATCTAAATACTTACCCAGCGTACATTTGTGCTGAATCCCCAAAATATTCACAATGTTAAAATGACAATAATTAGATGTATTACTAGGAAAATAACCTATGGACTTATGGAAATTAGTTTGCTGGCCAGAGGCAAGAGAAAAATTTGTAAGTACTTTCAAAATGTTTCTAGCTCCAGTACTAGTGGCCTTACCAAAGATAAAACAATGATCAGCAGAAACAGGATTCGAAACTTTGAAACCATGAAGAGAGGTAAGAATACCTACCTGGTGTTTGGACTTTTGTGTAAGGATATTAAGATGTTGAATAAAAGGCTCAATACAAAGAATTAGGGGACGGTGGGTCCCCGTGCCGAATTCCTCTTCTGGGCTTAAAATACTCCTCAGCATTCCCAATTAAGAGAATATACAAAGAGAGTGAAGTTATACATTCCATAATTAGTTTAACCCATTGGCTAGAGAAACCAAATTGATGTAAACAAGCTGCAATATAGTCCCAATCAAGTAACCTATAAGCCTTCTCAAGGTCTATTTTAATGTCCATCAGCCATGTGACACCTTTTTTACATTTAAACTCATTAAAGAGTTCGTGCGCTCCAAAAGAATATTAAAGAGTTCATACGTCCTTATTCTATATATCTTTTTTGATTTATCCCGACTCGGATAGTCCACGTAGACACCAAAATCTAGGTATACTACGTTCAAGTGTCGATCATCATATCTCGATTTTGGTGTCAAAGTGGATTATCCGGGTCAAAATGTGTCATTTTAAGGTATATAAGTATCTTCTCCATGTGAATCTTCTTTCTCAATATACCTATTTATTTAAAAAACTTATAATATATATATATATATATATATAATTACAATTGTTTATCTCTAAGTCATCATTCCAAAATTATATCTTTAAAATGTCAATTAAATTAGTAATCAATATTATCAATTATATTGACAATTTTAGTAACAATATATTAAGTTCCTCATGATAAATCATCCATTTAATTTACATATGAATGGCTAATATATATATATATATATATATATATATATATTTAATTTAGTTAATACTTTAAGTAAATAATTTTGAAACGATGTTTTTGGAGATGACCGGTTCTAATTATAGTTTGGGTTATTACTTGATATATACCCAGAACAAGTCAGCGAGTCTCAAAATCCACTCAGAACTGAAATTTGCTTCAGTTTGCACCTAAAACAGGCATTCTGTTACCTCCGTTGCATTATCCGTCAGTCCATGTTACTAACGCCGTTAAAAGTACTAATGTGACAGTAATATTACAAAATGTGTAGGGACAATTAAGACATTTGCTATATTTTATTAAATTATATATTAAAATTCTTTTTAAAAAATAAAACTAATAAAATTACCCAATCTTCCCCAACCCACCCACCCGAACCTCGTCTCCCTCTCTCCCTCTACTAGACCTCCCCCCACCGCCCACCTATCCACCACCGAGGTGATTGGGGAAGGTTTCATATAATGCAAAGGAAGCTAACTCAGCCACTGCTGCCAAAACCTTCACAGTGTGCTTTGGACTCAATACCTCCATCACCATTCTCACCGTCGACCCATGAAGTGCATCGACGCTCTCGAAAACCTCCATCAACGCCGTTTTCAGCGTCTCCATCGCCAAGTCCAACGTCGATATCTCGCCGTCCATCAACCTCCCCACCCACCTCCATCAACGCCGTTTGCACCCATTCATATAAAGAAATATGTCGGCAAGCGCATAAGTCCTAATCTATATCCTATTTCCAATTTTGATTTTTTTATTTCGATTATTAATGGGTATCTGGAATTTATTTGCAGGTGGGCATCGATGCCTATTCATGGCTTCACAAAGGGGGTAAGCCTAATGCTGGTTTGAAATT
Organism: Oemleria cerasiformis; assembly: GCA_037349345.1. NCBI lineage: Eukaryota > Viridiplantae > Streptophyta > Magnoliopsida > Rosales > Rosaceae > Oemleria > Oemleria cerasiformis. Next base: position 10,472,816 of record JAZGTL010000003.1, on the reverse strand, counting down.
CGTTTTGGGTCAGTTGGGTAATGAGATTTCATTGGCTTATCTATTTACTGTTTATTTTTTCTTTTCTTTGGCAGTATATTCATGTAGTTTGGAGCTGTGTATGAATTCAAATAGCGAAAGGAAATTGAGATACACAGATTATTTTATGCGCCGAATAAATCTGCTTCGTCACTATGAGATAACCCCAGTAGTTGTTTTTGATGGTGGATGGTTTTGACGGGAATCAGAGGTTTCTAATAGTTTGGGAGGTCCATTAGAGGTGGTCGGGTGGGTTGGGAAGGGGAAGCGGAAGGGGAAGGGTAATTAAAATTAGTTTTTAACTTTTTAAAAAAGAATTTTAATATATAATTTAATAAAATATAGCAAATGTCATAATTTCCCCTACAAATTTTGTAATATTACTGTCACATCAGTACTTTTAACGGCATTAGTAACAGAGACTGACGGATGGTGCAACGAAGGTAACGAAATGCCTGTTCTGGGTGCAAACTGAGGTAATTCAGTTCTGGGGGCATTTGGAGATTCGCTGACTTATTCTGGGTGCATATCATGTAATATGCCTTATAGTTTTTCTTGTACCATTTCGTAGGTCTCGTCCTCACGAGTTCATAGATAGGTAGCATGCATAAATTGAAGTTCTTACAAGGAAGTTACAGGCCTAAAACAAAAAGGGAAACAACCCGGATTTAAATTTAATGTAAATTTGTAAAATTAATTAGAAAATGACGACTTTACCATCAGGTTTAAGAGGGGTTCGAAAGTTACTTTTTGTTTGGGGACACTTTTAGAAGTTTTTCTTGGAACGATGTGTAGGTCTCGAACTCATGATTTCGTAGAAGGTGGCACGTGAAAATTGGAGTCCGTATGAGTGAGATACGAGTCTAGAACCTTCAGGGGTATTTAAGTAATTTTAGAGTTAGATATTTTAAAAAAGTCCTTTATCCCCTTTATTTTTCTGGAACAATCTGGCTTTTCCTCTCTCTCTTTCTCTCTCTCTCTCTCCTCAGGATCTCCCTCTTTCCTCTCGATCTCTCTCTCTTTCTCTCGGCGAACCGAAACAAACACACATGCACACACGACCACATCGATTCGAACTTGACCAAATCAAACCTTGATGTTACCACCATCAAGTTCCTCTCCTCTCTGCGAGCTTCATCGTACAAACCCCCAAGGGAGACAGCCACCATGGACAGAGAACCGAGGAGGAGAAGTTTTTGACCTTCTCGATCGATTTCCAGCCAAACCAGGTATGATCTCGAGCTTTTAACATCATTTTTTAGTTCCTGGGAGCGAGGAGATGAATTTGGATGTATGGATGGCATTTATTGGTGAAGCAATGAAGGAGTTGGAGCTCATCGGAGATGGCGGTTTTTGGTCGTTTTCTCCGGCGAGTCCTGACGAACTGGTTTGACTAGGTGCTGACGTGGCATGCCACCTAGCAACCACATGGTGCCACGTGGTAGTCACTGGTGTGCTGACGTAGATGCCATCATGCAGCCACGTGGCAGACCAGTTAGCAGCACAATCAGCAACCAGTGAACCGTTAAGTGAACTGACGTCGTCGATGTTTGACGGAATATTCTAACAGTGTTAGCATATTCCGTTAAAGGTTAACGGTGTCATAACGGAGCCTTGATGCCGTTAACTAGACTAAATATTCCGATTCTGTCAGAATATTCTGTCAAAGTGATAGAATATTTTGTCAAAGTTAACGGAATATTCTGTTAGAGCGAAGAAATATTCCGCCGTTACTGTGTAGTCGCCTGAGACGCGCGTGGGGTGGTTGTCGATCTTCCGTCTGCGTGAGGGCCGGTCCTTAACCCACGACAGTGCTTTTCGACTTGTTTTTGATGTTTCAGACCTGTTGGCACAGGTTTCGGGTCAGTCGGAGTTCGTTTAGGGGCTGTTTTGGGTGTTTTAAGTTACTTGGTACGCATTTGGAGCGCGTGTGAACTCCCGAGGTTTAGGGGGCCAGATTTCATGTTAATAATTGTCGTTTAGTTATGCCAAGTATCGTTTTTGAAAAGCGTGGTGGCTCCGATGGTCACGAGGAACCGAATAGCTTGGAATCAAACTCACTTGAACTTTGAGGTGAGTGGACTTTGTTTCTAAACTGTAGTGCACACATACTTATATTTTTTGAATGAATTGTTTAATATCGATTATGAATTGTTATATGTGAAGAGGAATTATTAGAGAATGACTTATTATATTTATGAAACTCGAGAACTAAGTTAATCCGGTTATTTAGTTTATTGTTGAATAAAGGTAATGGTTTTATTAGGATCAAGTAATAAGGATTTCAAAAGTGAATTACGTTACAATTTTCACTTGTATACCATCCCCGGATATCATGGTCATTTCTCTGACACATGACTTGAGGTATTATCGGCCGTGTGCTTGCTGAGGGTCATTTCTCCGACACATGACTTGAGGTATTATCGGTTGTGTGCTCGTTGAGGGTCATTTCTCCGTCACATGACTTGAGGTATTATCGGTCGTGTGCTCGTTAAAGGTCATTTCTCCGACACATGACTTGAGGTATTATCGGTCGAGTGTTCGTTAAGGGTCATTTCTCCGACACATGACTTGAGGTATTATCGGTCGTGTGGAGAGTAGGTCCCCGAGTTGGACCTCTCAGGTTCTAGCCATTGCTTGAGGTATTATCGGCGGTGGTTAGGAGGGCTTGTTCCCATGTTGGACAATCCCGGATATCGAGCTACGGCTTGGGATTCCATTTGGGGGATTGTGGGATATTTTACAGTGTTTTGTATCCAGTCTTTCTTGTGATTTTGAGCTCCTTTATAGAGAGTTTTCAAAGTAAGGTTGTGGTCTACGGGATGATTTCATTTTTCATGTTTTTGTGGGTCCCGTCCAATTTTTATTATTACATAAAAGAATTGTACGTATGCATGCATGAATTTATTTGTGGAGGGGAAAATGTATGTTTTCCTCGGAATTTGTGGTTAAATTATTATTAGTTTTAGCCAGGTTCTTAAGATGGCAAGTACAGTTGGATTTGGCGAGGGTTCCGCCCATGAAATTGAATAGTACTCCGGTAAGTTGTAGAAAGATGTATATATGTATGGAGAGCCTTAATGTGATTTGATTCACCACGAGGTAAGTTTTCCGGATTATCCTTATTTTATTCATATTATGGTTATCGTTACTTTATTAGCATGGGTCGCTTGGACATGGTTTACTGTCCACTCACAATTGTTTTTGTTTTGATGCTTTCCAGACCGTAGCAGAACGAGGCGACGAGACAAGGAAGAGGCATCAACTTTCGCTACGCTACATCCACTTAGAACTTTCATTCGTTTTTGTAGTTACAGGTTACCTAGTTGCTCTGATCCACTTTTGGGTATTGTAAGTTATTTGATGGTTTGGTAGGTTGGGGTTGTAGCTGGTCTTTTCTGGTTTTGTATTTGTTTTGTGTATCCCTTGTCTGACAGGTAATTGACGGTTTGATCGGTTGCAGGGGAGATTCTACCGAGTTTTAGCTAGAATTCTCGTAAAGTCGTTCCTGAAATAGTGAAGGTAATTCAGGGATTATTATTTTAGTTCTGGTGTTGTTAGACTGGAGTAGGGCTTCTCACAGATTTCGAGGGAAAATTTAGGAGGGGTCCTGTCAAAGGGCATTTTGGTAATCTTGGGGAAATTTAAATCTTCAATTTCTCTCTCCTAACGCGATTGGCCAGCTCATCTTCTCTCTCTCCCCAATCCTCTATCTCTTTTCCTTTTCACGAAACCGAACACCACCGCTTACCATTGACAGTAGTTCTAGCCAAGGTAGCCGGTGAGACGACCACAATCTCACAAGCTCGTCGAGACGATCCAAGCGGTACCAATCGCCACGGTCAACGGCGGTTGTAGCGTGAGAATCGAGGAAAAAGGTCGACAATGATTTTGTAGGCTTTCTGGCCATTTTTCGGCCAACTAAGGTAAGATCTTGACCTAATGACCTCGAATTTGGATTCCTTTTATTGAGTAGAAGAGTTTTGACTAGCAGATTGTGAAAGACGGTTAGATTTGGATACAAATAAAATTCAAACGAAATCTCCAATTTTTAGCTACCCTTCATGGTGGTCCGACCGCCTGTCACAATAGTGTCGGTCATCAGCTGGCGAGGCACGTGATTAACACGTGGATCCATGTGGCAGCCTTGTGTTGGACACGTGGAGCTAGGGAGTAGGCGTGTGGCCTATGCGTGGTCGACGCGTACCAACTTCATCCGGTGCGTGACACCAAGTGAGGGGGTTTCGAGCCACTTGCCGACACGTGACAGCGCATGAGGTGGGTTTTTGACCTCCGGCGCTTGAGGAATTTTTCGACCTCTAGATGGTGCGTGGCAGCGGTTAAAGCCATTTTCTGAACTCGAGCAGAGCGTGGTGACAAATTCGGGATGGTTTAGACAGTTTTTAGACGTTTTTAGTTCATTTGGAGCTGTTTTTGGTTATGGTTTGAGCATTTTAACCTTGCAAAGTAATGCAAGGGCGTATGAAAACTCATGAGGAATTAGGGTCCTGGGAAAAGTAAGTTTGATTATTAATCTTGGTTATCTCAATTGACAGGCGTTGTGGCTCCGGAGACTGCAGAGGATTAATAACTCAAGGTTGAGCTAGGTCGGACAATTTGTGAGTGGACTTTTACTTTGTAAAGTATTATGCATGCATATTTATTTTTCTTTATGTTAATATATTAAATATGGATTTTTCAGGAATTGAATTCATTCTAACTTTAAGACTTGTGGGATTTAAGGTTTTGGCTTCGGCCGGGATTTACTGTTTTAGCGTCGGCATGTATTTACGGTTTTGGCTTTGACTAGGATTGACAATTTTGGTTTCGGCCGGGATATAAGGTTTTGGCTTCAGTCGGAATTTACGGATTCGGCTTCTTTCGGTATTTGCGAATTTGGCTTTGGCTGAGATTTACAATTTTGACTTCAACCGGGATTTCCAGTTTTGGCTTAGGTCAGGATTTACGATTTTTACTTCCGTCGGGACTTATGGTTTTTACATCGGTCGGGATTTATAATTTTGACTTCGGCCGGGATTTACGGTTTTGGCATATGCCGAGATTTACGATTTTAGCATCGGCCGGGATTTACAGTTTTGGCTTATGCTTGGATTTACAATTTTTGCTTCGGTCAGGATTTACAATTTTGGTTTTGGTTTCGGCCTGGATTTACAGTTTTGGCTTCAGTTGGGATTTACAATTTTGGCTTCAGTTGGGATTTACAATTTTGGCTTTGGCCGGGATTTACGGTTTTGGCTTCCATTATGATTTACGATTTTGATTGCAGCCAGATTTACGGTTTTGACTTCGGTCAGAATTTACGGTTGGCTTCGACCGGGATTTGATTATTGGCTTCGGTCGGGATTTGATTATTTTTCTTCGACCGCGTGATTTAGACGTATTTTATGTCATGTGTGCTTGTCAGGTTGTCTACGTGCGTAATACTGGTTTTCAGTTACATGTCTTAATTTGAGTCATTTTAGGACATGCTTGTCTGGGGAGAAGGTTACCGTGTTCCCTATCCACTAGCTTTGAGGTATTGTCGGCGGTGGTTAGTCAGTAGGTCCCCGTGTTGGACTGCTCTTCTTGGTACATTGTGGGGTGCAATTTTCATGAGTAGTGTGTGTGTTGTATTTTCTTATTAATCTCTTTAAGGGGTTTTTCCAGAGGCTTGGTGTGGACCACGGGACATATTTCTTCTGATGGTAGCGTAGGTCCTACATGTTTTATAAATTGATTTTCTAGTATGTATATATATATATATGGATATTTTTTTACTAGTACTAAGTATGCATGCATGATTTTTAATCAAGAGGGGATATTATTTTCCTAAACCTTTGTTTTGAAATTGTTCTTTTTGTCCACTCACACTTTTCTGTTTTGCGCCCCTCCAAATTGTAGGGTGACGAGACTATGAGGTTAAGTTGAGAAGTTCTTTCGCTGTGTACTTTACCCTTGTAGGACCTTCCGGAAACTTCTGTAACCTAAATTCTAAATTTCACTTCTTTGAACCTAGTATGCTCCCGCTTACATGGATTGTTTGTGTTTTGAGATTTTTGTAAACAGCTGTAGTTTGGTTGTGGATTTTTGTTGACTGTTAACAGGGTGAATTTTTTATTTTGCCCCTTTCTGGGGAGACTTTGCGAAATATTCGATAGAAATTTAAAAACTTTGGACGCTTGTGTAAGGGTAAATTAGTAAAGGTGTTGTCTGTTTCAACTTTGGATCTCTAATGCATATAACATTTAATAATACAAATAGAATTCAACTATTTGTAGGACCAAGTTTGTAAACATACACTAATACAGGTATTGTTGATGCAAAAATCGTCCGGATAGAAATTGACCCTTCAATCTCTACACACACAGTAAACACCTGAGGTTAAGGTTGTTGCAGGTTCAACCAAGAATGCTCTGATGCCTAAGTCAATTCAATCTAGAGAGAAAAATAAAAAGTAATTATGAGGAATAATTGTGAGGTACCTGAATTATAAGGAGTGTTCAGTTATTATTTATACATCTTTTAGATGCTACTTAATGCCCTTTTACTTGTCTTTTGAGTACTTTTGTGCCATCAATAGTAGAAAGTGATTCATTTTGTGAGACATGTGCAAAGTTGGAAAGATAAGGATATTTTGAGAAGAATGCAAAAAGAATGGCTCAATTTGGAGTTATAATGAGGAAGTTGTCTTCATTGCAATATCAAGACCTAAATCATGTCCTGATCTGAAGCCATGCGCCCTATTTAGGGCCAGGATCAAGAACCTCGAATCAAGCCATCCGGGTCTTAGAATCATGTCTAAGGACCAGCAAATCAAGTCCAAGGTGAGTCGAGGTTCGTGCCAAGACTTGTCCCTGACATGTGTCGAAGACACTCCAACTGCGCCCTAACCTAAGACTAGCCCAGACGAGCCATGGCGCGTCTTCAGAGCTCTCAGCCAAGTCCCAATCGTGTCCCCTGACACGCATCAAGCCCGCATCCTAGCCTGTGTCCCGACCAAACTAGGAGACCTGTTTTAGCGATTAATTAAGGGTCTTTTTGGTCTTTTGTTGTTAGTTTTAATTCCTAATTTTTAGGGGAAGCCCTAGGGCTATTTAAACAAGGTTTTCACGCTGAAATAGGTTCCAACCATTTTTAGCCGCATAACTCTTTTTACAGTGTTTACGTTTTTGATTTTTTGTTCTAGTTTTGGAAGAAAGCTGAACGCAGGGAGTAAAGGAGAGTGCTTGGGTGTGTCCTTGGCTCACCATTGATCTCAATGTTTTGTCTTCTTCTCTTTCTTTTACTTTGCAATAATGAAATTCTTTATCGTTTTATTCAAAACCATGTGTGAGTAGTTTTATTAGAATTACGGCTGCTTGAAGCCCTAGCCATGTAGTTCCTCAATGCAGTTTTGGCCCTTGGTTTATATTATGTTGAATGCTGAATATGATTTAGATTACTGTGCGTCATGAGCTTAGTTTTTGTTTATGAATCTGACTAATTCTTTTACATAATCTATCGATGAATATTTTCTTATTAGACTAGTCATCTTTTGTGATTGTTAGGCATCAACGGTATATGGCTTTACATATACCGTAAGTTCTTAGTTAGAGTCCTTATTGAGTCTTTATCATTTTCTTGTGTTGCAAGTCAGTGTCTTAGGTTGTGTTTAGGTGTCTCTGCATATCTAACTAGTGTGAGTCTAGGTCTAAGTATTCTTTTGCATTTATTTCATTATTGTTGAGTCTTGTTTGGGTTAGCTAAATCTAAACTAATAATTGGAAATCACGTTAACACAAGTCCTCGAGGGATCGACCCTTGCTTTTCTGCTATACTATCTTAATCGATTTGTGCACTTGCAATAATTATAACTATTAGAATTAGATTGCATATTTCTTGTTCTCTAATTTTTACCAACAAGGAGATGTCCTCTATTTATAGTGGAGACCTGAGGGTATTCGGAGCTTCTGATTGGTTGAAGGAGTTTGCAATCAATAAGTAATCCTAGTTAGGAAAGACTTAGGATTGACTTTTAATAATAAATAATTTGCAAGGAAGTTATTTATTATAAGTAGGAAAATGAGTTCTAATTGAATAAGTAAACTTTTTTGGAAAGGAAGTTTACTTATTAATTGAATCCTTATTGAATAAGGATCTCAAGGAGACATCTTATTATGAGTATATAATTACTTATTAATTAATATATTCAACTATTAAATATATTTAATTAATGTGTAGTAATTATATTCCAATAATGACTTCACCATAGGCAAAGTTGTCATTCTGTAAATTATAGGCCACGTGGTAGCTCCACAATTTTGGACGAATTATGGTTCCACAAATGCCCCCACATCCCTTGGGAGTTCATGGAATCCCAAGGGAAGTAGGTTTTGGAGTTCCATTAATCCCTCGCTTTGTAGGAATATGATTCCTTTTTAAAAACATTGAACTTTTTAATCCTTTCCAAGTTAGAAAAGCCATTAGTTTTTTCTATAAAATGGGCGGACCATCTCATAGTAGCTCACACAAACATTTCCAAGCTTTAGAGTTTCCAAATTTACTAAGAAAGACTTGAGTGAGTGCATTGTGAAGAGAAGAAAAAATTCCCAAATTGTTGTTGGGCACATTACGGAAGGTGAGCGTTTGGAACCCTTTTTTTTTTTTTTTTTCTTTCATCCTTTTCTTTTGCTGATTTTGTAGGTGGGGACCAATTGGAAGCTGCGCTCCGATGTGGCATGGCACACTGGAGGTGCGGTGCACCTGCGGTGTGAGCCAGCTCTAGGAGCGGCTCAGCTGAGCCGTTCCTTCCTTTCTCCTGCTGCGGCTTGGTGGCTGGCGGCTCCAAGGGGAGCCGCGGCTTGGCTGCTCCTTTCCTCTTTTTCTTTTATTTATTTTTGACGCAAATTACTTTGTTTCAGTTTTACGTTTTTGGATATTCTGGGAGCTACGGGAGTTCGATTTCAGTGATCTAAATAGCGTCGAGTTTCTTTTTTCGAGACGATTCCAACAAGGGGTGTGAAGGCTTGGTTTCGTCAGGCTTTGAGAAACTTACTGTGTGGCAACTAGGAGGTTCCATTGATGAAATTTTGTTCCGAGGAGAGCTTTGTGAGCATAACGATGAGGCTGAATTTCAAGCATGGCTGAAAGTTCATAAAGAGGCATTCCCAGGAGATGTCCATGTGGTGTTCGGTGATCGACCATCTTCTCACAAAGGTTGTAAGGCTCAAATTTCGGGGGTGGCTCGTTGGATAAAGTTCCATCCCTCGATAATTAATTGGGATCTCAAGTTTCCAATGTCGGCACTTTTCTCCAAGATCTTGTTGAAGATAGGATGTCGTCCTTCGTAGTTGGACATTAGTGCGCACCGTCACATTATATTCTTCGAGTGACTTAGCCAATTCTTTGGCCTGGAGTTCTTCGAAAATGAGTTTTGGCACTGTTATTCGGTGAAGATTACTTTCCAACCATCCGAGCCCAGCTGTGACCTTGTTCCAAAGATAGAACTTTTTGAGAGGTCGTATTTGGATGATGGCTCATACAGAACAACATGTCTTGAAATTGGGGGGAAATGGGATCCCAATTCTATTGGTGGACTTCGGATTTCGCTGAGATATCGCAGGGAGGATGAGTTGAACACAAGTTTCGACCCCGATTTTGATCTTAAGAAGATCGAAAAAGTTTTAGGGATTCGGAAGGAGTTCCGTGAGATGAGTTGGTTACTTAGTCCCTTTAGAAATTCTCCTAGAGGAATTCCAAACGCGAGTGTCATTGAGCGGTGGCGATCCGCGGCCGGGGCCGTGAAGCGTGGCAAGCGCAAGTCCGTTAAACTTTCATCTGACAATGTTGATAAACCTTCCAAAAGAGTCAAGAGTACTCCGGCGACTACTGAAGTTCGGAGATCGATGGTTCTTGAGCTTAAGGCAAATGGAGCCAAAGTGGGAGGCAACCCAGCCGGACCCCAAAAGGTCGATGGCGGGGCTTCCGTATCCATTAAAAACAGCGGCAAGGTCGCGATTTCGCGAGGAGGGGCAGGTCGTGGGCCTCCCGTGTTGACCTAAGTTGTCGCGTCACCGGGGGTGGCACAGTTTGATGCCCCCGTTCGTAGTCCAAGTTTTTCATATACCGTTCCTCGCTTTTACTTTGATAATCTTCAAGCGGATTACAAGGAATTGAAGAAAGTTTATGAATTTTCCCGGGCCTCGCGCGTTGATCTTGGGCGAGAGAATGCCTTGTTGTCACAAAAGCTTCGTTCTCGGGAAGATTGTTATGAAGACTTAGATTCTCTTCAAAAAGAGAACATGTTGCTCAAGAGTTACAGGTTGCCAACTCTAAGTCTGATACCTTGCTGAAGGATTTGAATTCTTCCAACTCCCATGTAGCCAGTTTGGTGGAAAGACTTGAAAAAGAAAACGGCACAATTTCTGACTTGAAGGACAAAATCAAAAAATTGGAGCTTGAGCCGTACTTACCCCCTGTGTGGTCCCCACAATCTTTGCAGGTAGCCGACGTGAAGGCCCGTCATGCGAAAAAAACCATCTCTCATCTTCGAGAATCCAAGGAGGAATTGCAGCAAAGATTGGTTGTTGCTGAATGCTATAAGGCTCAAGTTGAAGATGGTCTCCGTTCTTCATATGTTGAAGGTTATCTTCATTCCCAAAGTGGTATTGGCTCAAGTTGAGTATGGGATCCCCATTCTATTGGTGGACTTCGGATTTCACTGAGATATCGTTGGGAGGATGAGTTGAACACAAGTTTCAACCTCGATTTTGATCTTAAGAAGATCGAAAAAGTGTTAGGGATTCCGAAGGAGTTCCGTGACATGAGTTGGTTACTTAGTCCCTTTAGAAATTCTCGTGGAGGAATTCCAAACGCGAGTGTGATTGAACGGTGGCGATCTGCGGCCGGGGCCGTGAAGCGTGGCAAGCGCAAGTTCGTTAAACTTTCATCTGACAATGTTGATAAACCTTCCAAAAAAGTCAAGAGTACTCTGGCGACTACTGAAGTTCGTAGATCGATGGTTCTTGGGCTTAAGGAAAATGGAGCCAAAATGGGAGGCAACCCGGCCAAACCCTAGAGGGTTGGTGACGGGGCTGCCGTGTCCATCAAAAACAGCGGCAAGGTCGCGGTTTCGCGAGGAGGGGGAGGTCGTGGGCCTCTCGTGGTGACCTAAGATGCCGCGTCACCGGGGGTGAAACGGTTTGATGCCCCCGTTCGTAGTCCAAGTTTTTCGTATACCGTTCCTCGCTTTGACTTTGATAATCTTCAAGCGGATTACAAGGAATTGAAGGAAGTTTATGAATTTGCCCGGGCCTCGCGCGTTGATCTTGGGCGAGAGAATGCCTTGTTGTCACAAAAGCTTCGTTCTCGGGAAGATTGTTATGAAGACTTAGATTCTCTTCAGAAAGAGAACATGTTGCTCAAGAGTTACAGGTTGTCAACTCTAAGTCTGATACCTTGCTGAAGGATTTGAATTCTTCCAACTCCCGTGTAGCCAGTTTGGTGGAAAGACTTGAAAAAGAAAATGGCACAATTTCTGACTTGAAGAACAAAATCAAAAAATTGGAGCTTGAGCCGTACTTACCCCCTGTGTGGTCCCCACAATCTTTGCAGGTAGCCGACGTGAAGGCCCGTCATGCGAAAAAAACCATCTCTCATCTTCGAGAATCCAAGGAGGAATTGCAGCAAAGATTGGTTGTTGCTGAATGCTATAAGGCTCAAGTTGAAGATGGTCTCCGTTCTTCATATGTTGAAGGTTATCTTCATTCCCAAAGTGGTATTGGCTCAAGTTGAGTATGGGATCCCCATTCTATTGGTGGACTTCGGATTTCACTGAGATATCGCTGGGAGGATGAGTTGAACACAAGTTTCAACCTCGATTTTGATCTTAAGAAGATCGAAAAAGTGTTAGGGATTCCGAAGGAGTTCCGTGACATGAGTTGGTTACTTAGTCCCTTTAGAAATTCTCGTGGAGGAATTCCAAACGCGAGTGTGATTGAACGGTGGCGATCTGCGGCCGGGGCCGTGAAGCGTGGCAAGCGCAAGTTCGTTAAACTTTCATCTGACAATGTTGATAAACCTTCCAAAAAAGTCAAGAGTACTCCGGCGACTACTGAAGTTCGTAGATCGATGGTTCTTGGGCTTAAGGAAAATGGAGCCAAAATGGGAGGCAACCCGGCCAAACCCTAGAGGGTTGGTGACGGGGCTGCCGTGTCCATCAAAAACAGCGGCAAGGTCTCGGTTTCGCGAGGAGGGGGAGGTCGTGGGCCTCTCGTGGTGACCTAAGATGCCGCGTCACCGGGGGTGAAACGGTTTGATGCCCCCGTTCGTAGTCCAAGTTTTTCGTATACCGTTCCTCGCTTTGACTTTGATAATCTTCAAGCGGATTACAAGGAATTGAAGGAAGTTTATGAATTTGCCCGGGCCTCGCGCGTTGATCTTGGGCGAGAGAATGCCTTGTTGTCACAAAAGCTTCGTTCTCGGGAAGATTGTTATGAAGACTTAGATTCTCTTCAGAAAGAGAACATGTTGCTCAAGAGTTACAGGTTGTCAACTCTAAGTCTGATACCTTGCTGAAGGATTTGAATTCTTCCAACTCCCGTGTAGCCAGTTTGGTGGAAAGACTTGAAAAAGAAAATGGCACAATTTCTGACTTGAAGAAAAAAATCAAAAAATTGGAGCTTGAGCCGTACTTACCCCCTGTGTGGTCCCCACAATCTTTGCAGGTAGCCGACGTGAAGGCCCGTCATGCGAAAAAAACCATCTCTCATCTTCGAGAATCCAAGGAGGAATTGCAGCAAAGATTGGTTGTTGCTGAATGCTATAAGGCTCAAGTTGAAGATGGTCTCCGTTCTTCATATGTTGAAGGTTATCTTCATTCCCAAAGTGGTATTGGCTCAAGTTGAGTATGGGATCCCCATTCTATTGGTGGACTTCGGATTTCACTGAGATATCGCTGGGAGGATGAGTTGAACACAAGTTTCAACCTCGATTTTGATCTTAAGAAGATCGAAAAAGTGTTAGGGATTCCGAAGGAGTTCCGTGACATGAGTTGGTTACTTAGTCCCTTTAGAAATTCTCGTGGAGGAATTCCAAACGCGAGTGTGATTGAACGGTGGCGATCTGCGGCCGGGGCCGTGAAGCGTGGCAAGCGCAAGTTCGTTAAACTTTCATCTGACAATGTTGATAAACCTTCCAAAAAAGTCAAGAGTACTCCGGCGACTACTGAAGTTCGTAGATCGATGGTTCTTGGGCTTAAGGAAAATGGAGCCAAAATGGGAGGCAACCCGGCCAAACCCTAGAGGGTTGGTGACGGGGCTGCCGTGTCCATCAAAAACAGCGGCAAGGTCGCGGTTTCGCGAGGAGGGGGAGGTCGTGGGCCTCTCGTGGTGACCTAAGATGCCGCGTCACCGGGGGTGAAACGGTTTGATGCCCCCGTTCGTAGTCCAAGTTTTTCGTATACCGTTCCTCGCTTTGACTTTGATAATCTTCAAGCGGATTACAAGGAATTGAAGGAAGTTTATGAATTTGCCCGGGCCTCGCGCGTTGATCTTGGGCGAGAGAATGCCTTGTTGTCACAAAAGCTTCGTTCTCGGGAAGATTGTTATGAAGACTTAGATTCTCTTCAGAAAGAGAACATGTTGCTCAAGAGTTACAGGTTGTCAACTCTAAGTCTGATACCTTGCTGAAGGATTTGAATTCTTCCAACTCCCGTGTAGCCAGTTTGGTGGAAAGACTTGAAAAAGAAAATGGCACAATTTCTGACTTGAAGAACAAAATCAAAAATTTGGAGCTTGAGCCGTACTTACCCCTTGTGTGGCCCCCACAATCTTTGTGGGTAGCCAACGTGAAGGCCCGTCATGCGAATAAAACCATCTATGATCTTCGAGAATCCAAGGAGGAATTGCAGCAAAGATTGGTTGTAGCTGAATGCTATAAGGCTCAAGTTGAAGATGGTCTCCGTGCTTCATATGTTGAAGGATATCTTCATTCCCAAAGTGGTATTGGCTCGAAGCATTTGTTTTATCCTAAAGACCTCACAACGGCTTTTGAAACTTCAAAGGCCTTGATGGAGGAGGCACTTAGGAATCAGAATGCCTTTGAGGTCTATCCTGATGGAGAGTAGCTTGGATCTCAAAACCCTTCCAACTAGAAGTCTAGTGCATAGGAATGTTTTGACTTAGCTTTTTAATTTTTTGTAAGCTTCTTGTTTTTCTTTCTTAGACGTAACTTCTTTTTTTAGTAAAAAGTTGAGCTTTCAATTTGTGAATTGCTAACTTGTGTTTTGAACCCTTAATAAAAGAATTCTTAAGTTTTTATAGTGATTCACAATTCCCGTAGATTCGACCTTTGTGCGGTATTTTGGCCATTCCGTACTCAATTTAAAGCTAACTCCCATACCTTTCTAATTCTATTGGTCTTTCTCAAAAAGGTTGAGCATTGAAGTTTTGACGAGTTTTTGAAGTTAGGTCATGTGCGAGGACCTGCGGTTTTGACCTTCGTCCAAGGATTTGTCAATTAATAATTCGTTGGTAGTCATCATTAGTTGGCTCCTGCGGGGTTAGAAAGCTAACACCCACATCTTTTCAACACTATGAAGCTTTCTTGAAAAGGTTGAGAAATGAATTTATGGTGAATTTTGGAAGTGGGTAGTGCGCACCGGGGCGGCCTTTTTTGCCATTCTTCGTGGTTTTGCACATATATAATTAATTCATTTTCCAAATTGGATGTTCTTTATAGTGTTGTAAAGGTAATATCCCCACCTTTCCAATGCCGTTGGGCTTGTTTGAAAAGGTTGAGAATTGAATTCTCAGGTAAGCTCGAATGGTATGCCTTTGTGCAGGATTGCGCTTTTGACCTTGTCCCAATGAAATGAACATTCCGAATTCGTTACACGTCGGATTGGGATGCAGTGGATAGTGTTGAAAAGCTAAGACCTATAGCTTTCCAATTCCACTAAGCTCATTCCGTGGGTGTGGGTGATGAATCTTGAATTTTTCCTTGCAACTGACGTTTTTTGCACAGAAAAATTCTGGCTTGGATGTTTGTCTCAACTTAGATATCCTTGGGCCTTTTTCTAAGTGTTTGGACTTTTAAATTTCGCTTCTTTGAAGAAGGCTTTTGTACTTTGCGAGTGCAAAGGTTTCAGTACTTCTTACAGGAGAAGGTTTTTGATGCTTCTATGGAAGAAGGCTTGATTGCTTCTATAGGAGAAGACTTGATTGCTTCTATAGAAGAAGGCTTGATTGCTTCTATAGGAGAAGGCTTGGTTGCTTCTATGGAAGAAGGCTTGATTGCTTCTTATGGAAGAAGGCTTGATTGCTTCTATAGAAGAAGGTTTGATTGCTTCTATAGAAGAAGGCTTGATTGCTTCTATAGGAGAAGGCTTGATTTCTTCTATGGAAGAAGGCTTAATTGCTTCTTATGGAAGAAGGCTTGATCGCTTCTATGGAAGAAGGCATTGATGCTTCCGTAAAGGAAGGCTTGACTACTTTGCAAGGAGAAGGCTTTGATGATTCCGTAGAGGAAGGCTTGAATGCTTCTATAGGAGAAGACTTGATTGCTTCTATAGAAGAAGGCTTGATTGCTTCTATAGGAGAAGGCTTGGTTGCTTCTATGGAAGAAGGCTTGATTGCTTCTTATGGAAGAAGGCTTGATTGCTTCTATAGAAGAAGGTTTGATTGCTTCTATAGAAGAAGGCTTGATTGCTTCTATAGGAGAAGGCTTGATTTCTTCTATGGAAGAAGGCTTAATTGCTTCTTATGGAAGAAGGCTTGATCGCTTCTATGGAAGAAGGCTTTGATGATTCCGTAGAGGAAGGCTTGAATGCTTTGTAGGACGAAGGCTTTGATGCTTCCGTAGAGGAAGGCTTGAATGCTTCGCAAGGCGAAGGCTTTGATGCTTCCGTAGAGGAAAGCTTGAATGCTTGGCAAGGCGAAGGCTTTGATGCTTCCGTAGAGGAAGGCTTGAATGCTTCCGTAGAGGAAGACTTGAATGCTTCACAAGGTGAAGGCTTTGATGCTTCCATAGAGGAAGGCTTGAATGCTTCACAGGGCGAAGGCTTTGATGCTTCCATAGAGGAAGGCTTGAATGCTTCACAGGGCGAAGGCTTTGATGCTTCTGTAGAGGAAGGCTTGAATGCTTCACAAGGCAAAGGCTTTGATGCTTCCATAGAGGAAGGCTTGAATGCGTCACAGGGCGAAGGCTATGATGCTTCCGTAGAGGAAGGCTTGAATGCTTTGCAAGGCGAAGGCTTTGGTGCTTCCGTAGAGGAAGGCTTGAATGCTTCGCAGGGCTAAGGCTTTGATGCTTCTGTAGAGGAAGGCTTGAATGCTTTGTAGGGTGAAGGCTTTGATACTTCCGTAGAGGAAGGCTTGAGTGCTTCGCAAGGCAAAGGCTTTGAAGCTTGCAAGTAACTCCTGAACCTTGTTGCTGTGTTGGAGCATCCTTGCGTCGCGCGCCGTGTATTCCCCATTTGATTGGTTGGTGATTAATTGTGAGTTAGAATGAATCACAATCTTCTTGACTCCCAACTCCTTAGTAAGTATTAATCCACAGATTAATGCTTCATATTCCGCTTCATTATTGGAAGCCTTGAATTCGAATTGGATTGCTTGTTCCATCATTGATCCGTCAGGAGTGATGATGACGATTCTGGCTCCTGCTCCGCGTTGATTGGAGGAACCATCAACCATCAACAAAAAGCTTCCAAAGGGGGTCTGCCCATTGGTTTTGAGGCGAAGGGGGACTGGCGGCCAAGGAGGCATCGGCTAGCTTCTTGCCGTGGCCATCTTGGGAGGTGAATTTGGCGACGAAGTCAGCCAGTGCTTGTCCCTTGATAGCGGTCCTTGGGCGATAGAATAAGTCATGTTGACTAAGTTCAATTACCCACTTCATTACTCGCGTGGAAGCGTCAGGTTCATGGAGGAGTGATCGCAGTCGATACTCCGTCATGACGATCACCCTGTGTGCTTGAAAGTAAGGTCTTAGTTTTTGGGTGGTGACCAAGAGTGCTAAGATTAACTTTTCAAGTTTTGGGTATCGTGTCTCGGTGTCTAGGAGAGCATTTGAAGTGTAGAAGACCGGGAGTTAGACTCCTTGTCCTTCTAGGACAAGTACTGAGCTTATGGCCACGTCTGAAAACTCTGAGGTAGAGGTAGAGATCTTCGTCGTCTTTAGGCTTTGATAGGAGCATGGGTGAAATTAGAAACGATTTTAGGTCTTGGAAGGCCATTTCACAATTTTCATCCCACTTGTCCTTCGAAGCCTTCTTAAGTACCTGGAAGAAAGGTCGACATCGGTTTGTTGCCTTTGTCAAAAAATCAATTCAAAGTTGTGGCACGGCTAGTTAGACTTTGAAGTTCTTTTAGAGTCAAAGGAGACTTCATGTCTATGATTGCTTTGATTTGCTTTTAATTGGCCTCGATTCCTCGTTGAGTGACGAGGTAGCCAAGAAACTTTCCTGGCCCTATGCTGAAAGTGCTTTTTAGGGGATTGAGTTTCATTTGATATTTCCTTAACAAATAAAAGGTTTTCGCCAGGTCAGGGATGTGATTGCTAAGTTTTTCGCCTTTGACCATGATGTCGTCAACGTAAACCTCCATGGACTTGCCGATGAGTTCTTTGAAGATTCGATTGACAAGTCGTTGATAAGTGGCGCATGCGTTCTTTAACCAAATGGCATGACTTTGTAGTAGTAAACTCCTCGTTTGAAGACAAAAGCTGTTTTGACTCGATCTTTCTCGTACATGAATATGCATCGAGAAAGCTGAGTAGTTCGTTTCCGACGGTGGAGTCCACCAAAAGATCTATCCACGGCAAGGGATAGTTGTCTTTTGTGTAAGGACCCTTCCCGAATTTTCCCTCGAAACCCGGAAAGAACCCTTATCCCGTCTGACAGCTCTTTTACCTCAAAATTTAAATACCAGAAATACCCTTTGTTCTTAAATAATTTTTATTAAACCTTACAGGGTTCCCAACAGAACCTCTATACTTGCTACCCACTCCTACTATCAGACGCAGGATAATATACAGGTCAAAACCAAGACCTCGGAATAGTGGTGATTCAAATAGAAATACTCTCTGACACCAAATGTCAGTAGGTCAGACATTGCTGACATCTCTACTAGGAAACCACAAGACAACAGACTAGTCAGATACTGGTGAATCAACAATAATTCGTCCCTCTGGGTCACCGCCCACACCAACCCACTGACCCGGATAACGAAGTATTTCCATAGGTTGATTAAGCCCATGACAATTGCCGTCTGGTTCATATTAGAGCCGAAAATATCCTCGGCTATCATATCGTATCATCAGCCGGTATAACATTCGGTTATCATATCACATCAGTCGGCATATCTCTCGATTATCATATCCCTAGCCACCAGGGTATCCCTTGGGGTGTGCTAGTCCAGTATCACAACTCTCTGTACTATGATATCTCATCAGCCGGCATATCTCTCGACTGGCATATCATATCAGTCGGCATATCTCTCGACTATCATATCATATCAGTCGGCATATCTCTCGACTATCATATCATATCCCTAGCCACCAGGGTATCCCTTGGGGTGTGCTAGAATATGTACTACTTGGACTCGACCACAATCTCTGCAAAATCACCTTTTATATTGGAGGTTCACCGGGAGTCCGCCAACACGGAACCAAGGCCCGGATCCTAGGCCCCCTCAAATCGGTTTTGTTTATATTGGGGGTTCACCGGGAGTCCGCCAACACGGAACCAAGGCCCGGCTCCTAGGCCCCTTCAAATCGGTTTTGTTTATATTGGGGGTTCACCGGGAGTCCGCCCACACAGAACCAAGGCCCGGCTCCTAAGCCCCTTCAAATCGGTTTTGTTTATATTGGGGGTTCACCGGGAGTCCGCCAACACGGAACCAAGGCCCGGCTCCTAGGCCCCCTCAAAACGATATTGTATCCAAAATCAAGGATATATTTTGTTTATCATTTATCATAAATACGGTTTCAACTCCAAATCACGGACCCAAATAATTACCACGTCAAAACAATATCAAAACCGAATCCAACAACCATATCATTTCTCCCAACACTCTTCCACTGAAATATTGGAAAAACAAATATCCAGCAATCATTTATAAATTCTAGGTAATCATTACAACAATATACAACAGTATTTAAATCGAGGATATTATACATGCATTACAATTTATAAATACAACCATACACAACAGTATTTAAATCAAAGATAATCATACCTGCATTACAATTTATAAATCAAAAGTCCGCTTACCAACATCATTCAACCCAAAATTCATGGATGCTCTAGCCTAAGAAACACCTACACAATAATCACCCAACTACCTTGACTTTCCGAGCTCAAAACCCTCTCCACGGTCAAGCCTTACCGCTGGGATTGCCCAACCGGGCTCTAAATGAACTTCTATGGCCTCGAAACCAACAAAATCTGATCCGGAACGTCCCAAAACCCTAGTCACGCGCCGCCGTGACTTCGGGAACAGTCTCACGCGCCGCCGCGCGCCACCGGAAGGCCAGAACACGCGCTCATGCGCCGCCACGCGCCAGTCACGCGTCTGCTACAGTGTTCACGCGCCTGGACAGGTCCAACCCGACCCGGCTCGACCTGACCCGGTTCACTCGACTCGACCGGTTCACTCGACTCAACCGGTGACTCACCGGAGAAGACGACCAGACGGCCCTCGCCGGCGCCGGAGGCTGGCCGGAGAAGATGACCGGACCGCCACCTCCGCCGCCGGCTGGTTCGCCGGAATCCCCCATTTTCGGCCGAACTTCAAGGTTTTCTAATTTCTTCATTTCTTAACCGTTTTTCACGATCTACACATGGAAATTCATCTACTTTTCACCAGGAATCCAAATATGAGGTCAAAGTTCCGAGATCGTACCTGGTTTGGCCGGAAAACGACCGAGAAGGTTCGGTTCACCTCCCTCCTCCGTCCGTCGCCCACGGCGGTGCTCCCACTCCGATGATTACACCAAAAGACTCGTGGGGTCGCGGGGAAGATCCTCCCGACCTTGGTTTTGTTCGAATCGGATCGAAACCCATCCGATGAAAATGGGTCTTCGGTGTTCACACGGGGAGGTCTTCGGGTGGAGCGAGATTGAACGGGCCAATCTCCCGAGGAGAGAGAAAAATATCTTCTATATAATTCCAACTTTTCCAAAATTACCAAACTGCCCCTGAAGCTTCTAGACCAGTAACGAACTCATCGGGTCTCCGTTTTCTACGTGCCGCCTGTCTACGAACTCGTGAGTTCGAGACCTACGCAACAACCCAAGAAAAATTCCCAAAAGTACTGCCAGTCAAAAAGTGACTCCCGAACCCGTCCAAAACTGAAGGTAAAATTGTCCAATTCTCAAAAGAATTTAATTTCTGGTCTGGGTCGTTACATTTTGGACATGCTAGGTTCAGATCGGTGTAATCGACGCAGACCCTCCACCGTCCTTCTTCTTTTTTCTTGACAAGTACTACATTGGCTAGCCATTCAGAGTGCGGGACTTCTTTGATGGAGCCGACGGGGAGTAACTTGTCAATTTCCACCTAGATGGTAGCAACCTTCTCAGGAGAGAAATTGCGTCTCTTTTGCTTGATTGGTTTATAATCTGGATTGACGTGTAGTTTATGGCAAGCGATGGTAGAGTCAATTCCAGGCATATCGAAGGGCGACCAAGCAAAAATGTTTTTTTGCTCCTGCAGGAATGCGATGAGCTCCTCCTTTTCCTCGTCACTTAGGCATGCACCGATGCGGGCGTGCCTTTCCGGGATTAGTGGGACAAGCTGTATGAGAATCATGTCGTCTTTCGGTTGCCAACCCTCGAGCTTGGGGGGTTCTTCGAAGACTTCGGGATCTTGACCCACAATTGATTGCTATTTAGGAAGCGAAACGAGAACCTTTTCCCCACCAATGGTATCGACTGGGGGGATGAATTCTTCTCGTTTAACTTCCTTTAGCCCTTCAGTGAGGCACCGTCGAGCCATGGCTTGATCTCCCTTTATCTCTCTAATTCCTCCTCTAGGGATCGGGAATCGGATTTTTTGATAAAGGCTAGATGAGTTGGCCAAAATTTTGTGCATCCATGGTCATCCCAAAATATTAGTTTAGGGCGAGTATTCGTCCACTACATAGAATGTTTGAGACGAGACAATGGGTGGCGAAAGGACGTCAAGTTGGAGAGTTTCGGCGGTTATGCTGGTGGAGCCGTTAAAACCCAGCAACGGGATTGCTTTCTTTGTAATGAAGTTTTCTAATCCCATTTTGTGCACCGTTTCCAAGTTGAGGAGATTTGCAGCGCTTCCTTCGTCCACGTGAATTCGATCAACGTGTGCATGGACGAGCTAGATCAAAATGATGAGTGCATCGTCGTGCGGCCAGTCGAGGCCGACTTTTTCTTTAAGGGAGAGCCCAAATGGAGACGTCATCGGTGATCCCGGAGGTGGCGACGGTGTGGGAGACTTGGGCGATGACCAAAGTGTCTCGAAATTTCCTATTTTTTTGCTTAAAAGTGGTTCCAAGTAGCTCCGATTCGGCGATGATAGTGCTTATACAAATCATCTTAGAGGGTGGCTCCTTAGGGCTCTTGTCCCCAACATGTTCTGTAGCTTTTCCGATGACATGCTCGGTGCAGTGTCCCTCCTTAATGAGATTTAGGAGGTATTTTTTGAAGGTTTTACAAGTGTTAATGGTATGACCATAACAATCATGGTAGAAATACCATCTTGTCTTGTCCGCCTTCTCTTGGTCGCCTTTAACAGGTCCTGGTCTTTTGAACCAGGGACTGTCTTTGATCTTGTTGCAGATCTAGCTAACGGGTACGTCGAAGTGTGGATTCAGCCGTCTCGTGGAGGGTGCTCTAGTAGATCGATTAGCTTTTCACTTTTTGGACTTCCTGGAGGGTGTTTTGGAAGTGACGTCACCATTGGATGGCGCCGCGCCTTTGGTGGCCTTTTTGCCTGTCTTGGCGTGCTCCGTGGTGCGCACCAATATTTTTTCATCTTCCCAAGAGGCGTGGTGTTCCGCTAGGGAAAGTATCTTGGTAATGGTGGAGCATTATTCATCACAATGTCTCCGTAGAGTTGACTATCTAGGGGTAGCCCCTGTTTGAAATCCATTGTAGCGACAAGGTCACTGCACCTACGATATGAGACTTCTCTTCACAAAACCGTCAGATGTACTGGTGGAGAGACTTCTTGGACCTCTTTCTCACGGAGAAGAGGTGACCATCTTTTGCTTCGACAGTGCGATGTTGTGAATACTCCTTCACAAATGCAAGTTCTAGTTCCCAAGGTGATGGTTAAACCAAGTCATTGCCTGACCTTGAAGCGAAGGTTGAAACACTTTGCACATGAGCGCCTCGTTGTGTCGATGTGGCACCATTACACCGCGATAGTAGTCGATGTGTTTCACTGGGTCCGAAGTTCCTTTAAACTAAGTAAAGTTCGGAGTTGAGAACTGTTGTGGGAACGGTTCCCTCTCGATTCGCGGAACGAATGGAGCAGTTGAAGAAGTTCTAAGTTGGCGACATAGATCTTCCTCCAAGTTTTCGTCACGTTGGACCCCCTAAGTCGTTGCTCCAACATCCTTCCCACTTCGTCGGTGTGAAGTTGATTTCGACGAGGGAGGGGAGCTCAGCGGCTATGATGGCGTCGACTTCCCTGTGTCGTGGAGTCTGAGGTTGAGCGCGACGGGGCGTACGTCCTATCCTCACAGCTTAAGTTCGTTGATCCTCCGAAATTAGCACCAATTCGTCCGTTTGAACGAGTTTGTGTTCTCCGTGAGGTTGCTCGTCGGGAAGAGTTTTGTTGGGGGATTCTAACTTGAGAAAGGCCCCCAACTCATCTCCCCAATCGATCGTGAACCGATTGCCTCTAATTGTGGTGATAGTTTTCACCGGGAGAGTGACTCTCGTCAGTGGAATTGTTAAGGGTACCACCTCGCGACACAGGATGGCTTCGAATATTGTCCTTGCCGTGTCTAAGAGGTTCATTTCCTTGAGGATTCCAAGAATTGGTACGTCTCCCCACAGTTTGCAAAGTACTCCCTTCACCCAAGTATTCCTGCAGAAGTTCTGCTTGAATTTGAACTTGGTTGTTGAGTCGGGCCATCTGCTGCAACAAACTGGAGTGCGAAGGTGATCTTCATGAAGTACGACGAGCGTTGTGGCGAGATTTCCTTGCCGAACGGCATGTGGGCTCTCTTTCTTCACAATTATCTTGATTTCTGGTGGTGCGGTGCTCGTCTAGAATCAATCTTAAATATTCGTTGGCGTGGTGAGACGCTTCTCCCACGAATCGGCCATCGGTATGTTGAAATTGGGCGTGAACTCTTGGCTCCAGAGTTAGTGCACCAAATCCAGACATAGCCAAAGACGGATGTCCCTGGGCATCAAATTGCCGATGTACGCCGTGGGTCGTAGGCCCCGTGAATAACGTCTGCCCAGCAAGTTTGCCAGCTGGATTGGATGGTTTTCCAATTACGGCGGCGGCGTGAAGGCCCTCGAGTGGAGTAACGATGTGGCCGACGGCAACCTGTGTGTCCCCGGCTCCTCTAGTGACGACGCGGTGCGGCAAGGTCCCACCGACTCCTTCTGTGACATCATGACGCTGTGAGCGGGCACCGGCTCCTCCGTGGGCTACGGCAAAATTGCCGTGTGGGGCGGTGTGCGGCTGCGCAACATAGGCGATGCTCCGGCTGGAGGTGGCACCGAGTCCTGCGGCCGGCCCCACTCATTGGGGTCCGGTGGGTCCTCCTCGTGGGACCTGAGACGACATGTCCCTCTCCACTTGGTCGGCGGCGCATCCTTCCCTTAGGAGGGGTTTGTCTCGCAAGATCTTGTAGTTTGTCTTGTTCTTGCCATCATTCGAGGATTTAATGAATAAAAGCAAAAACAAATATTTTGATGGAAAAGTAAGAAATTTTGGATCGAAGAGCAAGCTTTGAGAATTTCTCAAATCGGCTCTTAATGAAATGACCAGTTGTTGATGCAGAAATCGTCCGGATAAAAATTGACCCTTCAATCTCTACACACACAGTAAACACCGGAGGTTAAGGTTGAATCCCGAGCTTGGGGGTTCAACCAAGAACTCTCTGATGCCTTAGTCAATTCAATCTAGAGAGAAAACTGAAAAACAAATATGCGGAATAATTGTGAGGTACCTGAATTATAAGGAAATGTCATCTATTTATAGTGGCGACCTGGGAGTCTTCGGAGCTTCTGATTGGTTGAATGAACTTGCAATCAATAAGTAATCCTAGTTAAGAAAGACTTAGGATTGGCTTTTAATAATAAATAATTCGTAATAAAGTTATTTATTATAAATAGGAAAATTAGTCATAATTGAATAAATAATCATTTTTGGAAATGAAGTTTACTTATTAATTGAATCCTTACTGAATAAGGATCTCAATGAGATATCTTATTATGAGGATATAATTACTTATTAATTAATATATTCAGCAGATAAATATATTTAATTAATGTGTAGTAATTATATTCCAATAATGACATAACCATGAGCAAAATTGTCATTATGTAAATTATGGGCCATGTGGCAACTCCACAATTTTTGGACGAATTATGGTTTCACAAGTATGACTCAACAATACAAGTAAGGTTTGTTAGTATTAGTGTTTGTTTGCAAATGTAGTCTATAAAATGTGGTCTCTCTAGCATTTTTGTATTAGAATTCGACCAAAAAAAAGCATTATTGTATTAGAAATATTATTTACTAATTGAACAATGCTAGAAAGATTGCATTTGTAAATACACATTAATACATGTAGAATCTACTAATACAAATAAGATTCATCTTACCTGTTTACAAATATAACCTATAAAATATAACCTAGCTTACATTTTACATTATTATAATATATCAATAGGTAATGAGAGGACTTTAAATAAAGTGAAGTGGGAGAGGAAAGATGAGGACATTGCATTTAATAATTGTAAGTAGTGGGACCATTGATTTCCTTATCATGGAGTGTCGCATGCATTCGAGTACGTGTCCCTGACTCACTCACACAGCGTAGTCGTGGTGCTAGGTTTTCTTCATTTCCTTATCAAATAGTTGTTTACCTTCAAATAAATAATGATCTCACTTTCTAATCCATCGTCTTTTTATAATATAAATACCACAAACTAGTAACTTTATTATTAAAAAAAAAAAAAAGCGTTTGTAATGTCAAGTAATTTTTGATTTCTCCTTAATGATACATTGATACATACTGACCTATCGTTTGTATCGGAATGTATGCAGTAACTTATGTGCACGTAGGTAGTACATGATATCCTTTTGTTATTGTTGTGATTCTTTAGTTATAGTCACCAGACCACTTCAAAAAGTCTTCAATTTGGATCTCTAGGTCACGTTGATTGTGGAGGTCCATGCTTATTTGAAGGGGTAATTATAAATTAATTTATTTTTAATAATCAATATATAAATTAATTTATTTACTGATTTATCAGATTTACGTATTATTATTTTTTTACTTAATTACTTTTTTTATTTGTCTAATACCCTTTTAACCAGCTATTTTTCATATATATATATATATATCTATTTTATTGGGAGTCTGGTTATCAGATGTGGATACTAATTTTTCAAATTTTAAATATTTTTTATTTAATTTTTAATATTTATGTTGATAATTAAGATATATAATTTTTGTAAATAAATTTCCTCCTGATCTATTTTAACGAGTCATTTTAATCATCTAAGCCTTTTAGGATATTATATATCTTATAGGTTTGCAAGATTATAATACAGGTATTTTATCTATCTTTTAAATTTTTTATTGTTTTCCTTTTGATATAATTAGAATTTAAATTGTAATATACCTATATTACATATCATATTCCTAATATACCTCTATATATAATTAGAATTCGGTTATAATATACCTATATATATTACATATCATATTAATTGACTCTATAAATTTGCTTTACTCCTTTGACGCATGTACTTAAACTATAGGTATATAAATAAAGGTAGATTTTAAATTTGAATTTACCTATAGTTATATTATTCCACCATGCCTAATCCACCAATCCACCCACCCTAATATACCTATTTGTAATTTATCCTAATAATTTGTTTTAGGTGAAATGAATTGTAAATTCTTGCACATGCGCATTTGACCACTATACCTATTACTCACCGTATGTAAATTAGCATCTCTGAACACGCAATCAATTAAAATCCATCATGCCACCATATATTGCTAGAATCGCAATAGGTAAAAAATAAAAAAGATGATGAAAACATAACCAAGAAGACTAAATTTCAGTTGTGAACAAAATCAAACAATTCAAATTTGAATAAAATAGAAGTTGAAGGTGCTACCTTCTTCGAAACAAAAACGCCGAAAAATCGACGAGTTTCAACCATGTGGGGCAAAAAAAAAATTGAATTTTGCACCGGGATAACCAAGTTCCTTTTAAATTCCACTAGAATAGGTATTAATTATTAATTTTGGTAAGTAATATGCAAATAATTATTAATTTACCTATTATACTTTTATTTCTACATGTATGACTATAATAAGAAGGAATAAAACAAAAAAACAAATTATAATATAGATAAAATACCTATATGACTGTAATCCTGCAAAAGTATAAGATAGTACCAAGAAGTTCGGACAATTAAAATGACTCGTTAATTTATAATTAATTCTTAAAAAAAGTCAATAGGAAATTTATTTGGAAAAATTATCTTATCAAAATAAATATTAAAAATTAAATACAAAAAATTTTAATTTTGAAAATTCCTCATCCACATCTGATAAACAGACTCCCAAAACATAAATGCAATAGGTAAGTAGTCGGTTAAAAGGGTATAAAAGGTATTAGGAAACTAAAAAAAGCAATTAAATAAAAAAAATAATAAATTAATTAAGTGAAAGCTGATAAATTAGTAAATTGACTAACTTATATGTTATACCTTAAAATTGAATTAATTTATAATTAATTTTTATTTTAAAAGACAAACACTTTAGAGTAAATTAAAAAAAAAAGATTGAATGGGAACCACTGAATTTCGATTTAACAATTTGTGATTGATATAACTGAATTCTATAATAAAAGTCTTCTCTCGCTAATCGAAGCAGTTCATTTCTTACATTAACACATTTATGTCAAATTAAAAATATATAATTATTTTATATGTATTAATAAATGGGAGCATTTTTGCTCACCACGTTTTTTGCTCACCATCTCAGTCCTAGTATGCCATCTGTCCACTAAAGTTAACTAGAGTGAACTTTATATTAAATGTCTCTTTAATATTAAAATATAATTTAAAACAAATATTAAAATTAAATAAATATTAAAACAAACCCAACAGCCTTCTATCTCCTGATCGCCTCCATCTGCATAACTCAGTCCGTTCATCGCCACAGCACCGCCGGTAAATTCTTTCTCTTTTCTTTCACCCTTCCCTCTCACTCCCTCCTTCTTCCTCTCTCTTCCTCTGTCTCTACAGAAGACCCCAGAAATTAGTCCAATTAAACCACAGGGTTTCAAAGTTTCAACACCACCTACATTTGGTTGTTTGGTCTTGCTCATGTCCCATCACAACTACAAATTTAGAAACACACGACACAGACCCAGAAATCCAAGAGGCAACAGCTCCATCTTCTTTAAAACCTACTCTTCGTTTCTCCATTAATTTTCTTCGTTGCTGTAAAATATTTAAGTTTGGTGTTGGGTGAGAAATTTTTGGGGCAGCAGGTTCTGCAAAGGGAAAGAAAATAAAAAGAGATAGAGGAGGGGGGGTTGAGCCGATAAGGAGAAGAAAAAAAAAGGCGAAATTGCTTCGCCGTCGGTGCTGTGGCCATGAACGGGTGTATGAGTTAACGCAGGTGGAAAAGATAGAAGGCTGTTGGGTTCCTTTTAAATTTTAATATTTGTTTTAAATTATATTTTAAAATTAAAAAGACATTTAATATAAAGTTAACTATAGTTAACTTAGTGGACAGATGACAAGCTAAGACTGAGATGGTGAGCAAAAAATGCTCACCAGGTGGTGAGCAAAAATGTTCCTTTAATAAATTAACACTTTTGAGTCTTTTCAAAATAATTAAGATTATTATGATAAAATTTTCATTTAGTTAATACATGTGATAATTAAGTGAAATTTTTTTTTAATTTAATTTCCTTTTTTTTTTTGTGAAATTTTAATTTAATTAAACTGATAATGATAATTGATGTATAAACGATTTTAATTAGGACAATACTTGCATTCCATCCCGGTGTTACCTCTTTATACTACTCTTTCGATATATGGAATAATCTTGATACATATATTATAATTTGAACCGTTCAACTCCTAAATAATCATTTCAAGATCATATCCACGCAAAAAAAAAACAACAACTTTAGAGATTCTTTAGTCATTCATATCTATAAAACAAATCAATTGTATTGGTAAATTGTCCATTTAGTTTACACATATGAATGATTAAATGATTTCCAATTTGGTTAATTTTTGTATAAATGATCTTGAAATGATGATTTATGAGTTTAATGATTCCGATTATAATTTGTGCATACGAATTATTTACCAAATCTAAAATGTGGTACGAGAAGGTACCCTAAGGATATGATGTAAATATGATTTTTTTTCGTTATAACCGAAGTATTATGGTGACATTAATAAGGTAACTAGCTAAAAGCAACAATTTATTATAATTGGGCAATTAGATAGGGGGGTACCGAGTGGTTCAGCTGTCAATTTGTGGATAACAGAACACATGTCAGTGAGGATCCTCAATCAATATTTCTTTCTTTTATATATAATAAATTATAAATATATTTACTTGTGGTCAGCATTAATAATGTAAAAACCAATTATATAATACATGGTTTTGATTTCCAAAGATTCTCTTGCTTTGTGTTGTTTTTGTTTATAAAAGAGTGGTGGTTGGGTTTAGTTTTGGTTCCATATTCCAAGTTGTTCCAAGATTCGATCTATCTGAAACAAAAACATGGTAGCTGTTGTTCCTCAAGAAAATATGGTTGCTGCTTTGGTTTCTCGCACTGGAAGACACTTGCAGCGTTACAGCAAAGGTCGTCGCCAAGTTGTAGGGTTAGTCACTCTCTCTCTCTCTCTCTCTCTCTCTCACAACATTGTGAAATGAAATGGAAATGAGTAAATGAGTAATCGTAATTAAAAGAATTATTTAGTGGTTTATATAGTGAGTTATAAATTTACGGAATTTTGGTTAGTGTTGCAGGTGTATTCCATACAGATATAAAGCTTCGAATAAGCAAGCTCTCTCAACGGATGATCCACAAGAAGTTGAAGTTCTTGTCATAACTTCACAGAAGGGCAAAGGGTTGCTCTTTCCAAAGGTAACCACCCCAAATTAATTTACTTAATCTTACATATATATATGCATATAATTGTTTAGGGTTTAGGGATAATTGTTGCATAACTAATATCATACATTCAAAATTTTGAATTGATTCACAACAGGGAGGGTGGGAGCTAGATGAATCCAAGGAAGGGGCAGCCTCCCGGGAGACGCTAGAGGAAGCAGGGGTACGAGGACTCATTGGGGTATGTCACTACTGTAATCTTCATATATAATATGGACTCGTTTGGTGAGCGGGATTAGATTGGATAACGCAGCAAATTCATTGTATCATGAAAGTAAAAATGGATATGTTTTCGTTATAAGGGGATAAGGGGGGTAGATATAGATTTAGAAGATATAAGTTTCTTTCTAAGTCTAATCCTATCTAATGCTCTTGTAGCCAAAATATATCCACTTTTACATTCAAGATACATGAATTTGATGAGTTATCAAATCCAATCTCCAATCCTGCTAACCAAACATAGCCATATATTGCTACTTATTGAATAGAGAGATGAATGTGTAATGTGTTGATGATTTTTGTTTTTGCATTTTGAGCAGTGTGAGTTGGGTAAATGGAGCTTCAAGAGCAAAAGCCATGACTCGTACTATGAAGGTTACATGTTCCCGTTACGCGTTCATGAGCAGTTAGAATTCTGGCCAGAGAAGAACCTCAGGCAAAGAATTTGGGTATGAACTTATTATGAACACAAACAAGCAAGTGGTACATTTTTAAGTGGAATATATATTTTTTTGTTTTTGTTTTCTCAAATTGTTTTAATTCCATTACTTGTAGATGAGTGTTTCTGAAGCAAGAGAAGTTTGCCAGCATTGGTGGATGAAGGAAGCCTTGGATAGATTAGTAAGTCGTCTAACATCCCAGCAACAACATCAGGAAGCCCAACAAGACTTGGGGCCTCTTCAAAAGTCTAGGAAGGAAAATATCCTGGCATGTATATAACTGTATAAGAAGAAAGTAACTAAGATGGAGAGGCTTTTGGATTTCCTCTGAGTGAGAAGAAGGATGATTTAGGAGACCGAGGGTTAGTAATTCGGTGAGTCGGATTGGATTGGATTGGATTGGATAACTCATTAATTTTAAATACTAAAATGGATGTGTTTCATTGAAAGAGAATTAGAGAGAACAGAGATAGAAGAAAATTTATTCAAACCAATTCAATCTTCTTAAAACAGTAGGATAGTAGGATTTGAAAAGATAGGTTTTTTTCTATGTCTAAACTTATGTAATCCTCCTGTAATAAAAATACATCCATGAGTTATGCAATTCAATACAATCATGCTCATCAAACGCAGAGGCTTGCTTGCTAATTACAAGAAACAAAAAGCTGGTTCATGTGTTTGTTTTGTTTTGTTGGAATTCCAATTCCAGAACTTCAATTTGTTACAATCATGGCGGTTGAGGCTGCTAATTAAATCTGAGCAAGACTGTTCATTCAAATAATAAATTAAAGGTTTCATTTTTCCATCACAACTTTACATCAAAGGAAGCCTTGTGAAGGACAAAGGTCATCATCCATCTTCTTCATTACTTGCTTCAATTTCCAGTATTGTCCTTAGTTATTTATTACTTGACAGGCTAACTAAATGACTAAATAAAATTATACTAGTCATCACTAACTATGTAACTAGCAACTACTCGGTATACCTGTACTGTCCTCAGTTATGTAACCAGTACTGTCCTGAATTATTAACTATGCAACTAGTAACTAGTAACTAGTAAATAATAACTATGTAACCAGTACTGTCCTCAATTATTCAAGTTAATCTCCTCCAGTCAGTTGTTTCTTCGGCTTTCTCCCTACAATATCAAAATATCAACACAAACAGTCTTATTGCTTAATGTTATGGTCTAGTGGTATTCCTCCTCATATATTATGTAGGAGGTCTCATATTCGACTCTCATAAAGGGTGAGGTTGGAACCTAATGTGTATAATGTAATTCTCTTCTCCCAATATAATTGTATCAGAAAAATTAAAAAAACAGTACTAACAAAACCATCAATTGGAGGTAGTGCAAAAGCAACAAAAACATAGAAACCTCTATAGTGGAGTTGGAGGTGTATTAGCAGAATGAAGGCATCCACATCAGGGCCGTCCCAATGCAAAATGATGCCCAAGGCGATTCTTCAATTTTTTATCGTTTTAAAAATAAAATTAATTATAAATGAGATGTTATTTCATAGGTAAAAATTTTATCTTAAATAATACATCTTACATTTTAAAATTCTAAACTATAATCTAATTCAAATAACAAGCTTTATATTATATTTATTCTAAAAAAATAAAATTAATATCACTCCATAAAATAAGAAAAAATTTAGTTTTTTGTGTTTTTATCCAAATTTCTATGTTAAAACAAGTATATCATTAATGTATTAAAAAATTAAATATGGTTTTGCATAGAATTTTAAAAAGTCTAAATAATATATATGGACATTCTTTGTAAAAAAAAATAAGTAACCCAATAAACCTTTGGGCCTTAAAAAAAATTACATTTTGGCTATAATATTTGATTTAAATTAGGTTTTAAGGCCTCAAATAATTTAAAATAAATTATTTTAAATAAATTAATAATATGAGTTAAATCTAATTAAGAGGCACTCTTACAATATGAGACACAAATCCTAAGCCTCAGTCGCCTTGGACTTGGGCCGGCCGTGTCCACATATTGTGGAACAAAAAAGTAGTCAGCTAAAACTTCCACTTATATTTTGGTATCATGCTTTCGCCAGTTTACACTTGGATATGATATCTCCTTTCTAGTTGTTGTTCGGTTACCCCTTTCATCAATCATCGAAGGGTTTGGATTGTTATGGATTTAGATTTGAGCCTTCAAATAGAATCCACTTGTATGAATAGGCATTAATTAGTTATTAGAATTTGGATTGGGGCTAAATTCTCTATGCATTTCATAATAAGCCCAATATTGTAAAAGCACCCTCACAAAAATTTTCTTCTAAAGATGACGACTTTGCAGTTCATTAAAATGAAAAATGAAAAAAAGCCCACCCACCCAATCGTGCCATCCTGCACCCGATACCCACTCAATAAGCAACCATCACCTCTGTTGATATATGTGCGTAACCTCGTCTATTACTGCAGGGAGACTTGACTAGCCTATGAGAATCCGCCACGTGGGCGTGCCATCGGAAAAGGAGACCATTTGACCAGCCTATGGAATTACGTCAAGTGGACTGTGTATTCAGAATTGGATTAGTTGACCTCGAATGGGAAGCCTCCACATGGATTCACCTCAAAGAGACCCACTTGGTCTCTTCTTGGATGGGAAGCCTCTATATGGATTGCAATCAAAAAATACCCACTTGGTCTACACTTGGATGGGAGGAAGCCACGTAGTCCTTACATTTGGACGACACGATGGAGACTCCTTAATAAGTCTCTTAGTTTATATATTGCTTATTATTTGATATGCACTCATAACAAATTAATGAATTTTAAAATTCACTCAAAATTAAAATTTACTTTAGTTTGCACTAAGAATAGGCATTCCGTTACCTCTGTTGCACCATTCGTCAGTCTCTGTTACTAACGCCGTTAAAAGTGCTGATGTGGCAGTAATATTACGAAATTTATAGGGGTAATTAAGATATTTTCTATATTTTATTAAATTATATATTAAAATTATTTTTAAAAAATTAAAACTAATTTTATTTACCCTTCCCCTTCCCCTTCCCCTTCCCAACCCACCCGATCCTCGTCTCCCTCTCTCCATCTACTAGACCTCCCCCCATCACACACCCACTCACCACCCATCCACCCACCCACCACCGAGGTGATTGGGGAAGGTTTCATTAATGCAAAGGAAGCTAACTCAGCCACTATTGCCAAAACCTTCACAATATGGTCCGGACTCAATAACTCCACCACCATCCTCATCGTCGACCCATGAAGTGCATCGGCGCTCTCGAAAACCTCCATCAACGCCGTTTTCAGCGCCTCCATCGGCAAGTCCAGCGCGAACTCAGTTTGGTTCTCGGTGTTGGGTATCGGGTGCCCGAACTCGGTCAAGTAAGATGGTAGATTGGCAGGCGACCCACTGTAAACGGGTTGGCCCTAGACAGGAAGAGCAACCGGTCGAAGAGGCCCAGGATCCGATAACTAGGCTGGTGTACTGACATCACGACAATGCTTATGCTCTGAGCGATTCTTTGGAGGACTTTGACCACCATGAAGGCGCTGGTGGAGTCGAGACCGGACGTCGGCTCATTGAGGAAGAGAATGATAGGATCATGGATGATATCAATTCCAATCGAGACACGGCGTCGTTCTCCGCCGGAGACGCCGCAGTGGCCTTCATCACCGATGATTGTCTTGGCCGCATTTCAGAGGTCGAGCTGGTCGATTAGAGCTTCTTAGATTTCGAGAGCGCATGAGGAAGGCGGAACTCGACGGTGAACATCAGGTGAAACTCCTTTGCATTATATGAAACCTTCCCCAATCACCTCGGTGGTGGGTGGGTGGGCCGTGGAGGGAGGTCCAGTAGAGGGAGAGAGGGAGACGAGGATCAGGTGGGTTAGGAACGGGAAGGGGAAGGGTAAATAATATTAGTTTTAATTTTTTAAAAAGAATTTTAATATATAATTTAATAAAATATAGCAAATATCTTAATTGCCCCTACAAATTTTGTAATATTACTGTCACATCAGCATTTTTAACGACGTTAGTAATAGAGACTGACAGATGGTGCAACAGAAGTAACGGAATGCCTGTTCTGGGTGCAAACTAAGGCAAATTTCAATTTTTGGTGCATTTTAAGATTCGCTGACTTGTTCTGGGTGCATATCAAGTAATAAGCCCTTATATATTGTCCAAGAACTGCACAGCAGAGGGAGAGCTCCACTTGAGGGAACATTCAGACTTCTTCTCCCATAAATATGTATATTCTTAGAGTAGAGAGGGGAGCTAGTTAGGTCTTCCATTTCAAGTCTCCCATGGAAGACCTGCTCCCACACTTCATATATCTTTTAAATTACTCCATGTAATCTAAATATAACACAAATACTACCACAAAGTGGATGTTACCTTATTTATGAGTGGTCCACTTATATATCTTTGTGTATATGTGTTATTTTGATATAACGTTCTTACCGATCAATTTCATCCATCAACAGTTGTCTCTGTTTGTGGGAAATAGATCGATGTAAGAATTTTAAATCGAAATCACACATCGAATGCAAAGATATAAGTGGTTTACCCATGAACAGGGGTACATCCACTATGTGGTAGTATTTTTATTTTATTTAGGATTGGCTTATTACTTAAAATGCACTCAGAATAAGTTAACGAGTCTCAATATGCACACATAACTGAAATTTGCCTCACTTTGCACTTAGAACAGGCATTCCGTTATCTCCGTTGCATCATCTGTTAATTTCTGTTACTAACGTAATTAAAAGTGCTGATGTGACAGTAATATTACTAAAATTATAAGGACAATTAAGATATTTTCTATATTTTATTAAATTTTATATTAATATTCTTTAAAAAAAATTAAAACTAATAAACCTTTCCCCAACCCACCCTTCTCCCTCTACTAGATTTATCTACTCTCGCTCTTTCTCTCTTCCCGTCTCCGCCATGTGCCCTGTTTGCACACCAACACCGGTCTCCATGTCCTCACTCAACATCTCCGACAACTCCCAAGTCCAACTCCTCCTCAGTGGAAATGTGTTTAACCCAATTCCACTTAATTTGGTATCTTGATAAAGATTCACCCCTCAACAAGTCTCCTTCGTATCCAACCACCCTTCTGTCCTTGCCATCCTCGAAGACCGCCACCAGATTCTCCACACCACTAGCTCCCCCCAATTTCTGGGCCTCAGAAACCAGCGCGGCCTGGTCCGAATCCGACTACGGTTCTTACGTCATTGTGGAGTATTCGACACTAGAGTCTGGCTTGAGCGCTGGAGCTTCTCGGACTTGAATCTTGACCCGATTCCGAGGCGCTGTAAGGGGGTTTATGAGAGTGTTAATGGCGAATGTTCAAGAGCAGAGACCTCATTCTCAATGGTATGCCCGTTTTGTCCCTCATCTTCTCTCATTTGGGTAATGTTTCTTTTCCTATTTTTTATTTATTTTTTTACATTTTTACCATTTTGTAATGTTCTAATTTGAGGTTGAGCTTGTGGGTTTTTGAATTTTGTATAAAAATGTGATCTTTGAGAGCTTTTCTGTTGATGTTGGCTTCTGGGTCTATGTGATTTATAAATAAAAATCTGGAAATTTTGTTCCTTTTTCGAGTGGTGCTATGATATATGAGATTCTTAAGGCAGCTGAGTATTTCGAGTGATGCTGTGTGAGAATTGGGGTTTGAATTTGGGACTGCCAGTGCCCTTCATTGAGGAGAGCTCCTTCGAGCTTTTGGGTTGGGGAGTCGGTGGGACTCTCGAGGTAGACAAGGTTCGCGGCGGAGATTGAGGAGGAGAGAGGAAGAGGAGAGTGAGGTGGATGAGTGGATGTATTTGCAGAAAATATTAGGTTGGTGGGTGGGAGGTGGCCTAGAAAGGAAGACGATCTAGTGAGTTGGGGAAGGGTAATTAATTTTAATTGTTTTAATTTTTAACAATAATTTTAGTATAAAATTTATTAAAATATAGCAAATGTCATATTACTGCCACATCAGCACTTTTAACGGCGTTAGTAACAGAGACTGACGGATGGTGCAACAGAAGTAACGGAATGTCTGTTCTTGGTGCAAAGTGAGGCAAATTTTAGTTCTAGGTGCATTTTAATACTCGCTGACTTGTTTTAGGTGCATTCCAAGTAATAAGCCTTTAGGATTACATGGAGTAATTTACAAGATATAAAAGGTGTGGGAGTAGGTCCTCTATGGGCGACTCGAAATGGAAGACCTGACCCGCTCCCCTCTCTACTATAAGAGTATATACATATTTTGTGGGTGATGATGTTTGAAGTTTTCTTCAAGTGGAGTCCCCCTTTGCTGTGTGGTTTGTTAGGTTGTAATTTATACACATTTTATATATGATTTAATACTCTCTTTTTTATGTTTTTTTAATATTTCGTTCTATGAAATTGGGGAAAATAATATATTTGTGAGAAGTGTGAAGGATGAGATAGAGCTTGGAATTACGAGAATTTGGGCGAAAGAATCACCTCAATCGGAGTTAAGATGAAGAAGTTATAAAGAAATCAAGATTATAACCTGCGGGCTAGTAGTTAACTTCAAATTCAGCCCAAATCATCCCAAGGTCATCCCGCAGTCTATCCCTCGGGTTAGAATTCATTCCAAGATCTTTTCAAGAACATTCCAGTGATTACCTCAAGATCACTCGAATTCCGCAGGAAGCTCGCGGGACAGGTCACAGGCCCGAGCGGGCCAATCAGGATGCCCTTGAAAGCTTGTGTTCACACTTGTCTCCATGTTTCAAAGGGGATTTCATACCTATTTGGTTAGAAAGTATTATTTTTGGTCCTTTTACTTGTAAGAAAGGTTTTAATTAGTTTTCTTTAATATTTAGGAAACCTTTTCCTTATAGAATAATTATCCTATAAATAGACGGTAAATAACGTCTAGGCAAGACATGTATCAATTTCATCCATGATCGATCAATTTTGATATGACGTTCTAACAAATATAAAAGTAGTTCACCTTTAAAAAAAAATAAACTGAGTTAATAAAAAAATCTAAGATATATGGACACCGTTGAGGGACAAAGTCTCCGACAATGGCGCCAAAAACTTGTTGGATAAAATAGACAACACAAATATGAAGCCTATTCTATTCAGTTTAACTTTGCAAGTGCACAAATCAAATAGATAGTATAGCAAATAAGCAAGGGTCGAATCCCACAAGGACTTGTCTTAACGTTTAAATCCACTTTATTACTTAGATTGATTATTTAACTCAGAACTTAATAAAATAACAACAGAAAATAAAAATAAAACACATAAACACGATGGTAGGGGTTTTACATAATTAAAAATAAACAAATAAAAGAACTAGCATAAAGCAAATAATAAAAGTAATAGGCTAGGGCACTCTATCCATCACTAACCACAATTACTTCCTAACATGATTTCCAGGATTCAATTATTAAGAAACATCTGAATATGGTGCCCATGCAAAGGTCCGATTACAGTTCACTCCACACATTTTATTCTTTCTTACTTAGCATGTCCTAAGCCGTTTCCGCACTTAAAACTTCTATCAACTTAGAGAAGAATTAATAATCTAAGATGATGTATGAAGTATGAAGGGAATTTAATGACATTACACCCCTAGAAAATGATTAATAATCTAGGTTGTCATGAATTCAGATTACAAATATATGTAAAGCCATATACCGTTGATGTTAATAATCACAAGAAGATGGTCAGTCAAACAAGCAATTATTCATCGATAGATCATTCAAATAAGGTGACCAAACCTATCAACACAAACTAAGCTCATGACGCATAATAATCTAAATTTTATTTAGTATTCAAAACAATAAAAGTTAAGGGCCAAAATCATATTAAAGAAGAACCATGGCTAGGGCTTCAGGAAACCCTACCCAAAAAAGAACTACAAAATAAAGGAAAAGTGTTTTTCCTCTTTGTATAATGTGGTGATCTCTTCCTCTTCAAATCTCCCTTTACAAAAACCATAGGACCTCTATTTATAAAAGAATTATTAATCCTTAAATAAATAGAAGTTTACATTAAATTCTATAAGGAAAAGGTTTCCTAAACATTAAAGAAAACTAATTAAAACCTTTTCTACAAGTAAAAGGACAAAAAATAATATTTTCTAACCAAATACGTATGAAATCCCCTTGAAACATGGAGACAAGTGTGAACATAAGCTTTCAAGGGCATCCTGGTTGGCCCGTGCGGGCCCTCGGGCTTCTCGCGAGATTCCCGTGGTCTTGAAATAATCTCTTGAATGTTCTTAAAATGATCTTAGAATAAATTCAAACCTGCGGGATAGACCTTGGGATGACCTTGGGATGATTTGGGCTGATTTTGAAGTTAACTGTGGGCCCGCGGGACATAATCTTGATTTCTTTGTAACTTCTTCATCATAACTCCGATTTAAGTGATTTTTTTGTTCAAATTCTCATAATTCCAAGCTGTATCCCATTCTTCACACTTCTCACAAATATATTATTTTCTCCAATTTTATAGAACTAAATATTAACAAAATATAAGAAATAAGGTATTAAATTATGTATAAAATGTATATTAATTACGACCTAACATGGTTCTCGGACAATATATAGACTAGGAGACCTTCTCAAGGAAGTCTCCATCGTATGGTCCAAATGGAGGGACTACGTGCCCTCCTCTCATCCAAACATAGACCAAGCATGTCTGTTTGAGTTGAATCCATCTGGAGGCTTCCAATTAGATGGTCAACAAGTACAATTCCGAATAGGTAGTCCATGTGGCGTCCTCCCATAGGCTGGTCAAATGGTCTCCTTCCAAATAGAGAGTGCACGTGGAGAGCTCTCATAGGCTAGTCAGCAATTCTCCTTGTAGGAATAGGCGATACACACGTATATCAACATGAGTAACTGTCGACGGATGAGATTGATCGATGTTAGAATGTCAAATCAAAATCACAAATCGAACGCAAATATAAAATTGCTTCACCCATAAATAGGGCTACATACACTATAGGCTAGTATTTGTATGATATTTAGGAGTGCATGGAGTAATTTTCAAGGTATATGAAGTGTTGGAGCTCCCCTCTCTACTCTAAGAATATACATATTTGTGGAGATGAAATCTGAAGGTTCCTTCAAGTGGAGCTCCCCTACGTTGTCTGGTTCTTGGACAATATATAGGCATATGGTCAAAATGGAGGGACTAGGTGGCCTCCTCCCATCAAAGCATAGACCAAAGGGGTCTCTTTGAGTGGAATCATGTGGAGGCTTCCCACTGGATGGTCAATAAGTTCAATTTTGAATAGTTAGTCTGTAACGACCCGTATATTTAATTATGCAATTTTCGAAATTTATTTTAGAAAAGGATAATTTTACTCTCGATTTTAATAGGGGCTCAGAAGTCACTTTTAGTTTGGAAATACTTTTGAAAGTTTTCCTTGTGCCATCGCGTAGGTCTCGAACTCACGAACTTGAAGATAGAAGGCACGTGAAAAACGGAGTCCGTATGAGAGAGTTATGGGTCTAGACGCTTCAGAGGCAATTTTGTAATTCTGTGATGAGATATTTTATCATTTTATCTCCTTATTTCTCCATATTTTCTGGAATAATTCCTCCTTATTTTCTCCATCTCTCTCTCGACTCTTCTCCCTCCCAAAACCATGAGACATAGAACACACACCACCCATCACCAAAATTTTTCGCCATTTCAATCCAAACCAAGGGCATAATCATCTTCCTCACTTCATTCCGAGTTCAACCCTACCCACCACGCACCACGAAGGTAGACACCGTAGGGAGAATGAGAGGCCACGGTGAACAGTAACCTGCCACTGTTCCGGCCTATTTTCGGTCACTACATGCAAGGTTTCTCAATTTGGACTTCATATTTGATTTCCTTGGCTACAGTAGATTGATTTCCATTATAAGAACAGCGAATTTGGTTGAGAAATGAGTGAGATATGAAGGTTTGAAGATTGGGTGGTTATGGAGTTTCCCGGTCGACCATGAACAGTAACCGACGAGTGAACATTACCCAAATCGTGTTTTCATGTTTTCGAAATTCCGGATCCTTTGACGCAGGTTTCAGGTTAATCGGAATTCGTTTAGGGTTAGTTTTATACATCCAAAGTTACGTTGTACACATTAGAACGCAAGTGAACTCCCGGGATTTAAGGAGTCGAATTGTGGGTTTATAATTGTCCTTTAGTAATGTCAATTGTCATTTTTGATAGACATGGTGGTTCTGAAGGTCAAGAGGGATTGAATAGGTTGAATTGGACTTGTTTGGGCCTTGAGGTGACTGGATTTTGGTTTTCAAATCATAATGCATGCATAATATGTATTTTTAAGTAAATTCCTATTAAATATGAATATTGGTATATTAGAATAATTAATCTAAAATGACTTATTATCCTTATGAAATTTCAGAAACTTTAGAATAATTATTTTAAGGGCTTATTATGGATGATGATGAGTTTTTAATAACAATTTTGAGATGATTTTAGGCATTAAATCCGGTTTTATGGATTTTGATATGTAAGGATATTGATTTATTATTGATTAAGGATTTCAATAATAATTTTGGGAAACAATTTTGGTATTGAGTTGGGCTTAGGCTCGGGAGGGTGACTTTATGGATTCCGGTTTATGGATTTTAGGATTAGGCCCGGGGTTATGTATTTGGGCTTAGGCCTATGTATTTGATGATTTTGGGGTTTCGCCTAGGATGGTGGGTTAGGCTTTGATCTTGGTGGGAGGGTTGGTGGGAGTTTCTAGGTGAGGTATGGCAGGGAGGATTCCCCAATACGCTCGGACGAGCATGATGTATGGCTGGGAGGATTCCTTTATACACTGCACTTGATACGAGGTATGGTATGGAGGATTCCATCATACTCTCGGCATGATATGAGCTATGATGTGGAGGACTCCATCATATGCTCGGCGAGGTATTAGCGATGATGTGGATGATTCCATCATACGCTTGATGAGGTATCGGGCTATGATGTGGTGGATTCTATCATATGCTTGGCGAGTTATTAGAGATGATGTGGAGGATTCCATCTTACGCTGGATAAGGTATTGACTATGATGGGGAGGATTCCATCTTATGTTGAGAGGGATGACGGTTGCGGCGTGGATATCAATCTAGGTCTCGGGATGACGGTTATGGCTTTGATATCGAGCTACGGCTCGGGATGACGGTTATGGTCGGGATGACGGTTTCCTCCAGAATAACGGCTTCGGCCGAGGATCATGGCTTCGTCGGGTTATTGATATGGCGGACACATGTAACGGTTACTTGGGTTCCACTGAGGTAAATCAAATGGATTCCGATAAGTGATATTTACTTATATATGGCGGATCTTATTGCATGTAAGGTGTGGTAATGAGGTGGGATTATATCGATAAGCATTATTATTTTATTTGCTAGGCCACACATTTATTGTATTTGGTTCAAATGTCCACTCATAGTTATTTTAGTTTTGTACCCTCTAGGCCGTAGCGAGACGAGGTGCTGAGACTACGAGGAGGTATCACTTTCTGCTGCTTAGTTGGTATAAGGTTGGGTTGAGTTGTCTATGTAATTTAACCTTGTGGGCTCTAGTTGTTTTTTGGGTCAGTTGTTGAAATGTTGTGTGGTTTGGTTGGATTTAGCTTTATCTGGTATGTTTGGGTTGTATTTGTTTTGCATTATTCGTCTGACAGGTGGAAGACGGATTAACACTATTACCTGGGAGATTCTGCCGAATTTTCGGTAGAATTCTAGTAAGGGTACTTACGAAAGGGTTTAAGTTTTTCCAAGGTTGTTAGACGGGAGCAGGGCTTCTCACGAATTTTGAGGGGAAATTCAGGAAGGGTCATGTCAACTTGGTATCAGAGATCTTGGTTAAATTCCTGCATAATGCACTTAGTGTGCATGCTTCACATTTCGGGTTGGCTCCATTACGATATCCTCGTGCACGGTCTGATGTTGGGACAGGAATGGAGAAATGTGCAAGGTGCATGGAATCGAAGGTTTATTACTGTTTTGTATCCGAATTTGACTATTTGAATCGAGCTGTGAGCTTACTCCTTTTGGATATGTAAGGACCCTTCCCGAATTTCCCCTCGAAACCCGGAAAGAACCCTTATCCCGTCTGACAGCTCTTTTACCTCAAAAGTTAAATACCAGGAATACCCTTTATCCTTAAATAATTTTTAGTAAACCTTACAGGGTTCTCGACAGAACCTCTGTACTTACTGACCACTCCTACATGTCAGACGTAGGATAGCATACAGGTCAAAGCCAAGACCTTGGAATAGT
Source organism: Oemleria cerasiformis (assembly GCA_037349345.1). Taxonomy (NCBI): domain Eukaryota; kingdom Viridiplantae; phylum Streptophyta; class Magnoliopsida; order Rosales; family Rosaceae; genus Oemleria; species Oemleria cerasiformis. The sequence continues at coordinate 10,430,490 of JAZGTL010000003.1, read as the reverse complement.
GGTGGTCCAAATAGGAATACCCTCTGACACCAAATGTCAGTAGGTCAGACACTGCTGACACCTCTACTGGGATACCATAAGATAACCGACTAGTCAGATACTTGTGAACCAACAATAATTTGTCACTCTGGGTCACCGCCCACACCAACCCACAGACCCAGATGACGAAGTAATTTCATAGGCTGATTAAGCACATGACAATCGTCGTCAAATCATATTAGAGCCGGAAATATCCTCGGCTATCATATCATATAAGTAGGCAAGTATCCTCGACGATCATATCGTATCCTCAACCGGAATAACCCTCGATTGGCAATACATATAAGCCGAAACAACACTCGACTACCATATCACATCAGTCGGCATATCCCTCGATTGTCATATCATATCATCAGCCGGCATAACCTTCGGCTATCATATCACATCAGTCGGCATATCCCTCAATGGGATATCATATCATCAGCCGGTATAACCTTCGGCTATCATATCACAACAGTTGGCATATCCCTCGACTGGCATAGCATATTATCAGCCGGTATAACCTTCGGCTATCATATCACATCAGTCGGCATATCCCTCGACTGACATATCATATCATCAGTCGGTATAACCTTCAGCTATCTTATCATATCAGTCGGCATATCCCTCGACTAACATATCATATCATCAGACGGTATAACCTTCGGCTATCATATCACATCAGTCGGCATATCCCTGGACTGGCATATCATATCATCAGCCGGTATAACCTTCGGCTATCATATCACATCAATCGGCATATCCCTGGACTAGCATATCATATCATCAGCCGGTATAACCTTCGGCTATCATATCACATCAGTCGGCATATCCCTCGACTGGCATAGCATATCATCAGCCGGTATAACCTTCAGCTATCATATCACATCAGTCGGCATATCCCTCGACTGGCATATCATATCATCAGCCGGTATAACCTTCAGCTATCTTATCACATCAGTCGGCATATCCCTGGACTGGCATATCATATCATCAGTCGGTATAACCTTCGACTATCATATCACATCAGTCGGCATATCCCTCAATTGGCATATCATATCATCAGCCGGTATAACCTTCGGCTATCATATCACATCAGTTGGCATATCCCTCGACTGACATATCATATCATCAGCCGGTATAACCTTCGGCTATCATATCACATCAGTCGGCATATCCCTCGACTGGCATATCATATCATCAGCCGGTATAACCTTCGGCTATCATATCACATCAGTCGGCATATCCCTGGACTGGCATATCATATCATCAGCCGGTATAACCTTCGGCTATCATATCACATCAGTCGGCATATCCCTCGACTGGCATATCATATCATCAGCCGGTATAACCTTCGGCTATCATATCACATCAATCGGCATATCCCTCGACTGGCATATCATATCATCAGCCGGTATAACCTTCGGCTATCATATCACATCAATCGGCATATCCCTCGACTGGCATATCATATCATCAGCCGGTATAACCTTCGGCTATCATATCACATCAGTCGGCATATCCCTTGACTGGCATATCATATCATCAGCCGGTATAACCTTCGACTATCATATCACATCAGTCGGCATATCCCTCGACTGGCATATCCCTAGCCACCAGGGTATCCCTTGGGGTGTGCTAGTCATGTATCAAACCTCTCTGTACTATGCATAGACAGCCTTGCGACCCGGCGGAGCCAAAACTCCTCGATGCCAGAGTCGGAGCACTCAACGAACCAGCGGAGCAAAACTCTCCACGCTAGTCGGAGAAACAGTAACCAATTATATTGGAGGTTCACCGGGTTCACCGCCAATAGCGGATCCTAGTCCCATATCCTGGTCCTCCTCAAATATGTTTATCTTCGAGGTTCACCGGGTTCACCGCTAATAACGGTTCCTGGCCCTGGGTCCTGGCTTCCCTCAAATATAGCCAAATCCGATAAACTCATACATATGGGTCAAAACCCAAATCATGGACTAAATAATTTCCACGTCAAAACGATATCAAAACCGAGTCCAAAACCATGACATTTCTCTTATCACACTTTAACTGAAATATTGGAAAACATGTGTCCAGCAATCATTTCTAAATTCCGGAAATTCAATGCAACAATACATAACAGTATTTAAACAAAGATACATTGATGCATGCATTTCAATTTATAAATCAAAAGTCCACTCACATATATCATCCAACCCAAAATTTATGGACGCTCTAGCCCCAAGGAACACATGCACAATAATGACCCAACTACCTTGACTTTCCGAGCTCAAAACCCACTCCACGGTCAACCATTACCGCTGGGATTGCCCAAACCGGCCCTAAACGAACTCCTATGGCCTCGAAACCAACAAAATCTGATCCGGAACGTCCCAAAACCCTAGTCACGCGCCGCCGTGACATAGGGAACAGTCCCACGTGCCGCCACGCGCCACTGGAAGGTCGGAACACACGCCCACGCGCCACCACGCGCCGTCACGTGTCGCCACGCGCCGTCACGCGCTACTAGAGTGACTCACACGCCTGGACCGTTCCAACCCGACCCAACTCGGCCTGACCTCGTCCAACTCAACCCGACCGGTTCACTCGACCCGATCGGTTCACTCAACCCGACCGATTCACTAGACCCGACCGATTCACTCAACCCGATCGGTCTAACTTGACCCGACTAATCATTAGTGACTTGCTGGAGAAGACGACCGGACCGCCGCCTCAGCCGCCGTCTGGTTCGCCGGAAATTGCCATTTCCGATCGATTTTCAAGGTTTTCTAACTTCTTCCTTTCTTGACCGTTTTTCACGATCCACACATGTAAATTCATCTACTTTTCATCAGGAATCCAATTATGAGGTCAAAGTTTCGAGATCGTACCTGATTTCGCCGAAAAACGGCCGAGAAGATTCGGTCCACCTCTTTCCTCCGTCTGTCGCCTACGGCAGTGCTCCCGCTCCGATAAATACCCCTAAATGCTCATGGGGCTCCAGGGAAGATCCTCCCGACCTTGGTTTCGGTCGAATCAGATAGAAATCCGTCCAATGAAAAGGGTTGTTTGGTGTTCGCACGGGGAGAATTTCGGGTAGGAGTGAGAGACTGAATGGACCAATCTCCCGAGGAGAGAGAAAAATATCTGATATATAGTTCCAACTTTTCCAAAATTACCAAACTGCCCCTAAAGCTTCTAGACCCATAACGAACTCACCGGGTCTCCATTTTCCGCGTGTCGCCTGTCTACGAACTCGTGAGTTCGAGACCTACGTAACGACCCAAGAAAAATTCCCAAATGTACTGCCAGTCAAAAAGTGACTCTCAAACCAGTCCAAAATCGAGGGTAAAATCATCCAATTCTCAAAAAAATTTAATTTCTGGTCCGGGTCGTTATAGGATATGTGTTTTCGAAGGTATCAGATGTTGAGAGGCCCAAAGATGTGGTGTTTCGTACTATTGACGAATAAAGGGTTAGCGCCTATCGAGTAGGACTTGAGTGCCCTGTTGTTGTCTCAGTGGAGGGGAATAGCGAGGAAGCATCTTACTGAAGAGATTCGTTTGAGGAACGAGCTACGATTTGAGTTGAGGAGTGACTTGAGGAGGCTAGTTGCTAGGCTTAAGGTTCAAATGCAGTCTAGTATTTACCTACACATTGGTTCGGCTAGTGTGAATTTCGAGGATGAAACTTCCTTAATGGGGGTAGGTTGTAACGACCCGTATATTTAATAATGCAAAATTTGAAATTTATTTTAGAAGAGGACAATTTTAACCTCGATTTTAGTAGGGGCTCTGAAGTCACTTTTAGTTTGGAAATACCTTTGAATATTTCTTGGGCCATTGCGTAGGTCTCGAACTCACGAGTTCGTAGACAGGTGGCGCGCGAAAAACGGAGTCCGAATGTGAGACTTATGGGTCTAGAAGCTTTATGGGCAATTTGGCAATTCTGGGCTGAGATATTTTTATCATTTTGTCTCCTTATTTCTCCAGATATTCTGGAATAATTCCTCCTTATTTTCTCCATCTCTCTCTTGACTCTTCTTCCTCCCAAAATCATGAGACATAGAACACACACCACCCATCACCAAACGTTTTGGCCATTTCAATCCAAACCAAGGACATAATCATCTTCCTCACTTCATTTCGAGTTCAGGCCTACCCACCACGAAGGTAGACAACGTAGGGAGAAAGAGAGGTCACTATGAACAGTAACCTGCCACCTTTCTAGCCAATTTTCGGTCGCCACAGGTGAAGTTTCTCAATTTGGACTTCATATTTGGATTCATTGGCTCGAGTAGATAGATTTCCATTATTAGAATACTGAATTAGATTTCCATTATGGTCAATAAAAGTTCATTTAGGGGTCGTCTTAGACGTCCAAATTTACGTTGTACGCGTTAGAACGTGCGTGAACTCCCGAGGTTTAGGGAGTCGGATTGTAGGTTTATGATTATCGCTTAGTAATTCCAATTGTCATTTTTGACAGGCGTGGTTGTTTCGAAGGTCACGAGAGACCGAATAGTTGGAATTGGACTTGTTCGGGCCTTGAGGTGAATGGATTTTGGTTTTCAAATCATAATGCATTCATAATATGTGTTTTTAAATAAACTCCTATTAAATATGAATATTGGTATATTAGAAATTTTTTTCTAAATGACTTATTATCCTTACGAAATTTCAGAAACTTTAGAATAATTATTTTAATGGCTTATTATGGATGATGAGTTCTTAATAACGATTTTGAGTTGATTTTAGGCATTAAACCCGGTTTTATGGATTTTGATATGTAAAGATATTGATTTATTATTCATTATGAATTTCAATAATAATTTTGGGAAACAATTTTGGTATTGACTTAGGCTTAGGGCCGGGAGGGTGATTTTATGGATTTTGGACTTAGGCTCGGGGTTATGTATTTGGGCTTAGGCCTAGGTATTTGATGATTTTGGGGTTTCGGTCCAGGATGGTGGGTTAGGCTTTGACCCTGGTGGGAGTTTCTAGGTGAGGTATGGCAGGGAGGATTCCCTTATACGCTCAGACGAACATGATGTATGGCAGGGAGGATTCCTTCTTACACTCCGCGTGATACGAGGTATGGTATAGAGGATTCCATCATACTCTCGGCATGATATGAGCAATGATGTGGAGGATTCCATCATATGCTCTGTGAGGTATTAGCAATGATGTGTAGGATTCCATCATACGCTGGATGAGGTATCGGCTATGACGTGGAAGATTCCATCTTATGCAGAGAGGGATGACGGTTGCGGCGTGGATATCGAGCTACGGCTTAGGATGTCGGTTACAGTTGGTATATCAAGCTACGGCTCGGGATGACGGTTATGGCTTGGATATCGAGCTACGGCTCGGGATGACAGTTTCGGCCAAGATATCGGCTTCGGTCGAGGATCACGGCTTCGTGGGGTTACTGATATGGCGGACACATGTAAAGGTTGCATGGGTTCCACCGAGGTAAATAAAATGGATTCTGGTAGGTGATATTTCCTTATTTTTGGTCGATCTTATTGCATGTAAGGACTGATAACGAGGTGGGATTATATCGATGAATATTATTATTTTATTTACGAGACTACACTTTTATTGTATTTGGTTCTATTGTACACTGACAATTATTTTGGTTTTGTACCCTCCAGGCCGTAACGGGATGAGGCGCCGAGACTATAAGGAGGTATTACCTTCCGCTGCGTAGTTGGTATAGGGGTGGGTTGAGTTTTATATGTAATTTAACCTAGTGGGCTCTGGTTGTTTTATTGGTCAATTGTTGAGATGTTGTGTGGTTTGGTTGGATTTAGCTTTATCTGGTCTGTTTGGGTTGTATTTGTTTTGCATCCTTCGTGTGAAATGTGGAAGACGGATTAACCCTGTTACCGGGGACATTCTGTCGAATTTTCGGTAGAATTATAGTAAGGGTATTTACGAAAGGGTTTAAGTTTCTCCAAGGTTTTCAGACGGGAGCAGGGCTTCTCACGAATTTGGAGGGGAAATTCGGGAATGGTCCTGTCAACTTGGTATCAGTGCTCAAGGTTAAATTCCTGCAGAATGCACTTAGTGTGCATGCTTAGCATTTCGGGATGCCTCCAATACGTTGTCCTCGTGCACAACCTGATGTTGGGATATGAGCGGAGAAATGTGCAAGGTGCAGGGAATCCAAAGTTAATTTCTATTTTGTATCGGACTTTGACTATTTGAATCGAGCAATGAGCTTACTCCTTCAGGGTAGCTGTTTTTGGAGGTACAGAGTTTGAGAGGGCTAGAGACTTGGTGTTTCGCACAATTGGCAAATAGGGGGTAGGCATCTATTGAGTAGGATTTCAATGCGTATTTTTGTCTAGGTGGAAGGTGGGGAATAACATGGACGTATCTTGTTGAAGATACTCGTGGGAGGAACGAGCTATGATTTGAGTTGAGGAAATACTTGAGCCTTGAGGAGGCTAGTTGCGAGGCTTTAGGATCAAATGCAGGCCCGTATCTACCTACAAATTGGTTCAATTGGTATTAACAACCCGTATATTTAATTATGAAATATTTGAAATTTATTTTAGAAAAGGACAATTTTAACCTCGATTTTAGTAGGGGCTTAGAACTCAGGAGTTTGTATACAGGCGGCATGCGAAAAATGGAGTCCAGATGAGAGAGTTATGGGTCTAAAAGCTGCAGGGGCAATTTGCTAATTCTGGGCTTAGATATTTTTATCATTTTATCTCCTTATTTCTCCAAATTTTCTGGAATAATTCCTCCTTATTTTCTCCATCTCTCTCTCGACTCTTGCCCCTCCCAAAACTATGGACATAGAACACACACCACCCATCACCAAACTTTTTGGCCATTTCAATCCAAACCAAGGACATAATCATCTTCCTAACTGCATTTCGAGTTCAACCCTAACCACCACAAAGGTAGACAGCGTAGGGAGAAGGAGAGGCCACGGTGAATAGTAACCCTCCACCTTTCCGGCCAATTTCTGGTCACTACATGTGAGGTTTCTCAATTTGGACTTCATATTTGGATTCTTTGGCTAGAGTAGAAAGATTTCCATTATTAGAACATTGAATCTGGTTGAGAAATGAGCGAGATATGAAGGTTTGAAGATTGGACGGTTATGGAGTTTTCGGCCGGCCATGAACAGTAACCGACGAGTGAATAGTACCCATATCGTGTTTCTATGTTTTTGATGTTTCAGATCTTTTGGCGCTGGTTTATGGTCCATCGGAGTTCGTTTAGGGGAAGCTTTAGATATCCAAAGTTACGTTGTACGCGTTAGAACGCTCGTGAACTCCCGGGGTTTAGGGGGGGGGGGGGGGGGGGGGGGGTGGTGTCGAATTGTAGGTTTATAATTATCGTTTAGTAATGGCAATTGTCTTTTTTGATAGGCGTGGTGGTTCCTAAGGTCACGGGGTACCAAATAGTTGGAATTGGACTTGTTGGTCCTTGAAGTGAATGGATTTTGGTTTTCAAATCATAATGCATGCATAATATGTGTTTTTAAATAAATTCCTATTAAATATGATTATTGGTATATTAGAATTATTATTCTAAAATTACTTCTTATCCTTATGAAATTTCAGAAACTTTAGAATAATTATTTTATTGGCTTATTGTGGATGATGAGTTCTTAATAACGATTTTGAGATGATTTTAGGCATTAAATCCGGTTTTATGGATTTTGATATGTAAGGATATTGATTTATTATTGATTATGGATTTCAATAATAATTTTGGGAAACAATTTTGGTATTGACTTGTGCTTAGGCCCGGGAGAGTGATTTTATGGATTTTAGGCTTAGGCCTGGGGTTATATGTTTGGACTTAGGCCTAGGTATTTAATGATTTTGGGGTTTCGGCCCAGGATGGTGGGTTAGGCTTTGACCCTGGTGGGAGGGTTGGTGTGAGTTTCTCGGTAAGGTATGGTAGGGAGGAATCCCTCATACGCTCGGACGAACATGATGTATGGTAGGGAGGATTCCCTCATACACTCCGCGTGATACAAGGTATGGTATGGATGATTCCATCATACTCTCGGCATGATATGAGCTATGATGTGGATGATTCCATCATATGCTCGGCGAGGTATTAGCGATGATGTGGAGGATTCCAACATACGCTGGATGAGGTATCGGGCTATGATGTGGAGGATTCCATCATATACTCCGCGATGTATTAGCGATGAGGTGGAGGATTCCATCATACGCTGGATGAGGTATCGTCTATGATGTGGAGGATTCCATCTTATACTGAGAGGGATGACGGTTATGGCATGCATATCAAGCTACGACTCGGAATGACGGTTATGGTTGGGATGACAGTTTCAGCTAGGATATCGGCTTCAGCCGAGGATAATGGCTTCGCCAGGTTACTGATATGGTAGACACATGTAAAGGTTGCTTGGGTTCCACCGAGGTAAATCAAATGGATTCTGGTAAGTGATATTTACTTATATATGGCGGATCTTATTGCATGTAAGGGGTGACAACGTGGTGGGATTATATCGATGAGTATTATTATTTTATTTGGGAGACCACACTTTTATTGTATTTGGTTTTATTGTCCACTCACAGTTATTTTGGTTTTGTACCCCCCAGGCCGTTGCGGGATGAGGCCCCGAGACTAGGAGGAGGCATCACCTTCTGCTGTGTAGTTGGTATAAGGTTGGGTTGAGTTGTATATGTAATTTAACCTAGTGGGCTCTTGTTGTTTTTGGGTCAGTTGTTGAGATGTTGTGTGGTTTGGTTGGATTTAGCTTTATCTGGTATGTTTGGGTTGTATTTGTTTTGCATCCTTCATCTGATAGGTGGAAGACGGATTAACCCTGTTACCGAGGAGATTCTGCCGAATTTTCGATAGAATTCTAGTAAGTGTATTTACGGAAGGGTTTAAGTTTGTCCAAGGTTGTTAGACAAGAACAAGGCTTCTCACGATTTTTGAGGGGATATTGGGCTACATGGCATCCTCCAATAAGTTGTTCAAATGTTCTGCTTTAGGATGAGGGTCCACGTGGCGGACTCTTATAGGTTAGTCAACAAGTCTCCTTGCGGGGATAGGCGATGTTAGACACGTATATCAACATGATTCCCCAATTCTTCAGTTAAGAAGTAGCTATAACTTATTGGCTGGACTTAAACATTGAGGCCAAAGTAAGTAGCCGAGCCATTTTAATCATCACTAGGTGTTCCTCCACGATTGGCAATGGTGCTTTCTATTTGGTAGTGTGTATGATTGGGTCATTCCTGAAGTTGTGCTCGGGTCTTCCAAAATGATAGGTGATTGTGTCTTGGTGGTAAGTGATTAGGTCTCCGAAAATGATGAGGGGTAGGGTCTCCCAAAATGAGGAGTGGTCGGGTCTTCCCGAGGTGGGTCTTCCCAAAATGATGATTGATTATGTCTCCCAAATGATGATTGGTCAGGTCTTTCTGATGTGGGTGATCGGGTCATCCCGAGGCGGGTCTTCCTAAAATGATGATTGGTCGGATCATCCCAAAATGATTATTGGGGTCGGGTCTGCTTGAGCTGGTTCTCGCTTCTGGGAGAGTACAAGTGCTTGGGCACATGTAGCACTTGGTTAAGTCCCTAAGTCTTTAGTTCTACCATGCTCTTGTTGATTGGCTGAATTGATTTAGTAAAATGCAAGTAAAATGAAACAATAAACTAAATAAAATGAAATTTACGATTGAACAACACTTTGAAAAAAATTTGATAGAATTTTGAAAGGAGTCTGAAGGAAGAGTATTGTTATCTCTAATTTCTAATTAAACTTAATATTACATAATCGTAAAAATAAGTAAAATGGAGTTAAAGTGGGCTATTTTTTTTTTTAAAATGTTGGATTAATATTAATTTATATCTAATTGCCCACATAAAGTGATAAAATTACATACTTTTTTATCTCCTCTCCAAATGTGCCCTGTGCTACAGCACAGGGTAGCCCAAACAAAGCCCCGCCCTTGTTCTCCATGAATATAGGCTCATGTCATGCCAATGGGGTCATCAGAGAAGGTACTTTGCATGAGAAGGTGCTCTCCATGAACATGGGCTCGGGTCATGCTAATCGGGTCCTCTCGATAATGCGCTTTTGTTGGAAGAAAAGTATAACAAGTAAATGCAACACAATTCTTAACAATGAAATCCTAGTAAATGCACTAATCAATAAATAGAATAGCAGTACAAGCAAGGGTCGAATCCCACAAGGACTTGACTCAAACGGTAAGGTTCAATTGATTAGATTACTTAGTTAACAAGTTAAGTACTTAGATGCTTAAAGACAGAAAGTAAAGACTCACACTAACTAGATATGCTTGACACTTAAATGTATACAAGACACTAAATAAAAGACACATACCAGGAAGGGGGGGTTTTAGGTTTTGAAAGATGCTTTGAAAATAAGAAACTTGAATGCAAGAAAACAGTAATTAAGCAAATGGAAGTTTTAACAATTACAGGAACAAGTTAAGGTAGTCCCTATCCACACCTAATCACAACGGTTTCTACCTTGGTTTGCAATGTCCAATTATCATGTTCATTACTTGGTCTAGCGCCCATGCAAGAGCTCTTTTAAGCCCACTCTCACACAATTTATCCTTTCTTAGATTGTATGCTTAGGTATCTTAAGTGCTCTAAACGCCTAGTCAATTATGTCATAAGTCTCTTAAGCTATTACAACAAAAAATGAAGCTTTAAGTTCGAAAAGGATTTAATGACACTACACTAACCCTAGGAAGTGGTATGCAATCCTAGGAGTTTCATGAGTTTAAGAACAAGGCTATTGCTTAACATAAACTTTTGATGCAAGTCATCTATGAATCTTGTAATTAAAATAGCTAATTTCAATCACACAAAAGAATGACAGTTTAAGAAGTAAAGTAACACACCAAGATAAACACAATAATCAAACCAAACACAAAACCAAACTAAGAAGTTTCCATTGCTAGGGCTTCAAGATTAGCCCTAACTTAGAAGGAACTACTCACTATGCATAATAAATAACATAAACAAGAGTTAAATTGAATAAAGATTTGAAAGATTAAACCCAAACAATACTCTCAAAGGTAAAACTCCAAGCACGGCTTCAAGCAATCCTTCAAGAACACAGCTTGATCTTCATGAACAAACCTCACGAACAAAGCTCAAAAACAATAAGTAAAAAGTGTCTTAAGTGTGTCTAAGATGGCGTGTCTAAAATACTGAACAAGGGATCCCTTTTATAGACAAGGGACAAACCTTGTTCTACAAGGATTTGAATTAGAAACCTACACTAGAGTGTTGTAGAGTGTCTATTACACTTCTAAGCAAATAAGAAATCCTTAAAATGATGGAAAACCAATAAGAACACGGTTAGAATTGTGAAAATGCCAGTTGGCAAGTGTGAACAACCTTTGGGCAGCAAGTTGTCTTGGTCGGGTCCCAGGGCAGGCCCAGTTGGCCCTGGGTATGTCTTCATCGCGCCTAAACATGCCTTAGCACATGGACGGCTTCATTATGGCACAAAAGGTCTGAAAATACTTCGTGTCTCGATCAAATGGCTGTAGGATAGAAAATGGCTTCATTTGGCCCTATCGGGCCATGTCACGGACCTGTCGATATATCGACACTCTTAGGCTCACTTGTGGCCCTAAATTAGGGCGCGTCAGGAACTTGTCTCTTATGTCTTGGGAATGTGTTAGGGGCACGAGCTGGAGCTTCATCGTGGCCTGGCAAAGGCACGCCTGGGCTTTTCTGGGGTCACTCGAGGGCATGTCATGGCGAGGCTCTAGGCTCGTTTTGAGAATACCTGGGATGTGTTAGGGACACGTCCTGGATCCGATGGTGGCATGATAGTGGCATGCGATGACCTTAATCTAAAGGCTCTCAAACACGATTCTGGGACCCGGATGGCCTGACTCGAGGAACTTCAACCTTGGCCCTAACCAGGGCGCATGGACATGTCTTGGGTCCGGTACTAAGTAATAAGGACCCGATATTGATTTGAGGACATCTCCTTCATTTTAACTCCGATTTGAGCCATTATTTTTCCAATATTCTTATAATTATGTTATCTTTCTAAATCATGCACATGTCTCAAAAAAGCATCACTTTCTACTATGGATGACATGAAACTAAACAAAAGACAAGTGAAGGGGCCAAATATGATATGCAAAACATGTAAGAATTATGGCTTAACAGCTTTCATAAAGATGGGCACGGGTCATGCCACTGTGGTCATCCAGGTAAAGGGCTCTCTATGAGAAGGTGCTCACCGAGAAGGTGCTCACCATGAAGGTGGACTCGGGTAATTCCAATTAGGTCTTCATAGAATGGGCTCTCTATGAAGATGTGCTCGGGTCCTCCTCAAGGAAAATGGCTAACAATCTGTAAGAGGAGTCACACAAATCCTATGACAAATCTAAGAATGAAGGGGGCACATGTAAGTTCAAAGGCTAAGTTTGGTAACCGGTTGCTAATTGTGTGATGGAAAACACATAATATGTGACTGTGCAAAAGAAGAAGCGTCTTACCGCAATGGTGGCTTTCTTAGATGCTATGGAAGAGAATGAAAGGAAGAATCATTCGGGAAACCAATAATGGGAGTTGTCTGTCTTCATGAGGATTCATGTTCGTTTACTTGGTAGTAATAGCAAGGCATCCCGTCATTGGTTGATACATGAGCCAACCATAACTTCATCTCCATTGAAGAGGCCAAGAGGTTGAGACTTAAGGTCTTTAGGGATAGTGAAATGATAAAAGCCATCAAAACAGAAGCCCAAGACATTGAGGGTGTTTGGCATGAGGTAGCGATGATCATCGCTTTTTGTAAAAGACTAGTAGACCTCATAGTCACTTTGATTGACGACTTCAACTTAGTGCTTGGAATGGACCTCATACGTAAGGTAAAAGTTGTTTCTATTACCAGTCGAGAAATTTTACTTATCATATAGGGTGGAAAGTGTTGGCGTGAGTCCATCAAGTTAGCCAGCTAGGGCTACCTTAGATTCAGGAATCCCTCCACTCAAGGGTCAACTAAGATTGTAGCCTCAAATATTGTATAGACGAAGATTAGCTTCCTAGAATAGCTTTTTTGTATCTCTATATCTTGTAGTATTTTTTACAGGAAAAGATATGGAAAATAATTATGTTTGACATGGTCTCAGAGCATGATCTTGGGTTCCCTGTTTTTTGATCCGGCAGGAATCAAGGGTTTGCTCAGCCTCCATGGCTGACTCCACCGACACCATCCTTGATAACCTAACATCCAAAATGATGGAGGTTCTGTCAAGGGTTTAGACCTCTCCCTCCTTGATCACTGACTCCCCAATGGTTCCAATCAGCATCAAGTTGGATGGTTCCAACTATGGCTTATGGTCCCAGGTTGTTGAGATGTACATCTCAGGAAAAGACAAACTGGGATATATCAATGGCGACCACCCCCCACCACCAGACACCGATCCTTCCTGTCGTAAGTGGCGCACTGAGAATGCCATGGTGAAAGGCTGGTTGATCAACTCCATGGACCCCGCCTTGGTCGTGAACTTTATTCGCTACCCAACGGCTCAGCAGGTATGGGATTCTGCTGCCACAACATACTTTGATGGAACTGACACCTCGCAGGTATACGAGCTCAAACGTCGTGTATCTAGAATGAAAAAAGCCGACGGATCTATAGAAAAATACTATAACGATATACAGGGTTTGTGGCGCGAGATCGATTTTCGCCGACCGAATCCAATGAAGTGTGTCGTCGACATACAAAGCTACCACTCCATCTTCCAGGAGGAGCGAGTATACACTTTTCTTGACGGACTAGATGATCGATTGGATCATGTTCGGAGTGATGTTCTTCGCCTGAAACCTTTCCCTTCAATCGAGCAGGCATATGCTCACGTTCGGCGAGAAGATCTCTGACAGTCTGTGATGATCTTGAGAGCCGAGGGAGTGGCTAGTGGTGCTATTATGACCACCAAAGGCATGAAATCTGGCCAACCTCAACCCTAGCTCAAGTTTGGGTCCTCCTTACGATTCAAAGGTCCTCCTGATGGGAATAAGTGCACTCACTGTGGGAGTACGAAACATGCACGGGAAACCTGTTTCAAACTACATGGCTACCAAGACTGGTGGCACGACTTACAAGCCCGAAAGAAATGAGATACTCCTGCAACTGAGGCCGTCCCGGGTTGAGCAGCGGTGGCCGCGGCTGAACCTCATCTCTCTCTTATCCCCGTGGCTGCAACCCCAGATCAAGGTAATTATGGTCAAGTTTTTTGCAGCTATACTCCTCGGAATGACGGTGCATGGATTATCGACTCCGGGGCGACGGATCATATGACATTCGATCCTCATGATTTCTCCACCACAACTCATCCACGGAGGACGTGCATTGCCAATGCCAACGGGGCCACTTACCCAGTCACAGGGGCTGGAACCGTGCCCGTGTCTCCCTCTCTCTCTCTAGCTCACACACTTCTAGTTCCATCTCTCTCCAACAAGTTGATGTCTGTGAGTCAAGTTACTGAAGAGCTTAATTGTGTTTTACTGATATACCCTACTTTTGCCTTCTAAAGGACGTTCTCAGCAAGGAGATTCTTGGGCGTGGTACTAAGAGGGGGGGGACTGTACTACCTTGATGACTTCAGCCCAGGCAAATCCAATCACACGCACCATCAACCTAGTAGCCACGAATGGCAGATTTGGCTATGGCATAGGCGCTTGGGGCACCCGTCATTTGGCAATCTCCGGCATATACTCCCATCTTTATTTTCTCACTTGCAGAATGTGGACTTTAATTGTGATACATGTATCAAGGCTAAAAACCAGCGAGTTTCTTATCCAGTTAGCTTCAATAAAACTAATACTCCCTTTGCATTGATACATTCTGATGTGTGGGGACCGTCCCCGATCACTACTTCCTCGAGTCATCGTTGGTTTGTCATTTTCGTCGACGATTGTACTCGAATGACATGGCTTTATCAGCTAAAAACCAAAGCTGAAGTTTTCACCATATTTCAGGCTTTTCATGCCATGGTCCAGACCCAGTTCTCTTCCAAGATCAAAGTCCTTCGTTCCGATAATGGTGGAGAATTCGTCAACAATCGATTTCAGGCCTATTTTCAACAACATGGCCTCTTCCACGAAACCTCTTGCTCTCAAACACCACAACAGAATGGTGTTGCCGAGCGGAAGAATCGGCATATCCTGGAGAAATCCCGTGCCCTACTTCTTTGGTCCATGGTGCCGAGTCGCCATTGGGGGGATGCTGTGACTACTGCCGTATACTTAATCAACCGTTTGCCCTCTAAACTTTTACACTTTCAAACCCCCATACAACTCCTCTCTACTCATATACCCCTTCCTTCAATATTGATGCTTCCTCCTAAAATTTTCGGGTGTGTTGCTTTTGTCCATCTCCACAAGAACCAACGTACCAAATTGGACCCCTGTGCCATTCGGTGCTTATTTCTTGGCTATGGCTTACATAAAAAAGGCTTCCGGTGCTATGACCCCACTACCAACTGCACCTATATCACCATGGATGTTACGTTTCTTGAAACCGAACCTTTCTATCCTCCACCGGTATCCAATTCTTCCCTTCTGGGGGAGACTCAAGTAGAAGGGACGAATTGGTTGATGGCCCCTGTGGGCGTGCATGGAACTGTAAATGGAGAGAACCCCATGATGGCCCCCGTGGGTGTACATGAACTGGCAATAGAGAGGCCCCCGTGGACCTGCATGGATCTGGGAATAGAGTGGTTGAACCACACGGAGTACCACCCGAGATTGAATATGGCGAACATGAGGAACCAGAAAATACCGAAGTACCTGGACATGAGGAAGCCGAACATGAAGAACCAGAAAATACCCCCGAAGTGCCTGGAAATGAGGAAGCCGAACATGAAGAACTAGAGAATACCGAGTACCCTCAGTCCCCTCACTCCTCAGTACCCGAAGACCCTCCTCCTCCTGAGAATGTCCCTGAGGTAAGCGCTCCTAATACACCTTTACATGCTAATATCTTACATTCCTCTACCAATTATGTGTTGCCTTTTAGACACAATCGTGGGAAACCACCGAACCGATATAGCCCAGATGAAGAAGAAAGAAAGTCTAAGTACCCAATTGCTAATTATGTATCTACTTAAGGTCTGTCCAAGCCGCTCAAGACCTTCACTCAAACACTATCCTCTAGCCATATTCCCAGGAGTGTTGAGGAGGCGTCATCTGCACCAGAGTGGGCGCAAGCAATGCGAGAAGAACTGGAAGCTTTAAACAAAAATAATACCTGGAAGTTGATCCCATTACCGGAAGGAAAAAAACAGTGGGATGGATATGGGTGTTCTCTATAAAATACAAGGCGAATGGATCGATTGATCGATACAAGGTGAAGGGGTTCACCCAAACGTATGGCATAGACTACTGAGAAACCTTCTCACTAGTAGCTAAGCTGAATACCGTTAGAGTCTTACTATCCCTTGCAGCAAACTTGGACTGGCCACTACACCAACTCGACGTGAAGAATGTTTTTTCTCCACGGCAACCTTGACGAGGAAGTATACATGGATGTTCCACCAGGAAATATAGGATCGGCTGGAACCAAAATTGTCTGTAAATTGGAGAAGGCATTATATGGACTAAAATAGTCACCGCGAGCATGGTTTGGGTGATTTAGTTCAGCTATGAAGAGGTATGGCTACCGCTAAAGTAACTCTGACCATACCCTCTTCTTGAAACATCAACAACGCAAGGTGGCATCATTAATAGTCTATGTAGACGATATGATAATTACGGGGGATGACGCCGATGAGATCTCAAGGCTACATGAACGATTGTCTACGGAATTTAAAATGAAGAACCTGGGAGGGCTTAAGTATTTTCTGGGAATAGAGGTGGCGAGATCAAGTAAAGGCATATTCCTCTCTCAACGGAAATATGTACTAGATCTATTGACTGAAGTAGGGTTACTAGAGTGTAAACCTGTGGATACGCCGATTGTACAGAACCATAGGCTTGGAGAATATGCGGACCAGGTGCTAGCCGATAAGGTGAGGTATCAAACATTAGTAGGGAAGCTCATCTACTTATCTCACACCCAGCTAGACATTGCTTACGTCGTAAGTGTGGTAAGCCAGTTTATGCATACTCCGAGTAGAGACCATATGGACGCCGTAATACGAATTCTCCGCTATCTAAAGTTATCACCAGGAAAAGGACTACTGTTCGCCAAGAATGCTCATCTGCATATTGAAGGGTACACATATGCGGACTGGGCTGGGAATATCTTGGATAGAAAGTCTACTTCAGGCTACTTCACGTTCATGGGAGGAAACTTAGTGACATGGAGGAGTAAAAAACAGAAGGTAGTAGCACTGTCCAGTGCTGAAGCTGAGTTCCGAGGCATGGCAAAGGGATTATGTGAGCTCCTTTGGCTTAAAGGTCTGCTAACTGAGGTCGGTTTTCCTCCTGATGCTGAAATGAATTTATTCTGTGATAACAAAGCCGCCATCGACATATCTCACAACCCAATTCAACACGATCGCACCAAGCACGTGGAAGTAGACCGGCATTTCATCAAACAGAACCTGGAAGAGAAAATCATTAAGTTCCCTTTCGTTAAATCTGAAGATTAGTTAGCAGAAATCCTTACCAAGGCAGTCTGCAGCAGGAACTTCAATAACTCACTTGACAAGTTAGGTGTTAGAGATATCTACACACCAACTTGAGGGGGAGTGTTGGCGTGAGTCCATCAAATTAGCCAACTAGGGCTACCTTAGATTAAGGAATCCCTCCACTCAAGGGTCAACTAAGATTGTAGCCTCAAATATTGTATAGACGAAGATTAGCTTCCTAGAATAGCTTTTTTGTATCTCTATATCTTGTAGTATTTTTTTACAGGAAAAGATATGGAAAATAATTATGTTTGACAGAAAGTTGCATGTCATACCAAAAACTCTCCAAGGAAAAGGTCATGTTAAGAAGCTATTTTCCATGCAAATAATCGAGTCCAAGATTGATTAGGTGCTACGCATAAAGGGATTGGTCAAGACAAATCTCGAAGTTTGGAGGAAATCTTGAAGAGGAGTGATAAGAAAACTAAGAAAGAGCCATCAAGCGACATGGTGGATGGTGCCGGACCTTCAAGGTGTGAATTCAAGGAGCATAAGCTTGGAGAGCCATCTATTCCACCTGATTGCATAGAGAATAGCTATGGTGTTGTTTCGGAAGACACGCGGGTACAGGTTGACACAACTTTGTTCCGAAAGAAAAGGAGACGAAGAGTAGCAGTCCTAGTCCAAGAGCAGAAAGTGCAAAGAGGAGGAAAGTAGCTCACATCGATGGAAGGTGATAAGTTGTGACTAGGACAAGGGCACTTCCCAACCACAGTTGATCAAGAGGTGGAGTGCATAATAGCTATTGGAGTAGTACGCCAGCTAGGTGGACCAAGCTATTGCTCCTACATTGTCAAGTGGAGAGGCCTATCAAAGTTTGAAGCCACATGGGAGAAGGGAGGATCTTTATTAGGAGAGATGGTCAAATCATTTGAGAATGGACTCAACGACAAAAACTTCGAAGCCACATGGGAGAAGGGAGGATCTTTATTAGGAGAGATGCTCAAATCATTTGAGAATGGACTCAATGACAACAATGACGTTGCCGAATTAGGTGGGGAAGAATTTCAAGGCCCGCACGTTCAAGGCATGCCCGTGAAAGGCCCAAGTATGGAGGGGCCAAGTTCCACTAAGAAATAGGCTCGATATGTTGAACATGTACATTCTAGATAGTTGACTTATAGAATATTCCATAGTGTCGAGATACATTGTATGTTCAAGATGATTCCCACATGTAATGCTAGATCGTTAGATCGTTGTAATCTTAACCATCTATCCATGGATTGGTGGGATTATAACAAGTATATAAGGTTGAGGCTTCAGTTGTGCATAAAATCTTGGAGTTCTACACTTCTCTTGTCTAATAGAAGATATTCTTTCTCCCAAATTCCTTTTAGTGTTATTGGTGTTCTTCATAGTTCTTGTTAAGTTCTGGTGTTCTTACTTGGTTCAATCATGGGGTTTAGGAGTGAGGCTTACTGAGCTTGCTCGAGGAGGTGAAGGCCGCAAGGATTGAAGGCTTCAAAGATTCATCTCATGACATAAGGCTCTTCCTTGGGTTGCATGAAAGTGATCTATGAGATTGTAAGAGATTTTCTAAGCTTATTGGGTCACAAGTAAGGCAATTAAAACTTCACAAAATCAACTATGTGTCTTGAAAATTCATGAAAACGTAAGTTGTTTGAGGTATCAAAATCGCTAAGTTATCGTACATGTCCGGGCTTGACATTTCTTAGCCACTGGGAGTGCATTTCATGGATCATTCATGGCTCAGGTGTGGCTCGATGGATACCATGGGCGTGGCTTGGCAGTGACACAAGCATGACACGCCATGGCTCAACAAGACGACACATGCGTGGCTTAGCTATTACATAGGTGTGGCTCGTGTCTGGACATGGTGGTGGCTCGAGTGTGACACAAGCATAGCTTATGTCATGACACTGAAGGTGGTCGAAAGAGGCGTGCTATGAGCTTTTCATCGCTTGATAGTAGGCATGTCTTGGGCTTGTGTTAGGCTCGTCATGAGCTTGTCTTGGACGTGTGAGACATGAGCATGACATGTCTTCGACATTTAAACTCTCAACTTCATTTGGGAACCCAGGTAGGCACAATTGGACATCTTAGCTTCCAGGGATGATGCTGGCGTGGTAGGATGACGTGACTGACTTCTAAGGTTAACGTGACAGAGAATGCCACATGTCACTCTATACGTTGGGCGGTTATCTTGAAGTTTTTTGACACTAAATTTGGAATCCTTTTGAGAATAGAGTGTCTATGGGCTCATTTCGATGTCTTGAGTCAAGTTTTTGTCCGTTGTCTCCCATTTGACATTGACCTCGAAGTTCAGTTTCACTTATAACTGAAGAGTTGACTTTGACTTTTTAGCCTCGTTTTTGTACTGTATTTGCTAACTTTTGCTCCTACTCCTTTTAGTTTGTTTTCTAAAATCTTAAGAAACTGTAATCAAGGGCCACCTAGAATCACTCAGAAGTCCAAAAAAAGGCTGGGAATAGGGTCTAAAACATAAGTGGGAGGAGTTTTGCTAGTCTCCACATGTATTTCTTCAACTCCACCCCTAACATATGTACATTTCGCTAGTCCTAGAGCAAAACATGGTCAGAAATAAAACTGAAAAACAAAAACAAAAACTACTTTAAGATAGAACTTTAAATCTCTAGGTGTCCTTAGTTGAAGGAGTTTAGTCACCTGAGAGCATATCAGGCACAAAACTCACAAACGGTATTGAAAAACTGTAAGACAAGATTAATGCTCATGTTTAAATAAAGTAATAACGATCAAAGGTAACGTAGTTATATCTTCAACTTCATTGGTTCTACACAAATACGCACTCTCGAATCTAATTCTCACATGTTTTACTCTTTCTTTTCACTTTGAATCCTAGAGTTGTCTCTCATTGAGTCTCTCATCGAGTCTAGCTAATGTCCATCCACATCAAATTTCCAATTGCAGAATAAATGGACTTGAGTACTTTTTATCCAAAACCATAAAGACTAGAGCTTTATCATCCGAAAACAAAAGGTTCAATTTGAACCAATTTCCAATATATAGCAAGGAACGAATCTATAAATGTTTCCAAGGTTTTAGTCAAGAATCAGATGTAGAGTGAAACTATTTGTTTCCAAGGCAAAATCTTCAGTTGGTCCAGGTGATAGTAAAACTATTTGTTCATCACCAAGAACATATGTGATATTGATTGAAGATACACCATCTAAAAGAGTGAAGCACCAAGCTGTGAAATCTCCAAACTCCGCAAGTCGAAAGAAAGAAGAATTTGGAAAGGGTACAAGCATCGACCCTTATTCTTCAAATACTATATGTTTGTTAGATGACACTGAAGTTCTTCCATTGATTTTAGAAGCCACAAAGTCTGATCTTAGCATTGATCGTTTTGTTGGTTGCGAGGTGAAGGATTGTGTTGGACCGTCCAACAAATTTTGGTGCATGGGATAAAAATGATTTTAATGCTTGGTTCAAGGAGTTCAAACGCCAAATTTAGTATGGAGTCCAATGAATCTTAATAAAATCGCCTACGTAATCCACCGTGTATGGACTTTTTATTTTAGGTTGTTGTAGTGCTTTGTTTTTATAATAGAGTTTGTTTTGCCAAATATTTGTTTTCATAATAATAAGTTGTTCTTATAATTTACGTACTCAAGTTCATGTAAGGTTGCTTCATTTTAATTTAATTAAAGTTAATTGTATCTTATTCACAATAAATATCAATCTTAATTTTTACGAGAATTGAACCTATAATTAGTTGGGATAAATATCACTAAATCAAACTATTTTTCCATATGTACATAATGTATTGTTATGCATTCAAAGATTTGTACTTATCAGGCATTGCAAAGAATGCCTTACGTCTCATTGCACATGTGCTCCCATGTCACTATAGAACACAATTTTAGAAATATGTCTTTCTCTTTACTGTAGAGCATAATTTTTGGAATAGAGCTTTATATACCACTATAGAGCTTTTTATACCACTAAAGAGCATGAATACCAACGTGCCGCTGTACTACAAATTTTGTCCTCACATGCCCTATAGAGCACAATTTCTGGCTTTATGTGCCACTATAAAACATGAATTATTGACGTGTCATTGTACAACAAGTTTTATCTTTACTTGTCATTATAGATCAAATTTTTGGAATATGGCTTTGTGTGCTACTATGGAGCACAATTTTAAGAACATGACTTTATGTGCCCTCATAGAGCACAATTTTAAGAACATGACTTTATGTGCCCTCATAGAGCACAATTTTAAGAGCATGACTTTATGTGCCCTCATAGAGCATGATTTACTAAAGTTCCATTGTACAACAAGTTTTGTCCTTACCTGCCACTATATAGCACATTTTTTTGGAATATGGCTTTATGTGCTACTATAGAGCACATTTTTAGGAATATGGCTTCATGTGCCACTATAGAGAGCATGAATTATTAAAGTGCCACTATACATTAAGTTTTGCCCTTACCTGCCACTATAGAGCACATTTTTTGGAATATGATTTTATGCGTTATTATAAATCACAATTTTAGGAACATGACTTTATGTGCTCCTATATATAACACGATTTTATAAATATGCCTTTATGTGACACTATAGAGCATAAATTACTAACGTGCCACTATAAAACAAGTTTTGTCCTTATACCTGCCACTATAGAGTACATCTTTGAAAGACATGTCTTTAATGCAACTAACTAGTTCAATTATCAAAATCTATGTCTTGGGATACAAAATTATGATCGTCATTCAATCTATCTTATGACACCTTTTTCAGAGTTTGATCATGAATTCAAGATCGACTAAACCATTTGTTGTGTACCATTTTTTTATAAGGCATGAATCCAAAAAATTGTGTTTCATACCAACTATATAAAACTCCTACTCATCTTTCATCTCCATAAAACTTTTCTGACATTCTAAATACTACATATATATTACAAATATTAAGGTTTTACTACATTTAATATAAGTTATGGGAGATCATGGGACCCGTCTAGTTAGAATTGGAACCCAATCTCCAGCTGAGAGTGAGTCATCATATCATTCAACAACTTCTACCATCACAACTGTTTTTTCTTCTGCTAACTTTCCTCCTCGTTTCACTCTGAATATGTGCCTACAACTAAAACGTGCGGTTCCATAGGTAACCAGGCCCTAAAAAATATTGTGGACTGAAAACACTTCTTACACTCTCATCGAACACTCATCCCTTTGAAATTGGGAATCTCATTACTCTGGCTGAGAAGAACCCTAATATTTCATCGAGGTTGGGTAAGTCCTAACCAGATTCAGACGTCCTGGTAAGTATAGGTCCATATATTAGTTGTGTGCAAAATGGTAATTTAGATTTTGGATATGTTGTTCCAATAGATTTGGTTGGTTTTCGTAGGGAAGGAAATTGATCAAGTTTTAAGTTTGTGGTGTCTTTAAATTATGTTTTTTAGGGTGTGCATGTTGATTAATTGCCGTTGTGATGCCCCTTGGGGTTGTTTTGGCTTTGGTCGTTTGTATGTTTGGCCCTGGCCTTGTCCAAGTGTTTGCTTGAGGCTTTGTGCCTCTGTATCTAATATATTTGATTTAATAAAAGAACAGAAAAATTTATGTTGTTTATGAATGCTGTGTATGTAATTTAAGTTTGAATCTTGTCTTCTATTAGGATATAATCTTAGAGAATGAATGCATGACAACAAGCCAAAGGCATCTTGTTCTTTGTGTGGTTTTCTTTTTCCACATCTCACTGAAATTCTAATCTTCAATTAAAAATATATTGCATATGATTAGTAGCTATAAGGTTTGTTATTTGCTAAGCAAATTTAAAATACATGAGCTAGGTAAGCAATCATCTTATTTGTCACACGCCCAAATCCACGTTCTATCTTACAAGGAAATGTGACGTCACCTGTGTTTGAGGCATGAGTTGGACAAATTAAAATTTTCTTTTTTCGAAGATGAAAGAATAATGATATTTCAAATTCAAATCTTAATTATAAAAATTATGCATACATAAAAATTGTATAGCAGGGAAAAGACGAAATTAAAGTAAGACTACTGAAATATCAAAATAAGGTTTTTAAAACGAAAACTAACTTATAATTATTTTTTTGTTTACAACATAGTAAAGATCGACCTGTCCCCATTTTTCTACTTAATACCTGAAAAGACAATGGCGTAGCATCATGAGTTACACAAACCTAGTAAGCACAAATGAAATCAAATTATGATACATGTGCTTTATAAGTTAATTACATTTTTTAACCACAAATCACTAAGAATTGTCTAAATAATTTCACACATCATAACATAAAACATAACATATCCTTGGAATTCGTATTCAGGATTCATGGAAACTCATAAATAGAGAATTAGTAACATAACATAAGTCATGAATTATACAAGAAAAACTGCATCATATTTGGGTTTACACCTATCCAGACATGTATACTTAAATATTCGACTTTTGAACCTAGTAAGTATAATAGTGTACTATCTAAAGGGACTGTGCCCACATCTAAACTTCTTAACTTCCCAAAAAAACTAGTATTTCACAATAAGCTTAAGCACCACAAGTCAACAATACGACATTTCAATATATATATTATATAAAATAAGTTATGAATGAATACTAATTAATATAGGATGCTTCCCTCCAAATCAACTTAAACAATCACAGTTTAAACTCAAAAAAGAAATCTTCACATTATCAAGAAATATTGAAAGAAATTTGAAACATTGAGGGTGCAGAATTATGAGAGTGAGCTATTCTCCAAGTGTTACCATCTCATGTCTTTAGCGTCTGATTTCTGCCTCTGTATAATTTATAATTTCACCAAACCTTTCATATTTAACGTTCATTTGATAAGCTTCAATTCGTTATATGGAACGTGAAAATCCATCCAGAAATTAAAGAGATATAAGGTTTGAAAGTTTTAGCATATTGTAGTTTAGTTTATCTCAACCTGTCTGTGTCGGAACTCTATTTTTAATTTTATATTAGTCCATTGGTTACCAAAATTTCTAGATTAATAGTACAGTATACAATCTTTAATTTGATATATGGAACGTGAAAATCCATTAAGAAATGAAAGAGATACAAATTTTAAAATATTCAGAATATTGCAGTCAAGTTTGTCTGGACCAATCTATTTCGGGTCTTGATTTCTAATCCTTTATTTGTCTGTTGGTTACCAAAATTTGTAGTACAATAGTCAACTAAACAATATTTAATTTGATATATGGAACATGAAATGCTGTCAAGAAATGAAAGAGATACAAGTTTTGAAAGTATCAGAATATTGCAGTCAAGTTTATCTGGACCAATCAATTTCGGGCATTGATTTCTAATTCTTCATTAGTCTGTTGGTTACCAAAATTTTCAGATAAACAGTAAACTAAACAAGCTTTAATTTGATATATGGAACGTGAAAATCAGTCAAGAAATGAAAGAGATACAAGATTTGAAAGTTTCAGAATATTGTAGTCAAGTATGTCTGGACAAGTCTATTTTGGGCCTTGATTTCTAATTCTGTACTAGTCAGTTGGTTACCAAAATTTCCAGATCAATAGGACACTAAACAAGCTATAATTTGGTATATAGAACCTGAAAATCCATCAGGAAATGAAAGAGATGCACGGTTTGAAAGTCTCAGTATATGGCAGTTTATTTATGGGTTTTCCAGCAGTATACTGATTTTCATTTTTCCATAAAACTCTGAGTTCTTAACCTTTTTAGATGATTCAAAAGCCAAAATTTAATATCTTTGCATGTTCTTTAAGGTGATGACATCTATTAAAGCTAAAACAGTCATTCACAATAGGTTTCAGTTTTACAGCGATGATGTTTTTGAAGTTTTCATGGTGTTCTTCATGGAGCTTTTCATGTTATTTCAAGTTTATAAGTAATGAATCATAAAGTAAATTCCTATGTACTTATTGAGAGATTAAGGTTGTGAAAGTAGTGAGGATTTAAGAGCCTTAAACCCAAACTTTGGCCACCCAAGGTGAAAGTGAGAAACTTTCTTCAAGATAGTGTTGATGTTCCTTTTTCTTTTTTCCAGATTTTCTCTCTTTCTTTTTCTCACAAAATTTGGACTAAGATATGGAGGTGGGTTTGCACTGAATCCTCATTCAATTTATAGGTTTCAATATGGTTACGATTGGACAAGTAATTGGTTCGCATAGGCTTAGTTAGTAGTCTAGTTATGTGGAGGTGATGTCTAAAGATTTTCCTACTCTAAAATCCTCATGACAACAGAGAACGTGCT
This sequence comes from Oemleria cerasiformis, assembly GCA_037349345.1. Taxonomy (NCBI): domain Eukaryota; kingdom Viridiplantae; phylum Streptophyta; class Magnoliopsida; order Rosales; family Rosaceae; genus Oemleria; species Oemleria cerasiformis. The sequence goes on along the minus strand of JAZGTL010000003.1, from coordinate 10,404,612 downwards.
CTGATCTTCAGTTCTTTTAATTTTTTTTTTGGTCTAAGGGCTTAAGGCAACAAGGGCAAATTGGTCTTTTTACAATAAATTCAAAAATAAATTCCCGAAAACTTCCGATATCAGTATGTAAGAAGGCTCGTATAGCACTTACATATATGATTCGTGAAAATATTACAAGGGCAATTTCGTCTTTTTCACTAAAAATCCCGGAAATGTGAAAACGCATAAATTGACTACATATACCTCAAGAATTAGATAGGAAACATGATATGAACATTTTAAATCACATAAGCATTTCATATTCGAAAATAAAAGTAAAATACATACAGGGGCATTTTGGTCATTTTCCATTAAATTATCGTTTTCAAATTTTGTCGAATTATGCTTTTGAAATATGAGTAAATAAGAGTTTGAATGATTTCCAAAGTCTTCTAAGATCAATAGGTAAGTAATAGGAATAAATTCAAATTTATGGGACCCTACAGCGTAATACAGAGTCGTACTTCTTTGTTCGGGTTATTACATTATTGTTCTTCTCAATTCATGGCTAGGTAAACCAGACAGATGTTTTGACAGAGAATTAGTTTGATGTGTCGTTGCTCCTTCGAGGCCACATGTTACCAGCTATCGACTTACATTCTTCATTTCTTATATTTAATGTATTTAGGAGTAAAATATATATTAGAAAGAGCATCATAGGATTATGAGGTGGAATTTTGTTATAGCTTTCCCTATATTCTTCTATTTGGAATCTTCTTGTTGGAACTGAGCAAAATTTTAATATATTTTCTTAGTTTATCTAGGTCTCTATATAGGACGAATCTCTTGTATTCACAACTTATATTATAAATATACACAACATTCCCACTTTTTAACTTGAATTTTGTAAACTAAACATTGTACGACATGCTCATCCCACAAATTATAATGATTTTGTTTCTCACAACTTCTTTTATATAAAAATATATATATATGTACTTGAATATTTTACTATTGATTATTGATTAATTATGATCAATTGCAGGTGGATAATGGAAGATATGGGGACTGGTTGGATCACTACATGAAACACCTTTTGGTGGATTTTAAGCTAATGAAAATCCAATAAGTAATGACCATGGCAGTAATCCGCAAGGTATTGAAACAGTAGGTAATAAAATGGGCGTAGCAAATGCTGCGTTGCAATCTGATGCAACTTTGAAAAATGGTAATGTTTCACAAGATTGTTAAAGTTAGCAAGAAGTAACAGTTGGAGAGGCAAGTGGTTCAACCTCTACTAAGAGGAAGAAAAAGAACGAAAAAGGATTCAATAGACCACGTTAGGGAAGAACATAATAGAAATATTACACTTCAACGTAGATGGTCAGGCCCTAGAACCAGCTGAGCGGATTCCCAAATGGTCTCGATACTTAGGCACATTAGCACATGACACTTCTCTTTTTCTACTGGACACTAAAGATTGGCATCACTTAGATGACACTGAGCACATGGATGAAGCATGGAAAAGGGTTAAGGTATGACATAACAAGTTAAATTTCTATTAAAGGAAAATGATTGTTACCGTCATTAAACTATACAATAATTTTTTAGTTATATCCTCCCTTAATTTTATTATTAGTAGCTGACGTCTCTAAATTATGTCTAAATGTGCAAGGACAGTAATTTCATTAAATTTCTCAACGATTTCTGTTAAAAAAATACCCGATAAGATAAATTTATCCTCATTCTTAAGGGAAATTGTTGAGAAATTAATGGAAGGACTGTCCTGGTACGTTTAGACATAGTTCATGGATGGTCACTATTATAAATAAAGTTCATGGACGATAGCTGAAATTAGTATAAAATTCAGGAACGTTGGCAACAGTTTTCCTTTCTATTAGCATGGGTAGCAAGAGGGCGCTTATGCCCCGACAGTGGGGAAATTGTCATTGTAGGCTAGTGATCTAGACTGGTCAGATCCTAAGATGGTGAAGAAAGAGAAAATAATAAAGGATATAGTCAAAAGCAAGCTTAATTATCGGTATAGATAAATTTCTTGATAGGATTTTTCCCACCTGTAAAACAAGGGTTAAAATCACACAAATAATACCTGCAAGAGTACAGGGCTGTTGTAGTATAGCACTAAATGCAGGGTCGATTTCCTCAGGGACTGATATGGATAATTCTTATTTTTAGAATTCACTTTTAATTAATAATAAAATGATCGCAATAATTTTGGTGACTGAATAAAAATTAAGTAAACAATGTAAACAAGTACTAGGGTTCAACCTTCACCATTAACAATCATATGTGACTTAGAGAAGAATCTATGAATTAATACATGCAACTTTGAAGGTTAGATTTTTCGAAAGCATATTTTCCTCGTGGGCATTCAAGTGAAAACGTATACCTAACATGCGATTAGTCTATGGCATTTAGATCTAATTCTACATGCAAGATTCATTAAGTTCATGAAAATCTTTTATAACCATGCAATATCTTAGTTATGGCATTTAACCTAGATGTATTACAATCCTTAATCACAAGAAGCTAATCCCAATTTTTAGGTGGGCATTCCTATAAAATTGCATCAAATTACTTGTCTAAATATCCTAAGGGTGATCAAGCATTAAGACATAAAGATAGTTTTAAACAGTGATTAAAGATTCAAAGCATGCATATACGAAAACATAGGAAAAAGATAAATCACATAATCATATTAAGGCTTAGGTCTAACCCTAGTGAGAAAATTAGTTACTCATGCTCATAATGAATAGAAATAATTTCATTAAAATTGAAGTTAAGAGAACAAACAGTTTGTAGAACAAGGGTAGCCGAAAATCCCAGCTTGCCGTGCTCTTAGATGAAGAATTGTATTCTGAATTTTTGGTGTATTTAAATCTAAGCCAAGCTTGGGTATTTATAAGGAAATATTCCTAATCCTATTCTGGAAAGGAGTAAAATAAAAATAATCAAATCTAATTCCTAGTTTGAACATAAATAGGAGAGCATATGCCTTCTCCTTCTTGAATTGGGATTTTTAATTGATATACTTCCTTCTTTTGCTCCAAACACTCCTTCTAGAATAAACCTACAAATATAATCAATTCAAGTATCAATTCTTCCCAAAATAATAATACTAACTAATTAAATATATGGGAAAAATACAAGTATATAATTGACTCATCAAATACCCCCAAACTTGAATTGTTACTTGTCCTCAAGTAAATAAAACAAAACTAAGAAAACATTGAGAAAAAATAAAATGCCACTTTCGCAGGGAACTCGATAGTGCTGAGCAAACACTACACGCCTTTAAACCCCTAGGTGTCCCTAGTAGGAGGAGTTGTGTCTCCTGAGGGTTTACCAGTTACGACACCCACAAACGCTTTCAAAATTTGTTAAACTTAATTTAACCTTCCTTCCATTGAATATAAAGTAACACTTATAAAAGCAAAATCAAAATTCTCAAGTCACAAGCAATGCTAAAAGAGAGAGCAAATCCACACTTTCAAAACAGAAGATTACCAGATTCTGGTGAGCAATCCATAAATCATATTCGTGTAATGTGAATCTCAACAAAATTGTAAGTTTTAAACCAGTCCCTCACTTGCATTACATCTGTACCCACCAACTGTAAAATCACTTAACCTATCACCATCCAAAGCATTCTTGCCTGAAATTTTTATTTTTATTTATTTTTTCATTTTTTTTTTTTTGTTATTTATTATTATAATATATATATATATATATATATATTTTTTATAACAAAAGATGGAATTTTATTTAACATTGAGCAAGCTTTCTATCCAACCCATGTAACGAGCTTTAGATCGATGACTCCTAAATCAGATGACTTTAGGGCACCAGACAACAAATGTCCCAAAGGATTTATTTACTCGGATTGGAAAGGCTAGCATGTAATTGATGGGTAAATGCACACCCTTATTTTAGGGCTCGGACTCACCTCCGATTTATTTATGGCTTTCACTTTTTCGAACCTTGGACGGTAACAAATTAAATGACCCACAATCTTAGGGTAAGAAAATTTAGCATGCTTGAAACAAATTTAATTTTTACAAATAAGTTGATGTGCATGTGCGAAATTGAATATGGTACGAATTGTGTGCAAAAATCAACTATATGTTCTTGGTGGTCATGCTCTAATATTTAATCTCACTTATGAATTTTCAAATTTCGATCATAGCAAATAGAGTGCATTAAAAATAATTGAGGAAGGAAAAATCAAATTAAGTCTAAACAAAAATCGTTGTTATTTTATGTTTATTTTCTTTTTTCTAAAATGTTTATTTTATATATTTTTTTGTTGTTTAATTTATTTATTTATTTTTTTTATTAGACACAAACAAAATAATAGTTTTCTACAAAATAATAGTTTTCTACCCCCAAACTTATCATGCAACATGTCCCCATGGTGCAAAAGAGAAAAGAAGAAAGAAAATGAAAACACAATAAAGAATTAAGCAGAAAATTAAAAAGAACAAGGAAAAAATAAAAGGAAAGAAGAGCACCTGGGGGGTCGAACCCGAGACCTGAGCTGTGCTCCCAGCCAGTAAAACGGCGTCGTTGTGTGTGAGTTGAAGGTGGACCGAAAACGCCACCGTTTTGAGCAGATATAAAGCCCCCTTCTTCAGACTGAGGGCTTCATTTCTCACCCTAGCCGTCCAGGAGCAAGAGAGCAGAGAGTCTGAAATCTCCAGCTCCGAAAATACCCACCACTCGGTCACGCCGTGATGCGTCCCCGATGACTGCCAGCGACGATCCACCACCGTTGGGCAAGCGAGAGACACCACGAACCTCCCCATCGCCGATACCCAACGAAGTCCGAGAGAAATGGGCTCCAAAAGCGTGGAAATCCAAGCACCCGTCGGAGCCCAGGACAGCGGAAAGGAGAAGGCTGGGACACTGTCCATCACCACACGGCTCCAGCGGCCGAGAGGGAACCAGCAGCAGCGATCGGAAGTGGGCACGAGGTAAGGATTCCGTGCTTGGTCCGATTCGGCGTCAAGTGGTTTTGTGTTTTTTTTTTTTTTTTTTTTTTTTCTTTGATTTTCTTTTGATTTGTGCGTTGTTCGTGGCCTCCGATGTGGAATCGGGTACCGGTGTGTAGGTGGGAGAAATGGAGGTGGGATGGAGGAGAGACCCGAAGCGGGCCAGGGAAGCGGACAGAAACCCTTGAAAGGTAACAGACCCTCATTGCTGCAAATCTGGTATGCAGATGGGTGTATTTGAAATGTCTGGGTTAATTCTCTTGATGCCTGTGATGTGTCTGTTGAGATGTGTTTATTTGAAATGTCTGTGTGGGCCATCACCGGCTGTCGGAGGCGATGTTGGTGATGGTGGGTGTGCAGGGACTGACCGGAGATTGGAGGCCGAAAGTGGGTCAACCGGTCGATCGTGAGCTCACTCCAACGGCGGGAACACTCGGGGCATACGGCTAGGGGTGCCCGGCTCGGAAAATGGGCCCGATGGGCTCATGAGTACGGGAAGGGAGGACCAGGTTGTAAGCATCGGGCTAGTACGGTCGATTGGCGTGGGCCCACGAGGAAACAGGCCATCGGAGGCGGAGGTGAAGTGGGGCGGAGCCACCATAGGCCCGGTCCATTATCGGCTGAGGTCCCCGAAATTGGGCCTGATGTGATGGCAGGCCTAAGAGTAAGGCCCGAGTTTACCGCGGGTTGGGCCTCGGTCGTGGTTGGGCCGGTAGTCTGTGTGGGTCCAAGTCTAATCAGGCGGGGATGTATCGTGGGCGACCCGGCTAGTGCGGACCTGCCCGGAACCTGGGCCCAAGATGGGATTGGTCCTAGTAGTAAGGCGCAGGAGGGCCAGGTTGGGTACCCACGTGACCGTCGCTTGAGTGGGCTTGGACGGCTTCGGCTGCTTGACTCGAGCCTGGATGCAGCTCACGTGCTTGGGCGGGCCGGCAGGTAAACTCACTACGATTCTGTCCGTAGTTTTTTTTTTTTTTTTTTTTTTATATATATATATATTTTTGTTTTTTTTTTTTTTGTTTTTTTTTTTTTGTTTTTTTTTTTTTTGTTTTTTTTTATTTTTTTATTTTTTTTTTTTGTTTTTTATTTTTTTTTTTTACGACAAATGATACTGACCCAGACTGGTGGGTGTGCAGGTACTACCCCCCAACTTAGAGTAGGGTGTAGATTCCTAGGTTATTCAATTCATTTGATGTAAAAGTGTTGTAATAATAGACCTAGGATCACGATCATCATCAGCCCAGGTATGATTCCTCTAGCCTTGGTATTTAGATTTTGAAGCATGTCTACATTTTGTTGTATGATTATACCCGACTGCTAGTGGATAGGGCGCGCCAATCAACTCAACCATGTATGCCTGGAATCACACTTAGTGCTAGGTAACAACAGAAAACGGTTATTGCATGTTAGATAAGTAAAACAAAAACAGATATGCTATTGTAAAGGATATAGGTGGGTTGCCTCCCATTAAGCGCTTAAGTTAACGTCTAGAGCTCGACGTAGGGCTGGTAGGATCATGGAGTAGGCGGTTGTAGAGCCACGACATCCTTAGCTAGGTCGTAGGGTGACTCCAAATAAGGTTTCAGACGATGTCCATTAACTGTGAATTCCTTTCCGGTTTGGACGTTCTTTATTCCCACTGCTCCGTGTGGATGTATATGGACAACTTCAAATGGTCCATACCAGCGGGACTTAAGCTTTCCTGGAAAGAGTCTGAGTCTGGAGTTAAATAAGAGTACCTTTTGTCCGGGATGAAAGTCCTTTCTTAAAATCTGGCGATCATGAAAAAGCTTGGTCTTCTCTTTATAGATCCTTGCATTGTCGTAGGCATCATTCCGAATTTCTTCCAGCTCACTGAGCTCCAGTTTACGCTGCTCTCCTGCCTCATCATAGGCAAGATTGAGTTGCTTGACTGCCCAGAATGCCTTGTGTTCTAACTCCATTGGTAAATGACAAGCTTTGCCATAAACCAGTCGAAATGGGGACATTCCAATTGGGGTTTTATAAGCTGTTCGGTACGCCCATAGTGCATCGTTCAGCTTTGTACTCCAATCCTTCCTTGTAGCAGACACTGTTTTCTCTAGAATTCGCTTAAGCTCGCGATTAGAAACTTCAACTTGCCCAGATGTTTGGGGGTGGTACGGTGTTGCCACCCGATGAGTGATGCCATGCTTTGCAAGTAATGAGGCAAAAGGCTTATTCAAGAAGTGCTTGCCTCCGTCACTTATGATAGCTCTGGGGACTCCAAATCTAGGAAAAATTGTACCTTGTAGAAATTTGAGGACCACCGATCCTTGATTTGTTGGACTGGCGATGGCCTCCACCCATTTAGAGACGTAGTCCACAGCCACTAAGATGTAGAGATTGCCGTGTGATGAGGGAAATGGACCCATAAAGTCAATTCCCCAAACGTCAAAAATTTCAACAACCAAAATGCTCTGCTGGGGCATCTCATTGCGTTTGGACTGGTTTCCAACACGCTGACAGCGATCGCATGCTTTGCACCATGTGTAAGCATCTTTGAATAAAGTAGGCCAATAGAAACCGCTTTGTAAAATTTTTGTTGCGGTTCGTTTGGGACCAAAATGACCTCCACACGCAGATTGATGTGCAAGTTGTAGGATACTTTCCTGCTCTTCACTTGGCACACACCGTCGAATAAGTTGGTCTGCACAGTGCTTGAATAGGTAGGGTTCATCCCAGAAATAATATTTGACAGTGGATAGGAACTTTTTCCGCTGTTGGGATGCAATATCGATTGGAAGTTTGCCACTAACCAGAAAATTCACAATATCTGCATACCAGGGTGTGTGCTGCATGAGGGCGAAGAGCTGCTCGTCAGGAAACGTTTCTTTGAGTGGCAATGACTCAGACTCTGCTGTAGTGGTGTTCACCAGCCGAGATAAGTGGTCTGCCACTACATTCTCACTCCCCTTTTTGTCACGAATTTCGATGTCGAACTCTTGTAGTAGGAGAATCCATCGTATGAGTCTTGGTTTTGAATCTTTCTTAGCAAAAAGGTATTTCAATGCTGCGTGGTCAGTGAAAATAATTACCTTAGCACCGATTAGATATGATCGGAACTTTTCCAATGCGAAAATCACTGCTAAGAGCTCCTTCTCTGTTGTTGAATAATTGAGTTGTGCATCGTTTAAAGTTCTGCTGGCGTAGTATATCACACTTGGTAGCTTGTCTTGTCGCTGTCCTAGAACAGCTCCAACCGCATAATCTGATGCATCGCACATGACTTCAAAAGGTAGGTTCCAGTCTGGTGCGGTGATAATTGGGGCTGTGGTTAAAAGTGTCTTCAGGGTCGTGAATGATTGGAGGCACTTGTCATCGAATAAGAAGTCTGAGTCCTTGGCCAATAAATTGCACAGTGGTCGACTAACCTTAGAAAAGTCTTTGATAAATCTTCTGTAGAACCCAGCATGGCCAAGAAAGGATCTGATATCCTTGACTGATGTGGGGTGCGGCAGGTTGCTGATGACGTCAATCTTGGCTTTGTCCACCTCGATTCCACGGTCGGAAATTAGGTGCCCTAACACGATTCCGTGCTTCACCATAAAGTGGCACTTTTCCCAGTTCAAAACCAAATGTGTTTCTTTGCATCTTTCTAAAACAGTGGCCAAGTTGTCTAAACAGTTGTCAAATGAATCTCCATATACGGAGAAGTCATCCATAAACACTTCAATTATTCGTTCCACCATGTCTGAGAATATGCTCATCATGCATCGCTGAAATGTGGCAGGTGCATTACACAGTCCGAAAGGCATACGTCGATAGGCAAAAGTGCCAAATGGGCACGTGAATGTAGTTTTGTCCTGATCCTCAGGTGCTATAGGAATCTGATTGTACCCTGAATAACCATCTAGAAAACAATAAAATGCCTTACCCGCTAATCGCTCCACCATCTGATCGATGAATGGGAGTGGAAAGTGATCCTTTCGTGTGGCTGAATTTAGCTTGCGATAATCAATACACACCCTCCACCCCGTGGTTAACCTTGTAGGGACTTGCTCCCCTTTTTCGTTAGTATTAACCGTGATTCCTGATTTTTTAGGAACAACTTGTGTTGGGCTTATCCATGGGCTGTCTGAAATTGGGTAGATAATGCCTGCGTCTAGAAGTTTTAGGACCTCACTTCGAACAACGTCTTTCATGATTGGGTTCAATCGCCTTTGAGCATCAACAGTAGGCTTGCTGTCCTCTTCCAGTAGGATACGATGCATGCAGATTGATGGACTGAGGCCTTTTATGTCGGCTATTGTCCACCCAATTGCCTCTTTGTACTTGCGTAGGATTCTGAGTAGTTTGTCTTCCTCTAGGTCGGTGAGGTCGGCTGCAATGATCACGGGCAGAGTTTCGTGGTCACTAAGGTGTGCATATTTGAGATGGGCTGGAAGGGGCTTCTTTTCCAGCTGAGGGGCTATCTCAATGGAAGGCAGTTGTGGCGTCTTTGGGGGCCCAAGTGCTTCAATCTGAGGTCGCCACCGTGGATAGGGTGGTCGGTTGCTATCTAGTGCAGCCATAATTTCTGCAATATCTTCCTCGTTTTGGCAGAGGATGGGGTCCATGAGTGCTGCCGCTAGAGGGTCGGTAAAGAGCATTTGTCTCTGTGCCATGCAGGTTACCTCCTCCAAAACTTCAATTCTGCTACACTCTGAAATTTCAGGGGGTCTTTTAGCCATGTCAAATAGGTTTAATACCACAGTTTCATCTTGCACACGGAATGTAAGAGTGCCAGCTTCTACGTCTATCAGTGTGCGGGCTGTGGCCATGAAAGGTCGTCCAAGGATTAGGGGAGTCTCTTTGTCTTCCACCATATCGAGTACCACAAAATCGATGGGTAGGTAGACTTTATCCACCTTGATGATGAGATCTTCAATGATGCCCTTAGGGTAAGTGAGGGATCGGTCAGCCAACTGGAGAACCATTGGTGTAGGCCTGAGCTGTCCTGCTCCTAATCGCTTAAATATTGAGTAGGGCATAAGGTTGATGCTGGATCCGAGATCTATTAGGGATTGCTGAAATTCAGAATTCCCTATTGTGCAGGAAATAGTAAAGCTGCCTGGATCTTTTTTCTTTGGTGGCAGTTTGTGTAGAAGAGCTGCACTACACTGTTCTGTCAAAACCACCTTTTCCAAGTCTGAAATTTTTTTCTTATTGGCGCATACCTCCTTCAAAAATTTTGCATAGGAAGGGATGTGCTTTATAGCATCTAGTAGAGGTAGATTGATATGTACCTTGGCTAATGTCTGCATGAAGTCAATGGTCTGTTGGTCTTTGTTTGAGAGGCGCTGCTGCCTTTCTGGGAATGGCAGTGGCGGAGTGTAGGCAGGGACGTTGGATGGAGCAAATTTAATTTGTGGGGTGAATAGTTCAACCTGAGGTTCAGGTTCAATATGTGATTCGGTGGTATTTTTTTCTGACTGAGATGACTTTGATGCCTCCCGATTGTCATAACTTTTTCCCCCTCGTAAAGTCCTTACCATCTTACAGTGCTCTGCTCCTCTCGGGTTTGGTATAGGTTGACTGGGAAAAACCCCTTTATCCCTTTCAGAAATTTCTTGGGCCAGTTGGCTAACTTGCTGCTCCAAGTTTTTAATTGATGCTTGAGTATTTTGTTGATTCTGGGTAGAGATCTCAATAAACCTGGTTAGCTGCTCTTCTACACTCAATTGGCGTGGTGCGGCCGGTTGGGCCTGATGGTTGAGTGGCTGTTGATAATTCTGCTGGTAATTGGGCCGGACCTGGTGTTGTCCATTCCACCCAAAATTTGTATTATTTTTCCAGCCAGAATTATATGTATTGGGGTAGGCATCATTACGTGGTCTTGGGAAGGAACTCATGCCATTTACTTGTTCTTGGACAAGGTCGGGATACCCATCCTTCTGAGGACATTGGAGGACATTATGTGTTGGGTCCTCACATATGGCGCAAACCTGTGTTGTCTTTGGGGCAGCTGTGGTGAGCATCAAACTGTTGATCTTCTTTTCCAATTGGGTGATTTGTGCTGCAATATTAGGGGTACCATGTCCTTGTGCTACGTCATCGATGTGTCCCCTCGTATGAGAGCCGTCATCCGTCCATTGTTGAGATTCGTTAGCCATTAGCTCAAATATTTCAAATGCTTCACGAGCTGTTTTGGATATGAGAGAACCACCTGCAGATGCGTTGACGTAACTTTTGGTGATGTGGTTGAGTCCATCATAAAAGATGTTCATCTGCATGTCTGAATCCAATCCATGGTGGGGGCAACGCATATACAGGTCATTGTACCTCTCCCAAGTATCATGAAACGACTCATTAGATTTCTGGGCGAAGGCCAGTATTTCTTTTTTTAAAGCAAGAGTCTTGGATGATGGGTAGAATTTGTTTAGAAACCTTGTTTGTAACTGTTCCCATGCTGTTATGCTACCTGGAGGTAATGAATGTAACCAAGCCCGAGCTTTATCCTTCAAGGTGTAAGGAAAAAGCCTTAACTTAATTGCCTCATTTGAAATCCCCCGAACAATGATGTTGTCACAACCTGACAAGAATTCAGATATGTGCATGTTTGGATCACTATTTGGGAGTCCATGAAAAGTGGGTAGAAGCTCAAGCATGTGATGCCTGATCTCAAAAGTGACTCCGTCCTGTACCTCGGGGTACACGATGCATTGTGGGGTTCCATTCCCACGTGCTGCAAGGCTTTTGCTAAGCGGTGCGCCGACTTCAGGTATTGTTAATGCCATTGGTGCTGGCAGTATGTTGTCTATCTCTGTGAACAAAGCTGCAAGGAAAGTTCCTTTGAGTGTGAACCTTGCGTTAGTTGCTTGTAGTTGTCTTCTTCTTCTTGCTGTTCTTTCAGGTTCAGGATCGAATTGTGCTAGAATCGGGTTCGTAGATCGTGTAGCAATAACCATGCACAATTAGATAGTCCTGCAAGAGTAGAGACCTGTGCGTAAATGTTGATTTGGAGAAGTAGAGAAAAAAAATTGAAAACAAATAATTAACTAAAAGTAAATTAAAATAAGAGTAATCGGCACAGTCCCCGGCAACGGCGCCAATTTCTTGATAGGATTTTTCCCACCTGTAAAACAAGGGTTAAAATCACACAAATAATACCTGCAAGAGTACAGGGCTGTTGTAATATAGCACTGAATGCAGGGTCGATTTCCTCAGGGACTGATATGGATAATTCTTATTTTTAGAATTCACTTTTAATTAATAATAAAATGATCGCAATAATTTTGGTGACTGAATAAAAATTAAGTAAACAATGTAAACAAGTACTAGGGTTCAACCTTCACCATTAACAATCATATGTGACTTAGAGAAGAATCTATGAATTAATACATGCAACTTTGAAGGTTAGATTTTTCGAAAGCATATTTTCCTCGTGGGCATTCAAGTGAAAACGTATACCTAACATGCGATTAGTCTATGGCATTTAGATCTAATTCTACATGCAAGATTCATTAAGTTCATGAAAATCTTTTATAACCATGCAATATCTTAGTTATGGCATTTAACCTAGATGTATTACAATCCTTAATCACAAGAAGCTAATCCCAATTTTTAGGTGGGCATTCCTATAAAATTGCATCAAATTACTTGTCTAAATATCCTAAGGGTGATCAAGCATTAAGACATAAAGATAGTTTTAAACAGTGATTAAAGATTCAAAGCATGCATATACGAAAACATAGGAAAAAGATAAATCACATAATCATATTAAGGCTTAGGTCTAACCCTAGTGAGAAAATTAGTTACTCATGCTCATAATGAATAGAAATAATTTCATTAAAATTGAAGTTAAGAGAACAAACAGTTTGTAGAACAAGGGTAGCCGAAAATCCCAGCTTGCCGTGCTCTTAGATGAAGAATTGTATTCTGAATTTTTGGTGTATTTAAATCTAAGCCAAGCTTGGGTATTTATAAGGAAATATTCCTAATCCTATTCTGGAAAGGAGTAAAATAAAAATAATCAAATCTAATTCCTAGTTTGAACATAAATAGGAGAGCATATGCCTTCTCCTTCTTGAATTGGGATTTTTAATTGATATACTTCCTTCTTTTGCTCCAAACACTCCTTCTAGAATAAACCTACAAATATAATCAATTCAAGTATCAATTCTTCCCAAAATAATAATACTAACTAATTAAATATATGGGAAAAATACAAGTATATAATTGACTCATCAAGGGCGCTTATGCCCCGACAGTGGGGAAATTGTCATTGTAGGCTAGTGATCTAGACTGGTCAGATCCTAAGATGGTGAAGAAAGAGAAAATAATAAAGGATATAGTCAAAAGCAAGCTTAATTATCGGTATAGATTGTTTAGGGCAAGTATAAAAAGAGATTTTTACACTCCTTTTATTAGCATGGATGAGAGGTTTCATTATGGTGATGACCGTGTCTTACCTGACCCAATGGGGTGATATTAGTCATTAGCGATGATAAAGTTCAGGTATGAAACTAGTGTTGTGAATTCGTGAATATGCACATCAAAGAAAAAGAAGAGTTTTTGGAGGCCGTCAAAAGGAACCTCTACAATAATCTAATAACAACATTATATATGAGTAGGGTTTAGGGATACATGATAAATTACTCAAATACCCTTACATGAAATAGCCACATATTACAATTATTTACAACATTCCCCCTTGGATATTCCATGTAATAGTGCTGCTTAGTTGCACGTCTATGTGTTGCCTCGTTAAAACCTTGCTAGGTAATAAAAATCATGTGGGATAAAAACAACCCTGGTTGAAGGAAAAAGAGTGCAACGTGCATGGGTAAGGAGTAGTCGCATAAGAACCTCTAGCGGTATATGAAGTCGTCTCTTCTGGATAGTACGTCTATGAGGGTAGGATGTATTGGAGTTGCTACACCAAAACCTTGCTTGATAAACCCAGTGGGAAAAACCCGTGGTCGAAGGGAAAATATGAGCAAATGCATATGAGTCAAATCATGGAATCTTCAAGATGCAGTGTCAATGGGGTGACCATACCAAAGGTGTGCCTCATTAAAACCTAGCCAAGTAATAAAACCCAATGGGACAAAATAACCCTAGTCGGAGGACAAAAGAGTACATGATGGTCTAGTGAGTATGCTTCGGGATACTCCCCTTGATATCGACTCCCCCTGAAAACTAAAGACTAGGTAGATAAGCCAGTCTACGTAAACCAATACCTCGAACATGTTGCTGGAATATGGCCTTCGGTAATGACTCAGTAAAAAGGTCTGCATGCTTGTCTTGAGATCGGATTGACTTGATTTCAATCTTCTGATGCTCTTGTTTTTGTTGGTTAAAGAAAACTTTGGTGCAATATTCTTGGTGTTGTCTCCTTTAATGAAAACTATCTTCATCTGCTCAATACAGGCATCATTATCTTCATAGATAATCGTCGGTTCATTATTGGTGGAATGGAGTCCACAAGTACTTTGGATATGCCCCGTAATGGCTCTCAGCCTTATACATTCATGAACTGCTTCGTGAAGAGCTAGAATCTTTGCATGATTTGAAGAGGTGGCAATAAGAGTCTGTTTCGTAGACTTCCAAGATATTGATGTGTTCCCAATGGTAAAGACATAACCAGTTTGGGAACAGACCTTGTGTGGGTCTGATAGGTAACCCGCGTCAGCACACCCAACAAAGCTGCATCATTCCGAGGATTAAGTGGGTTTGACCCACTCCTTGATGCATAGGGATAGAATAAACCCATATCTGTTGTACCTCTGAGCTACAGGAAAATGTCTTTTATGCCATTCTAGTGGCGGTGTATTAGCGCAGAGCTAAATCTAACTAGCAAGTTCACAACGAATGAAATACCTGGTCTAGTGCATTGAGCCAAGTATAATAATGATCCTATTGCACTTAGATATGGAACTTCAGTTCCAATATCTCTTCGTTATCGTCTGGGGGAGAAACAGGAAATTCTTAGGATCAAGACTAAGAACGATCATGAGCATGCTTGAAAGATTCGCTTTATCCTCATTACAGCGTCTCAACATCTCCTGGATGTAATTCCATTGATGGACTAAAATTCCATTTGCATGGTGCTCGAGCTCCAGGCAGAGACATAAGTTCGTTCTCCCAAGATCTTTCATTTCAAATTCTAACTTCAGGTGCTTAGCAGTTTCTTTTATCTCTTCAGGAGTTCCAATCAGATTCATTTCATCAACATAAACTGCCACAATAGCAAACCCGGAACTCATTTTCTTAATAAACACACATCGGCATAGTTCATTATTTACGTATCCCGTCCGGATCAAATATGCACTTAGACGGTTATACCACATCCGTCCGGATTGTTTTAATCCGTAAAGTGAACGCCTCAAACGAATGGAGAGCGTGTTCTGTGGTCTGGAACTATTTGCATCAGGTGTCTTAAGTCCTTCGGGAACTTTCATATATATATATCTGTATCCAGATCCCCATAGAGATAAGCTGTGACCACATCCATAAGCTGCATACTCAGTTTTTCAGAACCTACCAAACTGATAAGGTAGCAGAACGTTATGACTTCTATTACGGGAGAATACGTCTCCTCGTTATCAATTCCAGGGCGTTGAGAAAATCCTTGCGTCACTAACAAGCTTTATATCTCACAATCTTGTTCTTCTCATTACGCTTCGTTACAAATACATTTAAATCCTACAGGTTTAACATGGGGAGATGGGGGAACTACAGACCCAAACACCTTCCTTTTTGTCAAGGAATTTAATTCAACCTGGATTACTTCTTTCCATTTTGGCCAGTGTTCTGTACGTTGGCATTCATTAATGGAGTGAGGTTCGATGTGATCGCTAGTTATTATTTCGGTAGCTACCGTTAATACAAATATATCATCGAATATAATAACATTCTGATTCCATATCTCACTTAAGCATGCATAAGTTACCGAGATCTATCTATTCTCGAGAGTGGGTTCAGACGTTGAAGTGTCCCCCAACGTCATCTCATCTAGGACTGACCCAAATTCCAGAATTATCTCATGAGATGGATTCGTTGATATTATGATGTCCAGGGGATTCGATTGTGCCAAATTTATCCTCTTCTAGGGATGAGAATCCTTCGAACCTAGTGATCTACCTCGCTTCTAGGCAGGGACATGTGACTGGTTAGCCACCATGACCGTACCTCATCCGTCTAGGACTACTCGTCCATTTGGGCAAAGCGTCCTACGGGGACATCTATCCTTGCAGGCACATTTGCAGTAGGTATACATTACCTCGTCACTTTAGCTAGATCACAGAAAGCGTCAGGCATGTTATTAGCTACACTCTGTAGATCTAGAATTCTCCGCACTTCATTCTCACATTGTACGGTTCGGGGATAAAAAAGAGACATAGTGTGGACATTCCACGTCAATTCATGTCTTTCTTCAGGAATATTGACGTTCTTCTCTCCCCCTAAAGGTGGGAAGGCTGTCTCATCAAAGTGACTATCCATAAATCTAGCAGTAAAGAGATTGTCTGTCTAGGGCTCTAAAAAACGTATGATGGAGGGGGATTCATAACCGACATATATGCCCCTCTTGCAACGAAGACCCATTTTTTGAATGTTGTGGAGGCGTAATTGGCACGTAGACTGTACACCAGAAAACGCGTAAGTGCGAAACGTCAGGTTCGTACCTAGTCACCAGCTGTAACACGAAATAGGGTAGGGTGTGAGTGGGCCTCAACTGACCAACATGGCTGCATGCAAAATTGCATAGGCCCATATAGCAACTAGAAGCTTGGTGCGCATAATCAAGGTTCGTGCAATCATTTGTAATCTATTAATGAGTGCTTCTGCAATACCATTCTTGTTGTGAACATGGGGAACCGAGTGTTCAACATCAATCCCAAGAGACATGTAATAATCATCGAATGATTTTGATGTAAACTCTCTGTCATTATAAAGTCTTATGCACGGTATAGGATAATCCGGGTAGTGGGCCCTCAATTTAATGATCTGGGCGAGGAGTTTAGCAAACACAACATTTCCTGTGGAGAATAGTGTAACATGTGACCACCTTGTCGATGCATCAACCAAAACCTTGAAATATTTAAACGGTTCGCACGGTGGTTGGATAGGTCCACAAATATCCCCTTGTATTCTTTGCAAGAAATGGGTGGATTCTTTACTCATCTTTGCATATGAAGATCTAGTATTGAACTTTCCCATCGAGCAAGCTTGGCATAGTATCTCACTAGACACAAGGTCCTTATTAGTAAGTGGATGCTCGTGTGATGAATTGTGGATACGGCGAATCATACCTTAACCTGGGTGTCCCAATTGGTTATGCCATAATAAGCAGTTTCTCAAGTTAGGTAGCTTCTGGCTAGCTATTACCTAGCTTCTGGCTAGCTTCTCTAGTGTATGCAAAGGTATTCCACTTCCTTTTTTGTGTGGTTTCAACGTGATAACCGTTGGCTCGAATATCCTTAAAACTCAATAACGTTCTTATGGAACGTAGAGAATATAAGGCTTCATTAATGGTACATTCAGTAACATTGGACAATATAAAGTGGTCTTTACCATAGCCTTCAATTAGGTTGGATTGGCTTGATATGGTTGTCACAGGGGTATGATTAGGCAATAAGTTTGTAAAAAAAATTTCGATCTCGAAGTATAGTGTGTGTGGTAACATTGTCAGCCAGACAACAAACTTCCCTACAAGACATGCCTATTCATGAATTTAACTCAAATTTAAAGATCACACATATGAAAATAGATAACTTGATTAAATTAAATAATATTCGAGCAAAACAAAATCAAATTTCCAACTCCAAAGTAAACATAAATCACCAAATTAATCTGAAAATGGAAAAACATTATTTGTAAACAAAAAAAAGGCACAAAATGCCCATCATAACAATGTTCTCAAGCTTCTAGTCCTCATCATGATTTGCGATAGGCAACAACGTTTGCTTCAGGCAATGGCGTTGCTCTAGTACCAGCTGGTCAGGATTGATCATTTTTCAATAATAAGTTTTTGTTCTTTTTTGCGAGCAACAGAGCATTGATCAAATCCAAGAACTCGGTAAAATGTATCTCTCTATATTGTTGCTGCATGACCAAACAGGAGGCAGGGGTGGAGAAAGTCTTCTCGATGAGGTCAGTTTCGGTGAGCTTCTCCCCACAAACTTGGAGGAGTGACCGGATCCGAAATATGTCTGATTTATATTCATCCAGGGATTTGAAATCCTAAAAACCGATTTTATGCCATTCATTTCTTGCTTCTGGCAAGAAGATGTCCTTATAATGATTGAATCGCTCTTCCAGAGCGGTCCAAAGATCCCTTGGGTTCTCTTCAGTGATATACTCCTCTTGGAGTGGTTTCTCCACATGTTTCGTGATGTGAATCATAGCTTGAGCTCTTTGGACATCTAAGGCAACATTGTCTGTAATGATTGTTGAGATAATCCTTTTTGCAGTCAAATGAAGCGTCACAAATTGGGTCCACTTGAGGTAGTTTCTTCAGGAAACTTCTAACACGGGGAAGTCGAGCTTCTTGAGATGTGTCATTCTCTATAGGGAATAAACAATTACATTTAGTGCTTTGGGCAATCTCATCCATAAGCAATTAATAAGAACTGTAGGTTCTATAATATAGTATGATAAGTCAGATTAAACATGTAAAATCTAATGGTTTTATCATGTATGGTGAATTTAAGAAGGAACCTTCAGGTTCTTTTTTCTTTTGTGGCATTACCGAAATCATAAGTTTGGTGTTTAGTATGAACTAATAGTTAATTTATGAATTTCTAGTTCGCTGTTTAGTATGAACGACTGGTTCATTTATGAATTTCTAGTTCGTTTATGAACTTCTGGTTCATTTAAATACATTCATTTCCAAATATATAATCTAAGGAAATATAAATAATTGAATGATTAAATATATCCTAAAGAATTATTTGGAACGATTCAAACAAAAGCTTCTAGCATTAAATGATTAAATATGTTAATTATTTGCTTCAAGCTTGGAAGGCTTAAACAGAAGATGTGATATTATATATTACAAACTCATGAGCGGTCTAGTGGGTAATACACTCTTTTATAGCCATTAAGTCTCTGGTTCAACACCTAAGTATTGCAACAAATTTCAATTTTTCCTTTGCTTAACACTTCAGGTGACGTGGCATGCTAAGTTGACTCGGGGTGGATCGGGATCGGGTTGACCAGGGTGGTCTGCTAGACCTAGGCCTACAAGTACTATGAAGAATTTTTCATAAGCTGTAATATGGGTTGGCACAGGTGAAAAAGCATGGACATGAACCAGATCGTGTGGAATTCTTTAAAATCACACATACTAGTGAAAAAAGGAGATAATAGGCAACCTATTGATGAAGCTTCAAAGGAGATGAAGGTAAGGTGGCATTTGTTTTGGAAGTTGGTTTAACTTGGACAAATTCATAATAACAAGTTGTATTGAATTTCAATAAACATTCAGCTGGAGTTTGGAAGACGGGTGAATGAGGTTCGGTCATGAGGTGAACCGATAACATCTCAGATACGAAATGAGATTTTTTACGGCCGTTGGGCCCAAAGAAGCGTAATGTTGTTCGTGGTTATGGATAGGTGTTCGCTGGAAAGATGTACCTAGAGTTTTGACTGATCGAAGAGGAATTTGAAAGCACTAAAAGAGGCTTACATATGAAGCACACCAAGAGATGGAGTGCATTAAGGATGAGGCATCCCAACAAAAACGAGACCAAGAAGCGAATTTTGAAAAGCTTAGGGAAGAGAAAGCTGAAAATCTGAGCCATGCAAAACTCCAAATGGCTGAGCAATTGAAAGGAATATTGGCTAGTGTGGGAATACCGGTAGATTTAAATGTAGTGACTCAGCACACATGTATGGAAGACATGTAGTTGAAGGCCAGTATCCAGTAAATGTTCCAGCCACAATTACATGTCCTATTGTTACCGATTTCCACAGTGTAAATTCTGGTTAGATAAACCTTTCCAATGATATTTTTGTGCTTTTTTATTGGATAATATTTTCAGCAGCCAAAAGGTTGAATTAGCAGAGTGTTTTGGTGCTTTGGAAAGTCTGCATAAGAATTCAGCTCTTTTGACAAGAAAGTGGGGTGAATCTCACAACACTCACCTACAGAGATCTTTAGGTTTCTGACTCTAGTTAGAAGATGGAACTGTTTTGTAGGATGTTGTTGCCTTTGTATCTACTTATGATGGAATGAAACACTACCAGATGAATTAAATTTTAAAGTTGGCTATTAGTGAATTTTTTTAGTTTAATTGTGGTATTTGTTTTTATATATGCATCTGCGCTTACAATAGGTTTTATGATATTCTTAATTTGGTTTTTATTATTTGTTAATTAATTATGTGTATTAGTACAGTACGGTTTTTTGGGGGGTTATTTTTGTATTGATTTAATATATTGCTTAAACTCATATTGCGGTTGTTTTATTTATTTATTTAATTTTTGTGTTGATACTAAGATGGTTTTAATTGAGTGTATAATATTAGTATAGTATGAGCATGAGCTTAATTTGCTTGTGTGTATGAAGTTTATATTAATGCATTATAAGCATGAGCTTTACTTGTGTGTATAAAGTGTATATCAGTGCAATAAAAAGAGCTTTACTTGCTTGTATGAAGTGTATATGAGTGCAATAGGGGTTGGGGGTTTTATTGGGTGTATAAGGATTAATTGAGTTATGTGCAACTGTCCCAATTCAAGTATCTATATTGTAATTAAAAAAAATTGCATATTGAGCACACAATTTTCTTTTTTGCTCTATCCCTACACTTCATTGGCAGTGGTACTCAACTCTTCAAATACCATTCCAACCCTTAGAATAACCAAATTGTGTTATATCACTCGTGTTTTTTGTCATATCAATATGACACATGTGAGTCACGAAAGCAAAAATTGTCTTAGCCCTTTGGGGGCACTCTACTCGTGTATGATACAATTCAGTCAGTTTTATGTTCTCCGTGTTGCTCGTGTAATATGGGCAGAGAAGATTTCCGGTATTAGCAATTGGTGTGGTTTTCAATTATAACATATGCAGTATGATGAGTTTTGACTTGATCGATATTTCATCAGTATATAGCACTTTAGAGGTGCGCACAACTTTTAGAATGTACAAATATCAATAAAGACTCGTGATATTTATTTTCAGTAGACTATGAGTATTAAATCTTTATCGACATGATATTAATATAGAGTTATAGCTATATATGGCTTTTGATTTTAAAAGATTATAGTATATAGTTAAGAATTTCAGTCATCTAGTTTTCAGAAATTTTTTTATTTCTTTATTTATTTCTGTTAATAGCATAGTAGTGACTTTATTTCAGATTTTCAGATTTCAAACTATACGTTGTGATTATGAGTTTAAACAGAACACAAGTTATTAAGTATCTTAGAGTTTTCAAAATGGGGATTATACGAAGTGAGAGATGAGACGGAAGATAAGAAAATGAAAGAAGCCAACACCAAAACATGAAAATAAATAAATTTGAAGGAAACAAATAAACAAGTGTATTCAATTAGAATTGTAGAGGACATTGATGGACTTAATTTAAATGATATATTCATGGACATTTATAAAATCCTATAGAATTGACTTGGATAATTAGGGTACAAAAATATGATCCTATCTAAGATTTTCAATATATATATATATATATATATATATATATATATATATATATATATATATATATATGGGTTAGTTTTCCATACCCTTTATTAAGAAAGGGTATCCATGCCCTTTATTTTTATTTAACGTTGAGGTTGTAAATTGGTGACGTTGAAGTGTAATTTGTTATCTTGGTTGTGTAAATCTACCTTAATATTGTAACTTTGAACCATGATCGTGTAATTTCGCTACGTTGATGCGTAATCTGTAAGCTTGATTGCGTAAATCTACTTTAACGATGTAACTTTGAACCATGATTGTATAATTTCAACCTTACTCCGTAATATGAACTTTCTCTTTGCAATTGTATTAACCTTAAGGTTGTAAATTAGTGACGTTTGAAGTGTAATACGCTACCTTGATTGTGTAAATCTTCCTAATGTTGTAACTTTGAACCATGATCGTGTAATTCCGCTACGTTGACGCGTAATCTGTAACCTTGATTGTGTAAATCTTCTTTAACGTTGTAACTCAGAACCATGATCGTATAATTCTAACCTTACTCTGTAACATTAACTTTCACTTTGAAATGGTACTTAGCCTTAAGGTTGTAAATTGGTGACGTTGAAGTGTAATCAGCTACGTTGATTGTATAAATCTATTTAAATGTTGTAACTGTCAACCATAATCGTGTAATTCACCTACGTTGAAGCGTAATATGTAACCTTTATTGTGTAAATATATCTTAACGATTTAATTTCAAACTATGATCATGTAATTCGAACCTTCCTCCGTAACATTACTCTTTGAGATTCTAGTTAACATTGATGTTGGAAATTGGTGACGTTGATGTGTAATGTGCTACATCGGTTGTGTAAATCTACCTAAATGTTGTGACTTTCAACCATGATCTTGTAATTCACCTATGTTGAAGTGTAATATGTAACCTTGATTGTGTAAATCTACCTTAACGATGTAACTTCAAACCATGATTGTGTAATTCCAACCTTACTCCGTAACATTAAGTTTCTCTTTGAGATTCTAGTTAACATTGAGGTTGTAAATTGATGACGTTGAAGTGTAATCTACTACATTGATTGTGTAATTCTACCTAAATTATTTAAATAAAAATTAAGGCTATGGACACCCTTTTTTAATAAAGGATACCCTAGAATATAAAGGGAAGGATATAAATAAATATAATAGAAGAAAAAAAGGACATAATGAGTGAAGTTCAAGTGGAAGGAGTGGTTGGAAATATGAGTTTATATGATGATTACATGCATGACAATGTCCCCAAATAATGTGCATATATGTAGAAAACTATCCAGAGAACGTTCTCAAGTGGTATGATAGATTTGAAATTCTCATATAAGTTGCAAAGGCTGTGAATTTTCTACATACAAGGGTTATTCCAAGTTGTTTCCAAAACTGATAAAAACAAACAAACAATATATTGCTTGATAAGCATCATATGTGAAGCTGGTGACTATGGGATGTCCATCATCATAGAAGAAAGTGACAAACTTGAGGTATGTTTCTTTAAATTAATTTTTAATAATTCAGATTGAATGGTATCTTTTATTATAGAAGATCATATGTTTCCCGTTGCAGTCTGTTGTAGTCTCAGTAACAAGCATATGAGAAAGATCATATGGGAATTTATGTAAAATCGAAATGAGGATAATCGCAACTATTACCAGCGTGCACATAATCACAAGTATAATACAGTCAATATGGACGAATCATTCTCATAAAGTGGTGACACCATATTGGACCAGACTCAGTGGGACACACAAAACAAGCCCAAAAACCACAAACTAGGTCCAAGCCCAACAAACAGGCCCAAATACTAAATGGACCCAAGCCCACAAGGCAGATGATCCCAACAGGGACCAACAATACACTGACATGTGGACACATATCCCCCATTCATATGGGTGCCACGTGTCAGCACCACAGTAAAAGTGCATTGATCCCACATCAAAACTATTCATCAAGCCTCCCTCAACTATCAATACAAAAGAGAGGCACATTTCCCAAAAAGGTAACTAAGATTCACTACTTACTCTTACTCTGTCAAAAATACATTTTACCATAGTCCTCTTATGAACAGATACCACATACTGACTTGGGCATCGAAGACCCTTTAGGCTGGCACCACACCAGTGCTTATTCCTAACTGACAATCAATCACTCTTCCTTTTACAGGTCTTCCAAAGAACACGTGGCACGTACTAAGTGGACAGGGTACTATCTCTAGTTGGTACATTTTGTGCAACAACAGTTTGGTGTCGTATGTGAGAATTCTGACTAAGTCTACCCACTACTCAACCTAGGCCGAGCACTACCTCCAACCTCTACATAAACATGTAGAGCGATCAAGGAGACGACGAGATAACACTCACACAAAGGACAAGAACACCAAGGGACAACTTTCCTAACGTAATGCAACTGTTAGAAAAACTCCAACAAGATTTGGCTGAGGTCAAGGCCAGCGGCACTCAGGCCGAGTTCAGAAACAAGGTGCTTAACGAACAATACCCCGATGTGGTGACCCACATGTTGGTAAAATTAGAGAACAAGAAATATGCAATCTAATTCTAACAGTTATAATCCTTGCAAGCGTACAAATGGATAGTGATAGTATAGTAGCAAGGCAAGAGTCGATCCCTCGAGGACTTGTACCAACGTTAAGATTCAAGAATCTCAGTTAAGACTCGAGCAAAATTAAAGAAAACAAGTAAAGTACCTAGACCTAGACTCAACACTAAGTAGATATGCAAAAACACAAGAACACAAAACATAACTCTAGGGGACAAACACGATGACTTGAAACACAAGAAAATACAAAAGACTCAACAAGGACTCACTTAAAGACCTACGGAAAAGGGGGGTTGATGCTTGAAATTCTGGAAATTAACTAAGTAACTTAGAATGCAATAAAAAATTAAACAGAATTAAAGACGATTGAATTGATTGATTAATTAAAGCGAATCAAGGCTACCTATCCACCATTGACCAATTAAGTTCCTAACACAATTTTCAAGATCCCATTACTATGAATTAACTGAATATGATGCCCATGCAAAGGTCCGGTCAAGGTTCACTCCACAGATTTTATTTCCTTCTTAATTCTTATGTAACAGGCTTTTTGGGCTGTCTACCGCAACTATTCAATCATACAAAAAAATGCATTAAGTACGAAAGAAAATCTGAGTAATCACACTACCCCTAGAAGATGTCGTATAATCTAGGTTGTCATGATTACAAATATATATAAAGCCATATACTGTTGATGCCAAATAATCACAAGAAGAAGACTGTCTAATAAGCAATTATTCATTGATAGATTATGCAAACAAGTTAGTCAGACTCATAAATATAAACTAAGCTCATGACGCACAGTGATGTCAATTACATTCAGCATTCAAAATAACAGAAATCAAGGGCCAAAATCATGTCATGAAACTACATGGCTAGGGCTTCAAGCAGCCCTAATTCTAATGGAAACTACTCACACATGGTATTGAATAAAACGATAAAGGAGTTCATTATTACAAAGTAAAGAGTAAAGAGAAGAAACAAAACACTGAGATCAATGTTGAGCCAAGGACACACCCAAGCACTCTCCTTCACTCTCTGCGTTAAGCTGTTCTTCCAAACTTGAGCAAAAACTTAAAAACTTAAAAACTGTAAAAAGTCTATGAGACTAAGGGGTTGGAACCCTAATTCAGCGTTAAAACATTGTTTAAATAGACCTAGGGCTTCCCCTAAAAACTAGGAATTGAAACTAATAACAAAAGCCTAAAATACCCCTCATGAAACGCTAAAACAGCTTTCATAGCCCAATAGGGACACATTCCTAAAAATTAGGACTTTTCTTGAGAGGCAAGCAACCATCAAAGGCGGAAACCCTTCTATGATTGGATTCTAGACTTTACTCTGTGGAAAAGAAGCTTCTGAGATCTTGCTAGGGTTTCCATGACATGTAGGAATGTGCTGGGCCAACCCTAGACACCAAAGATAAGGCTGGATCCTCTTTTGACACCATTGGACCTCCTTTTGGACCTTTCGAGAACTAAGCATGTCCTTGACCAATTCAGCTGGGACAAACCACTTATTTCACTTCCATATGATGTATCTAGCATGGTTCTGGGCTTTGTCCTAATCAAAAGCTCGTAGAAAACTCAATGGACCAATTTGGCTCAAATTAGGGCTCCCGAGAAGTCCTTTTAGGGCGCAACATGTCATGGACATATCATTGGCAGTTATGGGTGCACCTTAAGGCTCTATTAGCTTGCTAACATTATTGAAAGTCCAGTTTTGGTTGGTCTTTCACTTGGTTCCATTGAGAAAAGAGATGCCATAGCCATAGTCATGTGAGGATGTAAGAGTATAAGTTCCAAAAATTTCAAGTGATCATGCTAAAAAACAACCTTATCCAAGTGCCTTAAAAAGATGTCTCCTCGACTCTAATCCTCACTAGGCAACCCTCAATTCGCACAAGAATCCTAGGCCTTAACTCTTTTCAAGCATATGTGATGAGTTTATGTGATGGAATTCAAGTTTAATCACATATGAATAGCAATGAGGAATAACACTTTGTGGAAGTTAAGATCTCATGAAAGGAATTGAACTTTAAGAACATAGATACGTACCTTAATCCTCAACATGATTGCCCATAAGATCAGTTAGGTCTTCCATTTTAGGTTTTAATGGCCCTAAGCTTTGGGGTTTAGAAAGGAAGGATAGGATTCAAAGAACCTGAGTTGTGCAAATGCATGAGAAGTCATGACTTGAACTTAGAATTTTCTGAACTAAATCCTTGCTTAGAGCCCACGACAATGTGCTTCCTTGATGGCTTATTTCGAGGTTCTTGGCTCACTTGGCTCAATTAATTTTCTTTTCAAAACTTTTCTCTTTTCTTTATTTTTCAACGTTTTTTTCTTTCTTCTGTTTTCTTGATGATTTTTTTCTTTTTCTTTTTCCTTTTCTTTTAAATTGAATTGAACAAAGATCTTGCAATGATTTCCTCATTCTTTTCATGCACCTTGTCACTTGTAGAGCTTTTCACTCTTCAAAACTTTGAACTTTGAACTTTTATCCTCTGGTAAAAACGCCAATGTCTTGGAATTGGGCAGCACCTTCTTTCACTTCTCATTCTCACCATGAATCTCATTTAGGGAAACCTTAGCACAGACTTAGGTTATAGGGCATGACTTTGATGAATGGCTAAGTACTTTGGTTAGGTTATACTTTGGGTGATGAAAGAAAAGGCTGAGTGTTTGGCTTCAAAGTTGGCTTAGGGAGCATGCAATATGGTAGGATAAGGCTTTTAGAGGTTAAAGCATACATAGCCTACATCACTTCTTATGAAAAACCAGACATCAAATCAAGAGTATCTATATGATGTTAGTTCTTTAAAATCCAATGCAAATATGATGTAATGAGATCAGCAATTAAGAACAAAAGAGATGAGTGTTTAAGTGTAGAAACAAGTATATCCCTAAAAAAGAATGGCAATAAGGCTTCAAGATCTCATAGGGTAGTCTCCACTAATTTTCTAAGGTTCACTCAAATTCAGTTGTTTTGTTCACTTAACCACTTAAAACATGGCAATGTGAATAACGGATTTTGAACTACTTAACTTTGGCATGACTCTTAGTAGAACAAAGATTGTTAATGTAGCATGCACATCCCTAGGGCTAGGCTGCCTCCTAGGAGCGCTTTATTTAACGTCTGGGCAAGACGTGGTATGGCAGGCTAGGCACTTGATGTTGTGCCAAGGATGGCAGCGTCAACATGGAGCATATTGTGAGCCTTGAGCATTGGAATTTTTGCTGCATCATGAGGAAAACCATTAGAAATACAAAAAGGAATACCCTAACGAGAGCGTAGCTTACCTGGAAAGAGATTGAGGAGTGATTTGAATGAGAGCATGTTCTGTCCATTCTCAAATGTCTTCCTTCGACAATGCTGGTGGAGCAACGGCTTTGGTTGTGCCATGTACGTCCTAGAAGTCTTCCTTAGTCCCTTCCGTCTTTTCCTTTTGAACTTGAAGAGGGGTACCAAGTTGAGGGCGTTCATCACCCTTTTTTTTTTTTTTTGTTGTGGACCACCGGGTCCTTGTCCTTGTCCCTTGGTTGAGCCACATGTTGGGCTAGCAAGTGGGGATGCTGGGATCCTGCCGTGGACATGTCTTGGAGGTTTGGCGCAGCTTGGCG
Organism: Oemleria cerasiformis; assembly: GCA_037349345.1. Taxonomy (NCBI): domain Eukaryota; kingdom Viridiplantae; phylum Streptophyta; class Magnoliopsida; order Rosales; family Rosaceae; genus Oemleria; species Oemleria cerasiformis. The sequence continues at coordinate 10,376,809 of JAZGTL010000003.1, read as the reverse complement.
CATGCCTAGACCGTTTGGCACAGCCGGGAGTCAGGTTGGCTGTTGGGCTCAGCGTGGCTTAAGGCTGCGCTGTTGGGCGCAATTTGGCGCGTTGAAGGCTTACCCTGGATGCGTCTGGGTTTTGTGGTGCTGGGATTGGGTTGCTACAGGGCCTACGTTATGTTCTACTGCATAGAGTGTGGCGAGGATTGTGCCTGCGATAGGGTTTACAGAGGTGCCTGTGAAGCGTTAAGGTTCTACGCCTGCGATGAAATGCAGGTCCAGGTTTGGGTCATGGCATGCAGCAAGGACGCGTCCTGGGACGTGCCCACGGTCTTGGTGGAGCGTTCGTGTGCAGGTTGGGATTCCAGTTGGTGTGCGGCAAGCTTGGCCTGCGGAAGTGATTCACATGGTGGTCGTTTGACACCTAGGTCATAGGACTCGAAATTTTGGCATGTAACCTCCTCCATAGCAAAGATGTTCTCAATTGCAGTCCTTGGAGAAGGTTTTTGGAGTTCCCCTTCAAGTAGGTCCTTGAAACACGAACTCTCCAGCACCTGAGGCATCCGGGCTAGCCCGCGGGACTTCCGTGGGCTTCGTTTCCAAAAACACATCAGTGTAAGAAGAGTTTGGATGCGTCATGGTGTCACGGATTACACAGGTTCCTTGCTCTTCACAATTTACCAAGATGTCCCCTTTACCATCATCCTTCCTATTCTTTTCCCCCCATTCTTCTTCCATTTCCATTTCCAACCATTGCTCAATCTGAGCAGATTTGGGAGGCGTAGTCACTGTCATGGCCTTGGATGGGATCCACGGCCTCCATGGTAAGCACTTGCTGAAGTGTTGGCGAGCTGATAGCTTCATCATGATCATCATCCACAGCTTAACTTGGTGGGGAAAATGCCCTTTCTTCTATTTGACCCATCTGAAACTCAAACTGCCTCATGTGCTTTTCATGTCTCTCATCCATGCGCTTTGTCCTCTCCTCCTTGCGCTTTGTCAGTTCTTGAGTTTGCTGATTATAGGCCTCAAAGGTTTGTATCAAGGTCTAGTGCGCAGCATGGAGTTCAGGAGATGGGACGTAGTCAGGAGCTGTTTGAGTGGTGTCCCATGTGAAATTACGCTGATTTCCCCATCCCGGATTGTATGGATATGGGTATTCTAGATAATGGAATTCAGGTTGATTGCTCCACCCCTAATTGAATGGATTTGAGTATGGATCGTTCCAAGCTCCCATGTCCATTTATGGATTGTTCCAAGATCCCGTATCCATGTATGAGTTGTTCATATGTACCCAAAAAGGAAAAAAAAACAAAATTTTCAAACTGAGTTAGTATACAATTTAAATTAAATCTAAATCGTTAGGATAAAACATTGAGTTAACTAAATCGGAATTAAATAGACACCGTTGAGGGACAAGTCCCCGACAACGGCGCCAAAAACTTGTTGGTAAGAATATAGAACAAGATAATGCAATCTATTCTTAACAGTTAAAACCTTGCAAGTGTACAAGTCAACTAAGACAATATAGCAGAAAGCAAGGATCAATCCCACAAGGACTATGTATCAACGTTAAATCCAATTAAACCTTAGACTGAAATAACTGAATTATGACTCAAGAAACAAAAATGAAGAAGACAACCAAACACGAAAATAAGACTTACACGAGTTAGATACCCCAAGACACCTAAACACTACTTACGATAGTAACTGGCGACACAAGAAAACACAAAAGACTCTGAACAAACACACACAAGACTCACGGCCAGGGGGGGGTTTTGATGCTTTTGGAATTGAGAATACTGAAAGTAAAACAAAAACTTAAAGTGCAAGAAACAAATTAGGCAGCAAGGTTGATTTTGATTAAAACTAAGTATTGAGTCGAACTAAGGCAAACTATCCACTACTAACCATTACAAGTTATTAAGATGATTTCCAAGGTTCCATTACTATGAATTAACTAAATCAGATGCCCGTGCAAAGGTCCACTCAAGATCAAATCACATATTTTATTTCCTTCTTTGTTCCTATGTAGCAGGCTTTCCCGGCTCACTACCACAACTATTCAAAGAACGCATTAAGCAGGAAAGGAAATCTGAGCAATCACACTAACCCTAGAAAAGTGATGTGCAGTCCTAGATTGTCATGAATTGGATTACAAGTAAGATGTAAAGCCACTACCGTTGGTGCCAAACAATCACAAGAAGATAGTCAATTAATCAAGCAATGATTCACCTACAGATTAAGCAAATAAGATGACTAAACTCATAAACATAAGCTAAGATCTTTATTCACAGTAATCACAACCATATTCAGTATTCCTAACAATGTAAACCAAGGGCCAAAATCAAGTTAACAAACTATATGGCTTGGGCTCTAAACAGCCCTAGTTCTATGAAGAACTACTCACGCATCTTATTGAAAACAATAGAATAAGTCATGATTACAAATTATAGATGAAAGGGAAGAAAAGAAACCATTGAAAGCAATAGCAAGCCAAGGACACGTCCAAACACACTCCTCCACTCTTTGCGTTAAGCTCCTCTTCCAAAAGAATGAAACAAAGTAAAAATGCACAAAACTGTCTAAAACTAAAAACTATGCGGCTACAAAGGGGTGGAACCCTCAACTGGCAATAAAACTTAATTTAAATACCCCTAGGGCTTCCCCCAAAAACTAGGAATTTTAAACTGAATTACAAAGACCAAAAAATCCTTAATTAAACGTAAAAACAGGTTTCCTAGTCTGGCAGGGACACGGGCCAAGCCGCGGGTGTTTTGACCATTCTTGAATAGCTAGACACTTTTTGAATCCATATGGGCACCAAGTTCTTGATTTGGCACTCCTAGGGCCTCCTTTTAGGGCACAGTAGGACACACAAGGCCATGGCTAGGGTTTTGATGGGATGTCTCGGCGGCATGTCCAATGATATTTCTAGGACATGCCTTGGGCTCGATTATGGCACCTAGATTCTGGGCTCCATATGTATAAGGGGACACGGCTGGGACTTTGCTGAGAGCATTGAAGGATTTGTCTGGGACTCGTCCAGGGTTCGATTAGTCCACATATGGGATGTCCTTGAGATATGTCTGGGACACGTCTTGGCACGAACCTGGACTCACCTTGGCTTTGATCTGCTGGTCCTCAGACATGATTCTAGGACCCCGAATTGTAAGGACCCTTCCCAAATTTTTCCTCGAAATCCGGAAAGAACCCTTATCCCGTCTGACAGCTCTTTTACCTCAACATTTAATTACTATAAAATACCCTTTATTCTTAAATAATTTTTATTAAACTTTACATGGTTCCCAACAGAATCTCTGTACTTAATGATCACTCCTACTGTCAGACGCAGGATAAAATACCGGTCAAAACCAAAACCTCGGAATAGTGGTGGTTCAAATAGAAATACTTTCTGATACCAAAAGTCAGTAGTCAGACATTGCTGACATCTCTACTGGAAAACCACAGGACAACAAACTAGTGAACCAATAATAATTCGTCCATCTGGGTCACCGCCCACACCAACCCACTGACCCGGATGACGACGTATTTTCATATGTTGATTAGGCCCATAACAATTGTCGTCTGGTTCATATTAGAGCCGAAAATATCATCGGCTATCATATCGTATCATAACTCTCTGTACCATGATATCTCATCAGTCGGCATATCTCTCGGCTATCATATTCCTAGCCACCAGGGTATCCCTTGGGGTGTGCTAGAATATGTACTACTTGGACTCTACCACAATCTCTGCAAATTCACCTTTTATATTGGAGGTTCACCGGGTTCACCGTCTCAGCGGTTCCTAGACCGGATCCTGGCCCCCTCAAATCGGTATTGTTTATTTTGGAGGTTCACCGGGTTCACCGTCTCAGCGGATCCTAGCCCGGATCCTGGCCCCCTCAAATCGGTATTGTTTATTTTGGAGGTTCACCGGGTTCACCGTCTCAGCGGATCCTAGCCCGGATCCTGGCCCCCTCAAATCGGTATTGTTTATTTTGGAGGTTCACCGGGTTCACCGTCTCAGCGGATCGTAGCCCGGATCCTGGCCCCCTCAAATCGGTATTGTTTATTTTGGAGGTTCACCGGGTTCACCGTCTCAGCGGATCGTAGCCCGGATCCTGGCCCCCTCAAATCGGTATTGTTTATTTTGGAGGTTCACCGGGTTCACCGTCTCAGCGGATCCTAGCCCGGATCCTGGCCCCCCCTCAAAACGGTATTGGATCCAAAATCGATTATTATATAGTCACAAGTACGGTTTCAACTCAAAATCATAGACCCAAATAATCACCACGTCAAAACACTATCAAAATCGAATCCAACAACCATATCGTTTCTCACAACGCACTTCCACTGAAATATTGGAATAACAATTATCCAGCAATCATTGCACCCATACACAACAGTATTTAAATCGAGGATATTAATACATGCATCACAATTTATAAATACAACCATACACAACAGTAATGAAATCGAAGATATTTATACATACATTACAATTTATAATCAAAGTCCGCTTACCATCACCATCCAACCCAAAATTCATGTACGCTCTAGCCTCAGAACACCTACACCATAATGACCCAACTACCTTGACTTTCCAAACTCAAAACCTTCTCCACGGTCAATCCTTACCGTTGGGATTGCCCAACCGAGCTCTAAATGAACTCCTATGGCCTCGAAACCAACAAAATCTGATCCGGAACGTCCCAAAACCTCAGTCACGCGCCGCCGTGACTTCGGGAACAGTCCCACGCGCCGTCACGCGCCACCGGAAAGTCAGAATACGTGCCCACGCGCTGCCACGCGCTGGTCACGCGCCTGCTACAGTGTTCACGCGCCTGGACCGGTCCAACCCGGTCCGGCTCGACCTGACCCGGTCTAACTCGACCGGTTCACTCCACTCGACCGGTTCACTCGACTCGACCGGTTACCGGTGACTCGCCGGAGAAGACGACCGGACGGCCTCGCCGTCTCCGGAGGCTGGCCGGAGAAGATGACCGGACCGCTATCTCCGCCGCCGTCTGGTTCGCCGGAATCCCCCATTTCCGGCCGAACTTCAAGGTTTTCTAATTTCTTCATTTCTTAACCGTTTTTCACGATCTACACATGTAAATTCATCTACTTTTCACCAGGAATCCAAATATGAGGTCAAAGTTCCGAGATCGTACCTGGTTTGGCCGGAAAACGGCCGAGAATGTTCGGTTCACCTTCCGTCGCCTACGGCAGTGCTCCCGCTCCAAGAACTACCCCAAAATGCTCGTGGGGTCCCGGGGAAGATCCTCCCGACCTTGGTTTTGTTCGAATCGGACCGAAATCCCTCCGATGAATATGGCCTTCGGTGTTCGCACGGGGAGGGATCGGATAGGACCGAGACTGCATCAACCAATCTCTCGAGGAGAGAGAAAAATATCTGTTATATAATTCCAACATTTCCAAATTACCAAACTGCCCCTGCAGCTTCTAGACCCGTAACGAACTCATCGGAGCTCCGTTTTCAGCGTGCCGCCTGTCTACGAACTCGTGAGTTCGAGACCTACGCAACAACCCAAGAAAAATTCCCAAAAGTATTACCAGTCAAAAAGTGACTCCCGAACCCATCCAAAACTGAGGGTAAAATTGTCCAATTCTCAAAAATAATTTAATTTCTGGTCCGGGTCGGTACACGAATGGCATGATTCAAGGTTCTTGTTCCTGGCCCTAAATAGGGCGCATGGCTTCTGATCAGGACATGATTTAGGGCCCGATATTGAATAGAGGATAATTTCTTCATCATAACTCCAAATTGAGCCATTCTTTTTGCATTATACTCAAAATATCCCTATCTTTCCAACTCTACACAAGGTTCACAAAATGCATCACTTTCTACTATTGGTGGCACATAAGTGCTCAAAAGACAAGTAAAAGGGCATTAAGTATCATCTAAAACTTGTATAAATAATGACTGAACATATGCCGTGCCGCCAGCCTGCGTTCCCACCTACCAACTGGCATTTCTTAAATCCAGCCATGTTCTGCTTAGTTATCCAGCAGTTGTAGGACTACTTGTCTAGTTAGGATTGCCATAAATATTCTTGAACATTTTAGGCTAGGGTTTCTAATTCCAATCCTTGTAGGACAATGTTTTCCCTTGTCTATATAAGGGGGCCTCTGTTTAGTGTTTTGGATAGGCCTACTTACATACTTTATATTATTGTTTTGAGCTGTTAACATGAGGCTTGTTCATGAAGACTTGATTGTGTTCTGATAGGAGTGCTTGAAGCCGTGCTTGGAGTATGCCTTTGAGAGTATAATTGGGTTTAATCTTTCACTTTCATATTCAATACAATTTATGTTTTTGTTTTTCAAAATGCGTAGTGAGTAGTTTACTTTAAGTTAGGGCTGATCTTGAAGCCCTAGCCTTGGCAACTTCGTGACTTAGGTTTTGGCGCTTGGTTTTTATTATTGTGTCCACTTAGTGTGTTGAATTACTGCTTAAACTGCTATTTTATTGTGTTGTTAGAATTAGCTACTTTAATAACATGATTCACGGATGACTTTGCATCAAAAGGTTACATTAAGCAATCATCTTGTAATTTGACTCATAACATTCTTGGAATGCACATCACTTTCTAGGGTTAGTGTAGTGACTCGGATGTCCTTTTGTTCTTAATGCTTCCTTTCGGGCCCAATTGGATAGAAGTTGGTGTACACATCATGCACTTAACATACAAACTACGAAGGATATCCAAGCATATCTAATTATTTTTTGTTTCTGTTTTGTGTACCTACCTGTGAACTAAACAATCTATTGCTTTGAGTACATTGTTGAGTCAAGTCTTCGTGGGATCGACCCTTGCTTGTACCACTATATTGTCTATTGACTAGTACACTTGCGAGGATATTATTGTTAAGGATTGTGTGCATTTACTTGTCATACTTTTCTTCCAACACCAGCACGTGGATGGTACGGCTTGCCATAATGGATCTGGTGGAGGACTTGTCCTCACTACTCCGGATGTATTTTATCAGTCGTTATTTAGGCATCATTTTGATATCTTTATATGCCTCTCTGACATGTATTTTGAATGATTTCGTGCCATCAATAGTAGAAAATGATCAATCTTGTGAGACTTGTGCATATTTGGAAATATAGGTAAATTCTAAGAAGAATGCAAAAAGAATGACTCAGATGAAGGAGATGTCCTCATTTCAATATTAGGTCCTGAACTGGGTCCTGAGTGCGCTAGTGCGCCAGTGCGCCTATTTTGAGTCCTTGAACAAGTACCTCAGATCATGCCATCCGGGTCCCAAACCTGTGCCTCATGACATCAAGTTCATGTCCTAGAAGTGCCAAGGTCGTGCTAGGACATGTCGAGTACATGTCCCAAGAACTTCCCATCTGAGCCCAACCTCTATGCTTAAACCCTAGTTCCTGTTCCGCCATCGGTGGATCAGAGTTACTCCTCTGCGCTAAGCCTAACAACCTGTGCGCTTGGACTGAGCGAATATGCGCTTCTACTAAGCTCATGGTATGCCTCAAAAGCGCAGTTCCAGACCCCTATGACGAAGACATTCCAAGGGCCAAGTTCTAAGTTCCAGCGTCTGATCGCGGGCTGCCCGCGGCCAGCTTGTGTTCCCACTGGCTAGCTTGCATTCACACTCCCAACCGTTTTTTGATTGGTTCTAATAGATTTTAAGGACTTTGTAATTAATTAGAAGTACAATAACTATTCCAGAACATTCTAGGATAGGGTTTTTAATACCAATCCTTATAGGACAAGGTTTTCCCTTTGTCTATAAAAGGGAGCCTTTGTTCAGAGTTTTGGGGGACCATATTGAAAGAGATTATTAGAAGAGCATTATTTCGGAGATCTAGACACCCTAGCCGCAATTTACATTGTAATTAAGTTCAAAGTAAACAGTTTCTTATTTTCAGCACTTTTTGGGCGTGAAGCTTGGAGAGGAAGGCTTCGTAAAAACGTTTCACACAACTTATTAAGGCAAACATGGCACGCCGTGAAAACTTTCGCGCTATGTCATTCACACCATGCTTTGTGCGCCCTCATTGTAACATTTTTTTTATATTCACTCATTAATTTGTTTAGGTTTCCATTTGCAAACTCAATACCTATTACATATATTGTATAGTAAATTCAATAAAAATAAAGAAAGAATCAATTTACACATGTGTATCCAATAAAAAGAAAATGTAACAAAAATACTCACGGAGAAGAATCCATTGATTGCAACTTGGCAAAGAAAATAAACATAAATTATACTTATCATACCATCTCAACTTACACCTCTCCAAATTTCCAAAACCCACAAAGATCCATAATGAAAATTATTCTAATAAACAACCGAGATAGATAAAAAGAAAATACAGAATCCTTCCATAAACATATACCAAGTGAGTGATGAATTTATCCACTTCCAACTCCTGCAACATTATTATGAACACACAAGCTCAGTTTCACATTCTCAACATGAGTTTCAAATGCGGGTGAAGAAAATATGATGTTTACCTTGTTCACATAAACATCATAAAGAATCAATTTACACAGTAGATTGTTTATGCATACAGATATAGACATAATGATATAATGATATCTTTTCACTTCATTCCTTTATGCCTATTCTTATCTATTATCATTGTTTCAGACAATTGCCACTGGAGCAGGAGATGAAACACTTAGATTTTGGAATGTGTTTCCTTCCCCTAAATCCCAGGTAAAAGACCTTGATAGTGGATGGCAAAATTTGACTACAGTATAATGGACACATAATCAATTATACATCTTCAAAAAACCACTTTCTGCTATCCTTTACAACTAATCACATGTTATTGATTCTCTCGGAGAATGGTAGGGTATGGTTTGAAAAAATGATGATAGATCAGAATATGCATAAAGGAATGAAGTGAAAAGATATCATTATTCATTTTGTATGATGTTTATGCATACTAAAATTTTCTATATCATTTAGTATCATTATATCATTTCGTATGATGATGCTCCAAAAAATTCAAAATCCCCTCACATTCCACTTCACCTAAAATTTAGTATGCACATTAAACCATACACATTCTATTGATCAATGAAATTCAAGAGTGAAAGTTATAACTCACTTCACAACCAGACATTATGACCAGTGAACAAATATGACCTGCAAAGGAAAAAACAGTAATAAGAATAAAGGTGCTCATCTCCTTTTTCCCACATACAAACTTAGAAGGGTGAGGTTGAAGATATAACAAAACACAAACTTAAGCAAGGCAATGGTGTACTATTTTCAACTAACTTGTGCGACTGTAGAGTGTAGAAAGCAAAGAAATGGTGTACTATTTTCAACTAACTGAACTCAAACTAACAATAGCTAACTAATTAAAGAAGACAACTTAGAAATCTATGGCTTCCAGCGGAAATTGAAGAGCAGATGATGAAGAAGAAACGATAAAAAGATAAGAACAAGTCGAGTCTTAATTTAATTATCTATCCAATCAACTTGGTGGTGAGCCTTTTACTGAAGATTCTCTCGAAGATGGCCCACTTGACCAGCCATGCACTGAGCCTTGGAATGACATACACGGGTACCTAAACAGAAAGAAAACCCAAGTTATAAATTCAAACTTAAATGGGCACCGTTAAGGGACAAGTCCCCGGCAACGGCGCCAAAAACTTGATAGAAGAAATACTGGACATAATATTTATGAATTTTATTTCTACTAAGTATAACTATGCAAGTGCACAAAATCGATGGAGATAGTATAATGACAAGCAAAGGTCGATCCCTCGAGGACTTGTTCAACGATTAATCCAATTAAGTTCATATTTGTTAACTTAAATAAAAAAACACACACACACACACACGCCAAGGGGGGGTTTATGATTGAGAGTTGAAAATTAAAGACAAGTAAATCAAAGTGCAGAAAATAACAATGCAAGAATGAAAGGTTGATTGTTTGTTAACTAAGGCGAATTAAGGCTTATTATCCACTCTAACCAATTATAGCTCTTAACCAGATTATCTTGACTTAATTACTAAGCAATTCTGAATTATGCAAAGGTCCCGATGGTTGGCCCACTCCACATATATTATTATCTCTTACTTGGCATGTTCTAAGCATGATGTGTACTCTAGAATGTCTATCACCTACCATTTAAGATGATGCATGAAGTACAAAGAGAATTTAATGACACTACACTAGCCTAGAAAAGTGATGTCCATTCCTAGAGCATTGTGAATTCCGACTACGAGATCGTTTCTTAACCTCAACCACTTGATGCTCATGAATTACAAGATGATATAGTGGTCACTCAAGTAATTCCATCAATAATTTATGCAAACAAGGTAGCAAAGCTCATAGGCATAAAGGAATGGCAGTTAAAGCAATAATCAGAGTTATTCAGCATGCATAGCAATCAAAATCAAGAGCCAAAATCTAATTAACAAACTAACATGGTTAGGGCTTCAAGCAGCCCTAATCCTAACAAGAATTACTCACCCATAACTGGGATTAAAACATATATAATTGAATTCATAATTAAATTGCAATGAAATAAAAGTTTAGAGTAAACAACACTGATGAACAATGGTGCCCTAAGAATGATAGAACTTCTTTGACTGTGGTAGGGTACATCAATCTCTCTATGATGTTTAGTTTGGCCTGTCGACTTCTATGCCTCTATTGGAAATCACATGACCCAGATCGATGCCTTGTTGTACCATGAAGTCACATTTCTCCCAGTTGTGCACTAAGTAACTCTCTCTGAATTGTTCTAGTACTCGGGACAGGTTAACTAAACATAGCTCGAACGAATGGCCAAACACTGAGAAGTCATCCATGAATACTTCAATTATATCCTCCACCATATCAGAAAACATACTAATCAGGCAACGTTGGAACGTAGCTGGGGCGTTGGACAACCCAAACGGCATTCGTCTGTAAGAAAATGTGACATATGGACATGTGAATGTCGTTTTCTCTTGATCTTCTAGGGCGATAGCAATTTGATTATATTCGGAGTAGCTGTCTAGGAAGCAGTAGTGAGAATGTCCCGCTAATCGCTCAAGCATTTGGTCGATGAAGGGCAAGGGGAAGTGATCCCTGAGTGTGGTCGTGTTGAGCTTCCGGTAGTCAATGCAAACCCTCCATCATGTCTGAACTCTCTAGGGTATGATCTCATCATGCTCATTCTTAACCACGGTAATCCCACTTTTCTTCGGGACGACTTGGACGGGGCTCACCCACTTAGAGTCATTGATTGGATAGATAATTCCAACGTCAAGTAAGTTGAGAACTTCTTTCTTCACAACTTACTTCATTGGTGGATTCAATCACCACTGCGCTTCTGTACAACTTTCTTCACAACTTAATTTAGAAATTGTGTTTTTGGTACATTTATGAAATTTAGAAATTGTGTTTATTCATGGAACAAACAGCCAGCTTTTGAGGCGCTACCTCTCATGGACCACAAGACTCTGCCGTCCACTATCGATCCCCCAGAATTAGAATTAAAATCACTGCCTGCTCATTTAAAGTATGCCTACTTAAGCAAGAATCAGACCCTTCCGGTCATCATCGCCTTTCACTTAAGTGGGGCCGAGGAGGAGCAGTTGGTGCGAGTCTTGAAGGATCATCATACGGCAATTGGATGGACCATAGCCGATATAACAGGAATCAGTCCTGCCAAGTGCATGCATCGAATACTTCTTGAGGATGATACCAACCCATCAAGAGAGGCACAACGAAGATTAAATCCACCTATGAAGGAGTTCGTGAAGAAGGAAGTCCTTAAACTCCTAGACGTGGGCATTATCTATCCTATAAGTGACTTCAAGTGGGTAAGCTCGGTCCAAGTAGTTCCAAAGAAAAGTGGGATTACTCTGGTAAAGAATGAGCATGATGAGCTCGTACCCCAAAGAGTTCAAACCGGATGGAGGGTTTGCATTGACTACCGGAAGTTCAATACCACCACCCGCAAAGATCCTTTCCCCTTGCCATTCATCGATCAAATACTTGAGTGATTGGCTGGCCATTTACATTATTGCTTCTTGGACGACTACTCTACGGTGGATTGAAGACTAATGACCGAGTCATGGTCGATTCTCAGTCCAATGGCATCATGGACGGCACCGCGGAGGAAGCAAGGACGACCTTTGAGAACATCGCTCAAAGGGAAAAACAATTTAGCTACAAAAGCAATCCCTCTAGGGCTATTGGTGATCCGTACACCAAAGACAAAGATGACCCGATTGCTTAACATACGGCAATGGTGAAGAAGCTCTGCAACGAGAAGGCCAAAGGCGTTCAAATCTGTGAAGTATGCTCAATTCAAGGACATACTTCGCAGGAATGTCCTATGGTGGAAGAAGCTAACTTCGCGAGTGGATTCAACAATGGTACACGGCCCTGGAATGATCCATACTCCAACATTTATAATCCGGGATGGAAAAATCATCCAAATTTCGTTGGAAAAACAATCAAAGTGTTCAAAACCCTTTGCCGCCCCCTGGATTCCAACAACAAGCCACTGCTCCAACAATGAATCCCCAAGGTCCTTCACCAAATCAGAACACCGGAAGCAAATCCTTGGAAGCGTTGCTACATGCCAATCAAACCATGATGCAGGCATTGCTTCAAAACCATGTGTTCTATCAGCAAAAGACGGACAATGCAATCACCAACTTAGATAGCCAAATGGGGCAGAACGCAAATCAATTGAATCAAAGGGAGCAAGGGAAATTACCAAGTCAATTGATGATGAATACCAAGGGACTTCAAATCTCACCGCGAATGCCGTCACATTGCGTAGCAGAAAACAACTCCAAGGACTAAATTATGATACCTACGGCAATGTGATAGATGAAGGGGGAGGCTGATTCAAACATGGCTCCCTTAAAGGCCCACTCTGCCAAGATTAACCCTAAGTCGCGGACACCTCAACAGGCACCTCAGCAAGCCCTGCCGCTGACCTCCAACCAAGCTGGGCCACAGACTTGGACCAAAAATGTGCCGCAGAAGCAGCATTTTGAAGTTCCCTACAACCTACCGAGAGATATTTTCAGGCCTTGCCGAGTGACATGCTACAAGACTTTCCCAGCGCCATACCGAGACACGCCGTGGACGCATCCAAGACACATTCTACGCCTCAGGACACGCTAATGTGCCAAACTGTGCGTCACCACCAAGATCATGCCACAACTGGAACACAAGTTTCTCCTAACACCAAGGCCATGGCTTTGGGCTCCCCTAAGCAAACCAATGATTCTAATAACTCTAACACTTCAATTCAAAAAATAACTAAAAAAGTGACTATTGAGTTAGATAATGACGTTGATCTTCCTTTTCCTCGCAGGTTCCAAAACACGAATAAGCAAAAGGAGGAATTCGAGGAGGACATCATAAGCATGCTGCAGAAGCTTCAAATCACACTACCTTTCCATAAGATAGTCAAACACATGCCTATTTTCGCAAAGCTCATCAAAGACTTAGTCGCCGGAAAGCGGGGTTTTAGCTCTAATCACATCATTGCAATTCCTAAGGCATGTTTTGCTGCACTTCTATGCATGCCACTCAAATCAAATGATCCCAGGCCTCCATCTCTCCCATGTGTTATACAATCTAAGCGATTCAAGCATTGCCTTTGCAACACGAGAGCATTAGTCAACATCATGTCGTTTCACATCTACAAAACGCTCAACTTGGGAGAGCTCAACCCAACACACTTATGTTTGAGATTAACCAACGCCTCTGTTACTAATCTCATGGGAGTACTTGCGGAAGTACTAGTGTAAATCGGAGATACATGCATTCCGGCAGATTTTTACATTCTAAGGTCTAAATTCTAAGGATGGACATAATTGATCAGAACGAGGAACCTCCACTCATCTTTGGAAGACCCCTCCCAGCCACGACATAATGCTAAATTGATGTAAAAAATGGCCAAGTCTCCTTCAAGTTCTGGACAAACTACGGACGTTTTCAATCCACGATACGATTCAATATCCTGCGGAACCTATCGTGGACTATTGTAAGGACCCAAAAATCTAATTCGTAAATTTTCGTAAATTAATTTGGGAATGGACGAAATTACCCTTGGGTTTTTAAGGGGGCTCGAAAGTCAATTTTGTGTGGAGACACATTTGATAGTTTCTCGGGGACTGTTGTGTAGGTCTCGGACTCGCGAGTTCGTAGACAGGCGGCATGCAGAATACGGAGTCCGTGCGAGTGAGTTATGGGTCTAGATTGTTCTGGGGCATTTTGGTAATTTGCTTGGGTATATGTATTTAAACCCAGACTGCACGAGGTGGTTCTTATTTCTTCCTTTCTCACAGACCCGTGGCCGACCAAACCCACACCGAACCGAAAAGCATAAAAATCGAAGTCCAAATCAAGGCAACCTTGGCCTAGTTGGTTAAATCCATCAGCCTCTACTCCTTCCTGCGATCAAAACCATACCCACCATCAAAGAAGGCAGCCACGGGAGACACCAAATCGAGGAAAGGAAAACTGAAACCTTACGATCGATTTTCTGAGCAACACAGGTATGGGTTTCGTGTTTAGAGGTCATTTCTGAGTTCCTGGGTTCGAGTAGATAGATTTAGACATAAAATTGGTGAAAATGGGTTGAGTTTTGAGAAAGTTAGGAAAAAGTCGAGGTTGGTCGATAATGGAGTTTTCCAGCGATGGCGGACGGCAGTGCGGTCGTCTTCTTCGGCGAGTCTCTGGCGAGACTTCGACGACTTAGTTGGTCAGAGATGCTGACGTGGCATGCCACGTGGAGCCTCGTGGATGCCACCTGGCCCACGTTGGTGCCACCTAGCAGCTGAGTTAGTAGGCGCGTGAGGCATTGTGCAGGCGCATGAGGCGCGTGAGGCACTGTAGCCGACGCGTGGCTGACCCGCCGATCTTCTGTCGGCGCGTGGCACTGGTTATTGGGTCATGGCGGTGCGTGTCAACAAGGTTTCGACGTTCCGGACCTTTCGGCGTAGGTTTCAGGTTAATCGGAAGTAATTTAGGGGTAGTTTTGGCCGTCTGAAGTGGCTAAATTTTTAGTGTGACGCGAGCGAACTTCCCGGGGGTTTAGGGAGTTTACATGTAGGGTTTTTAATTATCGTTAGTAATCTTGATTGTTACTTTTGACAGGCGATACTGCTCCGGGGAATTGCAGTGGAGCGTAAGACTCGGGATTGAGCTATCGGTGAGTGGACTTTGGTTTATTAAATATAATGCATGCATAAAGGTATATTTGAATTAAATATTGTTATTATTGTTTTTGGTACATTTATGAAATTTAGAAATTGTGTTATTAAATTGAGTCCATGGAACAAGTTGAGTAATCACAAAAGGACCAGCCCACCGTGAACTAAACTTACCTGGGAACATCTTGAGTCGTGAGTCAAAGAGGAGGACTTTCTGTCCAATTTGAAAGGCCTTGGGCTGAATGTTCTTGTCATGAAAAGCTTTTGTCTTTTCCTTGTAAATCCGAGCACTTTCATAAGCCACATTTTGGAGCTCCTCCAATTCACTTAGCTGCAGCTTTCTGTGTACTCCAGCATCATCGATATTCATGTTCATCTTCTTAATTGCCCAGAATGCTCTATGCATTGGTAGGTGACATCCTTTTTCGAAAACAAGCCTGAGCAGAGACATGCCAATTGGGGTCTTGTATGCTGTCCTATAGGCCCATAATGCATCGTTCAATCTATGGGACCAATCCTTGCGGCCAGGGCTTACCGTTTTCTCCAATATAGCCTTTACTTCTTGATTGGAAACCTCAGCTTGGCCACTCATTTGCGGGTGATAAGGTGTTGAGACCTTGTGGGTTACACCATACTTCTTTATTAAAGCTTCAAATGAACGATTGCAGAAGTGCACTCCGCCATCGCTGATGATAGCCCTAGGCACTCCAAACCTGGCGAAGATGTTACTCTGCAAAAAGCTAACAACTAATTTGGCATCATTAGTTTTTCTCGGAATTGCTTCCACCCATTTAGACACATAGTCGACAGCTAATAAAATATAGAGATTGCCAAAAGAGTTCGGAAAAGGTCCCATGAAATCGATGCCCCAAACGTCAAAGATATCAACCACGAGGATAGGGTGTAGTGGCATTTGATTTCGAGGGCCTATGTTACCTTGCCGTTGGCATCTGTCACAAGTGAGTACAAACTCGTATGCATCCTTAAACAATGTAGGCCAATAGAATCCGCTTTGAAGGACCTTGACTGCCGTTTTCTTAGCTCCGAAATGGCCTCCACATGCCAAGCTATGGCAAAATATTACGACAGATTCCATCTCAGCTTCAGGAATGCATCGTCGAATGATTTGATCAGGACAATGCTTCAATAAGTAGGGCTCGTCCCATATGTAGTACTTGGCATGTTTAGCAAGCTTGTCCTTCTGATACCTGCTTAAAGAGGAAGGAAATTGTTTAGTGACAAGGTAATTAATGAGGTCAGCGTACCATGGATCGATTGTTTGGAGTGCGAAGAGTTGTTCATCTGGGAATGTCTCTACGAGCGGCAATTGGTCAGCCTCTTCGTTGGATCCATGTATCAAGCGGCTCATATGATCAGCCACTACGTTTTCACTTCCCTTTTTATCTCAAATTTCGAGGTCAAACTCTTGGAGAAGTAGCATCCATCGCAGCAACCTTGGCTTGGCGTCCTTCTTAGTGCGTAAGTACTTTAAGGCCGCATGATCGGATTAGATGATGACCTTGGTCTGAATCAAGTATGATCTAAACTTCTCATGAGCAAAGATAACAGCACGGAGCTCTTTTTCGGTGGTCGAGTAGTTCAACTGGGCGTCATTCAGGGTTCGACTTGCATAGTAGATGACGTGAGGAAGCTTGTTGACACGCTGTCCTAAAACAGCTCCTACAGCGAAGTCCGAAGCATCACACATAAGTTCGAAAGGTACAACATTAACAAACTATTATCAATGTTGTGGTGTGGGCAAGCTTGAATCATCTGGTTAAAGCGATCCCAATATTCATAGAAGTGCTCGTCTATTGCTTGCGTGGGCGCCATAATCTCCTTCCTTAACTTATTCATCTTCTCAGCAGGGTAGTGCTGCGTGAGAAACTTGGAAGCTAAGTCTTACCACGAGTTGATGGATGCTGGCGCCAAGGAATGGAACCATGCTTTAGTACGATCTTTGAGGCTGAAGTGAAAGAGTCGTAGACAAATCTCCACTTCCGTCATTCCGTTTATGTGCAGCGTGGAGCAAAATTCAACAAATTCCTTGATGTGAAGGTGAGGATCCTCTCTAGAAAGTCCATGAAATTTCGGCAGCTTGTGAATGGTTCTAGACTTCAACTCGAAATTCTCCACAGTTGATGCCGAAAAGATGATGGAAGATTGATCCTCCATGACATATGGCGTGGCAAAGTCCTTGAGAAGCCGTGGCCCTTGGTTGTTGATGATGGCGCGCTCTCTTCCATGGTCTTCCCTTGCATCCGCCATGAGGTGTGGGGTGGGGGTTGGGGGGGTTGTTTTGCTTTTGGAATTTAAAAATAGAACAAGAAAATGGAGATGCAGAAAACTAAAGTGTTTGAATTGAAAAACTAAATTACAATGTGTATTGCGGCTAGGGTGTCTAGAGGTTATCACCCTCGACCCTTTAGGTCCTTTAAATAGTCCTCTGAACCTCTACGATATACGAGATAATCTAGGTCAAAATTACAATAAAAATTTGACTCAAAACTGCTATCCTAGTTAGGAATGAAAAGGAACTCAAAAAGATAATCCTCGTTGGAGTTGGAGTAGAAATTGCGGCAAGGACTTGAGACAATGCTTCTGATCTTCCTTGCATGCTAAGGAACCTTCTGTAGTCTTCTGGAGGTTTCTAGGACGTCAAGGACTGGGCTTTTCCAACCCTAAGTCCTTCAAACGTGGCTGGGCCAAATTCTGGGCTCCTAGGACCTTAATTTGGACCTTTAAGAACTTAAATGTGTCATTGATCAATCTAATCGAGACAAGCCACCCCAGGCACTTCCAAAGGATATATCTAACATGGTTCTAGGCTTAGTCCTGCTCAAAAGCTTGTACAAAAGTCGATGACCCAATTTGGCTCAAATTAGTGCTCTTGGGAAGTTTTTTAGGGTAAAACAGGACATGAGCGTGTCATTGGTATTTCAAGGAGAGACACAGGCTTCCATTGGCTTAGATACATGATTTTAAGGCCAACTATGAGTGGTGTCTTGCTTTGTTCCCTCGAATTCGAAGTCATGGCCTAATTTGGCCTACCCGGACCTGAAATCTAGCGCATAAAGGTCTTCACCGTTGAGGGACCAAGGACACGTCTAGGGTGTGATTTGGATCTCTGCTTTTGGGACGCACTAGGCACTTGTTACTGGCGTGGTGTGGCTTGGAGCATGAGATCCAGAGTCGGTGCTGGTCCTTCGACAAGGACATGATCTTGGAGCATGATTAAGGCCTCCACAAGGTTGCGGCAGGGCACTCTTTGGGGCATGTCTAGGACATTCCAAGGACATGTCCTTGACCTCGATAGGGGCTCTTCTGGGACTCGGTAGGTGCTTGGATTTAGGGCCCGTCCTGACTCATTCCAGGACTCGGTTTTGGTCTTCTTCAAGGCCCGAACTTCAACTTGAGACATCTCCTTCGTTATAACTCCGAATTGAGCCATTCTATATGCTTTTTTCTTAGAATTTACCTATCTTTCTAAAACTGCACAAGTCTCACAAGATTGGTCATTTTCTACTATGGTTGGCACAAAATCATTCAAAAGACATGTAAGAGAGGTACTAAAGGACATCAAAATGATGCATAAATAATGACTGAACAATATTCCTATTGATCTGCCACTCACATATGGAAGTAAAATCGTCCATTCGCCTTCTTAGTCCTTGGACTTGAGAAACTCATCCACACCAAACGATTTCGCAGTCACAACCTCCGCCTTCAACCTCCACCTCCAATCGGTTTGCCTCTCTCTCGGGCTTCACATGGTCAAGCTCCACCAGCTTGGCCTCCCTCTGATCCTCCACCATGGCCAGCTCCTCCCGTAGCCCTCAGCCTTAGCCTCAGCTGTCCTGGCTACTTCAATCTCCTACCAGTATAATTCCAGCTGGGAAGCCTTCTCTTCCCCCTCCTCTTCTCGGCCTCTCGTCGCTTCGGGGTCAGATCCGCCTACCGCTCAATGAGCTTGGCCTTCTCCTGGTCGGCAGCTTGTACATGTCGTTGAGCATATCCATAATTAATGAATATTTCACGAAAATACTGCAAAACATAACACACAAGTCATCATACACAAATAAAAAACAAATACAAACATAACCAAGGGCAAGTACACCGAGCTACTTACCTGAGCAGCGATGAGCAGGGACTTCTCCATGCGGTCATCCATCGTCCCCTCATGTAGGTCATCGTTGTAACAACCCGTAATTTTAATTATTGGGTTTACGTAATTATTTTTGTAAAATGACGATTTTACCCTTGCTTGTTAAGGGGCGTGAAAGTCAAATTTTGTTTCGAGACATTTTTGGTGGTGTTTTGGATACCGTTGCGTAGGTCTCGAACTCACGAGTTCGTTGATAGGCAGCACACAGGAAACAGAGTTCGTGGATGAAAGTTACGGGTCTAGATTGTTAGGGGCATTTTGGTAATTTTTGACTTGGGGTAGATATTTTAACCCAATCATTGTCTCATCTTCATTTCATTTTCATCTTCATCTCCTTTAACAGTCATCACTCTCTCTGTGACAAACATAAACACAAACCACCCGAAACCGTGCGAAAATTAACCCACAAACCCACAAAGTCAACTTTGATTTCAAGGCTTTAGCTTCCAGTTTTGATCAACTAATCGTATTCTACTCCTTCCCACGATCATAACCGTACCAACCATCGAAGGAGAGGACCACGGAGGAAGCCGAACCAAGGATAGGAAGTTTCGGACCTTCCGATCGATTTTCCGGCTAGCACAGGCGATACAGCTCCAGGAACTTCAGGGGAGCGTACAGTTCGGGATTGAGCTTGCTTCAACAGGTTTGTGAGTGGACTTTTGGTTTATACACTATAATGCATGCATAAATATATCTTTGATTTTAATACTGTTATGTATGGGTGCAATGATTTCCTGGAATTTATAATTGATTGCTGGACATTTGTTTTCCCAATATTTCAGTGAAAGTGTGTTGTGAGAAATGATATGGTTGTTGGATTCGGTTTGATATTGTTTTGACGTTGTAATTATTTGGGTCTATGATTTTGGGTTGAAATCGTATTTGTGATAAATGATAAACAAAATATATACTTGATTTTGGATACACTATCGTTTTGAGGGGGCCCAGGAGCCGGGCCTAGGATCCGCTGTTGGCGGTGAACCCGGTGAACCCCCAATATAAAAGGTGATTTTGTAGAGATTGTAATCGAGTCCAAGTAGTACAGATTTTAACACATCTCAAGGGATACCCTGGTGTGTTGTGGATATGTCGGGAACAGTGAATTTGAGATATTATGTGTCCAGATTGAATTAAATAATTGTAACTCCTTTGAAGAGAGTTGTCAGACCAAACTGTGGAGCATGAGGTATTTTCATTATACAGATTTTTCTGTGATACCAGCTAAGTGGTTTTAAAGAGAAATGAAAATTTTGGTGATTTACATATGATGTTTTTCTATTATAAATTGTTTATGTGATGCATGCATGATTTTATAAATGGAGGGGGAAAGTGTAATATTTCCTCAAAAAATGATTTATAAATGATTATTTTTGTCCACTCACAACTTTTGTGTTTAAACCCCCTTCAGGCAGTTGAGTAGAGTTGACGCGAACACTGATCTAGAGGCAAAGGCATTAGTACTTCAACTGCGCTGTGTAATTATATTTGAGTAGGATATCTAAATTTTACTCTTGATCCTACTTAGACGCTCTGATATTATATTGTATTTGATTGGTCATTAATTACGGGAATTATTGAGTGCTTAAATCCCTTGTCTGACAAGTGGAAGTATTTATTGTTATTATATTTTGTAAGGATTGAAGGGTATTTTGGGAACCTTTTCTTAAGTTGTCAGACGGGATCAGGGTTCTTCCCGGGTTTCGAGGGGAAATTCGGGACGGATCCTGACAATCGTCCCCTCATACAGTCGGCCATCTCAAACTGCAACTGGGGGACAAGGGGTTGGCCCTGTCATTCAACATCGACCGAGCTGACTCCACATACCGAGTAGCTTGGCGAATTGCATCCAAACGCTTGTTAGCCTCGTCCCTTAGCTCCAAACGCATGTTGGCCTCCACCAAGCGCCTCTCGGCCTAATTGCTCAGCGTCGTTCCTTGACTCGGCCACCGGTACAGTCTTGCCACCGATCGGAGCAATCCTGGCCCTTTTCGTTTTCTACGCTACCAACAGGGCCATCCTCTTTTGGGCTCTTGGGTCAACCGAAGCCTCTTTCCGCTTCTGACCTAAGCTGACCCAAACCCTGTAGGAGCGTGACCAACCTATGCTACCCTAGCCTTTACCTAGTCCGCCTGCTTCATGATCCGCTTTTCAGCATCATTCGGCGTGACTGGAAGAGAAAGAAACTGATCAAATTAATGATCGATCGGCATACAACTACGTACCAACGCACAACTATTTACCTTTATGTGGGATGCGGCCGACCTCAAAAAGCACTGTCGGTAGACGAAGTATATGCATGCTGTAACGACCCGTCCTAGAAATTAAATTATTTTGAGAATTTGACGATTTTACCCTCGATTTTGGACGGGTTCGAGAGTCACTTTTTGATTGGCAGTACTTTTGGGAATTTTTCTTGGGTCGTTGCGTAGGTCTCGAACTCACGAGTTCGTAGACAGGCGGAACGCGAAAAATGGAGACCCGGTGAGTTCGTTACGAGTCTATAAGCTTCAGGGGTAGTTTGGTAATTTTGGAAAAGTTGGAACAATATATCAGATATTTTTCTCTCTCCTTGGGAGATTTATCCATTCAGTCTCTCTCTCCTACCCGAACTTCTCCCCGTGCGAACACCGAACAACCTTTTTCATCGGACGAATTTCAGTCCAATTCGACCGAAACCAAAGTCGGGAGGATCTTCCCCGGAGCCCCACGAGCATTTAGGGGTATTTATCGGAGCAGGAGCACCGCCGTAGGCGACGGACGGAGGAGGGAGGTGGACCGAATCTTCTCGGATGTTTTTCGGCCAGACGAGGTACGATCTCGGAACTTTGACCCCATATTTGGATTCCTGGTGAAAAGTAGATGAATTTACATGTGTGGATCATAAAAAACGGTCAAGAAATTAAGTTAGAAAACCTTGAAAATCGACCGGAAATGGCAATTTTCGGCGAACCAGACGGCGGCGGAGGCAACAGTCTGGTCGCCTTCTCCGGTAAGTTACCGATGATTAGTCGGGTCGGGTTGGATCGGGTCATGTTGAGAGAATCGATTGGGTGAAGTGATCCGGTCGGGTCGAGTGAATCGGTCGGGTCGGGTCGAGTGATCCGGTCAGGTCGAGTGAACCGATCGGGTTGAGTGAACTGGTCGGGTTGAGTTGGACCGGGTCAGGCCAAGTTGGGTTGGGTTGGGTTGGACCGCTCCAGGTGCGTGAGTCACTGT
Source organism: Oemleria cerasiformis (assembly GCA_037349345.1). Taxonomy (NCBI): domain Eukaryota; kingdom Viridiplantae; phylum Streptophyta; class Magnoliopsida; order Rosales; family Rosaceae; genus Oemleria; species Oemleria cerasiformis. The sequence goes on along the minus strand of JAZGTL010000003.1, from coordinate 10,354,248 downwards.
AGCAGCGCGTGACGACGCGTGGCGGCGCGTGGGCGCTTGTTCCGACCCTCCGGTGGCGCGTGGCGACGCGTGGGATTGTTCCCGATGTCACGGCGGCGCGTGACTAGGGTTTTCGGACGTTCCGATTCCGATTTTGTTGGTTTCGTGGCCATAGGAGTTCGTTTAGGGCCTGGTTAGGCAATCCCAGTGGAAATGGTTGACCGTGAAGCGAGGTTTGAGCTCGGAAAGTCAAGGTAGTTGGGTCATTATTGTGCATTTGTTCCTTGGGGCTAGAGTGTCCATGAATTTTGAGTTGAAAACGTATTTGTGATTACAAAATGCTTGATTTTGGAAACAATACTGATATGTGTGGGGGCCAGGATCCGGGCCAGGATCCGCTGTAGGCGGTGAACCTGGTGAACCTCCAATATAAACAATACTGATATGTGTGGGGGCCAGGATCCGCTGTAGGCGGTGAACCTCCAATATAAACAATACTAATATGTGTGGGGGCCAGGATCCAGGCCAGGATCCGCTGTAGGCGGTGAACCCAGTGAACCTCCAATATAAAAGGTGATTTATCGAAGAATTTAGTTTCACTAGTTTTCTGTCCCGCTGGTTACTGTTTCTCAGATACTAGTGTTGTGAGGAGCAGGGTTATCGAGTTACCACTTGGGTGCTCTGTATGAGCAGGGATATCGAGTTTGACTCGGGACGAGTCAGTGAGACTCAATTTAACCAAGTCTGGTACCTTCGTCATCTGGGTCAGTGGGTTAGTGTGGGCGGTGACCCAGAGTGACGAATTATTGTTGGTTCACAAGTATCTGACTAGTCGGTTATCTTGTGGTATTCCAGTAGAGGTGTCAGCAGTGTCTGACCTGCTGACATTTGGTGTCAGAGGGTATTCCTATTTGGACCACAACTATTACGAGGTCTTGGCTTTTACCTGTATGCTATCCTACGTTTGATAGGTAAGAGTGGTAAGTAAGTATAGAGGTTCTATCGGGAACCCTGTAAGGTTTACTAAAAATTATTTAAAGATAAAGGGTATTCCTAGTATAAACTTTTGAGGTAAAAGAGCTGTCAAATGGGATAAGGGTTCTTTCCGGGTTTCGAGGAGAAATTCGGGAAGGGTCCTTACACATGCTTTGCTGGGTAGGGGTTAGTGCCCTCCTCACTTCACGACAGAGAAACTGACCTACGTCACCAAACGTCACACCTGAATAATGATTTCCAAGAAATCTGCAAAGGCGACAAAGGCGAAGCGCATGTTGTACTACTTCTGGGAGGTCGATATGTCGTGAATAAACTCTCCTCTGATCTTCTTGCTGACACACTGAATGTGCACCCAGCCTATGCTTTGTTGCTGGTGCCAAAGTTCATACAGGTAAAGCACTTGAAAAAAGGTCGGTGTAGATTTCTTCGCCTTCTTGAAAGCGGTATACGGACTAATCAGCACAATCCACACGTTGGGATTGAGCTAACTGACTTGCAAACCACCCCTCCCCCCCCCCCCCCCCCCCCCCCCCCCCCCCCCCCCCACATCCTCTCCACCATCTTCCGCAACCACGAATGAAGAGGGAATCTCTGCCCATGCCGGGTATAAGGAGCATACCCAGGTGAAGGAGCATTTGGGGTCTCACCTGGTCGGACTACCCGAAACTCAACGCTCTTAGGCACGTTCCAGTGGGAGTGCATCTTGTCTAGGCACTCCTATGTCTCTCGGTTGACCATCTCATCCACCGTGAACTTCCGACTCTCTATCGGCACGGATGGCAGACACTGGGACGGCACTTTAGAAATGGTCACCTTTCCACGGGACCAACTGCGGGCAATCTTCACTGCACGAACTGACAAGACTTCCTCATCCTTCGACTGATCGGCCCCACCTTTTGGCTAAGTCTCCTGCTTCTCCACCTCATCGAATGATCGACTAATGGTCTCCCCTGCTGCTGCTCAATCCTCCTACCCTCAAACCTAGCCCTCATGTCCTTCTCCTCCTCATTTTCCTCATCCAGCAGCTCAACCACCTTCATTGTCTTCAACCCCTTGCCACCTAGAGTAGACTTAGGTTGTGTCGGCACTTCGTCATCAAACTCCGACCAACTGCTCGACGCCTCAGACTCGGCGTCTACTTCATAATCTTGAACTTCAGGGTTTTGGCTGTCTGACTTTGACATGTTTGCAATCCAAAGGAATGGGAAAGGAAAAACAACTATGACTCGTCGAACACTACCCACACGGATCTAACTACCATCCAACCACCAGTTCTTTACAAGTTCTTTAAAACACAAAAATTTACTTCCAAACACATAAGAAAAAAGGAAAAAACCTTGTTTTTAACAATGGAAGAGTCTAACTGGAAATCGCACCACCTCACCGACCGCTGTAAAAATCACGCTGGAAATCGCCTTGAAAATTTGGAAGCAACTCCGCAAAAGTTAAAAAAGTTGAAAAGTGAAAAAGGGAAAAAGCACCTTAACTATTTATATGTAACCAAGTCAAATCAACGGTCGGGACGGTGAAAGGTTGTTTTTCAGACCACTATTGAGCAACACGTGCATGACATGCACAAGATAGACCCGCCCCCACTCGCCCTACTTACATAAACAAGCCACCTCATCAGACAGCATGCTGACCAGCCATTGATACACCGACTGGTCTCCAAGTAGCACTCATTGAGCATACTCATCACTAGTTCGCCAATTCTACAAGCTACACCAGTCAACCTCCACTCCACACATGGTCGATCGGCCTATCATTAAAGATCAGGTCACCAAAACCAAATTTCTCCAACTCAAAGCTACAACACCGATCGGCCTATGTACTACCAATGAACTGAAATGCCACATCAGTTCAGACAATACCTGCACTTGACACACCGACCATTAACTCGATGCTCACCTAACTTGGGGGACTTCAGGGACTAGAGATATACCTCCCTACTGAGTCTGGGAAAAGTAACAAGTCCCCAACCAAGGAAGCCCACCTCGGTCAAGAACTTGGGGGACTTTTGTTGACACCATATTAGACCATACTCAGTGGGCCACATAGAACAAGCCCAGAAATGACAAACTAGGTCCAAGCCCAACAAATAGGCCCAAATGCTAAATGAACCCAAGCCACGAGGCAGATGATCGCAGTAGGGATCAACAATACACTGACACGTGGACACATATCCACCATCCATCTAGGTGCCAAGTGTTAGCACCACAGCAGAAATGCATTTATCCCACATAGAAACTATTCATCAAGTCTCCCTCAACTATCAATACAAAAGGGAGGCATATATCCCAAAAAGGTAACTAAGATTCACTACTTACTCTTACTCTGTCAAAATTATCATTTACCACATTCCTCTTACTAACACAGACCACATACTGACTTGGGCGTCGGAGACCCTTTAGGTCGGTACCACACCGGTGCTTATCCCTAATTGAGTACCAATCACTCTTCCTTTTACAGGTCTTTCGAAGAACACATGGCACGCACTAAGTGGATAGAGTACTATCTCTAAGTTGGTACATTTTGTGCATCAACATAAAGGACCACTAGTCTTCTTGAAGAAAATGTTCTTGGAAGATGGAGGTGTTCTGGGAATTGAAGAAGGAGACATTCTTGAGAAAAATGTCTTATGAGATTCTCATAAGTAAATCCCTCCATTGTAGGCTAGACTTTTTATGTCTTATGATATGTACATTTCTAACGCTTAAGTCCACCATAGTCCACAACTTAAACAAGTCTTAATTGAATACCTTAGGATTTATTTTGACATTTTTACTAACATTAAAAGTCTTAATTTAATACATATGGACTTTTTAAAAGTCTTTTTTTTTTTTTAATTTGAAAGAGGGATTCCATTGATTGAAAACTTTTACAAGAAAGCCTGGGTAAAAGAGGGCATCGTTAAAACCTTACCACAAAATCTGCTAGTCGGGAAAATCTGGTCAACGAAAAAGAGTGCCCACCCAAATGTCTGAAAAAACACTGATAAAACGAAACAGACATCCCTAGCTCAACAACGAAGCTTACACAAACAAGTCCAACTAGACAAAAGCCCTGAATCCCAGACTTGTAACCCACTATCCACCCATACTCCTTAAACAACCCAACCTCTGAAATCAGTCGCACCACAGAGGAAGGATTTCCCGCAGCTGTTACATGCTCTCTGCATTTATAATTTCCTCCGCCTACGGCAGCGCTGCATCGAACCACAACCGACCTGTCTGGTCCCTCAACGCCACTTTGGCAAATATGTGAGCTGCCTTGTTGCCATCACGCTGCTGGAAGCGTACCTGGGAAGCTCAGGTTTGCTGCAGAAGCTAGTGAGCATCGCTGGCAAGGACCCTAGACTGCTCCAGCAATGATTGACAATTTTAACGACATTAACCACTTGTAAGAAGTCCACTTCCACCACCAAGTCCCCTAATCCTAGCTGCTGAACTATCATTAAACCCTCACAGACTGCTGTGAGCTCCGCCGCCTCAGTAATGATCCCCGGCGGTGCTGTTGCCTCAAAGCCCCCAATGAAGTTCCCATTATGGTCTCTGATGAGCCCTCTTACACCTCTTTCCCTCCCTATTCTTCCTGTAGCTCCATCAACATTGAGCTTGAAACCATTCATGTGAGGTTCTAACCAACGTACCTGAATGGGCGGTCTTACGGTCATGCTTGGTGCGCAGACAGTTCTGAACATAGCAGATTTTCAGCTTGATGATGTACATTCAGCCCCTGTTGCCCATGGATAAATAGGTTCCTTAGATACCATTCCTTCCAACAGCCCCAGATTAAGGTTTCCATCTCCTCCTTTTGTAGCACATCAATGGGGACTTGAATAAAATCTGCGAAAGACACATTTGGAAACTCAAAACTGAATGAGCAAGGTAACAATCTCCATAGTTTCCTGCTGGCCTTGCAACTCCAAACGGCATGCACTACGTCTTCAATGTATTTGCCACAGCGTTGATCAGATAGGAGAGACCAACAACTTCCTCTTACACAGATTCTGAGCAGTAGGTAGAACATTGTGACTTGCCTTCCACATAAAAATTTTAATTTTGGGAGGAACATTTAAACTCCAAACTTGCTTCCAGACTTTCACCATAATACTAACATCAGTCGAACTAGTCTCCCTGCCATTTTGGTCTACAGTCAAGCTCAACGCCACTCTATAGCCTAACTTACTCATATATTACCCGTTCTTTGTGAAGCCAATCAAAACCCCTTCTCACGAACCCCAATGGGGTACTCAAAATGGAATCCACTTCATCCTCACTGAATGCTTCAATGAGCAGATCCAAATTCCAAGCACCAGTCACCGAAATTAGCTCTGCCACCTTGGCCTCACGCTGGAGCTTCCCATTGTACACCGGATGAAAAAGCCCTAGCTTTGGAATCCATTTATCATAGAAAACCCCCACATTAGTTCATGTCTCCACACGACATCTCAAACCTTCTTTAATTACATCCCGCCCCCATAAGATGGACCGCCAAATTAATGATGGAGATGTACCCAAACTGGCATTTAGGATATCACCATCAGAATAGTAACCGGCTCTCATCATCTTAGCCACCATTGAGTTTGGTTTTTCCAGCAACCACCATGTCTGCTTTGCCACAATTGCCCTACTGAAACACTCAAAATTCTTGAACCCCATCCCACCCAAGCTCTTCGATTTATAATGTTTTTTCCAACACATCCAGTGAATCCCCTTTTGACCCCCATTGCCCCACCAGTAGCAGTCTACAGCTGCAGAAAATTCAGCACATAACGAACGAGGCAACTGAAAGACACTAATGGTGTAGATAGGCATTACTTGAGCAACTGCTTTTATCAAAATCTCCTTCCCAGCTGCCGACAGCAACTTGGAACTCCAACCATTAAGCTTTGACTTGATGGCATCCTTTACAGCCCCAAACATTTTTCTTTCGCTACGGTGAGACAGTGTAGGTAAACCAAGATATTTCTCATGGAAACCAACAATACGGATACCCAACATGGCTGAGAGGATATGCTTGGTGATCAAATCGTGTGTGGACTGAAGCAAGAAGCAGACTTTTCGAAATTAATCTTCTGCCCCGAGACCTTCTCATACGTTCAAAGCAACTCAAACAGTGCTTGACCTTCCCCCAAATGGGCATTACAGAAGAGTAAACTATCATCAGCAAAAAAGAAATGGGTTAAAAAGGGGGCTTGGGGTGCCATTTTGACGCCGTGAAGCAGCCTCTGTGATTGAGCTCTCGATAGCAATACCAACAGTCCTTCAGCATAAAACATAAATAAATAAGAGGAGAGGAGGTCTCCCTGCCGGAGGCCCTTTTGGGGGCAGATAGGACCCATTAACTATCCATTGACCTGCACCGAATAAGATACAGAAGATATACATCCCATAATTAAACTAATGAACCTATCATGAAAGCCCAATATGCGCATCATCTCCTCCACGAAGCACCACTCCACCCTATCCTAAGCTTTAGACATATATAATTTTAGCACCATTTTTTCAATCCACAGCCTCCTAACCTTCGAATTGCGTGGATGCTCTCAAATGCAAAAATTGTATTGTCAAAAATTAACCTAGCCGGAACAAACACACTCTGAAAATGTGATATCACTTCTGGCGTGATTGATTTCAACCGGTTAACAATTTTCTTCGAGATAATCTTGTAGAGCACCGAGCACTGATTGGTCTAAACTCCGTCACCTTGGTTGGGATATGAACTTTAGGAATCAAAGCAATAATGGTTTTATTGATGTCACTCACACCCGCACCTTCATTATGACCAGGAGACAAAACCGCGAAACATCATTCCCAACAATTGACCAGAATGCATGGTAAAAGACATGTGGCATCCCATCAAAACCAGGTGCTTTTGACGGTCCCATGGTGAAGAGAGCCTTCTAAATTTCCTCTCCACTGAAGGGCCGTATCAGCTCCTCATTTTGTCGCGCTGAAACTCTTGGCTGGACTGCCGAGCGGACCTCTAGCAGGTCCGAGGGCTGTGATGAAGTGAACAGCTCCCCAAAATACCCGCTAAAGGCCCTCCCAATTGACTCCTCAGTATGGCACCAGTTATGGTCAGCAACCCATACCCCTTTGATGTTATTCCGTTGCTGCCAAAGTGTTTCCTCATGTTCTAGTAACCCATCCAGTTCACACATCAAACCTGAATGTATTCGGTCCCTCTCTTGTGAGTCACGCTCCTTCTGTAGCCCATCAATTTTGGCTTGTACATCATGGATTCACCTAGGCAGATGGCCTATTGTTTCGGCATTCCATTGCTAGAGCCTAACCTAGCACGCCCCCAACTTCATGTGCACAGAATCAGCGCCCTCCCTGGCCCTCTTCATGATCTCTCCACTATCGTCCACCTTCGTCCAAAAATCCTCGAAGTGGAACCTGGTTGGGCGTTTCCCACGTCTCTCCTGCTGCATTCCCCAAAGTCCTCCATTTGTGACATTGGTCTATATCTACGCCCCTTGTACTCTCAGCCATTAAGGATTTTATTGAAATCCCTGCCCATCACCCAGGTTCCTTCGTAGTTGCTTTCCAACAGGCGAAGAAGCTCCCATGATTGAGCTCGCTACGAAGTAACAAGATTGCCACAAAAACCAGTGAACCGAAATTCCTGGCTACTCAACCCTTCAATACAAACATTTATGTGCCCCACCGAATAAGAATATATAAAAGTATTTTAAAACATTTAAATGTCTCAATTGAATATTCCATTATTTTCAAATTTCTTCTTGCTAAGGATGATAATGTTTCTATTCGTCTTTTAAAAATAAAAATAAAAATGTCTTTAAAAATATTTAAATATTCAAAATTGTTTTGTCAAATATTTAATATCCTATTTGAATATACCAAGATTAAAACATAGGAATTCCATGAAAATTATGAAAAGATAGAATTCCACCAAACCAGTTTTACAAAAACAAAAAAAAAACAAAAAAAACAAAAAAGTTGAAAGCATATTTGAAAGCAAATAACCGTCTCTAATTCCGTGTATCATGATATAAATAATTGAAAAAATTTACATTTCATACAGGGAATCTCCTCGAATTTAACACATGTATATGAGTCTAATTTAATGTCTTCCACTCTCAAATTATAGAGAAATACAATAGGCTATCAAACGAGTAGTAGTCATGACAAGGAAAAAAAACAAGTATTAACACCACAACAAAATCCAACTTAACCGGCGAAAATACGTCGTCGAGCAACAACGGGATCCGTCGAGCAAATACGGCAACGGCGAATCTCCGTCGAGCAACATCCGTCGGGCTAGTTCTGTCGGGCTATCATATTAAGCGACGACAACAGTGTATTCGTCGAGCAACTCTATGCTGGCCGGCGGACAAGTTCGTCGCTGATTTCGTCGTCGAGCAACCTCAAAGTCAACAACATATTACCGACGTACAATATGCGTCGGGTATTTTCATATTCGTCGGGTAACTATTTTAATCGTCGTCGGGTAACCCGATAGATAACCGTCGGGTAAATAGTTACATATTGGGGTAATTATTTTCATATCCGTCAGGTAACTATTTACATATCCGTCGGGTAACTTTACAGATATCCGTCGGGTAATGTTATGCAACCGTCGGGTAATATTTTACACATCCGTCGAGTAATAGTTTACACATCCGTCGGGTAACGTTTTACACATCCGTCGGGTAACGTGTTATTTATCCGTCGCGTAACATGTCCCACATTCGTCGGGTAGTGGTTTTAAAAATTTCGTTCATATGCCCGACGACTTGACCATTCGTCGGGCACACTCCAAATATAAAATATATTTATAATAAAATATTTAATTAAATAATAAAAAATAAAAATTTTAATTAAAAAATTCAATTAAAAGAATCAAAATAAAATAAAATTGATATTTATAAAAATTAATGGAATATTTTTACATTATTAAAACTAAAAAAATATTTTATATATAGTACACTATAACAACTAAGCGAAGGGTCAAAATAGGCGGGATCCTGAGGGGGTTGTTGGGTGGGCGGTGAGAAAATGTCATCTAATCCACGGTCTCCCAAACGATGCAGGACCTTGTCAAGGACGGTCTTGATTTGTCGGTTTTGGGCTTGGAGCTCCTCGTATTAGGCTTTCATAATAACATTTTCGGCCTGGAGGAACTCGACGTTTCTCCTAAGGTCCAACGTCTCCTGGGGATTGCCTATCTGAGATGAACTCGACGAATGAGTCGAGATATCCCGCACAATCCCGTCAACACACCCACCCCCCCCCCCCCCCCCCCCCCCCCCCCCCCCCCCCGAATGACCCTCCCTGGGCGCCTCCCAAGTCGTCGCTCCAGAATAGCGATCGACATGTCGGGATTAGAGAGCTGCTGCTCCAACGGCACATCCAGATGCTGTTGGGTGAGCTCAACTTGTGTCTGCTGGACGTCTTGCACCATCGCATCCTACAAATTCGAATAAATATTAATTAGAAATATAATTATCAAATTAAGAAAAAATGTTTAATCTTCAAAAAATATCCTTACATGAATTCGACCAGCCTCTTCATTTCCCCCCCCCCCCCCCCCCCCCCCCCCGTCCAGCATACACCTGCCCCCAGGTGTAAGGACCCTTCCCGAATTTTCCCTCGAAACCCGGAAAGAACCCTTATCCCGTCTGACAGCTCTTTACTTCAAAATTTAAACACCAGAAATACCCTTTGATCTTGAATAATTTTTTTTTTATTAAACCTTACAGGGTTCCCGACATAACCTCTATACTTACTGATCACTCCTACCTGTCAGACGCATGATAGTATACAGGTCAAAGCCAAGACCTCGGAATAGTGGTGGTTCAAATAGGAATACCCTCTGACACCAAATGTCAGTAGATCAGACACTGCTGACATCTCTACTGGAATACCACAAGACAACAGACTAGTCAAATACTTGTGAACCAACCATAATTCGTCGCTCTGGGTCACCGCCCACACCAACCCACAGACCTGGCTGACGAAGTATTTTCATAGGTTGATTAAGCCCATGACAATTGTCGTCTGGTTCATATTAGAGCCGGATATATCCTCGGCTATCATATAGTATCATCAGCGGGTATAACCTTCGGCTATCATAACATATCAGTCGGCATATCTCTCGACTATCATATCCCTAGCCACCAGGGTATCCCTTGGGTGTGCTAGTCATGTATCATATCATATCAGTCGGCATATATCTCGACTATCATATCATATCAGTCGGCATCTCTCGACTATCATAACACATCAGTCGACATCTCTCGACTATCATATCCCTAGCCACCAGGGTATCCCTTGGGGTGTGCTAGTCATGTATCATATCATATCAGTCGGCATATATCTCGACTATCATATCATATCAGTCGGCATCTCTCGACTATCATATCCCTAGCCACCAGGGTATCCCTTGGGGTGTGCTAGTCATGTATCATATCATATCAGTCGGCATATATCTCGACTATCATATCATATCAGTCGGCATCTCTCGACTATCATAACATATCAGTCGGCATCTCTCGATTATCATATCCCTAGCCACCAGGGTATCCCTTGGGGTGTGCTAGTCATGTATCATATCATATCAGTCGGCATATATCTCGACTATCATATCATATCAGTCGGCATCTCTCGACTATCATAACATATCAGTCGGCATATCTCTCGACTATCATATCCCTAGCCACCAGGGTATCCCTTGGGGTGTGCTAGTCATGTATCATATCATATCAGTCGGTAAGTATCCTCGACCATCATATCATATCATATCATATCATTATATTGGAGGTTCACTGGGTTCACCGCTAATAACGGATCCTCGTCCCGAGTCCTGGCCTCCCTCAAATCAATGTTTATCTTGGAGGTTCATCGGGTTCACCGCTAATAATGGATCCTCATCCCGAGTCCTGGCCTCCCTCAAATCAATGTTTATCTTGGAGGTTCATCGGGTTCACCGCTAATAACGGATCCTCATCCCGAGTCCTAGCCTCTCTCAAATATGACCAAATCCGATAAACTCATACAACAGGGTCAAAACCCAAATCATTGACTCAATAATTTCGACGTCAAAACGTTATCAAAATCGAGTCCAAAACCATGATATTTCTCAAATCACACTTTAATCGAAATAGTGGAAACATATATCCAGTAATCATTTCTAAATGTCCAGGAAATCATTGCAACAATACATAACAATATGTAAACAAGATACATTGATGCATGCATTACAGTTTATAAACAACAGTCCACTCACATACATCAACCAACCCTTAATTCATGGACGCTCTAGCCCAAGCAACACATGCACAATAACGACCCAACTACCTTGACTTCCCGAGCTCAAAACCCGCTAATACGGTCAATCATTACCGCTGGGATTGCCCAAAACAACCTCTAAACGACGTCCGATCAACCTCAAACCTGTACCAACAGATTCGGAACGTCGAAACTAGTTACCACGCGCCGCCGTGACCTCAGTCTCGGCTCCACGCGCCGCCAGAAGGTCGGCACACGCGCCCACGCGCTCTCATGCGCCGGTCACGTGCCTGATACAGTGTTCACGCACCTGGACCGGTCCAACCCGGTCTGGCTCAACCTGACACGGTCCAACTCGACCCGATCGGTTCACTCAACCCGACCGGTTCACTCGACCCGACCAGTTCACTCGACCCGACCAGTTCACTCGACCCGATCGGTTCACTCAACCCGACCAGTTCACTCGACCCAACCGGTCACCGGTGACTCACCGGAGAAGACGACCGGATTGCCGTCACCGTCGCCGGAGGCTGGTAGGAGAAGATGACCGGACCGCCACCTCCGCCGCTGTCTGGTTCGCCGGAATCCCCCATTTCCGGCCGAAACTTCAAGGTTTTCTAACTTCTTTATTTCTTAACCGTTTTTCACGATCTACACATGGAAATTCATCTACTTTTCACCAGGAATCCAAATATGAGGTCAAAGTTCCGAGATCGTACCTGGTTTGGCCGGAAAACTGCCGAAGAAGGTTCGGTTCACCTCCCTCCTCAATCCGTCGCCTACGGCGGTGCTCCTGCTCCAATAGCTACCCCAAAATGCTCGTGAAATCCCGGGGAAGATCCTCCCGACCTTGGTTTCGTTCAAATCGGATCGAAATCCATCTGATGAAAATCAAGTCTTTGTGTTCACACGGGGGGGGGGGGGGGGGGGGGGGGGGGGGGGGGGGGGTTTCGGGTAGGAGAGAGAGACTGATTGGCCAATCTCCCGAGGAGAGAGAAAAATATCTACTATATAGTTCCAACTTCTCCAAAATTACCAAACTGCCCCCGAAGCTTCTAGACCCGTAACGAACTCATCGGGTCTCCATTTTCCGCGTGCTGCCTGTCTACGAACTCGTGAGTTCGAGACCTACGCAACGACCCAATAAAAATTCCCAAAAGTACTGCCAGTCAAAAAGTGACTCCCGAACCCGTCCAAAACTGAGGGTAAAATTGTCCAATTCTCAAAATAATTTCATTTCTGGTCCGGGTCGTTACACCAGGCATCCACCTCTGGGAACATCGACCCGGCGATGCGCCGATCCTCCTGCCGGGCCGATAAGGATCGCGACCCCCCGTGGTGGTTGAATTTTTTCGCTCCCCGGTTCGATGTGTTGGCAATCGATTTCCGCTATTCATTCGTAAACCAATAAATAGATTTTTAAATGGAAAATAACATAAAAATTAAATAATTTAATTAATTAGATATATAATACGTACCAGATAGGTGGGGGACACGAAATGGTCGCACAACCACCACCACCCTGGGAGTTTCGGCCCATTCAACTCCTCCGGCGGATTTGCCCGAGCTTCCTCCGGGGAAAGCCAAGTCAAGAAGTACTTATGGAGCTCGTACTTCCAGTTGGCGTACCGTAACTGCTAGTGGTGGCTCAAGTATTTACTGAGCTCGACGTTCTCCAAGTCGAACTCAAAATTGATCTGGAATCAATTATTAAAGTTTGTAAAATAATTATAAAATATGAAATAAAAGTTAAAAATGGGAAAAAAACATACCGATAACTCTCCCCATGAACGCGTGATCTCCTCCAGGGTTTGGGTTTTGAAAGTCGCCCCCATCATCAGGGACTTGGTGCGAAGAATCGCACCAATGTCATGCACCATGAGGATGTGAATTTTGACCGTCGTGGACCGGAAGCGCTGCACGTACACCACCAGTATCTTTGCATTTGTCGTCCTGCAAATCCGCTGGGATGTCAAACCGCGGTTTATCTCGCGCACGTTCACCGATCTACCTGCAAATTCGATGAACATTGGTAAATAAAATGAGTAACAAATAAAAACGGTTGGTTAAATAAAGAAAATAATGAACTTACGCTTAGGAAGAGCTCCGCTACTAGGCCCCGCTTCGTCTGCTCTGACGTCGTGTTGTGGGGGCTGGGGGTCGGTACCGGGTTCCCCCCGTTTCTTGCTATGTTGTCGACGTGCCGATCGGGCACCAGGTCACTGATGGACCGACGTCGATGACTGAACAGACGCTGCTGTTGAGGAAACCGAGTCAGGGGCTGCCTCTTCCGGCTTATGATCATCAACGGGATCAGGGCAAGGGCGAGTCCTAGACGTGATTAAGTTGCAATGCGACATCTACAATAACAAATATACAATAATTAATATAAAATTAAACAACAAAATTTTAATAAAAAAAAATAAACCAAACATTTTTAATATCAAATATTAAATTCAAAAAATAAAAACAAAATCACATTTAAAATTAACCAACATTTTATAATTCCAATAAACGCAAATAAATAAAGCAATAATTTGATTTTAGTAATAATTAGTAAATTGGTATCTAAAAATAAAACCACCAAATTCTAATTTTTTTAAATAAATCCAACAAAAACGAAAATTAAACTTAAAAAACTAATTAATCCAAACGTACTAAACTCAAAATTCACAACATTATACCTAAATTTCTAAATCCAAATTTCGGGACCAAAATCAAACTTACAATAACAATATCCAATTTCTTAATTTCTTTTTTCTAATCAAAATTAACAATAAACCAAATATATATATATATATATATATATATATATCCAAATTTATTTCATAAATAAATTCAAATATATATATATATATATATATTTTTCAGAAATATATTTCATAAATATATTCATAAATATATTCAAATATATTCCAAATATATTTCATCAATAAACCAAATATATATATATATATATATATATATCCAAATATATTCCAAATATATTTATGAATATATTTCATAAATATATTCCAAATATATTTATGAATATATTTCATAAATATATTCCAAATATATTTATGAATATATTTCATAAATATATTCGAAATATATTTATGAATATATTTCATAAATATATTTCAATTATATATCCAAATATATATACAATTATATATCCAAATATATATACAATTATATATCCAAATATATATACAATAACAATATCCAATTTCTTAATTTCTTTTTTCAAATCAAAATTAACAATAAACAAATATATATACATTAACATTAACAATAACAATAACAATAACAATAAACCAATAACAAATATATCCAAATATATATATACATTAACATTAACAATAACAATTAACAATTAACAATAACAATATCCAATTTCATAAATTCTTTTTTCAAATAAAATTTAACAATAAACCAATAAATATATACATTAACAATAGAGAGAGAGAGAGGCACAATGAGTTTGACCTTCAAGGAACTCGGTGAGCGAACGATCCGGCGAGGGGAGCGGCGGCGACGGCAAAGCTCGCTGAGAGAGAGGCGGCGGATGGAGGGGGAGCGAGAAACAGTGGTGAGGTTCTTAAATTTGAACGAAACAGAGCAAATTCGGAAGAGAGAGAGAGCAACGGAGAGACGAAAATCAGAAGAGAAATAGAGAGCAGAAAATGAAGAAGGAAGAAGAAGAAGAGTTTGTATGATATATCTCTTTAATTAACATTGCCCGACGAACGTATACGTCGGGCGAAAGTTTAATGATTCGTCGGTTATTAACAAATGGTGGAAATTCGTCCGGTATCTCGTTATGTATCCGTCGGGTGACATGTCCACATCATCATCGGGTAACATGTTCGATATCTGTCAGGTAACATGTTTGGTATCCATCGGGTTAATTTAAACATACCGTCGGGCAATATTAGGCGATAACTTTTAGATTACGCGAATATTTAGGTGCAGGGTCCGTCGGGCATAATTCAACCTCGTCGTCGGGTAAGAGCACCTGTCGTCAATCCGTCGGGTAACAGTTCCAATATTCGTCGGGTTACACTTCGCGGGCATTTTGAGATTTCGCGAAAAACTACGTAGGAGTTTTGAGATTTCGCGAATTTTTTCACAATTGCGCGTTTTATTAAAGTTACCCGACGACATACATGATGTAGCCCGACGGTTGTTTGCCCGGCGAATTAATTATGCGTCGGGCATGACTTTTCTAAGCCGTTTTAAGGATTAATCTGAAAACCAGGTCCGACGAAAGAATAATCAACATCGGGACCGTTCAAATTTTGGTTTTTCATGCCTAAAGCCCCATCTATCGTTATCGTGATGTTTTGAGGATTTCAAGTCGTACCAACGCGAAGAAACGTTGTGAAACCGTTGAATCGTCGCGCACCGTTACCTAATCCCGGGTTTTCCAAATTGGGTTATTTTTCGCGTAGGTGATCTATGGATACCTACCATAATTGTGGACGGTTAGATCAGTCAATTTCAATTTTGAAGTTTTTGAAAATCGAAAAACAAGCATATTGACCAAGGAGTTTAAACTCTTGATGGAAACTTCAAAACATTTTGCGAATTTTTGGTTCTATTGATATGCAAACGATTGAATTTGACCGATCTAACCGTTCACTTTTTGGTTTTACGTGCCTAGATCTCGCCCGTCGAAAATCTTGATGTTGTGAGGATTTCAAGCCGTCCGATCGTGAAGAAACGTTGTGTAACCGTTGAATCGTCGCGCAACGTTACCTATTCCCGGAATTTTAAAATTGGGTTATTTTTCGCGTAGGTGATCTATGGATACCTACCATAATTGTGGACGTTTAGATTGGTCAATTTCAATTTTTAAGTTTTTGAAAATCGGAAAACAAGCATATTGACCAAGGAGTTTAAACTCCTGATAGAAACTTCAATACATTTTGCGAATTTTTGGTTCTATTGATATTCAAACGATTGAATTTGACCGATCTAACCGTTCACTTTGTGGTTTTACGTGCCTAGATCATGACCGTCGAAAATCTTGATGTTGTGAGGATTTCAAGCCGTCCGATCGTGAAGAAACGTTGTGTAACCGTTGAATTGTCGCGCAACGTTACCTATTCCCGGGATTTGCAAATTGGGTTATTTTTCGCGTAGGTGATCTATGGATACCTACCATAATTGTGGACGGTTAGAACGGTCAATTTCAATTTTTATGTTTTTGAAAATCGGAAAACAAACATATTGACCAAGCAGTTTAAACTCTTGATGGAAACTTCAATACATTTTGCGAATTTTTGGTTCTATTGATATTCAAACGATTTAATTTGAACGATCTAACCGTTCACTTTGTGGTTTTACGTGCCTAGATCTCGCCCGTCGAAAATCTTGATGTTTTGAGGATTTCAAGTCGTCTGATCGTGAAGAAACGTTGTGTAACCGTTGAATCATCGCGCACCGTTACCTCATTCCGGAATATCCAATTTGGGAAATTTTTCGCGTAGGCAATCTATGGGTACCTACCATAAATGTGGACGGTTAGATCAGTCAGTTTCAATTTTTAAGTTTTTAAAAAAGTTGTGTAAAACAAAAAATGTAAAGTTTTTAATCTGCTAAATAAATCTTACCCGACGAATATTCATAAATATCCGTCGGGGAATTATAAGCGGTGGCGATCATCGGGTAACATTACGTGTTCGTCAGGTAAAACGAATTGTTTATATTTGTCGGGTAACCTGTACCATATTCGTCGGGTAACATGTGTAATAAAAAATTGTAAATTTAATCTTCTAAATCATACCCGACGAATATACACATATATATATATATATATATATATATATATATATATCCGTCAGGTAATTACAGGTCGAGGCGGTCATTGGGTAATTACAGGTGGAGGCGGTCGTCGGGTAAACCGTTAATTGTCCGTCAGGTAACCCTAATTGTTTATATCCGTCGGGTAACCCGTACTATATTCGTCGGGTAAAGTGTTACATATTGTCGTCGGGTAGTATTATCATATCCATCGGGTAACAAAAATTCTTACGATCCGTCGGGTAACATGTGTAATAACCGTCGGGCAAAATCTGATTTGGTCAATATGAATGTTTGGTTCAATTTTTTTCACATTGCATTAAAAAGTAAAAATTGACCTTCATGATTTATCAAATTGACCTTCATGACTTATCATCAAAATATTTGACTAAATCTTTGACCTTCATTTATTTTGAAGTTGCGTATTTTGTGGAGGGCATGTATGGTTTCCTCACTTTAAGAAAGTAAAAAACTATTTTTTTGGAATGAAATCATACAACATACATATAAATAAAATTTATTGATTTGAAGATGGATATTTCATATATGAACGAAATTTCTAAATTACAACTTTCATTCTGATTCGCTTTCCCCATCCCAATTATGCTCGTCCTCTGATATGTGTACAATACTTGATTCCTCCGAATCACTTTCAATTTGTTCTAATTCCCCCAGATCAATAAAAATGTCATCAATCGCAATTGGTGGGATGATGTCATTAGTCCGAACTCCATCCACGTTTTGGGTGGATGCCAATGAATCCACCTGGTAAATGATTTGGTCATCGTCTATTTCCCCATCTTCTTCTTGGTATCGGTCATCCAAGTCCCACATATTTCTATGATTCACCATCTCAGCTACTCTCCATCCACCACCAGCTTTTGGATCATCCACATAGAATACTTGTTTTGCCATACTAGCAAGGATGTAGGGATCACTCTCAAACCACCGGGTGTTTGTGTTTATAGAGGTACATAACTGATCTTTGATGACACTACCTGGGATACTTGGGTTCGTATCAAACCAATGACACTTGAACAAGATGACTTCCTTGCGATCGGCGTATAACACCTTAACCACAGTTAACAACTTGCCGTAGAAACCCGTATCAGCATTTTCCCCATCCCTTGGCACGAAGACCCCGCTATTTTGCGTAGACAACTTGTCATCTCGTTCTGTGCACACAAACTTAACTTCGTTAACGTGACAACCAGCATACGTTTCTCTTCGGAATGGGCCAATGGCCAGCTGCATTAATTCTTTATTGAAATTTAGCGAGTTGACATCTTTCAGCTGTGCCATCTGGTAAGATACACACAAGAAACGAAATAGGTAAGCTTAAAACCAATTTAAGAAATTTGGAAATAAAATATTTGACTTACATGCTGGGAAAATCAACGTGGAAACAGTTGTTTGTCCATTTCTTCCCAATTAGAAGGAAATTGGGCCTTCATCAACGCTTCGTGATGTTCGTGGAAGGGCCAGACTTCATCACAGTTGTTGAGAATGAACCAATGAGCCATCTCCATGTCGGTATTGATGAACGGCTCCGAGATTGGACCAGTGCCGAATGGTCGTGCGGGTTGGGCAAATACAGATAGGGTCTCGGGACGTTGACCACCATCGTCGTTGCGAGATGCCCTATTGAAGGCAGTTTCAATATTTTTTGAAGGTACATTGAACAAAATGTGAGTGCCTCATTTGCAATGTACGCCTCGGCTATAGAGCCTTCGGGACGTGTCTTGTTCCGAACGTACCGCTTATACCTACCTAACATTCTGCAAGGAAATTTACATTAAGATTCACATATATAAATGATTGTAAGGAAATATTATCAAATAGCAGGGATAAGTTATACCTCTCGATTGGATACATCCAACGATAATGCACCGGGCCAGCTAGCTTTGCCTCATCCAGCAGATGTATTAGTAGGTGCACCATTACATCAAAGCATGCATGTGGATATATTTTCTCAAGCTGGCACATGATGTACACAATATCCTTGTTAATTGCTTGAAGGTCCGCCTTAACCAACGACCTGGCACATAGTATCTGGAAGAATTGAGACAAATAAACTATCGTCTCAACAACACCAGCCTCCAAGAAGGGTCGAATACCAATCGGAATGAGTCGTTGTAGCAAAACATGATAGTTATGGCTCTTCATACTAGAAATGGTCCCACCGTCCATGCTAACACTCCGGGATATGTTTCTGGCGTACCCGTCGGGAAATTTCACACCTTGCAACCACTTCAGGAATTTTTTCTTATTGTCCGACGTAAATGTATAACTTGGATGAGCCATGATGTATTTGTCATTGACGACTTTTGGCCACAAATTAGGCCGAATCCCCATTTCTTTCATGCCCAGATGAGACTTTTTTGTGTCCTTTGACTTGCCTTCAATGGGTAAAGTCGTTCCCACAACACTCTCAGCAACATTCTTCTCGATGTGCATAGGATCGGCGATGTGTCTGATTTTCAATTTCGACCAATATTGCAACCGGAAGAATACGCTTTTTTTCGTCCAATTTTCCTGTTCGACTGGTTTCGATCCTCTTGTCACGAACTCATGTATACTGTTGAGTTTGGATAATATCTCATCACCGCACCTCTCCCTTGGTCGACCTTTTAACTCTGATTTACCATCAAATGAGTCAGATTGCATTCGCCATCGGTGATCTCAGAGCAGAAACCTTCTCGCACCCAAGTAGCATACCTTAGATGCGTGCCAAAAGGACGTTGTATCTGGTCCACATGTCGGGCAAGCAAGATAGCTCTTGGTGCTCCATCCCGATAACATACCATAAGCAGGAAAATCATTAATTGTCCACATTATGGCCGCTCGTAGGGTGAACATTTCTCTACTGCACTTGTCGTATGTTCGGACACCATTTTCCCACAAATCCACGAGCTCATCAATCAACGGCCGCAAATACACATCGATGGAATTACTCGGCGATTTGGGCCCCGGTATCAAAGTATTGAGGATTGTAAATTCTTTCTTCATGCATCTCCAAAGAGGCAAGTTATACTGAACCATAACAACCGGCCAAGTGCTATAGGGCTTTGCAAAACTCCCAAACGGATTAAACCCATCAGTAGCGAGCCCTAATCTGATTTTTTGGCTCCGCAGTAAACTCGGGATACATTTTATCAAATTCCTTCCAAGCCTCTCCATCCGCCGGATGCCTCAGTACATCATCATCAATGCGTTCATCCTTATGCCACCTCATATCACTGGTTGTGTGGAACGACATGTAGAATCTTTGTAACCTTGGCTTCAGTGGAAAATAATGCAACACCTTGTTAGGAATATTGTTCTTTTGAAACCTAGGCTCATTGCACACGGGACATTTGTCAAGCTGCTTGAATTCACCGTAAAACAAAGCACAGTTGTTCTTGCATGCATGGATCTTAATATACCCTAAACCAAGCCCCTTCAACAACTTCTTCGAGCTATAATGATCTTTTGGCAGACAATTGTCTTCAGGGAGCATTCAGATGATATTGTCCAACATGTGATCAAAATGCTTGTTCGTTTGATTATACTCAACTTTCATGTGCATCAACTCCACAACTGCCCCTAGAACCGAAAATGATTTACAACCGGGGTACAATTCGCGCTGAGCTTCTTTCAACAATCTCTCATAATGGAGCTTAGAGTCTTCGGGTTGCAACCTTGGCGCATCATCTTCCATATCATCTGATGCCGGAGGAAAAGCGTCGGTTAATAACTCAACGACTTGATCATTATTACATCGCCCATCCAAACCGCTTTCGTCCCGACGGGTCCAGGGAACCGAAGATGTCGATGCGGAAAATATTTCTTCACCGTGATAGATCCAATTAGTGTAGTTGTGTACAATCTCATTCCATTCCATATGAGTTTGGACCTTATTCAACGACATCCAAATGCAATTATTACATTTACGGCACGGACACCTGATATGTCTTGTATCACTGCAATGACTACGTGCAAAGGCAATGAAGTTGTCGATCCCATCCAAATACTGATCAGAAGATCTATCAAACATTTGCATCCACCCTCTATCCATTATGCCTGCTTTCACAACATAGAGTCAACATAAGTAATTGAGTTAACATTGTCCGGTAAATAGAACAAGTTAAAATCAAAAGCAACTCTTCTCCTTATGCCTCCGGTGATTTGGCCCTATTTTCCTAAAATGTTTTCTAATTTCCTAACATATTTTCTATTTCCTTATTTTCCTAACATATTTTCTAATTTCAATAATTTCATTACATATTTTTATATTTTCCTATTTTCTACCAAAATTTTTTAATTTCCTAACATATTTTACAACAAAATTTCCTAATTTCCTAACATATTTTCTATTTTCCTAATTTCATAACATATTTTCTATTTTCCTAATTTCATAACATATTTTCTATTTTCATATTTTCCTAACAAATTTTCTAATTTCT
Organism: Oemleria cerasiformis; assembly: GCA_037349345.1. NCBI lineage: Eukaryota > Viridiplantae > Streptophyta > Magnoliopsida > Rosales > Rosaceae > Oemleria > Oemleria cerasiformis. Next base: position 10,332,779 of record JAZGTL010000003.1, on the reverse strand, counting down.
AATTTCCACAAATTCTAAACAATTTCTACACATTTTCCACAATAAATACAAAATTTCCTAACATAATTATATCCAACATTCTTAACAAAATTAAATTGAGAGGTAAACACACATACCTTTTTATAAGTATTCCTTCAAATCAACTACAAAATTCCTACAACACAAAACATAATTAATTCCTAATCAAAAATCAAAATTTCAAAATTACAAAAAAATAAAATTTTCATACCTTAATATTTTATATTTGATGATTGATAGAGAAGAAGGATTTGATTGGTAGTGAAAATGGTGATGAGATGATAATAATAGGTAGAGAAAGAGAGTGAGTGAGTGAGAGGGAGAGAGAGAGAGAGCAGAGAGAACTGATGAGAAGCAGAGAGGAGGAAGAAGAAGAAGAAGAAAAGAGAGTCTCGGTTATTTAGTGTGTTTAGACTTTTGCCCGACGAACCTAATTCGCAGAGCAATATTTAATGATTCGTCGGGCAACATAGAGTCAACATCTAGTGTTACCCGACGGCGATTGGTCGTCGTTGTTGATAATGTTACCCGACGGGTGATGCAAATCGTCGGGTAAAAACTTCCAATTTTGCGCGCCAACGGCTTGTTCTTCCCGCCAACAGGTTACCCGGCGAGTATGCATATCTGTGGGGCAACATCATATTACCCCGCGAGATAGTATGCGTCGGGCAAAAACTAGTCGGGCAACCACGATTTTCTTGTAGTGTAATGAGATTTTCTCAAAAGAGATCTTTACGGTAACTTGATATCAGTTTACATTTTGGCATAAGAATTAATGTTAAACTTAATTATTAAATTTCTATAAAATTCATGAAGTAATAATGACAGCAAATTCATGTAAAAAAAAATGTAGCGGGGCATTATCGCACCTAAAAAAGTCGGAATAAGACAGACGCTCATCCGTATGTAAAGACAGTGATGATTAATGCGGCACCATATATATGGCCCTGGCTTGTTCTTGTGGACCTGTTTTTTTTCATATAAGGAAGCAAACTGAGTTTGACAAAGCTCTTGTGATATTTGATACCACAAGTCTGAATAAGTTTCCAATGATGCATGGCACAAAGAAGAGAACCAAGACAAAATACCATAAATTTAATAAGCCAATGATAAATTGAACATTCACACCCAATGGCTTGGATAGATCATGGATGGATCAATCGTCCCCTCTCATTCTTTTGTTATGTGTTACGATAGAGAGAAACAAATTAACATGCACAGCTAACAGCTTGCAAAGTTGCACATGCCTAGCTACCTCCAGTAGTACTTCCTATATATATATATATAAATATATATACAAGTGGTGCCAGAAAATAGTTTGTGTTTGTATGTGATCACTTTAGTGTTGATGATTAATTATACTAGTAGATTGTCGCAATGCTTTCTTGCTTGCTTTTTGGAAAATATGAGAGAAGACCTTATATTGTTATGCTTGTTGAGACTGCATGGAGGAAGAAATGAAGTATGTTCGAAGGAAAAAGTGAAGAAATTTTATTCAAGCTAGTTGAATGTACGTAGAAGAAAGATCAAGTATGAAGGAAACTTATCTCATTTAATTTCCACAAAATAATAAGATTTAAGGTGAGATGTTGTTTTTTTCATGTCTAATCCCCTTAAATTAAAAACTACCATTTACCTCTTCTTTTAAATACTTTGAACTTTATGAATTATCCAATCATCCACTTCAATTCTAGTCACCGAACAAGCTCTTAAAGCTTAGTTAATGAATAAAATATATATATCTTAGCGTAACAAATAGTATTGCCTAAAGCGAATATACATGAGTCATGATCCTAGCTCGATCTTAACCTAACTTCAAATTCCCAATACCGTAATTTAAAGTAAATTGAAGTATTAGTTAAACCATATATGGTGCTCTTCTAATAACTTCCATGGCAAGTAATGAATGGTATATCGAGCTTTCAATTTCTTGCATTTACTTCCTGGGAAATAAACAAAAAACTTCACCATATATAGGCTCGTATGTATACAGCTAAAACTTAATTAGCTGAAAAGCGTAATGCAGATGGAGGGCGTTTCTTTCTCTTGAAGTAAGCTAGGTACTTAGCTGTCACAATGCCACATAATTAATAAAGTAAAAAGATATATAGAGACAGACCACAATAATTCAATTATATATGCTGCGATGGGTACCATTGTGTTTGTGTCTCTGTCTTCACTCGGAAAAAGCTCCATTTATTGTATATTTCATGGTAAAGATTCATGGCCCATCTACAAATTCTAGGCAACCCCTTTAGATATACACACAGTAAACTTAATAATCTGGACCCTCTTTAAGAAAACAAAATTCAAACAAAACTAAAATGAAAGGAAATAATATTATAGTTTGAGAAAATAGGGCAAAAGGAACGTACTTTTTACTTTATTTTGAAATAAATAAATAGAGACATTGGATTAAGCAGGAAATATATGTTTACAACAGAGATATCTTAAAGAGAAAATAAGAACTCACCAAAATACACCCAGAGATAGACAATACACAAAGAGAGCATATCTTGGGGAGAAAGCAATAACTCGCCATAGGTAATACCCATAAATACAACTAGTTCATATTAAACTAGAGACAAATTGAGGAAAACCAATTATTTTAGTAGTGTTATTGTGATTTTTGGGAGTATAAGCCACTAATCAATCAGAGTCTATAGGCCCAATTATTTAGTAGTGTTGATGCAATAAATGGACCAACGTGTCCGTGAAGACCGCACACACACAAGGAACACAAGCATGTACGTAGTTCCAAATCGGGCTACGTCTACGGTGTTGTACTCTTCTCATTAGTAATGTAGTGTTTGTACATATTACATAGGTATTGAGCCTTGGGGGAAGACAAAGAATGTAGAGAGAGGTGAGCGCTCTAGTTTAGAGAGAGAGAGACATACATGATTTAATGAGGGAGGAAGGCTCCCTTTATATAGTAAAGTACCTAGGTTTAGGTCATGGGCCACAAAGGTGGACTTTATGATGGGCCTTGAGGACGGGCTTGGTCCTAGTCCCAGTGATCTTCTGGGTCTTCCGTTAAGTTTGTTGCTTGGTCAGTAACGGTATGAACATAAGTCCCCCAAGTTCTTGATTGATGTAGACTACCTCGGTTGAGGACTTGTATAAAGAATGCACTGATCGAGCAACTCCTTCATTTCCGTCAGAGTGCACTATCCTCATAGTCCCCTAAGTCCTCGGTTGAGGTGGGGTGTCGAAGGAAACTCACATGTCGTTGTTGCAAGTGTCTGGTATGTCACTGGGGTGAGAGCCATGTAGGCAAGAGTGGAGAAGACTAAATGTTCTGCTTTGTGGTGGCCGAGGCCTTCTTGTGTTGATGTCGAGAAGGTTGCATTTTCCGACTGTAGCATCCTTTCCTGGGGAAGTAATTTTGAGTGTTGCGTCCGATCGGTAGCTAGTGGTAGTGTTTTCCGATCTTAGCATACTTCCTTGAGGAAGTAATCTCGAGTAATGCGTCTGATCAGGCCGATCGTAGCATGCTTCCCTGAGGAGGTAATCCTGAGTAATGCATCTGATCGGTAGCTACTGGGAGCGTTTGCCGATCGTAGCATGCTTCCCTGAGGAAGTGATCCTGAGTAATGCATCTGATCGATAGCTACTGGGAGCATTTGCCGATCGTAGCATGCTTCCCTGAGGAAGTAATCTCAAGTAATGCGTCTGATCGGTAGCTACTGGAAGCGTTTGCCGATCGTAGCATACTTCCCTGAGGAAGTAATCCCGAGTATTGCATCCGATCGGTAGCTACTGGGAGCATTTGCCGATCGTAGCTTGATTCCCTGAGGAAATAATCTCGAGTAATGCATCAGATTGGTAGCTACTAGGAGCGTTTGCCGATCGTAGCATGCTTCCCTGAGGAAGTGAATAGGTGTCGGAGCACATGAATTAGTGCTTGGGCACATGAATGAGTGCCTGGGCACATGAATGAGTGCCGGAGCATGCTCATATGCCAGTGAAGTGATGCGTGCATGATGATGCACTTGTGCCGAAAGGCAGTGTTGGATGTACGATGCTCTTGTGCCATGGGCAAAGATGTGAGCATGATGTTCCATGATATGATTCATGTATCATAAAGTGTTACCGATTTATGTTGAGGCTCGTCATGAAGTGTGACGTGTGACTCCGCATGAACTGAGTGGTTGTCGTGGGACATGTGATAGCAAGCTCCTGCTGGTGACAAAGGTTACTGAGGAGAATGAATGGTGGAGAGCAACGACATGCCGATTTGTAGGCCCCTGGGGGTGCTAAGTTGGTTGTCACTCATTGCCTTGGTAGAGTGGAGGTGGTGTCGACCCATTGGGGTGTGACGGATCGGTAGAGTTTTGAAAATGAGGAATTGGAGTCCCCCATTGCTGAATCTTGATATTCTACTTATCGAGAAGTCCCATGGTTTGGGTGTGATGAGGTTGGTATGATCATTATGATAGGCTCTTCGTAGAAAGAGGGCTTGTTGCCCATCATGTTCTCAGTGTTGCGGTCTGCAGCGGAACTCAAACGTGAGAGAGAGAAGCAGGTAAGACTGTGTTTTTAGTTTTCATAGAGAGGGTAACCTCCTTGTGGATTTTTCTTTTTTTTTTTCTTTTCTTTGTTGCCGTGAGACAAAAAGTGAGAGTAGTGAGGAGATTCTGATTTTGGTCTGTCCTCTGATAAGGTCTTGGTCTGGCTTTCCTCTGAAATTTTCTGCAGATGCTTCCATGGTGAAGATGTCGGATGGTGCGACCAGTCTTCATTGGTAAAGGTATTCTTGTTCCCTACCGATCAGGGTTTGTGGGTTTGTCACTGATCTGCCTGTTGAAATTGAGTCATGCCGACCATCCAAAGGTGGAAAGCAACGTTGTGCCAAGTGGTAGGCCCATGGGGGTGCGAAGTTGGAGTCCCCGTTTGCTTAGGTTGAAGATTATGTTGAGTTGAGCAGCCGACTGCCATTTGTTTTTTGACAATCCTTATGTTTGTATGTTTTACCAATCAACATGGGTGCTTGCGAGAGCCGAAGTGGTGTTGGTGAGGAGCCCAGTTGGCCTTCACCGTCTTCCAGATGATGGTTGGGCCCTCGCGCGGGAGTCCCTTGCTGACTTAGGGTTGGTATTAATCTGCCTTGGAGAGAGTCTATGGTCATCAAGGGGCCAAACAGTAAACAATGGGCTCGGGCCCACATGTGGATCTCTTGCTATGAGAAGGGCCAAACTATTGGCTTGGACTGAAGCCCCCAAATTGTAGAGGGGAATGTGCAGAGCAGCGAGATTGCAGAGCAGCGAGATTGCAGAGCTCGATGTGCACACTTATGTTGAATAAGGTTCATAGTCTGTATTTATATTGTAATTTGACTAAGCCTCCAATTTAGGAATGAACGGTCTTGTCGATCACTTCCGATTTTGTAAGAATTTGGACCCTTCCAATTGTGCTGCTACGATTCGCCGGATGTCGGCATGGTGGTTCTATGGCACCATGATGATGGATAAGTTTTTCTTTGTAAACTTGAACATCAATGGAGCCTGTCTGATTTTCCGTCCATGTGCCTCGGATTGGAATGTCATGTGGATAGGTCGATCCTGCGCTCCTACTTGGTGAAGGTCCGGTGGCCTTGCCGGTCAGGAGTAGTACAATTGGAGGCTTGTTGCTGGTTTAAAGCCGAGATTACAGAGGTGCAGGTCTGCATCACATTTGATGTAAATGAACCTGTCAACGAGCTGTATATTCCTAATTAAACTCAGTCCACTAATTAGGCCCATAGTAACATTCCTAGTCTCTGTATATATATGTATATATATAGCTTCTCTATTTTAATACAATTAATAATATAAGAGAATTCTCACTAATTCTAAGATGGTATCAGAGCAGTCGATCTTGACTGTATCTTGCCCTAACCCTGGAAATCACTTCCGCAACCCCTAGCTGTCATACAACCCTAGAAATCAACCACCACTTCTCCGCACCACCACCAGTCGTCCACCCCCTTTCGCAACAAACTGACCGTCCACCACCAACCCTAGAACCAGTCTTGTCGTTCAATTACCTTAGACAACCTCATCGACCCTAAACAACCTCACTGACCCTAAACAAACTCACCGTCCCTAAACAACCTCACCGACCTGTCCCAGACCACAAACCCACCGTTCCATCCCAGACCACACACTCACCGACCGAACTGAGACTCAAACTCACCGACCTCACCGACCCCCACCGTTCTTCACCTTCGAGTTTGTTCGCGTTTGGGTTCGCCATCACCTACGACAAACTCGCTCCCTGCGACTCCTTGCGTTCCTCACTGCAACTCCTTGCGTTCCTCAGCTGCGACTCCTTGCGTTCGTCATCACCCATGACAAACTCGCTCATTGGCCCGAGTCAATCCAAGGAGTAAGTGATCTAGCACAAGCCCATAATATTGTACGACAAAGGACGCAAATTGCAGACCACGTATAAGACCATATGAATTAGTGTGACTCATATCTTTGTAAGAAAATACCACATTGTTTTTTGCAGTGAGCAGGTTCTCATCAAAACGTTGTGGTTTGTGTGTTTCTCATCAATTGTAAGCCAATATCATGGCCAACGTTAAGGGGGCGGCAAACAACAATCAATCCTTGGTGTCGGGAGGCTCTAACACTACTACACAAATTGTCACGTTGCAGAGTGACAACTCTAACTTCTCCGCATGCATCAAACTGGATGAGAATAATTATTCTCTATGGCATCAAATCATAGAGATGAAGATAGCTGGGCAAGAAAAACATGGCCACCTAACCAGTGATATTGCCCAGCCTGCAGCCACAGATCCCATATTTAATAAATGGCGTGCATTGGATTTCCAAGTCAAGAGTTGGTTGTTCGATGCCATGCAACCTAATCAGATTAAACGGTTTATTCGTTATGACACAACAAAGAAAGTCTGGGATGCAATCAAGCAAACCTATTCAGACGGTGCGGATGAAGCCAAGATTTATGACCTTCACAAAAGGCCTTTCATCATGAAGCAGACTGGGGCATCAGTTGCCAAATATTACAGTGAGCTCACTGAGATTTTTCAGGAGCTTGATCAATTAAGTCCAAGCACCATGGAGCATCCGAAATATATTGAAACTCGACACAGAGAGATTGATTGTCTCCGAGTTTATATATTTCTTGCAGGTTTGGACAATAATTTTGATCAAATTCGAGGAGAGATTTTAAGGATGGAGCCTAAGCCAGAACTCGAGGCAGCATATGCACATATTAAAAGAGAGAGTAACCGACAGGGAACCAAGTCTGTAGCTGGTGTAACCTCCGACGCCACAGCCTTGGCTGCTGCCAGGTCCAAACAATCTCGGCCGAACACCTATAGTGTCGACCCTACTCGTCACCGGCCTCCAATGAAATGTACCAAATGTGGTTTAGATAACCACACAGTTAAGGGCTGTTATAAGATCATTGGTTATCCGGAAGGATGGGGCCCCAGAGAGCACAAGAAGGATTTGAACAGAGCCTCATTTGCATCCACTCAGTCATCCTAGAGGACCGCATCCGAACCTCCATCAGGTACATCTGGCTCCACGGCCTTGGCCACCTCAGGTACCTCTTGCACATCTTCATTTACTTGTAATAGATCATGGATTATTGACACTGGTGCTACTAATCACATGACATCTAGTTTCACTGGGTTGCACTCTACCCTACCCTCAAGCCAAACACATATTACCAGTGCCAACGGAACCACCTCCCAAATCATGGGAGAAGGGTCCTTATCTCTTACACCCTCACTAAGTCTTGATCATGTCTTAGTTGTCCCTTCTCTCGACTATGACTTGTTATCTGTTCCCCATATCATTGATTCCCTTAATTATACCATGTGTTTTTGGCCATTGTATTGTCTCTTTCAGGATCTTCTCACCTAGGCCATGATTGGATGTGGTACTAGGAGGGGAAAATTGTATTATCTGGACTTGACATCCGACATCAGTAAGCGATTGAGTCACGCACATCATGTGAAAGGCGATGATTCCATCAGGATGAAGAAAATTTGGCCACGGCATAGACGATTAGGGCATGCTTCTTTTGGTTATCTGAAACTTATATTTCCATATTTGTTTTCTCAGTTTCATGAATCAGACTTTCATTGTGAAACTTGCATTTTGGCAAAAAGCCATCGTATTTCTTACCCATTAAGATTGAATAAGAGCTCTATGCCCTTCATGATTGTCCATTCTGATGTTTGGGGACCATCACGAGTTCCCACTATTAGTGGTTTTAAGTGGTTTGTGACGTTTATTGACGATTGCACTCGGATGACCTGGGCCTTTCCCCTAAAACAGAAAAGTGACGTCACCGCCAAATTCAAGCTGTTTTATCAGTACGTTGCTACTCAATTTGACAAGAAAATCATGACACTTCGGTTTGACAATGGAGGTGAGTACATCAACCATAACCTCCATAATGTTTTAAGTCCACTTGGTATTGTTCATCAAACCACCTGCGCCTATACACCACAACAGAATGGTGTCGCATAGCGTAAGAATCAGCATCTCTTGGAAGTTGTTCGTGCCTCTTTATTTGAGGCCGCATGCCACATCTTTTTTGGGGGGAGGCTCTTTGTTCTGTTGCTTACCTCATCAATCGAACACCTTCCAGCACTCTTTAGTATCAAACTCCGTTTCAGACATTGACTACTCTCCTCACCGTGCCATCCACACCAAATCTCGAACCACGTCTCTTTCGTTGGGTTGCGTATGTTCAGGTATATCCCCATCAGCGTAGCAAGCTTGATCCGTGTGCACGACATTGTGTCTTTGTGGGTTAGGCTGACACTCAGAAGGGCCATAAGTGTTTCCATCCTCCCACTCAAACCATGCACATTACCGCAGTTGTGACCTTCAACGAGAGTGAGTTCTATTACTCAGGGGGAGTCTCTGAGCATCCTCTGCAGGGGGGGCGAGCTCTATCTTTGCAGAAGATACTCAGATCATCCACATTCAACAACATTCTTTAGAGCAGTCAGTGTCTGAGCAACCAGCTAAAGTGGTGCAACGAGCTCAAAAGTCCCTAGATACTCCAGATACTGGTTCAAATAATTCCCCATCTACAACTCCTACTACAGTACCATCACCACTCCTCCAATCAGGTCTTGAAGATCCCCCACAGGTAACTGAACATTCAAACTCTATCTCAAGCACCTTACATGCGTCAGGTTATCAGTTACCCCCACGCACGACTAGAGGGATTCCTAGACAACAATATGACCCTGACCCTAAAGCAAAAGTTAAATACCCGATTACTAATCATGTGTCCCTACATAGGCTATCCCCGTCATGTGCATCATTTGTGCGTCAATTATCCACTGCATCTATTCCAAGTAATGTGCAGGAAGCTCTGAAAGATCCCAGGTGGACACAAGCAATTAATGTTGAAATGGAGGCTCTCCAAAAGAACTCCACTTGGGAGATGACTATCCTTCCGCAAGGGAAGAGAACAGTGGGTTGTAGATGGATATATACAGTAAAGTTCAAGGCAGATGACACCACTGAACGATACAAAACCAGACTGGTGGCGAAAGATTACACTCAGACTTATGGGATTGACTATGGGGAGACCTTTGCCCTTGTAGCCAAGATCAACACAATTCGGGTACTTCTTTCTCTGGCAGCAAACCTAGATTGGCCATTACACCAGTTTGATGTCAAAAATGTCTTTCTGCATGGCGACTTAGAAGAAGAAGTCTATATGGATTCACCTCCAGGATGCAAGATGGGGCCCAATAAGGGCATCATGGTGTGTAAACTGAGAAAGTCTCTTTATGGATTGAAGCAATCACCCAGAGCATGGTTTGGAAAGTTCAGTAAATCAATTAAGGATTTCAAATACAAGCAAAGTAACTCAGATCATACTTTTTTCTCGAAACATAAGAAAGGTAAAGTCACTGCCCTTATTGTATATGTTGATGACATGGTAGTTACCGGGAATAACCTAAAGGAAAAGGCAGCATTGCAACACCACTTGGCGAGTGAGTTTGAAATGAAAGATCTTGGTGCTCTGAAATATTTCTTAGGCATTGAAGTGGCTCGTTCAGACCAAGGAATATTTCTATCACAATGGAAATATATTCTTGAAATTTTAACTGACACTGGAATGCTAGCCAGCAAACCAGTAGATACGCCAATGGAGTTGAATCATCAGCTTGGTGAATATCCTGATCAGGTACCCACCAACAAAGAAAGATATCAACGCCTGGTAGGTAAGTTAATCTATCTAGGACACACTAGACCTAATATCGTATATGCCGTAAGTGTGGTGAGTCAGTTCATGCATGCACCAAGTGAAGCCGACAAGGATGCGGTAAACCAAATTCTGAGATACTTAAAGTCAGCTCCTGGAAGAGGATTGATGTTCTCAAGACATGGACATCTAGATGTTGAGGGTCACACTGATGCAAACTGGGCGGGTATTGTTACTGACAGTCGATCAACATATGGATACTTTACCTTTGTGGGAGGTAATCTAGTGTCTTGGCGAAGTAAAAAACAGAAAGTAGTGTTAAGATCAAGTGCTGAAGCAGAATATCGAGGTATGGCACAAGGAGTATGTGAGCTACTCTGGATAAGGAATTTTTGGGGGAATTGGGGTTAAAACCCAATCAAGCCATGCAACTGAATTGTGACAACAAAGTCGCAATAAACATCGCACATAATCCAGTGCAACATGATAGAACCAAGCATGTTGAAGTTGACAGACATTTCGTCAAGGAGAAACTCAAGACAAAGATCATTGAGGTATCATTTGTTAAATCTGAAGATCAACTTGCAGATGTCCTCACTAAAGCAGTCACAGGCAGAGTATTCCACAACTCACTTAGCAAGTTGGGCATTGACGACATACATGCTCCAACTTGAGGGGGAGTGTCAATGAGCTGTATATTCCTAATTAAACTTAGTCCACTAATTAGGCCCATAGTAACATTCCTAGTCTCTGTATATATGTATATATATATAGCTTCTCTATTATAATACAATTAATAATATAAGAGAATTCTCGCTAAATCTAAGAGAACCATGATGATGAGGTTGAACTGTTTGGACAATAATTCGTTGAGATCCAATCCATTTTGAAGATGTCGATCGATGCGACCGATTGGTCGTGTCATTTGGCCTTTCTTGGATGGAGAGTGTCCTGAATTTCCATCTGATCAGGAGGATGACTCCTCGACTAGCAGATGGCGGTCGACTTGGCTGCAATGTTCGTTCTCCTGCGGAAATGTCGTTGGGATTTTTATGTTGCCAATCGGTAGAGGTTGAACATTTGGACACCATGACCAAGGTAAATGGTGCGGATTGACAGAAGAAAATGTGTAGGTGTCATGTGTTGGACATCCAAACTCGAAAGGGAATCGCCAAGGATGATGATCAATTGGAGCCGATTCGCCGAAGAGGATGATGATCTCTTCAAGGATTGAAGTCGATTCACTTCTCAGCAGGAAACTGCCGTATGCAAATTATGAATCTTAAACCCTAATCTCTAGCTGAACCTTTAAATCGAGACTAGTTCGTGATGCATTCAATTTCTCTGTTAGGTTTTGTGAAATCGGATTGAAAATTATTGCTAGAATTTAGGTGATGATCAGTATAATGATCTTATGCACCCTAGGTGTTTGTTAATATGCTTTAGAGAGTTTTCTGGTTTGAGGGAGGTCAGCTATGACTGACTTTCTCCCATGAGTACTTCTATTGATTCAATACAATGAGTTTGTTCAAATTACACAGCATATACACTCACTCACTCTCTCTACAAATCGATTAGAGATGATGACACTATGATGTCATAACACACACACATTTGCTCACTCCTTGATTTGCTCTCACACACACAACAATGCTAACTGTTTTTCACACACTCACACAACTAACATCCATGCTCCCATTTCGTGCCTTTAGTTAGTTACACATCCTTCTTGAGTCAGCAGCTGGTATGCTGCCAAGTCAACTGCTAGTGATGCAGCTTAGTCACCAACAGCCCTTCCTAAGCTAGTCACTGGAACCACTCCTAGTAGACCCCTTAGATAGCTGAACCTTTCTCTAGGTAGAGCTTTGGTGAATATGTCTGCAAGTTGCTCTTCAGACTTGCAATAGTGTAGGGTAATTTCTTCATTTTGAATTGCATCTCTGATGTAATGAAACCGTCTGTTTATGTGCTTGGTCTTCTAATGGAAGACTGGATTTTTGGCCATGGAAATGGCTGACATGCTGTCACACAGTAGAGGAGTAGCCTCTAACTGTTCCTCTCCCAAATCTCCCAATACAAACCTTAGCCAGATTGCTTGAGTAGTTACCTCAGAGGCACTTACATACTCAGCTTCTGCTGTTGAAAGAGCAATACTGCTCTGTTTGACTGAAGCCCAAGAAAATATCCCACTACCAAATGAAAAAGCATAACCAGATGTGCTTTTCATGTCATCCTCAGATCCTCCCTAATCATTGTCACATAAACCCACCAACGTAGTTGCTTTTCCTTGTATTCAATTCCATAAGTCAGTGTACCTTGGACATACCTTAGGACTCTCTTAGCAGTTCCTAAGTGCTTCTTGGTAGGATTGTGCATGAATCTAGACAGTAGGCTTGATGCATACATTATGTCTGGTCTGGTAGCAGTAAGATAGAACATACTTCCCACAATCTACCTATAGAGTTTCTCATCTGCAGCTTCACTACCATCATTTCTTTGCAGCTCGTCTGTAGTTACTAGGGGAGTACTCACTGGCTTACAGTCTTTGAGTCCAAATTTTTCTAGCAATGTAGTAGCATACTTCCTTTGGCGAATGAAGATACCATTGCTTAACTATCGAACACCCATCCCTAGGAAATGATGCAATAACCACAGGTCTGTCATCCCATATTTGTTCATCATGTCTTGCTTGAACTCACCCATCATAGATGCACTGTCACCTGTGTATATGATATCATCTACATATATTGACACAATTAGTGTTCCTCCCTCTTGCTTACACTTTAAATATAGGGTTGCTTTACTTGAACTTCTCTCAAAACCACAACTTAGCAAGTAGGAATCAATCTCCCCATACCAGGCCCTTAATGCTTGCTTAAGTCCATAGAGTGCCTTGTTTAACTTGTAGACACTGGCTTCATTTTCTTGAACTTCAAAACCTTCAGGCTTATCCACATACACCTCTTCTTCTAGAACACCATTTAGGAATGCTGACTTCACATCAAGCTGAAACAGTTTCCATTCTTTCTGTGTAGCTAAAGCAATTAGGGTTCTGATAGTGTCAAGCCTTGCAACTGGTGCAAAGGTCTCATTGAAATCAATTCTTGGCTTCTGAGCATATCCCTTAGCTACCAATCTGGCCTTAAGTTTCTGAACAGAACCATCCAGGTTGAGTTTAGTTTTGTACACCCACTTGACACCAATCACTGGTTTGTCAGTAGGTCTCTCTGTTAGTTCCCATGTATCATATTTTTCAATCATCTGTATCTCATCTTCCATAGCTTTCTTCCAAGCTGAATCCATGATTGCTTCACTAAAACTTTCAGGTTCTATTATGCACATGTGACACCTAGCATAAACATCACTTAGACTTCTTAGTCTTACAGGTGTATCACCTGAACTTGAGCTGGGTGAATCATAGGAACTATAACTAGGATTTGTACTAGGATAAGAATCAGGGGTTGAGTTTGAACTTGAACTGGTGCTAGTAGTTTGAGGATCCTGAGTTGCTGGTGAAACATCATCAGTTCCAGGTTCAAATCTTTCTAGTATGAACTCCTGTACTTCTGCATGCTTCTTCCAATCCCAGCTTCCTTCTTCATTAAATATTACACTTCTAGACACCACAATCTTTCTAGTTTGCAGATTATAGATTCTGTAGCCCTTCTCACAGCTACCATAGCCTACTAGAACACCTTTCACACTTGAATCAACTAGTTTCTGTCTCTTCGGAGATGGAATATGCATGTAGCATATAGAGCCAAATACCCTTAGGTGTGACACTCCTGGTCTTCTACCAGAGAACTTCTCAAATGGAGTTTTACTTTGCATAGCCTTGGTAGGACATCTATTGAGGATGTATACTGCAGTGTTAACTGCTTCCCCCCAGAACTCATTGGGTAGTTGCTTACCATGTAACATAGACTTAGTCATCTCTACTATAGTCCTATTTTTCCTCTCAGCAACCCCATTCTACTGAGGAGAGTAAGTCACTGTCAGCTGTCTCTCAATTCCATGCTCTTCACAGAGTCTCTGGAATTCATTTGAGGTGTACTTTCCACCTCTATCACTTCTTAACTTCTTCACCTTGCACCCACTTTGTAGTTCAACCGTAGCTTTGAACTTTTTGAACACATTCAACACACCTGACTTGTGTCTTAGGAAATATAACCAGCACATTCTAGAGTGATCATCAATGAAGGTAATGAAATACAGGTTACCTCCCATTGTTTTTTTTTTTTGCATAGGACCACACACATCTGAGTGTATTAACTCAAGAGGTGTAGTTGCCCTCCAAGCCTCTTCTATGTCAAAAGGACTCACATGATGTTTCCCTGAAATACATCCTTCACAGAATTCTTTGTCACCTTCTAGACTTGGTAGGCCAACCACCATGTCCTTCTGTCTTAGCAATTTTAAGCTTGAATAATTCAAATGCCCAAATCTCTTGTGCCATAGTTCTTTGCTTTCCTTTGCTTTTGCTCTTCTAGCCACTGGACTCACGTAGTCCAGAGAAAGCTTGAAACATCTGCTGCCTGTCATAGGAACCTTGGCAACCCTTTGTTTCATGGTCTTATCTTAATAGACCTCTGTTGTACTGTCCCCAAACACAAGGCAGTATCCATGTTTCACCATCCGACCTACACTTAGTAGGCTCTCACCCAAACAAGGTACAAGCATCACTTCCTTGATGTATTTGTCACCTTGGTCAGTATGGACCAACAAGGAACCTTTCCCTGCAGCTTGAACTAACTCACCAGTACCCATCTTCACTTTTACATTCAGATGTCGATCAATGTTGGTCAGTAAGGACTCATGTCCAGTCATATGGTTACTACAACCACTATCCAAGTACCACACACCCACAGCCTTCTCAATGGAGGCTGAATGGCAAGCATAGAACATGTTGCCTTCAACTTCATTCACTTTCTGAGCTAGATTAGCAACCTGGTTTTCAGAACAGTCTTTTGCAATATGGCCAAATTAGAGCACTTGAAACATTTCTGTTTTCCTTTGAACCAGCATTCACCCCAGTGAAGTTTGTTGCAATTCTTGCAAGCATCTTAGAACCACTGGTTTCTCCTTTCTGATTCCCAAAGAACTTGTTCTCATACTTAGCATTTCCTTTGAATTTGCTAATAGTCCAACCTTTGTTTCCACCTTTGAACTGCTGCTTCTTGAACTTACCCAGATTATAACCTGCTTGTGCCTGTGACTTGTTATTCACAGTCATACTTGAGAATGCTTTCTCAACTTCACTCTTAGTATGCATTTCCAAACGTTGATCAAATGCCCTAATTGATGCAGAGATACTTTCAACATTTATCTGTTCTAAGTCTCTAGTTTCTTCAAGTATGGACACAATTGAATCATAGGGTTTAGTCAAGCTTATCAGAATTCTCTGTGCTAATCTCTTTTCAGTTACTTCTTCACCATATGTTTTCATTTGATTAACAACACCAACTAGTCTAGTCATATATGTAGAAAAGGATTCATCATTCTTCATACGTGTATACTCAAAATCTCTTCTAAGACTTTGTAATTTAACTGCTCTCACCTTAGGATCTCCTCTGTATTCCTTTTTCAGAATCTCCCAAGCACTCTTGGCTATCTCCTCATTCGAGATTCTTGGGAAGATTTCTTCAGAAACTGCATTCTGAATCAGATTCAAAGCCTTGGCATTCTTGATCTGATCAGTATGGCTTGCTGTTGTCTCAAGCTCTTCATCTGCACTGTCATACTCAGGATTAGGTAAACCTTGAGTGACAATTGTCCATAGATCACATGCTTTTAGTGCTATTTTCATTTTTATATTCCATAAGTCATAATTCACTCCTGTGAATACAGGAATCTTCGGTTCTCCTCCTCCAGTACCAACCATGACTTGGCAGTGAAGGAAACTCCTGCTTTAACTCCTGCTCGGCTTCACCACAGACAGATGTCCCAGAGATATGATCCCAGAACTCTTATATCATGTTCGACAGCCAGACTCGAAAGGGAATCCCAGAGGAAGATGATCGATTGGAGCCGATTCGCCGAAGAGGATGATGATCTCTTCAAGGATTGAAGTCGATTCACTTCTCAGCAGGAAACTGCCGCATCCAAGGTATGAATCTTAAACCCTAATCTCTAGCTGAACCTTTGAATCGAGACTAGCTCGTGATGCATTCAATTTCTTTGTTAGGTTTTACGAAATCAGATTGAAGATTATTGCTAGAATTTAGGTGATGATCAATATAATGATCTTATGCACCCTAGGTGTTTGTTAATATGCTTTAGAGAGTTTTCTGGTTTGAGGGAGGTAAGCTATTACTGACTTTCTCCCGTGAGTAATTCTATTGATTCACTACAATGAGTTTGTTCAAATTACACAGCATATACACTCACTCACTCTCTCTACAAATGGGTTAGAGATGATGACACTATGATGTCATAACACACAGACATTTGCTCACTCCTAGATTTTCTATCACACACACAGCAATGCTAACTGTTATTCGCACACTCACACAGCTAACATCCATGCTCCCATTTCGTGCCTTTAGTTAGTGACACATCCTTCTTGAGTCAGCAGCTGGTATGCTGCCAAGTCAGCTGCCAGTGATTCAGCTTAGTCACCAACATCATGTGGGTATGCCGCTCTTCTTGTTATTCATCTGCGTTGATCGGTGTGTCGCTTGTCGAAGGAGCCCCAAAAGGAATTCAAGTTTATCTTGTATGCATGCATATTGATCGGCACGTTGGTTCGGCTTCGTGGTTCATCTTGATGTAACCAAACTAACGGCAATGGTACATATGCCGATCAATGAAGTGATTCATGGAGTTTTCGATGATGTTAGTTGCTTAAAATGTGTGGCCACCGACTTGCTTGGAATTGGATGTCGGCCGATCGTCCATATCGTGCGAGCCTTTCTCACATGGGGCTATCGTGAGGAGCGGATGATGTCGTCATGCAGATGGTGCTGATCGGATTACACTCTGCTCTGCAGTTTACGTGGTGGTGATGCTTCGGCGAGCATCGCATGAGGGTTCTTGTTCTGGTCGTCGTGGACTTCGTATGATAGTCCTTGCAGAGATTGTAATTTTGCCAAGCTGCACAAGATGGATTTCGGTGATAGGTGCGGGGCAGAGTTGGTGACGATGGTGATGAAATTGGATTCCAACCCATTGAATCGCATGTGTTGTGTCAGTTTGAAGTTTCACCCTTTGTTCCTCCACCGATCGACACTCGTCGATGTTGGCATCTATGGGTGTGTCCACCGCCTACCTTTACTTAGCAAAAATCTATGTATTATATATAATGGCCTCTCACTTGGCCTGGATGTATATATGGGGAATGTTGCTCTGCTGATTGTTGTGAATGTGTCCATGCCAATTCTCGATGGGTCGATGTCGGCATGTTTGAGATTGTGAGCTGTTGGGCATAACATGGTGATGGTGGCTCTGTTCGCGGGTCTGCTTCGTATCGGCGAGTAGATGCTCAGATGTCTAAGTGCCATGGTGATTTTTCTTGCCTCTTTGAATGAGCGAGTTGATATAAGGACTATGAAAGTCCTTGGCTGAAGCTGAAGTCCGCCAATCCAATCAGATGACAATGGATTGGTAAATAGAATAAGCAAATAGAAAGCTTATCTCCTTGGGTGGTTAGAGCTCGTTTTGTGGTTGGATGCTCGGTGCTCATTAGTGATGTGGGTTTCAGTGGGAGAGTGAAGAAAGGGAGACCGACATGGATTTTTGTCGTCTTCCCACAGACAGCGCCAATGTTGGTGCAATAAATGGACCAACATGTCCGTGAAGACCGTATACACACAAGGAACACATGCATGTATGTGGTTCACCCAAATCGGGCTACGTCCATGGTGTTGTACTCTTCTCGTTAGTAATGTAGTGTTTGTACATATTACATAGGTATTGAGGCTTAGGGGAAGACTAAGATTGTAGAGAGAGGTGAGAGCTCTAGTCTAGAGAGAGAGATATATACATGGTTTAATGAGGGAGGAAGGCTCCTTTTATATAGTAAAGTACCTAGGTTTAGGTCATGGGCCACAATGATGGGCTTTGTGATGTGCCTTGATGATGGGCTTGGTCCTAGTCCCAGTGATCTTCCAGGTCTTCCGTTATGTCTGTTGATTGATCAGTAACGGTATGAACAAGTAGTGTTATTGTGACTCAATTAGGAATACATGACATGTGTTCTAATAGCTACGGCATCATGAAGAAAATTAGGTTACTCGTAGTACGAAAGACATGCATTACACTACAAGACAAACGATCTTGCTCAGTGAAATGGACCCATAGGGAAAGTTACGAAACTTGTCGGGGAAAAACAAATCCGACGAGTCCTTGTCGGGCCAATTTCGAAGGACCTCAGCTGCCAGGCAACACCTTACCAAACAAAAAAAGGCAGTCGCCGGGCAAACTTAGATAGTCAACGTAGGTTTTCCCAGCGAGTTTGGTGCTCCGTTGGGCAAACTTCTCCCATATACGGTATAGTTTAGGAGACTTTGCGCGGCGAAGAGACCTTTCGCCGCGCAAAACTTAAAATTTTTTTTAATTACATATATAATTAAAATATATATATATTATTAAAAATAAAAATTATTTTAAACAAATATAATAAAAATAAATAAAAGGAATGAAATATAAATAAAATATATATATATATATATATATATAAATTGATGTTTTACATAACTAAAACTAAATTACGTCCTTTATATCTAAATGTCTTCCGGTTGGTCGGGTTGCTGGTCGAGCTGATGTAAAGGAATAGTAATCCCACTTGCACGCATCCCTTCAAACACTGCTTGGAGGGTGGACTTGATGCTCACGTTCTCGGCACTGACGCTCGCTAACTCATTATGGATCTCCGTGAACCTCTGGCTGTCCTCGTTGGCTCCCCGAGAAGAGCTCGAAAAGCCACTCGTACATCTTGAACTAGCGCATCTCCCGCCCCCCATATTATCTTCCCTGGACACCGGCCCAGGCATTTTTCTAGGTTCTCCACCGACCTAGCGGGATCCAGAAGCTACTGTGTCAATGGGACCTCGAGCTGCTGCTGCGACAGCTGACCCTGTACATCCTTCATGTCTTGTTGCATTCTCGCCTACAAATTTGAATAAATAATATTAATTATAAATATAATTATGGAAATTGATTAAAGTCATTTAATATGCAAAAAAAAAAAAACTTACGTAAATTTGGTTAGCCATCTCGCTGTGACATGCAACTCCGGCAACATCAACCCAGTGTTTCACTAGTCCTCTTGCCGGTGCGCATAGGATCGCGACCCCCCGTGGTGCTCGAATTTCTTCTCGTTCCAATTTTTTGTGTTGGCGGTCGATTTTCGTTGTTCATTAGTAAAAACAATCATTAATTATATTCAAATTGAAATTAAATCGGAAATAATAAAGAATTTTAACTCCGGCACGTACCAGATATGAGGGATCCTGGAAATGGTCGCACAACTAGTTCCACTCGCGCATCAGATGCACCAGCGCCAACTCAGATGGAGGCATCGAAAGGGCTTCCGCCGGGGTACTCCAGCTCAGGTAGTATCGATGGAGCTCGTACTTCCAGTCCGAGTACTGTTTCTGCCAGCATTGAGTTGCTTGAACAAAACACAAAATAATAAAACTTGCCTTAATCAAATTTTCTTTTAATCCCTAATGAACATAATCCCAAACAAAAACCAAGTGTACAACCTCATATTCCTTCAAAACAATACAAAAATATCTTCAAATTCAAGGCTTTGCGCTGGAACTTCTTGAGATGTTTTATCCATAGTGGCTCATACTTCTCCTTGTAATTTTCCCAAAGCAGCTTGCCATGGGACCTAAGGTGAAACTTGGAGTCTATTTAGAATCCTCATTAGAGCAAATTTTTTTGGAGGCTTCTGGCAAGGTTAGCTAGTGAAGTAAGTAGTCTATGAAACAGAACTTTTTTTAGTCATGTATGTTGTGGTAAAAAAAATTTTGTTATGTAGCATCACTCACAATCCTGTCATATTTGGTCTCGAGCAGTTTCACTGAGTTTTAGATTCAATCACGCACATTCAAACACAAAACCAAATAACCAGGCAAATAAGTATTCTTTTAAAAACTAAGCAATAGCTGCCATTGAATGAAACCATGAAAGGATTGCATTTTACATGCTATACAGTTTGAGTTCTAAGTAGATATATAGGCAACATGAAAAGAGGTAAGCAAAGGCAATGTGCATCAAAGTAGCCAATCACATTCAAACATCTCAACCCACTCACAATCACGACCACACAATTACTAAGAAAATAAAACAAATAATCAACAAACAAGGAAAAAAGATGATAGCTTTGAGAAACTCAAAATGTCTGCTAAGAATCAGTGGAAGCCACGTCCCACGGAATAGGATGTAAGATAGAAAAGTAAGCATAATCTCTTTAGCCTTGAATGTGAATTGCTGAGGACCATTTTGCCCCGAAATTCCCCAACATAATTTAGTAGGTTTAAAACCGGAGAAGCTTACCTCGTCTATGAAGACCATCGACTGTGCAGAGCACTTCTGACTACTACATGCATATGCATCTTGATCACAGACCCATGCAACATAGTCTTCCTGCCATATAGAAAGGAAAATTGATAAATAAATAATGAACGTGACTCTACAAACAAAGAGCTTCTAATCTAAAAAAAAACAGGAATTTCTGAAGAAAATTCTTGAATGTCAGGGCCTAAGATCTTCCAGTCAAAACCTGCATCTTCCAACTTAATACGACCATTTAGGTCAGGAGCCAACTTCTCAGCCACTCTTGAGCTACCGGTGAAGAAGGTCGGGCATTCGTATGTTTGCTTGTTGAAGCAATAGTAGTAAAAAAACTTCAATATGGTGTAAGCTATTTCAACTGACGTTTCGTAAGCTCGTAACATAATGTTCAGTCATTAATTGTGCATCATTTTGATGTCACTTAGTACCTCTCTTACATGTCTTTTGAATGATTTCATGCCATACATAGTAGAAAATTATCAATCTTGTGAGACTTGAGCTGATTTGGAAAGATAGGAAAATTATGAGAAGAACGCAAAAAGAATAACTCAAATCGGAGTTAGAACGAAGGAGATGTCTCGAGTTGAAAATTGAGTCCAAAACTGGGACTTGGCGCATGCCAAGACAAGCCAAGAACCAGCTCAGCACATGTCCCGTGACATGTCCCAGAGGCATCTTATCGAGTCCCAGAAGAACTCCTATCGAGGTCAAGGAGATGCCCTTGACATGTCCTAGTCACGCCATAAACTGAAGCCATCGGAGCCCTGTCTTGCGCCTAGCCGGGTCCTGCTACGCGCCACAATGTCATGTCCCAAAAATCCCAGCCGAGAGCCAGGGTCGTGAACCAAGTCCCTGTACCAAGTTCCTGTCTCAAGTCACGCCACGCCAGGACATGTCCCTGTTCTGCCTGCGATGATCAAAGTGCTCCAAGCAAGAAACCCATGTGCTGAGCTGAGCCATGCCGCGCTTGTAAAGAATGACTGGTACACCTCAAAAGTGTTGTCTCAGGTTCCTGGACCTCCAGCGATGAAGCACATATGCGCCCTATTTTAGGGCCGGCAGGTTCAAAAGAGGGCTTTACCTGCAATTCGATGAACCAAAGCGAGACACCACTTATAGTTGGACTTATAATGACCTATCTAAGCTAATGAAAGCCTGTGCCTCGCTTGAAAATTCCAATGACACGTTCATTTCTTGTTTTGCCCTAAGACTTCTCGGAAGCTCTTATTTGAGCCAAATTGGGCCATCGATTTTTCTACAAGCTATTGAGCAGGACAATGCCCAGAACTCTACAAGATACATCATATGGAAGTTCTTGGAGTGATTTGTCATGTTTGGATTGGTCAATGACATGTTAAGTTCCTAAAAGTCTAATTTTGAGGGTTTTTTAGCCCAGAATCTGGCCCTGCCATGTTTCAGACACTTAGGAACGGCCCAGCCCAGTCCTTGACGTCCAAGCAACCTCTAGATGCTGCCTTGGCATGCAAGAAAGATCAAAGTTGTTATCACAAGTCTTTGCCGCATAAGCATAGTCCAAATCCAACAAGGATTCCCTTTTTAAGTCCTTTTTCATATCTAACTAGAGTAGGAATTTTAAGTCAGTTTTTGAATAGGATTCTACCCTAGAATGTCTCCTACTTTGTAGAGGTTTAGAGGCCATATTTAAAGGACCCTAATGCTTACGGGTTGCGATCTTTAGACACCCTAGCCACATACTACTTTGTTTTCAGTTTTAAACACTTTATTTTCTACTTTGTGAGAGAGTTGAACGTGAAGCCCTGGAGGAGCACCCTTGGCGTGGTTCTTTTATGTCCATCATCATCAACAATCTCTTTTGTGTAGTTTATTTTCGTTGTTGTAATCTAAATGAGAATTTCCATTATGTCTTGTCTTTCAATTATGCATGAGTAGTTTTTATTAGAATTAGGGTTGCTTGAAGCCCTAATCATGAGGGTCGTGTGACAGGGTTTTAGCCTTTGATTTGTATTTCTATGGATGCTGGATATAGTGGAATTACTGTGCTTAATTTATGTTTATTGCTTATGAGTTTGACCTACTTGTTTGCATGAACTATTGATGAATGATTGCTTGATTGACTGGTCATCTTCTTGTGATTGTTAGCATCGAAGGTAGTGGCTTACATCTTACCTGTAATTCGACTCATGACAACCTAGGACTGCACATCACTTTTCTACGGATAGTATGGTGTCAGTAAATTCTCTTTGCATTTCATGCATCATCTTAATAAAATTTGATAGACGTTCTAAGGTACTCATCCAGCCTAGAATATATTAAGTAAGAGAAAATAATATATCTAGAGTTGGCCTTAGTCAGACCTTTGCATAGGCATCATATTCAGAAGTTCCATAGTAATCAGATCTTGGAAATCATGTTAAGGACTTAATTGGTTAATAGTGGATAGTTTGCCTTAATTCACCTTAGTTAACTGTAATCAATCAATTCATAATCTCTGCTGCATTTTACTTTCTTGCATTCTAAGTAATTGTTTAATGTCCAGTTTCAAAAGCAAATAAACCTCCCCCCACCAATGTCGTGTGTTTATTTTAGTGTCTTGCTTTGAGTGTGTTTTGTGTGTCCTGCGTGACAAGTCTTTGCTTGTGTTTAATTAGGAGTCCTTGCCGTGTCCTTCATTATTAGCTTATCTAAAGTAATGTGAGTCTTTGCTTCTTTATTAGTACTGAGTCTTTTTGTTGAGTTGATAAATCTAAACTTAAGTGGAATAAATTGTTAAACTAGTCCTCGAGGGATCGACCTTTGCTTTGCTACTATACTATCTCATTGGATAAAATAGGTTACAATATTTGTGCTTGTTTTATTTCATATCAACTTTTTGGCGCCATTGTCGGGGACTTGTCCCTCAACGGTGTCCATTTGTTTAGACTTTATTAACTAAGTTTCTACTTCTTTTAGGTACATGTCCAATTCATTCTCTGATGAACAGCTTGCCTACATCAAACGAAAATTGGAGCTGCAGTCTCACCAACCTTCCCCTTCCTACAAAGCTCAGAGGATCACCTTCCATTCCCTGCCAACTTCACCACAATTCCCATCTCCACAACCATCCCCTGCATCTTTACCTCTAATGGCTGAGGAACGTGTCCTTGCCAACCCTGCCCCATGGCTCTTGAAGGATTTTTCCATTCCCCAAGTCTCGGACGACCAATTTCCCATTGTTTTTCCCGAGTCCACGGTGGCAAATTTCGAGTTGAAGTCTAGGACGATTCACATGTTACCGACATTTCACGGACTTTTGGGAGAGGATCCGCACCTTCACATCAAGGAATTTGTTGAAGTATGCTCAACTTTGCGCATTAATGGCATGGCGGAAGCTGAAATTCGACTAAGGCTTTTTCACTTCAGCCTCAAGGATCGTACTAAGGCATGGTTCTACTCATTGGCGCCAGCCTCAATCCATTTATGGGGAGATTTGTCTTCCAAATTCCAGACGCAATATTATCCCGTGATGAAGACGAATGAATTGAAGGCCAAGTTCATGGCACCACGGCAAGGTATGGATGAACCTTTCTACGAGTATTAGGAGCGCTTCAATCAAATTCTAAGGGTGTGCCCCCACCACAATATCGACAACCATCACTTGATGTTAAACTTCTACGGAGGTTTGAAGACCTGCGATCAAACAATGCTGAAATCTCAATCCCAAGGGATTCTAGAAGGCACAGCCGCAGAGGCGAGGACCGCTTTTGAGAACATCACTCATGGGGAGAAACAATTTAGCTACATAGGTCATTCCTCTAGGGCTACTGATGATGCATACACCAATGACAAAGATGACGCCATTGCTCAACTTATGGCAATGGTGAGGAAGCTTTGTAACGAGAAGGCGAAAGGAGTTCAAATCTGTGAAGTATGCTCAATTCAAGGACATACTTCGCAAGAATGTCCAACGGTGGAAGAAGCCAACTTTGTAGGATGTTTCAACAACGGCCCAAGGCCCTGGAATGACCCATACTCCAACACATATAACCTGGGGTGGAGGAACAATCTGAATTTTCGAAGGAACAATACTCAAGCCGAACAAAACACACCACTTGGATTCCATCAACAAGCTGTGGCTCCACATACGCCTCAACAAGTTCCCCCACCAAATCAGAACAATGGAACCAAGTCCTTGGAAGAACTCGTCCAAAGCATGGCTCAAAGCACTCATGCATTCATGGCGAAGAAGGAACGAGCCATCACCAACTTGGAGAATCAAATTCGGCTGTTTGCAACCCAATTGAATCAATGAGAGCAAGGCAAGCTGCCAGGCCAAGTCACGGTGAATCACAAGGGATTTCAGCACCCTATGGAAAATGCCATTACCTTGAGGAGTGGCATGAGGCTTCAAGGCCCCAAGCAAATTGTCTTTGAAGATGTCACTCACGAAGAAGAAGATGAAGAGGAGTACCCCCAATGGACCTACCACCATGTACGTGTCGTAGAACGTGTCCTTGAACATACCGCTAGACCAGAACCATGTCAAGTCGTAGACCATGTCTCATTCTGGCCAACTGAGAGCCCCAGTTCAGCCGCAGACTGTGACTGCAACATTGTTGCAAGACCAGCGCCAATATGTGCCTCATATTTCCTTGCCGCAGCCAACAATGCAAAAGGACTCTCAAACCGAGCCTCAGAGCTGGACAAGACCTTCACCGCTACCCCATGTCCATAGGGTACCCCAAAATGCGCCTACCGCAGGACCTCAAATCAGGCCCTTCACCGCAGGACCAGAATCTCTCCAGGGCACGCATGCGACACGCACAGTTGCGCCCACAAAGGACTCAGACCCGACTGCGCCAAATCCCCAGGGCATGCCCACGGCAGTCCCTTCTCAAGCCCAATTTGCGCCAAGTACCAATAACAAGTACACGGCTGCGTCCTTGGGTCCTCATGGCCAAACACATCATGCGGATCCTTCTAACTGTAAATCTCACACTTCAAATTCTAAACAAACTAAAACAGTACACTTTGATTTAGATAATGACGTTCCTTTGTTGTTCCCTCGTAGGTTTCACAACAAGAACAAAAAGAATGAAGAATTCGAGGAGGAAATCATAACTATGCTGCGGAAATTCAAATCACATTGATATTTCCCAAGCTCGTGAAGCACATCCTATCTTCGTAAAACTTATCAAAGACTTGGTGGCTGGGAAGCAAGGTTTCAATACGAATGACATCATTAACGTCCCTAAGGCATGTTCCGTGGCCCTTTTACGTATGCCTCTCAAAGCCAACGATCCCAGGCCTCCATCACTTCCCTGCGTCATTCAATCAAAATGATTCGACCATTGTCTATGTGACACAGGCGCCTCAGTGAGCATCATACCGTTCCACATTTACAAATCGCTCAATGAAGGGGCATTGAAACCAACGCACTTATGTGTCCGATTAGCTAACGCATCTGTTACTAATCTCATGGGCGCACTCGAAGACATGCTCATACAAATTAGCGACACCTGCATCCTGACAGACTTCTACATTCTTAAGATGGGCCGGATTGATCAAAACAAAGAGCCACCCTTAATCTTTGGAAGACCTTTGCTAGCCACGGCCAACTTCATGATTGACGTTAAGAATGGCCAAGTTTCAAACAAAGTTTTGGAAAAAACGTAAACTTTCTCTATTCATGATGTTGTCCAGTACCCAGCAGAACCTATCGTGGACTTCCCTTTGAACACGATGGACATGCTCCTCCAAAAGGCGTTGGCAAACTCATATATGAAGGATGACTTGGGGAAGGCTATCACAAATTCAACACCAGCAGAGGCAAGCCCTGATGAAGGCGTCATGGAAGAACTCAGGTTCCTCAATGATGTGCCCTATCTACCAAGGAAGCACCCAGTCGAAGAGCTACCTCCCTTGGGCTAGAAGAAATTACCATCAATCATGCAAGCCTCGAAATTAGAACTCAAACCATTGCCAGACCACTTAAAGTACGCATACTTAGGCAGCAATCAAATTGTTCCGGTTATCATTGCGTCTAACCTAAGTACTGAGGAAGAAGAGGCGTTGGTGAAAGTTTTAAAGGCTAACCAAACGGCAATCGGATGGACGATAGCGGACATCAAGGAGATTTTTCCTTCTAAATGCATGCACCAAATTTTACTCGAAGATGAGGCCAAGCCCTCACGGGAGGCCCAGAGAAGACTAAATCCTTCTATGAAGGAGGTCGTCAAGAAGGTAGTACTTAAACTCTTAGACGTCGGAATCATCTATCCCATCTCCGATTCCAAATGGGTGAGCACGATCCAAGTAGTTCCGAAGAAGAGCGTGATCACGGTTGTAAAGAATAAGTATGACGAGCTCGTGCCTCAAAGAGTTCAAACATGATGGCGAGTTTGCATCGACTACAGAAAGCTAAACACCACCACCCGCAAGGATCACTTTCCCTTGCCCTTCATCGATCAAATGCTTGAACAATTAGCCAAACATTCTCATTACTGCTTTCTCGACGGATACTCAGGCTACAATAAGATTACCATCGCCCCCGAAGATCAGGAGAAAACCACTTTCACATGTCCATATGGCACGTTTGCATATCGAAGAATGCCATTTGGTTTATGTAACGCCCCGACGACTTTTCAATGGTGCATTTTGAGTATCTTCTCTGACATGGTCGAGGATATCATTGAGGTCTTCATGGACGATTTCTCAATGTTTGGTCACTCATTCAAGCTTTTTTTAGCAAATCTATCCCCGAGTACTCGAGAGATGCAAAGAGAGCAACTGGGTTCTCAACTGGGAGAAGTACGATTTCATGGTACAACAAGGCATTGTCCTGGGCCAGGTAATTTCTAGCCGTGGCATAGAGGTAGACAAGGCTAAGCTGGACATAGTGGAGAGACTGCTAGACCCTACATCAGTTAAATAAGTCAAATCATTCTTAGGGCACGCCGCCTTCTACCGACGATTCATCAAGGACTTCTCAAAGATAACCAGACCACTATGAAATCTTTTGGCTAAGGTTGCAACTTTTGAATTCACCAAGGAATACCATGAGGCATTCAACACCCTCAATGCAAAGTTCACGGCTTTACCAATCATTATGCCGCCCAACTGGGACCTCCCATTTGAATTGATGTGTGACGCTTCAGACTTTGCAGTTGGAGCAGTGTTGGGACAAAGAGTGGACAAGCTTCCTCACGTCATCTACTATGCTAGTAAAACCCTCAATGATGCCCAGCTAAACTACTCCACTACTGAAAAGGAACTCCTAGTAGTCATCTTTTCCTTAGAAAAGTTTAGATCCTACCTAATTCAAACAAAGGTCATCGTCTACACCGACCATGCGGCATTGAAGTATCTCCTCACAAAGAAAGACGCCAAACCAAGGTTGCGAAGGTGGATGCTACTCCTCCAAGAGTTAGATCTCAAAATCCGAGACAAAAAAGGGAGTGAAAACGTAGTTGCTGATCACATGAGCAGATTGATTCATAGGTCTAACGAAGAAGCTGATCACTTGCCTCTCCTTGAGACGTTCCCAGATGAGCAACTCTTTGCGCTCAAGGAAATTGATCCTTGGTATTCTGATCTTATGAACTATCTTGCTACTAAGCGTCTTCCTCCATCTTTGAGCACGAACCAAAAGGACAAGCTTTGTAAACATGTTAAGTACTACATCTAGGACGAACCATACCTATGGAAGCACTGCTCGGATCAAGTCATTCGACAATGCATCTCTTTTGAAGCCTTAATGAAGAAATAGGGCGTCACCCACAGAGTTTCCACGCACTACCATCCTCAAACAAATGGCCAAGCAGACCTTTCCAACAGAGAAGTCAAGGCCATATTGGAAAAAATAGTGATCCCCAACAGAAATGACTGGTCTATCAGACTAAACAATGCACTATGGGTGTATAGGACGGCCTACGAGACTTCCATAAGCATGTCCCCCTTCTGGCTTGTCTTCGGGAAAGGATGCCACTTACCGATGGAACTTGAGCACAAGGCCTTCTGGGCCATTAAGAAGATGCACATGGATGTGAATGAAGCTGGAATTCAAAGAAAGCTTCAGTTAAGCGAATAGGATGATCTTCATAATGAGGCATTTGGGAGCGCTCAGATTTACAAAGAACAGACAAAGGCCTTTCATGACCAAAAAATCCAGAGCAAACACATCTAAACAACTTAATATACATGCTAGGGATAAGTATTATAACTTGTTAATGGGAATATACATGCTAAGTGAACTTTCTTTGTTCTACTAAGAGTCATGCCATAGCTAGAAAGTTCATAAATTGCACTTCACAATGCCATGTTTTAAGTGATTAAGTGAACAAAACAACTGAATTTGAGTGAGCCTTAGAAAATTAGTGGAGACTACCCTGTGAGATCTTTGATCCTAATTGCTTTTCTTTCTGAGGGATATACTTGTTTCTACTCTTAAACACTCATCGCTTTTGTTCATCATTGATGATCTCATTACATCATATTTGCATTGAATTTTAAGGAACTAACATCATATAGATACTCTTGATTTGATGTATGGTTTTCCGTAAGAAGTGATGTAGGATATGTGTGCTTAACCTCTAAAGGCCTTATCCTGCCTTATTGCATGCTCCCTAAGCCAACTTTGAAGCCAAACACTCAGCCTTTTCTTTCATCACCCACATTATAACCTAACCAAAATACTCAGTCATTCACCAAAGCCATGCCCTATAACCTCAGTTTATGCTAAGGTTACCCTAAATGAAATTCATGTGAGAATGAGAAGTGAAAGAAAATGCTGCCCAATTCCAAGACATTGGCGTTTTTATTAGAGGATACAAGTTCAAAGTTCAAAAGTTTGAAGAGTGAAAAGCTCTAAAAGTGACAAGTTGCATGAAAAGAATGAGGATATCATTCCATGGTCTTGGTTTAATTCAATTCAAAAGAAAAAGAACAAAAAATAAAGAGAAAAATCAAGAACAGAAAAAACTTTGACAAGAAAAAGAAAGAAAAAAAAATTGATAGGCAAAGTGAATTGAGTCAAGTGAGCCAAGAACCTCGAAGTAAGCCAATAAGGAAGCACAATGTCGTGGGCTCTAAGTAAGGATTCAGTGCAGAAAGTTCTAAATTGAAGTCATGACTTCTTATGCCATGGCACAACTCAGGTTCTTTGACTCCTATCCTTCTTTTCTAAGCCCAAAAGCTTAGCCCCATTACAACCTAAGATGGAATGTAAGGACCCTTCCCGAATTTTCCCTCGAAACCCGGAAAGAACCCTTATCCCATCTGACAGCTCTTTACTTCAAAATTTAAACACCAGAAATACCCTTTGTTCTGGAATAATTTTTATTAAGCCTTACAGGGTTCCCGACAGAACCTCTGTACTTACTAACCACTTATACCTGTCAGACGCAGGATAGTATACTGGTCAAAACCAAAACCTCAGAGTAGTGGTGGTCCAAATAGGAATACCCTATGTTATCAAACGTTAGTAGGTCAGACACTGCTGACATCTCTACTGGAATACCACAAGACAACAGACTAGTCAAATACTTGTGAACCAACCATAATTCGTCCCTCTGGGTCACCGCCCACACCTACCCACTGACCCGGCTGACGAAGTATTTTCATAGGTTGATTAAGCCCATGACCATTGTCGTCTGTTTCATATTAGAGCCGGATATATCCTCGGCTATCATATCGTATCATCAGCTGGTATAACCTTCGGCTGCCATAACATATCAGTCGGCATATCTCTCGACTATCCTGTCCCTAGCCACCAGGGTATCCCTTGGGGTGTGCTAGTCATGTATCATATCATATCAGTCGGCATATATCTCGACTATCATATCATATCAGTCGGCATATCTCGACTATCATATCATATCAGTCGGCATATCTCGACTATCATATCATATCAGTCGGCATATCTCGACTATCATATCATATCAGTCGGCATATCTCGACTATCGTATCATATCAGTCGGCATATCTCGACTATCATATCATATCAGTCGGCATATCTCGACTATCATATCATATCAGTCGGCATATCTCGACTATCATATCAGTCGGCATATCTCGACTATCATATCATATCAGTCGGCATATCTCGACTATCATATCATATCAGTCGGCATATCTCGACTATCATATCAGTCGGCATATCTCGACTATCATATCATATCAGTCGGCATATCTCGACTATCATATCATATCAGTCGGCATATCTCGACTATCATATCATATCAGTCGGCATATCTCGACTATCATATCAGTCGGCATATCTCGACTATCATATCATATCAGTCGGCATATCTCGACTATCAGATCAGTCGGCATATCTCGACTATCATATCATATCAGTCGGCATATCTCGACTATCATATCAGTCGGCATATCTCGACTATCATATCATATCAGTCGGCATATCTCGACTATCATATCATATCAGTCGGCATATCTCGACTATCATATCATATCAGTCGGCATATCTCGACTATCATATCATATCAGTCGGCATATCTCGACTATCATATCATATCAGTCGGCATATCTCGACTATCATATCATATCAGTCGGCATATCTCGACTATCATATCAGTCGGCATATCTCGACTATCATATCATATCAGTCGGCATATCTCGACTATCATATCAGTCGGCATATCTCGACTATCATATCATATCAGTCGGCATATCTCGACTATCATATCATATCAGTCGGCATATCTCGACTATCATATCATATCAGTCGGCATATCTCGACTATCATATCAGTCGGCATATCTCGACTATCATATCATATCAGTCGGCATATCTCGACTATCAGATCAGTCGGCATATCTCGACTATCATATCATATCAGTCGGCATATCTCGACTATCATATCAGTCGGCATATCTCGACTATCATATCATATCAGTCGGCATATCTCGACTATCATATCATATCAGTCGGCATATCTCGACTATCATATCATATCAGTCGGCATATCTCGACTATCATATCAGTCGGCATATCTCGACTATCATATCATATCAGTCGGCATATCTCGACTATCATATCATATCAGTCGGCATATCTCGACTATCATATCATATCAGTCGGCATATCTCGACTATCATATCAGTCGGCATATCTCGACTATCATATCATATCAGTCGGCATATCTCGACTATCATATCATATCAGTCGGCATATCTCGACTATCATATCAGTCATTGGAGGTTCACCGGTTCACCGCTAATAACGGATCCTCGTCCCGAGTCCTGGCCTCCCTCAATATGACCAAAACACACTTTAATCGAAATAGTGGAAAACATATATCCAGTAATCATTTCTAAATTCCGGGAAATCATTGCAACAATACATAACAATATGTAAACAAAGATACATTGATACATGCATTACAGTTTATAAACAATAGTCTACTAATATACATCAACCAACCCTTAATTTAAGGACGCTCTAGCCCAAGCAACACATGCACAATAATGTCCCAACTACCTGGACTTCCCGAGCTCAAAACCCGCTAATACGGACAACTATTACCGCTGGGATTGCCCAAAACCACCTCTAAACGACGTCTGATCAACCTCAAAACTGTACCAACAGATTCGGAACGTCGAAAACTAGTTCCCACGCGCCGCCGTGACCTCAGTCTCGGCCCCACGCGCCGCCACGCGCCGCCGGAAGGTCGGCTCACGCACCCACGCGCGCTCACGCGCCGGTCACGCGTTACTACAGTGTTCACGCGCCTGGACCGGTCCAACCCGGTCCGGCTCAACCTGACCCGGTCCAACTCGACCCGACCGGTTTACTCAACCCGACCGGTTCAACTCGACCCGACCGGTCACCGGTGACTCGCCGGAGAAGACGACCGGACGCCGTCACCGTCGCCGGAGGCTGGCCGGAGAAGATGACCGGACCGCCACCTCCGCCGCCGTCTGGTTCGCCGGAATCCCCCATTCCCGGCCGAAACTACCAGTTTTCTAACTTCTTCATTTCTTAACCGTTTTTCACGATCTATACATGGAAATTTATCTACTCTTCACCAGGAATCCAAATATGAGGTCAAAGTTCCGAGATCGTACCTGGTTTGGCCGGAAAACGGCCGAGAAGTTTCGGTTCACCTCCCTCCTCCGTCCGTCGCCTACGGCGGTGCTCCCGCTCCAATATCTACCCCAAAATGCTCGTGGGGTCCCGGGGATGATCCTCCCGACCTTGGTTTCACTCAACTCGGATCGAAATCCGTCCGATGAAGATCAAGCTTTTTGTGTTCACACGGGGGGTTTTCGGGTAGGAGAGAGAGGGACCATACTGACCAATCTGCCGAGGAGAGAGAAAATATCTATTATATAGTTCCAACTTCTCCAAAATTACCAAACTGCCCCTGAAGCTTCTAGACCCGTAACGAACTCACCGGGTCTCCGTTTTCCGCGTGCCGCCTGTCTACGAACTCGTGAGTTCGAGACCTACGCAACGACTTTAGAAAATTTCCCAAAAGTCTTGCCAGTCAAAAAGTGACTCCCGAACCCGTCCAAAACTGAGGGTAAAATTGTCCAATCCTCAAAATAGTTTAATTTCTGGTCCGGGTCGTTACATGGAAGACCTAATTGTTCTTCTGGGCAATCATGCTGAGGATTAAGGTGCGTATCTATGTTCTTAAAGTTCAATTCCTTTCATGAGATCCTTTTTTTCATAAAGTGCTATTCTTCAATGATACTCATATGTGATAAACTTGAATTCCTTAACATAAACTCATCACATATGCTTGAAAGAGTGAAAGCCTAGGATTCTTGTGTGAATTGAGAGTTGCCTAGTGAGGATTAGAGTCGAGGCGGAATCTTTCTAAGGCACTTAGATGAAGTTTTTTCAAACATGGTCACTTGCAACTTTGGCCCTTACACTTAACACTTGACACTTAAGGCTATGGCATCTCTGTTAGTTTTGCAAAGCATGTCTATTTACTTTGGTTCTTATTAGTTTGTTAAAAGTACTGTTTCTAGCATCGTAGTTCTTTAAGTAAAACGTTTGTGGGTATCGTGCTGCTATAACCCTCAGGAGACAAAACTCCTACTAGGTGAACCAAGGGATTTAAATGTTCTATCTTAACTAAGATCGAGTCTTTTCACTTTGTTTAAGTTTGTTTTGCTCAAGGACTAGCAAACGATAGGTTTGGGGGTATTTGTTCAGTCATTAATTGTGCATCATTTTGATGTCACTTAGTACCTCTCTTACATGTATTTTGAGTGATTTCGTGCCATACTTAGTAGAAAATTATCAATCGTGTGAGACTTGTGCAGATTTGGAAAGATAAGTAAATTGTGAGAAAAACGCAAAAAGAATGACTCAAATCGGAGTTATAACGAAAGAGATGTCTCGACTTCAATATCAAGTCCCAAACCGGGTCCTAGCGCATGCCAAGACAAACCAAGAACCAACTCAGGACATGTCCCATGACATGTCCCAGAGGCATCCTATCGAGTCCCTATTGAGTCCCAGAAGAACTCCTATCGAGGTCAAGGACATGCCCTTGACATGTCCTAGTTACGCCCTGAAACTGAAGCCATCGGAGACTTGTCCTGTACCTAGCCAGGTCCTGCTATGCGCCTCAATGTCATGTCTCAAGATTCCCAGCCGAGAGCCAATGTCGTGAACTAAGTCCCTGCGCCAAGTTCTTGTCTCAAGTCACCCCACGCCAGGACAAGTCCCGTGACATGTCCTAGTTTTGCTTGCGATGATCAAAGTGCGCCAACCTAGAAACCTATGCATTGAGCTAAACCATGTCGTGCTTGTAAAGAAAGCCTGGTGCACCTCAAAAGAGCTGTCTTAGAATCAGGTCCCTGGACTTCCAGCGGTGAAGCACATATGCGCCCTATTTCAGGCCCGGCAGGCTCAAAAGAGGCCATGACCTGCAATTCGATGAAACAAAGCGAGACACCACTTATAGTTGGACTTAAAATGACCTATCTAAGCTAATGAAAGCCCGTGTCTCGCTTGGAAATTCCAATGACACATTCATGTCTTGTTCTGCCCTAAAAGACTTCCCAGAACCTCTGATTTGAGCCAAGTTGGGCCATCGCTTTTCTACAAGCTTTTGAGTGGGATAAACTCCAGAACCCTACTAGATACATTATATGGAAATGATTCGAGTGGTTTGTCTCGATTCGATTGGTCAATGACATGTTAAGTTCCTAAATGTCCAATTTTGAGGTTTTTTTAGCCCAGAATCTGGGCCAGTCGTGTTTCAGACACTTAGGAGTGGCCCATCCCAGTCCTTGATGTCCAAGAAACCTCCACAAGACTCCAAAAGCTGCCTTGGCATGCAAGAAAGATCAAAGTTGTTATCACAAGTCTTTGCCACATATGCCTAGTCCAAATCCAGCAAGGATTCCTTTTTTAAGTCCTTTTTCATATCTAATTAGAGTAGGAATTTTAAGTCAGTTTTTTAATAGGATTCTACCCTAGAATGTCTCCTACTTTGTAGAGGTTTAGAGGCCCTATTTAAAGGACCCTAATTCTCACGGGTTAGGACCTTTAGGCACCCTAGCCGCATACTACTTTGATTTCAGTTTTAAACACTTTGTTTTCTGCTTTGTGAGATAGTTGAACGTGAAGCCCTGGAGGAGCACCCTTGAGGTGGTTCTTTGTTGTGCATCATCATCAACGATCTCTTTCGTGTAGTTTATTTTCATTTTTGCAATCTAAATGAGAATTTCCATTATGTCTTGTCTTTCAATTATGCGTGAGTAGTTTTTATTAGAATTAGGGCTGCTTGAAGCCCTAATCATGAGGGTCGTGCGACATGGTTTTGGCCCTTGATTTGTATTGCTATGGATGCTGGATATAGTGGAATTACTGTGCTTAATTTATGTTTATTGCTTATGAGTTTGACCTTGATTTGTATAATAGTCATGTTAATGGGCATGGCCCACACACAATGAGAGCCCCAAACTATAATGTCCAGATTAAAATCTCTTGTTTTTTTTTTTTTAGCTAATAGCTAGTAAAAGAAATAGATAGTAAATATTATACATGTATAATAGTTATTAAGGGTTAAAGGAATAGATAATAAAGTCCAAGGACTTACCTGGTAATGTTTGTAATGTGCGATGCTTGCTCCCAACGCAGAGGTGTAGCCGTGTATGTAGAGCCCATCAGCTACAGGCGCGGTGGCAGGGTGACGGTGGCTCGTCACCAGTGGTGGCGGTGGTCCGAGCAAACGGGGGTCGGTAGAACGGAGTCCCCCGATGATCATGGTGATGGCAGTGTCGCACGGAAGCAAGTGGGTCGCCGGAATCCATGGGGTTGCAAAACTCTTCTTTCCTCTTTCTTTCTTTTGTCTTTTTGTTGGCTTGGAGTATCTCATCTTCATGAGTTTTAGGAACCTAGTTGTTTGTTGCAGGGTTGCTTCTGATTTTCATCAATCCCACCATACCATCGTGTCTTTACGGCGATCCAAAACCGTATCCAGTCGTTTGTCGAGCTCAAGAATGTTGGGCTTTACCAGCTCCACGGTGCAAGCTTTGGGAGCTTTGAATTTCTATTTTTTGTTGTTGTGTTCTTCCCTATTTTCCGTGAGAGTGTGAGGGAGATGTGAAATGGTTTTTGAGTAGAAATTGATGGTGAGATGGCTTTTGAGATGGCTTCTGTTGCAGTGGCACCTTGGAGGTAGGAGATGAAGCCGCTACATGGGCTTGCAAAGTTGGATTTTTTGCCTTTCTTCGTTGTTGGTGTGCTGTAAGAACGTGAGAGATTTTTTGTTTTCTCTTCTCTGAAGCCATGAGAGATCTATGGAAGATGTCCTTGGTGCCTTGTGTGCTTTTCATAGGGAAGGGAGACCTCCTTGGTCGATGGTACCTTCTTCAAAGACTATGAATGCTGAAATTTTTGTGGATTTTTTCTTTGTGTTTTGTCTCTGTTGCCATGAGTGAGTGAGAGATGTGGGTTGGTTTCGGGAGCAGCCTAAGAGAAGGTTCTCTTATAGGGAGCTAGGTTTCTTTGGTTGTGACCGAGAGAAGAAGTGAGATTTTTGCCGGATTACTTTGGGATTTTTTGGCAGATAACTCATCTGGGATCTTTGGCTAGGTTGGTGTTCTTGGGTTCATGGGCTTTCAGCAGGTAGGAGAATTGAAAAGAACCGACATAGCTTTTTGTATCGATTTGCACAGATGGTGCCAAACTGTTTATGCCAAAAATGGACCAACGAGAACGATATACGTGGTTCATCCAAATCTGGCTACGTCCACGGTGCAGTACTACTCTCATTAATAATATACATGTTTTGTACAAAATACATTAGGCTATGAGCCTTAAAAAGATAGTAATCTAGAGATAAGGGAGAGAGGTGTCTCTAGAGAGAGAAAGAGTGAGTCCCTTGAATAAGGGAGGGGGTTTCCTATTTATAGGCAATATCTAGGTTTAGATGTTGGGCCACACTAGTGGGCTTTAGGCATGGGCCTTGTTGATAGGTTTGGTCTTGATCCAAGTGAACTTTCGGGTTTTTCCGTTACTTCGTTGCTTGGTTAGATTAGGTACGAACACATCATATTCAAAAAAATCACACTATCAAATCCAATGCAAATTTAACACTCTGCAAGAGAGAGAGAGAGAGAGAAAGAGAGAGAGAGAGAGAGAGAGACTTCCAGTAGAGGGAGTGCAAGAGAGAGAAGCGGCAGCGAGAGTGTCGGCGGCGTCGAGAGAGACAACGGGAGGGAGGATGTTGGGTAGAGATGGAGAATGAGAGAGTGAGAGAGGCCAAGACGTGACAATGAGAGAGAGGGAGGGTCGACGTTCAGTTTGTGCAAGAGGGAGAGGCAGAGCAGAGAGTAGCGAGCTTGTTGCAGATAGACGGACGAAACAAGAAGAAGGGGAAAAGAAGAGACTTCGCTTGAATTTAAGTTATTGGAAGCCTTTGCCCGGCGAAGCCTTCGCAGGACAAAGTTTAATGAGTTGGTCGGGCAAACTTAGGTGGTAAATTTGATTTTTCTCTAATTTTCTGGCGAAATAAAATTACGGGAGGTTTTTGACTTTGCCCTACTAAATATCTTGGTTTTGCCCGTCGAAACCATTGTTTCGCCGGGCAAACTTGGCTTTATTTATGAGAACTTGGGACCATTCACTTTGTAGTTTTACGTGCCTAAAGCCCCACCATCGAAAATCATCATGTTTTAAGGAGTTTACGCCCCTATACCATTCACTTTGTGAATTTCAAGGCGTTTTTTTGGCGTTTTCGTTCTACTGATATTCAAATGATGGAATTTGAAGAAATTGACCATTCACTTTGTGTCATTACGTGTCTAGTCCTCACCCGTCGAAAATCGTGATGTTTTGAGGAGTTAAAGTCGTCTGATCGTGAAAAAA
The DNA here is from genome assembly GCA_037349345.1 of Oemleria cerasiformis. NCBI lineage: Eukaryota > Viridiplantae > Streptophyta > Magnoliopsida > Rosales > Rosaceae > Oemleria > Oemleria cerasiformis. Next base: position 10,294,727 of record JAZGTL010000003.1, on the reverse strand, counting down.
TGTATTGTAACTATCTAATCGTTGCGCACCGTTACCTAATCTCGGGAATTCCAAATTGGCTACTTTTTCACGTAGACGATCTATGAGTACGTGCAATAAATGTGGATGGTTAGATCGGTCGAATTATTAAATCAAATTATTGAAAATCGTAAAACCACATTATTCATCAAACACTTTAAAACATTTCAAGGAAACTTCAATACGTTTTTCGATTTTTTCGTTCAATTGATATTCAAACGATTGAATTTGAAGAATCTGACCGTTCAGTTTGTATTTTTACATGCGTAGACAGTGCCCGTCGAAAATCGTCAGGATTTGCGGAGTTATAGCCTTCCGATCGTCAAAAAACTTTTTGTAACCATCGATTCATTGCGCACCGTTACCAAATCCCGGGAATTCCAAATTGGCTACTTTGTCGCGTGGGCGATCTATGAATACGTGCAATAAATATGGATGGCTAGATCGGTCGAATCATTAAAGTATCGAATTTAAAATCGTTGTTTAGTAATTAAATGTAAAATCATTCTAGTAAATATTGCCCGATGAATACTGAACTTCGTCGGGCAAAGCTCTTTCATATTCGGCGAACGGACACCGAATATTGGACAGGTTTGCCCGACGAAGTCTAGCATTCGCCGGGAAAGATTACTTCGGCCATCGGTTACCGAAAACATTTTTAGGGCTATTTTCAACTGTTTTGAGAGATTTATGGCAATTTTTTGGTGATTTCACGCTTGTATTCACCTTTTATGTTTAGAATAGACTTCATATTTATGTTGTCTATTTTATTCAACACTTAACATCGAACTTTAATTGCTTTCGTCAAGCATAATACGTCGGATTCACATATTTGATTACTTCTCCTATATGCATGTGGTGACTAGACTACATTCTGACTAAGTATTGGGAAGGAAACAAATAGTTTTCTTTACCAAGCCAAGTGAGGTGTAACGACCCGGACCAGAAATTAAATTATTTTGAGAATTGGACAATTTTACCCTCAGTTTTGGACGGGTTCGGGAGTCACTTTTTGATTGGCAAAACTTTTGGAAATTTTTCTTAGGTCGTTGCGTAGGTCTCGAACTCACGAGTTCGTAGACAGGCGGCACGCGGAAAACGGAGACCCGATGAGTTCGTTACGGGTCTAGAAGCTTCAGGGGCAGTTTGGTAATTTTGGAAAAGTTGGAACTATATAACAGATATTTTTCTCTCTCCCCGGGAGATTGGTCCATTCAGTCTTGCTCCTACACAAAGTCCTCCCCGTGCGAAAATCGAAGACCTCATTTTCATCGGATGGATTTCGACCCGATTCGAACGAAACCAAGGTCGAGAGGATCTTCCCCGGGACCCCACGAGCATTTTGGGGTAGTTATTGGAGCGGGAGCACCGCCGTAGGCGACGGACGGAGGAGGGACGTGAACTGAATCTTCTCGACCGTTTTCCGGCCAAACCAGGTACGATCTCGGAGCTTTGACCTCATATTTGGATTCCTGGTGAAAAGTAGATGAATTTACATGTGTAGATCGTGAAAACGGTCAAGAAATGAAGAAGTTAGAAAACCTTGAAAATCGATCGGAAATGGCAATTTCCGGCGAACCAGACGACGACGGAGGTGGCGGTCCGGTCATCTTCTCCGGCCAGCCTCTGGCGACGGTGATGGCCGTCCGGTTGTCTTCTCTGGCGAGTCACCGGTAACCGGTCGGGTTGAGTGAACCGGTCGGGTCAAGTTGGACCGGGTCAGGTTGAGTCAGACCGGGTTGGACCGGTCCAGGCGCGTGAACACTGTAGCAGGCGCGTGACCGGCGCGTGAGGGCGCGTGGGCCCATGTGCCGATCTTCCGGCGGCACGTGGCGGTGCGTGGGGCCGAGTCTGAGGTCCCGGCAACGCGTGGTAACTAGTTTTCGACGTTCCGAATATGTTGGTACAGGTTTCAGGTTGATCGGACGTCATTTAGAGGTCATTTTGGGCAATCCCAGCGGTAATGGTTGACCTTATTAGCGGGTTTTGAGCACGGAAAGTCAAGGTAGTTGGGTCATTATTGTGCATGTGTTCCTTGGGCTAGAGCGTCCGTGGATTAAGGGTTGGATGATGTATGTGAGTGGACTTTTGTTTTATAAACTGAAATCCATGCATCAAAATATCTTTGTTTAAATGCTGTTATGTATTGTGGCATTAAATTTCTGGATTTTAGAAATGATTACTAGACATATGTTTTCCACTATATCAGTTAAAGTGTGATTTGAGAAATATCATGGGTTTTGGACTCAGTTTTGATATCATTTTGACGTGAAACTTATTGAGTCCATGATTTGGGTTTTGACCCGGATGTATGATTTTATCGGAATTGGCCATATATTTGAGGGAGACCAGAACCCGGGACTAGGATCTGTTATTAGTGGTGAACCCGGTGAACCTCCAATATAATATGATATGATACGATAGTCGAGAGATATGCCGACTGATATGATATGATAGTCGAGAGATATGCCGACTGATATGATATAATAGCCGAAGGTTATACCGGCTGATGATATGATATGATAGTCGAGAGATATGCCGACTAATATGATATAATAGCCGAAGGTTATACCGGTTGATGATATGATATGATAGTCGAGAGATATGCCGACTGATATGATATGATAGTCGAGAGATATGCCGACTGATATGATATGATAGCCGAAGGTTATACCGGCTGATTATATGATATGATAGTCGAGAGATATGCCGACTGATATGATATGATAGTCGAGAGATATGCCGATTGATATGATATGATAGCCGAAGGTTATACCGGCTGATGATATGATATGATAGTCGAGAGATATGCCGACTGATATGATATGATAGTCAAGAGATATGCCAACTGATATGATATGATAGTCGAGAGATATACCGACTGATATGATATGATAGCCGAAGGTTATATCGGCTGATGATATGATATGATAGTCGAGAGATATGCCGACTGATATGATATAATAGCCGAAGGTTATACCGGCTGATGATATGATATGATAGTCGAGAGATATGCCGACTGATATGATATGATAGTCGAGAGATATGCCGACTGATATGATATAATAACCGAAGGTTATACCGGCTGATGATATGATATGATAGTCGAGAGATATGACGACTGATATGATATGATAGTCGAGAGATATGCCGACTGATATGATATAATAGCTGAAGGTTATACCGGCTGATAATATGATATGATAGTCGAGAGATATGCCGACTGATATGATATTATAGTTGAGAGATATGCCGACTAATATGATATGATAGTCGAGAGATATGCCGACTGATATGATATGATAGTCGAGAGATATGCCGACTGATATGATATAATCGCCGAAGGTTATACCGGCTGATGGTATGATATGATAGTCGAGAGATATGCCGACTGATATGATATAATAGCCGAAGGTTATACCGGCTGATGATATGATATAATAGACAAAGGTTATACCGGCTGATGATATGATATGATAGTCGAGAGATATGCCGACTGATATGATATGATAGCCGAAGGTTATACCGGCTGATGATATGATATGATAGTCGAGAGATATGCCGACTAATATGATATAATAGCTGAAGGTTATACCGGCTGCTAATATGATATGATAGTTGAGAGATATGTCGACTGATATGATATGATAGTCGAGAGATATGCCGACTGATATGATATAATAGCCGAAGGTTATACCGGCTGATGATATGATATGATAGTCGAGAGATATGCCGACTGATATGATATGATAGTCGAGAGATATGCCGACTTATATGATATGATAGCCGAAGGTTATACTGGCTGATGATATGATATGATAGTCGAGAGATATGCCGACTGCTATGATATAATAGCCGAAGGTTATACCGGCTGATGATATGATATGATAGTCGAGAGATATGCCGACTGATATGATATAATAGCCGAAGGTTATACCGGCTGATGATATGATATGATAGTCGAGAGATATGCCGACTGATATGATATGATAGTCGAGAGATATGCCGACTGATATGATATTATAGTCGAGAGATATGCCGACTGATATGATATAATAGCCGAAGGTTATACCGGCTGATGATATGATATGATAGTCGATGATACTTACCGACTGATGTGATATCATAGTACAAAGAGTTGTGATACTTGACTAGCACACCCCAAGGGATACCCTGGTGGCTAGGGATATGCCAGTCGTGGGATATGCCGACTGATGTGATATGATAGCCGAAGGTTATACCGGCTGATGATAGGATATGATAGTCGAGGATACTTGCCGACTGATGTGATATCATAGTACAGAGAGTTGTGATACAGGACTAGCACACCCCAAGGGATACCCTGGTGGCTAGGGATATGCCAGTCGAGGGATATGCCGACTGATGTGATATGATAGCCGAGGATATTTCTGGCTCTAATATGATTTGACGACGATTGTCATGGGCTTAATCAGCCTATGGGCTTAATCAGCCTATGGGCTTAATCAGCTTATGGGCTTAATCAGCCTACGGAAATACTTCGTCATCCGGGTCAGTGGGTTGGTGTGGGCGGTGACCCAGAGTGACGAATTATTGTTGGTTCACAAGTATCTGACTAGTCGGTTGTCTTGTGGTATTCCAGTAGAGATGTCAGCAGTGTCTGACCTACTGATAGTTGGTGTCAGAGAGTGTTCCTATTTGGACACCACTATTCCGAGTTCTTGGCTTTGACCTGTATACTATCCTGCGTCTGACAGGTAGGAATGGTCAATAAGTACAGAGGTTCGGTCGGGAACCCTGTAAGGTTTACAAAAAAGAAAAAAATTATTTAAGGATAAAGGGTATTTCTGATATTTAAAAATTGAGATAAAAGAGCTGTCATACGGGATAAGGGTTCTTTCCGGGTTTCGAGGAAAAAATTCGGGAAGGGTCCTTACAAGTGGTATCAAAGCACTAGGTTAAATTCCTGTAGACCGTACATCTAGTGTACAGGTGAAATTTTTGTATTAATGATCTACAGCTTCTACACAACGTATAATGCCTCCGAGACGTGAGTTCCGTCAACGGTCGGGGAATGGTGGAGATGACCATGAACCTGCAGTGGAGCCTGAATTGAGGCAGACACTGGAACAGCTGGGTCAGACTTTAGCTTCTGTACTCCAGGATAGGGCTTCTCATGAAGTCTTTGATATTGAGAGAGCCCAGAGACTGGGGGCGACGATATTTATGGGCGAGTCTAGCCTAGATGAGGCTGAGGATTGGATTACTCGTATGGAGCGGGTGTTTTTGATTATGAGGTGTCCTCTAGGGGATAGAGTTCTATTGGCCACATTTTTGCTAGGTAGTTCTGCTTACCACTGGTGGCACTCATTGGAGGTGTCAGGCTGGAATGTCCATACACTTACTTGGCAGACTTTCCGGGAACGCTTCATGGAGCAATTTTACCCTCGCTCACACCGGAATGTTTAGGAGGCCGAGTTCTTGCATTTACAGCAAGGAGACATGATTGTGGCCTAGTATGAACAGAGATTCATAGCGCTGAGTCGCTTTGCACCGACTTTGGTGGCGAACCTCGTGATTCGCAGTTGTCCGGTGATGGTTGAAGGCCATGGTTTGGAGGCAGATTTAATCCCCTTAGATATTTTTGAGTTTGATGTGATTCTGGGGATGGGTTGGTTGTCCATGCACCATGCCTCCATAGACTGTTATGATAAGACAGTGGTTTTCCGTAGTCCAGGATTACCGAAATTTACATTTCGGGGAGATCGTAGGGTACTACCCTTTGGAGTGATATCAGCGTTGACCACTGAGAGATTGTTGAGGAACGGTTGTGAGGGGTATTCGGCTCATGTGTTTGATTCTCGGGATACTCCGTTGAGAGTGGAGGATATTCCAGTGGTGAGTGAGTTCTCTGATGTGTTTCCAGATGATCTTCCATGATTACCACCTCACCTTGAGATCGAGTTTATCATCGAGCTTTTGCCAGGTACTCAACCTATCTCACAGGCACTGTATAGGATGGCACCGGCAGAATTGCGAGAGTTAAAGACCCAGTTGCAGGACTTGGTGAATATGGGATTTATTCGCCCAAGTATTCCACCATGGGGCGCGCCGGTATTATTTGTGAGGAAAAAGGATGGTGGTCTGAGATTGTGTATCGACTACCGGCAGTTAAATAGAGTGACGGTGCAAAATAAGTATCCTCATTTGTTTCATGGATAGGAATGAATTTCGAGGACGAAATTTCTTAAGGGAGGTAGATTGTAACGACCCGGACCAGAAATTAAATTATTTTGAGAATTAGACAATTTTACCCTCAGTTTTGGACGGGTTCGGGAGTCACTTTTTGACTGGCAGTACTTTTGGGAATTTTTCTTGGGTCGTTGCGTAGGTCTAGAACTCATGAGTTCGTAGACAGGCGGCACGCGGAAAAGGGAGACTCGATGAGTTCATTACGGGTCTATAAGCTTCAAGGGCAGTTGGTAATTTTGGAAAAGTTGGAACTATATAGCAGATATTTTTCTCTCTCCTCGGGAGATTGGTCCATTCAGTCTCACTCCTACACGAAGTCCTCCCCGTGCAAAAACCAAAGACTCATTTTCATCGGATGGATTTCGACCCGATTCGAACGAAACCAAGGTCGGGAGCATCTTCCCCGGGACCCCACAAGCATTTTGGGGTAGTTATTGGAGCGGGAGCACCGCCGTAGGCGACGAACGGAGGAGGGAGGTGAACCGAATCTTCTCGACCGTTTTCCGGCCAAACCAGGTACGATCTCGGAGCTTTGACCTCATATTTGGATTCCTGGTGAAAAGTAGATGAATTTACATGTGTAGATCGTGAAAAACGGTCAAGAAATCAAGAAGTTAGAAAACCTTGAAAATCGACCATAAATGGTTATTTCCAGCGAACCAGACGTCGGCGGAGGTGGTGGTCCGGTCATCTTCTCCGGCCAACCTCCGGTGACGACGATGGCCGTCCGGTCGTCTTCTCCGGTGAGTCACCGATAACCGATCGAGTTGAGTGAACCGGTCGGGTTGAGTGAACCGGTCAAGTTGAGTGAACCGATCGGGTCAAGTTGGACCGGGTCAGGTTGAACCGGACCGGGTTGGACCGGTCCAGGCTCGTGAACACTGTAGCAGGCGCGTGACCAACGCGTGAGGGCGCGTGGGCGCGTGTGCCGATCTTCCGGCAGCGCGTGGCGGCACGTGGGGCCGAGTCTGAGGTCACGGCGACACTTGGTAACTAGTTTTTGACGTTCCGAATCTGTTGGTACAGGTTTCAGGTTGATCGGACGTCGTTTAGAGGTCATTTTGGGCAATCCCAGTGGTAATGGTTGACCTTATTAGCAGGTTTTGAGCACGAAAAGTCAAGGTAGTTGGGTCATTATTGTGCATGTGTTCCTTGGGCTAGAGCGTCCATGGATTAAGGGTTGGATGATGTATGTGAGTGGACTTTTGTTTTATAAACTGAAATGCATGCATCAAAATATCTTTGTTTAAATACTGTTATGTATTGTGGCATTAAATTTCTGGATTTTAGAAATGATTACTAGACATATGTTTTCCACTATATCAATTAAAGTGTGATTTGAGAAATATCATGGGTTTTGGACTCAGTTTTGATATCATTTTATGTGGAAATTATTGAGTCCATGATTTGGGTTTTGACCCGGATGTATGAGTTTATCGGAATTGGCCATATATTTGAGGGAGACCAGAACCCGGGACTAGGATCCGTTATTAGCGGTGAACCCAGTGAACCTCCAATATAATATGATATGATATGATAGTCGAGAGATATGCCGACTGATATGATATAATAGCCAAAGGTTATACCGGCTGATGATATGATATGATAGTCGAGAGATATGCCGACTGATATGATATAATAGCCGAAGGTTATACCAGCTGATGATATGATATGATAGTCGAGAGATAAGCCGACTGATATGATATGATAGTCGAGATATATGTCGACTGATATGATATGATAGCCAAAGGTTATACCGGCTGATGATATGATATGATAGTCGAGAGATATGCCGACTGATATGATATGATAGTCGAGAGATATGCCGACTGATATGATATAATAGCCGAAGGTTATACCGGCTGATGATATGATATGATAGTCGAGAGATATGCCGACTGATATGATATGATAGTCAAGAGATATGCCGACTGATATGATATGATAGTTGAGAGATATGCCGACTGATATGATATGATAGTCGAGAGATATGCCGACTGATATGATATGATAGTCGAGAGATATGCCGACCGATATGATATAATAGCCGAAGGTTATACCGACTGATGATATGATATGATAGTCGAGAGATATGCCGACTGATATGATATAATAGCTAAAGGTTATACCGGCTGATGATATGATATAATAGCCGAAGGTTATACCGGCTGATGATATAATATGATAGTCGAGAGATATGCCGACTGATATGATATGATAGTCGAGAGATATGCCGACTGATATGATATGATAGCCGAAGGTTATACCGGCTGATGATATGATATGATAGTCGAGAGATATGCCGACTGATATGATATAATAGCCGAAGGTTATACCGACTGATGATATGATATGATAGTCGAGAGATATGCCGACTGATATGATATGATAGTCGAGAGATATGCCGACTGCTATGATATAATAGCCGAAGGTTATACCGGCTGATAATATGATATGATAGTCGAGAGATATGCCGACTGATATGATATAATAGCCGAAGGTTATACCGGCTGATGATATGATATAATAGTCGAGAGATATGCCGACTGATATGATATGATAGTTGAGAGATATGCCGACTGATATGATATGATAGTCTAGAGATATGCCGACTGATATGATATAATAGCCGAAGGTTATACCGGCTGATGATATGATATGATAGTCGAGGATACTTGCCGACTGATGTGATATCATAGTACAGAGAGTTGTGATACATGACTAGCACACCCCAAGGGATACCTTGGTGGCTAGGGATATGCCAGTCGAGGGATATGCCTACTGATGTGATATGATAGCCGAAGGTTATACCGGCTAATGATAGGAGATGATAGTCGAGGATACTTGCCGACTGATGTGATATCATAGTACAGAGAGTTGTGATACAAGACTAGCACACCCCAAGGGATACCCTGGTGGCTAGGAATATGCCAGTCGAGGGATATGCCAACTGATGTGATATGATAGCGAAGGATATTTCCATCTCTAATATGATTTGACGACGATTGTCATGGGCTTAATCAGCCTACGGAAATACTTCGTCATCCGGGTCAGTAGGTTGGTGTGGGCGGTGACCTAGAGTGACGAATTATTGTTGGTTCACAAGTATCTGACTAGTCGGTTGTCTTGTGGTATTCCAGTAGAGATGTCAGTAGTGTCTGACCTATTGACAATTGGTGTCAGAGAGTGTTCCTATTTGGACACCACTATTCCGAGGTCTTGGCTTTGACCTGTATACTATCCTGCGTCTGACAGGTAGGAATGGTCAGTAAGTACAAAGGTTTGGTCGGGAACCCTATAAGGTTTACAAAAAAGAAAAAAATTATTTAAGGATAAAGGGTATTTCTGATATTTAAAAATTGAGATAAAAGAGCTGTCAGACGGGATAAGGGTTCTTTCCGGGTTTCGAGGGAAAAATTCGGGAAGGGTCCTTACATGAGGAGACCATACATGCACTGCGATGTTGTTATTTGCTATAATGGCACAGTCAGAAATGTTTGCATCAACTATTTTGCGAAATTTATGGCACTTAACATCATAAAAACATAATATAATAGATTAATTGAAACATTTGAAACATCAAATTTATTTATTTGAAACTTCATATTACATATATAAATGAATTCATTTTGTTTAGAACTTTTATTCAATGTCGGTTTCGTTATCCCCCTCCCAATCACCCACGTCATCTGAGATGTGCACGCTACTTGTTTCCTCAGAATCACTTTCAACTGGTTCTAAGGTCCCGAGATCAATAAAAATCCCATCAATAGCAATTGGTGGGGTGACATCGTCAGTTCGTACTCCTTCCACATTTAGGGTGGATGTCGAGGAATCCTCTTGGTAAAAAATTTGGTCATCGGCTGTTTCCCCATCTGCTTCATGGTCTCGTTCATCCAATTTCCAAATATTTCTTTGATTTACCATCTTAGCTACTCTCCAACTAGCTCCCTCTTTGGGATCATCCACATAGAACACTTGTTTCGCCGTACTAGTGAGGATGTAGGGATCACTCTCATACCACCGGGAGTTTGTGTTGACATACACATATAAATTATCTCGCCAGACCCTAGATGGGATATTAGGGTTCGTATCAAACAAATGACACTTGAACAAAACGACTTCCTTACGGTCTGCGTATAACAGCTGAACCACACTTAACAATATGCCGAAAAGCCCCGTAGCATGTTTTAGATAATTTTTCCTCTCGTTCTGTGCACACGAACTTAACTCCGTTAATGTGACAACCGGCATATGTTTCTCCTCGAAAATGGCCAATCGCTAGCTGCATTAATTCTTGATTGAAGAGGGGCTAGTTGTCATCTCTCAACTATGCCATCTGGTAAGATACACACCAGAAATAAAATTGTTCAATTTAAAACAATAATACGAAATTTTGCAGATGAAATATTTAACTTACATGTTGGGAAAACCAACTTGGAAACAATTTTTTTTCCATTTCCTCCCAATTCGAAGGATATTGGGCCGTCATCAACGCATCGTGCTGCAAGAGGAAGGGAAAGACTTCGTTATAATTGTTCAGTATGAACCAATGAGCCACCTCCATGTTGCTATCGTTGAACGGCTGCAACACCAGACCAATGCCGAATGGTCGTGCTAGTTGGAAAAATACTGATAGGTTCTTGGGGCGTTCACCACTGTCGTTGTTCCGCGGGGCCCTATTGAATAAAGTTTCAATATTCTGAAGGTGCAGTGCACAAAATGTGAGTGACTCATTTGCGATGTACGCCGCCGCTATAGAGCCTTCGAGACGAGTCTTGTTGCAGACGTATCGCTTGTACCTACCTAACATTCTGCAATGAAATAGACATTATGATTCACATATATTAAAAGGATAGTAAAAAAAAAGTCCCAAAAGCAGGATGAAGTTTACCTCTCGATTGGATCCATCCAATGATAATGCACCAAGCCAGCTAGCTTTGCCTCATCCAGCATATGTATTAGTAGGTGCACCATGACATCAAAAAATGCAAGGGGGATATATTTTCTCAAGGCGACACATGAGGAAGACAACATCTAATTGCTTCAACGTCCGCCTTTCGCAACGTTTTGGCACAAAGTTGCTGGAAAAACTGAGACAAATAAAAAATTGTCTCAACAAAATCACGTTGCAAGTATGGCCGAATACCAATCGGAAGGAGCCGTTGTAGCAAAACATGATAGTCATGGCTCTTCATACTAGACAGGGTGCCACCATCGGTGCTAACGTTTCAGGAGATGTTACTGACGTACCCATCAGAAAATTTCACACTCTACAACCACATCAAGAATTATTTCTTATTCTCCGGCGTAAATGTATAACTTGGATGACCCAGTATGTATTTCCCATTAATAAGTTTTGGCCACAAGTTACGCTGAATCCCCATTTGATGCAAACCCAGATGGGTCTTGTTTGTGTCCTTTGACTTGCCATCGATGGGTAAAGTCGTTCCCACAACACTTTCGTCAACATTCTTCTCGATGTGCATCAGATATGCGATGTGTCTAATTTTCAATTTCGACCAGTATGGAAAACGAAATAATATGCACTTCTTCGTCTAGTTTTCCTATTCAGGTGGTTTAAGTCCATGTTTGAGGAACTCTTGGATACTGTTCAATTCGGACAATATCTCATCACCGAACCATTCCCTTGGTCGTGGCCGCATCTCTGTTTTTCCATCAAATTCTTCATCCTGCGTAAGCCACCAGTGATCCTAGGGTTGCCATCTTCGGTGACCCAAGTAGCATACCTTCGATGCGTGACAAATGGACGTTGTGTCCGGTCCACATGTCGGGCATGCAAGATAAACCTTGATGCTCCACCCCGAAAACATACCAAATGCAGGAAAATCATTAATAGTCCACATTACGGCCACTCGAAAGTGAACATTTCTCTATTGTACTTGTCATATATTCAGACACCATTTTCCCACAAATCCACCAGTTCATCAATCAACGCCCTCAAATAAACATCAATGGAATTACTCAACAATTTGGGCCCCGATATCAAAGTACTGAGGATTGTCAGTTCTTACTTCATGCATCTCCAACGGGGAAAGTTAAAAGGAACCATGACCACCGGCCAAGTGCTATAGGGCTTTGCAAAACTCCCAAATGGACTAAACCCATTAGTAGCAAGTCCTAATCTGACATTTCTTGGATCCGCCGAAAAATTGAAATACATCTTATCAAATTCCTTCCAATCCTCTCCATTGGCCGGATGCCTCAGTACATCATCATCAATGCGTTCTTCCTTGTGCCACCTCATATCACGGGCTATGTGGGTCGACATGTAGAATTTTTGTAGTCTTGGCTTCAGTGGAAAATAACGCAAATCCTTGTTCGAAATCTTGTTCTTTCGATACCTAGGCTCATTGCACACAGGACATTTGTCAAGCTGCTCGAAATCACCGTAAAACAATGCACAATTGTTCTTGCTTGCATGGATCATGACATACCCTAACCCGAGACCCTTCAACAGTTTCTTCGAACTATAATGATCTTTTAGCAGACGGTTATCTTCAGGGAGCATTCGAATGATAATCTCCATCATTTGATGAAAATGCTTGTTCGTTTGATTATACTCAACTTTCATGTGTATCAACTCCATAACCGCCCCTAGAATCAAGAATGATTTACAACCGGGGTACAATTCGCGCTAAGCTTCTATGAATAATCTCTCGTAATGTTGCTCAGAGTCTTTGGGTTGAAACCCGGGCGCCTCATCGTCATATCAACTAATGCGCGAGGAAAATTATCGGTTAATATGTCAAAGACTTGGTCATCATCACAATGCCCCATCCGAAGCACTTTAATCCCCACAGGTCTGGGGATCCGAAGATGTCGATGCTATAAATATTTGTTCACAGTGATGGATCCAATTACTATAGTTGTGTATGATCCCATTCCATTCCATATGATTTCGGACCTCATTCACCGTCCCCCAATTGCATTTGATACATTTCCGGCACGGACACCTTATACGTCCACTACCATTGCAATTACTGTGTGCAAAGGCAAGAAAGTTGTCGATCACATCCAACTACTCATGAGAACATCTATCTTCCATTTGCATCCACCCTCTGTCCATTGTGTCTGCTTTCACAAAATACAGTCAACGTAAGTAATTAGAACAAGTTAATATCAAAAGCCGCTCTAGAAATATGTAAAACATTATTTTAGTTTTAATTAGGTAAAAACATAACATTAATTTTTATAAATATTTTTTTTTTATTTTCATTTGATTCGTTTTATTATTTTAACTGTATTTATTTAAAAAAATTATATTTAAATTATATATTTATTTAATTATATAAATTAGTAAAAAAAATTAATATTAAATTCTTGCCCGACGAACAAGATCGTTTCGCCGGGCAAAGTGTAAGAAAATTCGGTGGTCTCCTGCTGAATTTAGAAGCTGAATTCGATGGAAAAGTCGCCGTGTTTTGGTCACTGTGCCCGGCGAGACACTGCCTTCATCAGGCAGCAGTTGTTGATTATTGCTCGACGAAACTTAGGCGACAAATGGTTTTCCTCGGACAAGTTTACCTTTGCCCGTCGAATGCACTATTTTCGTCGGGTGACGTCATGCCCGACGGTGGAGGCCAGACGAATTTTGCCCGATGAATGTCGTTCTTTGCTTGACGAACCTATTTCGCAGAGCAAGACTATTTTTCCTATAGTGGATACATATAATCATTCACAAATGAAGGTATAATAATTTAATTATATCACTCCCATTTTTATTACGATAATTTATGATCCACGTAACAATGGACGAAGCACCATCATAAAAAGCTAGCCACATTCCATTCTGTAATCACTTAATCAGTTATTATAAGATGATCTATCTAACATATATATATATATATATATATATGAATTGTACAATTAATATATATGGATAATATATATTCTTTACATATGAAAATTAACTGTCACAATATGTATTTTAATTATCTCAAAAGATAAAGGTGTAATATTTTTGTTTTAAAAAAAGTTAAAAACTTATTTGTATATACTAAAGAAAAAAGAGCACAACTTTGTCGAGTATATTTCTAGTCCTAGAGGTATATTGAATATACAATTTAGAACATCATTTTCTACTTTATTAAGTGATTTAAGCTCCAACGTTAGACTAGTAGGGAGATTTGCCAACGTTCTCATAACCCCCCCTCTCTCTCTCTAGCTCTCTCTCAAAATTCAACACAAAACATACACACTTCCAAAAATGGAGGCAACAACTCTTCTCTGCTCCCTCCTCACATCCCTTGTGTCTCTCTCATGTCTCTCCATTCCTTCACATTCCTCCTCCTCCACCGACACCTTCATCTTCGGAGGCTGCACGCAGCAAAAGTATGCCCCGGGCTCGCCCTACGAGTCAAATCTCAACTCACTTCTCACCTCCCTGGTGAACTCAGCCACCTACTCCTCCTACAACAACTACACCATCATGGGCTCAAGCCCGCAAGACGTCATCTACGGCCTCTTCCAATGCCGCGGCGACCTAGCCATGCCTGACTGCGCCACGTGCATTGCACGTGCCGTGAGCCAAGTCGGGCACTTCTGCTCCTACACCTCCGGTGGTGCCCTTCAGCTACAAGGATGCTACATCAAATACGACAACACAAGCTTTTTGGGAGTGGAGGATAAGACTGTGGTGCTGAAGAAATGTGGACCGTCGATTGGGTATGATGCGGATGGAATGAGCCGTAGAGATTCAGTGCTGGCTGCCTTGGTGGGGTCCAGTGGGCCTTATAGAGTTGGTGGGTCCGGGGATGTGCGGGGTCTGGCCCAGTGCGTCGGGGATTTAAGCCTCGCGGAGTGTCAAGATTGTGTGTCGGAGGCAATCGGACGGGTTAAAAGTGAATGTGGTGGAGCTGTTTATGGTGATATGTTCTTGGCCAAGTGTTATGCTAGGTACTCAACTGCTGGCTCTGATTTTTACTCCAAGCTCCATCATGGTAATAATCAACTCTTACCACCCAATATTTACCCTCTAGTAATTGAACAAAAATATATTACTTTTCATCTAGTAATTTTTCAATTTTCTTCTAAAAATTTACAGTGTTTCTAATTTTTTTTTTGAATTTTTATTTTGATCAATTTCCTTCTCATGGGTATCTCCTCGTATCAACCTATAGATTTATAAATTAATCCTTTTATATATATATATATATATATAATATTTTGAACAATTCCCATTTTTTTAGTGGGGTTACTTAAAGAGTTTTTCTCTTTAGTTGTTTTTGTACCTTTCGTATCAAAATAATAACCAATTTTCTTCTTATATCATATTTATTTACAATACATTCAATTTTTCGTTAACTAAGTCGCATATCGGTAATTCAATAGTGAAAATGACTAGAAGCTCCGTACAATTTGAAAGGAAATTGGCACAACATAGTATCCATCCACTCTGCATAATTTGATGAACAAAGAAGTTAATGTAGTACATTGATTGTGCTTTTCCGCTACAGTGAGCTTTAAAAATTAAAATTTTGAAATATCACTGCTTGCAAAATAGATGGTTATTATGGTAATCATTTTAAAATGATCGAATTGCAGATAAATCTAGCAACGATGGTGAGAAGACTTTTGCTGTGATCATTGGATTATTGGCTGGAGTTGCTCTCCTCATCGTTTTTCTTACTTTTGTCAGAAAGGTCTTTGGAGGCAATGGTACGTAAAATTTTCAGTTCATTACCTTTCTTTTATCCGAATTAATTCGAACTTTACAATTATTCAAACTCTGATTTGTTACTTATTTACTTTAACTCATTCTCACAATTTGAGTTAAACCGTGACTTATTATTATTATTGTTTTCCTGTTTCATATATTATATATTATTAGTTTTCATTAGCTTAATTTATTGCAAGAAAGTAGATACACTAAGTATATTCAGAAAATCGATATATTAACAAAATATTTGGGTGTTTACTTTTGGTGCAGGTAAATAAATAATGTTATTGGCTGCAGAAGTGATTTGCTTTTGGTTTTCTTTTTCTCTTCATTATGTATACTTTATTTCTCCTCCTCTTTAATTCCTCTTTATGCTCCCTTTTTTTCTTTCTTTGATTTAATTACTTTATTTCTCTCCAAAAGTAGGGTTCATAGGAAAGATGGAAAGATATGGGGCACTTACCCAAAACAAAGTAGAGTGAAAAAGGAGGTTAAAGATTCCACTCTCCTCTCCACTTAACAAAAGTGTGCTGTCTAATATGAACAATTTTAAAAAAGAAAAAATTGCATATTCTTTTTGTGAAGTGGCAGATGATCTTTTCTTTTTGTGAATTCTTATTTTGTTTTGTGCTTTATATATAAAATGTCACCTCATAATATGAATCATTTTGTTATGGTTTCTTCATGGCGAAGCTTTGGGCGCAATAATTTCAACAATTTTGTTATCAAGTCAAAGTTCATAAGTTATGATGCACCGGTACAAATACAAATACGAATTTGGCGATTCGATACAATGAGATACAACGATATAGCAAATTTTCAAAAATTAGAATACGATACAGTAATGATATGTTCATTAAAATAATAATATTAATAATATAAACAAACCCACAAAATAAGTTTATATCATAAAATTAAATTATATCAAATAATTCTACATAACAAAAAAGAACACACAAATTTAATAAGTTATGGGTCTTGAAACTTAGATTGTGAATTTGTGAATCTTAATAGGTTATGAGACTAATTAAAAAACTTACAATAATTAAGATTTGAAAATTTGCAAAAAAATAATAATAATTCAAAATATTTTCAATTATACATTTTGATTGTATCGTTGATCGTATCTCAAATGTATCCCCAAACGTTTTCGAGCCGTATCCAAAAGGATACTCCACATGGCGTATTTGATACCGTATTGCTATATCTCACCCGTATCGTATTGTATCCGCATATCCGATACTTCCCCAATAAAAAATTTGAAGTATACGTGCATCATAGCTAATAAGGAATCAAAGTACCATACACTTTAAGGTGAATTAAAACACGTACAATTACTTATCAGTTAAAGTTGACACCATCATAAAAGTACCATATAATATAAGGTCAATCAAAGTACATACAATTACTTACAAATTATTTATGAAGTGAATTCTAATTTTTTAGGTCCGTTAAATTTTAGATGTGGGATGTATGAATGTTAGAGTGAATACGTATGAATATGAAAACACATAATACAATAATTTACAATTTTAATATTCTTAATACATTTTATTCATGCTTTAATATTTAAGTTTAATAAATTATATATGTTAAAAAAAAAATTGATGAACCCTATAACACTAAACTCACCTTGCCAAGTGCCAACTTTAGAATAATAGAGATTACAATGGAACTAATATGATATCAACATAAACCTTCATTTTTAGATCAAATGGCCCAAACTGCAAAACATATGAGAGAAAGCCCATGGGCTTGACTCTTCAAACTTCAAACCCATTAATAACTCATTTAAGAAGGAAATACAATTTATCCAACGGCTAATAAGAATGTCCTAGAAAACAATAGCATGATAACAATAGAAGCTTCTGGGTTGTGCAACATGAGTCCAACAAAAACCCATCATCATCTTCGTCCACCACCATATTAGTTGCTCCCCACAATCACAGAAGACCGACAATGGCAGCTAATAGCATCTTTGGGTACTCATTCAGGCGTTTCCTCTGGAGCCCTTCGATTTTCCGAGAATGGTCAGGATCAACGGCCCTCATGGACTGGCTTGAATCCCCAAATGCCCACATATTCAAAATCAATGTTCCAGGTAAATTTTAGTGAATATTTTAGTTAACACTTATGTGGTTTATCTTTAATTTTTAAATTTTAGAAGATTAGCTGATTGAGAAATTCTTATCATGTTTGTAATCTGAAGTAGGAAACACTCATTTTTTGTGTCTATAATTGACTAAGTTGCTAGATTTTGAAATGTTAAATTAGGAAATTTATCCCTCTAATTCAACTAAAATTTAGGATATCAACACTGTATAAGTTACCTAATCCAATTCAATCTTAAGAAACGGAGCAAATGTGTTGGATTGTGTTTGCTCGCTTTATGTTGTAATAATAATGGGATTTCTAAGTGCTCGATTGAAAACTATTTCAATCTGATGAAATATGCAGGTTTTAGAAAGGTGGACATAAAGGTGCAGGTAGAAGATGGGAACATTTTACAGATAAAAGGAGAAGGTGGGAAAGAGGAAGCTGATGCAGCAAAAGACTCTGTTTGGCACGTGGCAGAGAGGGACTGGGAAAGGAGACTTTACCCGGGAAATTGAGTTGCCGGAAAATGCGAAGGTGGATCAGATCAAAGCTCAGGTGGAGAATGGGGTTCTCACCATTGTTGTACCAAAAGATGCAACCCCCAAACCATCCAAAGTTCGAAACATTAATATCACCAGCAAGCTCTAGGCATCAGGGATCACATGGTTCATAAATAATATTGCCGGATGTGAGTGTCATGTTGAGTTGCAACTTTTAAGAATAAGTTACGTATAAATTATGTGTGATCATTAGCAACTAGTTCACTACTTTTAATTATTTTTTAGTTTTCTGTATTTTTCTCTAATTAGAATATAAATTTGGAATTACGCGACTTAATAATACGGCGACTTAATAATACGGTTTAGTGGGATTCCTCTTCACAAGTTGAGGTCTTGAGTTAGATTCATGTAAAGGACAACGTCGATACTTTATGGGTATAATGTAATTGTTCTTCTCATATCATTGTCAAAAAAATATTAGGCTTAAAGAGAGTTCGGACCTATGGTTAATCCCCATCGAGGAAGAAACTTGGCACAATTTCATTTTGCCTCCATTTTACCTCATATCTCCAACTTCGGGTGTGAAAACTTTATATGTAGATTGATACCTCAAATCGATCCTGAAATTTGTTTTGAGTCTCTTTGGTCTTTGAATTAAATTATTGCATTTTTTAATCAACTTTGATCACTTTACCCTCTATTTGAAGAGTATAAAGATCAATTAATTAATATCTTTTCGGAGATGAAAAAACTTAAATAAAGGAAAGATTTTAAAATAAAAACACCCCAAATTAGATGGCTCTAAGTTTCCATCATATCCATCGCGTCCATCCAACTTGCCTCCTTTTTTGCGGGCATATACCTTTTGAAGTAATAACAAATTGAACTCATAAATAAAAGGGATAGAATTGGGCTCATCATCTTTTAGAGCAGGCGTTAAAAGATGAAGATATGGGAAATGTCAATTCAATGGTTATCGACAACATCAACAATTTTGTCCCATGTTTCTGTTGTTTATTGACATCAATATGAACTCGCACACATTAGAATTTCTCGAGGTCGTTCCAATGGAAGATGAGGCCTAAAGAACATCTACAATTGACTAGTTAAATGACCTCTGAAGTTAAATTTTAAAAGAATGTCCCAAAATACAACTCCAACCACACTAGTTATCCCACTCCTAGAATAGAGAAACCATTAGGAGCTCCTAAATCTATGGAGAGAGAAATAACTCATAGGGATTCCTTAAAATTTAATAGTCCAATTTTGTTACAACTAATAACATTATTTTATTATTATTTTAACCTCTATTATATTTTTATTATCATTTTAATATTATTAGCATTTATGTCCTCAAAAAAAATTATTAGTATTTATAATGTTTCAAAAATAGCATATATGACTTTTAATAAATAGAGTATGGTTGGAATTAGAGAGCTTCTAAAATAACTTTATGGTGTTTTTAATTAAAATTTAACTTGAAAATATTGAGTGTGGTTGGAGATACTCTAAGGTGATTCTTCCTTTGTATTCAACATTTAAGAGAATTTTATTTGCAAATGAGACGTTATTTCATAGGAATGAAATTATCTTAAATAATTCATCTACAATCTAGAATTCGTAACTATAATCTAATTTAAAAAACAAACTATATATCATATTTCTTCTTAAAAAAATAAATTGATATCATAAAATGAGAGAAAAAATTTAGTTTCCATTTGTTTTTATCCAATTTAAATTCCCCTTTCTTTTCTTTTTTTTTTAGTTTTTTCTGTTAACAACAAAACCAATAAACCCTTGATGTATTAAGAAAAAAATATATTTCATATGAGGTCTTTCACAATGTGAGGCCCAAGACCTAACCCTTACTCGCCTTAGGCTTGGGCTGACCCTGGAATTTCTCGACACACTCACGCCCCATTCCGTCAACCCTGACGGCGTTAGGGTTCCGTCAAACTCCGTTAACCTTTGATGGAATATGCTAACGTTGTCGGCATATTCCGTCAAACCCTTGACGGCGTCAGTTGACTCAACGGTCAACTGACATGCTGACGTCAGCCACCGCTAGTCGAACCAGTCGCTGGAGTTCGCAAGAGAAGATGCCCACACCGATGTCAGTCGTCCGCCGCCGGTCGCCGTCGCACGGAGTCTCACTGGCGTCTCGCCAGAGAAGATGGCCGCGCCGCCGCGCGCCGCCGTCCGCCATCGCCGGAATTTGGAAATTCTCACCGGAAATCGCCATGTCCGTCAAGCTTCCAACTCCCTCATTTCTTGACCGATTTTCACGATCTACACATATAAATTCATCTTCTTTTCACTAGGAATCCGAAAATGAGGTCAGAATTTCGAGATCGTACCTGATTTGGCCGAAAAAGGGCCGAGAAGTTTCGGTCCACCTCCCTCTTCCGTCTGTAGTCTACGGTGGTGCTCCCACCTCGATCATGACCCCAAACCACTAGTGGAGTCGCGGGGAAGACATCCACGACCTTGGATTCGGTCAAGTCAGACCGAAAATGGTCCGATGAGGGTAAGGGTTCGGTGATCGCACGGGTAGGGGAGTCGGGCGCGAGAGAGAGAGGGAGGGTGCAAACTCGTCCGGGCAGAGTCCGAAAGGGAGAAGAAATATCCCCCAAATTTTGGACTTTTCCAAAATTACCAAACTGCCCCTGAAGCTTCTAGACCCGCAACAATCTCATCGGGTCTCCGTTTTCCGTGTGCTGCCTATCTACAAACTTGTGGGTTCGAGACCTACGCAACGACCCAAGAAAAACTTCCAAAAGTACTGCCAGACAAAAAGTGACTCCTGAACCCTTATGAAATCGAGGGTAAAATCGTCCAAATCTCAAATTAATTTAATTTCTGGTCTGGGTCGATACATTGTCACTTGTGTGATTGGTGTTTCTGCATGGTGAATGTGAATTTAGTGTGCATGTGATTGTTACTTGTGGTGGATTGACTGAAGTCTCTGTGAATCTAGTCACATTGTGTGACTAGTGAGCTGAATCCTCCTTTAATTGGTGTCTTAGAATTAGTATCCAACTTCCATACACCATGACGGTAAAACGAGAAAATAAAGCTTGAAGATGCATGAACTCTTGTGAACTCAACAACTAGCAAGACCAGTTGGATTATCTTGTTTATTCATTGCATTACAATGACAAAGCCTTGCGAAACCAAGGCTTTCAAATTGAATCTTAATTACTCTATTAGTGGTGCGAAGCGACTTTGCCTATGGGTTCATGGGGCTTTCACTGGGCCCGATGAGGATCAACCAAAGAAGAAGTTTTTTGGAAGAAGAAAATTTTCTTGAGAGGAGGTGGCTAGGGTTTTTGAGAGACATCAAAGGGCTATTGTAGATATGCGAGATTTTTAAGTGAGTGATTTTATGTTCAATTTTCATGGATGGAGAACATATATGTATGTGAATTTCTTTTCCTAATATAATTGTTCAGAAAAACAGAACAAATAAGTCAAACACCTATTTATTCGGTGTGATGGTAAAACTTATCATAAAAGTAAAACGTTGACAATTTTATCATTCTTACAAGGTTCTCTAAAAGGTAAACTTTCCTTCCATGAAAAGTTATTTTACCTTTTTTTTTTTGGTTTGGTCTGACAATCAAAAGTTAATACAAGAAGGGATTGTATCATTCAAACTGTTGGTTAATATAAATTTACCAAATAATGTTGAGCCTAAGATTGAATGATGGTAAAGGTCGAGTACGTTCATGATTTACATGGAAAGCTTATTGGGATATAAGTATGAATTGATTGCCCTTATAAACGACTACAAGCTTTTGGCAAAAGGCATATTGTCTTGGTTGGCCTTTTTTTGGTTGTTTGTGTGAAGGGCAGGTGTAGTTTGTGTTGGAATTATTGTATATTTTATAGACCATTTGATTAAGGTATCATGACCAAAAAGGTTTGTGATGATTGTACATTTGATTGCTTAGGATAGGGATGAAAAAAAAAATTTTTACATTGAAGAACTTGACTGTATAGAAATTAAAATGTAGGAAGGAACAAAAGTGAAAAATAGGTTTTATTCATTTATTTTTGGGAAAACTGTTATGAGCGTTTTTGAATTTTAAATAAATTTTAGTTATCGTACATGAAATTTATTATCCCTGAACTATGTCTAAACGTGGAAGGATAGTCATTCCGTTAAATTTATCAATGATTTCTATTAAGATTAAGTGTAAAGTTGTCCTATCATGTATGTTTTGCTAACAGAAATCGTTGATAAATTTAACAAAATGACTATCCTTGCACATTTAGACATAATTCAAGGACGTCTGTTACTAATAATAAAAGTTAAGGACGATAACTAAAATTAGTGTAAAATTCGAAGACACTGACAATCATTTTCCCTTTATTTTTTATACAAGAATTTAAAGATGGAATTATACACATTGGGTATCGACCTCATCTTACTATTTACGAGAGTCAAATTCGTAACTTATCATGCGTAGGAAAGTTGATAGTAATAATCTTAACAAATAATAAAAATAATTTAAATGACTAAATTTTATGAAATGAAAATAACAGAAACTAAAAATCCTAGCCGCTTCCTCTTAAGAAATTTTAGATGTCATCTAAATTAATAAAAAAGTGAGTGATATGACCAAGAAACATTCCAAGATCCATTTGGTATATATTTCCATTATTTGCAACAGATGGTCATAATATAGAAAGTAGGCATGATTTATTTTATAAAAGAATAAAAATGAACAAATACAACTTATTGGAGAAGTTTAAGGGGTTTGTGTGATTCTTTTTCCATTTGTATTTTTTACTCTAGCTGGCCAAGCAATTAAGAAAATACCTACCATAAACAAATAGACATATCTTAATGCAATCCCCAATTCTACTCATTCCTTATTGACAAAGGTAACTCCAACTCATCATATAATGTTGGAGATATATTTCCATATATCTCGAATGCCACATGATCGTGATCGTGTTCGTTTTATTCTCAATATAACATGTAAATTTTTTTAATTATTATACTCAATTAAAAATTCTATCATTAAATAATGATTTTTAATTATTATACTCTACCAAAAATTCTGTCATTCAATAATATTAAAACACGTGAAATAACAACACCACGTATCTATGTTAGTATGTTGCAAATGAAAATAAATATTTCTCATAATTTTGTACCAAATTTAGACCACCAACTGAATACAATCACAAGAAAAGGTTCAAAATCTCTTTGGCCCGTTTTAATGGATGGGCCCCACTCTGAAGCTTCCTTTGATTGGCTCTTAATCTCCCGAAACCCAAGATTTCAACCAATTCCCACATTCTTTTAAGATTCGAAAAGCCATTGGCGCGGCTACATTGGACTTAATTTACATCTGGATGTACAGTATCATACCCCTCTTTATACACCCAACTCTCAGCCAGCCTTTTAAACGCCATTGCTGATTTACCGGTGCTTTTAATACTACGCAACCACCTCAGTCCTCTCAAGTTCTCAACGTCCTCCCCTTCCCATATTCATTTGCTCTCTGACTTTCTCTCTTTTTTTCGCATCACTTTCTCTCCGCCCGAACAGACACCACCGAACCAAATTGGAATTCAAATTCAAAAACGGATGTAACCCGTTTTATAATCAACCCCAACGACCAAAACCCAGCTCTGTTTTTTCGCCATTAGTGCTCTGAAATGAAGCCCCCAAGGCAGCAGAAGCTGGTCTTCACCGCTTTGTTGCTGTTGTATTGCCTCGGTGTTTTCTTGACTGCGAATTCCGATCTGGGTTCCGATAGAGCGGCGTTGTTGGCTCTCAGAGACTCCGTTAAAGGCCGTTCAATGGGCTGGAACATCACGGAGGCCAACCCGTGTTCGTGGAATGGCGTGAAATGTGAGTCGGGCCGAGTCACTGAGTTGCGGGTTCCTGGTTGGGGACTCGTTGGGCAACTACCTGTGGGACTCGGGAACTTGACCCAACTATTGACCCTCTCTCTACGCGTAAACGCGCTCTCCGGCCCAGTCCCAAGCGACCTTGTCAACCTCGTCAACCTGAAGGATCTCTACTTGCAAGGTAACTTGTTTTCCGGTCCAATTCCTGAGTTTTTGTTCAATATGAAAAGCCTTAGGAAATTGAGCCTCGCTCAAAATTATTTCTCCGGTGAAATTTCGCCGGGGTTTAACAATTTGACGAGTTTGGTATCTCTGCATTTGGAGGAGAACCAGCTTACTGGGTCAATTCCCGAGCTGGATATGCCTTTTATCGGACAATTCAATGTTTCATTTAACAAATTAAACGGGTCAGTCCCTTCAAAGTTGTCGGGTTGGGAAGCTAGTGCCTTTGAGGGGAATTTGCTTTGTGGGAAGCCATTGAAGCCCTGCAATGGGACTGATAATGTTCCTGGGAAGAAGAATAAGTTGTCTGGAGGGGCAATTGCAGGGATTGTGATTGGTTGTATTATTGGATTCTTCGTCATTGTTGCGGTTTTGTTCTTTTTGTGTAAAGGTGAAAAAAATGGTGAAGGGGATGAAAAGTATGCTGCCCCAAGGAATCTTCCGGTGGTTGAAACCACCCAGGGAAAGGCAGTGGGGGATAGTGAGAGTTTGAGTACTGATTTCTCCGCTGGCTCGAAAAGGACTGTGAAGAGTGGTGGTGGGAGTAAGAGTTTAGTATTTTTCCGGGATGCGGTGAAGGTGTTTGATTTGGAGGATTTGTTGAGGGCGTCAGCTGAGGTGCTAGGGAAGGGGACTTTCGGAACTACATATAAGGCGGCTCTGGAAACTGGGGTTTCCATGGCAGTGAAGAGGTTGAAGGAAGCGACTGTGCCGGAGAAGGTATTCAGGGAGAAGATTGAAGAGATTGGGGCAATGGATCATATGAATTTGGTCCCACTCAGGGCTTACTATTATAGCAGGGATGAGAAGCTGCTTGTGTATGATTACATGGCCATGGGAAGCTTATCTGCTCTTTTGCACGGTGAGAATTTTGTTCTTTGGTTCCATTTTTGCATTATGATTCATTGGTACTATTTTGTGTTTCATTATTTTCAAATGATTATATTTTGGTGCACATATATTGCAATTCTTTTTATTCCATTTGTCAACTCCATTGTCCTTTTGTTGCCCAATTTCAACGTGCATGCCTGCAATTAGCAGTCAAATTAATTTAAAACTGATAAATTACCATTGTGGAAGCATTTTGTTTATCATGACATGCCATACATTTATACTAAACTAAGAGAAACTTTAGAAGCTCATTACACTATAAAATAATTTATAGCTACATGAAATGGAAACTCTAGATGGATAGTAAAATACTAGAATGGACGGAAGTAATTAACAATAGAAAATTCATCTTGCTTCTGCTAGGTGCGCGACCCATCTTGTCCTATTTTTTTCACACCAAAGAAGCATAATATTTAGTTTCTAATCATCGTATTAAGCAATCTACGTCCCTCTTTCCATTCCAAATTCCCAGCAGCACTTGCATAGAACAGATGCAAAACATGCTGTAATCTTCTGTGTTTTTGTGGAGAAAATTTTCCATCCTTTCCTTCTAGTGCTGTAAATTCAGATTAAGGTTCGTTCTTTCCTCAAAGCACATTGAATGCATCAATGATTAAACAATTTTTCTTCTTTTTTGGCTTTATGATTTGTTTGGGAGGATATTTCTCTTTATATATGTGACAATGTCTGCATATGTAGTTCTTCGGGTTCATGAATTATGTTTCTGGGAAGAAACAACTGATATACCAGTTTTGTTCAGGTTTTTGTACTTTGTTATCATTAATTTATCGTTACTGTTATTATTGTTGTTTTTTTTATTGTACGTCGATGCTTAACTCCGATTTTTGGTACACTATTTAATTTTCTGCAAATTGTGAAGCTCCAATTCCTTGCGGTAACTTGAATTGATTTTTTTGACGCTATCAATGTTTTGATTTCTACATAAACCATTTCTTATATGAACTCTTTGCTCGCTGCAGAGCACCAAGCTATCTGTTAAGTAATTTACAGATTTTTGGTAAATTGTTAAAATTGCTAGCACCTAGAAGGTGATTGGAAAAATTCAGTTTTTGCCATTGTTAATTGGAAAAATCATTGAAAGAAGGACAAAAACAATGATGCTGAGCACTTTTTTCTTGTTTACTATAGTTCTGTTAATAATTCATTTAAAAATAATAATAATTTCCCTCCTACAGGAAATAGAGGGTCTGGAAGGACTCCATTGAACTGGGAAACAAGATCTCGCATTGCTGTTGGAGCTGCTCGTGCAATTACATACCTACATTCTCATGGTCCTACGATGTCCCATGGAAACATCAAATCTTCGAATGTTCTTCTCACTAGATCCTATGAAGCCTGTGTCTCTGACTTTTGCCTTGCTCATATTGCAAGCCCAACCTCTACCCCCAACCGCATTTCTGGTTATCGTGCCCCAGAACTGACAGATACTAGCAAAGTAACCCAAAAAGCAGATATTTACAGCTTTGGTGTATTGCTTTTGGAGCTGCTTACCGGAAAGGCTCCAACCCAAGCTATCATGAATGAGGAAGGAGTTGACCTTCCAAGATGGGTGCACTCTGTGGTTCGAGAGGAGTGGACTGTCGAGGTGTTTGACCTTGAGCTTCTCAGGTACCAGAATGTGGAGGAGGAGATGGTTCAACTTCTACAGATTGCGCTTGAATGTACAGTTCAGTACCCTGATAATCGCCCTTCAATGGGTGAGGTGGCCATCCGAATTGAGGAGGTTTATAACTCCAGTTTGAAGCATGGACAAGATGCAAATCCTGATATATCTCATGACGTGGACGAAGGGCTTTCTCAGCAGTAATTCTCAACTTACTCGCATGTGCCATTATAAGGATTGGACAAAACGAAGATCAACAACATTCTTGTTCCTGCATTGCCCTTTTCTGGTCAGCCATAATTTAGTGCTTTCACTATTAGTTTATTCTTGAGTTTATCTTGGAAGAAAAATTACCGGCAGGATCATGTCATTTTCTCTTTGGTTTTCACCTTCATACCAATTTTCTTTATAGCAATCTTGTTTTTATTACCCCCGGTATATTACTGTTTTTTCTGTATGTGGAGGGGGACATCTGTATTATTATTATTATTTATAACGCGATTGCCTGAATTGCGAATTCTGATTTTTCCTTGAGTTAGGTGCTCTCACCTCCTTCTCTATGCTTTGAATTTGATGGAGCTTTTCTATGTAATTGGAAATCTTTGAGTTGCTTTTCTAGACTTGTTTTCGCTATTGGGCTGATGGTAAGGTTTAAACATCTTTACTTTATACTTCAATGGATCTTATTGGGTCGTAGGGTTTAATCAGGCTGTGCTAGTTTTATAGGCTGTTTTCAATGTCAAATGCTGGTTTATTTTGTTCTTTTTTAAATAAATTTTGATTACAATTTAAACTGTCATATGGGATTCTAGATTGGTCATGGATTTCAAATAGGTTTTTTACTCAAAATGCTCCCCATTTTTTTATCAATCTCAAAATGCTCAATGAACTTCAAAATTAGTCTTAAAATGCATCTTAAACTTAATTTTGTAACAAAATATCATCGGAAACCCATTTTTCATCTCAAAATACTCCAATTCTGTCGGCTTTGCTAACTGACCGTCAAATCTAAGGGCTTTTTATTCAAAATGACCCTTGAACGTCACATTCAGACTCAATTTGCCCTTCGAACCTGAAATAGTTAAAAAAATATCCCCTGAAACCCTTATTTTGTCTCACAATGCCTCAATTCCGTCTTCTTGAATAACTCACAGTTGAATTGAAAGGTAAAATCGTCAATTTGTACTTATCAGTAATTGAGGTGGCCAATTAAAAGGCACATCATTGGTGCGATCCACTTAAAAACTCAATTGGTTCAATTTGTTTAAAAAATAAGTTCAAAATAAAGACACTAAATCTTCATTTCATCAACAATTTGGACATATTAATTCATTGCAGCCAATTCCAACAAAAAACCAAGTCTATCAAAAACAAGAAATTAGGAAGACTACAATCTTCCTAGCTTACAAATCCAAATTATATAAATTAGTTATGGCCACTCAAAGCTCTTTCTTTAGCATGTAGCAGCATCATGGCAATTAGCACCATCTAGGAAACAATCAAAGCAATCTAAAGCTTTTAAGCCTTAGCTCCAGACTTTTCCAACTCCACTTCCAATTTATCAATCTTCCTCAACAATCCTGGTATTATAGCTTTCGATCGAGGACATATCTCAAGATCAAACCACTCCCAAAAACCACAGCCACTCCTTTAAACCTGCATATTAACATATCCAAATGATACACAAAACCAACACAATATTAACACAGCACCACTCAACCCAAATCCAAGATTAAAACATCCAGGAAAAACGAAGACTAGCTTACCCCATAATTTGGACAAACTTGGAATCGCCGACCTGGGTTTGTTTTAGCCAAAGAACACACAATCTTGCAGGTCTTGCCACAATAGCAAGCCTTCGCCTGAAGCCCTTCTCCCTTACCCATTTCTTCACGAATTCTTCTAATTGTAGTACTACCTTCAATAATTGAGGTCTAAGTGATAATTCTTCTCTTTAAATACCCAAGCTCAGCCAAAAATTGGAAGAAATTTGGGAAGGAGAACACAAAATTTGCGGCTAGGTTCAGACTTTCATTTTGGGGTTCGATTAGCTTCAGCGGAAATTGGAAGGAATTTGGGGTAGGAGAACACTTTGAACCTATGGCTAGGGTTGAGACTTTCAATTTTTGGGGGTCAATGGTGCATCTATCTGTTACGAAAGGGCTGGCCAACAAAATCTCATAAATGGCCATGCCACATATTCGTCAGGTCATGAATTTAATGGCGGGTTAGTCAAGAAGATGGACTTGGGGCAGAGTGAGACAAAATAGGGGTTTCAGGTATTAGGGAATCTCCTACATCAAAGGAGATCACTGCATCACCTCCACAATCGGCTCCTACATATGAAAGTCCACTATGATATGTGCTATGCTGTCGTTCCTATTCTATTTGATTAGGATTGATTTAGTCTCTCAATTCAGATTGTATTTACCTTATTAGGATTGCATTCAAATTGTATATAAACATAGGCATGTACTTGTAAATATTAATATACCAACTAGTCTCAACTCATATATGGTATCGAAGCCCAAAAACTCCAACGAGCATATTTTTTTTCTGATCCTTCTCTTCCCTGTCTTCCCCCATGACCACTGACCCCTCTGCGCCCAACCCCCTACCAGAGTCCCACTCTTCTCCTCCCACCTTGATTACAATCAATGCTACAGCCCAACTACCTATGAAACTCACACCCACCAATTATCCGTCCTGGCGTTCTCAATTCAACGCCCTCCTTTACGGCTACGACCACATGAGTTATGTGGACGGTTCTAACATTTGCCCACCAACCACTCAAACCGTGCTTCGCACCTTCTGGATTCGGCAAGATCAACTCCTCCTTCATGCGATTCTTGCTTCCGTCTCACAGCAGGTTATCTCCCTTATCGCCGCTGCCAAGACATCCAAGGAGGCTTGGGACAAGCTTCTCCATCTCTTTGCTAGCAAAGCCCGCGCCCGCATTTTTGGTCTCAAGGAACGCCTTACTCTCCTGAGATGTGAGCACAAGCCTGTCTCCGAGTATCTGCAAGAGGTCCGCGTTATTGCAGATGAGCTTGCACTCATTGATGTCCCCCTCTCCAATGACGATCTCCTCCTCTAAATTCTTAATGGTGTTGGATCTGACTTCAAGGACATCGCTGCAGTGGTTCGTTCCCGTGACACCTCCATTTCTTTTGAAAACCTCCATGGCAAACTGGTTGAACATGAAGTTGCTCTTAAGTGTGATGATACTATTGTGGCCGCCCCCGTCATCACTACCAATGTCACTTTGTCATCTCTCTCCCACACCTCAAACCGTGGCTACCGCTCTACCACCTTCAACTCCAACCGTGGGTCCTTTGCCCCTCTCCACCCTTCTCGTGGTTTCTCCGTTCACCCCCACACATCTTCCATTGACACCAGTTCTCGTGGCTCCTATAGGCCCACCCCATCCTCCTTCACCGACAATAATCGCCGCTCTACCAACATGCCCAGCCCAGGTTATCGTGGTTTTTGTCAATGGTGTGGTACTCAAGGTCATAGTGCCAAACGCTGCCCCCAACTCCAATCTGGAACTCACACTCTGCCAGTAGCCAACCCTACCACCAGTGGTCGGTCCACCTCTTCTCCAACATGGTTGCTTGACTCCGGTGCCTCTCATCATGTCACCTCCAACGTCAACACGTTTTCTGGTGCCTCTACATATAATGGTCCTGATGAAATAATTATTGGTAATGGTTCAGGTTTGGGTATCACTCATGTCGGTTCAACCACCTTACCATCCTCATCCTCCCAATCTTTTCACTTATCAAATGTTCTCTGTGTTCCTTCCATGCAAAAAGACATTATTTCTATTTCCAAATTTAACAAACAAAATAATATCTCTATTGAACTTTTTCCTGATGTCTTTCATGTTAAGGATCTGAGCACGGGGGCGGTTCTTCTTCAAGGCCCGAATAAGGATGATGTGTACGAGTGGTCTCCCACATCCTTCTGTCAACCACAAGCTATGGTGGGTGTGGTGGTCTCTCCCAATCTTTGGCATCGTCGTCTTGGTCATCCCAGCCACAAAACTCTCCAACAAGTCCTTCATTTGTCTTCCATCAATATGTCTTCCAAGTTATCGAGTCAGTTTGTCATTCGTGTCTATGTAATAAAAGCCATCGGCTCTCGTTTGGTACTTCGTCTCTCACCAGTCATGGTCTATTAGACCTCCTTTATAGTGATGTTTAGGCCCTGCTCCATACTCTTCTATTGACGGGTTTTCCTACTATGTGATCTTTGTTGACCACTGTACAAAATACATATGGCTCTACCCTCTCAAAAAGAAGTCTGATATGTTTTCCACTTTTACCACCTTCAAAGCACTTGTCAAAAATTACTTCACCAGAAAAATCACTAGATTATACACTGATGGTGGGGGAGAATTCATCAAACTCCAACATTTTCTCTCATCCAATGGCATCACCCATCTTCTTACACCACCTCACACTCCGCAACAGAATGGCGTCGCGGAACGACGACATCGTCATATTGTTGAAACTGGTCTCACCCTTCTTCATCAAGCTTCTTTACCTCTCACCTATTGGTCTTATGCTTTTAAAACAGCTACCTATCTTATCAACCACATGCCTACTCCGCTTCTCCACAATCTCTCCCCATTCACTCAACTCTTTGGTGAACAGCCAAATTACTCTCGTCTTCGTACCTTTGGGTGCTTGTTTTCTCCTTGGCTACGTCCTTACAACTCCAATAAATTACTGCCTCGTTCCAGCCCACGTCTATTCCTTAGCTACTCATCTAATCAGAGTGCCTTTCAGTGTCTTGATCTTTCCTCCAACAAACTTTTTATCTCTCGGCATGTTCAATTCGATGAGTCCACCTTTCCGCTTGCCAACCTCCCTTCCACCATTCCCCATGTCACTGTTGATAACTCTCACACTTGGGTCTCCTCTCTTCCTCCAGTTACTCATGTTCCCGTACCCTCACACACCATGCATGTTGCGCCGGTTGTTTCCTCTTTGCTGCCACTACATGTCACATCATCCTTATCCTCAGCATCTGCCTCCGTCTCGGAGCCGTCAACATTCGTTGCCCAGGCCCCCATTTTCGTTGTTGTTGCTCCTCTCTTACCACCACCCCTCCCCCATGCCTCGATCCCTACCTCCACTGCATCTATAATCCCCTCACCCGCACCATCTCCAGCCCAACTTAACCCGGCTCAGCCACCTCCCCACCTCAACCCCCCCGTACCTCCTGTCCTCCCCGATCATTCCATGATCACCCGTGCCAAAGCCGGTGTCCACAAACCTAATCCCCGCTATGCTATGACTGCTACTAAACACCTCATTATCCCTTCACTTGAACCAACATGTGTTTCCCAGGCCGTCAAGGAATCCTTTTGGCAACAAGCAATGTCCACTGAGTTCAACGCGTTAATTCGCAATGGTACATGGGAGCTCATTCCTTCACTCCCCTCTCAAAATCTTATTGGTTGTAAGTGGGTGTTTCGTATTAAACAACACCCTGATGGCACTCTTGACAGGGTACAAGGCACGCTTAGTTGCCAATGGTTTTCACCAACGCCCTGGTGTTGATTTTTCTGATACCTTCAGTCCGGTGGTCAAACCTACTACCATCCGCATTGTTTTGCATCTTGCCGTGACTCATGGTTGGCCCATACGTCAGTTGGAAGTTACCAATGCTTTTCTTCATGGCACAATCCGTGAAAATGTCTATATGGTCCAACCGCCCAGTTTTGTTGACTCTCATCAGCCATCTCATGTGTGTAAATAGAGGAAAGCCTTCTATGGCCTCAAACAGGCTCCCCGAGCGTGGTACTAGGAATTGCACTCTTTTTTGCTCTCTCATGGCTTTGTCAATGCCATCTCCGATGCCTCCCTCTTTCTCTTCAAACATGGGACTACTGTTATTTATTTTTTGGTTTATGTTGATGATCTTCTTATTATAGGCAACAATTCCTCACATGTGGCACAGTTCATCCAACTCTTAGCCACTCGGTTCTCTGTCAAGGACTTGGGCTCCTTCAATTTCTTTCTTGGTGTTAAGGTCCTTCCCACAGTCGCTGGTCTATTCCTCTCTCATCAAAAATACATTCATGATCTTCTCATCACTGCCAAGATGGATGGTGCAAAGGCTGTCAGCACGCCCCTCTCCACCACTGACTCACTTATGCTCCATGATGGTTCCTCCCCGACGGATGCCACTCCCTACCGTTGTCTTGTTGGTGGTCTTCAATACCTTAGCCTTACCCGGCTTGACATCTCCTTTGCAGTCAACAAGCTCTCTCAATTCATGCATTCTCCTTCCAAGACTCACTGGCTGGCACTCAAACGTCTGCTTCGCTACTTGAAAGGTACCATCTCCTTTGGCCCACATCTTTGTCACCGCCCCTTTCATCGTCTCTATGCCTTTTCTGACGCTGACTGGGCTGGTGATCGTGATGATCGCAAGTCTACGACTGGCTATGTTGTCTACCTCGGTGGAAATCTGATCTCTTGGAGCTCACGTAAGCAGCGGCCGTCTCTCGCTCCTCCACCGAAGCCAAATACCGGGCCATTGTTGCCACCACTGTTGAACTCACATGGATTCAGTCCTTAGTGCGTGAACTTGGCGTTCCTCTCCCCACAACTCCGGTTGTCTCCTGTGATAACATTGGAGCCATGTTCTATTGTGCTAATCCTGTCCTTCATTCCCGTATGAAACATATCGATATTGATTCTCAGTTTGTACGGGATCGTGTTACTCGTGGTCTTCTTCAGGTGTCTCATGTCTCCACTACTGATCAACTTGCTGACGCTCTCACCAGACCCTTGCCGCATCCCCGTTTCCATCTCCTTCGTTCTAAGATCGGTGTCTCCGATGGTGCGACCGTCTTGCGGGGGCGTATTAGGGAATCTCCTACATCAAAGGAGATCATTGCATCACCTCCACAATCGGCTCCTACATATGAAAGTCCACTATGATATGTGCTAAGCTGTCCTTCCTATTCTATTTGATCAGGATTGATTTAGTCTCTTAATTCATATTGTATTTACCTTATTAGGATTGCATTCAAACTATATATAAACATAGGCCTGTACTTGTAAATATTATCAAGGAAATATACCAACTAGTCTCAGCTCTTATATCAGGAGGTATATTTTAACTATATCAGGTTCAAGGGGAAAATCTAGACTAAGTGTGAGGTTCAGGGGCATTTTGAGTAAAAAAACCCTTGGATTTGACAGTCAGTTAGTAAAGATGACGGAATTGGGGCATTTTTGGACGAAAATTGAGTTTCAGAGGGTATTTTGTTACAAAATCAAGTTCAGGGTGCATTTTAAGATAAATTTTGAAGTTCACGGGGGCATTTTGAGACAAATTTTGAAGTTCATGGGGGCATTTTGAGTAAAAAGCCTTTCAAATAAGTCTAGGTTAGATTTTTTTTTAATTTTCAATAACTATGAGCCGTTGGATCTAACACAACAACCTGACCTTGTGGCTGAGATGACTTTGGTGCAGACCATGGAGATTTTTAGCTCTACCCGGTTTGTTGATGATGGCGGTTTGACGACTCTGATGATCTCCATCCCCAAGGTTGCAAATGATGGTTAGTGTTAGTTCCTTATGTGACTGATGGATAGGATCAGAACGGGGAAGGGCAAAGAAAGGCGGAAAAGATAATAGAATACTTGCATCCCGTTCTTCAGGTATCTCCTCATTCCAACATTACGATTTATTGAATTTTCCCATTCATTTTCTAAATCATCGTTTTAAGATCATGTTTGTAAAAAAAATAATAATGTTGGAGGTTAATTATTCATTCATATGTATCAAATAAAACAAAGTACTGATAACAATTAACATCCTCATGGTGAACAGTCTATTTAGTCGCTCATGTTTGATAAATTTGAATAGTTAAATGATCTCCAATTTGGTTGATTGTTTTGCATACATGATCTTGAAATGATGATTTAAGAGTTGAATGTTTCTGATTACGATACATGTATAAGAACAATTCGAAAAATCAAAAGGGTGGAACGAGAAGGCAACCCCCTAAGGTAGGATGCAATTATTACCCAAAAGATAAACAAAATACTTTATTCAACTCATTTATGGCCATGACAATGGTACATGTTTCTTACTTAAGCAACAAGCCGGAATAACCGATTATTTGAAACCTTCTAATGAACCCATGAACCTTATTTGCTTTAGTAGCCCAATATCTAGTAGCCTTTTGATTATTAAGATCCGAGCCCACTTGCGATATGCGGGCCCTACATAATAACCCGTCATGGCCCATAAAGATTTAATTCGTCCTTGATCCTAACACTGAAAGTGTAATGTTTAATCTACCAAGATGGGTTTCTACAAAATGTAAACTCTGATGTTACCAATCTTGTCATAAATGTTTCATATTTCTCTAGAGACAGTTGGTTGGTTACCCTTATGAAAGTCAGGAAGATGATACCTTTCACCTTTATACGGTCCTAAGTATCCATTCAGAGTTGCATCATGTTTGTTCTTCAAGAGTTGCATGAGGTTAATTTATGTCTTTTTTAAAAGTTATTAGGGGAATAATAGGTATTGAAAAGTTTCATTAAACCCTCAGGCTTTATCCAACATTGAGTTTTGAAAGCATGGGGGGACCAGCTTTTAAAAACTGATGTCAAAAGGTTTCTATTTTTTTTAAAAAGGACTTTTTTGATATTTTACCTACACATTTTTTGTCACAAATGAAAGTAGTTTTTTTTTTTTTTTTTAAAAAGCAATCCCAAATGCAACCTTAGTAATTTGATTAATAACACTTGTTTTTATAGTGCTTTTACAAAGCAACATGTGTTTAATATGCACACATAAAAGTCATAGTATTTGTAAAAAAGTATTTATTAATTATATTATTTTAGAGCATTCAAAATAATAAAAAAAGTGATTTTAAACATATAAAACATTTATTTCAATTCTATCAAAAAAGAAAACATTTATTTCATTTTATCATTCTAATAACTTTGTCTTACAAATAAGTAAAAAAAGACAATACTTATCTTCATGAGATTTATCTTTATCTTCATTTTTTTTTATCAAGATAAAAGGTCCATTAATAAGAAAAAAAGGTTACAAAAAAGATTGGGCTATAAACGGGCATCATTAAAAACTTTCCATAGAATCCGCTAATTGGGAAAATCTGGTCAGGAAAAAAGAGTGCCCACCTTTCAATTTAACTATAAATTAGTCTAGTTTTAATAGTCAACATATAAGTTAGTCCATTTACTAATCTAAGTCCATTTACTAATCTACTAGATTTCACCTAAGCATATTAACTTTTTTTTTTACTTAATTCCTTTTTTTTTTTCATAATGCCCTTTATACCCTGTTAACCAACTACTTTCCATATACACTTATGTTTATGAGAGTCTGGTTATCAGATGTGGATAACGAGTTTTCAAAATTAAAAATTTTTCTATTTTTTTTTTCTAATATTTATTTTGATAAGGATAATTTTGCCAAATAAATCTCAACCAGATTTGTTTTTACGAGTCATTTTAATTGGCTAAGCCTCTTAGGATGCTATCTGATAGATTTGCAAAATTATAGTTATACAAGTATTTTATTTATTTTTAAAATTTTTTGTTGTTTTCCTTCTGATCAGTCTTTCATATTTTTATATAATCCATTTTTAGAGGAATATTAGTATGATAATGATTCTATTTTCACATGTAAAGTAGGTTTGAGTGAATTAGTCTTCTATGTTGCATGCGATTATTAAGAACATTCTAATTCTAATATAAAGTAAATTAGTATCCCTTTGTAATTTCTGAATTAAATGATATAATAGTGAGGTATATAATTGAATTTTAAATGCCGTGAAAAAATAATCTAAATGGTTGGTAATATAGGTAAATTATCGAATGGTAAATTTCTGAATTACCTAAATGCTTGGCAACATAGGTACATTGCCGAATGGCAAATTTGTGGATTACCAAAATCATCTATAACATAGGTAAATTACCCATATTTATTGTTTCTAATCCGATTAATTGTATTCGTTGTTCATTACCTCCCTCCGCCGGTATAATTGTATTTGTTGTTTTATATTAACTATTGTAGAAAGATATATCTTTATGAAATACCTCTGCCAAGATAAAATGCATGAACATGAGTACACAAACAAGGTCTCACATATACATATTGATTATGGGTGCTACCTTCCTCGGAACAAAAACATCGGCAAAGCTGTCGAGTTTCAATAACCCTGTGGTGGAAAAAAAATCAAAACTGAAATTCAAATTTGGATAACCAATTTCTTCATAAATTCCACATGAATGTGTAATTTATATTTATAGTCTAACCGCATATAGGTAACCCATAGCTTGAATCCCTCCATCACATTCATCTCTGACCGAGGATATGATCGAATTCAAATTTGAATTTTTGAACAATCAGATAGGACAACTCTTCAAAATTGATGAAATATGTGTTTGGAAAACCTTAAAATGATGAGATTTTATATGCTCACAATATAAAGGACTTAAATAGCAAGGTTTGTAATTTTTTTTGAAACACTATTAAAAAAAGGGACAATGATTAAGCACTTGAGCTCACACTTGGATATTAACAAGCAATTGCAAAGTCAAAACCCCCATCACCGTTCAATAGCTTCGTCCCAATCCATCTACACCGACTCAACACCAGAGCCACCACATTAGAAAAAACCTACAGTCGGTTTGCAGCAAGTTGCCCCTCCACCCATGGTGGGGCATTGTCAAACAGAGATGCGGTGCTTAACTTTGAATGATACTACCCGTCTCAAAAAATAAAAGTAGAAATTCAAATTAATTAAATAACCGGGAGATTATGGATTAGATTAAAGTTTGGACTTGGATTAAAGTATGAAGATGGGATTGAGTGAAGGCCCAAGAAGGTTGTTGGGCCGTAAATAAAAGTCTGAAATTATGAAATTACCATTTTGGCCCTAAAATTCGTGAAAGCCTGAAAGTCACTTTATGATCGAGAACTCCTTTTGGGAATTTCTTTACACCATTACGTAGTTCTCGAGCTCACGAGTACGTAGACATGTGGCATGTTGAAATCGGAATTTGAGCGAGAAAGTTAAGGGTCTAGAACTATTGGGGCGTAATGGTAATTTTGGAAAAGTTTAAATTATAAAACGCACTCTCTCCTCTTTAGATTGGACCACGCGTGTCGCTCTCTCTCTCTCCTGCGATTCAGTCTCTCTTCCTTGCTCGAAAAAGCTTCCCGTGGAAGCCCTTAACAGCGCTGCCGTTCGGCGACGATCCACGGTTCCGCTCCAACATCATCTTCTTCATCTCACTCCCATGCAGCTAACCATATAAACCATGGAGGCCGTCGTTCACTGTGAACGGCGCAGTAAGCCGCAAAAGAAATGGGTCATCGCGCCTTTCGAGGTGATTTCCTGCCCCACCAAGTAACAGCGTTCGATTTTAACCTCATATTCAGATTCCTCTCGTCCAGTAGATGAATTTAGACTATTCGTTTGTGATTTTCGATGACAATTTGAAGAAGTTACAGAAAGCTCCAACCGCCTTTAATGGCATCTCTGGCCAGGCGCGGGCGACGGAGAGTCTGCAGAGGAAGGGGGCGACTGAAACCCACAGTCGCACCCCCTTGGACACTCAGGGCGCGTGAGGACGCGTGGAACCTACTCCCAGTATCCGGCGACCGGCGTTTCAAGTAATTCGACATTCCGAATCCGATAGCGTAGGTTTAGTATACGTTCCGAACGTTCCAAGTTTCTTTAATTAGTGTTAGAAATTATAAATTTCCAAGGGTTAGGGTTTTGGTCTTTAATGAATAATTTATGATTTATTAAGATTATATCAATCTTATTTGTGAGGTATTATGTTAATGGAAAGTTCGATGAGCTCGTGGGGACTTCTGAGAACGGATATCTTGAAATACGTGCAATAGTGGACATGGTTGATTGAGTTCTCCCTGACGTACAATGAGTGGAATTCTTCCCTAGAAACTCATACTTATATGAATGATTATGAATTACGTACCATTATATGGAATTGATTGTAGAAACTCATACTTATATGAATGATTATGAATTACGTACCATTATATGGAATTGATTGTGATGTGATTAATGTGATTATGGATGGATTGATAATGATTATATTTTATTGTGATGCTTGGATGGTTGGTTTGGCTACAAGCATTAGGATGAGATTAGAAACTAGGATGAGATTAGAAACTATTGATGATGCCACGAGCTAGGTTATAGCCTGGCATGAGTTGAATTAATGATTTGAAATATAGAATATGCCTAGGGGTCGACGATAGGACCCGACGTTTTGAATTATGATATTTTGATGGTTAGGAAGTGATGAAATGCAATTACTCCGAAACGAGTATAAACTACTACTTTAGTGGTAGATCTCGGAGATAGATTCCGAGATATCCACTAGAATAACGACGAAAGACAAGTACTCCAGAATGAGTATAAAATACCACTAGGTTAGGATGTCTCGATGAAAGGTTCTTAAACGCGTGTTACGACGATATTCGTGAGTCGCAGAGTGTTATATATATGAAATGACGAGTATGACGGACATGAAGAACATGACGATGAGTAAGTGTTGAGGATTGCCGATGAATCATGCTGGCATAGCATCTGAGTCATATGATGGTGCGAGGATTTCCGATGATTCTTGCCGGCATAGCACATGTATCAGTCATGTTGTCTTGTGTTGTAAGGACCCTTCCCGAATTTTCCCTCGAAACCCGGAAAGAACCCTTATCCCATCTGACAGCTCTTTACTTCAAACTTTAAACACCAGAAATATCCTTTGTTCTGGAATAATTTTTATTAAGCCTTACAGGGTTCCCGACAGAACCTCTGTACTTACTAACCACTTATACCTGTCAGACGCAGGATAGTATACTGGTCAAAACCAAAACCTCAGAGTAGTGGTGGTCCAAATAGGAATACCCTATGTCATCAAACGTTAGTAGGTCAGACACTGCTGACATCTCTACTGGAATACCACAAGACAACAGACTAGTCAAATACTTGTGAACCAACCATAATTCGTCCCTCTGGGTCACCGCCCACACCTACCCACTGACCCGGCTGACGAAGTATTTTCATAGGTTGATTAAGCCCATGACCATTGTCGTCTGTTTCATATTAGAGCCGGATATATCCTCGGCTATCATATCGTATCATCAGCCGGTATAACCTTCGGCTACCATAACATATCAGTCGGCATATCTCTCGACTATCTTGTCCCTAGCCACCAGGGTATCCCTTGGGGTGTGCTAGTCATGTATCATATCATATCAGTCGGCATATATCTCGACTATCATATCATATCAGTCGGCATATCTCGACTATCATATCATATCAGTCGGCATATCTCGACTATCATATCATATCAGTCGGCATATCTCGACTATCATATCATATCAGTCGGCATATCTCGACTATCATATCATATCAGTCGGCATATCTCGACTATCATATCAGTCGGCATATCTCGACTATCATATCAGTCGGCATATCTCGACTATCATATCAGTCGGCATATCTCGACTATCATATCATATCAGTCGGCATATCACGACTATCATATCAGTCGGCATATCTCGACTATCATATCAGTCGGCATATCTCGACTATCATATCATATCAGTCGGCATACCTCGACTATCATATCATATCAGTCGGCATATCTCGACTATCATATCATATCAGTCGGCATACCTCGACTATCATATCATATCAGTCGGCATATCTCGACTATCATATCATATCAGTCGGCATATCTCGACTATCATATCATATCAGTCGGCATATCTCGACTATCATATCATATCAGTCGGCATATCTCGACTATCATATTAGTCGGCATATCTCGACTATCATATCAGTCGGCATATCTCGACTATCATATCATATCAGTCGGCATATCTCGACTATCATATCATATCAGTCGGCATATCTCGACTATCATATCATATCAGTCGGCATACCTCGACTATCATATCATATCAGTCGGCATATCTCGACTATCATATCATATCAGTCGGCATACCTCGACTATCATATCATATCAGTCGGCATATCTCGACTATCATATCATATCAGTCGGCATATCTCGACTATCATATCATATCAGTCGGCATATCTCGACTATCATATCATATCAGTCGGCATACCTCGACTATCATATCATATCAGTCGGCATATCTCGACTATCATATCAGTCGGCATATCTCGACTATCATATCAGTCGGCATATCTCGACTATCATATCATATCAGTCGGCATATCTCGACTATCATATCAGTCGGCATATCTCGACTATCATATCATATCAGTCGGCATATCTCGACTATCATATCAGTCGGCATATCTCGACTATCATATCAGTCGGCATATCTCGACTATCATATCAGTCGGCATATCTCGACTATCATATCATATCAGTCGGCATATCTCGACTATCATATCAGTCGGCATATCTCGACTATCATATCAGTCGGCATATCTCGACTATCATATCAGTCGGCATATCTCGACTATCATATCAGTCGGCATATCTCGACTATCATATCATATCAGTCGGCATACCTCGACTATCATATCATATCAGTCGGCATATCTCGACTATCATATCAATCGGCATATCTCGACTATCATATCAGTCGGCATATCTCGACTATCATATCATATCAGTCGGCATATCTCGACTATCATATCAGTCGGCATATCTCGACTATCATATCAGTCGGCATATCTCGACTATCATATCATATCAGTCGGCATATCTCGACTATCATATCAGTCGGCATATCTCGACTATCATATCATATTTCCAGGAATCATTGCAACAATACATAACAATATGTAAACAAAGATACATTGAGGCATGCATTACAGTTTATAAACAATAGTCCACTAATATACATCAACCAACCCTTAATTCATAGACGCTTTAGCCCAAGCAACACATGTACAATAATGTCCCAACTACCTGGACTTCCCGAGCTCAAAACCCGCTAATACGGTCAACTATTACCGCTGGGATTGCCCAAAACAATCTCTAAACGACGTCTGATCAACCTCAAACCTGTACCAACAGATTCGGAACGTCGAAAACTAGTTCCCACGCGCCGCCGTGACCTCAGTC
Organism: Oemleria cerasiformis; assembly: GCA_037349345.1. NCBI lineage: Eukaryota > Viridiplantae > Streptophyta > Magnoliopsida > Rosales > Rosaceae > Oemleria > Oemleria cerasiformis. The sequence goes on along the minus strand of JAZGTL010000003.1, from coordinate 10,252,436 downwards.
TCGGCCCCACGCGCCGCCACGCGCCGCCGGAAGGTCGGCTCACGCACCCACGCGCGCTCACGCGCCGGTCACGCGCTACTACAGTGTTCACGCGCCTGGACCGGTCCAACCCGGTCCGGCTCAACCTGACCCGGTCCAACTCGACCCGACCGGTTCACTCAACCCGACCGGTTCAACTCGACCCGACCGGTCACCGGTGACTCGCCGGAGAAGACGACCGGACGCCGTCACCGTCGCCGGAGGCTGGCCGGAGAAGATGACCGGACCGCCACCTCCGCCGCCGTCTGGTTCGCCGGAATCCCCCATTTCCGGCCGAAACTACCAGTTTTCTAACTTCTTCATTTCTTAACCGTTTTTCACGATCTATACATGGAAATTTATCTACTCTTCACCAGGAATCCAAATATGAGGTCAAAGTTCCGAGATCGTACCTGGTTTGGCCGGAAAACGGCCGAGAAGTTTCGGTTCACCTCCCTCCTCCGTCCGTCGCCTACGGCGGTGTTCCCGCTCCAATATCTACCCCAAAATGCTCGTGGGGTCCCGGGGATGATCCTCCCGACCTTGGTTTCACTCAACTCGGATCGAAATCCGTCCGATGAAGATCAAGCTTTTTGTGTTCACACGGGGGGGTTTTCGGGTAGGAGAGAGAGGGACCATACTGACCAATCTGCCGAGGAGAGAGAAAATATCTATTATATAGTTCCAACTTCTCCAAAATTACCAAACTGCCCCTGAAGCTTCTAGACCCGTAACGAACTCACCGGGTCTCCGTTTTCCGCGTGCCGCCTGTCTACGAACTCGTGAGTTCGAGACCTACGCAACGACTTTAGAAAATTTCCCAAAAGTCTTGCCAGTCAAAAAGTGACTCCCGAACCCGTCCAAAACTGAGGGTAAAATTGTCCAATCCTCAAAATAGTTTAATTTCTGGTCCGGGTCGTTACAATCTACCCTCCTTAAGAAATTTCGTCCCCGAAATTCATTCCTAACCAGGAAACAATGAGGATATTGTGCCCGCATTAGTTCCGCGATTTCCCAAGTGGCCTGCTCCACGTTATAATTCCTCCACTCTCATTGAAGTATTCCGAGCATCTATCACATGAGCCAAGTAACCCTCACAACCTTTTCTCAACAATCTTTCAGCTTTTAACGCTGATATCACTCCATAGGGTAATACCCTACGATCTCCCCGAACTGTAAGTTCAGGTAATCCTGGACTCCGAAAACTACTGTCTTGTCGTAACAGTCTATGGAGGCATGGTGCATGGACAACCAATCCATCCCCAGAATCACATCAAACTCAAAGATATCTAAGGGGATTAAATCTACCTTCAAACCATGGCCTTCAACCATCACCGGACAACTGCGAATCACTAGGTTCGCCACTAACATATCTCCGGTAGGAGTACTAATACCCATGTCCCAACCAATCGGAGACAATTCTCTATCCGTGACCACCTCCGGTGCTACTCGAGTCTCCTGTACCCACTGTACTGCTGTGGCATTGGGAAACCCAAACTCAACTCTACTCGAGCTGCAGCATCAGCCAAAGTCCTTAACGAAGTGTGGTCCATAGACGTAACTGCTGACCGAATTTCACTCCGCAGTCCACTCTCAAATCTGTGGCACTTGTCTGACTCGGTCGCTACCAACGTCGGTGCAAAGCGACTCAGCGCTATGAATCTTTGTTCATACTGGGCCACCGTCATGTCTCCTTGCTGTAAATGCAAGAACTCGGCCTCCTTAACGTTCCGGTGTGAGCGAGGGTAAAACTGCTCCAAGAAGCGTTCCCGGAAAGTCTGCCAAGTAAGCGTATGGACATTCCAGCCTGACACCTCCAATGAGTGCCACCAGTGGTAAGCAGAACCACCTAGTAAAAATGTGGCCAGTAGAACTATCTCTTCTAGAGGACACCTCATAATCAAGAACACCCGCTCCATGCGAGTAATCCACTCCTCAGCCTCATCTAGGCTAGAGTCACCCATGAATATCGTCTCCCCTAGTCTCTGGGCTCTCTCGACATCAGAGACTTCATGAGAAGTTTTATCCTGGAGTACAGAAGTTAAAGTCTGACCCAGCTGTTCCAGTGTCTGCCTCAAATCAGGCTCCACTGTAGGTTCATGGTTATCTCCACCATTCCCCGACCGTTGACGAAACTCACGTCTCGGAGGCATCTTGTTAACCGAAATCCATAAATAATTTGCACACAAGTGTGCAGTCTGCAGGAAGTTAACCTAGAGCTCTGATACCACTTGTAAGGACCCTTCCCGAATTTTCCCTCGAAACCCGGAAAGAACCCTTATCCCATCTGACAGCTCTTTACTTCAAAATTTAAACACCAGAAATACCCTTTGTTCTGGAATAATTTTTATTAAGCCTTACAGGGTTCCCGACAGAACCTCTGTACTTACTAACCACTTATACCTGTCAGACGCAGGATAGTATACTGGTCAAAACCAAAACCTCAGAGTAGTGGTGGTCCAAATAGGAATACCCTATGTCATCAAACGTTAGTAGGTCAGACACTGCTGACATCTCTACTGGAATACCACAAGACAACAGACTAGTCAAATACTTGTGAACCAACCATAATTCGTCCCTCTGGGTCACCGCCCACACCTACCCACTGACCCGGCTGACGAAGTATTTTCATAAGTTGATTAAGCCCATGACCATTGTCGTCTGTTTCATATTAGAGCCGGATATATCCTCGGCTATCATATCGTATCATCAGCCGGTATAACCTTCGGCTACCATAACATATCAGTCGGCATATCTCTCGACTATCTTGTCCCTAGCCACCAGGGTATCCCTTGGGGTGTGCTAGTCATGTATCATATCATATCAGTCGGCATATATCTCGACTATCATATCATATCAGTCGGCATATCTCGACTATCATATCATATCAGTCGGCATATCTCGACTATCATATCATATCAGTCGGCATATCTCGACTATCATATCATATCAGTCGGCATATCTCGACTATCATATCATATCAGTCGGCATATCTCGACTATCATATCAGTCGGCATATCTCGACTATCATATCAGTCGGCATATCTCGACTATCATATCAGTCGGCATATCTCGACTATCATATCATATCAGTCGGCATATCTCGACTATCATATCAGTCGGCATATCTCGACTATCATATCAGTCGGCATATCTCGACTATCATATCATATCAGTCGGCATACCTCGACTATCATATCATATCAGTCGGCATATCTCGACTATCATATCATATCAGTCGGCATACCTCGACTATCATATCATATCAGTCGGCATATCTCGACTATCATATCATATCAGTCGGCATATCTCGACTATCATATCATATCAGTCGGCATATCTCGACTATCATATCATATCAGTCGGCATATCTCGACTATCATATTAGTCGGCATATCTCGACTATCATATCAGTCGGCATATCTCGACTATCATATCATATCAGTCGGCATATCTCGACTATCATATCATATCAGTCGGCATATCTCGACTATCATATCATATCAGTCGGCATACCTCGACTATCATATCATATCAGTCGGCATATCTCGACTATCATATCATATCAGTCGGCATACCTCGACTATCATATCATATCAGTCGGCATATCTCGACTATCATATCATATCAGTCGGCATATCTCGACTATCATATCATATCAGTCGGCATATCTCGACTATCATATCATATCAGTCGGCATACCTCGACTATCATATCATATCAGTCGGCATATCTCGACTATCATATCAGTCGGCATATCTCGACTATCATATCAGTCGGCATATCTCGACTATCATATCATATCAGTCGGCATATCTCGACTATCATATCAGTCGGCATATCTCGACTATCATATCATATCAGTCGGCATATCTCGACTATCATATCAGTCGGCATATCTCGACTATCATATCATATCAGTCGGCATATCTCGACTATCATATCAGTCGGCATATCTCGACTATCATATCAGTCGGCATATCTCGACTATCATATCAGTCGGCATATCTCGACTATCATATCAGTCGGCATATCTCGACTATCATATCATATCAGTCGGCATACCTCGACTATCATATCATATCAGTCGGCATATCTCGACTATCATATCAATCGGCATATCTCGACTATCATATCAGTCGGCATATCTCGACTATCATATCATATCAGTCGGCATATCTCGACTATCATATCAGTCGGCATATCTCGACTATCATATCAGTCGGCATATCTCGACTATCATATCATATCAGTCGGCATATCTCGACTATCATATCAGTCGGCATATCTCGACTATCATATCATATTTCCAGGAATCATTGCAACAATACATAACAATATGTAAACAAAGATACATTGAGGCATGCATTACAGTTTATAAACAATAGTCCACTAATATACATCAACCAACCCTTAATTCATAGACGCTTTAGCCCAAGCAACACATGTACAATAATGTCCCAACTACCTGGACTTCCCGAGCTCAAAACCCGCTAATACGGTCAACTATTACCGCTGGGATTGCCCAAAACAATCTCTAAACGACGTCTGATCAACCTCAAACCTGTACCAACAGATTCGGAACGTCGAAAACTAGTTCCCACGCGCCGCCGTGACCTCAGTCTCGGCCCCACGCGCCGCCACGCGCCGCCGGAAGGTCGGCTCACGCACCCACGCGCGCTCACGCGCCGGTCACGCGCTACTACAGTGTTCACGCGCCTGGACCGGTCCAACCCGGTCCGGCTCAACCTGACCCGGTCCAACTCGACCCGACCGGTTCACTCAACCCGACCGGTTCAACTCGACCCGACCGGTCACCGGTGACTCGCCGGAGAAGACGACCGGACGCCGTCACCGTCGCCGGAGGCTGGCCGGAGAAGATGACCGGACCGCCACCTCCGCCGCCGTCTGGTTCGCCGGAATCCCCCATTTCCGGCCGAAACTACCAGTTTTCTAACTTCTTCATTTCTTAACCGTTTTTCACGATCTATACATGGAAATTTATCTACTCTTCACCAGGAATCCAAATATGAGGTCAAAGTTCCGAGATCGTACCTGGTTTGGCCGGAAAACGGCCGAGAAGTTTCGGTTCACCTCCCTCCTCCGTCCGTCGCCTACGGCGGTGTTCCCGCTCCAATATCTACCCCAAAATGCTCGTGGGGTCCCGGGGATGATCCTCCCGACCTTGGTTTCACTCAACTCGGATCGAAATCCGTCCGATGAAGATCAAGCTTTTTGTGTTCACACGGGGGGGTTTTCGGGTAGGAGAGAGAGGGACCATACTGACCAATCTGCCGAGGAGAGAGAAAATATCTATTATATAGTTCCAACTTCTCCAAAATTACCAAACTGCCCCTGAAGCTTCTAGACCCGTAACGAACTCACCGGGTCTCCGTTTTCCGCGTGCCGCCTGTCTACGAACTCGTGAGTTCGAGACCTACGCAACGACTTTAGAAAATTTCCCAAAAGTCTTGCCAGTCAAAAAGTGACTCCCGAACCCGTCCAAAACTGAGGGTAAAATTGTCCAATCCTCAAAATAGTTTAATTTCTGGTCCGGGTCGTTACATGTGTCATATGATGGCGCAATGATTGCTGAGGATTTAGGTCGGCATAGCAAATGAGCCATATGACGGTGCGATGATTACTGGGGAGTCATGCCAGCATAGCACGTGTGTCAGTTTTGGTATGCCTATATGGTGGTCATTGGTGTCGTACCTGTTTGTAGGCCACAAACCAGTCTCCACGTGATCGTTCACCAGCTCCTTCTCTATACTAGTTAAATGGCGCTAGTCTGTTCCCGAGCCTTGTGTATTGTGGTCTCAGGCTCCAAGGGGAACTCGTGGTGATGGTGCTGGCACCCAGTCCTTCACGTGGTCGTGGTACGAACGAAGTCCCAGCCTGTCACGTGCACGTGACTTGTGCGACTATAGTGACATTGGGATACCTGTGTATATGATTCCAGCCAATGATATATGTCGGCTGATGCCAGCCGATGATACATGCCGGATGATGGTGTGATGCCATCCGATGTTACATGTCGGCTGATGCCAGCCGATGATATATGCCGACTGATGATGTGATATGCCAGTCGATGATACATGCCGACTGATTCTAGTCGAGGGTTATGCCGGTTGATGACGTGATACGATAGTCGAGGTGACATGCTAGCTTATGTGATATACTAGTCGAGGGTCATTCCGGCTGATGTCTGTTATCGTGGTCAGTGGGTATGGTGTGGCCAGTGACCTCAATTGCTGAGATTTTTATTCGTACGCATGAGTGCGACGTTGAGACGTTCGATACCGTTTGTAGAGAGACGACGGGAGTACGACATCGAGTATACCGCTATCGTTCGTAGAGAGACGACGAGAGCGAGATATTACTTTTCTAGTTATCCATGAGTTGGATGTGTCATCTTCAACATGTGAAGATTTGCTATGATTGTTATGATAAACGTCTCCAGATGTTGAATGTATGTGATTGCTAACCCTGCGGGATTATTTGATTATTATATTGTTATTTGAATGTAGTACCTCGTTTTTGTGTACTACGAGGTTATAGTATATTGTGTTGTATGCTTTGCTTGCTGAGGGGTTAACATGGAAACACTCGCCCTTGATTCCTTTTACACCTCTCAGGTCATCGTGGAAGTTTGAGGATTCAATGAGGAATGTTATCGACTCAGAAATTTTGCTGTCGTCCAAGGTATTATCGGTTAGCATTTGAATGCTTTTATTTATGATCATCGATTTTGTAAGCACGCTCTGGGACGCTGTGGTCGCGGTGAAACGGTAATTTATTATTTACTATTTACCTTTCACTAAACTTCCCAAAATGCAATATTTTAGTGGGTTTTTGTCACCTGAACTCAGCATCTAGGTGTCAGCCACCACCGATGACTCCAGTATCCAGTTGGATTTCCGGAGCGGGGTGTATCAATTGGTATCAGAGCATGGTTTTAGGAAGTGAAGTTACTAACATACATTTGATGATCATAAATGCCGATGATTACTTGTCAGAATACCTCCTCGAAACGAATTTATGTGACCGAGTGTATGATGGCCTAACCTACCAAGGTAGGAAGCACGTTTTGTAGTCGATCATCTTGACGACTCGTATTAGAATTAGTAAATTATGGTATATTGTTGGTGGCATATATGGTTATGAGGGAGGACTTATTCGTGAAAGTACCATTGAGGGGGTTATGCGATTGAGATGTCAGGTATGAAATAACATATATATATATATATATGTGTGTGTGTGTGTGATGATGTTTGAATGATAAAATACCATAAGGGTATTAATTGACTCACGAGTATGATTTGGACCAAATTGATTGTGATTTGATCTGAACTTGCTGGGTAATTGTTAGTACGTAAATTTCTTTGTCTCATAGGTGGAAGACGTTATGACCCACTTACAAGAGAGATTCTTCCGAAATTTCGGTTGAATTCTCATGCCCTTTGTTGGACTAGAAAATGTTTCTCAGGAATCGTATCGAGGTTGTGGTGCCTAAGAAATCTTGACCCTTATTTGAAGTAACTCCATGAAATTCCCGTTGAATTTCTCATTGAGATGGTGTGAATGAGTTATTCGAGGGTGAACACCACGATGTAATGTCGTGTGTGGTCAATAGCCAAAGAGTTTGTTTCAATATATGAGACTTGGAAGGTCATACTAGTGACTAAGTCGTACCCTGCTGAATGGGAAGAGTAAGAAAAGTGTTGCGATTGACACCTCTTGAAATTAGTGATGCATTCCCGAGGACTGAGTATTCTCGGAGGGCAATTACAGATTGGAACAAACCAAGGCAAGTAGTTTGCTAACGAAAGAAGAAAGCCTTCCCAAGAAGGAAATTCAAGGGAAACAAGAAAAAGAGAAATCTCATCGGAAACTTATATCCAATGCTATCAATGAAATTCTTGCTGACAAGCAGGCAAAGAAGACCTTCAATGCTCAAAAGCTTATGAGGGAGCTGTCGTGCGAATTAGAGCAATTTCCAGCCAAGAATTGAAAGTGCAACACTGTTGTCATGTTGTGACTAAGTACGTATGGGATGAGAGTAATTCAGGGGGAATACATGAGTCATGTTCCCCTTTGAATTGCTGACGTAGCTGAACTCAAGGTATGTGTCGGGTTAACATTATGATTGATATCAGTGAGTCCATGATGAACGGTTTTGGTATGATTACTCTAAAAATGAATAAATTTGCTCGGATTATATTCGAAGGCGATGACCTTGATGTATGACAGCCGGTGAGAAACCATGGAATATTAGTGCATGGTGGTAAGACCTGGTGGATAGGACATGTAGGGGCCTGGTAACAGCCCACGTGCCATAGTTAAATTGGTCAAGCAATTTGAATCTGTCCAATGTGGATATATGGAATATATAGACCCTGAGAGGTTGTAACGGTATAAAAACACATTTGGACTGGTTCGATGTATGGCACTCATGAACGATAAGTGGCATAGATAAATTCAAAGAAAAGCTCGACCATAAGTCAAATCCTAAGAATATTAGTGCATGGTGGTAAGACCTGGTGGATAGGACATGTAGGGGCCTGGTAACAGCCCACGTGCCATAGTTAAATTGGTCAAGCGATTTGAATCTGTCCAATGTGGATATATGGAATATATAGACCCTGAGAGGTTGTAACGGTATAAAACTACATTTGGACTGGTCCGATGTATGGCACTCATGAACGATAAGTGGCATAGATAAATTCAAAGAAAAGCTGGACCATAAGTCAAATCCTAAGAATGGTCCGAAAGAAAGGAAAGAATAGTAATTTCTATTTCTAGCAATCAAATTCAGTACGTGAGTTCCTCCTTGATCTAGTGGTTTTAGTAACCCTATATGGAGGCTTAGTTGTGCTAGTTGACAACCTGAACGGTGTGACTTGTGGAGATGTTGACACCAGTTCAAGACATGCCTTTCGAGGTAGTAAAGTACTTCCACATGTTAGGGAAAACTCATCAAGAAATTCTTGGCAAATGCTAAGATATGATCAACGATCACGTAGTTGCCTCAAATTGACCGGGATGCCTGGGATTATTTAATGGAAAATGGAGCAAAGTGGTAATGACCACGCTCGAGGATATTCCGAGCTAGGGTGTGAGAAACTACTAGATATAACTCCGTAATGAATCTCGGAGAAAAATAACTGTGTTATAGTGACTGTCAGACTCTATGAGAGTCAACTGAGATCGTGAGAAAACATTTATACACTCTCTTATGTTTCAAAGGTGTTTACGCTCGAGGAGGGTGTCGAGCTAACCTTAGGAAAAAGGTGATCATGCTGAAAACTGCTAAGCACGACTCCGTATCGTAATAATTATCTGGAACGGTGAAGACTGTCTGAAACGGTGGGAAAAATAGTTAACGAGTTGCGGAAGAGTGGAGTTAGTTACCACTCGGGGGACTACGAACTATCGAAAATGAGAGATTGAAATTTCCACAATCGATGTGTGAATGCAGTGAATGATAAGTGGTAAATATTGAGTAGTAGTCATATGAGTGGGGTATTCCCCTATGATTAAGCGAATTTCGAGGACAAAATTCTTTTAAAGGGGGTAGATTGATACGACCTGTCTTGGAAAATAAAATTAGAAATTCAAATTAATTAAATAACCGGGAGATTACGGGTTAGATTAAGTTTGGACTTGGACTAAAGTATGGAGATGGGCTTGAGTGAAGGCACAAAGAAGGTTGTTGGGCCGTAAATAAAAGTATAAAATTACAAAATTACCATTTTGCCCCTAAAATTCACAAAAGCCTGAAAGTCACTTTTTGATCGAGAACTCCTTTTTGAAATTTCTTTGCACCATTACGTAGCTCTCGAGCTCACGAATACGTAAACAGGTGACACGTTGAAATAAGAGTTCGAGCGAGAAAATTACGGGTCTAGAACTATCAGGACGTAATGGTAATTATGGAAACGTTTAAATTATAAAACACACTCTCGCTCCTCTTCAGATTTGACCACTCGTGTCTCTCTCTCTCTCTCCTGCAATTCAATCTCTCTCTTCCTCGAGCGAAAAAGCATCCCGTGGAAGCCCTTAACAGTGCTGCCGTTCGGCGACGACCCACGGCTCCGCTCCAACATCATCTTCTTTGTCTCACTCCCACGAATTTAGCCATATAAACTATGGAGGTCGTCGTTCACTATGCACGGCACAGTAAGTCGCGAAAGAAATGGGTCATCGCGCCATTCGAGGAGATTTCCGGCCAACACAGGTAACGGCATTTGATTTGGACCTCATATTCAGATTTCTCTCGTCAATTGGATGAATTTAGGCTATTAGTTTGTGATTTTGGATGGTGATTTGAAGAAGTTGCAGAAAGCTCCAAACGGCCTTTAATGGCATCTCCGGCCAAGCGTCAGCGAGGGAGGGTCTGCAGAGGAAGGGGGAGACTGAAACCCACAGTCGCATCCCCTTGGACACCCAGGGCACGTGAGGGCGCGTGGGACCCACTCCCAGTCTCCGGCGACCGGTGTTTTAAGTAATTCGAAATTCTGGATCTGATGGCGTAGGTTTGGAATCCATCGAAGTTCGTTTAGTATACATTTCAGACATTCCAAGTTACTTTAGTTAGTGTTAGAAATTATAAATTTCCATGGGTTAGGGTTTTGGTCTTTAATGTATAATTTATGATTTATTAAGATTATATTAACCTTATTTGTGAGGTATTATGTTAATGGAAAATCCGATGAGCTCGTGGGGACTTCCGAGAACGAATGCCTCAAAATACGTGTAATAGTGGATACGGTAGGGTGAGCTCTCCCCGATGTACAGTGAGTGAAATTCTTCCCTAGAAACTCATACTTATATGAATGATTAAGAATTATGTACCATTATATGGAATTGATTGTGATGTGATTAATGTGATTATGAATTGATTGATAATGATTATATTTGATTGTGATGCTTGGGTGGTTGCTTTGGCTGCAAGTATTAGGATGAGATTAGAAACTAGGTTGAGATTAGAAACTATTAATGATTTGAAATGCAGAATATGCCTAAGGATCGACGATAGGACCCGGCGTTTTGAATTATGATATTTTGATGGTTAGGAAGTGATGAAATGCAATTACTCCGAAACGAGTATAAACTACTACTTTAGTGGTAGATCTCAAAGATAGATTCTGAGATATACACTAGAATAACGATGAAAGACAAGTACTCCGGAATGAGTATAAACTACCACTAGGTTGGGACGTCTCGGTGATAGGTTCAGAGACACGTGTTACGATGATATTCATGAGTCGCGGAGTGTTATCTATACGAAACGACGAGTATGGCAGACACGAAGAACATGACGATGAGTCAGTGTCGAGGTACTAGGGCCAAGGGGTAATTCCGACCTAGTTTATGTGTCATATGATGGTGTGATGATTGCACAGGATTCATGTCGGCATAACACATGAGCCATATGACAGTGCAATGATTGCCGATGATTCGTGCCGGCATAGCACATGTATCAGTCTTGTTGTCCTATGTCATATGATGGTGCGATGATTGCCGATGATTCATGTCGGCATAGCACACGAGTATATTTTGTGATGCAAGGAATGCCGATGAATCATCCTGACATAACATTTGAGTCATATGATGGTGCAATGAATATCGAGGATTCTTGCTGGCATAGCACATGAACCATATGACGGTGTGTTGAGTGCCGAGAAGTTATGCCGGCCTAGCACGTGTGTCAGTTTTGGTATGCCATATGGTGGTCGCTAGTGTCGTACTTGTCTGTAGGCCACACACCAGTCTCCACGTGATCGTTCACTTGCTCCCGCTCTATACTAGTTAGATGCCCTGTTTAGAACATACTAACTAAGAGAGAATAATATACGTTTAGTGTAGCAACACCAGGACCTAGGCATGGGCACCTAATTTAGAAGTTGCATAGTAATTGAATCAAGGAAATCTAGTTAATAACTATAATTGGTTAGAGTGGATAGTAAGCCGTAATTCGCCTTAGTTAATAAGAAATCAATCTATCATCATTGTTGCATTGTTATTTTCTGCACTTTAATTTACTTGTCTTTAAATTCCAAGTTCGAAGGATTTGAGCCCAGAATTTGGCCCAGCTATGTTCAAAGTGCTCAGGCTTGGCTCAGCCCAGTTCTTGATGTCCAAGCAACCTCCAGAAGACTCCAGAAGCTGCCTTGGCGTGAAAGAATGCTCAGAAGTGTTTATCACAAGTATTACCTCAAATCCTACTCCAATTCCAACAAGGATTTCTTTTTCTAGTTCCTTTTCAATTCGAACCAGGATAGGAAGTTTAAGTTTGTTTTAATTAGGATTTTATCTCCTACATTGTAATGGTTTAGAGGCCTATAAAAAGGACCTTAGGGTTCGCGGGTGAGGACCTCTAGACACCCTAGCCCCAATTTACAATGTAATCCATTTTTTTAAATTAAAACAGTTTTTAGTTTTGCGTGCGAGAGAATTGGACGTGAGCATTGGAGGACAAGCTCTGGCGTGGTCTCCTGCTGTGTCTCATCTTCAATAATCTCCTATGTATCTTTACTTGTATTGCTTTTAGTTTAATGAATTCAATTATGTTTGTTTCAATTTCCATAATGTGTGAGTAGTCTCTTTTAGGATTAGGGCTGCTTGAAGCCCTAGCCATGTTAGTTCTTTAATTAGATTTTGGCTCTTGATTTTGATTGCTATGAATGCTGAATAATTCTTATTACTGTTTAAACTACCGTTCTTTTATGTTTATGAGACTTACTACCATGTTTGCATAAATTATTGATGGAATTGCTTGAGTTACCGTCGTATCATCATGTAATTCATTAGCATCAAGAGGTTGAGGGTAAGAAACAATCTTGTAATCGGGATTCATGACAACCTAGGGAGTCATGGCACTTTTCTAGGCTAGTGTGGTGTCATTAAATTCTCTTCGAACTTCATGCATCATCTTAACTGGTAGGTGATAGGCGTTCTAGGTATATGCCCTGTTTAGAACATGCTAAGTAAGAGAGAATAATATACGTTTAGTGTATCAACGCCAGGACCTAGGCATGGGCACCTAAGTTAGAAGTTGCATAGTAATTGAATCAAGGAAATCTGGTTAATAACTAGAATTGGTTAGCGTGGATAGTAAACCTTAATTCGCCTTAGTTAATAAGAAATCAATCTATCATCATTGTTGCATAATTATTTTCTGCACTTTAATTTACTTGTCTTTAAATTCCAATTCTAAAAGCATAAACCCAAGCCCCCGCCCCAACCACCCCCCACCCCCCCACCCCTTTTTCCGTGTGTTATTGTTTGAGTCCTTGTTTGTCTTGTTTGCGTCACAAGTTAGGTCTAGGGTTAATTAGATTGTGTTGCCATGCCTTTGCTTGTTATCTTGTGTGTCTTTGTTTGTTTTATTGTTTTGTGTGTCTTTTGTTTAAAGTTAATAAAATCTGAATGTAATTGGATTAATTGTTGAACAAGTCCTAGAGGGATCGACCTTTGGTTGCTACTATATTGACATAATCGATTTTGTGCACTTCCAAGGTTATAATTAGTGAAAATAAAGTTCATCTTAATTGTGTTCGATATTTTTACTATCAAGTTTTTGGCGCCGTTGCCGGGGACTTGTCCCTCAACGGTGTCCATTCAATTCAGATTTAGTTAACTTAATGTTGTATATTAACTATTCAGATTTAATTTAGATTGTATACTAACTCAGTTTGCAATTTTGTTTTTCTTGTTGGGTACATATGAACAACGCATACATGGCTATGGGGCCTTAGAATGATCCATACATAGATATGGGAGCTTGGAACAATCCATACTCAAATCCATTCAATCAAGGGTGGAGCAATCAGCCCAGATTCCATTATCAAGAACACCAAGATCATTACAACACAGGATGGTGTAATCAGCCTAATTTCACATGGAATACCACTCAAACAGTTCCTAACTACGACCCATCTCCTGAACTTCAAACTTCGTTGTGGACCATAATACAAAGCATGGGGGCTTGTAATCAAAGCATTGAAGCCGTTACGCAAGAAGTCCGAGAGTTGAACAATCACATGAATGAGAGACATGACAACAAATGGGGCAGTTTGCATTCCACATGTGTCCAAGAGAGGACATGGCACCCTCCCTACCAAGTGAGGTTGTGAATGATGAGCATAATGAGGATACCATCACGCCAGCACTTCAAGTGCCTGCCATAGAGGCCATGGTCCCCAACCAAGTCCATGACATGACCTGGCCTCCCAAATATGCTCATATTGAGCAAAGGGACAGTCCCATTTCTGACCCTCAAATTTATTCCTTCTTTTCTAATAATTGTAATGTTGATTCAATGCCTAACCATACTTCGTTACCTTGCACTCACAAATTGGAAAGTGAAATGGAAGAAGAATGGGAGGAAGAGAATAGGAAGGATGATGGTGAAAAGGACATCCAGGCCAAGCCCTTACCCAAGCCCTATATGCTGCCCTGCAGCACTCCACTGCCCCAATATGTGCCCATGATCTGCCTCATGACGTGCCCCTGAGTCTCTACACCAAACGCAGCCTCAAGCTGCACCTGATCTGCTGCCCTCAAATTTATTCCTTCTTTTCTAATATTTGTAATGTTGATTCAATGCCTAACCATACTTCGTTACCTTGCACTCACAAATTGGAAAGTGAAATGGAAGAAGAATGGGAGGAAGAGAATAGGAAGGATGATGGTGAAAAGGACATCCAGGCCAAGCCCTTACCCAAGCCCTATATGCTGCCCTGCAGCACTCCACTGCCCCAATATGTGCCCATGATCTGCCTCATGACGTGCTCCTGAGTCTCTACACCAAACGCAGCCTCAAGCTGCACCTGATCTGCTGCCCACAGCCGTGCCCACCTTGCTGCCCCAATGCATGGCTTAGCCAAGAGGCAGGGACAAGGATCAGGACAAGCCCATGCTTCCAATTCTGTAGTAAGCTGTGTCTCAGCCCCTACCCAAAGACAAGGGTACGAGTTTGGAACACAAGGAGCATCCTAAACGCAAATCTGAAGCACTTCAATTTAATTTCAAAACTGTGAACTTGGATGTGAATTCTGATTTAGCTCCTAATCATGTTGAACCTTTCCTCGCAGGTTCCACCATAACAACAAGAATGTGATGAACGCCCTCAACTTGATACCTTTCTTCCAAGTTCAAGAGGAAAAAAAAGAGCATGGACCAAGGATGAAGTCTAGGACGTATAGGGCACAACCAAAGCTATTCCACCATGAGCATTGCCCAAGGAAAACAATCGAGAATGGACAGAAACTACTCTCATTCAAATCACTTCTCAATCTCTTTCCCGATAAGTTACGTTCTCGTCGGTGGATTCCTTTATGTGTTTCTAACTTTTTTCTCCATGATGCAGTGACGATTCTACAGAAAGTGGCTCACAATAGGTTCCATGGTGACACTGAAATCCTGGGCACACCATCAAATTCCTAGCAAGCCATGCCACGTCTTGCCTAGACGTTAAATAAAGCGCTGCTAGGAGGCAACCTAGCACTGGTTTTTGTTTCCTTCCATTCTATTGTTTCTGCATTATTGCATTCTCTAAACCTTTCTACTGTTGTCATGCATATATTGCTTATCACATTAAGGACAATGTTCAGTTTAGGATTTGTGGTGTGGATTGAATTTTTGCATATAGAAACAAGTAGGTTTGGGGGTGATACACGGCTAGAACTTTTGAATTTTCAGCCTTAGTTTTTTTTTGTTGTGTTTAGTTAGTTACTTAATTTTTTGCTTTTGATTAGTATTATAACTTGTTAATAGGGATGTATATACTAAGTTAATTGTCTTTGCTTTACTAAGAGTCATGCCATAGTTAGTCATAATCTGCACTTCACAATGCCATGTTTTAAGTGATTAAGTGAACGAAACAACTGAATTTGAGTGAACCTTAGAAAATTTGTGGAGACTACCCTGTGAGATCTTTGAGCCTAATTGCCATTATTTATGAGGGATATACTTGTTTCCACTCTTAAACACCATCACTTTTGTTCTTAATTGTTGATCTCATTACATCATATTTGCATTGGATTTTAAAGAACTAACATCATATAGATGCTCTTGATTTGATGTGTAGTTTGCCATAAGAAGTGATGTAGGCTATGTGTGCTTAATCTCTAAAGGCTTTATCCTACCCTATTGCATGCTCCTTAAGCCAAATTTGAAGGCAAACACTCAGCCTTTTCTATCATCACCCAAAGTAAAACCTCACCACAATACTTAGCCATTCATGAAAGCCATACCTTATAATCTAAGTCTGTGCTAAGGTTGCCCTAAATGAGATTCATGGTGAGAATGAGAAGTGAAAGAAAATGCTGCCCAATTCCAAGGACATTGGCGTCAATTCAAAGTTCAAAAGTTTAAAGAAAAGCTTACAAATGACAAGCTGCAAGAAAATTTGAGGAAATCATTGCATGATCTTGGTTCAATTCAAATTCAAAAAGAAAGAAAGAAATCAAAAGAAAGAAAGAAACGTTGAAAAAAGAAAAGAAAAGAGAAAAAAAAAGTGAAATAACAAAGTGAAGTGACCCAAGAACCTCGAAAGAAGCCATCAAGGAAGCACAAGCCGTGGACCTTAAGCAAAGATTCAGTTCAGAAACTGAAAGTTCGAGTCAGGACTTCTCATGCCT
Source organism: Oemleria cerasiformis (assembly GCA_037349345.1). Taxonomy (NCBI): domain Eukaryota; kingdom Viridiplantae; phylum Streptophyta; class Magnoliopsida; order Rosales; family Rosaceae; genus Oemleria; species Oemleria cerasiformis. Next base: position 10,235,769 of record JAZGTL010000003.1, on the reverse strand, counting down.
TGACACAGCTCAGGTTCTTTGAATTCTATCCTTCCTTTCTAAACCCCTAAGCTTAGCCCCATTACAACCCAAAATGGAAGACCTAACTAATCTTATGGACAATCATGTTGAGGATTAAGGTACGTATCTATGTTCTTAAAGTTCAATTCCTTTCATGAGATCCTTATTTCCATAAAGTGCTATTCTTCATTGATACTCGTATGTGCTTAAACTTGAATTCCATAACATAAACTCATCACATATCCTTGAAAAAGTGAAAGCCTAGGATTCTTGTGTGAATTGAGAGTTGCCTAGTGAGGATTAGAGTCGAGATGAAATCTTTCTAAGGCATTTAGATGAAGTTGTTTTCAAACATGATCACTTGAAACTATGGCACTTATACACGTACACCTTCACATAGTACACACGGATATGGCATCCCTTTTAGTTCTGCAAGGCATGTCTACTTAGTTTGATTCCTATTAGCTTGTTAAAAGTACTGTTTCTAGCATTGTAGTTGTCTAAGTAAAACGTTTGTGGTTATCGTGCTGTTATAACCCTCAGGAGACAAAACTCCTCCTACTAGGTGAACCTAGGGGTTTAAATGTTCTATATTAACTAAGATCGAGTCTTTTTATTTTGTTTAAGTTTGTTTTGCTCAGGGACTAGCAAAAGATAGGTTTGGTGGTATTTGTTCAGTCATTATTTATGCATCATTTTGATGTCCTCACGTACCTTTCTTACATGTCTTTTAAATGATTTATGGCCATCCATAGTAGAAAGTAATGCTTTTGTGAGGCATGTCTAGGCTTTAGGAAGATAATGAAATTCTAAGGATACAAAAAAAAAGAATGACTCAAATCGGAGTTCAGACGAAGGAGATGTCCTCATTTCAATATCAGGTCCTGAACTGGGTCCTGAGTGCGATAGTATGCCCTATTTTGGGTCCTTGGCCAAGTACCTCAGATCATGCCATCCGGGTCCCAGACCTGTGTCTAATGACCTCAAGTTCATGTCCAGGAAGTGCCAAGGTCATACCAGGTTGTGTCCCGCGACATGCCCCAAGGACACCCTCTCGAGTCCCAGGCGTGTTCCTGCCAAGTCCTTGCCGAACCTAGCGCATGCGCCTAAACCCTGGTTCCTGTTTCGCCAGCGGTGGAACAAAGTTCCTCCTCTACGCTAAGCCTGACAAACTGTGAACCTAGCCTAATCCATGACGCGCTTCTACTACACCTATGGTGCGCCTCAAAAGCGTAGTCCCCGTTTGTGCTGAATATGCTTCCCTGGTCCCTTGTCCCAAAGAGATCCTTTGGGCCTTATTTTTGGGGCCGGAAGGTTCAGAAGAGGCCCTTACCTGAAATTCAATGGAACAAAGTGAGACAAAGCCCTGAACTATACAAGATACATCATTTGGAAGTGCTTGGAATGGTTTGTCTCGAGTGGATTGATCAATGACATTTTAAGTTCTCAAAAGTCCAAGTTTGAAGGTTTTGAGCCCAGAATCTGGCCCAGCTATGTTCGAAGCGCTTAGGCTTGGCTCATCCCAGTTCTTGATGTCCAAGCAACCTCCAGAAGACTCCAGAAGCTGCCTTGGCGTGCAAGAAAGCTCAGAAGTGTTTATCACAAGTATTGCCGCAAATCCTACTCCAATTCCAACAAGGATTGCTTTTTCTAGTTCCTTTTCAATTCGAACTAGGATAGGAAGTTTAAGTCAGTTTTTAATTAGGATTTTATCTCCTACATTGTAAAGGTTTAGAGGACTATAAAAAGGACCTTAGGGTTGGCGGGTGAGGACCTCTAGACACCCTAGCCGCAATTTACATTGTAATCCAATTTTTAAATAAAAAAAAAATTTAGTTTCTGCGTGTGAGAGAGTTCGACGTGAGCATTGGAGGACAAGCTCTGGCGTAGTCTTCTGCTATGTCTCATCTTCAATAATCTCCTCTATATCTTTACTTTTATTGCTTTTACTTTAATGAATTCAGTTATGTTTGTTTCAATTTCCATAATGCGTGAGTAGTCTCTTTTAGGATTAGGGCTGCTTGAAGCCTTAGTCATGTTAGTTCGTTAATTAGATTTTGGTTGTTGATTTTGATTGCTATGTATGCTGAATAATTCTGATTACTGTTTAAACTACCATTCTTTTATGTTTATGGGACTTGCTACCTTGTTTGCATAAATTATTGATGGAATTGCTTGAGTGACCGTCATATCATCCTGTAATTCATTAGCATCAAGAGGTTGAGGGTAAGAAACAATCTTGTAATCGTGATTCATGACAACCTAGGAATGCATGTCACTTTTCTAGGCTAGTGTGGTTTCATTAAATTTTCTTTGTACTTCATGCATCATCTTAACTGGTAGGTGACAGACGTTATAGGTATATGCCCTGTTTTGAATATGCTAAGTAAGAGAGAATAATATACGTTTAGTGTACCAACGCCAGGACCTAGGCATGGGCACCTAATTCAGAAGTTGCATAGTAATTGAATCAAGGAAATCTGGTTAATAACTATAATTGGTTAGAATAGACAGTAAGCCTTAATTCACCTTAGTTAATAAGAAATCAATCTATCATCATTGTTGCATTTTTATTTTTTGCACTTTAATTTGTTTGTTTTATTGTTTTGTGTGTCTTTTGTTTAAAGTTAATAAAATCTGAACGTAATTAGATTAATCGTTGAACAAGTTGTCGAGGGATTGACCTTTGCTTGCTACTATATATTGACATAATCAATTTTGTGCACTTGCAAAGTTATAACTAGTGAAAATAAAGTTCATCTTAATTGTGTTCGATATTTTTACTATCAGCTGTGCATCGACTTCTAAAGAACACCATGTAACCCCAGTTGTTGAACCATAAGAAGGCCATGGCAAACATGTTGGTGACTAAGCTGCATCACTGGCAGCTGAATTGGCAGCATACCAGCTGCTGACTCAAGAAGGAGTGAGCATGTATATGAGCTGTGAGTGTGTGAGACAATTAGCATTGCAAAGTGTGTGAGAGCAGATTAAGGAGTGAGCAAAAGTGTGTGTGTGTGTGTGTGTGTGTGATGACATCATAGTGTTATCATCTCTAACTGAATTGTAGAGTGTGTGAGTGAGGATATATGCTATGAATTTTAACAAACTCATAAGTTTTAATATAGAGAAAACTCACGGGAGAAAGTCAGTCATAACTGACCTCCCTCAAATCCAGAAATCTCTCTCAAGAAAATTAACAGACATCTAGAGTGCATCAGAACATCATATTGATCAACACCTAATTTCTAGCAATAATCTTCAATCCGATTTCACAAAACTTAAGCAGGAAATTGAATACATCACTAGCTAGTCTCGATTCAAAGGTTCAGCTAGAGATTAAGGTTTAGGGTTCATACCTTGCATGCGGCGGCTCCTACTAAGAAGAGAATCGGCTCTGATCCTTGACGAGATCATCATCCTCTTCGGCGAATCGGCTCTGTTCTGTGAAGAGATCATTATCCTCCTCAAGTCCTCTCTGAGTCTGGCTGTCCAACAAAACAAACATCAATTCCACAGCTTCGATAGACAGCCATGGAGGTGCACCTATGGCAAAACCTCCGATAAAAGTTCCCTCATGAACCCGGATCAGCCCTCCCACATCTTTAGCACTACCCAATCTGCCAGTAGCACCATCACAATTCAGTTTAAAACCTCTTAGAGGAGGTTTGGCCCAACGAACCTAGATAGATAAAGCAGCTGGTTTTGCTTTGTAACTGTGTTCCCTGAATTGATCCTGACAGTACAACAAGATTTCAGCCACTACATTCAATTCAATCACTGGTTTCCCATGGATGGTATTGTTGTGTTGATGCCATGCCTCCCAACACCCCACATTAAAGCCTCAACAACAGATTGGCTCAGAGTTGAAGTTGCGCTTCTTAAAACAAATCAGCAACAACCGCACCACAATGCTCGAAATAGTGGGAGTAGGGTAAAAACTTAAGAGACGTTGATTCCACTCAGATCCCCACACGACATGCATCACATCCTCCACACCTTTAACAAACCTTAAGCAAATAGGAGACTAAAAGAAGCTTTATACTAATATTCAAGGTTGTAGGAAGAATATTTTGACAAGCCTGCCAGAAAAAAAGTTTAATTTTATTAAGCATTTTCAACCTCCAATCATGCTTCCAAACACAAAGATACGCTACTTTCATCTGAAGCACCTACACCATCACCATGTTGAGCTTCGAAAAAAACCGTAGAGTAACCCGATATCCTGATTTGACATTATAATGGTCATTCTTTGTGAAACCCCAAAATAAACCATCAACAATTCGATAACCATCAACATTTCGATGGATCACCCCCAGTGGTATACTCAAAATAGCTTCTGCATCCAGAATGTTGAATGCATGTTTTATAAGAGCCACATCCCATCCATCATTGCTAGATAAAAACTCAGCTACTAAAGCCTCCATGTGAAGCGTCCCAGAATAAACTGGCCGAAATAAGGGCGATCTAGGAACCCATCTGTCTTTAAAAACTTGAATTTTCATGTCATCTCCCACTCAACATCATAGGCCATCTGCAATGATCTCCTGCCCCCAAAGAATAGAACGCCATAACATGGGAGGAGATGACCTCAAGTCCGCATTAAGGAAATCACTCTCCGGGTAATAGCAGTTTTTCAGAATCTTAGCAACCAAAGAGTTCGGTCTTTCCAGTAAACGCCATGCTTATTTTGCTACCATTTTCCTATGGAAAGCTTCAAAATTCTTAAAGCCCAAGCCACCTAGACATTTGGGCTTAGCCAATGAATTCCTTTACGCCCCTCCTTGCCCCACCAATACCTACTAATTGCCACCGAGAGATCACTACAAAGAGATTGGGGGATTAGAAAAACACTCATCATATTTGTAGGCAACGTCTTAGCCACCGCTTTGACTAGAACCTCTTTCCCAGCCGAAGAAAGCAATTTGACATTCCACCTAGAAAACTTTGAGTGAAGAGTATCAATTGTTGGCGTGAGCTGTATTAGAGAAATTCTAGGAGAAATTCTAGGAGATGTAATTGGGTTTTGATTGTGTATCCCATATTATAAGGGATTCTAGGGTAGGCTCCTTGTGTATATAACTAACACCGATTACTTGTAAAATAAGAAGAAGAAAATATATGAAGAATATTCTTTCCATTAATCGTTGACATGGTATCAAAGCTAGGTCCGATTCTCATTCTCTAAACCCTACCACACGGACCTCTTGCCGCTGCACTACACCTCTTGCCGCCGCCCCTATGGCTGAACCCGACCAAAACAACGACCTTTCTATCATCATTGAATTAACCTCTAGAATGACCGAAGTCTTGAATAAGACCTCGGCTCCTACCCAGACCATTGATAGCGTTGCTCCAATCGGTATCAAGTTGCACGGCTCTAACTATGCTCTTTGGTCCCAAGTTGTTGAGATGTACATTTGTGGCAAAGACAAGTTGGGATACATCAATGGCGACATTCCACAACCCATACAGACCGACCCATCCTTCCCAAAATGGCGCACTGACAACGCCATTGTCAAGGGATGGCTTATCAACTCCATGGACCCAACCCTAATCGGCAACTTCATCAAGTTTCCAACTGCGAAGCAAGTATGGGATTCCATTGCTACTACATATTTTTACTGGAGTGATACATCTCAAGTGTATGACCTCCGGCAGCGTATGACTCGTCTGAAACAAGCGGGTGGCTCCCTTGAGAAATACTTCACTGATCTCTAAGGGTTATGGCGAGAGATTGATTTTCGTTGCCCAAATCCAATGGAATGTGGTGTTGATATTCAGCACCATAATGACCTGCTTCAGGAAGACCAGGTATATGCCTTTCTGGATGGCCTAGACGATAAGCTTGACAACGTTCGAGGTGATATATTACAGATGCGCCCACTCCCTACAGTCGAACAAGACTGGACCTTCTTCTACTCGGTATCTCTCTCTAGGCACTGGGAAGACCGGAACCTCCTCCAAGCCGCGAGTCTCTCCCTCTGATGGCACCAAGTGCTCTCATTGTGGCAGTATGAAACATACTCGCGATACTTGCTTCAAACTGCATGGATACCCTGACTGGTGGAATGACTACCAAACTCGTAAACGTTGTGATGCTGCTGGTGGAGACGTAGGTCACTCTCTAATATCCAACCGAGACGCCGGTCAGGTTGTTGTCGTTGCAGCCTAGTCTAGTCTCTCTCTCTCTCCCCCCGTGGAACTCACCCAGGGTGACTTGCCAATCCTGGATCAAGGTAAACTTGGTACTGCTCTTTGTAGTTCCTCTGAAACTAACGATCGAAGTTCTTGGTTACTTGACTCGGGAGCCACCAACCACATGACTTTCGATGCCCCAAAATTCTCGCTAACCTCTCAGCCACGTCGCACCCGCATTGCTAACGCCAATGGAGTCATGTCTCCTGTTACAGGGGCCGGCACTGTACAACTGTCACCCACATTGTCATTATCTTATACTTTGCTCGTTCCTTCGCTCTCTCATAAACTTCTATCTGTGAGCCAAGTTACTGAAGCTCTTAATTGTGTTTTCCTAATGTACTTTACTTTTTGTTTCCTTCAGGATACTCTACATATTTATTCCCTAGCTTATTTTCCAATAAATAGCTATGTGACCTTAAATGTGATACTTGTATTCTTGCTAAAAGCCATAGGGTTGCCTCTCCTTTGAGTATGAATAAAAGTAATGTTCCCTTCGCTTTAATTCACTCTGACGTGTGGGGTCCTTCCCCAGTCTCTTCATTATCGGGTATCCGTTGGTTTGTGGTATTTATAGATGACTGTACTCGCATTACTTGGCTCTATCTGTTAAAACATAAAGACGAAGTTTTGAAAACATTTCAGTCCTTCCACACTATGGTTCAAACGCAGTTCTCAGCTAAGATTCAGGTTCTTAGATCAGACAATGGTAGTGAGTATGTGAACCACCAGTTTCATGATTATTTTCAGCATCACGGCCTTCTCCATGAAACCTCCTGCCCACAGACCCCTCAGCAGAATAGTGTTGCTGAGAGAAAGAATAGCCATATTCTTGAAACTGCTCGGGCTATGTTACTTGGGGCTCATGTGCCCCGTAGGCATTGGACTGATGTTGTTGCTACCGCTGTACATCTCCTCAATTGGATGCCTTCTAAACTCTTGAACTTCAAGTCTCCATTAAACACCATGTCGACGTATGTTTCCTTACCTACGATTTTATTGCTTCCTCCTCGGATTTTTGGGTGTGTTGCATTTGTCCACCTTCATACGAACCAGCGCACAAAACTTGATCCTTGCGTTATTCGTTGTCTCTTCTTGGGCTATGCCACGCACCAAAAAGGGTATCGGTGTTATGATCCAGCCACCAAACGTACCTATGTGACGATGGACGTCACCTTTTTGGAATCCGAAATATTCTTCGCTTCCATATTACCACATTCTCCTCGTCATGGGGAGATCAGTGGTGACTAGCCGAATTGGCTAGGATATGACAACAATACCGATATTCATGTTCATGAGGAACCCAATAATACAGAACACGGTACGTCTTCAGGGGGAGATACAGGTCCCAAAGGGACTACATCACTGGATGCCGAAATATAGGAACCCCACTCCTTAGTACCTGAAGACCCACCTCCTGATGAGAATATCCCTAAGGTAAACTCTCCTACCACAACTTCAAACTCTAATGCTATAGATACCCCTGTTGGCTATACTTTACCTTTCAGGCACAATCGTGGTAAACCGCCGAATAGATACTGTCCAGATATTGGCGAACGCAGTGCGAAGTATCCAATTGCCAACTATGTGTCTACAAAAAGGCTTTCGGAACCTCTCAAGACACTTGTGCATGAAATCTCCTCATGTCGTGTCCCTACAAATATTCAAGAAGCCTTGACAAATCCTAAGTGGACCCAAGCTGTGCAGGACGAAATGGAGGCCCTGCAGAGAAATGAAACTTGGACTCTTGTTTCCTTGCCTGGAGGAAAGAAGACGGTGGGATGTAAATGGGTGTTCTCGGTTAAACACAAAGCAGATGGCTCGATCGACAGATACAAAGCAAGACTAGTTGCAAAGGGCTACACCCAGACGTATGGTGTAGACTATCAAGAGACCTTCTCACCGGTAGCAAAGTTGAACTCGGTTAGAGTACTGTTATCTCTCGCAGCAAACCTTGATTGGCCACTGCATCAGTTTGACGTAAAAAATGCCTTTCTCCATGGTGATCTGGAGGAGGAGGTCTACATGGATGTTCCACTAGGCTACACAGCAACCTCCAACGTTGACGTGGTATGCAAGTTACAGCGAGCACTGTATGACTTGAAACAATCACCTAGAGCATGGTTCGGGCGATTTAGCTTGGCAATGAAGAAATATGGGTACCAACAGAGTCACTCAGACCATACACTATTCCTAAAACATCAACGGGGCAAGGTCACAACTTTAATAATCTATGTAGATGACATGATTATTACAGGAGATGATTCAGAAGAGATATCAAGACTTCAAGAGCATTTAGCAAATGAATTCGAAATGAAGAATCTGGGAGGACTCAAATATTTTCTGGGAATTGAGGTCGCCAGATCAAAGCAAGGTATATTTCTTTCCCAACGAAAATATATTCTAGACTGTCTATCAGAGGTGGGACTACTGGAATGCAAGCCTGCAGACACACCAATTGTCCAAAACCACAAACTGGGAGAATATCCAGACCAAGTGCCAACAAACAAGGAAAGATACGAAAGAGTAGTTGGAAAACTTATTTATCTCTCACACACTCGCCCAGACATTGCGTATGCGATGAGTGTAGTGAGTCAATTTATGCATTGTCCAAGTAAAGATCACATGGATGCAGTACTCTGAATCCTTCGATACTTGAAGTTATCTCCAGGAAAATGGATTATGTTCGTGAAAAATAAACATCTCAGAGTCGAGGGATATACAGATGCAAACTGGGCAGGAAATATATCATATCGAAAGTCCACCTCAGGTTATTTCATGTTCGTTGGTGGGAACCTGGTGACGTGGAGGAGTAAGAAGTAGAATGTGGTGGCCTTGTCAAGTGCCGAAGTTGAGTTCCGTGGAATGGCTAAAGGCCTTTGTGAGCTTCTATGGCTTAAAAGACTATTAGCAGAACTTGGCTTTGCTCCGAGTTGTGAAATGGACCTGTTTTGTGCAAATAAGGCTACCATTGATATCTCACACAATCCCATCCAACATGATCGAACCAAACACGTGGAGGTGGATCGACATTTCATCAAACAAAATCTTGAGAACAAGACAATTCGATTTCCTTTCATTAAGTCTAAAAACCAGTTGGCATATGTACTCACAAAAGTTGTATGCATCAATATTTTTTACACCTCACTTGACAAGTTGGGCATGAGAGATCTATATGCACCAGCTTGAGGGGGAGTGTTGGCGTGAGCTGTATTAGAGAAATTCTAGGAGATGTAATTGGGTTTTGATTGTGTATCCCATATTATAAGGGATTCTAGGGTAGACTAAAAATAGGACTCCTTGTGTATATAACTAACACTGATTACTTGTAAAATAAGAAGAAGAAAATATATGAAGAATATTCTTTCCATGAATCGTTGACATCAATTACATGACCAAATATCTTCCTTTTGCTACGTTGAGATAATTTTGGTAATACAAAATATTTTTCATGAAAATCTACGATTCAAACTCCAACCATCGAGGACAACAGATGCTTTAAAATAGGATGCTTCTGTGGACTAAAACAGGCTGCAGACATATCAAAATTAATCCATTGGCCATATACCCGTTCGTAGACACAAAGCATTCCCAATATAATCTTACATTCCAAGATATGGGCATTACTGAAAAGCAAACTATCATCTAGGAGAAACAGATGAGACAGTCAAGGAGAACGCAAGGCCCCTTTGAGACCATGGAGATATTCCACCCTTGGGCTTAAGTAAGTATAGAGACAACGGATCTCTATGCCCTAAGCCCCATTCAGGACAAATCTACCCAGCAATAAACCAGTTAATCTTCACCGAATACGTGACCGTAGACACATTCCAATACCAGTTGAATCCACCAGTCATCAAAACCAAGACGCCTCATCCTATGCTCCACCAAAGAACCACTCAACCCTATCATATATAGGCTTTTGACATATCAAGCTTCAGAACCATTTTCTTCAATTACCTAGACCCAACCACCACCCCCGCCCAAAGAACTACTCAACCATATCATAGGCTTTTGACATATCAAGCTACAGAACCATTTTCTTCAATTCCCTAGACCATCATGCCAAGCCACCTCCACTCTAGGCCGTGTGGACCATCTTATAACCACTCAAAACGGAAACGTTACAAGCAACACCCACGTGCACTCACAGCACCCAAACTGATTAATATAGGCAAATGATGAGAGGTAAAGGAAGTGAGATGATTAGTAATCATGCTTGGGTATGCAATTCGCAAGGCATCGTTTACAACTACCCGGTCAAGCTGCAATTACACTGCCTTCTCCGGGCCACGTCAATTATATCCTTTATAAGCCACCGTACCAGAACTGCAGTCTTCTAGGGACGCCCGAAAATCCTCTATTTGTGACACATATAGGCCAATCTTTACCTTCATTCAATTGTTGATATATTTCCCTTCCTCAGTAATAAATGCAATAGTCAACTGCATGTAAAGTTAATTTAATTAAAAAATTATACGAGTGCTAAATGTTATTAACCCAAGAGAAAAAAATAAGAATTATGCATTCTTACTAACAAGGACCCAAGTATTGTAAAAAAAGAAAAAAAAAAAAGGCATATAGAAACTAATGACTTAACAAAATATACCAAATTCCAAGATAATCATCTATTAGCAATAAAATGGAGAACATATTAATGAGACATAAGTTGAATTGTGTTGTTCAACAACATCTTCCTCTTTAATCCCGTTGAATTGTGTTGTTCAACAACCTCTTCCTCTTTAATGCCTTGATCATACCTTGATGAAAGTAGCTCACCATCAACATCATAGTGTTTAAAGTCACGATTCGTCATGAAATGAATTCTTATGAAGTTGTGGAGAGTCATTGAAGCAACAACAATATGTACTTGTCTTTCTATCCGAAAATTATGCATTTGACGTGTTATGGGATGGCTGACGTGGGAGCCTCTGCTGGTCTTGGTTTGGCGTGGTTCAGCTCCCCCCTCCCGAGTTGCTGCGGCGCCTGGAGCTTGACCGTTTGGGTGTTGGGCGGCCGCATGCGGTTGTGTAGTCTTTGCTGGGTTTTTGTTTCTGTTGGGCTGTGTAAGAATAACGGAGCGCAAAAGTAATCAACAGAGGTTAAAGAGTTATGGCAATGAATCTAACACCAAATAGTACGTTAATAACATTAAGAAACGAGGACTAGAGTTGACTCACTTGATGAAGCCATTAGTCAGATAAGACTGCTCTTCTCCTCCCAATAGAAACGAAAACGCTCAAGCAATGGAATAGGGCAAAGCACAAAATTGAACGTGTATTCTGTGAGAGCAGGGACCGTCTATTTATAGTCAAAGTTCACTACCGTATCTAACCTATTATGGATGAGGTAGAACTCTTAATGACCAATAAAAAACAAGCCCACTATATCACATACTTAAGAGTCTTACGGGATAAGAAGTTCAAATATTAATACTAGTATAGGACTCTATTATTTGAATAACAAGTAATTATATGTCATCCGTTAAACGTGAACAAATTATACTCAATTGAGTCTTACATTCTCCCACTTGAGTATAAAATGAGCACATCACATATAACACTTGCTGCCAAAACAATAGTGATCACTGAGTCCTTATAAATCCAGTATTAACTCATTGTAACAACTGTCATTATCAACTAGAATGCAGAACTGTAGAAAACATGAAGCATACAATTGCATCAGCACTCTATAGTTACACACATACCAGCCAAAAATACCATGTTGCAGACAAAATGATATAGCACTGAATGGAGTTCAATACAAAACAAACTCCCACATAAGAATGGAACCCATGAAGGAAACCAGTGGTGTTTAACGAGCTAAAACACGCATCAGTTCAAGCAACTTAATAGACTAACATCAAAACTGATCAAATACATCTCACTTTAACCAATAATGAACAGCAGAAAAGAAAACATGTTCTGTCCAAAATGAGATGTTCAGAGAAGAGTCTTAGCATATATAGTCACTTACTGAAACAATACTTCATTTATTTGTCAAAAGAAATAACTTAATTCAGAATGCAGAGAATTAATAAAACAATATAGTCATTCTAACCAGTTTTCATTAACCAAAAGCTGTCCAACGCTAAAAATTCTGGCAAACAGTTTTCATCAAAAGAAAACAAAACTAAAACCACACTTACTCCCACTGATCAAAATTCCATACCATACCCCATCTTCACTAGAGAATATGTCATGAATGCATATGATCATTAGAAAACTATAACATAATATTTTCTAATTTTAACAAAATATGGTTTTCAATTAAACAGAAACATGAACACTAGGTTTCTGATTAAACAAAATGTATAAAAAACACCAAATAAGTCAGTGAGTGTGAAGCCCAAATATTTATTTAATTCAATTCTCCCACTTGGGCAAACACTCACTAATTTGTTACTTTGACAATTTATTTCAAAATATTAATGAGTAGTTCACAACAGCTTTAAATTTAAAACCTAGGACTCAAAATTTGGTTTGAAAACAATCAACATCCATATATTGACTTAATCAAAACTGAATTACTTAATAAGAAACTGACTTTACAGTTGTTTACTTGAATTAGATAACTTTAGCATTTGCAAATTTAAAGCTGTATAAACTTACTCATACGTACTGATCCAAGCTTTCTACTATCTCAGGCTCGTTACATGTACCTTGAAGGCTCCCACAAGCAAAGCTTTGCTTAATGGATCAACAGGGAAACTGTGTCTAACTGAATCACACGTATTACACATTTCATATTTTCTTAAACTTCATGAGCCTACAACCAGACTCCTTTTGTGGTTCTTAGTTCAGGAGTTCAACAGGATTAAAACAAAAGATGAACATTATAAGATTCATCAGATCAAATTCTGAAATATTAATTAATCGACAATCAATGCAAACAGACAACCAAACCTATTATCTTTATTGGGATGAGAGAATCTCAAAACTGAATGAGAGTATCTCAAAAATGAATAAGTGAATCTCAAAAACTGAATGAGATTTGTCTCTGCAATAGCATCCTGAAGATGAATCAAGTGTAGATTGCAACAATTGAAAACCATACATGCAGTCGCCAATTCAATGAATATTCAGTTTTAAACAATTGAATTGTAACAACATTTAGATAACTTAATAACCATGAAGAATTCCCTGAAAATAGTTTTCTGGAAAATTGACTGAAGTTACAGAATCCAAGAAGGCCAATTCTGTTGAATCCAAAAGATAAAATAAGAATTTTTGCCCCAATAAAACTGCATCATATTACTTTAGCAATTAAACATGTAGAGATAATCCTTTTGAGTGAGATGTAAATGATAGCAGCTTGAGTGAACAATACTTATGCATGTGCCTGTAATTCAAAATCACCCAATAGAATCAAATGAAGATAATGCAAAATAACATCACTCACTGATCAAGAATTTCCCAATAAAGTTCATAGTTGAGTTTCCAATTTTTCAGACGGTTTTCACAAAGTACATGGAAGCAGAATGAACAACATTGTTTTCATTTAGAGAAGCAGAAAACTACCAATTAGTTATATGAAACAAAAACGGTAAGCACTTTCAATGAAGGAAAAATTAATGCCCAATTCTGCAAAGATCATAAAGAGCAGATCAAAAGGAGGATTAAACAAAATGACAAAATTTTACGGGAAAAATTATGGTACACATGATCAGTGGTGTGGTTTCCAGAAAACTCATTCATAATCTTAAACATGTGTTTCATAGTACTGAAGGGTTAAATGAATAAGAACAAGTCATAAGGTTTCTGATTCATTTATCATGAGTATGTGATAATAAAATCACCTTTGGGCAGAAATTATATCACCTATAAGTTAGGTGTGAGTATTCTAACAAGTACAAATTCATCACTTTTGAGCAAATGAATCTGCACTGTCCTAATACTCACAACATCCACGGTTTGCATTAGACCAGAATGAACCCAATAATGGTAAGCACTTTCAATATCGTTTTCGATATCGTTTACGCTCAACAAAAATAGTGGAAATTTAGTCCAAAAGTTGGAAATTTTTAATGAAACTTTGGGAAAAGCTTAAGAACCCAATAATGGTTATATAAGACCAATAAAAATTATAAAATGACTTTGATATAATAAATATATGATATATAATATGATACAATATGGAGTGATGATGATTAACAATATAAAACCTTAAAAATAAACAGAATTAAAACATAATTTTATTGATAATTTCACACCAAAGATACTTTACTTGTTGATTTTCACAAAAACAAGTAGAGTGTCTACCGGATTCGAAATCGTATTGGGCTCCATCGACCATGGCACAAAAATTTTGCCAACTGATGCTACTTGACCAAGTGGAAATGTATTGTTGAACATAGTATTCATATATCTCTTTTGAGCTCCCTATTCTTCCTCCATAGATAGGGTAGTTAGGATTTATCCAACTAACTTCTCCATAACCTTGATTGAGATGAGGATCTTCATAGCCACCATAACCATATGGCATTTGAGGGAGAGGGTTATCTAATTGGCCGTAACCATATTGACCATAAGCATAGGGTTCATTTGAGTTGTTACTAGGATCGGTGCCTAAACTCATAGAGTCAAAACTAATTACCATGGAATTCTCAGAAGATGGGTTTCCATAACCTTCATATATGTTGCGTGTCCTAGTGTAGTATTTCCCGACACCACCGATTCCTACTCCACTTTCTCTACATCCATGATCAAAATCTTGGGTGGCATGAATAAAGTCTGCCTCTCTAGTAAACGGGCTCAAGGGTCCACATGTTTGGGATACATGTTCATTTCCCCCGTCATCATCCCCTCCATCATTCATGTCTTGATCGTTTGTTTCAACATCATCTCCTCCATCATTATCTGTAGAATTATCTTGATTGTTTCCCCTACTAGTAGCATCAGCTCTCAAGTCACGTCCAGCTTTAGAACCAAGCATTGCTCTCTCCCATGAAGACATCTCCTGCTTACTTCCTGCTTCCTCACTCTCCACTTCTTCAGGTAGAACTCTATCAACATTAACACCTTGTTCACTAGCAATGTGGGCTATTCGTGGGTCAGGCCTTCCTCTATCATCGTCCAAGTGAGCTGGCATAATCCATGCTTGAAATGGATCAATTTCATTACCCTCCACATGTTGACCAGCAATTTCCAAAAGGTCAATGTAGTCTTCTTCCACAACTTTACTAGCTTCGGCCTCTTCATCTCTTAGCTTAAGCTTCAAATTGTAATAGCAGAAAACAAGTTGTTCTAGTTTCGAATATGCGAGGCGGTTTCTTTGTTTTGTATGAATTAGAGCAAATGTACTCCAATTTCTCTCACATGCCGAAGACGATGCCGTTTGTGATAATATACGAATTGCAATTTTTTGTAAGACTAGGGAACCTTGACCATATAGTTCCCACCATTCCGCTGCCAATATCAAGTTTAATGTAAGAAACACTATAAAGCGCTACATTTTTGCAATATTATTATTTTTTAAATGCAAGCATATACCTGGGGGCATTGTCGTTTGTAATTGAATAGCCATAGGTGAATGAAATTTTTTCTTACCATCTCTAAAGTTGATCAACTGCATTAAGAATGGTATTGATATCATGATTTACATGTACAATTTCTAAAATATTAAGGTTCATATATGTAGTGAACTTACGTCATTTTCAAAAGTTAGTAAACCTAATTGCCCATTTGGATTCAATTTTAAAAATACTTATTGAACTGATTGCACGAGATATGAGTCATGTCCAACACCTGTTTGATATTGGTATCTTGGATTCAAGTAATAGGCTGTAAATCATGAATGAAATTTTCTTAGTAAACAGCAATAATAAAAGACAATATCAATTTAAATAGTAAACAACCGTAAAAGAGTATATCAATCAACTAGTTCAATAAGATAGAAATATACCAGCGGCATGTAAATGTTTTTTCGCATCGCTCTTGTATGATTTTGAGAACCCATTTCTTCCCTTTAAGATGTGTTATCTTTTCTTTCATCCGATTAAACATATCATACAAGATTGACATGGTCGGGACTACCTCCGTATCAACAATTCGAAGGATGCTGTATAGAGGTTCATATATGGATTGCATCATTTCCAAGGACTCCCAGAATCTTATTTGGTCGAGGATATGAGCCTCAACTCTCTTACCTTCTACTTGCCTACTTAGTGGGCTACGGTGCAATTGCTCAATTGTAAACAATCTCCTAAGGCCAACTTTATGCTTTACTATACTATTGATGCAAATATGGTTGGTTGCGAACCTAGTTGCACCAGGACGAACCAAGTCTCCTTGACAAAACTCATGCATCTGAGCTAGTAACCACAAATGATTGTAGATGTAGTTTGTTACCTGCCTACCATTTTTAATGATGATTGACATTGTCTCGTTCTTCCCAATATCTTCAAATATTAGGTCTATACAATGTGCTGCACAAGGAGTCCAATAGATAGGATACATCTTCATCATCTCTTTTCCAGCCTTCTTGAAGCTTGAGCCATTATCAGTAACAATTTGAACCACATTCTGTACTCCAACCTCGTGAACAATTCCCTTCAACAATTCTTGTATGTACAAATAGTCTTTAATGTTTTTGGAAGAATCAACTGATCAGAGAAATACGGTTGAACCCTTGCTATAAACCATGAAATTGATTACGGACAACTTCCTTGGACCGGTCCAGCCATCACACATTATGGTGCATCCATAAGTGGACCACTGTCTCTTTTGTAGTGCCACATATGCCGTCATATCTTCATGCTCCATCGGAAGGTATTTATTTTTCACTTCATATGGCGAAGGAGTAGGCACGCCTTCAACTGTAAATAAAAACATAAATTGGCAACCAATGATATTTCATAATTTAAATAAAAACATATCATAAATTAATTTATTATAATACCTGATCGTTGAGCTTCAATAATCATCTTCTTAAAATGGTGAGAGTTGGCTTTATTCGGAGCCACACCTTCATATATAAAAAATTTGCTTATATATCGGCCTAGCTTTTCTTTAGTCCCCTTCCACATAGACCTTACAGTTTTCTGTTTATTTCTTGAGGTTTTGTAAAGCTTTGGTTCCGGAGGAATTGGAAGTGGATCACGCAAACTTTGTGACTGGAGATAATGTTGAGGTTGTTGACGACTGCTACTTGCTCCTGGAGCGCCACGCTTGGTGCCAGCTCCAGAAGTGTCAACACTTCGACGTGCCTCATCCCTCGATGCTTTTACAGCAGCACGATATTCTGCTCGCTCAGACGAGTGCAAATCTGTAGGATAAGCAAATCCATCATCATCATCCTCTTCATCATCACTATCATCAATCTGAATACTTGCTTGAGTGCCCACTGGATCTCCTCTCAAGCTAGCGGGCGTATGCTTTCACCAATCATATTCTTATTCTGTTTAGCAACATCTTAACTTTTGATCCATGCTTTGACCTCATCCCTAATAGCTTTGGGTACTTCTTTACATTTTTGGACATTTTTTTTCGGATCAACACCTGCTATATGATACTTTAATCGCGTTATGCCTCCACTTTGGAACATAAGTTGACAGAAGGAACATATGGCACCATTTTTATTTCCAGGAATTGCAAGGGCATATTTCCATGCTGGATCAATTCTTCCACGCGCGCGGATGGTCAACATTTCTTGAGCGACTTTCACTAGCACTTCCACTCGCCATATTATGAAGTCTATTATACATAAAAATTATATTAATTACTTCATTTTTCAAATGTAAACAAATTAATAATTAATAATTATTTATGTATTTATTTCTAGCTCAATGTTAATACAAAAAAGACAATAATAGTAGTAGTAATAATAATAATAATAATAGATGTTGATAATGATGTACTAATATTATAATAAATAAAAGAATTGCAATGTATTCTTATGTTATTCTTATTTAGCAAGTGCAATGAATGCAAGCATCTCCGGGACGTAATTTTTTAGCTTTCCCAGGTCCGGAAGCGGCAATCTCATACTAAACAATTTATATAAATTAATTAGATTTCATAATGTAGACAATGTAAACAAATTAATAATTGAAATTTTTTTATTTATTTATAGTTGAATGTTAATATAAGAAGATAAGCATAGACATCTTTACACCCCTCAACAGAATGGCGTCGCCGAGCGTAAGAATAGACATCTTTTAGATGTTGTTCGTACCTTGATGCTTGAATCTTCTGTCCCTCCTAGATTTTGGGTAGAGGCATTATCTACGGTTGTATATTTGATTAATCGTTTTCCTTCTCCTACCTTGCATTTTGATTCTCCATATTCTCGTTTGTTTGGTGTTCCTCCTGACTATAATTCTCAGCATGTTTTTGGTTGCGTCTGTTTTGTTCACTTACCTCCCATTGAACGTCACAAGCTTGCTGCTCAAGCTATTCAGTGTGTTTTTCTTGGCTATAGTAACTCTCATAAAGGGTTTGTGTGTTATGATGCAGCTGCTAACAAGCTTCGTATTTCTCGAAATGTGATTTTTTTTTTAAACTCAATATTTCTTTCCGTCTCGTACTACTCCTGCTTCTTCCTCTGTCTCGCTTCCTCCTTTTGATGATGTGTCTAGTACTCCTACTTGCTTTCAGCCAGGTATTGTGTATCAGCGACGTCGTCCCCTGCCTCTTCCTTCCTCTACACCGCCACCTGATCCTGTCTTGCATGAGCCCCGCCGGTCTACTAGGATTTCTCGGCCTCCGGATTGGTATGGGTTTTCTTCTTCCACTATTCAGGCTACTCTTTATGCTACTTTTGTGCCTAAGTCTTATTCTCAGGCTTCTACTCAAGAGTGTTGGCGCCAAGCTATGCAGGACGAACTTCAGGCTCTTCAGGACAATCACACTTGAGACATCGTCCCTTGTCCTGCTGGCGTTAAGCTTATTGGGTGCAAATGGGTATACACCATCAAGCTCCGTGCTGATGGCTCTATCGAAAGACATAAAGCTCGTTTAGTGGCACTCGGGAATCGACAGGAGTATGGCTTTGATTATGTAGAAACATTCGCTCCCGTGGCCAAAATGACTATTGTCCGGACTGTTTTGGCCATTGCTGTTTCGAAAGGATGGTCGCTTCACCAGATGGATGTGCAGAATGCGTTTTTACATGGTGATCTGCAGGAAGAAATATTTATGTCTCCTCCTCCTGGCCTGTTTCCTCCCTCTTCTATTGAGGTTTGTCGCTTGAAGCGGTCTCTGTATAGTTTGAAGCAGGCACCGCGGGCATAGTTTGAGAAGTTTCGTACTACTCTACTGGATTTCACTTTTACTCAGAATTAGTATGACTCATCTCTCTTCTTTAGAAAAAATGCTATTGGGATTGTTCTACTTCTTGTGTATGTCGATGACATTGTGATTACTAGATCTGATCTCCAATTAATTGCGCAACTCCAGCAGCACCTCCAATCTTCATTTCATATGAAAGATCTTGGTCCATTGTAGTATTTTCTTAGACTTGAGGTCCAACATTTTCCGAATGGCACGCTTTTACATCAGGATAAGTATACCCAAGACCTTCTTTCTTTAGCTGGTCTTCAAGACGGTAATTCGGTTCTTACACCTATGGAGGTCAATTTGAAGAGGCGGGTGGTGATTCCTTATCTGATCCCTCGATGTATCGCAACTAGTGGACAATTTAAATTATTTGACCATTACTCAGCCTGATATCTCGTTTGTTGTTCACCAGGTCAGTCAATTTATGCAGGCTCTTTGCCAGAACCATTTGGCCGATGTCCGTCGTCTTCTTTGATACCTTAAAGGGACATATGGTCGTGGTTTGTTTTTTCCTTCAAGGAATTCTTTAAAGTTGGAGGGTTTTAGTGATGCCGACTGGGCTGGTTGTCTGGATACTCATCGTTCTATTACTGGTTGGTGTATGTTTCTTGGCGATGCCCTTATTTCTTGGAAGAGTAAGAAGCAGGCTCGTGTCTCGAAATCATCCACCGAGTCTGAATATCGGGCTATGTCGTCTGCCTATTCTGAAATTGTATGGCTTCGAGAGTTGTTAGGCCAACTTAGTGTTTCGCAGCTTACTCCTACTCCTCTTCATGCTGATAATACCAGTGCCATTCAGATTGTTGCCAATCCCGTTTTTCATGAGCACACCAAACATATTGAAGTGGATTGTCATTCCATTCGTGAAGCCCTTGCTCGCCATGAGATTACTCTTCCACACATTTCCACTGAACACCAAACCGCTGATGTCTTCACCAAGGCTCTCTCTCGTCATCGCCATCAGTTCCTGATTGACAAATTGATGCTTCTTGATCGCCCAACATCAATTTGAGGGGGGATGTTAGTAGAATTGACAGCTGGTCTAGCCTATTAAGGCAGTATATATTCTACCTTATTCAGTCTAGCCATATATAGAAGAGTGTATTGTATAGTCAACTACTTACCTTGCATAGTCAGATGTAATGGCTGATTTACAGCCTTGTAATTAACCCAATAGTCTCTATATAAAGGAAGGAACTCTCACAAGGAGAGTCATTCAAAACAAAACCCTTTTGGCATGACTTACCTTGAAAGTGAAATGAGCTCCGCTATTTATAGAGAAGCCTTGAGAGTCGCGGAACGTTCTGATTGATTGATTTTGTAAGTAATAAATAATTATTTTTTAATGAAATATATTATTTATTAATTGAATTTTAATAACAATTAATTCTCAAAGAGAATATTATTATTATTGAGGTCTTAATCCGATTAAATAATATATTTAGTTGGTAAATACATTATCTAATGTGTGGGTGTCTGTGAGCCGTTAATGTCATTACCAGAAGTAATTTGGACATTAAATGAATTATGGGTCATGTGACAGTTCCACAATTTTCGGGTGATTTTGGGTTCCACACTGATGGATTCCGGAGTGCTCATCAAAGGCAACAGTTCGAAGCTGCAAATTTTAGTATTGAGCAGGTAGCCTTGCTGTGTACTTTAACGGGGCACTTTTATTTCATATTCTTTTCTGTTGTTATAGTTGTTAAGCCCATGAAAGTGCCTTTCTTTTTCGATTGACTTACGGCTATAAGGCTAAACATATTTTGATCAGGTTGTACAGAATTATTAGATATACCCTTAAAATCTATCACAGCAACTTGGGAAAGTGGGCAATTGCGTAGTTGCGGTTTGACGTCCTCAGAGGTATATATGATTTAATTTCTCTCTTTGGTTTGGATTGGATGCACATATTTCACTTGAGCACATTTCAGAAGCTCCTCATTTTTGCAGGTAGTAGATTTTATTATCAAGGCCATATTTCAGGATTCAACACTGAGAAAAGAATGCTTAGGGAGGATAAATGGTAACTTTTAAAATCGCCATTCAATTTTCCGATCAGAATTTCAAGCAAAGAATTGTTTTCTCTTATGTCTAAGTAGAAACTCTGAAATAGGTAGAAGGTTTTACTTAGAAGCTACACACTGCATAGAATTGTGTTTTTTCTTTTCTTTTTCTATTTCTTCTCTGGAACCGATATGGTTGACATTTACTGCATCAGATTTCTTTGTGCTCACTTGAGGGGGTCCCATTCTATGACCCAAGGGTTGATATTTCTGGGCCTGAGATAAGTAACAGGTTACTAGGAAGTAAGAGGAGTAATTCAGACTTGACTTTTATGGCTTCATCCAGAGGTAGAGTCTCTCATACAGGTCTTGACTCCCTTGACAACTCACATTTGATGAAGGTATGAGTTTGACATGATATACACTTTCATTCTCATCTTGCTTAAGGGACAAGGTTCTGTGAATATTGCATTCCTAACCTTGATGAGGAAATGAAGCATCCTGGGGTATGGGAATCTGACCAAGTTTTTTGTGAAAATTGGAGTTGTTTTTGCAGATACAAAAAATGCTGTCTTTAGCTGAGGTTGGTTTCTCTTGTTTCAAGGACTTCAAATCTCTTTTTGATTGTTATATATGGGGAAATGGGTATTGTCCTTTACATCTATACATGCTGTATATTAAATACTATCTAGTGTAGTGTATGGCATGCCAAGGATGACTTGGTAGTAGCTAGCTAGCTAGTGACATTAATAGTGCGACGATGTCTATGGAAATAAATAAAATCATAAATAAGAAGTCTATAGTCTGTTTGTGTTCGTTTGGTAATTTACAGTTTTATCTCTTCGACCTGGGTAATTTGCAGTGTATTTCTCTTAGGTAATGGCCATAATTCAGGTTTTTCCCTTATTTTTTCAATTTGCCTGGGTAATTTGCAGGTACTGTAGAAGCGCGAAAGCTATTTTCAAAGAGTTGAACCAATTTGCCTGGGTGATCTTTAAATCTGTTCCTCAAATGATCAGAAACAGGTAGCTGATGAATTCGGAGGAAATCTGAATGTAGGGCTTGTAAAATAACTCCTCTCACATGTTAGTTTGAGGCGTGTTTAGTTATATGCAAACGTTGTAAGCTTATGAATTATCTTGTGTTAGAATGACTTGTTCTAATTGCGTATATGAATATATATGAGTCAAATACATTTTATGCGACGAAGATCTCTGGTGTATGAGTGATAGGTAAAAATACTAGATTGTGTTTGACGACGGTTTTTATTAAGAAAATGTCTTCCAATGCCTAACTGCTAGACGACGATTTTTATTACAAAAATGTAGTTTGAATCCCAATCAGATGACATCTTTTATTATAAATCGCCGTCCCCAATTAGACGACAGTTTTTATTATGAACTATTGTCTGACGGTCAATTAGACGATGGTGAAATTACATCATCTAAAGGGAATAAAACCGTCGTCTTACAGTGCATCAGACAACGGTTCAGGGAAAAACCGTCGTCTGATTGGGTCATAGACGACGGTTTTTGTAGGAGCACTAATTTTCACTTAGAACAGACGACGGCTTTTCAGAAAAATTGTCATCTGATTAGGCTTTAGACGACAGTTAATAAGCGTTATCTGATATTGCTCAAATAGATGTCACTCGCATAGACAACAATTATTTATACATTCAGACGACAGTTTTTCACGGTCTTCTAGGGGCTTTTTTGGCATAGTATAGATTACCTACGTATCCCTTAGTGGGAATCAAACCGATGTAGTTCATTGATTTGGGTTCTCAATGAGCGAATGACTCATTGAAATAGGAGAAGGTGTTTGATTTGGTGTATGACTTTTTGGGTGAATTTGATTTGAAGAACCAGGGATTTAATTTGGATTTGGAGTTGCGGTTGTATCTAGATTGAATCTCTAGATTGCCTGCGTATCTCTCGGCGGGAATCAAACCGGCATAGTTCATGGATTTTCAATGAGTGTATGACTCATTGAAAAGGAGATTTATTTGAGAGTTTTAGCGAGTGAATGACCCACTAAAAATATGCGTTTGAGTAGTTTGGAGTGGATTTAACTTTAGAAGAAGTATGAATTTTATTTTAGATAGCGATCGCATCTAAATTTGATTCTAGATTTTCTACGTACCCTTGATGGGATCAAAGGGGCATAGTTCAATGGTTGATGGGAAGATTACCCGTAAATTGGAGTTTAAGAATTAATTGGTAATTTTAATGTACACCAATTAATTTAAATTTTGATTTTTTTTTGAAGTGGATGAACCACGAGCCTTGATTTTAAAGTGAGTGTACCACGAGCCTTTGATTTACGTATGAGCCTTGACTTTTAAGTGGACGAAACCACTACTTTTGATTTTCTTTGAAAGTGGACACATAAATATCGAAGAAATTAATTTTGTTAAAACCATGAGTCCCGTCAGGACTATCCATGTTAAACAAGAATTTGCTTGTTGCTTCCTCTAAAGGACCATAGCCCACTGCAAATGGGTAGAAGTAACCAAATCAAATTTGGTTATTGTTTAACCTTCAGACCTTTTTCGCTATTTTTGCTATTTTTTAGTTGGCATGTCAGCAACACAAGTCTGTGATTTGTCTCTTTTCACATATATCTCTTCTTTGGCCGGTCTCTGCTACCTTGCCAGTCGGCGACTCCTTTTTTCATTTCTGTATGACTGTATGCGAACTCGCGAAGCTTTCCTTCGAGGGATTAATGGCTCATCTTCCATAAGGAACTGCTACCAAATAAAGGTAACAAGTTTTATTGCTATGTATGCTTCTTACGTTTACTTTCCTCATGATCGCCGTGACTTGGAGAGAGCAAGAAAGAGACCATTTTCATATTTTTGTGCACAACACCATGGACCTGATTTTTGTGATGGATTTGACCATCCTAATATCTGTGTGTATAGCTGAGAGAACAGAGAAGAGTATAGAAGAAATAATAAGCTAGCTTTACCTCGATCGCTTAATCATATCTTCCTTCATTCCTTCACCAAGTTTCTCTCCCGAGGGAAGCTCTATTTGCAGTAGAGCTTCGTAAGCTTTAATTCTCTCGACTGATTGATCGATCTGATGCCGTTCTTTTTTTTCTCTCAACCTACATGCCTTTATATAGGCTCCATTTGATAGTGTTTGAGATAAAGATGACAATCTGAAATTTTAGCAGCAAGTGTTTGTTTCTGATTGTCAAACACTTGCCATATCCTGAATATCTGCCAGTAAATGTCTCCATTCAATGCACCTGCCGTGAGGCGAAGATTCACCTTGCTGATCCACTTTGTTGTTTCCTCTTAATCAGGAGTCTTGATTGTAGGCTCAAGCTAAAAGATTCTGCTGTTGAGCGTAATGGTATAAGCCTGCCTGACTGTGAGACCTACTGGTCGAACAGAGACGAAAGTCGGCCATAGTGATCCGGGAGTCCCGTGTGGAAGGGCGGCGGATAGGAACTTAAATCCACCCCTATTATTTTGCATGACACATCACTGTTAATTACATTATGGGCGTTTATCTAAATGCCCCAATTAATATTTAAATAAATAGGGGCGCTTATAACTACCCCAATCATCATTTATACAATAAATATGAATTAATTATAAGGATGCATATATTTGCCTCTAATAGTTTTCAAATTAATGACTACCGCCCCTATTGTATTATTTCGGTGCAAAATTTAAATTTTATATATAATTGTATAATTTTTAATTTAATAAATTATAAACAAAATGAACTACCTGCAGAAAACCAAACCTCACTACATTATATTTCATTATATTCTACCAAGTAAACTCAATGCAAACAACAAGACAGAGATTTATCCAATGAACCACAAACCTCAACTCATTCAAACATGAGTATCAAAGTATTAAAGATCTCAAAATTAATCCAAAGAGTCGATAACAATATTTCTAAAAAAAATAGTCAATAACAATATCAAACAATATTGTAACATCTAAATCTCACGCAAATATTATGCATATGAGATCAACATAGCCTAACCACCATCAGGATTACGACTCCTCGAATCTGAAGGCATAAAATTCTGTAAAAAGTCTGGGTCATTGAGCAATCCTGTATACTCTCCATGAGGGTAAGGCACTGGCGGGTGCAACGGTGGCTGGTATGGCTGAGGATGGTATAGTTGTGATGATGATGGATATCGATACGGAGGATGATCTGCATAAAACGGATGCTGATGAGAAGATGGAGTCTGCTCAGAAGGTGAATGCTGCTGGGAGAATGATTGTTGCTGGGAGGATGATCGTTGTTGGGAGGATGACCGCTGTCGTGATGGAGACCTCGGTTGGGAAGGAGATTGTTGTGAAGGTGGATGTGATGGTTGCTGCTGTGAAGATAAAACCATTTGCCTCAACTCTTCTATCTGCTTTTGTTGTCGCTCATTAATTGCCTGTTGCCGCTCAAAATTTTCCTATTGTCGAGCATAATTTTCCTGCAACTCTAAGAACTGAGACTCTAAACAAGCATAATCTCGTCCTTAACGTGATCGACGAGATGAAAACGTCGGCTGAGTTTGTAATACCCAAGGCACCATATTTGGTGTTACAGCCTCTCCATAACCACGAACTCTACCACGGGTCTCCAAACCCCTCACAGCTATATATGCTTGCAACCTCAACTCTGGTGTCTCCTCACCATGGGTAGCAACTAGTTGGTTCAATTCCAGCGTGATCTTAGCCTAACCAAAATTTATTTTATTTAATATTTTGTTGAGTTAGTAAGAAAAATTAGAAAGCATTGTATAGAGATATATCAAACTTACTCCAGTTTGCTCAGATGCATCATCAACCCAACTATTGTCTTCATCCTTTCGCTTGTGCAATAAATCAAATGCCTCAATAGGATCAGGTGCACGACCTTCCTTTTTCTCCTATGAACATGAAACACATAAAATGATGCTAGGTGAGATTATGCCTTCAAAACATCCAAATCCAATCACATGATTACTTCCATATTTGATTATACACTAGTATATATCAGCATAAGAAACATCTTTTAAATTGAACATATTGATTGTACCAAAATCGGGGTGTTGCGTCCTAATTAGCACTATAAAATTCAAATGAAAAATAAAAATCTAGTAATTATTACTTATGCGCATATTAAACATAATGTCAATCTGCCAAGGTGGTGCAGAACCAATTGAAGATGAACTTAATCATAATAAATAAATAAATACAATATACCTACAAATTCAGCTAGGTGCCGCATGAAGGACTTCGTGCCACCTGTGTGACTAATTTTTAGTTTCTTGTGATTTTCAATATTCTTTTCACATTTAATCTGTTATTTCCTAGACAAAAAAAAAACTCAATGATGATTAAAAATTATTCACTATATAAAATTCATGACAAATTAACATATTAAAGATCAATAATCATATAACTAATGCAGCAAAGTTTAAATAGCAACACTCTTACTCTTTTTTTTTTTTGATAAATCAACATTGTAGTAAAGGAAGAAACCTCAAAGAAGGAAGCCACAAAGGGAACAACAAAGCAGCCAAACGGCTTACAACAGAAGGAAAAAACCAGGCAACCTCACAGCAGAACAGAGAGGACCCAGTAGGAAACCTCACACCTTAGCACCCTAACACCAGACATCATGAACTAGATACCAGGAATGTTCCAAGCTCTAGTAGCCTGGATATTACCAACAGTTTGCTTGAATCTCAGATTACACAATTTCATCCTTATCATCACAATACAACGATTAAACGCAATATGGGGAGGGGAAGGAGTGTTAGCAAACACTCGGTGATTCCTTTCCAACCCAGACGCAGTAAACCAATACTTCCAAGCCTAGTTTTTTAATGGTGACGGCGAGAGACTTACCTCTCCAGAGAACAGCACAGGTATCTACAAACGATGGCCTCTCTAAAGTCTAGAGAAACACTCTTACTCTTTCTCTAGACTTTATAGAAGCCAATAAATGCAGGGACTAAACCAAATGAGTCTTGGAGTTTCGGAAATACTGGGATGAATCCTAAAAGCAGGTTTATAATGGAAATACTGTGACTTCAGAAACCACATGGACTTAACCAACCAAATGAGTCTTGGAGTTTCGGAGAGATTCTTTTTAGTGGATAGGTCTCATTGTAGTTTTTGGTTCTAGCATTGTGTACTCTAGAATGCATTAGGAATCTCACTTACCTTACAAGAGCAGTTTTTGGCACATTTTTCTCTCCATAAATGTACTGTTATCGTTGCATCTAAAGCTACAATGAAAGGAAAATCAAAAATTGTCTACCCCAAAAAAAAAAAACAGAACAACCATATAAAACTCTCTAACATTCCAAACTAAAGCAACTCTATCATTTTCAGTGGAGGAGTAGAACTTAATGGTGCAAATCCTAGTTCTAACCATGTATCCTATTAGCAATCAAATTCATCAGCTACCATTAACAAATTATGAATAGTAATACTTACTTTATTTTTATCATCAGTGTCCCAATACTGAACCATTGCCCGCCACTGATCATTAAGTACACGATCATCTCCACATGTGAATAATTCACCACCATCCAATCCCATCACTGCCAGAGAAAACAGAGAGAGAGAGAGAGAGAGAGAGAGAGAGAGAGAGAGAGAAATCAAACCGTCCTCAGCATCCCACAATACATCAACAATTTGAAGATCTGAAATTCAAAACCCATCTATATATACAAATACACTCTCTTCATAGAAACATAGAGAGGTAGACTAGAGAGGTAGACAAACATACATATCTACACATAGATAGGGAGAAATAGCGAAAGACAGAGACTTTGATAAATACCTCTTTTCCTTTTCTCTTCCTCTTTTTGGAATGAAATCTGCGTATTCTTCTTGCACAATCTCTACAAAGTTCTTCTCTTTGTTTTCTCTCGTAATCCCTGAAATTTTTCTTTTTTTTTTTCTGTTAAACAAAAAGATTCATTTGCAAAGCAGGAATCAAGGGGAACAAAGAGCCAAGGCTCAACAGAGAAACCAATAACCAGCTCTGGACAAAATGCTGCCCAGAGGAAACACCCACAGCAGCCCCAAATGGGCCACCGAAATTTTCTTCGTTTTTGTTTTCTCTGGAACCATCAAAATCAAAACCCTCAATCCCATCACACCGAGACCACCACAAGGTCCCAGCCCCAATTTAGTAGCTAACTCTCAACCAAATCTTTAAGCAAAAAAAAAAAACACCAAAAACTCATGTACATACCTTCTCAATTCTGAATAGCATACATGGTCTTAACAGTATTAAACCCAACTCCTGCAAAATAAGACAAACTCAACCTTTTATGATTAAAAATATGAAAATCAATAAATTCAAACAAGGAAAATAAACAAATAAGCTTTGAAAGAGAAGACAAATTTAGATGCACAACATCCATGAATAGTTTAATACCTGTATGAGAGACCAACAAAGAAGATGAATAAATTAATGGTGAGATGAGTGAAGAAGAAAAGGGGGAAGAAGAAACGTCTTGAGCGGCAACTGCAAGAGGGGGAGTAGTGAATAGGGTTTCACCCTTAGATAATAACTGAAGAGGAGGGTTTTACTTTGCACGGATAAAAACAAAAAGGTAAAAACAATTTAATTGAGGCAAGCTCGGCGCTATTGTTTCCCGCCAATTCAGTAAGTGAAGCGCGCATTTTATGGGAGGCGTTTTCTTCCGTCCCTACTAATTTTCTTCTGCGCTTAATACTTTTTTATTTTTTTTTCAGTATTCCACCACTAATTATTTAATAGAGGCTTTTGATTCCGCCCCTAATATCTTATTGTTTCGCCCCTACTAATTTTATTAGAGGCCAATATAATTTCTGCCCCTATTAATATTAGAGGTCTTTTAATTCGCCCTTAATATTCCTATTAGAGGCCAATGCATTTTCTGCCCCTAATCAAATATTAATAGGGGCGTATGATTTTATCTTCCCTTAATTGGGCGCCCTTAATAATTATTTTTTTAGTAGTGATTTATCTTTAATAAAATTTAGGTTTCAACGGCACCATAAGGAAGTTGTAGAGGGGTAGCACTTCGAAGCATATCTATGTACTTCTAAAGTTTTAACACTTTGAGTGCTTCTACTTTTTATCTAAACCACTTCTCTAAAATTTGCTAAACAACAATTTTCAGTACGTAACATAAACACTTTTTTGGTATAGTTCAAAGTGCTTTTAACTATACCAAAAGCGCGCACATCCAAACAGGCTCTTAATTCATCCAATTGGTGGGAGATGCCAACAAACCAATACATCTATTCTTACAAGTTTGAAGTCTCACAATTCAGGCCGTGTTTATTTACAAGCAATAGGGAGAGGGGAGGTATCCCTATTAAGACGTTTACTAACCATTTTGAATTATTAGAACATTAACACTACTATAATTAATTTAATCACCTTAAAATGAGTAATGAGATTATTGATTTTAAATAGGTCCACGCAGTATATGATTCTGTATTTACAAGTAAACGTAGAAGAAGTAATTAATAAAAATCATTACTTTTGATTTCATGTTCATTACAAGTACTTGAACGCACCCTTAATCTTTTCACCATTCCAAGGCATAACTACCATAGGTCTTGGTTGAGTTGGAAGACCCACAAATCCACCTAAGCATTAAAACCCATATCCTATTAAATCTGTATGTTCTATTTGTCAAATGGACTTATTTGATGTATTTAGTTTTATGACATAGAAAAATTTTGTGCTTACATTTATATTATTATTTTTCAAAATACATATTATTTTAATTCTCTTATATTTACCGTATCGTATTCTGATATTTTAAAATTTTGTATTGCTGTATTTATATCCATATCGATGCATCATGTAACCCCAAAATCACTTCTTCTCCCCTATAAAAGCCTCCAAAGCATTAAAAGTGCGCATCCTAGAGCGCGTGAGAGGTACATGCGCATTCTAGAGCGCGCGAGAGGTACATGCAGATCATATGGGTGTGGAAAACTGATGTGTACGTTCTCTCCTTTTGTTTTGTAATTATTCAAATGTTGTCCTTAGTTGTAATGTAAAAAAAAGGGGGAAGGTTAGTTCTCCTTGTGTTTAAGTTTTAATGTAAAGTTGTCCTTGAGTGTATCATCTCTAAGATTGATGCAGGGTTTTAGGCTGTTGGGTTAGTCGAAAAATGTTTGAAAGGCCTTCTAGGTATCCTTTACGAAAATGAGCGACTCTTGCATACACATTGAGAATCTACTCCGTATGTAATCGAGCTCTAGTCAAATTTCAAAAGCTAGAATTAAGGGTGAGGACCTGGCCCTGGCCCTGGGTACTGCTTATGACAATATCATAACCTTTATGATATTAGTTGGTAGGAGACCCTAATGCGTTAGGTAAATAAAAAGGAAATTGGAAACTAAGTATGGAGACATGAGAGTGGCATGATTAATTACAAGGTAGAATAGCCCTACTCGACTCTATCAATTTCCAAAGTGTTTTTAAGGAAAAGATGTAGTTCTCATTGATGAACTTTAAGAATAAAATTAAGTCATGTTAAAATCTTGTTGGGATTTCAACCTAACTAACAAAAAAGAGTAGCACATACTATCTTCCATCCCTTTCCTAATCTGATGCATATGTGCAAGTATCAAGTCATTAAGCATTGGATTAACATATATTAGGGATTGCAACAATGTGGTCTCGTTAAAACCATATTTGGAGTTTCATCCCATCAACTGCAAGCTGCGGTGTCAAGGAGCCCAACAAGGACACAGACGCAGCCATGCACCAACAACTCACCCAAATTATTCCAACAACCATACGAAAACCACATTCACTTTGCAAAACAAACCATCTACGCACTATAGCATCCTAGCAGACACTAAGTAGTCATCCGAGAAAGCCAACCATTTAAGGGGAAGGAGAAGCTCCACCGCTGTCACCGCTGTTAGAGAATAATAGCAAGGAAAGAAAAAGTGGTTGCGGTGGTTCCGCATCCCCCAACATATATAACAACAATATCGCAGCTCTTCCGCCTTAACCACAACCACTCAGTACTAGCTGTTCTGCCCAAATATGAGACAACAGGCCCGGGGTTGCTTTCGGTGGATCTCTGTCGAAATCTGCGTGTGAAAGAGCGGGCTCGTGTGGGTTTCTTTAGAGATGGTGATGGTGTGGACTTGTTTGGATGTTGGATTTGGGTTGAAAGCTGTGGGCTTTAGGGCCTTGATACCACGGTATATCCCTAGATGGGCTGACCATGAAGTATATAGGCCTTAGCTGCTTTCAAAGTAGGCGTGCCACTGGTAGAAGTTGCTACTAGACAGTGATGAATGAGTCATGTTGCAGCCCAATAACCTTTCCTTAATCAAGTGACTGTGAGGCGAGCGGGCAAATAGCTCGCACTGTACTTTTCTATGCCTTCTTCTTAATGTATCCAAGGAATTTAATAAATTTTTTTTCCAATCTAGTCCAAGTTCAGATTATGTTAATTCCAATTTGTTCATGTTAGCATCTTGTTATTGGTTAGAAGCAGTTAGATGTAAAGATTTCCTTAAGTCAGGATAATGGTATTGGACCAAAACACATAAATGATTCTATGACTTAGAGCAGCCATACAATGTCATGGTTGGTATATTCCGAATACTGATAATTCCTCTTAAGAAAATCCTTTAAAATGTAAAGAAAGTAAAGTACAATTACTAGAAAGTAAAGTATAATTACTGGAAAGTAAATGCAGAAATGTTAAATGCAACAAACGAAATACAAGTGCTATAAGTAAACATTTCATTCTCAATCAAGCCTCGTTGAGGGGCACGATCTTCTAGAAATCATCAACTGAGAAGAACATCAGTTGGAATCATGCCATAGGTTGGTAGAGCATTCAAACGATGGTGATACGTCAAGGGTTGAGTGAATAGGGACGTCAAAGACTAGGGTGAATGATAATTGGGATGAGGCAGTGATTGGGAATTCCTCAAGGATTGGTTTGGGAGGCAGTCGGGATGAGGAGAAAGCTTGTGTTCCTTGTCGGGAACAGAGAAAGAGGTGAGAAGAGAGACTGAATCTTGATCCTGGATCAAAGAAACAGGTTGTGCCTGAATAGGCGAGCCTTTAAACAAAGAAACTTTTGAGGGTTTGCAGTTGTTTTGAAATTGATTGGTTTGATCAATTTGTTTGTTTGGTTGATTGATTGGTTGTCTTTTGAGAAGAAGGCTTCTTCTTCATTTTATAGGCGGTGGGGTGCTGATTTGGTTTGCCAAGTAGATGTCCGCAGGTCCCGCGTTGCAGTTTGCTTGTCTCGAACATCCTCTTTGCCCTCTGACATGTTCGGCACTTCATAGCCGATTTCTCCTTTTCCACGTTTCCATGCTCCCACGTCCAAGTGGGCATTTTTGGGTTGGGCCTTGTGAGTTGGGTATTTATTCTGATTGATCACTTGCTTTGGCCCAAAGTGGAATTTTTTCGGGTGTAAACATTGCCCCATGAATATAAAATGTTTTAATTTAAAACATTTCAAATTCACTTCGACCCCACGTCTGCGACTTCGTCGGTTCCACCTCTTGTGTTTTGGCGGTTAAGCATAGTTCCTCCCGCTTCCTACCATTTCAACTATAAATCTTGATTTATCCTTTGTTCTATACTGTTCCATTAGAAAACATGGCCCCTAAACTTGTCCCAAGGAGAAAAGACAAGGAGGAACCTTTCGATCCTCTCGTTCCAGAACCCACTGCTACTACTTCATGGGTATGTGGCCTGGGTTTTGAAGAACATGCAGCTATTTCTCGAGATGTTCGGTCGACTTTTGAGAACGATAGTGATATTATCCGCGACCCCTGTTTCATGATTGACTCTGAGCGCCACTTTGCTTTGGGTCCTTGTTGGAGAGGTCCTATTTCGACTAGCGCGGAACTCCTTTATACCTATCTTGAAAAGTTTCAAGGTTCTCCAATCTACCAGCGGCAACCATTTCCCTGGGAAAAGCTCCGTTCAGACTGGGGACCTCTTTTTCCTTCGGTGAATGAGCTGGGTTTTGCCAATCTCTGGATTTTGTGGGTCCAAAAGGATGCAGCGGTCATATTCTGGCGATCTCTGGAGCAATGAAATTTACCACTTGGTGAGTCTTTCTACCATCCCTACTCCTCCTGACTTTAATCTTCTCAGTGCTGCCATATGCTTTTGGAACAGTAGCACAAATACTTTTGATTTTCTGGTTGGGCTAATGACTCCGACTCTTCTAGACATGTCTGTCTTGTTTGGGTTGTCCTCATAAGGGAATATTGTCGATTTTACTTATTATTTCCACTCATGCCTGAGTACAGATTCTAACCCCTCGGTCGTTAGATTACCTTCGCAAGTTCCTACTTTGTTTTCCCTTTCCCAAATTTTGACTACCTTTTGTCCCTTCAGTAGCAATGGACAAATCAGGACAGAAGGTGATTTTGGGGATTTAGGTTTCTCGGGTCCGTATTTGGGATCAATTTTTGAGAAGATCCAATTTTACCATTTCTAGTTTGACTGGTTCGTATTTCCCAATGCCATTAGGAGTCTAACATTAGAATGAATTCCATTGGCTGAAGCCCTGACCTCTTGCTCAAATATAGCCATGGGACCTGTGATCCTGGCTCAATTGTACAATCTTCTGCGTTCCATCACTTGTCAACCTTTGAGGCATTTTCCTTTGAATGCCCCACTCTGGATGGCTCAAGTATGGCTCAACTTATCATTTCCCCAATTTCGGGGTCACCTTATTG
This sequence comes from Oemleria cerasiformis, assembly GCA_037349345.1. Classification (NCBI taxonomy): domain Eukaryota; kingdom Viridiplantae; phylum Streptophyta; class Magnoliopsida; order Rosales; family Rosaceae; genus Oemleria; species Oemleria cerasiformis. Next base: position 10,201,573 of record JAZGTL010000003.1, on the reverse strand, counting down.
CTTATCCAGACAACGTTATTCCACCACAACTATTGATGCCTCTCCCTCCCATATCTCTTTCTACCAAATATTATCTAACCTTCTTCTGTACATTATATTCTCGTCCTCGCGACCATTGGGAGGCCAGTGTGACTAGGAGGTATCCCTAGTTCAGAAAGAAAGGTTTCTTGCATCTGCCTTCTCATTTGGCGCGTAAGAAGGATTTTTCCAGAGACTTTATGAGTTGTATTTTGACCCGTGATCTTCTGAAGGGTGGTGGGAAGACTCGTAGATCGCTTCCTGGCTTTGAGGTTTATCATCCCAACTATTGTGCTCGCCAATTTCCATTTGTGAGAGGAATGAATGAAGGTACTTCATACCGGCTTGATGATTTTGAAATTGCAGCGATGATCGCCTTTTGGGATGTCTTGTCTGCTGTGCCCGTGTAATATCCGAATGCCATAGAGGCTTCTTATGGGTGTACATCCTCTTTTGATGCATGGTGGGCTGCCTATTTCGAGGCAAATTTCAAGGCTAAGATTGGGGTTGTGTGGAATCATCAATTCCTTCTACTGGAAAGACTAATCACTTTTGATCCAGTTAACTCAGTTCTTCTTGCCCATCGACTATCCGAGAGCAATGCCGCCCCTTCCAAAGGTATGCTTTCTGCTGGTAGTACCTTTGTCTCCTTTCATCACATCATCTAATCTTTTCTTGTTATTCAGTTGAGTTTGGTGAAACAGAGTTGTTGGTGATAAGGACTGATGAAGCCCTGCTCCAAATTGAAAATGTCCCATATGATCCTACTGTCCTCAGTCGACTGGCAGGTCTGGATGATTTTTAAGTGTCCCGAATGCAAGTATTGCTCGGGTGGCCGCATCATTTCCAGCCTCTCTTCTTGTGGAGGAAGGGAGTAAGAGATCTCTTGAGGTAAGCCTTTTCTTTTAGACTTCTTTCTAATGTCTCTGTGTATAGTTCATTCTTTGCTAATTTCTAATTTCTTAGAGGAGAAAATCTGAGGATGAGGTCCCTTTGTCTTCTCTTCGCCGCTCATGGCGTCCCCGAATTGCAATAGCTCCTATCCCACCTTGCGATCCAGACTTGGTACCATCAACTGGCTACCTTCTGGGAAGTAATTCTTCATCAGGTGGCCCTGATCATGTGCTCAGGATATTATCACCTACCCCTGCTTCTGATCAGATTCCGGTTTCTTCACCAAAGACTCCAAAGAGGAACGCTACATCATTGGTCGAGTTGTCTCGACCTGACTTGCCTGTGTGCAACAACCCTTGTCAACTTATATCGACTCCGTCTTTCTCTGAAGTTCGATCCTCATACCCCTCCAATGACCAAGGAATGGGGGTTGATTTGGTAAATTCTTTTTAACCTTGACTCTGGTTCTGTGTTACTTGGTGTTTCTAATTTTTGATCTGTCCATTTGCTTTACAGGCATATCCTCCATCTTAGCTTGAACTTTTAGAGGCATAAATGGATTCTTTTGCTTCATCTGATCAAGCTGGTGTATCACCCACGAGTTCATATTCTTCTAAACTATCTGCCGCTCGGGATATCATTATGTCTTTTGTGGCCAGGGGCGATTATCAAGATATGGGGGAATTGGCTTGAGCAGTGAATATCTTTTCCAATTCCTCCCCTACAGCTTTAGCATCCTCTCATTCTGTAGTCGTGAAGTTAAACTGTTACCAAGAGCGCTATAGTTCCCTTAGCTTGCAACAACGTTCTCATGTAGCGGATGTTCCGACTAGAGCTGAGTTGGAGGAACTCCATAAGAGATGGTATGTTGAAAATGATGTCTGTCTTAGCTAGGGAGCCGCCTTGCATGATGAGCTTAAGAAATTACAAGCTCACAAAGCTGAAGTTGTTGAGGCGGATGCTTATCATATGATGGTCAGGAAACAATATCATCTTTCCAAAGCTAAAAGAAATGCAGTGCATAAAGAACTTCAAGAAGGCGAGCAACGAGTTCGTGAAGCGGCTCATCAGGATTCTACAATTTCTCATGATGTGAGAATTATGAAAGTGGACCTTCAAGCCATGCTTGGCAGGTTGCTGGACTTGTAGTAATTTCTTCAGTTTCAGCTCTTTTTGTAACAACCCGGAATTTTAATTATTGGATTTAAGTAAATTATTTATGTAAAATGACGATTTTACCCTTGCTTGTTAAGGGGCGTGAAAGTCAAATTTTGTTTTGAGACATTTTTGGTGGTGTTTTGGATACCGTTGCGTAGGTCTCGAACTCACGAGTTCGTAGACAAGCGGCATGCGGAAAACGGAGTTCATGTACGGAAGTTATGGGTCTAGATGTGCAAGGGCATTTTGGTAATTTTGGTTTGGCAGAAGATATTTTTTTTTATCCCAATCATTTTACATCTTCACTTCAATTACATCTTCATCTCATTATCATCTCCCTCTCTCTGTGTGAAAAACACTCCCAAAACCACCCGAAACCGTGCGAAAAACATACCCAAAAACCCACAAATTCCAAGTTTGATTCAAGGCCACGACTTCCATTTATATCCAACTAATCAGATTCTACTCCTTCCCATGATCACAACCGTACCAACCATCGAAGGAGAGGACCACGGGGGAACCGAACCGAGTGTAGGAAGTTTCGGAACTTCCGATCGATTTTTCGGCTTACACAGGTACGTGTTTGACGTTTTAAGATCATATTTGGATTCCTGGGTTCGACTAGATAGATTTAGACGTAAAATTGGTGAAAAATGGTTGAGTTTTGAGGAAGTTACAAAAGCTTGAAGTTTCGGCCGGAGATGGAGGATTCCGGCGGAAACCAGACGGAGGCGCCGGCAACCGGTCGTCTTCTCCGGCGAGTCACCGGTGATCGATCGGGTCGAGTTGAACCGGTCGGGTTGAGTGAACCGGTCGGGCTAGTTGGATTGGGTCAGGCCGAGTTGGGCCGGTCTAGGCGAGTGGGTACTGTAGCAGGCGCATGACCGGCGTGTGAGAGCGTGTGGCGGCGCGTGGGCGCGTGTTCCGACCTTCCGTGAGTGCGTGGCGGCGCGTGGGGCCGAGTCTGAGGTCACGGTGACGCGTGACAATTAGTTTTTGACGTTTCGGACCTGTTGGCGCAGGTTTTGGGTCGATCGGACGTTGTTTAGGGGTTGTTTTGGGCGTTTGAAGTTGCTGCGTTTTCTAGGCCAACATAGGTAGACCTCCCGGGGTTTAGGGGATTTATATTTAAGGTTCTTATTATTAGCTGATAATCCCGATTATTAATTTGGAAAGGCGATACTGCTCCAGGAACTTCAGGGGAGCGTACAATTCGGGATTGAGCTTGCTTGGACAGGTTTGTGAGTGGACTTTTGGTTTATAAACTATAATGCATGCATCAATGTATCTTTGATTTAAATACTGTTATGTATGGGTGCAATGAATTTCTGGAATTTAGAAATGATGCTGGACATATGTTTTCCAATATTTCAGTGAAAGTGTGTTTTGAGAAATGGCCTGGTTTTCGTACTTGATTTTGATATCGTTTTGAAGTGGTAACTATTTGAGCATGTGATTTGGGTTGAGACCCGTAATTATGATTTTACCGATTTTGGCCGTAAAATGATATTTCAAAGAATTTGGCTTAGGCCAAGAAACAAAGATTTCAAAACACGAATTTGGTTCACTGGTTTTCTGTCCCGATGGTTACAGTTGCTCTGACTGGTGTTGAAGGGTTTTGCTCCGCTGGTTGTTAAGGGTTCGGACTTTGGTGTTGAGGGGTCTTGCTTCGCCGGGTTGCGAAGCTGTCTACGCGTAGTACAGATTTTAACACATCTCAAGGGATACCCTGATGTGTTGTGGATATGTCGGGAACAGTGAATTTGAGATATTATGTGTCCAGGCTGAATTAAATGAATTTTAACTCCTTTGAAGAGAGTTTTCAAACCAAACTGTGGATCACGAGGTATTTTCATTATACAGATTTTATGTGAGTCCAACTAAGTGGTTTTAAAGAGAAATGGAAATTTTGGTGATTTACATATAATGTTTTTATATCATAAACTGTTTTATGTGACGCATGCATGATTTTATAAATGGAGGAGGAAAAAGGTAATATTTCCTTGGAAAACGATTTATAAATTATTATTTTTGTCCACTTACAACTTTTGTATTTAAACCCCCTTCAGGCAGTTGAGTTGACGCGGACACTTATCTCGAGGCAAAGGCATTAGTACTTTCGGCTGCGCTGTGTAGTTATATTTGAGTAGGATATCTAAATTATACTCTTGATCCTACTTAGACGCTCTGATATTATATTGCATTTGGTAGGTCATTATTTACGGGAATTATTGAGTGCTTGAATCCCTTGTCTGACAAGTGAAAGTAACTACTATTATTATTATTTGTAAGGATTGAAGGGTATTTTGGGAACCTTTCCTTAGGTTGTCAGACGGGATCAGGGTTCTTCCCGGGTTTCGAGGGGAAATTCGGGACGGGTCCTGACAATTGGTATCAGAGCACTAGGTTTAAATTCCTGTAGACCGTACACTTAGTGTACAATTATTTTGGTATTGATGAGTTATAGTTCTTTTCAGCGTAATGCCTCCGAGACGCGAGTCCCGTCAACAGGCTGGAAACAGTGGGGACACACATGAACCTGTAGTGGAGCATGATATGAGGCAAACACTGGAACAATTGGGTCATACTTTGACTTCTGTACTTAAGAGTAGGGCTGCTACTGAAGGGTCGGATATTGAGAAAGCCCAGAGATTAGGGGCTACAATATTTATGGGCGACTCTAGCCCAGATGATGCAGCGGAGTGGATTACTCGTTTAGAGCGAGTGTTCTCAGTTATGAGATGTCCTCAGGGGGATAGGGTGCTTTTAGCCACTTTTCTGCTAGGTGGTTCCGCTTATCATTGGTGGAACGCATTAGAACTATCAGCCTGGGATGTCAGTACAATTACCTGGGAGACTTTTCGGGAGAAGTTCCTCGAGCAATTTTACCCTTGCTCGTACCGAGATGCTAGGGAGGCTGATTTCTTGCACTTACAACAGGGAGATATGACAGTGGCTCATAGAGTTGGCTCGTTTTGCACTGGCTTTGGTGGCAACCGAGAGGGAGAAGCGACGCAGATTTGAAAATGGACTGAGGAGCGAACTTCGGTCAGCGGTAACGGTTGCAGTTCATACTTCCTTGAGAGACGTGTCCGACGCTGCAGCTCGTGTAGAGTTGAGCATGGGTTTGCCAGTCCAGCAGTATTTTAGGGGTTCCAAGCGACACCGGGATCGATGGGATATTGGAGCCTCTAGTCAAGGACCTTCCAAGAGAGGCAGTTTCAGTTCTGGATCAACTAGGGGTGCGGGATCCAGATCAGGCAGTGGCGGAGCCAGACAGGCACCGCAGTCATCCGCTCGTTCTAGTGGTGCTTCAGTGCAGTCAACTGGAAGACTGAGTGGCAGCTCCGGTGGCACTGGATGTTACTTCTGTGGGGAGATTGGTCACATAAGGAAATTTTTCCCACATCTTCATCCGGGCAGTAGTTCCTGGGGGCGGGGTGCTGCTGAACAGAGGCAGAGGCAGTTCAGATGTCTGGTATTGCAGCTGGAAGCCAGAGTCAATCCAGTGGGGCCAACCGGGCCAATTGGACGAACATGGCTAGTGTGTCCAACAGGGCCAGAGGTAGACAGTGGGGTCGTGGTCGATCTTTGGATACACAAGCCCGAGTTTTTGCTATGTCGCAATGAGAGGCCCGAGCAGCACCAGATGTGGTCACGGGTACGTTATCTATTTTTAACTGTGATGCTTATGTTTTGATAGATCCTGGGGCGGCTCATTCTTTCATTTCTCGGGGTTTTACATTGTTTGCTGATATAGAATTGTCTCTGATTGGTTGGGACATGGGTATTAGTACTCATACTGGGAATATGTTAGTGGCGAATCTCGTGATTCGTAGTTGTCCAGTGTTAGTGGAAGGTCATGCATTAGAGGCAGATTTAATCCCCTTAGATATTTTTGATTTTGATGTGATTCTGGGGATGAATTGGTTGACTATGCACCATGCCTCTATTGATTGTTATGACAAGAGAGTGGATTTCCGGAGTCCAGGTTTACCAGAACTTACGTTTAGGGGAGATCGTAGGGTACTACCCTGTGGAGTGATATCAGCTTTGACCACTGAGAGATTGTTGAGGAAAAGTTGTGAGGGTTACTTGGCTCATGTGTTTGATTCTCGGAATACTCTGATGAGAGTGGATGATATTCCAGTGGTGAGTGAGTTTTTTGATGTGTTTCCAGATGATCTTCCGGGATTGCCACCTCACCGGGAGATTGAATTCACCATAGAGCTTTTACCAGGTACTCAACCTATCTCACATGCACCGTACAGAATGGCACCGGCAGAATTACGAGAGTTGAAGACTCAATTGCAGGACTTGGTGAATATGGGATTTATTCGCCCAAGTGTTTCACCTTGGGGTGCACTAGTGTTATTTGTGAGGAAAAAGGATGGTGGTCTGAGGTTGTGTATCGACTACCGGCAGCTAAACAGGGCTACGGTGCGGAATAAGTATCCTCTGCCAAGGATAGATGATTTGTTTGATCAACTTAAGGGGGCAAGATATTTTTCGAAAATTGACCTTCGATCCGGGTACCATCAGTTGAGGATCAGGGAAGGGGATGTTCAGAAAACAGCTTTCAGGACTCGTTATGGTCATTATGAGTTCCTGGTGATGCCCTTTGGGTTGACTAATGCCCCGACAGCGTTTATGGACTTGATGAATAGGGTATTCCAAAAGTATTTGGATCGATTTGTAATGGTGTTCATCGACGATATCTTGGTATATTCAAGAAGTTCCAAGGCACATGAGAAGCACTTAAGGTTGGTGCTGAATATGCTTAGGAAAAATCATTTGTTTGCCAAGTTCAGTAAATGCCAATTTTGGTTGACAGAAGTTGGATTCTTAGGTCATGTGATTTCGACTGAAGGTATCAGCGTAGATCCCCAAAAGGTTGAGGCAGTGGCAAACTGGGAGCAACCGAGGACAGTGACAGAGGTGAGGAGCTTTCTGGGTTTGGCAGGATATTATCGACGGTTCGTAGAAGGATTTTCTACGATAGCAGGCACGTTGACTCGGTTGACTAGGAAAGGAGTCAAGTTTGACTGGGATGCTGATTGTGAACAGGGATTTCAGGAGCTGAAGAGGAGGTTGACTTCTGCTCCAGTATTAACCCTTCCTGATGATACTGGGGGATTCGAGATGTATAGTGATGCATCATTACGGGGTATAGGTTGCGTATTGATACAGCATGGGAAGGTGATAGCGTATGCTTCTAGACAACTTAAACCCCATGAGTTGAATTACCCCACACATGATTTGGAGTTAGCTGCAGTGGTGCATGAACTGAAAATTTGGCGACATTATTTGTACGGGGAGACGTGTTGGATCTTCACCGACCATAAGAGTTTAAAGTACATGTTCACCCAAAATGACCTAAATCTGAGGCAGAAAAGATGGCTTGAGCTAATAAAGGATTATGATTGTACTATAGAGTACCATCCAGGGAAAGCCAATGTTGTGGCAGATGCCTTGAGCAGGAAATCCATGGGTTCTTTGGCCCATTGGCACACAATCTACCTACCATTGTTGTTAGAGTTCCGTAGAGCGGGAATTGTATTTGACATGGATAACCAGGGGGCTTTATTGGCTAGTTTCCATGTGAGGCCTGTTCTGATTGATCAGATTATTGAGGCTCAACTCCAGGACCCTACATTGTGCATTATCAGGATGGAGTTGGAGGCTGGAAACAGGCAGGACTATGCGCTCAGGGATGATGGAGCCTTGGTTAGGGATGGCCGGTTGTGCGTGCCGAATGAGCTGGAGCTAAAGAGGAAATTCTTGATGAGGCTCATAGTTCGGCTTACGCTATGCATCCAGGAGGTACCAAGATGTATCATACCCTAAGGAAACACTATTGGTGGACTGGGTTGAAAAGGGAAATTGCTGAGTTTGTGAGTAGATGTCCGACATGTCAGCAAGTGAAAGCAGAGAGGCAGAAACCATATGGGGCACTTCAACCATTACCTATTCCGGAATGGAAGTGGGATCACATTACGATGGATTTTGTGTATAAACTTCCAAGGACACAGAAGGGACATGATGGGATATGGGTAATTGTTGATAGACTCATGAAGTCTGCACATTTCTTGCCAGTGCGGGAAGATTTTCGGATGAGTCGGTATGCCAAATTGTTCGTTGATGAGATCATACGGCTACATGGGACTCCAGAGTCAATTGTTTCGGACAGGGATCCAAGATTTACCTCCAGATTTTGGCAGAGTTTGCAGAAGGCTTTTGGCACTACCTTGCATTTTAGTACAACTTTTCATCCTCAGACGGATGGTCAGTCTGAGAGGACAATCCAGGTTTTGGAGGATATGATAAGAGCTTGTGTACTGCAGTTTAAAGGGAACTGGGATTCACACCTGGCTCTGATGGAATTTGCTTATAATAATAGTTATCAGTCGAGTATTGGGATGTCTCCTTTCGAGGCACTGTATGGGAGGCAGTGCAGGACACCGTTATGCTGGAACGAAGTGGGTGAAAGGAAACTGTTAACACCAGAGTTGGTGGATACGACTGAGGAAAAGATAAGGATCATCAGAGAAAGGTTGAAGACAGCTCAGGATCGCCAGAAGAGCTATGCAGACCGACGAACCAGAGATCTTGAGTTTGAGGTAGGTGATTGGGTGTTCTTGAAACTATCTCCTTGGAAGGGAGTGGTACGTTTTGGTAGACGAGGGAAACTGAGTCCTCGCTACATTGGTCCGTATGAGATTTTGGAGAGGATAGGACCAGTGGCATATCGTCTTGCTTTACCATCGGAATTATCCAGAGTTCATAATGTTTTCCATGTATCTTTGCTCCGGAAATATCTGTTTGATGAGTCTCACGTATTGGAAGAGCAGCCACTTGAGCTGAAGGATGATTTGACATTTGAGGAGCAACCAGTGCAAATTTTGGATTGGAAGGAGAAGGTACTGCGCAGAAAGAGTATTCCTCTAGTTAAAGTGTTATGGAGGAATCATAACGTGGAGGAGGCCACGTGGGAAACCGATGAACTAATGCGAGCGTAGTATCCTCATTTGTTCCAAGGGTAGAGTTGAATTTCGAGGACGAAATTTCTTAAAGGGGGTGGATTGTAACAACCGAAATTTTAATTATTGGATTTAAGTAAATTATTTATGTAAAATGACGATTTTACCCTTGCTTGTTAAGGGGCGTGAAAGTCAAATTTTGTTTCGAGACATTTTTGGTGGTGTTTTGGATATCGTTGCGTAGGTCTCGAACTCACGAGTTCGTAGACAGGCAGCACGCCGAAAATGGATTTCGTGTACGGAAGTTATGGGTCTAGATGTGCAAGGGCATTTTGGTAATTTTGGTTTGGGACAAGATATTTTTTTTTATCCCAATAATTTTACATCTTCACTTCAATTACATCTTCATCTCATTATCATCTCCCTCTCTCTCTGTGAAAAACACTCCCAAAACCACCTGAAACCGTGCAAAAAACATACCCAAAAACCCACAAATTCCAAGTTTGATTCAAGGCCAAGACTTCCATTTCTATTCAACTAATCGGATTCTACTCCTTCCCACGATCACAACCGTACCAACCAACGAAGGAGAGGACCACGGGGGAAGTCGAACCGAGTGTAGGAAGTTTTGGAACTTCCGATCGATTTTCCGACTTACACAGGTACGTGTTTGATGTTTTAAGGTCATATTTGGATTCTTGGGTTCGAGTAGATAGATTTAGACGTAAAATTTGTGAAAAATGGCTGAGTTTTGAGGAAGTTACAAAAGCTTGAAGTTTCGGCGGGAAATGGAGGATTCCAGCGGAAACCAGACGGCGGCGCCGGCAGCTGGTCGTCTTCTCTGGCGAGTCACCGATGACCGGTCGGGTCGAGTTGAATCGGTCGGGTCGAGTGAACCGGTCGGGTCGAGTGAACTGGTTGGGTTGAGTGAACTGGTCGGGCCGAGTTGGATTGGGTCAAGCCGAGTTGGGCCGAGTTGGACCGGTCTAGGCAATTGGGTACTGTAGCAGGCGCGTGACCGGCGCGTGGGCACGTGTTCTGACCTTCCGTCGGCGCGTGGCAGCGCGTGGGGCCGAGTCTGAGGTCACGGTGGCGTGTGACAATTAGTTTTTGACGTTTCGGACCTGTTGGCGCAGGTTTTGGATCGATCAGACATCGTTTAGTGGTTGTTTTGGGCGTTTGAAGTTGCTGCGTTTTCTAGGCCAGCATAGGTAGACCTCCTGGGGTTTAGGGGATTTATATTTAAGGTTCTTATTATTAGCTGATAATCCCGATTATTAATTTGGACAGGCGATACTGCTCCAGGAACTTCAGGGGAGCGTACAATTCGGGATTGAGCTTGCTTGGACAGGTTTGTGAGTGGACTTTTGGTTTATAAACTATAATGCATGCATCAATGTATCTTTGATTTAAATACTGTTATGTATGGGTGCAATGAATTTCTGGAACTTAGAAATGATGCTGGACACATGTTTTCCAATATTTCAGTGAAAGTGTGTTTTGAGAAATGGCCTGGTTTTCGTACTTGATTTTGATATCGTTTTGAAGTGGTAACTATTTGAGCATGTGATTTGGGTTGAGACCCGTAATTATGATTTTACCGATTTTGGCCGTAAAATGATATTTCAAAGAATTTGGCTTAGGCCAAGAAACAAAGATTTCAAAACACGAATTTGGTTCACTAGTTTTCTGTCCCGATGGTTACAGTTGCTCTGACTGGTGTTGAGGGGTTTTGCTCCGCTGGTTGTTGAGGGTTCAGACTTTGGTGTTGAGTGGTCTTGCTTCGCCGGGTCGCGAAGCTGTCTACGCATAGTACAGATTTTAACACATCTCAAGGGATACCCTGGTGTGTTGTGGATATGTCGGGAACAGTGAATTTGAGATATTATGTGTCCAGGCTGAATTAAATGAATTTTAACTCCTTTGAAGAGAGTTTTCAAACCAAACTGTGGATCACGAGGTATTTTCATTATACAGATTTTATGTGAGTCCAACTAAGTGGTTTTAAAGAGAAATGGAAATTTTGGTGATTTACATATAATGTTTTTATATCATAAACTGTTTTATGTGATGCATGCATGATTTTATAAATGGAGGGAGAAAAAGGTAATATTTCCTTGGAAAACGATTTATAAATGATTATTTTTGTCCACTCACAACTTTTGTGTTTAAACCCCCTTTAGGCAGTTGAGTTGACGCAGACACTTATCTCGAGGCAAAGGCATTAGTACTTTCGGCTGCGCTGTGTAGTTATATTTGAGTAGGATATCTAAATTATACTCTTGATCCTACTTAGATGCTCTGATATTATATTGTATTTGGTTGGTCATTATTTACGGGAATTATTGAGTGCTTGAATCCCTTGTCTGACAAGTGAAAGTAACTATTATTATTATTATTTGTAAGGATTGAAGGGTATTTTGGGAACCTTTCCTTAGGTTGTCAGACGGGATCAGGGTTCTTCCCGGGTTTCGAGGGGAAATTCGGGACGGGTCCTAACACCTTTTGTAACTTTTGGGCCTTTGTAGGCCCTTGTCTTTTTTTGGCAATGGTTGTTCACTTTGTTTCGTGAGTAATTAATCTTTTGAGTCTTTTGAGATTCCTGCCTGTCTTGGAATTATAATGGTAATACTCTCTTAAATCTCCATTTACTGATCATGTAATTTGAGATTAACACCCAACAAACCTCTTCAGCTATAAGTACGAAGCAGAATTGCATCTATTTTGCACGCCTCTTCATTGCCTCAACAATGTCTTCCTCTCATTCTTCCTCTCTTGGTCTATTAGACCCCAGTTCTTCTTCTTTCGACGAGTTCATTTATCATACATATGAAGCTCTCCTGGAAGAGGTTCAACACTACCGAACCAAAAACCAACGTAAAGCGCTCAGCTGCAGGTAGCCCAAGAGGCCTGAGAGAAGTGCGAACATGATTTGCATAAACTAGGCCATGATGATCAGAAAGAGCTAGACAATCTTCATGCGAGGAGGAAAGAGGTACAGGCGAACCTGGCCCAGCTTCATAAGGCAGAGAAATAGGCCACTCGGAATCGTGATGAGGCCGTTACTGCCAAGCTTTGGGTTAGTTTTGATATAGTAGGTTTTATTTGAAGATGTCTTTGTACATCTTCTGATTTCTTATGTTGTACTCCCGCCATTTCGAACATTAATAAAATATTCATTTTGGCTTGAAGCTCTTTGTCTTTCTCTCTTTAAATTCTTCAACTATTTCTAACTCCAAACCGCAGCATTTATTGTGATACCTCAATCCTTTTGCCTATAAATTGATTCCTTTTCCCAGTGAGTTTCTTACACTGACATAGCGTCTAATAGCTATGATTCTCATTCTTTTCCCATCTTTCACTATGACAGGCTCATTCAACGCCTTCATGCTCAATCTCAAGAGCAACTAAGGATCATTATTGATCTAAGGAAAGAGCTTCACTCATCAAGGGTTGCTGAAGAAAATGGCCTCATTGAGTGTCATCATAAGCGAACTTCGCTTCATTTCCAATCTATCTCCCTCTGTGAGAAAATTAAAGATACCTAAGATGAGCTCCTCCATGTTGAAGGTGAGGTAGCGGCTATGAAGGACGAAACAGAACAACTTAGGGCGGATGTTGCTTTTCGTGATGTGCTGACCAAACAGCTGAGATTGACCTCTTATCAGGATGGGTTCGATCAAGGTTTTACCGATTGTGCAGTCGAGAAGCCTCACCCTCGAACTCTGAATCTGTAATTTTACTTTTAAGGCATTAAACTATTACCCTACTGCTGTAACCTTATCTTTTAAGCTTAAAATAGCATTTCTACTGTCTTCCACCGCTTTCTTTGTAAGCTAAGTTCAGGCCTAGGTACAAATTTACTATTCTCCAGAGTTGATGTGTTGGCTTGGGATAACCTCAAGTTGCATGGAGTAATAATTATGTGATGACGTAATCCATAATAATTGGCCTATAAATTATACCATGAACTTGCATGCAAAATCAAACATTGTCCTCTCATATTTCATTTTCTGATCATGGCTAACTCTAGCAATCCCATTAATGCTCAAGCTGAATCTTCTAACCCCAATAGCTCTCAAAACCTATTAGTCTTCTTAGAGAGCCAGACCATTTCTCTTCGCCGCTTGGTTGAGGCCCAAGCAGTGGAAATACAGCATTTACTGGACTTGGTTTATGCACATCACGTTGATAAGCAGAACAACCTCCATCTTTCTGTCGTTTCTCTGTTGTCCTTCCAACAGTAAATTCAAACTTTGGAAGGCTCTTATCAGAAGAAATGTCTGGAACTTCAACAAGCCTAAGGCGAACATGCCATATTTAAGACACGAATTTATGAGCTTTTGGAGATGGTGAAGTCCAGGGACCATGTCAGTGGGACTATCTCTCTGGTCTCGTACAAGAACGGCTATGATGATGGATACATCACTCATGCCTCTGGCCGTCCTCATCCTGATGGTTGGTCTGAGGATAAGTTGGTGGCAGAAATTGCAGCCAGATCCCGATTCAACGTCATTGTTAGACGGGCCACACCTCAATAATGATAGCATCATACCATCTCTACTGGATGTTTTAGCCATTGTGTGGCTTTCTTTTGTATCATGAGTTAGCCCCTAGGCCAACGTCTCCTTATGATCCTCGTTTTATCTTTTGCTTGTACTTTTCCTTTTTAACTTTCAATGGAACTTTTTACTTTTCAATCAATTGTGAAGGCGGTTCTAAGCAATTTTCCTGCCTTGTGAACGCAGGATTCCTATCCGATCACTCCTTCAGTTAAATCCCAAAGTGTTGGGTAAAACTTCTTGAGATGGATGGCGTTGGTAGGATTTTTATCCACTGTTCAGTCGTCGTCCCTTAAGTAGTATGATCCTTTTCCATTCACTTTGTGGATGACAAACGGTCCTTGTCAAGTCAGACTCCACTTTCTACTTCCAAGCACGGATGTTCCCAGTGGTAAAACAGTTTTCCAAACTAAATCACCTTCCTGAAATGACTTTCCTTTCACCCTCTTGTTGTATGCTCTTGACACAGCTACTTTGTTGGCCATGATTTTGTTCAAAGCGTCAATCCTTTTCTGATCTAGATCTTCTAACTCATAACACATAGCTTGTGCATACTCGTTGGTCTCTATTCCGTATTGGTACTGAAGTCGTAATGAATTCACATTTATTTCCATGGGCAGCATAAGATCCCGACCATAGACTAAGTCTGCTGGTGCAGTCCCAATCGCTCCCCTCTTTGATGTCCGATAGGACCAGAGGGTGTAAATCAATTGTTCATGCCAGTTCTCGGGATTTTTGTCTAGCATCTTCTTCAAGATTGTGAGTATGCTTTTATTGCTTGTTTCTGCTTGGCCATTTGCTTGAGGACAATAGGGGCTGGATTGTACAAATTTGATGGAAAATTGTTCACCAAACTCCTGTAATTCTCGGGAGATAACCGATGGTCCACGGTCAGTCACGATCGTCTTTGGTACCCCAAATCGACTCAAAATATTTTGCTTCAGAAATTTTATCAATTTGGGACTTGTGATCTCCTTTACCGCCTTTGCTTCAACCCATTTGGTGAAGTAATATGTAGCCACGATGATAAAGCAGTGTTTCTTTGATGACTCTGGGGAGATTTTCCCGATGAAATCTATGGCTCAACCCCGGAATGGCCAAGGCTTGACCACTGGATTCATTGGCACTGTGGGTGCATGTTGGAATAGGTCATGCCTTTGACATGCGTCACACCCTTTGGCATAAGCATAACAATCGGATTGGATATCTAGCCAGTAGTAACCATGTCTTCGGATGAGCCATTTCATTTTTGGCCCCGCTTGGTGTGCTCCGCACACTCCTTCATTTACTTCTCCAGTTCTCCCATTATGACCTCCTTCATTTACTTCTCCAGTTCTCCCATTATGACTATGGCTTCTTTGGGGCCTACACATCGGGATAGCGTACTGTCATAATTCTTTCTTATCAATTCCTGCCCCCATAAGGTATAATGACAAGCCTTATTCCTAAAGCTTCTATCCTCATTGGATGGATATCTTAGGTATTTGATAACGGGTATTTGTTTGGGGATAATACAATAATAATAATGTGTGCATCACGAATATTTATTATTTTTTCATTTATTTGTTGTTCTCTTTCTTTCATTAAATAATATCTACTATTGTTACTTCTTACTGGGCGACTAACCAATTCCTAAAAAACAAAAAAGATTCTAACAAAAAACATCTTATACAACCACAAAAAGATATTTTTAGATGTAACATAAAAGGATATTTTTAGATATAACATCTAATGGAATCGTGAGAATCGCCTTCATAAATTATTGGAAACCAACTCGTTGTATTCACATTTTACATGATATGCAGTTTCACGTAAGGCAGAGTTTGGTTTTTTGGGGGTGATAGTGGAAAAGTTGACAGATAAGTCACCCTTACTGCCACTCTACAGAACAGTACATGAGATTTTCACCTCATACGGCTCCTCGTTCAGTTCTTTTGAAGTCATTGGATCCTTTTCCTCGTTCGAGAATCTCTTCCCTTCTTTCACTCCATTCCGATGGACCAATTCAGTCACGTTTTCATTCGTTTGGAATATGACGAGTTGGTTTCCAATAATTTATGAAGCCGATTCTCACGATTCAATTAGATGTTATATCTAAAAATATCCTTTTATGTTACATCTAAAAATATCCTTTTTGTGGTTGTATAAGTCAGCCTCGATGTCCATGATCTCTAGCTCGACATCTCTTTCCATGATAGAAGGCAAGGATCTGCTTTTGACTTTGATCCATTTCTCTGATTGCCCTTCTTGAAGTAACACTCCAGACCCTACTTAGGCCATCTCATTGGCCGCCAAGTTTTCTTCTCATGGAATATGTTCAATAGTTGGAGTAATGAATTTTGACGCAAGACTTATACATGTGGCGTAGTAGCTAGCCAAACAAAGATTCCTACATGTGTAGGTGCATGTGACCTGATTAATTACCAACTTGGAATCCCCATAAATCTCCACATGTCGGGCTCCCATCTTGATTAAGATCTCTAAACCGATAATCAAAGCCTCATACTCTGCTTGATTATTTGTTATATTCTCCCAATCCAACTTGAATGAGAATTGGTGAAATACTCCTTCAGGATCTACTAAACATACTCCGGCTTCTGCTAAATCTTTAGTTTTGGATCCATCAAAGTACAATTTCCACGGCAGTATTATCACCATGCTTACTCGCAGGATGATTTCCTCTTCAACATCCAAATCGGGATACGCTGTTAGGAAGTCAGCAATAGCCTAGCCCTTCATAGCTTTTTGTGGTACGTACTGGAAATTGAAATCTGATAATGCTAGGGTCCATTTGCCTATCCAACCTCTCAGAATAGGTCAGGATAACATGTATTTCAGCAGATATGTCTGGGCAATGATCCGAACAGTAAAGGGTAGCATATAATGCCTCAATTTAACCGCCGTGAAATATAATGCAAGGCATAATTTTTCCAATAATGTATATCTCTCCTCTACTTCTGTCAACGTCCTACTCAGATAGTATATTGCCTGCTCTTTTCCTTCTTCATTGTCTTGGGTCAGCAAGCTTCCGATGGTGTTGAGGGATGCCGGTATATACAACTTCAAAGGCTTTCCTCTCTTGGGAGGCATCAATATTGGTGGTCTAGATAGGTAGTTTTTGAGTTCTTCAAAGGCTACATGATGTCTTTCCTCCCATTTGAATTCTTCTGTGTCTTTGAGTTTGACAAGCGAGGAAAATGTTTGGATTTTTCCAGACAAGTTAGCTATGAATCTTTTGAGGAAATTGACCTTTCTGATCAAACTTTGAAGTTTTTTCTTGTTCTTGGGTGGAGGTGATTCCATGATTGCCTTTGCTTTGTTTTTTTCCACCTCGATCCCTCTCCTGTGGACTAGGAATCCTAAGAAATTTCCTACTTGAACCCCGAATGCACATTTTTTAGGGTTCATTTTCAACTTATGCTGTCTCGTCTTTAGGAAAGCTTGCGTTAAATCTTCAATGTGGTTTTCCTTTTCTTGAGACTTCACCACCATGTCATCAATGTATACTTCCAGGTTCTTCCCTATCATTTCATGGAAGATAGCGTCATTGCTCACTAATAAATAGCCCCTGCATTCTTTAGTCCGAATGGCATGACGACATATTCAAATGCCCCTAAGTGTCCAGGGCATCTGAATGCTGTTTTGTGAACGTCCTCTTTTGCGACCAGAATTTGGTTATATCCTGCATTGTCATCCATGAATGATAGAAGTTGATTTTGAGAGGCACCATCAATCAACATGTCAGCCATCGACATTAGATACTCATCTTTCGAAGTAGCTTCATTGAGGTTACGGTAATCTACACATATCCTGACCTATCATGTTTTCACCTTGATGACAGGTACTATATTGGCCACCCACTCCACATACTTAGCCATTCGGATGAAACTGGCTTTGAGAAGTCTATCAAGTTCTTCTTTGACTTTGAGCTCAGTTTCTACTAACATCCTTCTTCTTGCTTGGCAGACGGGCTTGTATCCTTCTTTGGTAGGTAACCTATGCTCTACAAGTTGTCTGTCCAATCCTGGAATTTATGTATAATGCCATGCGAACCAATCCTTGAACTCTTCCAGAAGTGTTATCATTTTTACCTTCAGTAACTCTTCTAACATCCAGCTGACGTAGGTTGGTCGGGGATCATCTTTGGTCCCCAAATTAACTTCCTCCAACGGGTCTTGAATTTTTGGGGTGGGGGAAGGTTGGTTTATTTACTTCTGATGACCAAAACTTGATTATTTCTGGTGGGATCTCGTCTCCTTCGTTGTCCTCCTCCCCCCCCCCCCCCCCCCCCCCCCCCCCCCCCCCCCCCCCCCCCCCCCCTCCCCAGTATCTCGAATAAATTCTGCCATACTAATGGTTGATTCTTTCAGCGTTGGGTTTTGTTTCTCTACCCTTTGGAGCTGGTCCTTTTCTTCATCAAATAGAGAGGATCGTAATTCCTTATGGTCCCTTCAGTGTGTCAGCAATCTCTTTTTTATAGACCTGATTGCTTCTGCTTGGTCTGTTTCCATGTTAGGTGTGCTATTCATTTTGGAAGTCCCATTTCAGGAAGGGCCTATCCCACTCCGCATAAGTCAGGAGCCCTTGTTCCAAAAGTTTGTGGGCCGTCACCTTGGTAGGGCAGCCGTTCTCATCTTCTCCAGCCAACTTAATGTTTCCCACTTCGGGATCATATAAATTGGCTTCAACAACTGTGGGGCTAGCTATGAAAGGCCTTGAGTCAGCCTGAATTATCTCCCAGAAACCTCCTTCGTAGGCAATTTCAATAGGATTCCAGATGATGATTTGTTGGTGCAATGTGGAAAGGACACACATGCTTTTGTGTATCCAATCCCTTCCTAGAAGTACGTTGTAACTAGCAGTACTATCTACCATGAAGAATGCTAGCATCATCTTCTTGGAACCGACCTCAATCTCTAGAGGTAAAACCCCATGAGTTTTGGTAATGGTTCCACTAAATTATACATTATAGTCGTAGTCGGCAAACAGTCTCGAAGGGTCTTTCCAAACTTTTTCCGCATCCTTGAAGGTGAAACATTGATGGATGCTCCTCCATCAATCATCATTTTATCAATCAGGATCCCTTCCAGATGGGCCGTGATGAAGATGGGTCGCAAGTGATCCGTCATCTCTTTAGTCAGATTCGAGAACATCATCCTTTCCTTATTTACGTTGGATTCCGAGATGACGTTCTAATCATTCTCCTAGTCCGTCGGGATCTCGATTAAAGCTCGAGATGGCTCATGAGTAATGGCATCCCCATTCATATAATTTACTTGCTGGTAAACTACCGCCAAGTGTTCTGGTAATACGGTTACAAGGTTTACTTCCGCTTGAACTTCTTGTTGTTTCTTGTCAAACAAGTCATCCATTTCCATGACTTCTGAAAATTCTCTCTCGAACTCTCTTAGTTCTTCTTTGGTCATGTCTTAACCGTAATCTTATTGAATGCCTTGTTTTGCCTACCCTTTTGAGGTTGGAATTTCTGAATCCTTGAATTGCTTCGGTATCTCCCCTTGAGTGAAGCTGCCAAACACGATCCACCTCTTGACCTTGGAAGATGTTCCTGATATGGAATTAGGTAGGGATACGGTATTAATTATGATCTCTTTCTTCCTCCAGTTCCTTCCAGGAGGACTTCTTGACTCTTTCTTGGTCACATGAGGGGTTTTTGGCTCATTTTCCTCCTTGGGAAGAGCTGTCCCCAAGTTCTTATGGGCGCGCATGTAAGCTCCATATTATCTCTGAATTCTACACTTTACTGATCCTCCCAATTCTTTAACTGGCTTTCCATATTTTCCAGCCACATACCACTTTCCTTCCTGGATTATTGCTTTCTGGGGCTTTGTCTTAACGGCTGCCTACTCTGGAATAGTAGGTTTCTTGTTGTTGAGACTCTGTTGGCTAGTTTGCCCCCTAGTCTCTTGACTAGCAAACCATTCGTGTTTCCTTTTAATGTTCCCTAACCTCTGGAAATCATAGATGCGAGGTAGCATTCCTTTAGGACTATCTGGACCAAACTTGTCTCTGGGACCTTGAGGAAATCCTCATCCCGACGATCCTTTGAATCTTTAACTTCCAGGTCTATCTTAGCACCTAGGGCTAGGATCTCTAGGACACACTATGTCCTACATTTACTGCACATAACCACTCTAGCAACAACTGTGGCTAACAATTTCTCGGTTTGCTGGGTTCCTTCCTGAGGTCTTGGCTGGTCCTCGTTTATTGCCCTGGCCTTCTTTTCAGGTTGAGGCCATTGTAGGTTGAGCATATTTACTGAGGCCATCGGGAAAGGATTAGTATATACTCCCACTGGTGCTTTAGGAATTGGGGCTAATGAAATGTGCCACTGGTTAATCAAACTTCGAATTGTGTCCCTAAAGTGGACACAATTGGTTGTGGCATGGTGTGGTGAGACATGCCATTTGCATAATTGTTTTCCTTTAATGTCCTATGGCCAAGGAATCTCCTGCTTGGGATCAGGTTTGATTACTTTCGCATTTACTAACTCATCGTAGATCTCCCCAACTTTGGTAAGGTCATACCAATACGAGTTAAACACTGGTACCTTGTTCACAAAGTAACCTCCAGTCGGTTGGCTCGTCTTTGTTCCCGAGCTGGCTTAACCAACTATTTAAGGGTCACTTGTCCCTTTCCGGTGGTCTAGATTTCAGCTGACACAAATTCTAGTTTCTGCCCATCTTCTTCCATCAAGGATTCCTCGATCTCCTTGTGCTCCGCCTGATGTACCGGGATCTTATTCTTGTAGAATGGGGGTACTTTAGAGTTGTGTTTTTGTCTCTACTCCTCTTCTAGTAACCTTTCGAACTTGATTGTTGACACTACTATCGCTTGAAGATCAGAGAAGGTAGTGTCATTAAATTTCTTCCTAAGAGAAAATCTCAAGGCTCTTTGTGCGATGGCCACCATTTGAGCATTCTTCATAGGGAATCTACATTTCATTTTCAATCTTTTGAATCTTGCAATGAAATCTTTAGTTGTCTCGTACTCCCCTTCCTTGATGGCCGTTAGGTCACTTATAGTGATCTCGGGTTCAACCCTGTAAAATTCCTCATGGAATTTGGCCTCCATTTGCCCCCAAGTGAATATGGATGCATCAGGTAGTGAAGTGTACCAAGAAAAAGCATCTCCAAAGAGGGAACTGCTGAACAATCGGAGTTTGAGGTAGGAATTATCTTCTACGGCCACGCATTGTACTGAGAATCTCCCAATGTGTTCTAGGGTTGAAGTATTGCCATCTCCATTGAAGAGTAAAAACGTTGGTGGCTTGAAATTCCTCGGTTATCCTGGTCTACATAAGCCAAATATGGCTTTGTGTACACCGGAACATTAGCTTTTCTCGGGGCCACTGATTGGCCTTGCATCATTTGCTTGATCTCTGCCAGCTCATTCATGATGGCTTGATGCTCGGGATTACGTGGTGCTCCATGATTGATCATGACTTATTCTTCTGATCCAGTGTCGTTTGGATTAGTTTTCCTCCAATTCTCCATATTGCTTTTCTCTCCAATCTGGGTGTTCGTGGTTGGCTTTGATTGAGATTCTTTCTGATTGACCATAGGTGGCCTATACTTGGAAGATATCCCGATTTCTTCCCTAGCTTGCCCATCACAATTCCTGCTTGTTTATGGGATTTCAATCCCGAATCCTTTTGAGGAATTAGGTCCAGGAAAAATAGTTTCCAACACAGCTGCTCCAAACCCCATGGCTCCCTTGCCTTTGTCTAAGCCTAAGAACCCCAAGGTCGGGATGTTAGCTTTTGACCTATTTTCAGACATCTCTCGCTTGAGCTCTTGGATTTGTACGTTCATGGTTTCAATCTGGGCGAGGAGTGGTGTCATTCTGTCCTTGACCGCCTGCATTACATCTTCTAAAGGCACAGATACTTGCGTCTCCCTGGAAAAAATTTCTTCTACTACCCCGTCTTGAGGAGGCTTCATATCGACTGGTGGTAGAGATAACTCATACACCGTTTCTCGGGAAGGATCTTTTAGAAATCTCCCTCTAGCATCTCGGCGTCGTGCGGAATTTCTAAACTTGCACATGCACTACAAAGAGTCCCACTGGGCGTGCTAGATTATGTTCTGCCCAAAAATGCGACAGCGGGCCCGGGGTCGCCATCGGTGGATCTTTGTCAAAATCTGCGTGTGAAGGAGCGGGCTCGTGTGGGTTTCTTTAGTGATGGTGATGGTGTGGACTTGTTTGGATGTTAGATTTGGGTTAAAGGTTGTGGACTTACGAGCCTTGATACCATGGTCTATCCCTAGATGGGCTGACCATGAAGTATATAGGCCTTAGCTGCCTTCAAAGTAGGCGTGCCACTAGTAGAAGCTGCTACTAGACAATGATGAATGGGTTCTATTGCGGCCCAAGAACTTTTCCTTAATCAAGTGACTGTGAGGCGAGCAGGCAAATAGCTCGCATTGTTTTTTTATATGCCTTCTTCTTAATGTATCCAAGGACTTTAATAAATTTTCTTTCCAATCTAGTCCAAGTTCAGATTATGTTAATTCCGATTTGTCCATGTTAGCAGCTTGTTATTGGTTAGAAACAGTTAGATGCAAAGACTTCCTTAAGTCGGGATAATGGTATTGGACATTTTATGACTTAGAGCAGCCATACAATGCCATGGTTGATATATTCCGAATACTGATAATTCCTCTTAAAAAATCCTTTAAAATGTAAAGAAAGTAAAGTACAATTACTGGAAAGTAAATGCAGAAATGTTAAATGCAACACACGAAATACAAGTGTTGTAAGTAAACATTTACTTCGCAATCAAGCCTCGTTGAGGGGCACGATCTTCTAGAAATCATCAACTGAGATGAGCATCAGTCAGAATCATGCCATAGGTTGGCAGAGCATTCAAACGACGATGATACATCAAGGGTTGAGTGAATGGGGACCTCAAAGACTGGAGCGAATGGTAGTCAGGATGAGGCAGTGTTTGGGAATTCCTCAGGGACTGGTTTGGGAGGCACTCATGATGAGGAGAAAGCTTGTGTTCCTTATCGGGAACTGAGAAAGAGGTGAGAAGAGAGACTGAATCTTGATCCTGGATCGAAAACAAGTTGTGCATTAATCGTTGAGCCTTTAAACAAAGAAACTTTTGAGGGTTTGCAGTTGTTTTGAAATTGATTGGTTTGATCAATTTATTTGTTTGGTTGATTGATTGATTGTCTTTTGAGAAGAAGGCTTCTTCTTCATTTTATAGGCGGTGGGGAGCTGATTTGGCTTGCCAAGTAGATGTCCACGGGTCCCGCGTTGCAGTTTGCTTGTCTCGAACATCCCCTTTGCCCTCTGACACATTCGGTGCTTCAGAGCCGATTTCCTCTTCTCCACGTTTCCATGCTCCCACGTTTCAAGTGGGCATTTTTGGGCTAGGCCTTGTGAGTTGGATATTTATTCTAATTGATTACTTGCTTTGGCCCAAAGTGGGATTTTTTCGAGTATAAACACTAGCACCATACATTACATCACAGATCGAAGCTGCCCAGTGCCCACGCACCAATTCATCCATATGTCACCAAAATTTGAGGTTTTCCATATTCATTTTGTAGCTCCACAACTTAGAATATATGTTATTTTCATTTTGGTTTTATCACTCAATAGCCCATTCTAGTAACAGTCCAGTCTAGAGCGGATCTTGAATTGTAGAAAAATAAATCGGCCCTAACTCGGTCCTTTGGAAACAGGTCAGTTCTTACGGATTAGTATTGTATTTGTCAAGTCACAACTTTAACTAAAGATTAACGATCAAATTCACAGATTGTGTAAATTAATATATTTTGAAAATCTTCAGAAGTAAATTGAGCAAATTAAAATATAGTCGTCCATTTTGAAAACACCCCTAAATCTTGGGGTGTAAAATGAAATTTGCCCCCAAAAAAATAAAAAAGGCTCAATGAAGCTGGGCCTCATTGACGGAATTGGGCCCCCGCTTCAGTTTTAAAAGTGTTACAAACGAAAAAGAAAAAAAAACCGACAGCGGTCATCAAAAGAGAAAACCCAAAAAACAAAAGAAAACAGACAGACGTTGATAAAAGAAACAGAATCAGCAGTCGGTGAAGTTTACTTGTTTGTTTTCCTTCAACAAATTCTCAGGCTCTTGGTTCATTTATCATCAAGAACCTCTCACACTGAGACCCAAACTCAATTTCTTGGGTATGGGATTGTTGGATTCTTTCCTTACTTGGCTCCGGAGGTAACCCCTTCTTCTTCTTTCAATATTTCTTTCTTTGTTCTATGGGATTGAATTTATGGTTTTGTTTCTAGCAAAATGTTCATTCTTGTTTACTGATTGCTCTGTTCTACTTGGGAAAGATTTGAGGTGAAAAAGTTCATTACTTTTAAAAGATTTGAGGCGAAAATGTTGAACAATTTAGAGGATTTGAGGTCCTATCCTAAGTTGGTAACAATGAGTAACTATGGAAATTAAACGAAAAGTGAGTGTATAATTGGATGGGCTTCGTACAATCTGTAGTTACATTGAGCTGTGTTCAACTGAGAGCTCTATTCTATGTTATCCCTCTCATAGTGACTTGCTTTAGGTTTTATGACTCATATGGTTTTGAGAACTGTTATGTTGCTTTCAGAAAATGAAAAAAGGATCAGGAATTTCGTTGTTTGTATAATTACATTAGTCGCGTAGCAGAAATTATCGCAATGTTCTTACTGCCGAATTAGCTGCTGGAAAGATATGTGGACTGAAAAAAATTTAGGAATTTTATCTTCTCGCTCCCATCGAAATTTGAATTATTTGGCTATCCTGCTTGAGGTTAATCTCATTTTTATGACCATAAGACAATCAGGAGGGTGAATCTCAAACTTTTGAGCATACAACCCATGCGGTTGTCTATGAATCTTATTAGTGGGAGCTCTATGCTGTTCATAATATTAAGGTTTTCCACAGATAAAAGAATAACAAGGTTCAATGAATATTTGATGGTGTTATTCTTACAGGGAGCTAAGCACTAGAAAGCTTTCCTTGAGCTTTTTATCGTGCTATTAAAATATTGTTTTCCTTTGTGGCCTGTTTTAATTATACTCTTTTATGGAGTAGCCAACTATAGTGTATGCTAGTACAAAGGTGGAAGTTCTGTGTTGGTTTTCTGATGGATGTGTTACTGCTCAGATATTATAAATGAAAATAATCAATATCTACGATTTAGATCTGTTTTTTTTTGGTAGGGATTTAGATTTGTAACAAGGCTTAAGTTTATGCAAATAAAAAAAAAACTATGTTGAGAGTATATGAAATAACTAGATGTTATCTAGATGTAGTGCTAATGAAAG
This sequence comes from Oemleria cerasiformis, assembly GCA_037349345.1. Classification (NCBI taxonomy): domain Eukaryota; kingdom Viridiplantae; phylum Streptophyta; class Magnoliopsida; order Rosales; family Rosaceae; genus Oemleria; species Oemleria cerasiformis. Next base: position 10,176,645 of record JAZGTL010000003.1, on the reverse strand, counting down.
GGATTTGAAATAACTATATGCACAAAGTCATTGAAATCCATTTGCTTTGTTTGTTTTTTTTCTTATTCAAACCCTAGCATACTTGCATTGTAATAGTGTAAACAACAAATGTAGCCTTATTATAAAATCCAAATCCCGATTCACACTACTCCAAATGGACCCTTAGGGAGTTAAGGGCACAGTTCTTCTAATGTGGTTAGTGGATATGGGCCATTGATGATTCATATTACTCATTAGACCCTTTCTATTCTGTCAATGGCTCTTCCTCCTTTACTTTAATGGTTTGATACTTCATCATTTTGCATTAAGTTTCACTGTATGAATAGCTATTAAGTCTCACGTGAGTTTGATCAAATCAAGTTAGAGAAACACTATATGTATAGTTTGTTGGTCAGTTCTTTTCATATCCATAAAGGGACATGATCCATGGATACAAAACACTAATTTTATTCATAAAAAAAATGAAGATGGAAAGTCAAAGTGCTGTGGCCTAGGCATGGTGGGTGATGTGCCCATTACAAAACAGGGTGCACATAATTGGAGCACACCACCAAGCGGGCAGGACATGTGCGCTAGTCTAAGCAGGCTGTAAGAAATTAGACATTCCACCAAGCTGTTGCATAGCACAAACAAGAGGCACAAGGTTCGAAGGGTTGGCTAATGTGCAAAGGACTATGCGGCAGACTGCAGTGGCATTAACGTATAAAAGCGTGGAACTCTATGTAGGGGTTGCTGCCTCATGTGGGAGGCAAGACCATGGCTGGAGGAGGCAGCACATGGTATTGACGTGGCTTATAAGGCTGCTTGTTACTTTGGTGATGGGCATCTGAGATGTTTGTGGGATGCACAAGGCCATCGTTCTGGCTGCAATCACTGTTACCAGGTGGCTACCGCACTTCATGTGGACGATTGTTCAGGAAATAACTTCCACAGGGTGCTTGCTGTTGATCTCCCTACTTGAGAACAGGGCTTGGGAAGTTTTCAAAACTGTCATTAAGTTCTGTTAAGAGAAAGAAAGCCTTGGGTCCTATAAACATGAGTGAAGTACGATTGGTAAACCAAATGGAAAGCCCCTACACGTCTGGATCAGTCCAGCCTAGATCACCACTTTGAAGTATAATGTACTGAAAATTTCATTCCATCTCACCAGCCCTTCCTGCTCCAAGCTCTTAACTCAAATCAGTTTTATGATATCTATATATTATCTTTGTCCCTAAAGTCTTTGGATTCTAGTTCCTACTAAACCATCCTGACTACTCTGGTTGCAGATCCTCATTTATGTTCAAACAGTCTCTAGCTCCAATACGGAGACATAATTTCATATCTTAGTTGAATATGAGCGTATATAAAAGAGATAGAATGATCTCTACTTGGAGCCATTAGACTCGGTTTACAACTGGATTTCCTTGTATTAAAAGATATTACATGTCTGGTAGTGCTATTGGATATAAAGGTGGGACCAGTTTGAGGATGTTATGAACACACTAGTAGAAGCTGGAATGCCTAGTGTTCAAAGCTTATACAATTCAATCCAAACTAGACTTGAGTCTAGATCTACCATATCTTGATTCTTTCATTCATATTAAAAGGATAGGATTACTAACTAAAAATTTCTGATAATGATGGCTACCAGGTTGTATGTAAATCTGAAAATTATGCTATCCATGCATATGCAGATTTTTTTGTTGATTTTCTTTTCCTGCCTGTTTGGTCAGAAATTATTTTACTAACTTTATGCCTTTGTGATACACATATATGATGGATACTTAAACACAAAGTTTGAGGAACACTTTCGGTGTAAATATTTGAATAGGAAAAGGAAAAATATCTGTAGTGCGGACAGTTTGGAACGCTTCCATCCATGACTTATTTTAATTGCATTCATGACTATTTTTATCTAGAGAATAAGTTTCACGAGAAGGTACTCCTCTTGAATTCTGCATTCATGACTTGTATTAATCACATTCCAAACTGTATATTATTCAATTTCAGCATGTAAGTTTGCAGTAACTTTCTCAGGGTACTTGCATTGTTGGACACTTAGTAGCCGTAACTATTAGTATTAGCTTCAATATCTTCATGTTTTGTTAAATTCTTGGCAGTGATTCATATTGGTGTTATTTTTTCTGTTATTACGACACTGTTTCTAAATGAAAGGTTTCTAGGTTTCGCTATGATCAGTCTTCTTAACTTTGTGTCAACCTATGTCAGCTTATTCTTTAAACAGGAAATGGAACTTTCACTAGTAGGGCTTCAGAATGCAGGAAAGACATCTCTTTTAAATGCCATTGCTGTGAGTCAAACACAAACATTGCATATCCTTCTAGTAATTATTTGCTTCCGCTTAACATTAATCATTCTACGTTTCCATTACCAGACAGGGGGCTACAGCGAAGACATGATTCCAACTGTAAGCATCATTTCCTTTTACGAAATGAAGATTATTACATTTTTTTTGCACCCCCTCCCCAACTGTAAGCATATGATATGAAAAATAAATGTTTCTAGTGTCTTATGGGGAATGCTCGTATTATGAAAACCAGGTTGGATTCAACATGCGAAAAGTAACCAAAGGGAATGTGACAATTAAGGTTTGGGACCTTGGAGGGCAACGGAGGTTCCGTACTATGTGGGAGCGTTACTGTCGAGGAGTCTCTGTAATTGTGTAATTCCTTCAGTCACTTAATATTCTGTTTTTTTGAATATCATGCCACTTTCTTTTGCGTCAATTTCTTTTCAGATGTTGCTGGCTTTTCAGGAAATGCAAGAGCAGTATATTTTTATCCGTCAATTTCTGCGTTTATGATATTGTTATTCTCCTAAGCATCATGACGAATTTAACTGGATATGATGAAAAAAAAAGACTCCTTCCTTTGATTCTTAAATCCAGTATTATATAAAGTTGGCTGTCTTTCATTCATTAATGTTCTCTTAGGCGGCATTAATCAATTCTTTCTATAATTTAGAGTGCATCAAACAGCAATTGAAGACTTCCCTATTTGTTTATCATTTTCCTTGCGTTTTATATTATTATATTTAGAGGATTGGGCATTCATTCTCACATGTGGCTGCTAGTTGAGGTTCCCTTATTATTTTTCCTTGATGATGAATGTTCACAGGTATGTAGTTGATGCTGCTGACAGAGACAGTGTTCCAATATCTCGAAGCGAGCTACATGACCTCTTGATGAAGCCTTCCTTAAGTGGGATTCCTTTACTTGTTCTTGGCAACAAAATCGACAAGTCTGAGGCTATTTCCAAGCAAGCATTGGTTGATCAACTGTGAGTCCAAATAATTGTATAAGTTTCTAATTCCGTAACCACTCTTTGGTTGCGCTGACTTTTAGTTCTAGAAATGTTGATGTTTTCTATTGGGTGCTTTCAGAGGCCTTGATTCAATTACAGACAAAGAGGTGGGCTGCTACATGATCTCGTGCAAGGATTCCATAAATATAGATGTCGTCATTGACTGGCTCATCAAACACTCGAAAACAGCAAAATGATCCAACGAAGTCCATAGTGAGGATCACAAACTGAAAAGGTGAATCGACGAAAACAACCACTGTTGAGACTCTGTAACTATAATAGGATTTAGTTGTCATCCAAATAGAACAATCTGTAAGGCACTCGTATAGTCAGGAAAGTCTGTCATGCTCTGGTTGTTCTATAAGTTACCTTGTTCATCTGAAATTATTTCAGCTTCTTAATGAAATTCCCACAAATTAGAAGCACCTGTTTTGTTATAGCTAAATATGTTTATGTCGCCGTTCGATTTCCTACACACTTTGAACCAGATACATTGATTGTATTGCCTCAAAATTTTTACCTATTTGTATTATGATGATCATCATCCTAGCAGCAAGTTGCTTGAAGGTTATAAAGATGTTCAAATGTGACTTATAATTGTTTAATTTTCAGAAGTTTTGTCCTGGAAGTGTTTTCTTAGGAACTCAATTTACTGCCAAACAGTGAGCCTTTTTTATGCTGGAAATGTATTTGATAGTCTCTTAATGAAGAAAGAATCGGAACTGATCAATATATTTTGAGTGTATTTCTCAAAACAAACGAAAATAAAATAAAAGACCAAACATAAATTTTGGATCAACTAATTGAAATTGAAACCGAAACATAAATCGTGAATCAACTAAGCAAATTTCTTTTCTAATTCTAAAATACATAAACTCCCAAACACTGAAGGTTACAAAACTAACCAACCATATTCGAACACGTGTGGGTGGTGTCCAATGTGAAAGAGATTGGACTCTGAAATAACACCTGCCTGCAATGTTTTATGACGACTAATAATATAGAAGGAGGATGAGCTTCATATTTCATAAGTTGAAAACTTGAGTGGTTATTGGTTCTCAATACTATTAGACTAGGAGCTAATTAGAGAAGACAGTCGAATTTTAAGTCGGGAGTTGATATTATGAACCAAATTTTCATTAGCCAAATATGGAAGAGCTCTAAATTCTAGATGAACACAATTGGTTTCCATGGAATGCTCTCAAAATGGAAAATAAGGAAGCATTTGAAGCGATAAGGAATGCAGAGAGGTTACGTGAACGTGTTTTTGGTTATGTTAAGTAATGAAATATGAGTTTCTGGTTGGACATGTGAAGCATCTTGCTAGTTCATTATTCTACACTAGAATAGTGTAAGCCAAAGACTGGTTGTGTGCAAAGGCTTAGAAAATAAAAACTGGCTTTTCAGGGTTGCTGGTTTTGATGAGAAACCATTAAACAAAGTGGCAAGTGGAAAATGGAAAGTCCAAGTGAAACTGATATGAGAAAAAAAATAAAAATAGAGCAACTTGAAATTCATCTGCAAGTTGCTGGGACAAATTTTCCATTTCAGTCTTCAGTGAGAATTCTGGACCTAATGCATTTACTTTGACCAGAAACAGACATTCATTCAGATTTCACACACCCTCTTTTGCAAAGTTTATTGCATTTAAAACACAACTAAAAATCAAAATCAGAGCGATAATCGCCACATGTTGGTTTTGTCACACTGTTTACTGGTTGATTTGTGCGTATCTGATGACATACTTGTTAGCCATTGTGAAAGATAACTACAGGAGAATGAGAATGGAGCCGGAAGGTCATTGTTTTTGTGGGGTCAATGGCTTTTGGCACAAATTTTCTAGTAGGCTGATTTGTTGCAGTTAGTATCACATTACAATCACAAATGAGGTGAGAATGTAGCATGTAATAGCCACTTTTAACACTTTTCTAGTAGTAGTAAGTTTTTAATTAAATAAGGAAATTTTCAAAACGACACAACTTCGTTAGAATCATTACATCTCTTCGGTATAAAATATGTAGTTGGTTTTACTTTTAAATCATCTAGTGGTGCTATAAAGTCACTCATATTATAATACGTATATATCAAAACTAATTTTATGATCACATTTACTTTCCTTTCCGTATATATATATATATGTTGGTATTTCAATATTGTTATATTTTGTATTGGTTGGCGTTCTTTTGTAAAGTATGGTACAACATTATTTTCAGTAGAGGACCAAAATACCTATTAGATTTATATTTACCCCTTCTTTCTTGATTGATTTGTCACTTTTTATGGGGAAGACATTTTATGAGTAAGAGAAGGAGAATTTTGCTTAAAAACTAAGGTGTGTGGAGTGTGGACCATATCTGCCGTATACACTTTCTAACTATACAAAACATTTTATACCGCCCTTTATCAAAATTAATTTAAAAAAAAAACATATATATATATATGTATATATATATAGGATGATGATATTACTTGATAATTAAAATATAAAACACAATTATATTAAAATTCAATGCAATTTTTAATCATTGCTGCAATTAATTAATCTACTTACCAATTCCACAAATACTTGATGTGGCCAATGAATCATAGCTTTCCTCTTGTCTATGATAATCATGATGAAAGAGAGGGAATTTTTTCTTCTCTTGTGTTTTTCTTTTTTGAAAATTAGGGGAGTGAGACACCCCTAGAATTATGTTAATTCTGATTTTGTGAAACCTAATACCTGGAATTTCTCAAAAATGTAAAAATCGGCTTATATTACTTAATATATATATATAAAGTGACCATAAATTCATATCATCATTCTATTTTGAGCAAGTCGTATTACAGAAGAGAAATTCATTAGCATTAATGTCATATATATATATATATATTTTACATAATCCATGTGGTAATATATTCCCTATTCCTGCATTAGAATGTTCCGACCCCCTAAAAACTGTACATGCGGGTCTCCTCGCATGCGGCTCACGCTAGAGTAGTACGATAGGGCCAAGTAAGTAAGATGGAACTACAAAGATATTTCATAACGAGTCAGGTATAATTCACTTATAACAAGTTACAATGAACCACAACTTAACATCAAATTCATTATATATATATATATATATATATATATATATATTAATACAATGATATTAAAGAAAGGGGATCACAATATACACATCAGGCATCGACTTCGCCAAATCGAATTTGAGATTATTTCGTAAAACTAATCATCTCTTATGTTTTTTTATCTATTAATTTCTATTTTTATTTTATAAGCGATATAAATGAAAAGAATTATTGGGATGGACCTTTTTGCTTGGCAAATACGACTAATTAAAGATGCATAATCATATAGTAGTGAAATGTGAAAATTAGGATGACAATTTAAGGTAAAAAAAAATATTATTATTAATTAATAATTAGGTTTCTTATAATTTTGGTGATGATTTGGGGCGGTGTCGTTTTATCTTCAAAGGTGTGTAAGGGAATGAGACGAATGGAGTGCCTCACGCTTTCACGCTTCAGACGCAAGCGAACAAGGTTGATGAGGTGGAGCTATCTGATTAAGTCGCCCGCACGTGTGTTACGCGTTACCCCCAGTCTCTCAACACGTGTAAGAAGTGAAGTATACACAGTTGTAGAAAAAAGTAACTATGAAGTACCAAAATTAAAATAAAATCCAAATAAAAATCAATAGAACATGAATTAAGAGTTTTCATTAATCAATTAGAAAGAGTAAATAGATGTGGACATAATAACATTATTTAGAGTGAATGTAACATGTTCGATTTTGGTCGCGATTCGATAGGTGCATCCATCGATGAAATCGTCATTTGATAATGTAAATTTGAATGCTAGCTAATTTAAAAAATTAATTTCTATACCACATTTTTAAATTCAATAAAGAAAATATTATTTGTTGAAGAAAAAGATTTGAAAAAGTTTTATTAGAAGCACTTCTTAAATATTTTCAATTTTCTTATTATATAAGTATTTTTTGTATAATAATATTAAGGAATCAAAATGTACACATTGAGTATCGAATTTACTTTTTATATAAGTGGCAAACTTGAAACCTACGATCTCTCCATATACAGTGAGTAAGAATAGTGAAAATAGCACTAAACTGTGACAACAAGTTTTTAGTCTGTTAATATTTAGTTACTTAGTTGTCGGAGATCTTTGAAATTAATTTTTTTTATCCAATCATATTAGAATACTAATGGTTATTAATTTCACTCTTTATAAGTACCGAACAGAAGACTTGAAACCTGGAGAGGAATAGTGGCCAAATTTATTAACAAGAAGGGTAAAAAGGGAAAGAAATAAAATATATGAAGCGGCTAAGGCCAAAGCCAAAAGTCCTTACTCCATAGAAGGGGAAGTCCTCTTGGCCTTGGGGGTGCTTGGATGGCATTATATTAATATTAATAATATATAACTTATAAGTACTGTATGTGTGTATGTGTATGTGTATATATATATATATATATATATAGGTGGGTGGTGGTATGAGTCTAACCTTGTTATCTCTACACATCTCAGAAATAGCCAATCTGCCTAGCTAGCTAGAGGCCTAGAGGAGAGGCCTAATTAAGCTAATTAAGCTTCCTAAATCCTAATTAAGTTGAAGATATATATATAGAGTTGTGAGGATTAAGCATTAATTAAGATCAATAATCAATCAATGGGAAGGCAACCTTGCTGTGACAAAGTTGGGTTGAAGAAGGGGCCATGGACAGCTGAAGAGGACAAGAAGCTCATCAGCTTCATCCTCGCCAATGGCCAATGCTGCTGGAGAGCTGTTCCTAAGCTTGCAGGTCTACCATACCTTCCATACTCCACCATTTTCAATCACTACCTGCATTCTTTCTTTCTCAAATTCTTTGTTTTCATTATTTTTAGAATTTCCTTCGTTTTGAGCTCTTCATCTTGTTTCTTCTCTCATACAAACCAAACCCATGGTGGCTCTGTATTTTCTGTTGTTTTTTCCCCTTTAATTTTTTATCTCATGACTCAGAAGATCCAACGAAGTTTACCACAAAAATAAAGCTAATGATTGTAAAAATGAAGCTGAATGTTATATTCTAAATTGCAGGATTACTAAGGTGTGGAAAAAGTTGCAGGCTGAGATGGACCAACTATCTGAGGCCAGACTTGAAGAGAGGTCTTTTATCAGAATATGAGGAGAAAATGGTCATTGATCTTCATGCTCAACTTGGAAACAGGTTTCTATTCCTACTCTCTCACCTTCTACACATTTTCTTTCCTTTTCATTTTCATTCAAATGAATCATTTCTGCAACTGCTTAATCTAAAACCATCTTCAAGATTGCAAGGAGATTCATCATTTCTTAGTACCTTAGATTTTACAAGACCAGATTTTTTTATAATTTCTGGCAAATGAGACTTACGAGGATTTTACACTTAGCTAATCATAAATTTATTTGGATTTTTATTTATTTTTTCCTTTTGACATGAATCTCGATGTAAATAAAAACGACGATTTTTGAGGATTTTACACTTAGCCAATTATAAATTTTCTTGGGTTTTTGTTTATTTTTTTTCTATTAACACGAACCTCAATGTAAATAAAAACGATGATTTTTTGATATACCGATATTTCAAATTCATTGTGAATTGAATTTGATCTTTTAGCTACCTAGTTGACTGGAGAGATAAAATAACAACATGTTAATTAATACAACCTTCGAATTCAACAGTGCTGAATACGCACTCGTGTCCTTCTGATGATGCTAAAAAGACTCAACATTTTATTTTTTTTAAAGACATTTACTTGGACCTTTCTTTGTGGGCATAGAAGACGATCATCTTTTGATGATGCTAAAAAGACTCAGACCCAATTATTTAATTGGTGTTTGTTTTGTTTTCTCTGTTTTGATATTCGATGATATAATTTAGTAGTATTTCTCTTCACACACGTTATATGAAAAATTTTAAACTTAATCCTCATAAAAAATACATTTACGTATAAAATATAATCTCCTTCTTCTAACATTATTATATTAAAAATAAATCTAAACTGTTTTGTTTTACTATTTTGCAGATGGTCTAAGATTGCCTCTCATCTCCCTGGAAGAACAGATAACGAAATAAAGAATCACTGGAACACCCACATCAAGAAGAAGTTGAAGATAATGGGGATTGATCCTGTCACCCACAAACCAATTCCCAGTGTCAATGATCAAAGTCAAAAACAGCAAGAAGAAGAAGAAGCACGAGAACAATCGGGCCCACCACTTGAAAATGACGAAAATACCCCTGGTCATCAAGCCAAAGAGGAAATAGATTACAAAAACATGGGAGGAGAAGGAGGTGGAGGTGGTGGTGGTGGTAGTGGTGAGCTAGAAGAAATGGAGCTCTTGATTGGTGGGTTTTGCACAGATGAAGTTCCTCTGATTGAACCTCATGAGATATTGGTCCCTTGTGCTCCTTCTTCTTCATCATCAGCCTCTTCATCTTCATCTTCTTCATCCAATAACTTTCTTGAAGATTTGCAGTTTCCAGGTTTTGAGTGGCCTTGTGATTACAACAGCAATAACAACAATGATATTGATGGCATGGGTTTGTGGGATGATGACTTGAGCAGTTGGGGTCAAGATCAATCTTGGGCATATGGGCTTTTGTGAAACAGAGAATCATCAAAAAGTTTTTCTTTTTCTTTATTTACACTTGGGTTAATTGTAATTTGCTTGTTGATTACCTTTTTTAAAGAGTACAAAATAAATTTAAGAATAGATGAGCGAAGAAACCCACGTCTTTGAGAAACAAGCATTTTTTAGACGTGACATTGGGATGGGGAGTGACCAAAATGCCAACCCCAGATCCTAATGTGTTCTTGTATAAGAAAAAACAAAGGATGTATAGCAATTTTTAGTCTTTAGAAAGTGAAATGAAATAAATCAAATTACATAGTTTTGTGTGTTAATGGAAGCATTTTCAAATTTTTTTTTTCATAAAAAGGGACAAATTAGTGGCGAACTATGGTAGTCCATGTTAGACTCCGCTCCAGAAATCCTACTAGATAATCGAAATACCGAGATGCTGGTCGACACTTGGACGTCGAGTCCAGGTGACGAAAGACCAACTAAAACGACGTATTTTAGGAAGTTTAGTGAAAGGTAAAATAATAAATACTAAATTACCGTTTCATTACTACAGCGAGCGACCCAGAGCATAATTAAATAAATGATGATCATAACTAAAGCATTGAAGGCTTGAATAATTTATTATCTAGTTACACCCTCCACGGGTGGTGTTAGAGCTGTCATCCCGTGACTCCATCCTCGTACTCACGAATGTCTTCTGCAGACCTGAGGGATGCAAACAAGAAGGTGAGTGAACATAAGCTAATCCCTCAGGAGGCAAAACCTCAACCGAATGTCATAACATAGTATGACACATGAAAATAGGTACGATAATAAAATCATATTAAAATAATCGGACAACCCCGTAGGGTTAGCAACCCCACCATTCACAGCACTAGGCAATTCATCTATTGCCAGGTATTAAAAGATCTTCGCACAAGAAGATGGCATATCCATTACTAATGGATTACACAAGTAACCATACCTCGATCTCATCGTCTCTCTTTCATACGGTATCGAGCATTTCAATGGTATTTCGTACGTACCAATCTTAATTTTATTAATCGGGGTCCCCGCCCTCACCATACCCACTAACCTCGATAACAGATGTATCGTGCTGGTAAGCCCTCAGTTACTACATCTCATCAAAGTGTATTTTGTATCATATCAGCCGGCATAGTCCTCGGCTATCACCTTATCATATATAAGCCGACATGCCCCTCGGCTATCACAGTATCATATATAAGTCGGCATGTCCCTCGGCTATCATCGTATCGTATATAAGCCGGCATGAACCCTCAGCTATCATATCTCATTAGCCGGCATAACCCTTGGCTGGCATATCACATAAGTCGACATGTCACCTCGGCTATCACATCTCATCAGCAAGCATATCCCTCTGCTGGCATATCATATAAGCCGACATGTCACCTTGGCTATCATATCTCATCAGCCAGCATATCCCTCGGCTTGCATATCATATAAGCCGGCATGTCACCTCGGCTATCATATCACATCAGACGACATATCCCTCGACTGACATATCATATGAGCCAACATGTCACCTCAACTATCAAATCTCATAAGCCGGCATATTCCTCGGCTAGCATATCATATAAGCCGGTATGACCATCGGCTGTCATATCTCATTAGCCAGCATATCCCTCAGCTGGCATCATGACTCAATCATCATAATAGGTATCTTAGTGGCACTGTAGTCGCACGAGTCACGCACACGTGATAGGATTGGGTGTCTTCGCTCCTACCATGACCAAATGAAGGACTGGGTGCAAACACCATCACCACAAGTCCCCCTATGAGCCCTGGAATCACATATACACATAAGAGCTCGGGGACAGGACTAACGCTGTTTATCTAATATAGAGAAAGCGCAGGTGAACGATCACGTGGAGAACTGGTATGTGGCCTACAGACAGGTACGACACCAACGACCACCATATGGGAATACCATGACTCGTCACTGACATACGACCCCACATGACTCGACATGACTCACGACTCAGACACATGACACATGTACTAGGCCGGCATGTCTCGGTCATAGTATCTCAATACCGACTCATGTGCTAGACCGGCATGACCCCTCGACATTAACATCATGACACTAAATCATGTGCTAAGCCGGCATGACTCCTCGACGAAAGCATCTCAATTAAATAGTTGTTCTTCCTCGATTTTTGTAACTGTCGTACTCTTCATTTCACATAGATATCCACCCTTACTCATGATTCGAATATCGTATTTTTGTATCTCGGAATCAGCCCTCGAGATAATCCCTATAGCACTAGTTTATACTTATTTCGGAATATTTTACCTTTCATAGGATTCACAATCCTCAATAATATAGTTAAGTAATGATGGGCCTGAAAGTCGACCCCTGACATATTCTATGTTTATTTCCTATCATCAACACAATAACATAGGGATTTCTACCCTCAATTCGACTATCCAAACATGTCCGGCTCTAAGTCTAGATCGTGGCATCGTCTATAGTTCTCATCAACATCATACACGCCATAGTCAAACCAAATTGCCTAAATACCATACCAAGTATATTCCTCACCATTCAGTTCATAACTACTTTAATCATATCACCAATCATCACCTATGAAATCATATACAATCATATAAGTATGAGTTTAGGGAAGAATTCCACTCACATTACATCGGGGAATAATCACCCAATAAGATCCACTATTGCACGTACTTCAAGACGCACGTTCCTAGAAGTCCACACGGGCTTCGTCTCGGTCCAAACGGTCCTTTGAGCTTTCCAATACCGCAACGCCTCGAAAATAGGGCAATTAGCATTAGTAATCGATTACTTAATTATTAAATCGAACTCCCTACTCCCAAGAGTAAACACGCACTCTAAACGCGTTCAAAGTAACTTTGGATGACTAAAATAGTCCCCAAACGAACTCCTTTGGCCTGAAACCTGCTCCAATAGGTCCGGAAGGTCGAAAACATGTCGTCACACACTACGTTGGCCCGGGAGATGCGCCACCACGCTCTGATGGAAGGCAGGCAGCCTTCCCACACGCTGTCACGCGCCGACTACAGTACCCCAAGCGCATCCATGTGCCTACCACGTGCCATTGTGGCTGGTACTCGTGCCATTAAGATGCTGTTAGGGTTCCGTCATGACGCCTTTGGCCTTTAACAGAACATGCCAACAACGTTAGCATTTTTCGTCAAATGCTGACGGCGTTAGTCCACTAACAACACCACTGCTGACGGACAGAATATTCCGTCGCCGGCGCGGCAGTCATTGGCTGAAAAATGCCATTGAAGATTGATTTACAAGCTTTTCCAATTTCTTCCAAACTCAACCAAAAATCACAAACTTATAGTCTAAATCTATCTACTCAATCCCTGAAATGCAAATTTGAAGTTCAAATTTGAAGATCGTACCTGAGGTGACCGGAAATCACCTCGAAAGGCGCAGTGGTGAATTTCCTTGACCCTCTCGTTCCACCGCGTACGGTGGACTTCAGACCCGTTCTTTGGTACGGTTGGTTTCGTAGGTGTAACGACCCGGACCAGAAATTAAATTATTTTGAGAATTGGATGATTTTACCCTCGATTTTGGACGGGTTTGGGAGTCACTTTTTGATTGGCAGTACTTTTTGGAATTTTTCTTGGGTCGTTGCGTAGGTCTCGAACTCACGAGTTCGTAGACAGGCGGCACGCGGAAATGGAGACCTAGTGAGTTTGTTACGGGTCTAGAATCTACAGGGGCAGTTTGGTAATTTTGGAAAAGTTGGAACTATATATCAGATATTTTTCTCTCTCCTCGGGAGATTGGTCGATGCAGTCTCTCTCTCCTACCCGAAATTCTTCCCGTGCGAACACTGAACCACCGTTTTCATCGGACGAATTTCGGTCCGATTCGACCAAAACCAAGGTCGGGAGGATCTTCCCCGGAGTCCCACGAGCGTTTAGGGGTATTTATCGGAGCGGGAGCACCGCCATAGGCGACGAACGGAGGAGGGAGGTGGACCGAATCTTCTCGGCAGTTTTTCGACCAGACGGTGTACGATCTCGGAACTTTGACCTCATATTTGGATTCCTGGTGAAAAGTAGATGAATTTACATGTGTGGATCGTGAAAAACGGTCAAGAAATGAAGAAGTTAGAAAACCTTGAAAATCGACCGGAAATGGCAATTTCCGGCGAACCAGACGGCGGCAGAGGCGGCGGTCCGGTCGTCTTCTCCGGTAGATTACCGATGATTAGTCGGGTCGGGTTGGATCGGGTCATGTTGTGTGAATCGGTAGGGTTGAGTGAACCAGTCGGGTTGAGTGAACCGGTTGGGTTGAGTGAACCGGTCGGGTCGAGTTGGATCGGGTCGGGTCGAGTTGGGCTGGGTTGGATCAGTCTAGGAGCGTGAACACTGTAGCAGGCGCGTGACCGGCGCATGAGGACACGTGGGCGCGTGTTCTGACCTTCCGGTGGCGCGTGGCGGCGCGTGGGACTGATCCCGAAGTCACGGCGGCGCGTGACTAGGGTTTTGGGACGTTCCGGATCAGATTTTGTTGGTTTCGAGGCCATAGGAGTTCGTTTAGGGCCTGATTGGGCAATCCTAGCGGTAATGGTTGACTATGGAGCGGCTTTTGAGCACGGAAAGTCAAGGTAGTTGGGTCATTATTGTGCATGAGTTCCTTGGGCTAGAGCGTCCATAAATTTCGGGTTGGATGATATATGTGAGTGGACTTTTCATTTATAAATTGAAATGCATGCATCAATGTATATTTGTTTAAATACTGGTATGTATTGTTGCATTGAATTTCCGGAATTTAGAAATGATTGCTGGACACATATTTTCCAATATTTCAGTTAAAGTGTATGATGAGAAATGTCATGGTTTTTGGACTCGGTTTTTTATATCGAATTGACATGGAAATTATTGAGTCCATGATTTGGGTTTTGACCCGGTTGTATGAGTTTATCGGATTTGGACATACTTGAGGGAGGCCAGGAACTGGGACAAGGATCCGTTATTAGCAGTGAACCCAGTCAACCTCCAAGATAAACATATTTGAGGGAGGCCAGGAACTATGACTATGATCCGTTATTAGCGGTGAACCCGATGAACCTCCAAGATAAACATTGATTTGAGGGAGGCCAGGACCTGGGACCAGGATCTGTATAAGCGGCGAACCCGGTGAACCTCCAAGATAGATATATTTGAGGAGAACCAGGATATGGGACTAGGATCCGCTGTTGGCGGTGAACCTGGTGAACCTAACAGATAAATATACTTGAGGAGGACCAGGATATAGGACTAGGATCCACTGTTGGCGGTGAACCCATGAACCTCCAATATAATTTATTACTGTTTCTTCGACTAGCGTCGAGAGTTTTACTCCGTTGGTTCGTTGAGTGCTCCGACTCTGGCATCGTGGAGTTTTGGCTCCGCCGGGTCGTGAGGCTGTCTATGCATAGTACAGAGAGTTGTGATACAGGACTAGCACACTCCAAGGGATACCCTGGTGGCTAGGGATATGCCAATCGAGGGATATGCCGACTTATGTGATATGATAGCCGAAGGTTATACCGGCTGATGATATGATATGATCGTCGAGGATACTTGCTGACTGATGTGATATCATAGTACAGAGAGTTGTGATACAAGACTAGCACACCCCAAGGGATACCCTGGTGGCTAGGGATATGCCAGTCGAGGGATATGCCGACTGATGTGATATGATAGCCGAAGGTTATACCGGCTGATGATATGATATGAGAGTCGAGGATACTTGCCGACTGATGTGATATCATAGTACAGAGAGTTGTGATACAGGACTAGCACACCCCAAGGGATACCCTGGTTGCTAGGGACATGCCAGTCGAAGGATATACCGACTGATGTGATATAATAGCCGAAGGTTATACCGGCTGATTATATGATATGATAGTCGAGGATACTTGCTGACTGATGTGATATCATAGTACAGAGAGTTGTGATACATGACTAGCACACCCCAAGGGATACCCTGGTGGCTAGGGATATGCCAGTCGAGGGATATGCCAACTAATGTGATATGATACCTGAAGGTTATACCGGCTGATGATATGATATGATAGTCGAGGATACTTGCGGACTGATGTGATATCATAGTACAGAGAGTTGTGATACAGGACTAGCACACCCCAAGGGATACCCTGGTGGCTAGGGATATGCCAATCGAGGGATATGCCGACTTATGTGATATGATAGCCGAAGGTTATACCGGCTGATGATATGATATGATAGTCGAGGATACTTGCCGACTGATGTGATATCATAGTACAGAGAGTTGTGATACAGTACTAGCACACCCCAAGGGATACCCTGGTGGCTAGGGATATGCCAGTCGAGGGATATGCCGACTGATGTGATATGATAGTCGAAGGTTATACCGGCTGATGATATGATATGATAGTCGAGGATACTTGCCGACTGATGTGATATCATAGTACAGAGAGTTGTGATACAGTACTAGCACACCCCAAGGGATACCCTGGTGGCTAGGGATATGCCAGTCGAGGGATATGCCGACTGATGTGATATAATAGTCGAAGGTTATACCGGCTGATGATATGATATGATAGTCGAGGATACTTGTCGACTGATGTGATATCATAGTACAGAGAGTTGTGATACAGGACTAGCACACCCCAAGGGATACCCTGGTGGCTAGGGATATGCCAGTCGAGGGATATGCCAACTAATGTGATATGATACCTGAAGGTTATACCGGCTGATGATATGATATGATAGTCGAGGATACTTGCTGACTGATGTGATATCATAGTACAGAGAGTTGTGATACAGGACTAGCACACCCCAAGGGATACCCTGGTGGCTAGGGATATGCCAATCGAGGGATATGCCGACTTATGTGATATGATAGCCGAAGGTTATACCGGCTGATGATATGATATGATAGTCGAGGATACTTGCCGACTGATGTGATATCATAGTACAGAGAGTTGTGATACAGTACTAGCACACCCCAAGGGATACCCTGGTGGCTAGGGATATGCCAGTCGAGGGATATGCCGACTGATGTGATATGATAGTCGAAGGTTATACCGGCTGATGATATGATATGATAGTCGAGGATACTTGCCGACTGATGTGATATCATAGTACAGAGAGTTGTGATACAGTACTAGCACACCCCAAGGGATACCCTGGTGGCTAGGGATATGCCAGTCGAGGGATATGCCGACTGATGTGATATAATAGTCGAAGGTTATACCGGCTGATGATATGATATGATAGTCGAGGATACTTGTCGACTGATGTGATATCATAGTACAGAGAGTTGTGATACAGGACTAGCACACCCCAAGGGATACCCTGGTGGCTAGGGATATGCCAGTCGAGGGATATGCCGACTGATGTGATATGATAGTCGAAGGTTATACCGGCTGATGATATGATATGATAGTCGGGGATACTTGTCGACTGATGTGATATCATAGTACAGAGAGTTGTGATACAGGACTAGCACACCCCAAGGGATACCCTGGTGGCTAGGGATATGCCAGTTGAGGGATATGCCGACTGATGTGATATGATAGTCGAAGGTTATACCGGCTGATGATATGATATGATAGTCGAGGATACTTTTCGACTGATGTGATATCATAGTACAGAGAGTTGTGATACAGGACTAGCACACCCCAAGGGATACCCTGGTGGCTAGGGATATGCCAGTCGAGGGATATGCCGACTGATGTGATATGAGAGTCGAAGGTTATACCGGCTGATGATATGATATGATAGTCGAGGATACTTGCCAACTTATATGATATGATAGCCGAGGATATTTTCAGCTCTAATATGGTTTGGCGACAATTGTCATGTGCTTAATCAGCCTATGAAAATACTTCGTCATCCGGGTCTGTGGGTTGGTGTGGCCGGTGACCCAGAGTGACGAATTATTGTTGGTTCACAAGTATCTGACTAGTCGGTTGTCTTGTGGTATTCCAGTATAGATGTCAGTAGTGTCTAACGTACTGACATTTGGTGTTAGAGGGTATTTCTATTTGGACCACCACTATTCCGAGGTCTTGGCTTGGCCTGTATACTATCCTGCGTCTGACAGGTAGGAGTGGTCAGTAAGTACAGAGGTTCTGTCGGAAACCCTGTAAGGTATTGTAAAAATTATTTAAGGATAAAGGGTATTTCTGGTATTTAAATTTTGAGGTAAATGAGCTGTCAGACGGGATAAGGGTTCTTTCCGGGTTTCGAGGGGAAATTCGAGAAGGGTCCTTACAAGTGGTATCAAAGCTCTAGGTTAATTTCCTGCCGACCGCACACTTATGTGCAAATTATTTAAGGATTTCTGTTAACAAGTTTCCTCTGAGGCATTTACCTCTTTAACGACCTTGAACTGAATAAGAGGTTGGTTCTTTAACCTGAGTTTGTGAAATTTTGGGTACGAAATTTCTGTAAGGGGGTAAATTTGTAACGACCTGGACCAGAAATTAAATTATTTTGAGAATTGGACGATTTTACCCTCGATTTTGGAAGGGTTCGGGAGTCACTTTTTGACTGGCAGTACTTTTTAGAATTTTTCTTGGGTCGTTGCGTAGGTCTCGAACTCACGAGTTCGTAGACAAGCGGCACGTGGAAAACGGAGACCCGGTGAGTTTGTTACGGGTCTAGAATCTACAGGGGCAGTTTGGTAATTTTGGAAAAGTTGGAACTATATATCATATATTTTTCTCTCTCCTCGGAAGATTGGTCGATGCAGTCTCTCTCTCCTACTCGAAATTCTTCCCGTACGAACACCGAACCACCATTTTCATCGGACAGATTTCGGTCCGATTCGACCGAAACCAAGGTCGGGAGGATCTTCCCCGGAGTCCCACGAGCATTTAGGGGTATTTATCGGAGCGGGAGCACCGCCGTAGGCGACGAACGGAGGAGGGAGGTGGACCAAATCTTCTCGGCCATTTTTCGACCAGACGGTGTACGATCTCGGAACTTTGACCTCATATTTGGATTCCTGGTGAAAAGTGGATGAATTTACATGTGTGGATAGTGAAAAACGGTCAAGAAATGAAGAAGTTAGAAAACCTTGAAAATCAACCGGAAATGGCAATTTCCGACGAACCAGACGACGGCGGAGGCGGCGGTCCGGTCGTGTTCGACAAGGATCCGTTATTAGCAGTGAACCCGGTGAACCTCCAAGATAAACATATTTGAGGGAGGCCAGGAACTGTGACTATGATCCGTTATTAGCGGTGAACCCGATGAACCTCCAAGATAAACATTGATTTGAGGGAGGCCAGGACCCGGGACTAGGATCTGTATTAGCGGTGAACCCGGTGAACCTCCAAGATAGATATATTTGAGGAGGACCAGGATATGGGACTAGGATCCGTTGTTGGCGGTGAACCCGGTGAACCTAAAAGATAAATATATTTGAGGAGGACCAGGATATAGGACTAGGATCCACTGTTGGCGGTGAACCCGGTGAACCTCCAATATAATTGATTACTGTTGTAACGACCCGGACCAGAAATTAAACTAATTTGAGGATTGGACAATTTTACCCTCAGTTTTGGACGGGTTCGGGAGTCACTTTTTGACTGGCAAGACTTTTGGGATTTTTTCTAGGGTCGTTGCGTAGGTCTCGAACTCACGAGTTCGTAGACAGGCGGTACGCGGAAAACGGAGACCGAGTGAGTTCGTTACGGGTCTAGAAGGTTCAGGGGCAGTTTGGTAATTTTGGAGAAGTTGGAACTATATAGTAGATATTTTCTCTTTCCTCGGGAGATTGGTCAATATGGTCTCTCTCTCTCCTACCCTAAACCACCCCCCCCCCCCCCCCCCCCCCCCCCCGTGTGAACAAAGAAACTTGATTTTCATCGGATGGATTTCGATCCGATTTGAGCGAAACCAAGGTCGGGAGGATCTTCCCCGGGACCCCACGAGCATTTTGGGGTAGCTATTGGAGCGGGAGTACCGCCGTAGGCGACGGACGGAGGAGGTGAACTGAACCTTCTCGGCCGTTTTCCGGCCAAACCAGGTACGATCTCGGAACTTTGACCTCATATTTGGATTCCTGGTGAAACGTAGATAAATTTCCATGTGTAGATCGTGAAAAACGGTTAAGAAATGAAGAAGTTAGAAAACCTTGAAGTTTCGGCCGGAAATGGGGGATTCCGGCGAACCAGATGGCGGCGGAGGTGGCGGTCCGGTCATCTTCTCCGGCCAGCCTCCGGCGACGGTGACGACAGTCCGGTCATCTTCTCCGGTGAGTCACCGGTGACCGGTCGGGTCGAGTGAACTGGTCGGGTTGAGTGAACCGGTCGGGTCGAGTTAGACCGGGTCAGGTTGAGCCGGACCAGGTTGGACCGGTCCAGGCGCGTGAAAACTGTAGTAGCGCGTGACCGACGCGTGAGCACGCGTGGGCGCGTGTGCCGACCTTCCGGCGGCGCGTGGCGGCGCGTGGGGCCGAGATTGAGGTCACGGCGACGCGTGGTAAGTAGTTTTTGACGTTCCGAGTCTGTTGGTACAGGTTTGAGGTTGATCAGACGTCGTTTAGAGGTGGTTTTGGGCAATCCCAGCGGTAATAGTTGACCGTATTAGCGGGTTTTGAACTCGGGAAGTCAAGGTAGTTGGGACATTATTGTGCATGTGTTGCTTGGGCTAGAGCGTCCATGAATTAAGGGTTGATTGATGTATATGAGTGAACTGTTGTTTATAAACTGTAATGCATGCATCAATGTATCCTTGTTTACATATTGCTATCTATTGTTGCAGTGATTTCCTGGAATTTAGAAATGATTACTGGATATATGTTTTCCACTATTTCGGTTAAAAGTGTGATTTGAGAAATATCGTAGTTTTAGACTCGGATTTGATATCGTTTTGTCGAGGATACTTACCGATTGATATGATATGATACGATGGTCGAGGATACTTACCGACTAATATAATATGATATGATGGTCGAGGATACTTACCGACTAATATAATATGATATGATGGTCGAGGATACTTACCGACTGATATGATACTGATATGATATGATATGATATGATGGCCGAGGATACTTACCGACTAATATAATATGATATGATGGTCGAGGATACTTACCGACTGCTATGATACTGATATGATACTGATATGATATGATATGATGGTCGAGGATACTTACCGACTAATATAATATGATATGATGGTCGAGGATACTTACCGACTGATATGATACTGATATGATATGATATGATGGTCGAGGATACTTACCGACTAATATGATATGATATGATGGTCGAGGATACTTACCGACTAATATGATATGATATGATGGTCGAGGATACTTACCGACTGATATGATACTGATATGATATGATATGATGGTCGAGGATACTTACCGACTAATATAATATGATATGATGGTCGAGGATACTTACCGACTGATATGATACTGATATGATATGATATGATGGTCGAGGATACTTACCGACTAATATGATATGATATGATGGTCGAGGATACTTACCGACTAATATGATATGATATGATGGTCGAGGATACTTACCGACTGATATGATACTGATATGATATGATATGATGGTCGAGGATACTTATCGACTAATATGATATGTTATGATAGTCGAGAGATGCCGACTGATATGTTATGATAGTCGAGAGATGCCGACTATGCCGACTGATATGATATGATATTCGAGAGATGCCGACTGATATGTTATGATAGTCGAGAGATGTCGACTGATATGTTATGATAGTCGAGAGATGCCGACTATGCCGACTGATATGATATGATAGTCGAGAGATGCCGACTGATATGTTATGATAGTCGAGAGATGCCGACTGATATGTTATGATAGTCGAGAGATGCCGACTGATATGTTATGATAGTCGAGAGATGCCGACTTTGCCGACTGATATGTTATGATAGTCGAGAGATGCCGACTACGCCGACTGATATGATATGATAGTCGAGAGATGCCGACTGATATGTTATGATAGTCGAGAGATGCCGACTGATATGTTATGATAGTCGAGAGATGCCGACTGATATGATCTGATAGTCGAGAGATGCCGACAGATATGTTATGATAGTCGAGAGATGCCGACTGATATGTTATGATAGTCGAGAGATGCCGACTATGCCGACTGATATGTTATGATAGTCGAGAGATGCCGACTATGCCGACTGATATGATATGATAGTCGAGAGATGCCGACTGATATGTTATGATAGTCGAGAGATGCCGACTATGCCGACTGATATGTTATGATAGTCGAGAGATGCCGACTATGCCAACTGATATGATATGATAGTCGAGAGATGCCGACTATGCCGACTGATATGTTATGATAGTCGAGAGATGCCGACTATGCCGACTGATATGATATGATAGTCGAGAGATGCCGACTGATATGTTATGATAGTCGAGAGATGCCGACTATGCCGACTGATATGATATGATAGTCGAGAGATGTCGACTGATATGTTATGATAGTCGAGAGATGCCGACTATGCCGACTGATATGATATGATAGTCGAGAGATGCCGACTGATATGTTATGATAGTCGAGAGATGCCGACTGATATGATATGATAGTTGAGATATATGCCAACTGATATGATATAATACATGACTAGCACATCCCAAGGGATACCCTGGTGGCTAGGGACAGGATAGTCGAGAGATATGCCGACTGATATGTTATGATAGCCGAAGGTTATACCGGCTGATGATACGATAGGATAGCCGAAGATATATCCGGCTCTAATATGAACCAGACGATAATGGTCATGGGCTTAATCAACCTATGAAAATACTTCATCAGCCGGGTCAGTGGGTTCGTGTGGGCGGTGACCCAGAGGGACGAATTATGGTTGGTTCACAAGTATTTGACTAGTCTGTTGTCTTGTGGTATTCCAGTAGAGATGTCAGCAGTGTCTGACCTACTGACGTTTGGTGACATAGGGTATTCCTATTTGGACCACCACTATTCCGAGGTTTTGGTTTTGACCAGTATACTATCCTGCGTCTGACAGGTATGAGTGGTCAGTAAGTACAGAGGTTCTGTCGGGAACCCTGTAAGGTTTAATAAAAAATTATTCCAGAACAAAGGGTATTTCTGGTGTTTAAATTTTGAAGTAAAGAGTTGTCAGACGGGATAAGGGTTCTTTCCGGGTTTCGAGGGAAAATTCGGGAAGGGTCCTTACAACTGTTTCTTGGACTAGCGTCGAGAGTTTTACTCCGTTGGTTCGTTGAGTGGTCCGACTCTGGCATCGTGGAGTTTTGGCTCCGCCGGGTTGCGAGGCTGTCTATGCATAGTACAGAGAGTTGTGATACAGGACTAGCACACCCCAAGGGATACCCGGGTGGCTAGGGATATGCCAATCGAGGGATATGCCGACTTATGTGATATGATAGCCGAAGGTTATACCGGCTAATGATATGATATGATAGTCGAGGATACTTGCCGACTGATGTGATATCATAGTACAGAGAGTTGTGATACAGTACTAGCACACCCCAAGGGATACCCTGGTGGCTAGGGATATGCTAGTCGAGGGATATGCCGACTGCTGTGATATGATAGCCGAAGGTTATACCGGCTGATGATATGATATGATAGTCGAGGATACTTACCGACTGATGTGATATCATAGTACAGAGAGTTGTGATACAGGACTAGCACACCCCAAGGGATACCCTGGTGGCTAGGGATATGCCAGTCGAGGGATATGCCGACTGATGTGATATGATAGTCAAAGGTTATACCGGCTGATGATATGATATGATAGTCGAGGATACTTGCCGACTGATGTGATATCATAGTACAGAGAGTTGTGATACAGTACTAGCACACCCCAAGGGATACCCTGGTGGCTAGGGATATGCCAGTCGAGGGATATGCCGACTGATGTGATATGATAGTCGAAGGTTATACCGGCTGATGATATGATATGATAGTCGAGGATACTTGCCGACTTATATGATATGATAGCCGAGGATATTTCCGGCTCTAATATGGTTTGACTACGATTGTCATGTGCTTAATCAGCCTATGAAAATACTTCGTCATCCGGGTCTGTGGGTTGGTGTGGGCGGTGACCCAGAGTAACGAATTATTGTTGGTTCACAAGTATCTGACTAGTCGGTTGTCTTGTGGTATTCCAGTAGAGATATCAGTAGTGTCTGACCTACTGACATTTGGTGTCGGAGGGTATTTCTATTTGGACCACCACTATTTCGAGGTTTTGGCTTTACCTGTATACTATCCTGCGTTAGACAGGTAGGAGTGGTCAGTAAGTACAGAGGTTCTGTCGAAAACCCTGTAAGGTATTGTAAAAATTATTTAAGGATAAAGGGTATTTCTGGTATTTAAATTTTCAGGTAAAAGAGCTGTCAGACGGGATAAAGGTTCTTTCCAGGTTTCGAGGGGAAATTCGGGAAGGGTCCTTACAGTGGGAGTGAGGCAAAGGGATTAATGGTTGTTGGGAGGTCTAGGTCGCCATCGTTTGGCGACGGTGACAATGGCTTCCCCGGGAAGCTTTTCGCAGGAGAGAGAGACTGGGAGAGGAGAGAGAGAGAGAGAGAGCTGGTGACCAATGAGGAGAGGAGAGAGAGTATACTCATTATATAATTTAAACTTTTCTAAAATTATCGATACTTCCCGACTATTTTGGACCTTAACTTTCTCGTTCGAACTCCGATTTTCGCTTGCCACCTATCTACGTACTCGTAAGCTCGAGACCTACGTAATGGTGCAAGGAAAATCCCCAAAAGATTTATCGATTGAAAAGTGCCTTTCGGGCTTTCATGAATATCAGGGGTAAAATCGTCTATCTTGTAAGCCTTTCTAGTTAAAACTACATTTCATTTTAATTCTAATTAAAATGTTGGGGTCATTAGTGATCCTAATATATTTCTCTTCCTTGTGTATCAGTGGCAGTTCCTGAACCCGAATTTCGGATGGACTAAACTCACATGCTAGATTTAGAAGAAAAAAAATTCAACGGTATGAGTGAATTTCATTAATAAATATAAAAAAATACATCTAGTCATGGGGGACGCAATGAGCGTTGTCCTTCAAATCCATCTCTATACATAAATAAAAGTTCGATAGAAAGAAGAAAAAATATTACAACAAAAATTATAATTAAACATTCAATGCAAATACAAATTATCACTATCTTTTTGTTTTTGTCCATTTTTTTTTAACTGTGTTGTGTTGTGGGCTGATTTTTAACTGAGTACGAATGTTGGCTAGTTGGTTATTATTATTTTTAATTGGGTTATTGGTCTACTCAATTAGGAAATGATATATCGTTGGAAGGGCTATAGCCCCTCCAACCCACTAAGAAGCCCCGCTCCTTAGTGTACTAGATGGTTTTGGATTGACTTTGACAAATAACCAATTTTGTATTTAATGTTTATAATCCAGACATTCAAATATCGTCCGTATCTTAACATAAATTTTTTTTTAAACTGTTTTAAAAAGCGAATTAAATGGTTTAAGTCCTCACATACGAGCATTCGCTCTATAATCAATGTGACCATGCTCCCTCCTCTGCCATGATTTCTAATCTTTGATTTGAATAGAAATCAATTTGTTACCATTTCATTATCATGCTTTTCTTTTTGTTATCATATTATTTAGTCTTTTTTTTTTCCTTTTTTTTTTTTGCTGATATGATGTTAAATATTTAAGTTGGGTCACTTTTTTTTACTCTAATTTGTATCTTTCAATCTTTGTTTTCTGCTTGGACAAAATAAATCTTTGTTTTCTGCTCACTGTTTCTGTGAGATTTGTAGTTTTCATTGTTGTATTCTCTGTAAAGGGCTAGCTGTGTATTATTTAAGTTACTAATCTGATAATTTGGTCCTGTATCATCAGTCATAATATAAGTTATAATTAACATTGTCACTTAGAAACAACCACCCAGCAAATCCACATTTGATAAGTCGTACTGTATTATATTGGATTAGTTCATTGATTAAAATAACTCGTCATATTCATTCAATGTATTTTTGAAAATAGAAATGGATGTATTTTCATTGTAAAAAAATTATTAGGGAGATTAAATAGAGAAAGAAACTTAATTATCCAATATAATCCCTTTGAAATAGTAAATTGTATGTCGATCAGTTTTCTTTTTTCTAATCCCTTTCAAATGAAAAAACATTAAATTTAATAAATTATCTAATCGAATTCAATACTAAGTAACTTGATGTACCAACGAACCGCGCGACTGCATAGAGAAAGACTATCAATTTTGGAGGTGATCTAAGTGATCTTGACTATCAATTTTGAATTGGTAGTAGATGTAGAGAATGATTTCATCTGGATGCTTAGTCGGTAGTGAAGAACCAAGAGATCAATAAAGAAGTTTATTGGTGCATCTCCATCTTGTCCTAAATTTTATATCACTATAAATATAAATATATATATATATATATATATATATATATATATATATTGAGTAAAGTTCAGGAACGGCAAATTCTAATATTAAAGTTTAGGGACGGTTGATAAAATTTGGATAAAATTCAGAAATGCTGGCGATCATTTAGCCTATGTTCTAAAAATTACATTTTGAGATTGATTTTGTAACATGTGGTGAATAAGAGAAACGAATACCATTATACCGTATAACTTGTTGGTAACATTTGGTGAATTATATAAAGACAATATTCGTGTTTAACTTACAACGCTAACCGGCTCATTGCCCTTAATGCTAACAACTTAATTAACAAGGCCAATAGTATAAGAGAAGTAGTGACCATTACTATTAGGTTACTGGTATTCTTACCTGGCTACTATGTAGTAGAAGGTTTCGGGTCTCAAGTTTGACGCTTACAAAAAGTAAGGTCGATACCCTTTTTATTTTTTCTATTCTCTATTATTATTTATGGAATATTGAAGTTTTGGGATGCTCATAAAAAGCAAGGTCCAAAAAAAAATTAAAAAATAAATAAAAATAATAGAAGGGATGGCAGACTCTAATATTGAAGTTCTGGTAAAATTTGGGTAAAGTTCTAGTAAAATTTGCGTAAAGCTCAGGGACATTGGAAACCACTTGCTGGTGAGATTTTAACAAACACACATGAAATGATATCTCTACCCTTACTTTTAATAGAAACGTTTGGAAAATAGATGGGAGAAGCAACAATGCACATTTGGGTAAATTAAGTTTGGGGACGACATACTTTATTATTGAAGTTTAAGCACAATTGGTAACATTATTTCAAAGATGTTGACAACTATTTAGCCTTCTTTATGTTTTAAAAAAATAAAATATATATAAAACAAATTGGCTCACCCATGAGCCGGTGCCAACGTGAGCCAAGAGGCTAATTTATTATAATTTGAACCATTCACTAAATCACTATTTCAAGGTCAACTATGCAAACAATTAATCAAATTGGAGATCGTTTAGCCTTTCATATGTATAAACTAAATTGATGATTCATCATGAGATTATTAATTGGTACTAAAACTGTTGATTTGTTTGATATATATGAATGAATAAACAATCTCCATTTTTTTTTTCCGGAGATGATAATAAATAAAATAAAAAAAGTGGAACAAATAGGTCCTTAAAAATAAGATATAAATGAACATGCTCAAGAACCAACTGGTTGGTTCCATAATAAAAAACCAATTGGTTGGTTCCATAATAAGAAACCAACCCCTCGATCAGATCACTATACTAAATAATATTATAATCTAACCGTTCATTTTGTAGTTCCAACTTAAAATACCATCCCTACAAAAATTCATACAAATCGGTAATCGTTTGGCTATCCAACACTATAGCCAAATACATAGACGAACACAGTCCACCGGATAACATTATAAATGTTGTTACTAATAATTGAATATACTAAACGACTTTCGATTTGGTTGAATTTTTGTAGGGATGATCTTTGAAAGAAGAACTACCAATGGCGGAGCCAATAATATATATAGCCCGGGATTAAATTTTTTTTTACTATCATATTATATATTTTGCTTCCATGTAAGAGAATACACAAGCATAACAATAAAACTTCATAAACTTCATAGTTAATGGGGGAAAAAAATTAAATATATATATACGAAAAACCTAAATTTATTGAGTAAATTGAGAACAAATTAAGGTTATATATACAAAATACTTACTATTTTTTGCGAAAGAAATCAAATTAAGATTTAAAACTAAATAGTTTTTGTTTCCTTAAAATTCTTAGAATTTTGAATTGGCTAAATTCATTTTTTATTAATTATAAACAAAAAATACCTACTTTTTTTTACACCAAAATTTTACCCTGTGCTATAGCACACCTGTTACATCCTGTCCAGCCAATACCAAATTGGAAATTAAATTGACAAGATTACCCCTACGAGTTTTTGTTGGGCTTTAATTACTTAGTGAAATGGACTCATTGTTCTTGTGTGTAGCTTGAGTCTAAGCTGGCCCAAGCCCAAAGATTGAGCCCAATACACACCTTCTTGGCCTTACTCCTCAGTGACTAATGTCTCTCAGTCCACTATCTCCTCTTCATGCCTTAGTCTCTCTGTCTCGAGCCTCTCTTGTTCTCAGTCTCCATCACCGAAACGAAATCGTAGAAACACTACATCACCCAAATCCAGGAGACCTTCGACCATTATTATGACACTATATCACAACCCTTATGCTTTTCTTCATCAATCTCCTCTGTCCCTTTCGAAGGAAAACCGAAATCACCATGAGAGACGGCCATCATTCCAAGCTTCGAACTAAGACTCCAGACCGCAGCCATCTTCTTCGTCTCCTCACCGCAAGTCCAACGGACTAAGTAGTGAGCCGCGAGGACCACCGTTGCCCAAATAGCGAAGAAAAACCGGACAGGGAGCCGAGAGCTACCCGGTGGGCTTGAGACCAGACGAGGTAAAATCGAACCCCCTAAGCTTAACCTTCAAATTATTCGTGTTGAGGGCTTTTTATCGATCTAATTGCATGTGAGGGTCGACATTGGTCAACCTCGCCAAAAATTACAGAGCCACCACACCACCTTCGATGATCAGCAACCCAACCAGTTCCATTACCACCTTCTTTCTCATCTCGACGAGACGAAGCCAACCACGATGGCTGTGAGCCCCGTTGACCGTCATGAACGGAGATTCAACGGAAGAGCTGCGAAGGAGTCGAAGCTCTTTGACCCACTTCCACTTGAATCCAGGTAAAATCAACCATCGAATTCACTACTATTAGGTTTCTGTGATTGATTGGTGAGAATTTAACTAGTTGGATGGTTGGTTTGGTGCGAGAACGACGATCGAATTTGAGGGTCGAGAACAAAGCCATGCGAGTCCTTGAATCGCCACGACTTCCCGGCCAAACCAGGTAGCATCTCGACACCCAACCTTCACCATTGAGTTTGTCTCTTTGAGAACCTTGTTTTTATCAGTTTGCATGTTGGCTTTGATGGAGGTTTGACGGAAGACAAGGATTGATCGGAAACTGGGTTTTTACGAACCACCGAGCGCTTTCCGGCATGTTTCTGACCAAACTTGGTAGCTTCTCAACTTTAAATTGTGATTTCTGGAATCCTTGGTTCGAGTAGATTAGGATTGGTTGTTTGCATCCTTGATTCGGTTGAGATTACCAGAATTCGATCGCCGGTCGCGGCGACGCCAGTCTCTAGTCGTTGAACACATGACGAGCTCATGATGGACACGTGGCAGACATATGGAGCCACATGGATGCCACATGGCAATCACGTGGAGGCCACATGGAGCCACGTGGATGCCAGCTGTCAACCACCTAGGAGCCACGTGGATGCCACCTGCCAGCCACCTAGGAGCCACGTGGATGCCACATGTCAGCCACGTGGGCGCCACGTGGACAGAACACTCAACAGGCACGTGGCGGCACGTGAGGTCACTTCCCGACGTCTGGCTGGCGAGTGGCAGTGCGTGGGGCTGTTCTTCGGTCCACAGCGGCGCGTGAGCCTAGTTTCAGGACATTTCGAATCATCTAGACACGTTTCTTGTTCGTTTAGAGTTGCTTCAATTACGTTTTGGGCAACCCAATAGGGGATTTTCTTAGTTTACCTCATTGAAGTAATTAGTAAACCTTGTGATTGGTTTTTGGTTAGGGTCTTGACGGCTTGGAGCTTACGTTGGCTTGGCATCATCGGGTGATGTTGATCCCCGAACAATTTGTGAGTGGACCTCTTTCATAAACCCTACTTTATTATATTTGTACTTACATGCTTTGTGATCATTGCTTGGAATCTATGAACACTGATATGATGGGTTGTCGATGATGATATTAATAGTCTTATTATCTTCGTTATACTTTTAGATTCCCGAGCATGATATGATAAATTATGATTGGTGAACCTTACAATAAGAATAGTTGAAATCATGATTGTTAGACGTTAGTAAATGTTGGGTTATAGTTGTTAACTAGGATGTGCCTTAGTAACACCTTTCCCCTGATACATGGTTAGTTGGAATTTAATTTGTGATTACCATTATGAGATTGCTTATGTGCACCTTGGCTTCTCGAGATGTGTTTATGTGCATATGAATGTCTTGTAAAGGTCTTCCTCATTGCTTGATATGTTAAAAACCCGAGCTTGACTTGTTGACTATAGATGTCATATCGTAATCTCGAGCATGTCTCGTTGATTACTTTTAGATTCCCGAGCATGCTTTGTTTGTTTATGATGGCTGTATGCCACTATAAGAGTTGTGATGTAAGCGAGTTGCACAGGAGATGTGTAGTGCCCACGTAGGAGTCTCCGGTATCTTAGTACCCGTTTGTTGGCCAAAGACCAGCCTCCAAGTGATTGATCACCCGCACTCGCTCAAATACTAGTTACATAGAACCAGTTTGTCCCCGAGCTCTAGGGGACATGAGGTGACGGTGCTTAGCACTGAGCTTTCACTTGGTTGGGGTACAAGAGAAAACCATAGATACCCAGCCTGTCATGTGTGCATGACTCGAGCGACTCAGGAACATAATTGGTGGGTTATACATTTTATTTTGTACTTCGGGATGGTTTCGAGACTGAATATTATTATAATATTATTTCTTGTAAAACGAGCTTATTTGTCATTTGTGCATTATTGATATCTTGAAGTTTATTTTCAAAATTGAGGGGTTAAATTAAGGTTTCAACTTACTGTTTTACACTAAAATAAACTGTTAGATCCACTCACCCTTCTGTTTTTGTACCCCTTAGGTATTTGTGGTACTTCACAATTATCGAGGATTTTTCGGTTACTGCTCTAACATTCACACCAGCTGTTTGGGTGTGTTAGGAAATCGGGATAACTCAGGTAGCTGCTTAACTTTATGATCATCAAATAATGTACTATGCTTTGTGCTCCCGCTGTCGTGGTGAATCGCTTGTTAGTTTTTACCAATTACTTTTCACACGACCTCCTAAAACGCACTGTTTTTACTTTGGGCTTTCGTAATCTGGACATCACCGTTCAGTTGTCGGCCATCATACTTCGATTTCGGTGTCCTCGTGGACTTTCCAGGTCGGGTGTGTCATTTTGGTATCAGAGCATGGTTTTAGGAAGTGTTGTTAGTTTTCAAACAGTTGATAATCATAAATCTCGATTTCGCATGTCAGAGCACCTCCTCGAATAGTTAGTATCATTTGTTGACGTTCGATTTTAACCGCTTGCGGCTTGATCCTTAGTTGTCAATGAGTAGAGTTGAGGTTTCGAGTGTAGCCTGACCTTTCTTCGATTGCAAGTAAGCCAGATTTTTTCTCGTCGAATTTCGTGTTCAGTCGGTGTTTATGAGCTTAGGGCTCGTCTGGGTGCCCTGAATGAGTTATTCGGCGATGAGTTTAACGATTTTGTCATTACATGTTCGGTTTGGTTGGAAGGTTACCTTGAGGTGTAGTACCTCAAAAACTGCTCTGGAAGTTGAGTTGCCCCAACTTAACCGAAGACTCGGAATTTTACTCCGTTGGGCATTGGCAAACTCTTTGGAACTTACTACCCTAAGACTTAGAATTTTAGGAAGGAAGACTAGAATTTTAGAACCGTGGTTATTAAACGTATCATGGGTTTTCGTGCCGCCTTACTAATGTGAACTTTAAGACAAATTAGGAAGCACTCTGGGAACTTCTCTCTTGGCCGTCTTGAGCGACGTGTAGTATTTCTTTCCTTCAGAGTGCGGTTTTACCACCGCTATTTCTTTTGTTGCTTCCTTTTGCCATAATCTTTCATATGTGTACCAAAGAAACCAGTTGATTCGTATAATCTTCTTGTTTTGGGTTTACTCAATGCTATTCTAGTGTGTTTGGTAAATATTTAACTATTTATGCGAACTTCTTTGACGGTGTTGGTAAATCCTTCTGGTTAGATTAATGTTGGTTAAACGGTATCACGGTTGTCATGTGCATTTACATTAACCCTTTTTCACTCAGTGTATTTGAACCAGTTAATGATTTTGTGTTTATCATATCAAGCACACTTAACCTATTTTTACAACCCTCTTCTTTCTCTTTTGGTGGTTGACAAAATTCTTTGACGTTTGGACGTTACCAATGTCACTTGCAATTCCTTCTTGATTAAATGTTTTAGAGAAGTCTTTAGAGTTGTTGAGTCTTGTTTTTCCGTAGACAATTCTAATCCCCGTCATGTTGCATTGGGGTCTTATTCATACAAACAAAATGATTTTCAAACGGATAGTATGGTTCCTTCTGGGGTTGTTTGTGTCTTTTTGTGTCTGAGGTTGGAGGTTTATTGAATTTGATTTCTGAATTCTATGCATTTGTTCAAGTTCTCTTGTAATCACAAATGCATTTAGGGTTGGGGTATTTTATTAGTTTGGTTTTAACTCTATACCCTTTATGTTATGGTTTGATTGTGATTCAGATGTGTACCATTGGTCTTGTTTGTACCCTTACCCTAAACCAACTTGTTCATCATCTCCTAGATTTTTTGATTAGAGTGTTATGCCGTCTCTCCTTGGACCTCGGAGAGGTATTACTTGTGACAACTGATAGGATTTTTCCCACCTGTAAAACAAGGGTTAAAATCACACAAATAATACCTGCAAGAGTACAGGGCTGTTGTAGTATAGCACTGAATGCAGGGTCGATTTCCTCAGGGACTGATATGGATAATTCTTATATTTAGAATTCATTAATAAAATAATCGCAATAATTTTGGTAACTGAATGAAAATTAAGTAAACAATGTAAACAAGTACTAGGGCTCAACCTTCACCATTAACAATCATATGTGACTTAGAAAAGAATCTATGAATCAATACATGCAACTTTGAAGGTTAGATTTTTCGAAAGCATATTTTCCTCGTGGGCATTCAAGTGAAAACGTATACCTAACATGCGATTAGTCTATGGCATTTAGATCTAATTCTACATGCAAGATTCATTAAGTTCATGAAAATCTTTTATAACCATGCAATCTCTTAGTTATGGTATTTAACCTAGATGTATTACAATCCTTAATCACAAGAAGCTAATCCCAATTTTTAGGTGGGCATTCCTATAAAATTGCATCAAATTACTTGTCTAAATATCCTAAGGGTGATCAAGCATTAAGACATAAAGATAGTTTTAAACAGTGACTAAAGATTCAAAGCATGCATATACGAAAACATAGGAAAAAGATAAATCACATAATCATGTTAAGGCTTAGGTCTAACCCTAGTGAGAAAATTAGTTACTCATGCTCATACTGAATAGGAATAATTTCATTAAAATTGAAGTTGAGAGAACAAACAGTTTGTAGAACAAAGGTAGCCGAAAATCCCAGCTTGCCGTGCTCTTAGATGAAGAATTGTATTCTGAATTTTTTGGTGTGTCCTTTTTATCTAAGCCAAGCTTGGGTATTTATAAGGAAATATTCCTAATCCTATTCTGGAAAGGAGTAAAATAAAAATAATCAAATCTAATTCCTAGTTTGAACATAAATAGGAGAGCATATGCCTTCTCCTTCTTGAATTGGGATTTTTAATTGATATACTTCCTTCTTTTGCTCCAAACACTCCTTCTAGAATAAACCTACAAATAAAATCAATTCAAGTATCAATTCTTTCCAAAATAATAATAATAACTAATTAAATATATGGGAAAATTCAAGTATATAATTGACTCATCAACAACCTAAGCTGGTGTTGGCGTAGGTTTTGTGGGTAGTCGTTCATGTTTATTGACGACAGTTAAAGTTTTGACGAGTTTTCTTACTGTGTCTTGGGTAGCAGTTGTTGGGTTAAAAATTGTTATCCGGTATCTCCGGTGACAGTTATTGGGTTCACAATTTTTATCCAACGAATTTGCCCTTACGAACTAGATGACAAATCTACGCCGAGCTTAGGATTTAATGTGCCTCTTGACTTGATGTCAGATGACCACAGTTTACTAGTTTTTTTTGGCCTTCCACCCCTAGTCATAAGTCATCCACATTTTTCTGACTCTAAGACTTAGTCAGTGCGGGATATGGTTAACCACTCAGACTGCACGGATGAGTTCTACCTCTGGTCGTGTAACCTGTGACAAACGAGCTTAAATGGGAATCGCAAGAACACGTGTAATTTCTTTGAACCTTTACACCAGCTTTGTGTTTTAGCTTGTTGGATATTTGTGCCTTAGTGTTTGTGTTCAATTTAAAACAGGAAGTTAGGATTGTTGAAACAGGCCCCTTTGCATGTGATCGAGTTGGAAGTTTCGAAAAAAAAATCTCAATCACCTTCTGCTTTTGAGTGGAAGTAGGAACATTTTACCCTGTGGTTGTGTCAAGCGACTTCACACCAACCTCGGACGTGGCGTCTATTGGTTGATCGTACACCGAGTAACAAACCAATATCCTTCTTACTAGTATGTGGGAACTTACTTTAGTGTGAACCTGCTTAGTTCTTTTAGAACGAAACAGTACCTTAACTTCGGGCAAAGGTCTCAATCATTTCGACCGAGAACCTTGAATCACCACCAGTTTTGGGAAACCTTTCTTGCAACCATCAGGCAAAGGTCTCAATCATTTCGACCGAGAACCTTGAATCACCACCAGTTTTGGGAAACCTTTCTTGCAACCATGGGTTTAGTTACATGTTGACTTCATATCTCACCTACAGACGGACTGGCGATTAGTTGGGACGACTTGGATAGTTTAAGTCGGAAGTGACTATTCGTTAAAGTAGCTTTCTGTTGAGGCGAGTTGTTGAAGTTGGTCAGCCAAGTATTTGGTGTTAAGTTTTGATCACGGGATGGGAACTTCGAGACCTGTGTGATGAATTAGTAGTGTCAGGTGGTTTTGCCATCGCGGACAACTAACGTTTGTAGTCGGGGTCTGGGGAAAGTTTACCAGTTTACGTCGAGTTGTTGGGTGTGGACATGGTGAGTTCACTGTAGGGTGAAGAAGAGATTTTGGGTCTACTAATCAAGACAGTGCCTTGGTTAGGGAGACTTTAGTACGAACGAACTAAAGTTACTGTCTATGATTATTTCGGTAATCTTACGTTAAGGATTGTGACTGCCGTGAACGAGATTGAACGAAATTAATCAGAATGTTTACTTCGGAAAATTATTGTTAGGTTGGGGACGAACACTATCCTATGATTACTTGACCTTTTAGTTACTCGGAGGTTGAGACTGGATGAGTTTTCGGGAGCTTTGAAAATTAAACGCTTAGTCAATTGTCGTTTCCTTCTAAGTAAGGGTTCAATTGGGAGTTTTAGTTGAGTACTTGCCAAAATTTAGGAATTTTAATCCTGAAGAAGTGGTATCTTGGAAAGAGATTATTTGTACGGTGAAGTTGGGATTTGTCAATGCAGTTAAGTACTTAGTTACTGTTCAGACTTTGGGGAATGTGTGCAAACGAACCACCCTATACCTGAATTGCGTTGTTAGATTCTTCTTCGGAGGGAACCTGTCCATGGGTTGGTAGCTGTTGTTTGGGGTTAGTGAGGACCCGAAGTGACGGAGTCAGTCAATTTAATCACGGAGAGTTGGAAGTTACCGAAGAGATTTGATGCCCCTCCGTAAGACCGAGTATTCGGAACCTACGAGTGTTGTCCTAGTAATTGTTACTTTGACACCTGTGTGTGAGTTAGTATAGCAAGGAAAGGAGAGACCTTGACAAGTGGTATGTTACGAGATTGTTAGGGAACAATGAAGTTTTGTCAACCGTTGACCCACCTAAATCACTAGTAGCAGAGAATTTACCTTTCGATGGGTTCAGTGTTGGTTTGGAAGTTTTCTTCCGATGACCAGGGAACCCGTACCAGACATTCAGAAAACTATTCTAGAAGGTTTTGATTTGTTGCATCATTTGGGTTCAACATACTTCAAGTTTGTAGAGTTTCAATTGGAGAGTTGCATCAAAAGTTTAATTTAGAAGTTCAGGTGTTACCAGAGAGACATCGTGAACCAATTGGACTTCTGTAAAGAAATTTAAGCTTCGTATCAGTAAACACACGAGAAAACTTGAGAAACCGTTGGGGGGTTGTGCCTTTGGCTTATTTTGAGAAATTTCGAGGATGAAATTTCTTTAAGGGGGGTAGATTGTTACATCCCGTCTCGCCAATTCAAAATCAGAAATTAAATTGGCCAGATTACCCTTGCGAATTTTTATTGGGCTTTAATTACTTAGTGAAATCCGCTCATTGTTCTTGTGTTTTGCTTGAGTCTAAGCTGGCCCAAGCCCGAAGTTTGAGCCCAATACCCACCTTCTTGGCCTTACTCGTCAGAGACTAATGTCTCTCAGTCCACTATCTCATCTTCATGCCTTAGTCTCTCTGTCTCGAGCCTCTCTTGTTCTTAGTCATCATCACCGAAACGAAATCGTAACAACACTACATTACCCAAATCCAAGAGACCTTCGACCACTATTACGACACTGTACCACAACCCTTCTGCTTCTCTTCATCACTCTCCTCTATCTTTTTCGAAGGAAAACCGAACTCACCACGAGAGACAACCATCATTCCAAGCTTCGAACTAGGACTCCAGACCGTACCCATCTTCTCCGTCTCCTCACCGCAAGTCCAACGTACTAAGCCGTGAGCCGCGAGGACCACCATGGCACAAACGACGAAGCAAAATCCAACAGGGACCCGAGAGCTACCCAGTGAGCTTGAGACCAGACGAGGTAAAATTGAACCCCCTAAGCTTAACCTTCAGATGATTTGTTTTGAGAGCTTCTTATCGATCTAATTGCATGTGGGTTTTGTGTGTGATGATCGACGACGGTCGACCTCGCCAAAAAATGCAGAGCCACCGCACCACCTTCGATGATCAGCGACCCAACCCACGCCATTACCACCTTCTTGCTCGTCTCGACTAGACGAAGCCAACTGCGATGAGTGTGTGCCAAATCGACCGTCATGGACAGAGATTCAACAGAAGAGCCACGACAAAGTCGAAGCTCTTTGACCCACTTCCACTTATATCCAGGTAAAATCAACCCTCGAGTTCACTACTATTAGGTTTCTACGATCGATTGGTGATAATTTAACTGGTTGGATGCTTGGTTTGGGGTAAGAACGACGATCGAATTTAAGGGCCGAGAACAGGCCGTGCGGGTCCTTGAATCGCCCTGACTTTTTGACCAAACTAGGTAGCTTTTCGACACCCAACCTTCACCACCGAGTTCGTCCCTTTGATAACCGAGTTTTGATCTGTTTGCATGTTGGCTTTGATGGTGGTTTTATGGCAGGGAAGGATTGATCGAACACTGGGTTTTTACGAACCACCTAGAGCTTTCCGGCGAGTTTACGACCAAACTAGGTAGCTTCTCAACTTGAAATTGTGATTTCTGGAATCCTTAGTTCGAGTAGATTAGGATTGGTTGTATGCATGCTTGATTTAGTTGAGATTTCCATGATCCTACTGCCGGTCGCGGTGGTGCCGGTCTCCTATCTTTGAACACATAACAAGTTCATGATGGACACGTGGCAGACACGTGGAGCGAAGTGGATACCACATGGCAGACAAGTTGAGCCAAGCGGATACCACATGGCAGCCACATGGGCGCTGGATGGAGCCACATGGATGCCACTTGTCAGCCACCTGGAAGACACGTGGAGCTACGTGGATACCACCTATCAGCCACCTAGAAGCGACGTGGAGCTATGTGGATGCCACCTATCAGCCACGTGGGTGCCATGTGCCAGCCGCGTGGGCACCTCGTGTAACAACCTGTCCCGAATCCTCGATAACGACCGTCGTTAGTAGACTCCCCTCCACCCGGAATCCTCCAGCACAATCGGTATTGTTAGCTTGTCCACGTTTGAAAATCCCCTAGTAGCAACATCGTTGAGGACTCGAACCCTGGACCAAGCCTTTTTATTCCTCTTAAAAAGGACACCTTTCACCAACTAGGCTGCATCTAGGGGATTTTATAACGGGGACAAGCTAACAATACCGATTGTGCCGGTACAGTCCGGGTGGCGGTGAGGCCACTAACGATGCCGTTGTTACCGACGATTAGGGACGGGTCGTTACACCACGTGGCAGCCGAGTGGGCAGAACACTCAGCAGTTGCATAGCGGCGCGTGAAGTCACTTCCCGACGTCTGGCCTGATAGTGGCAGCTCATGGAGCTGTTTTCCGGTCCACGACATTGCATGAGCCTAGTTTCGGGACATTTCGAATCCTCTAGACACGTTTCTTGTTCGTTTAGAGTTGCTTTAATTACGTTTTGGGAAACCCAAGAGGGGTATTTCTTTGTTTACCTCATTGAAGTAATTAGTAAACCTTGTGATTGGTTTTTGGTTAGGGTCTTGACGGCTTGGAGCTTACGTTGGCTTGGCATCGTCGGGTGATGTTGATCCCCGACCAATTTGTCAGTGGACCTCTTTCATAAATCCCACTTTATTATATTTTTACTTACATGCTTTGTGATCATTGTTTGGAATCTATGAACACTGATATGCTGGGTTGATGATATTAATAGTCTTATTATCGTCATTATACTTTTAGATTTCCGAGCATTATATGTTGAATTAGGATTGGTGAACCTTATACTAAGAATAGTTGAAATCATGATTGTTAGACGTTAGTAAATGTTGGGTTAGAGTTGTTAACTAGGATTTGCCTTAGTAACACCTTTCCCACGATACATGGTTAGTTGGAATTTAATTTGTGATTACCATTATGAGATTGCTTATGTGCACCTTGGCTTTTCTAGATGTGTTTATGTGCATGTGAATGTGTTTTAAAGGTCTTCCTCATTACTTGATATGTTAGAAACCCGAGCTTGACTTGTTGACTATAGATGTCATATCGTAATCTCGAGCATTCCTCGTTGATTACGTTTAGATTCCAAAGCATGTTTTTTTTTTCTATGATGGTTGTATGCCACTATAAGAGTTGTGATGTAGGCGCGTTACACATGAGATGTGTAGTACCCCACATAGGAGTCTCAGGTATCTTAGTACCTGTATGTTGGCCACATACCAGCCTCCACGTGATTGATCACCCGCGATCGCTCAAATGCTAGTTAAATAGCACCAGCTTGTCCCCGAGCTCTAGGGGACATGAGGTGACGGTGCTTAGCACCCAGGTTTCAAGTGGTCTAGGTACATGAGCGAACCATAGATACCCAGCCTGTCATGTGCGCATGACTTGAGCGACTCAGGAGCATAATTGGTGGATTATACGTTTTATATTGTACTTCGGGATGGTTTCGGGACTGAATTATACTATAATAGTATTTCTCGTAGAACGAGCTTGTTTGTCATTTGTGCATTATTAATATCTTGAAGTTTAGTTTCAAAACTGAGGGGTTAAATTAAGTTTTCAACTTACTGTTTTACACTGAAATAACCTGTTAGGTCTACTCATCCTTCTATTTTTGTACCCCTAAGGCAATTGTAGTACTTCACGCTTATCGAAGAGTTTTTGGTTGCTGCTCTGGCATTCACACCGGTTGTTCGGGTGTGTTAGGAAATCGGGGTAACTTAGGTAGTTGCTTAATCTTATGATCATCAAATAGTGTACTATGCTCTGTGCTCCCGCTATCGCGATGAATCGCTTGTTGATTTTTACCAATTACCTTTCACACGACCCCCTAAAACTCATCGATTTTACTTTTGTATTTCGTTATTTGGACGTCACTGTTCAGTTGTCAGGCTACATACTTCGATTTCGGTGTCCTCGTGGACTTTTTGGGTCGGGGTGTGTGAACACTAGTCCTACACCTTACCTTCGCCCTTGAGAACTATGTACAAAACTAATAGTTAGATTGTAATATTATTTGATGTAGTCCGTCCAATCGAGTGGTTGATTTATTATTATAAAACCAACCAGTTGATTGTTTCTTAACTTTTTTGAAGGTATAAATATTTCGTTTTCATTTTTATCGAGAGCGGTATTATTATTTGAACACAATTAGTTCTATTTTGTACAATACGATGAAAAACTAATGAGAATTTTGTTTCTAGAAGGCTTGCATACGTGAGTATCACGTATGTTTAAAGAATGACTCAATGGCGTGTTTGAGGTGGTAAATTAAGCCAATAATATCGCATGCATGCAATTCATGATTTATTGTGTATGTGTAGAATTTTTTAGTTTTTTTCAGGGAATTAATTATCAGATATATTAATTAAACAGAATTGAAAATTACAGCAAACTGGCCTCATTAATGTCAACTCCTATGAGATAGCTACGTTGCCAGTCAACCTATGTTAGTTAGACCTAAATAAAAATTTACATAGAACTAATGATATTTAACTAAAGAACAGTGAATCATTAAAGAAAAATGACATGAATTCAGATGGAACCCTCGGCAACAATTGTTAACCCCAATTAATATCCTGATTGATGATGTCAACAGAAGAATATCGCCATCTTAAAGGCTCAAGATAATTGTTCGAAGTGTGTTGTTTTTGGCTCACGCATAAATTCCATCATATCTCTTTTAAACATATTTTCCGAGAAATCAACTTTGTTATTGACTCCTTAGCTAAAATGGGTCACTCTTCGCTTACTTCCAAGACAATAGACCAGATCGCTCCCCAAATCGTCGAAACAAGCTTGATATTTCGACTTACTTAGTAGTGACCCTTTAGGTGCCTTCCTTCTTTCTTTCTTTCGTACTATCAAAATAAAATTGTCAACCCCAACGATGCCTTGTCCTTGAAAGCCATTGGCCAATTGGAAAATCCATTTAAAAATATATAAATTTCAGTATATGGCCACAGTGATCGATCATTGGTCTAATAGTATGGTTTTTGTGCTCTCAAGAATTTGAAGATTACGTACTATTAAGTTCCAATAATTGACTTTGATTTTTATATACTATAGCTTGAAACAAAGTACGTAATTATTATTCAATAATTCAGAATACCGTAACAAAATATTATCATTTGACTTGTATTATATATAACACATACATCTATTTTTGTTTATTATGCATTAAAAATAAATAATATTAATTTTATCATTCACATATATTATTATATATACACTCCTATAAAAACTTGAAAATCAGATAGTATAATTTGCAGGACAATTCATCCATAGGTTGACTTCCCATAAAATATATGTATCTATAGGTTGACAGACTGACATTTTTCAAAATATTATGTTATAGAATGAATCCTTTTATTGTTATTTATAATAATATTAATATTAATATTATTATTATTATTATTGTTGTTGTTGAATGTTGATGGTTTATCCTTATTCTGATATATGCAGGTAGAATACGTGTGCACAATATCTGAAATTGTTAATTCTGCAACATGGTTTAAAGAATGCTAATACGATGTTAACTACATGATTAGGAAAGTCGTTAATAAATAATGATAACTTCACAAGGGGAATAGGGATATTGCCTTGGTCAATCAAGGCAGGTTGCCAACTTTAATTACGCTCATACACAATCTTAAATACATATAACAATTAATTCCTGGTTAGTTTCATAATACGGCATCAATTATTTGTTTAGATTCATCCCATAAAACATATAGAATGTTTAAATAGTAATTAACATTTTAAATTAAACTCCCAATTCGGATTAAAGAAAAAAACAGCTTAAATGAGCATTCATGCCTCAACCAGTTAGTTTCATAATACGACGTCAATCACTTATTTAGACTCGCTCCACAAAATAATATCATAATTATCTAACCATTAATTTTATAGGTCATGATTCAAAGATCATCCTTGAAAATTTTGACATAAATTGGTAATCATTTAACTATCTCGCACTATAGCTAAACACTCAGATGAATACAGTGCGTTTGATAAAAGAATGATGTTCGTCACAAAAATTGAATGGCTAAATAATTTTCGATTTGAGTAAATTTTTGTAAGGATAGCCATCAAATGATGATAGGAAAAAATATACTTTACTACCATGTGGTTTACACATTGTAATAGAGTCATACCTGACCTTTCAAATGTTGCAATTACCCCCATGAACTTTTCAAAACGTCACACCTTGGCACGTCCGTTAAATTTTCTGTCCCAAATTCCGTTAGATGCTAACGTGGTGTCTGTGGATCCTATCCCCAAACTGCTATCAATCTTATTAAAAGGGCAGGTCTGTCAATTTTCCCATTCTGAAGCCCATTTTAGATTTTCTTTTTCCGATTTCGCTTCCTTTGTCTTACGTTTGGGAGAAA
Source organism: Oemleria cerasiformis (assembly GCA_037349345.1). Classification (NCBI taxonomy): domain Eukaryota; kingdom Viridiplantae; phylum Streptophyta; class Magnoliopsida; order Rosales; family Rosaceae; genus Oemleria; species Oemleria cerasiformis. The sequence continues at coordinate 10,134,133 of JAZGTL010000003.1, read as the reverse complement.
AAATGGGTAAATTAAGGATGATAACAGTTGAAAAAAGAGATTCACAGACGTCACGTCAACATCTAACGGAAGTTGTGACGAAAAATTTAAACGGCCGGGCCGGACTAAAGTGTCACGTTTTTAAGAGTTTAAAGGGGTAATTGCAACATTTAAAAGTTTAGGTATGAATCCGTTATAAGGTGTAAACCACAGGGTAATAAAATGTAATTTCCCTAAAATATAAATAGTTAGATTGTTATATCATTTTGTAAAGTGAGTGTAAATACAATTAGTCACTGCATCCTTTTATGAAATCGACTTACAGACGTTTAAATATATGCATATATATATATATATATATATATATATATATGTTTGATGTTTATCCATACACAAATTAAAAACAGGCTGTATATATATATATATTCTCAGTCCTCATGAGTTGGCAATGATCGAGTAGAATGGATTGTTTGTCGTGAAACTTAAATCCGTAGGCTACGAGTAACAATGATATATTGGTCCAGCCGTATAACGTGCCAAGTACTTTTCTTTTTTATTCTATCCAGGTCACGCTTTCAATATTGTCCATTACACCAGGGTACTGGAATTTGCTTCAATTTTTTTCCTTTTATTGTACTAGAGTTGTGTTAGAGTGCCAAATCAGACTGAAATTTATCTTTCATAACAAAATAAAAATATTATATTTAATTATAAAATATGATACATGACATATATTAGATCATGGGCGTATCCAAGATTTAACTTGAGATGAGACCTTCCACATACTCAAATGCATATTGTATTCAAATGGTTCAAATTATCATAATAATATCAAACTAAATAAATATCCAAAAAATCATATTCTATTACTTATATTGATTAATTTAAATTTAAAATTTTCAAATAAAAATTCATATAGGATATACAAGTGCACACAATTAATTATTTGATTAATTTAATAAACATAAAACTGTAAGGAAAAAGTTGTCCTAAAATACGATATATTTAAAAAAATATTCATTATAATATATGAATATTATATAACATATATAAATAATATATAGAGGTGAGGAGGGGCCAGGACCCCCTGGAACCCCTCTCCCTCCGCCTCTGGGTTAGATGAAGGAAAAATTGAATCTCATCCTGTGGCGTAGCCACCAAGGGACAAGAGGGGTCCAATGCCCCTCTTGCAATAATTTTCGCTACACTTCCACTTGTATATATATGTATATGCGAATTACAGCAATATTGTTAAATCTTTTAATTTTTCTCTTCGTTAGTTATTGCTTTCTACTTTTTCATTAACATGCAAATATCACTTAAAACATTGAAATTTAGTGTGTTCGTACCTAATTTGGTCAACATGATAAAGACCGACCAGTCCCGTCAAAACCAAACTTGGCCCTCGGCTCAACAGGAATACAACAATACAAATCCACAACATAAGGTGCGTCCCACCAACCCAGCCTTGAACAAAAGACACCAAAAGCCATTAGGCCGACCAAATCTAGTCGGCCTACATGTCCCTCGACCGACCGAGTCAACACAACCATAGGACTCGGGACCACCAGACACGTGTCAGCTACATGATCAGGGACATTTATCTCACATCGAATTGTTTCACCTACAACATTCAATGCCACTATAAATACAAGGGCACCTCCCCTAAAAAAGGTAATGACAATTTTGCCCTCACACTACCTAATTACTACAATACCCTCCACACTTAATTGACTTAAGCATCGGAGATTGTTAGGCTGACACCACATCGGTGCTCCTTTTCTTTTACCTTCTCCTTGAAGGTTTTCCCATCCACGAGAAGAGCGAGCCAAGCGAGATCAGCGAGGCAATTCCAAATTGGTCCATTTTTGGTATCAACAGTTTGACGCCATCTGTGGGAATTCTGAAACAACCTCCCACCAACTCACATACCACCTAAGTCATCCCAACACCCTTGAGCATGATGTTGGATGATCAAGATGAAGGAGAACTAAACAACACTCCTTTCCTACAAAGGGGCTCAAGGGACAACATCCCTGATGTGCTGAGACAAACGTTGGACGATCTCCAACGAGAAGTGGCTGAGCTCAGGGCTAACAACGCCAAGATGGATGCTAATAATCAGGTCATATCCGAACAATACGAGAGCACACTCGATCTTGTGAGGATATCCTAACGAGATTAGGGACGACATAAGGGCATGGCCGATCGCACCCTGGCCGATCACTCCCTAGCCGACCAACCCGTTATTGAGCGAATCTCCTCGGATAAACACAAAAAACATCAGGCTAGGGTAAACCCTACCTCTTCTGGAGGGCGACTTCTCATCCAACGTCCCAGCGGTGCTGGCCCTTCACAACCAAGGATCTATCAAGACGCCCGCAAACTACTGGAAGATCTCCAAGTTGAGTTAGAGCCTGTCCACCTAATTTACTCATCATCAGACCCTAGGGCTGTGGGAAAACCTCCCTTGCCCATCTTAACTGCGGTAGGCCGACAGATGACGGAACACGTTTCCAGTATGGCCAATAGCCAAGAGAATCAAAGGACAAGATATCCCGAATCACAACAAAGGGAAAACACCCGAAAGATGCAGGATGAGACTGGCTCAACTGCTGGGAGCTACTCCCATGGCCGAAGGAGAAACAAAAACCGCCAAGAAAGAAACAATGGTCAAGAGGAACAACAAAATCCACATCCACCTCAACAGGACAATGCGCTGGTGGAAAGTCTCTTACGCCGAGTACGCAATCTTGAGGCGGAGAAAGACAAGGGTAAAGCACCAGCTTGGGGGAAGACTAGCAATCCTTCGGTCAAGACATAGATAAGAGGTAAAGCCTCTAAAAATAGCTCTCTACAAGGGAAAAGACGATCCCATCACCCACTTAAACAACTATGTATGTGCCCTTGCATACAAGAATGTGACAGATGAAGTCCAGTGCCTTATCTTCAACTCCATTCTTACTGACGCAACTCTTAATTGGTTCTACCGCCTGGCTCCCCACACCATCGACTCCTTCGATTAATTACAGACAACCTTCCTCAACCAGTTCATGATCCAGATAGAAAGGCCTCCACGGTAGGTCTTTTCTCCCTCAGGCAAGAAGAAGAAGAAACACTTCAAAAATATGCCGCCAGGTTCAGCCTAGAATACTCTCGCTGCCGGGACACGGATGACAAGGTCACATTAAATGCTTTCCGAAGCGGCCTCAGGGAGTCACCCTTCAAGTATGCAGCCCATAATGAATATTGGAAGGATTTCAATGAGATCATGCGAAGGGCGGCAATCCATGCCAAAGCAGAATTCTTCCACACCCCCACTAAGAAAACCAGAGCATCCTCATACACAACTCCCCCAGGCAAAAACAACAGCCACGGTAAGAACAACCACGACTCGGGAGGCTATAATCAGGGCTCCAATCAGTCTCATCAAGGAAAAAGAAAACTCACCTATGACGGAAAACATCATGACAAGAAGGGCTGGTTAAATTATGACAACAGAGGATTCAAACGAGGTGACAACCATCACCTAGGGGGACGAGGCTTGAAGGGAGACAACACAAGGCCAAGACGCCGCTTCGGAACATACACAATATTGAACACCTCTTTGGACCACGTACTGCTAAATATGGAAGGCATGATCCCCAAGGCCAAGCCAAGAAACTCCAACTACCGCCCCTTCCACAATAAGGAATCTTTCTACCAATACCACAAATACAACGGCCACACCATCGAAGAATGCATTGCATTCAAGGACATTGTCGAGCAACTAGTCTTCGAAGGCAGACTCAACCAGTTTCTACAACATGCCCTTTTGCCCGTGGCATAACAGTAGATCAACACCATCAGCGGAGGACCAACCCTATCCTCCTCAATCACTTCTAACTGAGCAAAGAAGAACTTTCTTCGAGCTACTCAAGCCAACCACCAAGTGCTCAACATTGACTCCGGTCGAGCATCTAAGGTGGCCAAGAACGGATGGGAACACATCACATTCTCAAAGGAGGAGGAGAAGGGCATTTTGTTCCCGCACGATGACCCCTTCATCACCCGGGCCCAAATTTCCAACTATGACGTGGGACCAATACTCATTGACACCGGGAGCTCGGTCAATCTACTCTTCTGGGATGCTTTCAAACAGATGGGCAAAGATGAGAAGGAACTCGATCGAAAGGTCACACCACTATTGGGCTTCTCAAGGGATTCAATCTTACGCAAAGGCATCATCTCTCTACCAGTATCAATGGGCACTACCCCAAAGATAGCCACGACCATCCCAACCTTCTTGTAGTCGATTGTCCCACGGCCTATAACGCCATTGTTGGAAGAGGATTACTCAACCAAATGAAGGCCATCGTGGCAACCCACCTACTACTGATGAAATTCCCAATAGCCATGGGGACGAGACAAATATGAGGAGACCAGATCTTCAGAAGGACATGCTACGCCACAGCCTTAACCAAGACAAACAAGCAAGATCAACCAGATCAAACAGAGACTCTGTCAGTCATCGAAACCGCCCTCGGGGATGACCCCATGGACCCAAGACTCATCGAAGAATTTCGGGACAACCCTTTGGAAGGTCCACGAGACCTTGCAAATATGCAAAAAGTAGAACTTGTGGAAGAAAATGAGGCAATACCTCTATCTAATCAACACAAAGATCGCATGTCCGGATAGGATCTAAGCTGAAACCCACCATACGAGCAGCCCTCGTAGAATTTCTAAAGGAAAATGTTGAAGTCTTTGCATGGTCTTACGCATACATGCCTGGCATCTCCACTAATGTAATCTGCCATAGGCTAACCATTGATCCATCATTCAAGCCAGTCACACAGAAACAGTGAAGCTATGACGCCGAAAGACAAGCATCTATGCAAGTTGTAATCACAAAGCTGAGTACCATACACTTCGTTCGGAAGGCCATATATGCCACTTGGGTAGCAAATGTGGTGCTCGTTAAGAAACCATCCGGGTCCTAGCGCATGTGCATAGACTTCACCGATCTCAACAAGGCACGTCCCAAGGATAGTTTCCCATTGCCTAAGATCGATATGCTAGTGGACACCACAACGAGACATGAGCTACTCAGCTTCGTGGATGCTTACTCAGGCTACAATCAGATCCTCATGAATCCAGGTGACCAAATCCATACAAGCTTTCGAACTAACCTAGGTGTTTATTGCTACAATGTTATGCCTTTCGACCTAAAGAATGCAGGAGCAACATACCAAAGGTTGGTCAACTTCATATTCGCCGATCAAATCGGTAAAACAATGGAGGTCTATGAGGACAACATACCTGTCAAGAGAAAAACAGATGACGATCATATTCCCAACTTGGCAAGGATGTTCAAAGTCCTCAAGGAATACAAGATGCACCTAAACCCCACTAAATGTGTCTTTGGAGTAGGATCATGCAAGTTCCTAGGCTACATGATCAGCCAGAGAGGCATTGAGGAAAACCCAGAAAAGATCAAGGCAATCCTTGACATGCAACCTCCACAAAGACATCCAAAGCTAGACGGGATGAGTGGTAGCTCTCACTCGCTTCATATCTAATGCAACGGACAGGTGCGCCCCATTCCTCAAAGCTCTAAAAGGCAAGAGAAAACAAATTGATTGGATGGAGGAATGCAACAAGGCATTCATTGAACTCAAGCAATAAATGAGCAGAGCACAACTCCTAGCAAGGCGAGAAACTGGAGAGTATCCCTTCGTGTACCTATCAGTATCGACCTCAGCGGTCAGCTCTGTTCTTATCACAAGACAAGAAGAAGCTGAATATCTCGTCTACTACGTCAGCAAAGCATTTCAGGACACAGAGACCAGGTACCCTGACCTAGAGAAACTTGCTCTCACTTTGGTAGTTACTGCACGAAGGCTCAGGGCATACTTCCAGGCACATGAGATCAAAGTTGTCACGAACAAGCCCTTGAGACAAGTTCTGCAAAGGCCTGACATCTCTGACCATCTCACCAAATGGGCAATCGAGTTGAGCGAATTTGACATCTCCTACGTAGCCAAGACAGCTGAGAAAGGACATGCAGTGGCTAATTTCATCGCCGAATACTCCTACCAACCTACACAATACATACCACCGGAGATAACCCCTATGCAAGAAACCGCTACCAAGGAAACCTTGAAATCAATCAAGGCACCCCCAATTGATCTGCATCGCCCATGTTGGACACTATACGTGGATGGATCTGTTTGCCACAGTGGATCAGAAGCAGGACTAGTTCTCACTTCCCCAGAAAAAGTCAAGTTAGAATATGCCCTACGCTTCAACTTCAAGGCATCCAACAACGAGGTTGAGTACGAAGCACTATTAGCTGGCCTATGTCTTGCCAAAGACCTAGAGGCCAAACAGTTGAGAATCTACAATGATTCACAATTAGTGGTCAGCCAAATCAATAACAACTTTGAAGCCAAGGACGTGTCCATGTCCCTCTACTTGGTCCTGGCAAAATAACTCCTTCAAAGTTTCTCAGCCTATGAAATCAACAAAATTCCAAAATCAGAAAATAGTCATGCCGATGCCCTGGAAAGTATGGCCTCCTCCCTAGATGAGAAAGAGAAGCGAATGGTACTCGTGGAGGTCCAACATGTGCCCAGCACGAGACCACACCCAATACACAACATTAACACCAGTCCCACCTGGATGGATCCCATCAAAGCTTTCCTCGAAGATGGCACCCTCCCAGAGGACAAGACGGAGGCCAAAAGAATCATGAGATAATTAGCTTGATACACCATCCATCATGACCATCTCTACAAGAGTGGTTTCACCACCCTGCTATTGAAGTGTCTAACACCAGACTTGGGTGACTACGTGCTAAGAGAAATGCACAAAGGCATTTTCGAGGATCACTCTGGAGCAAGAACTTTGGTACAAAAGGCCTTCAGGCAAGGATACTATTGGCCCACCATGCTCTCAGATGCCATCGAGCTCACGTAAAAATGCGACAAGTGCCAGCGACATACACTAATCTCTCACCTTCCAGCGGAGAACTTAACTTTGATGCTTAGTCCTTTGCCATTCTCCCAATGGGGACTAGATCTGATCGGCCAAATATCTGAGGGCAAGGGAAAGGTCAACTATGCAGTCGTAGCGATGGACTACTTCACGAAATGGGAAGAGGCAAAACCATGAGCAACCATCGCGGTAGCCCAGATTGAGCACTTCGTCTACCAACACATCATTTGTCGCATCGGGATCCCACACACTATCGTCACTGATAATGGGAAGCAATTTGATTGCAATCGCTTCAAGGCATTCTGTGAAACCTATGGCATCAAACTCCTCTTTGCTTCCCCATCTCACCCACAATCCAACAGACAAGTGGAAGCAGTCAACAAGAACATCAAGTACAACTTGAAGAAAATACTAGACGAGGACAAGGGAAAATGGTCCAACATTATCGATGACGTGTTTTGGTCCCACATAACCTCATACAAGACATCCACAAATGAGACTCCTTTTGCCTTGGCATTCGGCACAAAAGCAGTCGTACCAAAGGAGATTGATGAGACATCCTATCAAGTTATCTCTTACGACCCATAACAAAACAATCATCAGATAGCACTCAGCTTGGACCTCATTTAGGAACACAAAGAGAAGGCTAACCTAAAGAACATTGCATACAAGCAACGGGTCACAAGATACTACGACTCAAGGGTTCGGCACATAAGTTTTAAGATAGGAGATCTGGTCTTGAGGAAGGTTAGCCTTGTAACCAAGGAACGATCCGCTTGCACATTTGCACCCACATGGGAAGGACCCTACAAAGTCTCCAAGGTAAGCAGAGAAGGGACCTACGAGCTCCAAGACTCGAAAGGAAAGACACTTCCATACCCATGGAATATGGACCTTCTCAAGTTCTACTACAAGTTGACAGGACGACGGCCTCAAACATGATTGGCCAATAGCCGAATCTTTTGCAATCATTCCTGGCATACCCAATTGACATTATCAATGAAAGAATTTTACAATGAGGCAAAAACCTCTTTTTCTTATTTTGTCTTGACTATTTCTGTTATTCTATCAAGTGATCGGCCTTCTTTCATTATGAGGCACAACCTCATCTTGAACGGCCTCGCTTTATCCTTATCGGCCTTCTCTCGTTATGAGGCACCACCACACCATTGAACGACCCTATTTCTTCCTAAATGATTTTCTTTCATTTCGAGGCACGGACCTTATTTTGAACGGCCTTACAACATCTTGAGGCAAAACTTCATTTTGGACGGCCTTATCCCATTCTAAAGCCCAACCTCATTTTAAACGGCCGTACTTCACCCTCAGCAGTATTATTTGATTTTTTGAGTCAACCTCGGGTTGAACGGCTTTATCTTATTCTGGAAATTTTAAACACTCACTTTGAACGGCATACCCCCATTTTGGAAGGCCAGCATCTTATATCAAACCTTATTTAGAACAGCCTCACGTGATCTACACTAGTCACCTGTTAGATCGGCCTTTACAGACCTATCAAGCATACATACAAGCTTATTTTGAACGACCTTCAAAACAAGGGCAACAGGGATACGTACCAGCCCTTTGAGTCAACACATTCACAAAAAAAAACCAACCAAATAGAAGACAAGTATAAGTAAAACAAAATATATATTTATATTAGGTGAGACCCCATGGTCCCACCAAAAAATTACTTGTTCAAATATGCATGCAAGGCCACAAGGCCGATTAACAGAAAGTTACAAAAGCTACAGGGCATTCCCCTTATCATTAGCACCACCAGCATCATCTCCATGTTGGTCGTCTTGACCTCCTGCCGCATCATCTCCTTTGTCGTCCTGGTCAACACTTTCGACATCATCACCGTCAGCAATAGCATTTATATCTTCATCCAGATAATCTTCCAACTGGGGTGGATGTTTTAGCCAGGGAAATTGAATAGGAAGATCGGCATTGACCAACAAGATTCGTTTGAACAGACCATCCTCTAGCTTGGCCCCGAATCGCTGAAGGTCTTGCCAATGAGCAGGGGACGACTTGTACTCTTGAGCACCCACCTTCTTAGCCGAGGCAAATTGTTCAGCCAACCTAGCATTGGCCGACTCGACCTCCCCAACCTTAGCCTCAAGCGCTGTCACTTTTGCCTTAGCTTCACCCTCATGGGGTAGCCAACCTCCTCTCTAGCTCTTTCACCTTGAGCTCAGCATCCACCTTAGCCTACACACCTCTCAGCCATCCTCTCATTCTCGGCCAAGGAATCCATCTTGGTCTTCAAGGCTTGACGCTCTTCGGTCGCCTTCTCCCTGGCCTGGCTAGCATGCCTAAAGGTGCTGAAGACCTCACCAAGGAACTGAATGCACATCAAACAATAGTTAGAAAAAGAGAAGTGAAAATAGCAAAACGATGCAAAAACAAATGAAGGTCAAATGACACTTACATAGGCCCCAGCGCGCATGGTCTTATCGCACCGGTCAGCAAAGTCATTTGACTTCAAGGACGTGATCTCATCCAGCTCATACTGAGACCCACGAACAACAGTGTTCATGAAGTCTAGCTGAGAAGGGTGGAAGGCCATTGACAGCTGCCTCCAGGTCTCATCCACCTCCTGGGTCCTCACCATATCAACTTCCCCATCAACATTCACGAAGTAAAACCGAATGGATGCATCCTTGATCGGCTTCTTGATCGGTAATAAGAGGCTGCTTAAAAACATCTGCAAAATCGAAACAATCAAGTCAAAACCAGTCGGCTATGCCAAAACAAGCACACAACAAAAACAAAAGCAACAAAAATTCCTATGGCTACCATATTTCGACTGATACACGAGGGGCATGCGTCGGCCGAAGAAAGGCAAGTCCACCCCCTCCCAATTCCTAGAAACATAGAAAAACTTATGTTTCCAAGCCTTTTGGGAGGTCGGCATATCCTCAATGAAAGGGCCCCTCTCTTTCTTATTCCTCAACTCTATGTAAACCCAACCAATCCAATCTCTAACAAACTTGTACAATTGGTTGATGTATAAACACCAATCGGCTCACCCTTCCCACACATTTTGAAGGTCGTATAAACACCAGTCAACATAATCCAACAATTTGGATTAAGCTGACCGACGGCTACCCCAAATTCAATGGCCATATTTTGTAACCATGGTTGAAGAGGAATCATGACCCCATGAGAAAAATTATCTGGGTGGAAGGTGACCCAGCCGACATGAGGATTGCTCGGACTTTTCCCTTTTCCCACGCAGACGCATCTTCACAGAGTCTGGAATGCCGAATACATTTCGGTAGGCGTTCAAATCATCCCAATCTAAAGTACTGATCTGCTGATCAACCTCGTAGGCGGAGCTTGATACTGTAACCAATTCCACTGCCTCATCAACATCAATCTCCATCGGCCCTTGCCCTGAGCTCGATGCTATACCCTTGCCCTTATTAGCAGGAGACCTCAACAATTCACTCTGATCAACAGACGACACTACGGAGTTAGAGATCTCAACCCCATCACCAGCCGACACATAACGACTGTCAATATACTCAAAAGCTTTATCGAGCTGTTCCTGCAGATCTTGGGCCGATTGTCCTTGATTATCCTCAAGGATCGGCTCCTCTACATTCCTATCTACCTCTGGCTTAACCCTAGGGTTTGGCTGAGGGGAACCAGAGGCCGACTCAGAAACATTTAGCCGTGAATCAGAGCTAGTCGAGCTAGCTTCTGATTCACCATCAAATGCATTATCGGAACGATCCTCGGATCCTTCTGAATCATCTATCGAACTTGTCATCTACAACATACAAAGAAGATCTAAGAAGGGAAACATGCTTGACACAACAACTAGACACAAGGACGATCAAACAAACATGCTCATCAAGTTCATCACCGGTTCATGCAAAATTCACACATTCAATCGAAAAAACAAGGAAGAATAGAGCAATACGTTGTATATGAGAATACCGTCGTAAATTTCTCGCCGAAAATCGCCTAAATCGGATTTAAACTTACTAGAAATAGCCTTCAAATTTCTCAATTTTTCTCTCAAACGCCAAAGTGAAAAATGAGGAAGGATTCGAGATTTTATAAGCGACCAAAATTTACCGTTATAAACCCACTACGGCCAGATGAAGTGTCGCCCACAAAACCCCAGGCAATAGTGGCACATCACTCAAACCATGTCAGAAGGTACATCGCTGAAGCCACCTTGAATGGCTCATGAACGGCCTTAGACATCATCCTAGCTGATTAGCCACCTAATCATGTGAGGTTCCGCTCTTGCGGGCAGTACGAGGTGACATACACTCACTTTGAATGGCTCTCGATCGGCCATGGACATCATCCTAGCCAATCGGCCACCTAATCGTGCGAGGTTCCGCTTTTGCGGGCCATACGATGTGACATACACATACCTCGAATGGCTCTCGATCGGCCATGGACATCATCCTAGCCGATTGGGCACCTAATCGTGCGAGATTCACCTCTTACGGGCCATACGAGGTGATATACACTCACCTCGAGTGGTTCTCGATTGGCCATGAACATCATCCTATCCTATTGGCCTCCTAATCGTGTGAGGTTACGCTCCTGTGGGTCGTACCAGGTGACATACACTCACCTCGAGTGGCTCTCGATTGGACATGGACATCGTCCTAGCCGATCGACCACCCAATCATGTCAGGTTCCGCTCCTGTGGGCCATACGAGGTGACATATACTCACCTCGAGTGGCTCTCGATTAGCCATGGACATCATCCTAGCCGATCGACCATCTAATCGTGCGAGGTTCTGCTCCTGCGGGCCATACGAGGTGACATACACTCACCTCGAGTGGCTCCCGATTGACCATGGACATCATCCTAGTCGATTGACCACCTAATCGTGCGAGGTTCAGCTCCTACGAGCTGTACGAGGTGACATACAATCAACTCGAGTGGCTCTCGATCAAAAATCGACATCATCCTAGCAGATCGGCCACCCAATCGTAAGAGGTTCCGGTCCTGCGGGCCGTACGAGGTGACATACACTCACCTCGAGTGGTTCTCAATTAGCCATGGACTTCATCCTAGCCGATCGACCACCTAATCATGCGAGGTTCCGCTCCTGTGGGCCGTACGAGGTGACATACTCTCACCTCGAGTGGCTCTCGACCGGCCATGGACATCATCCTAGCCGATCGGCCACCTAATCTTCGAGGTTCCACTCTTGCTGGCTATACGAAGTGACATACACTCACCTCGAGTGGCTCTCGATCGGCCATGGACATCATCCTAGCCGATCGGCCATACGATCACCCTGATCAAATACGCCACCTGTGTAGTATTTGATCGGCCATGTACATCATCCAAAGCCGATCAGTAATATCAACCCCTCTTCAAACAGAAAGGGACCACGACGTCTCACCTTAGCCAAGGGCTTGGGGGACTGGGGACTGGTATAGGACAAATATCCATGCAGGTTGACAAGTAACAACAAGCCCTCAACCGAGGAAATCTACCTCAGTCAACGACTTGGGGGACTTCTGTTCGTACCTAATTTGGTCAACCTGTTAAAGACCGACCAATCCCGCCAAAACCATACTTGGCCCTTGGCTTAACAGGAATACAACAATACAAATCCATAACAAAAGGTGCATCCCACTAACCCAGCCTTGGACAAAAGGCACCAAAAGCCATTAGGCCGACCAGATCTAGTCGTCCTACCTGTCCCTCGGCTGACCGAGTCAACACAACCATAGGACTTGGGACCATATGACACGTGTAAGCTCTAGGATCAGGGACATTTATTCTACATCGAAATGTTTCACCTACAACATTCAATGCCACTATAAATACAAGGGCACCTCCCCTCAAAAAGTAATGACAATCTTGCCCTCATGCTACCTAATTACTACAGTACCCTCCACACTTAATTGACTTAAGCATCGGAGACTGTTAGGCCGGCACCACACCGGTGCTTCTTTGCTCTCACTTTCTCCCTACAAGTCTTCCCATCCACGAGAAGAGCGAACCAAGCGAGATCAGAGAGGCAATTCTAAGTTGGTCCATTTTTTGTATCAACAGAGTGCATTGATATTTATTATTCCAAAATAATAGTCCAAAATGGTGCAAAAATCTAACTCATGTTTGGCAAAAGGCTAGGCGCAGGTGGGACAAAATACTCCAAAATAATATAAAACATCCTTAAGTGCGTTTAAAAAGTTGGGTTTAGTTAGGACAAACTGTCAGGACCCGTCCCGAATTTCCCCTCGAAATCCGGGAAGAACCCTGATCCCGTCTGACAACCTATGGAAAGGTTCCCAAAATACCCTTCAATCCTTACAAATTATAATAATAATAAACACTTTCACTTGTCAGACAAGGGATTCAAGCACTCAATAATTCCCGTAATTAATGACCAACCAAATACAATATAATATCATAGCGTCTAAGTAGGATAAAGAGTACAATTTAGATATCCTACTCAAGTATAACTACACAGCACAGCCGAAAGTACTAATGCCTCTGCCTCGAGATAAGTGTCCACGTCAACTCAACTCAACAGCCTGAAGGGGGTTTAAACACAAAAGTTGTGAGTGGACAAAAATAATCATTTATAAATTCTTTTTCGAGGAAATACCTTTCTCCCCCTCCATTTATAAAACCATGCATGCATCACATAAAACAGTTTATGATATAAAAACATTATTTGAAACCATCGAAATTCCATTTCTCTTTCAAACCACTGAGTTGGACTCACATAAAATCTGTATAATGAAAATACCTCGTGGTCTACAGTTTGGTTTGAAAATTCTCTTCAATGGAGTTAAAAATCATTTAATTCCACCTGGACACATAATATCTCAAATCCACTGTTCCCGATATATCCACAACACACCAGGGTATCCCTTGAGATGTGTTAAAAATCTGTACTACGCGTAGACAGCCTCGCGACCCGGCGGAGCAAGACCCCTCAACACCAAAGTCGGAGCCCTCAGCAACCAGCGCAGCAAAACCCCTCAACACCAGTCAGAGCAACTGTAACCATCGGGACAGAAAACCAATGAAAACCAAATTCGTGTTTTGAAATCTTTGTTTCTTGGACTAAGCCAAATTCTTTGAAATATCATTTACGGCCAAAATTGATAAAATCATAATTTCAGGTCTAAACCCAAATCACAGGCTCAATTAGTTACCACGTCAAAACGATATCAAAATCGAGTACAAAAACCAAGCTATTTCTCAAACACACTTTCACTGAAATATTGGAAAACATGTGTCCATCATCATTTCTAAATTCCAGAAATTCATTGCACCCATACATAACAGTATTTAAATCAAAGATACATTTATGCATGCATTATAGTTTATAAACCAAAAGTCCACTCACAAACCTGTCCAAGCAAGCTCAATCCCGAATTGTACACTCCCCTGAAGTTCCTGGAGCAGTATCGCCTGTCCAAATTAATAATCGGGATTACCAGCTAATAATAAGAACCTTAAATATAAACCACCTAAACCCCGGGAGGTCTACCTATGCTGGCCTAGAAAACGCAGCAACTTCAAATGCCCAAAACAACCCCTAAACGACATCCGATCGACCCAAAACCAGCACCAACAGATCCGGAACGTCAAAAACAAGCTGTCACGCGCCACCGTGACTGATCAGTCGTTATTTATGCATCATTTTGAGGTCTTTATATGCCTCTCTTACATGTCTTTTGAATGATTTCGTGCCATCAATAGTAGAAAATGATCAATCTTGTGAGACTTGAGAAGAGTTAGAAAAATAGGTAAAATCTGGAAAGAACGCAAAAAGAATGACTCAAATCGGAGTCCAGATGAAGGAGATGTCCTCATTTCAATATCAGGTCCTCAACGGGGTCCTGAGTGCGCCAGTGCGCCTATTTTGGGCCACTAGCCAAGTACCTCATATCAGGCCCTCCGGGTCCCGAACTTGTGTTTCTTGACATCAGGGTCAGGTCCTAGAAGTGCCAAGGTCGCGCCGAGGCAGGTCGAGGACATGTCCCAAGAACTCCCATCCGAGCCCAGATGTACGCCTAAGCCCGGGGTCCCTGTTCCGCCAGCGGTGGATAAGAGGTTCTCCCTCTGCGCTAAGCCTGACAACATTTGCGCCAAGCCTGAATGACGATGCGCTTCTATTATACTCCTAACGTACTTCAAAAGCGCGGTCCCAGATCCTGATTACGAAGACAGTCAAAAATCCAAGTTTGGCCAGCTTGCGTTCCCACTTGCCAGCCTGCATTCACACTCCCGGCTGTGCTCTGATTGGTTCGAATAGATTTTAAAAGACTTTGTAATTAATTAAAAGTAAAATAACTTTCCCTATTCCTATAGGACATGGTTTTACCAATCTGTACAGAACAAGGTTATACCAATCCTTATAGAACAAGGTTTTCCCTTGTCTATAAAAAGGAGAATCAGATAGAGGATTGGGAGCGTTTTTGTTTCTGGGAAAACAGAGACCTGAGCCACAGAGTTCCGTTTTGGTTTTCTAGAGAATTAGGGACCATATTTTGGGAGATAATCTTTCACATAGATTATTGGACGTGGAGCTTGGAGAAGAAGGCCCTGCCGTGTCTTCTGCTGCATCTGTTCTTAACAATCTCTTCTGTACCCTTATTTTCATTATTGCAATTTACTTATGGATTCAATTATACTTGTGTTTATTTCAGTTATGTGTGAGTAGTCATTAGGATTAGGGCTGCTTGAAGCCCTAGCCATGTTAGCTTGTTAATTGGATTTCTGGCTCTTGATTATGATTGCTATGCATGCTGAATAAGTTGGATTACTATGCTTAATGAACTTAATTTATGCCTATAAGATTAGCTACCTTGTTTGCATATAATTATAGATGTAATTTCTTGAGTGACCGTCATATCATCTTGTGATTTGGAGCATCGAAAGTATTCGTACTTGTAATCTTAACTCATGACGACCTAGGATTGCATGCCACTTTGCTAGGCTAATGTGGTGTCATTAAATTCTCTTTAAACTTCATGCATCATCTTAAATGGTAGGTGATAGACGTTCTAGGCATATGCCCTGTTTAGAACATGCTAAGTAAGAGGGAATAAGATGTGTCTAGTGAACCAACGCCAGGTCCTAGGCACGGGCACCTAATTCAGAAAATGCATAGTAATTAGGTCAAGGAAATTTGGTTAAGAGCTATAATTGGTTAGAGTGGATAGTAAGCCTTAATTCGCCTTAGTTAACAACATTTCATTCTTGCATTGTTATTTTCTGCACTTTGATTTACTTGCCTTTAAATTTCAGTTATCACATCATAAACCCCCCCCTGTGTGTGTGTGTGTTTTTTTATTTAAGTTAACAAATCTGAACTAAATTGGTCATAACGTTGATACAAGTCCTCGAGGGATTGACTCTTGCTGTGCTACTATACTATACTTATCGATTTGTGCACTTGCAAGGATTTTATAACTGTTAGAATTGAATTGCATATTTCTTGCTCTTTAAATCTACCAACAGTGACCTCAGACTCGGCCCCACGCGCCGCCACGCGCCGACGGAAGGTCGGAACACGCGCCCACGCGCCGCCACGCCCCCCCACACGCCGGTCACGCGCCTGCTACAGTTCCCACGCCCCCCCACACGCCGGTCACGCGCCTGCTACAGTTCCCACGCGCCTGGACCGGTCCAACCCAACCCAACTCGACCCGACCGGTTCACTTAACTCGACCGGTTCAACTCGACCCGACCGGTTCACTAGACCCGACCAGTTCACTCGACCCGACTAGTTCACTCAACCCGACCGGTCATCGGTGACTCGCCGGAGAAGACGACCGGCTGCCGGCGCCACCGTGTGGTTTCCGCCGGAATCCCCCATTTCAGGCTGAAACTTCAAACTTTCGTAACTTCCTCAAAACTCAACCATTTTTCACAAATTTTATGTCTAAATCTATCTACTCAAACCCAAGAATCCAAATATGACCTCAAAACCACAAACACGTACCTGTGTAAGCCGAAAAATCGATCGGAAGGTTCGGTTATTCCTTTGCTTAGTTCGGCGTCTCCCGTGGTCCTCTCCTTCAATTGTTGGTACGGTTGTGATCGTGGGAAGGAGTATAATTCGATTAGTGGATCAAAAATGGAAGTTAAAGCCTTGAATCAAAAGTTGACTTTGTGGGTTTTGGGTGTGTTTTTCGCACGGGTTCGAGTGGTTTTGGGAGTGTGTTTCACAGAGAGAAAATGAGGATGATGATAATGAATTGATGTGGATCATCAGATTAATCTGATTTGGGTTGTTAAAAATATCTCCCCTCTATGGCAAATTACCAAACTGCCCTTACACGTATAGACCCATAACTTTCGTACACGAACTCCGTTTTCCGCGTGCCACCTGTCTGCGAACTCGTGAGTTCGAGACCTACGCAACGGTATCCAAAACACCACCAAAAATGTCTCGAAACAAAATTTGACTTTCACGCCCCTTAACAAGCAAGGATAAAATCGTCATTTTACATAAATAATTTACGTAAATCCAATAATTGAAATTCCGGGTTGTTACACTAACTTCTTAGGTGGATTCTCTCTCGTCCTCATCACTCGTGCTCGAGCACGGACTCTCTCCCAACCACCGCTCTTGCGTGGACTCTCTCCTCCACTCAATGCTTAGATCTACATTGATGAATATTATACACATACATACATAAATTTACCAATACTTTAGTTTTCCGCACACTTCTCATAGAGTCGCTAAAATACGTGTTTAAATCAAAGTACCATATACGTACTATACATATGTATAATTTACGCTTAATACACGTAATTTTCACATAAATTTTTATAATATACATAAAATTCACGAAATTTTCACACAAATGTAAATAATTTTCACACAAATTTGAATAATACTCATAAATTTTATGACTGGTTTTGGTGTTAGCTTTGCTATACTCTTGCTGTTTAATTTGTTGATGTTTCTATTGTGGTTTTCCCAATCTTTGTATGTTTGGCTCCTCAATTAGTGTTTTTGAGCTTTATAGTACGTGATACTTTTTTTTTTCGTCGGGTTGAAATTCCCATAAAAGTTTTAACGATGCCACATTTTATATCCGTATAATTCTTTTTTCGATCAATAAGAATTATCATTCTCTACAAAAAAAAACCCCAAATTCCCAAAAAAATAAAGGAAGATCCTTATATATATATATATATAGTAAAATAGCCCCCACCGAAAAAGGAAATAAAAATTGTAGCTGGCTTTCCATAATTAAATAGTAGTAAAGTCATCCGTACACCCAGTCAAAGTAACCGTAAGGAGGAATTTGAAGGTCATTGTCAAAGTACGATATCTACCTTCTAATAAGATTTTTGTCTGTCATTGACTTTATCACATCTTATTTCATTTTATTATTTGGCCAAATTCAAGTTACTTCTTTGTTTGGTTTAATTATTTTATCTAAGAAAAAAAAATTCGTCGGAAAAATTGTAAATATAAAGATATCAAAATTAAAGTAAAATAAACTTGTTCATGCATTAAAATAATAATTTTATAACTAGCTGTCTATACGCGTGATTGACAACAAGTATTATTGAAAAAAAATTAAAAATGTTATAGGTAAAATTTTGTAAAAATTTTAAGTTAGACAATCCGTGAATAAGTGATTAAATTAAATAAATTTTTTTTTTATTATGCAAAGTGTTTTCATATACATTGATGTGGAACTAATCCTCGTTCTATGGGACTCGGCGCTCATATGAGGTCAATATCAAGTCAGAAACACCCCTTACGTCTTTTGGTGGCCACAAGAGACAACCATTGGGGATTTGAATACTAAAGCTATGAGCAAACCAGACTAATGCTGGAACTAAAGCTATGAGCAAACCAAACTAATGCTTGAACTAAACTAGTGCTTGAACCGATTAGCACCTGAACCACTAGATCATCCCTTGTGATTAACCACTTAATTTAATTTCAAGTTGGTTGATTTTCACTTTGAACTTAAGAATATCTTTCATTTATAATTACATTAAAGAGAAACGAAGCAGACAATTTGACACAACCCGAGCATGTTTGTAGCAAAAACGTGCATGATGATTCAAAATAGACACCAAAATTGGTAATCTCAATACAACATAGGGTAAAAAACTCATACATAGACTCACGAAGTCTGGGCTGCCACTAGCAAAATCCTCCTCGAACTTGATACTCGATACTTCTTAATTCTAGAGGGCGCGAAAAATAAAAGTGAGTGAACCCAAAAATAAAGTCAGTGAAAAAAGAAGCAATATATATATATATATACCCCTCAGTAGAAAACTGAGATTTGCAATCATATTTATACACACACATAATTATATACACTTCACAAGTCCTTCAACACCTCAAGACAAGTAATCAGATTCATACTCATTCTAAAAGATTTCACATGGTAAAACCATAAAAAAAATAATGGCACCTGTAAAACACTTATACTCCACAACATATCACCAAGGAAGTTATCAATCAAGTCACCACAACGACTCATTATCAATCAAGTCACCACAACGACTCATTATCATCCTCAAAGTATACTCGGTACCCCTTCATGGTACTTAGCATACAAGTCACCGTATACAAACATACCTATCATTTCTCATTTGACATCTCAATCACATATCATACTCTGACAAGTATGTACCCTCAATGGTACTTTCTCAAGCAAGTCCTCCCCCGGGACAACATGGCATCAACAATATAATCATCTGACCATCGGCACCATAGTCGCACGAGTCACGCACACGTGACAACACTAGGTATCTTCACACTATATTTACGACCACGTGAAGGCTGGGTGCGAAGCACAATCCCCACATGTCCTTTTTAGGGCCCCGGAACAAGTTGGCGCTATTTCACTAGTATAGAGCGAGCGCAGGGGAACAATCACGTGAAGGCTGATCTGTGGCCTACAGACAGATACGAAACCAACGACTACCGAATGGTCCATATCTCATTAATCATCATATTTGTCAGGACCCGTCCCGAATTTCCCCTCGAAACCCGGGAAGAACCCTGATCCCGTCTGACAACCTAAGGAAAGGTTCCCAAATACCCTTCAATCCTTAGAAATTATAATAATAATAAATACTTTCACTTGTCAGACAAGGGATTTAAGCACTTAAAATTCCCGTAAGTAAATACCAACCAAATACAATATAATATCAGAGCATCTAATAGGATCAAGATACAAATTAGATATCCTACTCAAGTACAACTACACAGCGCAGCCGAGAATGCTAATGCCTCTGCCTCGAGATAATGTCCGCGTCAACTCTACTGCTTGAAGGGGGTTTAAACACAAAAGTTGTGAGTGGACAAAAATAATCGTTTATAAATCATTTTCCAAGGAATATTACCTTTTTCCCCCTCCATTTATAAAACTATGCATGCATCACATAAATAGTTCATGTTATAAAAACATCATCTTTAAATCACCGGCATTTCCCTTTCTCTTTAAAACCACTCAGTAGGACTCACACAAAATCCATATAAGGAAAACACATTGTGATCCACAGTCTGGTTTGAAAATCCTCCTCAAAGGAGTTCAAAATCATTTAATTCAACCTAGACACATAATATCTCAAATCCACTGTTCCCGACACATCCACTAGCCACCAGGGTATCCCTTGGGGTGTGCTAGTCCTGTATCACAACTCCCTGTACTATGCATAGACAGTCTCGTGACCCGACGGAGTCAAAACTCTACAATGCCAGAGTCGGAGCACTCAACAAACTAACGGAGCAAAACTCTCGACGCTAGTCGGAGAATCAATCACCAATTATATTGGAGGTTCACTGGGTTCACCGCTAATAACGGATCCTCGTCCCGAGTCCTGGCCTCCCTCAAATCAGAGTTTATCTTGGAGGTTCACCGGATTCACCGCTAATAACGGATCCTCGTCCTGAGTCCTGGCCTCCCTCAAATCAGTGTTTATCTTGGAGGTTCACCGAGTTCACTGCTAATAACGGATCCTCATCCCGAGTCCTGGCCTCCCTCACATATAACCAAATCCGATAAACTCATACAACAGGGTCAAAACCCAAATCATTGACTCAATAATTTCCTCGTCAAAACGATATCAAAACTGAGTCCAAAAACCATGATATTTCTCAAATCACACTTTAATCGAAGTAGTGGAAAACATGTGTCTAGTAATCATTTCTAAAATCCAGAAATTCAATGCCACAATACATAACAGTATTTACACAAAGATATTTTTATGCATGCATTTCAGTTTATAAAACCAAAGTCCACTCACAAACCTGTTCAAGCTAGCTCAATCCCGTCTCGCTCGTTCCACTGAGGTTCCCGGAACAATATCTCCTGTCAAAAACAACAATCGGGATTACCGGTTAGTAATAAGACTCTTATATAACAACTTCCTAAACCTCGGGAAGTCTACCCTTGCTGTTTCTAGAAAACACAGCCACTTCGGACACTCAAAACGACCTCTAAACGATGTCCGATCAACCTGAAACCTGTACCAACAGATTCAGAACGTCGAAAACTAGTTACCACGCGCCGCCGTGACATCAGACTCGGCCCCAGGCACCGCCACGCGCCGCCGGAAGGTCGGCACACGCGCCCACGCGCCGGTCACGCGCCTGCTACAGTGTTCACGTGCCTGGACCGGTCCAACCCGGTTTAGCTCAACCTAACCCGGTCCAACTCGACCCGACCGGTTCACTCAACCCGACCGGTTTAACTCGACTCGACCGGTTCAACTCGACCCGACCGGTTACCGGTGACTCACCGGAGAAGACGACCGGACTGCCTTTTCCATCGCCGGAAGCTGGCCGGAGAAGATGACCGGTCCACCTCTTCCGCCGCCGTCTGGTTCGCCGGAATCCCCCATTTCCGACCGAAACTCCAAGCTTTATAACTTCCTCAAAACTCAACCATTTTACACAAATTTTACGTCTAAATCTATCTACTCAATCCCATGAATCCAAATATAACCTTAAAACATCAAACACGTACCTGTGTAAGCCGGAAAATCGATCGAAAGATCCGAAACTTCCTTTACTCGGTTCGGCTTCCACCGTGGTCCTCTCCTTCGATGGTTGGTACAGTTGTGATCGTGGGAAGGAGTAGAACATGATTAGTTGATCAAAACGGGAAGCTAAAGCCTTGAAATCAAAGTTGACTTTATGGTTTCTCTCTTGGTTGTTTTCGCACGGGTTGGTGGTTTCGGGTGTGTTTGAGTTTGTCATAGAGAGAGAGAAGGAGATGAAGATGAAATGAAGATGTAAGATGAGATGGATCAGATAAACTCTGATTTGGGTAACAAAATATCTCCCCTCCATGGAAAATTACCAAAATGCCATTGCACATTTAGACCCATAACGTTCGTCCACGAACTCCGTTTTCCGCGTGCCGCCTGTTTACGAACTCGTGAGTTCGAGACCTACGCAACGGTATCCAAAACACCACAAAAAGTGTCTCGAAACAAAACTTGATTTCCAAGCCCTTTACCAACCAAGGGTAAAATCGTCATTTTACAAAAATAATTGCGTAAACCCAATAATTAAAATTCCGGGTTGTTACAATATTAGCTCAGCATATTCCTCGAGCTCACACATGACACAATTTCATGATCAACATGACCTTACTCGTTACTGACATGACTAGTGGCCACTAGCTCATAATTCAAGACTCATAACCGGACTTGATCCACAATGACTCACTTGTAAAAATGTGAGTATCATACGTAGCAAAATTTCCATCTATCAACGACCCCTGTACACTTTTTAGCAATAACTACGCATAGGGCTTTAAGCTTATCATAGCGCATAATCAATTAAAAGGATAACAAACTCGACTATTCCAAACTTGATCAAGGCATATTCAAGACCACAAAGTAAAAATGTACGCATTCTACGTTCACCATAACGCCACCAAGTACTTATAACCAAACCATGCAATTCAGACCCAATCATTAACAATCACACACATTCATGCATATATTATATATGTATATATGAAAACAAATGGGTCCACTCATAGTACTCGGGGTCCACGATACCTGAAGATCTTGAGACATAGTAGGTCCCTCGCTGTCACGTGCCCACGCGCTGTTAGAAGTCAGCAGCGGGCTCCACGCGCCGCCTGAAGGTTGTAAATCTCCCTAACGTGCCACCACACGCTGCCCCAGCCGGCGGTGGTGCTACACACCTGCCAAGAGGATTGGTGGTAGATCACTGGGGTTGAATCTTTAGAGAAAACGGTGGCACTACCCTGACCTCCGCCATAAACGGCGGCTCAGCGGCCGGAAACGGTCAAGGCTTCACCGGAAATCCTGACTAGCAAAAACTCCACCAAAAACTACAATCATGTTACCTAAACTTATCTACACATCCTCAGGAACCCAAAAATGGGGTTGGATTCTCCAAAACTTACCTGGCTCGAATGGAATTTGGCTGGGAAGTCATGGACACCGTTGGCTTTCGGGCTTCGATTCATGAGCCTCGGGCTCTGATGGTCGTGGAGGGTAGTTGGTTGAGGTTCATCTCGTCCACACGGTTCATTTGGGCTGGTTTCACGGTCTGATTCAACCGGAAGGGTCGTCGGAGGCGATAGGGATTTCGGGGTTCTCGACTTCAATTCGTCTTTTTCGTTGGACATCGACAGTCGGAGAGGGTATGGACAACTTCATCTTGACCTGGGGAAGGGTTTGCGTGGAGTGGTCAGGTTGGATTTGGCTGGATACGTCGTCGATGACGATCGCAATTGTCGGGTTTCTCGGCCTGGCTCCTTCTTCGACGAGCGTTGATGATGGCTGAGGGTATGGATAGTTTCGTCTCGATGAGAAGGGTTGATTGGGCTTGAGGGTGAGGCTGTTGGTGGCCTGAATTGGCCACAGTGGAGCTTTGCTCCTGCTCTGGTTCGCTGTCGCAGTCAAGAAGGGAGGCGATGAAGATGGTTTCGAGGAGAGAGAAAATGAGATTGGGTAGAGGGAGAGAGTGAGGTGGAGTAATATGGTTGGTAGGTTTTAGATATTTTAGGAATAAATTATAATAAAATATGATTAATAATTAATAACACCAATAAATCAATACTAATAATTTTGATTTCTCCTGAACTAATTTATTCTCGAATTTCCTACGAATTTGGTCTTCCCGTTCCGAATCTTGTTTTCGGAAATTTTCTACCAACTTCTCGAATTAAGTTGGAAATTTCAAAGTCTAACTCCCGAATTAATTCCTTTTTGCTAACTTAGAAGATTTCAGGAAATTTCGATAAATGGTATAGAAGGGTAGTTCGGTAATTTAATAATTCCTATTTTGAAATTCGGGGACGGGGTGTAACACAATTATAGGTACTAAATTAAGTATGTACGACTATATGTACTGGAAATGACATGAGTAAGAATCATGCATATAGTCCGGGATATATATCATACGCGACTTTACCAAATCAATTTAAACAAATGAAGTAATTTAAGTTTTGATGTAGATGTTGTTGCGTATAGCAAGATACAAGACATGTGTGATATCTTTGGACAATATTTGACACATTCTGATTCGGATAATTCACGTGGATATCAAAATCAAGGCATATGTTGGCCACCATTTGGATGTCCAAGTGACGATCATCATGGGTCGATTTTTGTATCCACATGAACTATATCTGGGTGGAGATATGTAAATATTAAGGAGTAGCACATCATTATATAATTGGAGGCTACCCTTAGAAAATGATTTAGGAGGACATGAATATGTAGATATTGGCAGCGTTGCTTTCATTGATTGTTAGGGCATCCATTCAAAGAAAATGAGGTGTGGAAGTTGAGAGGCAATATTTTTGGTCAAAATATTCGGACTCTCTTTCCTACGTCGTGCGGAAATCCCAAAGTCTTTTTGGCGACTTTTACGAACCAATGTTGTGAATCTTTCTATCAACTCCTTGAATCCCCGTTTTCAAACTCTTTGAGTCTCATCAATCTTCATGTTTACGTAGTATTTGAGTAAGCATGGTGAAAATGTTCATGCCTCCCTCCAATTAATCCTCACTTTTTAGCAACTCATGACTTTTTTTTTTATACAATCACTACTCATAACTTTTTTTTTTTTTTTATGTACAATCATATTGGGGAAGAGGGGAGTACAATATAACATTGAATATCAATCTTGTCTACGAAATTCGAACCAGAGACTTTCCACATAATATGTATAAAAAAATACCACTAAATGATTAGCAACTCATGACTCGAGAGTTGAGAGATATTATATTTTTAACACCTCCATTTGGTGGCATTAATTACATGTTCTTGTGGGTACATGTCTCTCTCCTCATTAGTTTATATTATTATAATATTTGTTAATTCTCTAATTTCTTACCAATTTATACCGCAAGAACTGATTTTGATATATTTTTTTCTTATGTTAGTGTCTATTTCTTTTAACTGTTAGAATTGAATAAATCAAAGAAAATTCTATAAATAGAAACAAATAGAGTAATACAAAAAAAGAAAAGTGAAATGTAAAAATTACTTCTCTTAAGAATTTTCTCTATCCACATATTATAATTAGAATTTTTTATATTCTAAATTATCATTTAAAGATAATCTTATCAACCTTGTAGTACAAATATTTTAAGAGTCTCATATCCTTAGGTAGGTTAGGCATAAAATGATTCCCCATTTGTATTTTTCTGCATCTTTGGGCTCGGGCCCATCTTCTCAGAAAAGAAAAGCATGCAATCCTCTTCCTCTCTTTTATTTTTTTATTTTTCTAATTAGAGTGGAATATATAATTTCTTAATTAATTGACGGTGAGTTGAAATTTTAGCATCCGGTTCATAATAATTTGGTTTATATTTTTAATTCTTTGTGCTTGAGATATGAAAATATGTAAGATGAAGAAGAATGGAGAAAATACATGAAAAAAAAATGTACAAGTAAAAAGATAAAAAAATGAAAACTAAAAGCAAAAAACTATTTTTAGTGGTTTCATTTTTAAGATTTTGTTTTAATTTTTCCTTTTCTATTTCTTCCTCTCTATACATCTCCTTCTCATTCATATTGTCTCTACTTTCTCCATATCTTATCAACAAAAAAAATTGAAAACAAAAAAATTTACAGCTCGCTTGATAATCATTTTTTTTAGTACATAGACTTTAATTTTTGTGCTTGAGATTAATGAAAAATAGATAAATACTTTCTCCATATCTTATGAACAAAAAAAATTGAAAACAAAAAAATTTATAGCTCGCTTGATAATCATTTTTTTTAGTACATAGACTTTAATTTTTGTGCTTGAGATTAATGAAAAAGAGATAAATAGAGGAGAATGAAGAATGATGACAAGATAGATGTTGAAGAAACGGACAAGCAAATGTAAATAAAAATTAAAGGCGATTAAAAGTTGTTTTTACTTCGATTAAGCCTAAAAAAAAATGAAAACTAAAATTGAAAAACAAAAATTATCAAGAGCAGATTTTGTTATGCAATCTCTTGAAAGTACTGAAGACCTTACTCATCAAAAAATAAATAAAAAATATTGAAGACCTCCTCGATCGGGTATTGCTGTGAGTGCTGCTTTGGTCTACAAAATGGCTCACGTACAATTGGTTATATATTGACATTTTGCAAGCCAATTAATGATATAATAAATAATAATATGATATAATATATAAATAATAATAAATAATATAATATAATAAATAATAACAAATAATATAATATAATAAATAATAATAATAATTATCATTTACATTACATACACCTCCACCTGGAGGGCCTGAAATATCTTTTCTGTGAGGATCGACAGTGTCAAATGATCCCATCCATGAATGTTAATTGCACTGGATAACTGTAGCTTTCAGAAACATCATGCGCATTGTACATACATTCCACAATTTCGTTCACATTCAAATTTCTAACTCAAAAAAATAAACAAATAAAATTAAAAATTAAAATTAACAATAAAAAAAATTCTAACTCAATTTGGCTACTTTATTGTATAAATGATCTTGAAATGAAAATTTAGAAATTGAACGATTCCGATTATAATATATATATATACAAATTATTCAATAAATATAAATGGTGGTACGAGGAGGTACTATTAGGTGTGAGAAGTAAGTTTATTCTATTACATTTAAAGTATAATCATATATTTAGCAGTAGTATTTTTAATTTATCCAAATTATAACTATTATAGTTATATTAGCATGATTTTACAGTTAATTATTTCTATTATATTTTTTTAAAGAAGGATATTAGGGAAGGATATGTAACACATTGGGTATAGGACCAAATACTGGACAACGTGAAGCACGCGGAGTCCCTTGGCTTCACACATGGATTAATCCACTTTGATACTGTATAAAAAATTGAGGCTTCATCCCAAATTAATTGACAATGAAAGGAATAGTTCAAATCCCTTAAAAGTATAATTAATTAAAATGGGTCCGGATAAATTAATTAGTAACTTTATTTCCTTTAAATTGAACTTTATATTCCCACATAAAGATTTAAAAATTGTTAGAAATATGACATAATGATGACGAACTTATGACTTATTTTGGTTTTTTGGATGAGATCCAGAGTGAGCAGTACATGAGACGAGAATGATGATTCAACTCTTGATTGCGACCCGAATCGCCACAAGTCACTTCCTTAGTTCCTTGGCTCCTCTCGGGTGGGTTTATGGGCCACAGAATTCGACGCGTGTAAAAAAGCGCGTGGGGCAGTAGATCTAGCGGTCATAATACGGCTCTGACTTTGAACCACAAAGCGTAAAAACGCGGTTGCGCCAGCTTCTCTATCGACTCGCTGAAAACATGCGTGGACAAAACGACGTGGAGCCAACATGGTTGAGCTTGAGACTACGAAGTGCCAGACAATGTATGGTTTAGTCCACGTGTCACTAACATACAATCACTATCAATCTCAGCACTGCTCAGTCAAAACTCGGGTCAACGCCATGGTGAGTGGAATATGTTGATCTTACCTAGCTAGCTAGCTACTCTCATTTCAAATATGTGGATTTAATCTCATCCTTTTTAAAGGATTTGATTGCAGAAACTACACGAAAGATTTGATTGCAAAAACTACACGAATAAAGGATAATAGCTGCAATTTATCTTGAATTCTTGATAGTACTTTATCGTATTATTATTTCGATTTATCGAATTATTATTATTATATATATATTATGTTCGAAACTATTCAACTTTTAAATTATCATTTTAAGATTATTTATACAAAAAAATTAACCAAATTGAAGATATTTGAGTAATTCATATATATATATATATATATATATATATATATATAAACTAAATAGACGGTTCGTCACGAGAATCTTAATTTTTATTAAAATCGTTGATTTATTTGATACACATGAAAGATTAAATAACTTCCAATTTTATTGATTTTTTTATGGAGATATCTTGAAATGATGAGCAACATGGATTGTCATATATGACAATCCCGAAGGCCAAATAGAACTGTTGATGACCCGTCTTCCAACAAGTCCAAAGACTTGGCACGTACTGTCTCATCAGACGTACGTGTAAATAACAAAACACGTCTTTGTAACCAACAAGGACAAATTTAGAGAATGAACATGTCCGATTTTGATATATATAAAAAAATAATTCGATATTTCAAAAAATTTGTACGAGAAGATACAAATAGAGTATGATACAAATATTATCCACAATTCAATGACAATTTAAATCAGTCTTCCTCATTAAACGAGTCTATAAAAACTCTTGACGATGATTAACTTATAATCAATTATACTTAATGTTTGGTTGACAACTAGTAGTAACGTGGTGACGAAGCCAAAATTGGATGGATATAATGGTTCCCAGTAACATTGTTTTCATAAATGAATCTTTAATTAATTATTGTGTAATCTAACCGTGATGATGCTCTTTACTCATTCGTTTTAAGGAAATGAAGAATATATGCAAATCAAAACTAATTTTTTTTATTTTATCAAACACTCATGACACATCATCCTAGTTCACTTCATCTACAACGTACTAAAACAAACAAAGACCAACTACTAGGTGTGGCGCAATTGGTTACTGTGCTTCAATGGAGTTGAAGCGTTCAGGCACTGCACGAGTTCGATTCCCAGCAGAAGCACTTGTGGCAAGGGCTTTACTTACTTCTCGGCCCGAGCGGGGATTAGTCGAGATGAGTGCAAGCTGGTCCGGACTCCTCGTGGTGAAAATTACCAAAAAAAAAAAACAAACGAAGACTTAAAAAAAATTAATACAATTTTAATCGAGTACTGTGCGTTTTAAGAGCTTGTTTGAAAGGTAATTGGTAAAAATCAACTAGCAATTTACCGTGACAGCGAAAGTATAGAGCATAGTACACTACTTGATGATCATAAAGCGACTACATGAGTTACCCCGATATCCCAACTCACCTGAACATCAAGTGTGAATGTCAAAGCAGCCACTAAAAACTCGTCAAATAGCATGAAGTACCACGAATACCTAAGGGGTACAAAAACAGAAGGGTGAGTAAACCTAACAGTTTATTTCAGTATAAAACAGTAAGTTGAAAACATAATTTATCCCATCTTTTTGCAAAGAAACTCCAAGAGACCAACAATGTACAAACGACAAACATGCACGTTCTACGAGAAATAATCATAAAATAATATGCAGTCTCAAAATCATCCTGAAGGAATAAGTGTAGAACATAAAACCCATTATTTGTTATGCCCTTGAGTCACTCGAGTCATGCGCACATGATAGGCTGGGTAACTATGGTTCGCTCATGTACCTCGACCACGTGAAAGCTGGGTGCTAAGCACCGTTACCTCATGTTCCCTAGAGCTCGAGGACAAGCTGGCGCTATTTAACTAGTATTCGAGCGAGCGCGGGTGATCAATCACGTGGAGGCTAGTATGTGGCCAACAGACGAGTAATAAGATATCGGCGACTCTTATGTGGGTACTACACATCTCAATCAAGTCATGGTCGGCAATATGACCAACATAGCCAACAAGTCATGCGCAAAAATTCTAACATATCAAGCAATGAAGAAAACCTTTAAAACACTTTCACATGCCCATAAACACACCTCGGGAAGCTAATGCAAGCACGAGCAATTCCAAAATAGTAAACACATAATAACATCTAAGCAAATCGTGCCCGAGGGTATAATTGTCACTGCTAAGAGTCTTAACTAATAATGTAAGGACCCTTCCCGAATTTTTCCTCGAAACCCGGAAAGAACCCTTATCCCGTCTGACAGCTCTTTTACCTCAACATTTAATTACCAGAAAATACCCTTTATTCTTAAATAATTTTTACTAAACTTTACATGGTTCCCAACAGAATCTCTGTACTTACTGATCACTCCTACTGTCAGACGCAGGATAAAATACCGGTCAAAACCAAAACCTCGGAATAGTGGTGGTTCAAATAGAAATACTTTCTAATACCAAAAGTCAGTAGTCAGACATTGCTGACATCTCTACTGGAAAACCACAAGACAACAAACTAGTGAACCAATAATAATTCGTCCATCTGGGTCACCGCCCACACCAACCCACTGACCCGGATGATGACGTATTTTCATATGTTGATTAGGCCCATAACAATTGTCGTCTGGTTCATATTAGAGCTGAAAATATCATCGGCTATCATATCGTATCATAACTCTCTGTACCATGATATCTCATCATTCGGCTATCGTATTCCTAGCCACCAGGGTATCCCTTGGGGTGTGCTAGAATATGTACTACTTGGACTCGATCACAATCTCTGCAAATTCACCTTTTATATTAGGGGTTCACCGGGAGTCCGCCAACACGGAACCAAGGCCCGGCTCCTAGGCCCCATCAAATCAGTTTTGTTTATATTAGGGGTTCACCGGGAGTCCGCCAACACGGAACCAAGGCCCGGCTCCTAGGCCCCATCAAATCAGTTTGGTTTATATTAGGGGTTCACCAGGAGTCCGCCAACACGGAACCAAGGCCCGGCTCCTAGGCCCCATCAAATCAGTTTTGTTTCCAAAATCAAATATATATTTTGTTTATCATTTATCACAAATACAGTTTCAACTCAAAATCATGTACTCAAATAATTATCACGTCCAAACACTATCAAAATCGAATCCAACAACCATATCGTTTCTCACAACGCACTTCCACTGAAATATTGGAATAACAATTATCCAGCAATCATTGCACCCATACACAACAGTATTTAAATCGAGGATATTAATACATACATCACAATTTATAAATACAACCATACACAACAGTAATGAAATCGAAGAAATTTATACATACATTACAATTTATAAATCAAAGTCCGCTTACCATCACCATCCAACCCAAAATTCATGTACGCTCTAGCCTCAGAACACCTACACCATAATGACCCAACTACCTTGACTTTCCAAACTCAAAACCCTCTCCACGGTCAATCCTTACCGCTGGGATTGCCCAACCGAGCTCTAAATGAACTCCTATGGCCTCGAAACCAACAAAATCTGATCCGGAACGTCCCAAAACCTCAGTCACGCGCCGCCGTGACTTCGGGAACAGTCCCACGCGCCGTCACGTGCCACCGGAAGGTCGGAATACGCGCCCACGCGCTGCCACGCGCCGGTCACGTGCCTGCTACAGTGTTCACGCGCCTGGACCGGTCCAACCCGGTCCGGCTCGACCTGACCCGGTCCAACTCGACCGGTTCACTCGACTCGACCGGTTCACTCGACTCGACCGGTTACCGGTGACTCGCCGGAGAAGACGACCGGACGGCCTCGCCGTCGCCGGAGGCTGGCCGGAGAAGATGACCGGACCGCCACCTCCGCCGCCGTCTGGTTCGCCGGAATCCCCCATTTCCGGCCGAACTTCAAGGTTTTCTAATTTCTTCATTTCTTAACCGTTTTTCACGATCTACACATGTAAATTCATCTACTTTTCACCAGGAATCCAAATATGAGGTCAAAGTTCCGAGATCTTACCTGGTTTGGCCGGAAAACGGCCGAGAATATTCGGTTCACCTCCCTCCTCCGTCCGTCGCCTACGGCGGTGCTCCCGCTCCAAGAACTACCCCAAAATGCTCGTGGGGTCCCGGGGAAGATCCTCCCGACCTTGGTTTTGTTCGAATCGGACCGAGCTCCCTCCGATGAATATGGCCTTCGGTGTTCGCACGGGGAGGGATCGGATAGGGCCGAGACTGCATCGACCAATCTCCCAAGGAGAGAGAAAAATATCTGTTATATAATTCCAACATTTCCAAAATTACCAAACTGCCCCTGCAGCTTCTAGACCCGTAACGAACTCATCAGATCTCCGTTTTCAGCGTGCCGCCTGTCTACGAACTCGTGAGTTCGAGACCTACGCAACAACCCAAGAAAAATTCCCAAAAGTATTACCAGTCAAAAAGTGACTCCCGAACCCATCCAAAACTGAGGGCAAAATTGTCCAATTCTCAAAACTAATTTAATTTCCGGTCCGGGTCGTTACAATCTACCCCCCTTACAGAAATTTCGTCCCCGAAATTTTCCTAACACAGGTTAAAGAACCAACCTCCTATTCAGTTCAAGTGTGTGGTCTGCATCTTGTTAAACTCCTCGGATGCATCTTGTTAACATAATTCCACAAATAATTTGCACACAAGTGTGCGGTCTGCAGGAAGTTAACCTAAAGCTCTGATACCACTTGTAAGGACCCTTCCTGAATTTTTCCACGAAACCCGGAAAGAACCCTTATCCTGTCTGACAGCTCTTTTACCTCAACATTTAATTACCAGAAAATACCCTTTATTCTTAAATAATTTTTACTAAACTTTACATGGTTCCCAACAGAATCTCTGTACTTACTGATCACTCCTACTGTCAGACGCAGGATAAAATACCGGTCAAAACCAAAACCTCGGAATAGTGGTGGTTCAAATAGAAATACTTTCTGATACCAAAAGTCAGTAGTCAGACATTGCTGACATCTCTACTGGAAAACCACAAGACAACAAACTAGTGAACCAATAATAATTCGTCCATCTGGGTCACCGCCCACACCAACCCACTGACCCGGATGACGACGTATTTTCATATGTTGATTAGGCCCATAACAATTGTCGTCTGGTTCATATTAGAGCCGAAAATATCATCGGCTATCATATCGTATCATAACTCTCTGTACCTTGATATCTCATCAGTCGGCATATCACTCGGCTATCATATTCCTAGCCACCAGGGTATCCCTTGGGGTGTGCTAGAATATGTACTACTTGGACTCGACCACAATCTCTGCAAATTCTCCTTTTATATTAGGGGTTCACCGGGAGTCCGCCAACACGGAACCAAGGCCCGGCTCCTAGGCCCCATCAAATCAGTTTTGTTTATATTAGGGGTTCACCGGGAGTCCGCCAACACGGAACCAAGGCCCGGCTCCTAGGCCCCATCAAATCAGTTTGGTTTATATTAGGGGTTCACCGGGAGTCCGCCAACACGGAACCAAGGCCCGGCTCCTAGGCCCCATCAAATCAGTTTTGTTTCCAAAATCAAATATATATTTTGTTTATCATTTATCACAAATACGGTTTCAACTCAAAATCATGTACTCAAATAATTACCACGTCCAAACACTATCAAAATCGAATCCAACAACCATATCGTTTCTCACAACGCACTTCCACTGAAATATTGGAATAACAATTATCCAGCAATCATTGCACCCATACACAACAGTATTTAAATCGAGGATATTAATACATACATCACAATTTATAAATACAACCATACACAACAGTAATGAAATCGAAGATATTTATACATACATTACAATTTATAAATCAAAGTCCGCTTACCATCACCATCCAACCCAAAATTCATGTACGCTCTAGCCTCAGAACACCTACACCATAATGACCCAACTACCTTGACTTTCCAAACTCAAAACCCTCTCCACGGTCAATCCTTACCGCTGGGATTGCCCAACCGAGCTCTAAATGAACTCCTATGGCCTCGAAACCAACAAAATCTGATCCGGAACGTCCCAAAACCTCAGTCACGCGCCGCCGTGACTTCGGGAACAGTCCCACGCGCCGTCACGCGCCACCGGAAGATCGGAATACGCGCCCACGCGCTGCCACGCGCCTGCTACAGTGTTCACACGCCTGGATCGGTCCAACCCGGTCCGGCTCGACCTGACCCGGTCCAACTCGACCGGTTCACTCGACTCGACCGGTTCACTCGACTCGACCGGTTCACTCGACTCGACCGGTTCACTTGACTCGACCGGTTCACTCGACTCGACCGGTTACCGGTGACTCGCCGGAGAAGACGACCGGACGGCCTCGCCGTCGCCGGAGGCTAGCCGGAGAAGATGACCGGACCGCCACCTCCGCCGCCGTCTGGTTCGCCGGAATCCCCCATTTCCGGCCGAACTTCAAGGTTTTCTAATTTCTTCATTTCTTAACCGTTTTTCACGATCTACACATGTAAATTCATCTACTTTTCACCAGGAATCCAAATATGAGGTCAAAGTTCCGAGATCTTACCTGGTTTGGCCGGAAAACGGCCGAGAATATTTGGTTCACCTCCCTCCTCCGTCCGTCGCCTACGGCGGTGCTCCCGCTCCAAGAACTACCCCAAAATGCTCGTGGGGTCCCGGGGAAGATCCTCCCGACCTTGGTTTTGTTCGAATCGGACCGAGCTCCCTCCGATGAATATGGCCTTCGGTGTTCGCACGGGGAGGGATCGGATAGGGCCGAGACTGCATCGACCAATCTCCCGAGGAGAGAGAAAAATATCTGTTATATAATTCCAACATTTCCAAAATTACCAAACTGCCCCTGCAGCTTCTAGACCCGTAACGAACTCATCGGATCTCCGTTTTCAGCGTGCCGCCTGTCTACGAACTCGTGAGTTCGAGACCTACGCAACAACCCAAGAAAAATTCCCAAAAGTATTACCAGTCAAAAAGTGACTCCCGAACCCATCCAAAACTGAGGGTAAAATTGTCCAATTCTCAAAAATAATTTAATTTCCGGTCCGGGTCGTTACAAATAATTGCAGTCACAACCAAAAATCTAACATCACCATAATAACATGTGAACTAACTAACCTCTACCATCAAGTTCCAGCATTCAAATTCACCACTCATAGTCAAATAAGTCAAACTCGGGATCAACGCATAACTAGTCATGCATTCAATGATGTAACGTAGAAAACGTGCATGTAAAAGTAATGATAAAACAAAATTTGAGAAAGAGGTCCACTCACATACTAGTCGGGGAGACAAAATCACCCAATGGTATTATACTACGTAAGCTCCAAGCTTGTCAAACCCTAAACAAAACCAACCACAAAGGTTACAAACAACTTCCACAGTAAACGCTAAAGGAACCCCTCTTGGGTTGCTCAAACCGGGACTAGAACAACTTTAAACAGATTAAAAACGTGCTTAAACTAATCCGAACGTCCCAAAACTAAACCTACGCGCTGCCGTAGGCCGAAAAATGGCCCCAGGCATCGCCACGCGCCACATGGAGGTCGGGCAGTGACCTCACGCGCCGTCACGCACCGGCCAAAGGTGGCATCCGCCCCCACGCGCTGTCACGCGCTTGCAGAGTAAACTACCACGCAACTGCCACGTGGCTGATAAGTGGCTCCACGTGGCTGACAGGCTGCGCCCACGTGGTTGACAAGGGCACTCATGTGGTTGACGGGTGACGCCCACGTGGCTCCATGTGGCGACCACGTGGCTGCCAAGTGGTTGACAAGTGGCTCCACTTGGCTGACAAGTGGCACCCACGTGGCTACACGTGACTAACAGGTGGCCCCTACGTGGCTCCACGTGGCTGACAGGTGGCGCCCATGTGACTGCCATGTGGCTTCCGCGTGGCTCCACTTGTTAGTCACGTGACTTTCATGAGTGTTGCAGGTCAGTGGTCAGCCTCGCCGTACACGGTCGCCGTCGCAATCGTACGCAGTTGCTGGTTTTTTGAAAACTCACGGAAAAATGACCTCGAACTCCGTTTTCAATTCTAAGGCTAATACTCGACTCGAAATTCAACAAGGAATCCAAAATTTACATTTTCAGCTCAAGAGACTACCTAGTTTGGCAGGAAAACCGCTGCGAAGTGTTGAAACACTCAGTTTCCGGTGAGACTCACCAGCCGTCGCCCGCCCTTCAAAACCTTCATGAATATACTCAGTTCAAGTCTAGAGTGAGATGAATTCAATGGTGGGATTCACACAACACAAGCTTACCTCGTTTAGTCGAGAAACCTGTCAAGACTAACGGTGGTCGCATGGCTCTGCAACTTTTGGCGAGGTTTGTCGATCCTCACACCAAAAACCATATGCAATGAATCCTAAAAGAAGCCCTCAACATGAATAATCTCAAACTTAAGCTTAGGGGTTTCGATCGTACCTCGTATGGCCTCAAACTCTCCAGGTAGCTCTTGGATCCTCAATTGGGTTTTGCTTCGCTGTTCGAGCCACGGTGCTCATAGTGGCTCACGGCTTAGTCCGTCGAACTCGTGAGGAGATGACGATCACAATGGGTAGTGACTGAAGCCCTGATTCGTAGTTTTGAGCGATGTACGTTTTTCTAGGTGGTTTACTATTTTTCTTCTAGAAGTCGAGATTGACGATGCAAAGGAGATGAGGGTGAAGGATGGGGTTCTTCGTCGTTTTCTTGCAGCATATGACTCACTGCCTTGGTTACTCAAGGTACTGGGCACTCTACGTTTTGGGTGGAAGAAGACGAGAGAAAGGGAGAGTCGAGAGAGAAAGAAGGATGTGCGAAGTGAGGGAGAGAGATATGAGTGTTTTTTAACAAATTTGGGTGATCTCATATTCGAGGGTTTAGGTGGAAGATGGTGAGGATGATCGGTGACCATCGATCGAAGGGAGGTGATGGGTGTGAGATGTTTCTCTCTGTCTTGGTCTCTTTCTCAGAGAAAGTGATCTTGTTCGAAAGAGATGAAGGGAGGTAGCAGGGAGAGAAGGTAAGTGAGTGTGAGCTTGGACTAGTTAAAATGGGTTCGGGCTTACTAACAAATACCTCATTTACACTTCGGCCTATAAGTGGTTTTGGGCTCATTCTCTAGGCTTTAAGCAACCTGACCTCAGGCAACACAAAGAACACAACTCAATTCTGCTAAGTAAACCATGCCCAACAAGAACTCACAGGGGTAATCTGGACTTTTAAATTCTTAGTTTCACGTTAACGGAACAGGATGTAACAGTCTACCCCCCTTAAAGAAATTTCGCCCTCAAAATTTGCTCGACAAAAGTCGAAGGTACAAATTCCTACAATTTCTTGAGTTTTCCTCGCGCCATTACTATCATGGAACTCAACTTCCTTTACACAAGTGCAAACATTTTGTGGTGTCTCACTCTGAAAGATCATCAACTTCTAAATCCAAACTTCTGATGCGACTCTCCAATTAAAAGTCTACAAACTCAATGTATGATAACCTCAAATGATACAACAAATCAGAACCTTCTAGAAAAGTTTTTTGAATGTCTTGAATGGTTTTCCCCAGACATCAATAGAAAGAATCTTCGAAACTAGCACTGAACCCTTCTGGAAAAGAAAATCCTCCACTACTAACAGTTCAGGTGGGTTAAGCGACTGATAGAACTTCCAAGTTACCAACGCTTTCGCATCGTACTATGTGTCAAGAACTTCCTAATCCACGTTTTACTACCCCCAAACACAAATATCTAGGTGATGGTTACTAATGCCATGCGCGTTAGTCTCAAACACTTGGCCTTACGGTAAGTGCCAACTAATCCCTTTAACAACTCCCACTTCTGGTGATTACATTAACCAACTCCGTCAAATGTGTCACCTTAAGTTCTCAATAACCTCGAATAACGACTAAGGCCTGTGAAGAGATTTCTTCCAATAACGTCCTGAAAACGTGCTTCAAGTACTAGGATGGGTAATTGAGCATAAACTTCAAGATATTAGGGATCGAATACTCACTTGTACTGACAGTTCCTTAACTCCCCCAAAACTGTAAGTAAAAGCAGCTTGGCTCACTAGATTCGCAACTGAAGAAGGAAACGAGGATACAAGTCTCTCGTTAGTTCTTCGGTTTTCCCCAGGTAGCCATATCTATTAGATGGTTCTCCCACATACGAGATAATGACTGTGCAAAACGTTTCTCCTTACTCATAAGTCCAAGATTGGTGTAAAAACTTCCACCAATTAACTCAACTCTCGGAAAGAAGGTATGTGCCGCAACAACAAGATAATTATTTTGTTACCTAGGGATACTTTCCAAGTTGAGTATTCCGATTAATTCCGTTCACAGTATTTCCCCTTGCAAACCTAAAACTTTCAGGTTCACTTCATCTCCCAATTTGTTCACCTACCAAAACAACTCATTCCGAAAACTCCTCATCTAGCACTATTTAAAACACTTTGGTTTCTTTATTGTTCAGTCATTATTTATGCATCATTTTGTTGTCCTTAAGTACCTTTCTTACATGTCTTTTGAATGATTTCGTGCCATCAATAGTAGAAAATGATCAATCATGTGAGACTTGCAAATATTTGGAAAGATAGGTAAATTCTGAGAAGAACACAAAAAGAATGACTCAAATCGGAGTTCAGATGAAGGAGATGTCCTCATTTGAATATCGGGTCCGAAATTGGGTCCTGAGTGCGCCAGTGCTCCCTATTTTGGGTCCTTGGCCAAGTACCTCATATCAGGTCATCCGGGTCCCAAACTTTTGTCTTATGACATCAAGTCCATGTCCTAGAAGTGCCAAGGTCATGCCAGGTCGTGTCTCGCGACTTGTCCCGAGGACACCCTATCGAGTTCCAGACGAAAACCTCAAGCCATGCACTAAATTCGGGCCATGCGTCAAGTTCCTGTTCGAGTCA
Source organism: Oemleria cerasiformis (assembly GCA_037349345.1). Taxonomy (NCBI): domain Eukaryota; kingdom Viridiplantae; phylum Streptophyta; class Magnoliopsida; order Rosales; family Rosaceae; genus Oemleria; species Oemleria cerasiformis. The sequence goes on along the minus strand of JAZGTL010000003.1, from coordinate 10,095,344 downwards.
CGCCACGGAAGGACATATCCCGTGACATGTCCCTACTCCGCCAAGCTGCGCCAATCAAGAAGTCATGTGCCAATTCAAGCCATGCCAAGACGTATCCTGCGCCACATCCCTGGTCCCTCAAGGATGCGCCAGCGGTAGAACAGAGTTCATGCCCTGCTCCAATTCTACACCCTATGTGCTTAGCAAGGCCAAGCCGCGCTTTTAACAACCCTATGGTGCACATCGAATGCGCGGTCCCAGGTACCTATAAGGACATTTCCTCATGATCCGCCAAGGTGGCCCTAAAGACATGTTTGCGCCCAAATTAGGGCGTATTTTTACGATCTCCAGGTTCTACCAGCCTCTGGGTGAGGCAAAGCCCATAATTCATCAAGTCACATCATATTCTAGCCCAAGACGTGGTTTGGCTCAAGTCACATTGGTCCAAGGCATGCCGAGTTTTCAATAAATCCTTCAGAGTCCGAAAAGTGCTAATTCAGGGCCCTGTTGTGTAAAGTGACATGACACTTCCCGAATTTCATCTCGAAATCTGCGAATACCCTGCTCCCGTTTGACAGCTTTTAACGACAAAAGTTAATACCTGAAATACCCTTAATCTTTGGAAACATTAAATAAACTTTACAGGGGTTCCAACAGATCCTCCTTTGTACTTGACTGACTTCACCTACCTATCAGACGCATGATAGCCTAGTAGTTCACAAACTACCTCGGAGGACCTCCTCCGTAATAAAATAAGACAATTGGCGTGTCACCCTCATGTGAACCGTCAACCACCCGTCAATGTGGGTCACCGTCCACACCAACCCACTGACCCAGATGACGATGGAACTAGACTTGGTTGAATTGAGTCTCACTGACTTATCCCGAGTTGTAACTCGATATCCCAGCTCATCCTGAGCACCCCGAGTGGTAATTCGATATCGCAGCTCATCTTGTGCACTCCGAGTGGTGCCTTGATATCTCGTCTCATCTTGAGCACCCCGAGTGATAACTCGATATCCCGGCTCATCCTGAGCACCACAAGTGGTAACTCAATATCCCAGCTCATCTTAAGCACCCCAAGTGGTAACTCGATATCCCGGCTCTTCCTGAGCACCCCGAGTGGTAACTCGATATCCCAGCTCATCCAGAGCACCCTGAGTGGTAACTCGATATCCCGGGACATCGTGAGCACCCCGAGTGGTAACTTGATATCTCAGCTCATCCTGAGCACCCCGAGTGGTAACTCGATATCCCGGCTCATCCTGAGCACCTCGAGTGGTAACTCGATATGCCGGCTCATTCAGAGCACCCCGAGTGGTAACTCGATATCCTTGCTCATCCTAAGCACCCCGAGAGGTAACTCGATATCCCGGCTCATCTTAAGCACCCCGAGTGATGACTCGATATCTCGGCTCATCCTGAGCACCCCGAGTGGTAACTCGATATCCCGGCTCATCCTGAGCACCCCGAGTGGTAACTCGATATCCCTGCTCATCCCCAGCCGTAGCTCAATATCCTAGCTCATCCTGTGAGTATGATGGATCCTCCATGACATACCTCATATCATCCTGAGAGTATAATGGAATCCTCCATGGCATACCTCAAACCTCAACAATGTGGCGGAGAAAGACCCCTCGAACACCAACATCGGAGAACCCCTCAACGATCTGGTGGAGACAAACCCTCCAACGCTAGTCGGAGAAACCTCAATGATATGGCAGAGAAAACACCCTCCACGCCAACATCGGAGAACCCCGTGGTATAACATACTACATAGAAGTACACATTCCACGCAATCCCAGAAACCCAGTCCGTTCAAAGTTCATCCAAGTACCAACTCAAGGAAACCCTAGCCCCAAGGAACCTTTTGACATACCAATAACTCAGCCTCTAGACCTCCCGATCCAAAACCCGCTCCGTGGTCATCCATTACCACTAGGATTACTCAAACAGGGCTCTAAACAAACTCCAACGGCCTTGAAACTGCCAAAATCAGATCCGGAATGTCACAAAACCTTGACACGCTCTGTCGTGGGTCGGGAAACAGTCCCACGCGCCGCCACGTACCGGTAGAAGGCCGGACCAAGCGCCATGTGCCGGCCACAGGCCCTCACGCGCCACCACGCACCTTGTACTATTCATGATGGAATATTCTGTCGCTCTGACATAATATTCCGTCAAACCTGACATAATTAGAACATTCCGTCCAAACTAACGACATTAGGGTTCCAACATAACGCCGTTACCTTTTGACGGAATGTGCTAACGCCATTAGCATATTCCGTGAAACCCTGACGGCGTTAGTTGACTGGAAGCTGACTGTGTTGCCACGTGGCTCCATGTGGCAACTACTGACTGGTCGCCACGTGGCACCACGTGGTTTCCAGGTGGCTTGCCATGTCAGCCATCGCAGGTCGAACCAGTCACTGGAGTTCGTCGGAGACGACAACCGGTACACCGCCGTCGTCGCAGTCGATGGTGGCTGGAATCTGGGTTCCATCACCGGAATCTGCCATTAACGGTTGGAAGCCCAAGCTTCCCAGATTCCTCCAAACTCCACCATTTTCTTCGATCCAAGTATGTAAAATCATCTACTCCTTTCCAAGAGTCCTAATCTAAACTTCGAATTAGGAAAACATACCTCAATCAATCGGAATCCAGTCGAGAAGTTTCGGTCCTCCTCTCCTCTTCCGTCCGTCATCTACTTCGACAGTGAAAAACTAACCACTCGTGGAGTCGAGGAGAAGGCATCCCTAGCATTGGATTTGGTCGAATATCTCCGAAAATGGGACGATGAAGTTGAGGTTGTGTCTGATCGCATGAGAAGAGAGAGAGGGATCAGGGGAGGAGAGAGAGTAGTTCTTGGCTGGGTCTGGGCAGAGTCTAAAAAGAGAAAATAGTATCCCCCTAAATTTTGGACTTTTCCAAAATGACCAAACTGCCCCTGAAGACTCTAGACCCACAACTCTCTCACCGGGTCTCCGTTTTTCACGTGCCGTCTGTCTACAAACTCGTGAGTTCGAAACCAATACAATGACCCAAGAAAATTTTCCAAAAGCACTGCCAGACATTAAGTGACTCCCGACCCCTTCCGAAACTGAGGGTAAAATCATCTTTTCCATAAGTAAATTCTCAATTAATTTAATTTCTGGTCTGGGTCATTACATAAAGTATGTCCAGGAGGAGGCCCAACCCATTTCTTGACGTCCAAACAACATCCAGAAGATTGCAGAATCTGCCTTTGCGTGCAAGAAAGCGTAGAAGAGTTATTTCACAGTATTACCGCAAATCCTACTCCAAATCCAACAAGGATTCCTTTTTCTAGTTCCTTTTCAATTGAAACTAGGATAGGAAGTTTAAATCAGTTTTTAAATATGATTTTGTCCTAAACTATCTCCTACATTGTAAAGATTTAGAGGCCTATTTAAAGGACCTTAGGGTTCGCGGGTGAGGACCTCTAGACACCCTAGCCGCAATTTACATTGTAATTCAGTTTTAAATTAAAACAGTTTATAGTTTATGCGTGTGAGATAGTTGGATGTGAGCACTGGAGGACAAGCTCTGGTGTGGTCTTCTGCTGTGTCTCAGCTTCAATATAATCCTCTGTATCTTTACTATTATTGCTTTTACTTTAATGAATTCAATTATGTTTGTTTCAATTTCAATTATGTGTGAGTAGTCTTTTTAGGATTAAGGCTGCTTGATGCCCTAGCCATGTTAGTTCGTTAATTAGATTTTGGCTCTTAATTTTGATTGCTATGCATGCTGAATAATTCTGAGTACTGCTTAAACTACCATTCTTTTATGTCTATGAGATTAGCTACATTTTTTGCATAAATTATTAATGGAATTTCTTGACGGACCACTATATCATCTTGTAATTCATTAGCATCAAGAGGTTGAGGTTAAGAAACAATCTTGTAATCGGAATTCATGACAACCTAGGAATGCATATCACTTTTCTAGGCTAGTGTAGTGTCATTAAATTCTCTTTGTACTTCATGCACCATCTTAAACAGTAGGTGATAGACGTTCTAGAGTACACATCATGCTTAGAACATGCCAAGTAAGAGAGGATAATATATGCAGAGTGGGCCAACCATCGGGACCTTTGCATGGGCACTTAATTTAGAAGTTGCATAGTAATTAGGTCAAGGAAATCTAGTTCATGACTATAATTGGTTAGAGTGGATAGTAAGCCTTAATTCGCCTTAGTTAACAAACAATCAATCTATCATTTCTTCATTGTTATTTCCTGCACTTTAATTCACTTGTCTTTAATTTTCAATTCTAAAAGCATAAACCCCCCATGTTGTCGTGTGTTAGTATCTTTTGCATATCTAAAGTAGAGTGAGTCTAGGTCTAGGCGTGTTCTTTATTGTCTTTTAGTATTTTGTGTCTTTTGTTTAAGTTAATAAAATCTGAACTTAATTGGATTAATCGTTGAACAAGTCCTTGAGGGATCGACCATTTCTTGCCGTAATACTATCTTAATCGATTTAGTGCACTTGCAAAGTTATAACTAGTAGAAATAACGTTCATAATTATTGTGTTCGATATTCCAACTATCAAGTTTTTGGCGCTGTTGCCGGGGACTTGTCCCTTAACGGTGTCCAATTAGTTTGGATTTATTAACTTAGTTTTTCTTTACTCTTTTAGGTACTTTGTTTATGTCATCAAGAGGATCTGTCCAAGGATCTCCGCATGGATCAAGCACCCCACCATCATCTAGAGGATCTTCTGTTCATGGCTCACCACCACCTAGCCCAAGAAGGATGAAAAATGCAAGGGATGAGAAGGGAAGAGACAGGGTCCTTGTGCCTAACCCAACCCCACAGCTCCTCAAGGATTTTGCAATTCCCCATGTTTCGGAGGATCAATTTCCCATTGTGTTTCCAGAGCCCACGGTGGCCAATTTTTAGTTGAAGTCTGGATCCATTCACATGTTACCAAAATTCCATGGACTTCCGGGAGAAGACCCACACTTACACATTCAGAAATTTGTTGAAGTCTGCTCAACTTTACGCATCAACAGCATGACGGAGGCTGAAATTCGACTAAGCCTTTTTCACTTTAGCCTTAAGGATTGTGCTAAGGCATGGTTACACTCTTTGGTGCCAACTTCAATCCACTCGTGGAGGGACTTGTCTTCGAAATTTCTAACACAATATTACCCCGTGGCCAAGACAAATGAGTTGAAGACAAAAATCATGGACCCACGGCAAGGAGTTGATGAGCCATTTTATGAATCTTGGGAGAGCTTCAATCAAATGTTAAGGGCATGCCCTCACCACAACATCGATGAGCATCACTTCATGTTATACTTTTACGGAGGATTAAAAAACAGCGACCGCACCATGGTGAACTCTCTCAATCCCAAGGAATTCTTGATGGCACAGCCGCGGAGGCAAGGACGGCCTTTGAGAACATAGCGCAAAGGGAGAAGCAATTTAGCTACAAAGGGCATTTATATAAAGCTAAAAGCGAGGTGTCCATAAATGACAAGGATGACGCCATTGCTCAACTAACGGCAATGGTGAAGAAGCTCTGCAATCAGAAGGCTCGAGGAGTTCAAGTGTGTGACGTGTGTTCTATCCAGGGCCACACGTCCCAAGACTGCCCAATGGTGGAAGACGCCAATTTTGCTGGAGGTTTCAATAATAATTCATGACCCCGGAATGTGCCATATTCAAACACTTACAATTCGAGGTGGAAAAATCATCCAAACTTCCATTGGAGCAACAATCAAACGGCCGCCAATCCTTTGCCACCCCCTGGATTTCAGCAACAATATGCAGCCCCTCAAGTGAACCCTCACGACCCTTCATCAAATTAGAGTGGCGGAAGCAAGTCTCTAGAGGATTATCTCAATGCCATGGCCCAACAGAACATCAAGTTCACACAAAACACAAATGCATTCATACAAGAAAGCCGGAGTCATATGGCAAAGACGGATAATGCAATTGCAAACTTGGATCGTCAAATGGGACAAATTGCAAATCAACTAAATTAGCGGGAGCAGGGAAAGCTACCAAGTCAAGTCATGGTCCATCCTAAGGGATTTCACAATCCTAAGGCCAATGCCATCACTCTGGTGAGTGGAGGTCCTACATACGCTGCCCTCGAAGGAAATAATGAATGACTTGACACTGAGGAGGATGACTTCCCCCTGACATCATCAAGGCACCATCCTACCGTGACCAACTCCATGACACACCCACAGAAGGCCATACCTTATGGACTGCTGCAGACCTGGACCAGCTCAGCGCCGCCAACCATGTTCCAGGCTCCACCGAGAGCCCTGCCGCAAGAAGGACCTAACCATGCGCCTCAATCAGGTATGCCGAGGACCACAGACTAAAGCATGCCACAGCCACAACCGCAGAACCTTCCTAGCAAGCCAGCAAGCACCTCACCGCAAGCAGTCCTTGAAACTGCGCCCAATTCAGCTCTATCGAGAACCATGTCCCAGCCGTTATCGCAAGACGTGCCAAGTATCATGTCCAAGGCACTACTGCAGGCCACGGCTGACATCCAACATGCTCCTAAGGCCAATTCGCAGCACTCAAATAATTCTAACTCTAAAACTCAAATTTCCAATCTTAAAACAACTAAAAAAGTAACATTTGAGTTAGCTAATGATGTTGAAATTCCATTACCTCACAAGTTCGAAAACAAGAACAAGCAAAAGGAGGACTTTGAGGAGGAAATCATCAGCATGTTGCAAAAGCTTCAAATCACACTGCCTTTCCATAAAATCGCCAAGCATATGCCTATCTTCGCAAAGCTCATCAAGGACTTAGTCATAGGAAAGCTTGGTTCCAGCTCCACTGACATCATTGAAATCCCTAAGGCTTGCTCTGCTACCCTTTTGGGCATGCCCCTTAAAGCCAACGATCCTGGGCCTCCGTCATTTCCATGTGTTCTTCAATCAAAAAGATTCGAGCATTGCCTCTGCGACACCGGAGCATCAGTAAACATCATGTCATTCCACATTTATAGGTGACTCAACCTAGGCGCACTCAAACGTACGCACCTATGTGTTAGATTAGCTAACACCTCTGTTACTAATCTAATGGGAGTTCTAGAGGACGTACTTGTGCAAATTGGTGACACATGCATCCCTACGAATTTTTACGTACTTAAGATGGACAGAATTGACAAGAATGAGGAACCTCCACTGATCTTTGGAAGGCCTTTGCTAGCCATAGTTGAGTGCCTTATTGACGTAAAAAATGGCCAGGTCTCCATCAATGATGCCATCCAATATCATGCGGAGCCAATTTTGGACTTCCTGTTAAACACCATGGACATACTGCTGTAGAAGGCACTCTCCAATTCATGCATAACATGTCCTCTTGAAACGGAAATCACTTCACCAACTGATGAGATACTTGATGATAAGGTGATAGAGGAAATCAGAATACTTGATGCCGTTCATGTTCATTCACGGTTCAAATAGCCAGCTTTTGAGGTGCTACCTCTCATGGGCCACAAGACTTTAACGTCCACCATCCAGCCCCCAGAACTAGAATGAAAGCCACAGCCTGGTCATTTAAAGTATGCTTACTTAGGCAAAAATCAGACCCTTCCGATCATCATTGCCTCTAACTTAAGTTCTGCAGAGGAGAAGCAATTGATATAAGTCTTGAAGGCTCATCGTACGGCAATAGGATGGACAATTGCCGATATAAAAGGGATTAGTCCAGCCAAATGCTTACATCGAATACTTCTTGAAGACGATGCCAAACTATCAAGAGAAGAGCAGTGAAGATTAAATCCACCTATGAAGGACATCATGAAGAAGGAAGTCCTTAAACTCCTAGACGTGGGCATTATCTATCCTATAAGTGACTCTAAATGGGTGAGCCCAGTCCAAGTAGTTCCAAAGAAAAGTGGGATTACCGCGGTTAAGAATGAGCATGATGAGCTCATACCCCAGAAAGTTCAAACCGGATTGAGGGTTTGCATTGACTACCGGAAGCTCAACACTACCACCCGCCAGGATCACTTTCCCTTGCCATTCATCGATCAAATGCTTGAGAGGTTGGCCGGCCATTCACATTATTACTCACTTGGCCTACATTGTTTAAGGATGCATACGAGTATGTACTCACTTGTGACAGATTCCAACGGCTAGGCAACATAGGCCCTCGAAATTAAATTCCATTAAACCCTATCCTCATGGTAGACATCTTTGACGTATGGGGCATCAATTTCATGGGACCTTTTCTGAACTCTTTTGGTAATCTCTATATTTTCTTAGATGTCGATTATGGGTCTAAATGGGTGGAAGTATTTCCTACCAAAACTAACAATGCCAAAGTAGTTGCAACCTTTTTGCAGAGTCACCTCTTAGCCAGGTTTGGAGCGCCAAGAGCCATCATCAGTGATGGGGGCACACACTTCTGCAATCGCGCCTTCGAAGCTTTAATGAAGAAGTATGACGTCACCCATAGGATATCCACACCATATCACCCTCAAACGAGTGGCAAAGCTGAAATTTCAAACCGAGAAGTGAAGGCCATAGTAGAGAAACCCGTGAGCCCCAACAGCAAGGACAGGTCCAAAAAATTGAATGACACTTTGTGGGCCTATAGGATGGCATACAAGACCCCACTGGCATGTCTCCATTCTGACTTGTCTTCGGGAAGGGATGTCACTTGTCGGTGGAATTAGAGTGTAAGGCGTTCTGGGCTATTACGAAGATGCATACGGAATTCGATGCATCCAGGCTTCACAGAAAACTTCAGCTAAGTGAATTGGAGGAGCTCCGAAATGAGGCTTATGAAAGTGCCCAGATTTACAAGGAAAAGAAAAAAGCTTTTCACGACAAGCACATTCAGCCCAAGGCCTTTCAAATTGGATAGAAAGTCCTCATCTTTAACTCACGGCTCAAGATATTCCCAGGTAAGTTGCATTCAAGGTGGGCTGGTCCTTTTGTGATAACTCATGTTTTCACTCATGGTGCAGTTGAAATTCAGCACCCAGTTAAGAAGGAGCCATTCAAAGTGACTGGTCATCGACTAAAAGCCTACTTCGAGGCCCTATCTAGTCCAGTCACGGGCACAATTGACCTGCCATTGGCACCAAGTGCACCTAGTGCTTAGCCTGCGCCAACTACATAGCTTGACAGCCCTGTCTTGCCTAAATGTTAAATAAAGCGCTCCTAGGAGGCAACCTAGCTCTGGTTTGTATTTCTTTCTTCCTTTGTTGTTTTTTCCATTTATATCTCTCATACCTTTGTTCTGTCGTCATACTTACTACTTATCACATTGAGGACAATGTTCAGTTTAGGTTTGGGGGTGTGGATTTAAAATTTTTCATACAGAAACAAGTAGGTTTGGGGGTACCTGTGAGTGTACTTTCGAAAATTAGTGGAGGCTTACCTGTGAGATCTTTGAGCCTAATTGACATTCTTTATGAGGGATGTACTTATTTCTACTCTTAAACACTCATCACTTTTGTTCATAATTGATGATCTCATTACATCATTTTGCATTGAATTTTAAAAAACTAACATCATATAGATGCTCTTGATTTAATGTGTGGTTTGACATAAGAAGTGATGTAGGCTATGTGTGCTTTAACCTCTAAAGGCCTTATCCTACCCAATTGCATGCTCCTTAAGCCAACTTTGAAGCCAAACACTCAGCCTTTTTCTTTCATCACCTAAAGTATAACCTAACCCAAAATACTTAGCCATTCATTAAAGCCATACCCTATAGTCTCAGTTTGTGCTAAGGTTTCCCTAAATGATATTCATGGTGAGAATGAGAAGTGAAAGAAAATGCTGCCCAATTCCAAGAAATTGGCGTTTTTATCAAAGAATGAAAGTTCAAAGTTTCAACTTTACAAGTTACAAGCTGCATGAAAGGTTGAGGAAATCATTGCATGATCTTGGTTCAATTCAATTCAAAGAAAAAGAAAAAAAATAAAGAAAACAAAAGAAAGAAGGAAGAAACGTTGAAAAGAAGAAAAAAAAAAGTGAAAAAAAAAGTGAATTGAGCCAAGTGAGCCAAGAGCCTCAAGATAAGCCATCAAGAAAGCACAATGTCGTGGGCCTTAAGCAAGGATTTAGTTCATAAATTCCAAGTTCAAGTCATGACTTCTCATGCCTTGGCATAGCTCAGGTTCTTTGAATTCTATCCTTCCTTTCCAAATCCCTAAGCTTAGCCCCATTGCAACCTAAGATGGAAGACCTAACTGATCTTATGGACAATCATGCTAAGGATTAAGGTACACATCTATGTTCTTAAATTTCAATTCCTTTCATGAGATATTTATTTCCATAAAGTGTTGTTCTTCATTGCTATTCATATGTGATTAAACTTGAATTCCATAACATAAACTCATCACATATGCTAGAAAGAGTGAAAGCCTAGGATTCTTGTGCGAATTGAGAGTTGCCTAGTGAATATTAGAGTCGAGGCGAAATCTTTCTAAGGCACTTAGATGAAGTTGTTTTCAAACATGGTCACTTGAAATATTGGCACTTAAACATCTACACCTTCACATGACACTCACGGCTATGGCATTCCTTTTAGTTCTGCAAAGCATGTCTACTTACTTTGATTCTTATTAGCTTGTTAAAAGTACTATCTCTAGCATCTTATTTTTCTAAGTAAAATGTTTGTGGGTATCGTGCTGCTATAACCCTCAGGAGACAAAACTCCTTCTACTAGGTGAACCTAGGGGTTTAACTGTTCTATCTTAACTAAGATCGAGTCTTTTCTTTTTGTTTAAGTTTGTTTTGTTCAGGACTAGCAAAAGATAGGTTTGGGGGTATTTGTTCAGTCATTATTTATGCATGTAAGGACCCTTCCCGAATTTCACCCCGAAATCCGGGAAAAGCCCTTATCCCGTCTAACAGCTCTTTTTCCACAGAATTTACTACCAGGAATACCCTTCATTCATAAATATATTAAATAAACCTTACAGGGGTTCCGACAGAACTTCTCTGTACTTACTGACTACGCCTACCTGTCAGACGCATGATAGGTTATAGGTCACAGCCGAAACCTCTGAATAGTGGTGGTCCAAAAAGGTAATACGCTCTGACACCAATTGTCAGTAGATTAGACACTGCTGAAACTTCTACTATAATAACGCAAGACAACTGACTTATCAGCCTCTTGTGAACCGTCAATAAATCGTCAATTTGGATCACTGCCCATGCCAACCCCCTGACCCGGATGACGAAGGAACCAGACTTGGTTCAATTGAGTCTCACTGACTCGCCCCGAGTCAACTCGATATCCCAGCTCCTCTAGAGCACCCCGAGTGGTAACTCGTTATTCTGGCTCGTCCTGTGCACCCCGAGTGATAACTCGATATCTCGGCTCCTCCAGAGCACCCCAAGTGATAACTCGATATCCCTGCTCCTCCAGTGCCCTCGAGTGGTACTCGATATCCCAGCTCATCCTGAGCCCTCGAGTGGTCACTCGATATACCAGCTCGTCCTGAGCCTCCGAGTGGTAACTCGATATCCAGGCTCGTCTTGAGCCCCCGAGTGGTAACTCGATATCCCGACTCATCTTGAGCCCCCGAGTGGTAACTCGATATCCCAGCTCGTCCTGAGCCCCAAAGTGGTAACTCGATATCCCGGCTCGTCCTGAGTCCTTGAGTGGTAACTCGATATCCCTGCTCCTCCAGAGCTACCATAGACCTCAACGATATGGCGGAAAAAGAACCCTCGAACGCCAAGATTGGAGAACCCCTCGACGATCTGGCGGAGACATACTCTCTAACGGAAATCGAAGAACCCCCAACAATGTAGCGGAGAAAGACACCCTCCACGCCAACCATCAGAGAATCCCGTGGTATAACCCAATACCTAGAAGTATGCATACCCATGCAATCTTGGAACCCTAGTCCATTCACAACGCGAATAAAATACCAAATCATGGACTCCCTAGCCCCGAGGAACTCTTGACACATTATTGACCCAACTCCCTTGACCTCCTGAGCTCAAAACCCGCTCCATGGTCAACCGTTACCGCTGGGATTACCCAACCAGTCTCTAAACGAACTCCTACGGCCTCAAAACCATCAAAATCTAGTCTGGAACGTCCCAAAACCCTAGCCACACGTCGCTGTGTGTTGTAAAACAGCCCGACGCACTGGTGGAAGGTCGGACCAAGCGCCACGCGTCGGCCACGTGCCTGCTACAGTACCCACGAGCTAACCCAATCCGACCCGACCCAACTCAACCTGACCCGATCTAACTTGACCTGACTCGACCTAACTCGATCTGACCTGACCCAACCTGGTCTATCCCTTTCCAACTCGACCCGACCTAGTCGCAGGTATCCCACCGGAGAAGACGGCCGCGCTGCCGTTGCCTCAGCTTCAGCCTCGCCGAAAGTTTCCATTTCTGGCCGATCTTCAAGCTATCTTAACTTCTTCAAAACGCAACCGTTTTTCATGAATTGTATGTCTAAATTCATCTACTCGATCATAAGAATCCAAAAATGAACTCAAAATACTAAACCCATACCTGTGTTGGCCGAAAAATCGATCGAAATGTTTCGGTCCTTTTTCCCTCTGATCGATGTCTCCCGCAGCTGCCTCTTTCTATGGTGGGTATGGTTGTGCTCGCAAGAAGGAGGAGAAGGTGATGGTGTGGTCGAACTAGATCGACGTACCCTGGAATTGAAGGTCCAAATTCAAGGTGTTTTGGGTTTTTGGTCGGTGTCGGTCGGTTGCTTTATCACAGGTTTGAATATTTTTTAAAAACAAACTGAAACAAATGACAAGTGAGAAAGGCTGGAGGATTTTGACTTGATATACAGCCCAAGGAAAAATGACCAAAATCCCCTGAATAATCGAGACCCAAAATTTTCTTGCACGGTCTCTATTTTCCGTGTGCCGCTTGTCTACAAACTCGTGAGTTTGAGACCCACGCAATGGTCTCCGAAACACAACCTAATATGTTCCGAAACAAAACTTGATTTCCACGCCCCTTAACAACCAAGGGTAACTTTGTCTTTTTGCAAAATAATTTATGAAAAATTCAATATTTAAGTTTCCGGGTCGTTACAAATCACCCCCCTTAAAGAAATTTTGTCCCCGAAATTCCCTTAACTTAGGTCAAAGGGCCAACCTCCTGTTTCAAGTTCTCTCGCATCACTACCGACACGAACTGGGCCTAAGAAGGACCTATGCACTCTACACACAGTCTCGAAAACAAACCGTAGGTGAGAACAACATCCTGGAGGCACCATAATCCATTCAACACGGAATATACCTCGAAACACGTCTCTGAGCTTGACAAGTCCACTGCGGGTCCTACTCCCAACATGACTTCATGACATCACATGACTGAACATACCTCGAAGCCAGGTGTCAGATAGGAGTACGTGTACTACGTGCAGTTAGTCTCAACGATCTAGCGGAGCACCACCTTGCAACGTCAGCATCAGTGATCCCGTTAACGATCTGGTGGAGAAATACCTCTTACGCTAGTCGGAGAAAGCATTGACGATTACGTGATGGAGAAGACCCTTCATCATGTATAAAACAATGCGTGCATACACATCATTTCTTTTCAAAAAAGTTCATAAAGATAAGCCAAAAGCTTGCCGGAAAAATCCATCTTTTGTAAAAACATTCAGTGGGACCCACGAAATCCAAATAATGAAAACATTCCGTGGTCCGCAACTCTGATTTGAAAACCCTCCTCAAAGGAGTTCAAATGATGGAAATCAACCTGGACACAACATGTATAACAACACATATTCCACTGCTCCCGAATAAAATCCTGAGTCGTAGCTCAAAAACCTCCACACACTCGATATAGCTCGAGCTGTGCAGAAATCCTGTACTATGCATAGACAGCCTCAACGACCCGGTGGAGAAAAACCCCTCGACACCAGCGTCGGAGAACCCTCAACGATCCAGCGGACCCAAACCCCTCAACACCAGTCGGAGAAAACCATGACCCTACACACCCGATATACCTCGAGCGGTGCAGAAATCTGTGCTATGTGTAGGCAGCCTCATCGACCCAGCGGAGAAAACCCTCGACCCCAGCGTCGGAGCCCTCAACGATCTAGCAGAGCAAAATCCCTCAACGCCAGTCGGAGAAACTTTTACCATCGGGACAGAAATTCAGTGAAAAGCAAAATTCATGTTTTAAAATCTTTGTTTCTGGGCCTCAGTCAAATTCTTTGAAAAATCATTTATGGCCAAAACCAGTAAATAATAATTTTGGGTCTAAACCCAAAGCACAGACTCAATAATTACCACGTCAAAATGATATCGAAATCGAGTCCAAAAACCCGGCCATTTCCCCAAAACACATTAAGGGTATTCATGGTAGTAAATTCTGTGGAAAAATAGCTGTCAGACGGGATAAGGGCTTTTCCTGAATTTCGAGGCGAAATTCGGGAAGGGTCCTTACAATTGGTATCAGAGCTCTAGGTTTAACTTCCTGCAGACCGCACACTTGTGTGCAAATTATGTAAGGATTCCTGTTAAAAAGATGCCTCCGAGATGTTTATCTCTTCAGCGACCTTGAATTGAGGGAGGCGGAGGACATGTGATGCACGAGCAAGGTAGGTGTTGCTGTTGCTGGTGAGTGGACCCTGGTTTTGAAGATGACAATGCATGCATACACGTATATGTGAATTAAACTCTTTTATGTATTGTTTTTGACAATTTCTGAAATTTACAAATCTGACTGGACACAAGTACTCCTACGACCTCAAAACCATCAAAATCTGGTCCGGAACATCCCAAAACCCTAGCCACGCGCCGCCGTGTGCCTGAAAATAGGCCCATGCGCCGCCACGCGCCGCCGTGTGCCTGAAAACAGGCCCATGCGCCGCCACGCACTAGTGGAAGGCAAGACCACGTGCCACGCGCTGGCCACAAGCCTACTATAGTACCAATGCGCTGACCCAGCCCAACTCGGCCTGACCAGGTCCAACTCGACCTGACCCGGCCTAACTCGATCTGACCCAGCCCAACTCAACTTGAACTGGTCCAACTCGACCCGACCCAGTCACCGGTGTTCCATTGGAGAAGACGACCGCGCCGCTGTAGCCGAAGCCTCTCCGGAATCCGCCATTTCCAGCCGATCTTCAAGGTTTCCTAACTTCTTCAAAACACAATCGTTTTTCACGAATTTTATGTCTAAATTCATCCACTTGGTCCCATGAATCCAAAAATGAACTCAAAACACTAAACCCATACATGTGCTCGCGGAAAAATTGATCGAAAAGTTTCGGTCCTTTTTCCCTCCGATTGGTGTCTCCCGTGGCTGCCTCATTCGGTGGTGGGTACGACTGTGCTCGCGAGAAGGAGGAGAAGGTGATGGTGTGGTCGAACTGGATCGACGTACCCTGGAATTGAAGGTCCAAATTCAAGGTGTTTTGGGTTTTCGGTCGGTGTCAGTCGGTTGCTTTGTCACGGGTTTGAATGGATTTGTTAAAAACAAACTGAAACAAATGACAAGTTAGAAAGGCTGGAGGATTTTAACTTTATATACATCCCAAGGACAAATGACCAAAATGCCCCTGAATAATCGAGACCCAAAATTTTCTCGTACGGTCTCCGTTTTCCGCTTGCTGTTTGTCTACGAACTCGTGAGTTCGAGACCCATCCAACGGTATCCGAAACACAGCCTAATATGTTCCGAAATAAAACTTGATTTCCATGCCCCTTAACAACCAAGGGTAAATTTTTCTTTTTGCAAAATAATTTATGAAAATTCAATATTTAAGTTTCCGAGTCGTTACAATGCATCATTTTGATGTCCTTAAGTACCGTTCTTACATATCTTTTGAATGATTTCGTGCCATAAATAGTATAAAATGATCAATCCTGTTAGACTTGTGCAGATTTCAAAATATAGGTAAATTCTAAGAAGAACGCAAAAAGAATGACTCAAATAAGAGTTCAGATGAAGGACATGTCCTCATTTCAATATCGGGTCCTGAACTGGATCTAGAGTGCGCCAGTGCGCCCTATTTTGGGTCCCTGGCCAAGTACCTCAGATCAGGCCATCCCGATCCCAACCTTGTGTCTCATGACATCAAGTCCATGTCCTGGAGGTGCCAAGGTCATGCAAGGTTGTGTCCCGCAACATGTCCCAAGCACACCCTATCGAGTTCCAGCCGAGAACCTCAAGCCATGCACGAAATTCGGACCTTGCGCCAAGTTCCTGTCCTAGTCACGCCACTGTAGGACATGTCCTGTGACATGTCCCTGCTCCGCCAAGCTGCGCCAATCAGGAAGTCATGCGCCAATTCACGCCATGCCAGGACGTATTATGCGCCATGTCCCTAGTCCCTCAAGGATCTGCCAGCGGTAGAATAGAGTTCATCCCCTGCTCCAATTCTACATCATATGCGCTTAGCAAGGCCAATCCGCGCTTTTAACAACCATATGGTGTGCCTCGAAGGCGCAGTCCCATATACCTTTAAGGAAAATTCCTCGTGATCCACCTAGGTGCACCCTAAAGATATGTTTGCACCCTAATTAGGGCGCAGTTTTACGATCTCTCGGTTCTGCCAGCCTCTGGGTGAGCGAAAGTCCATAACTCATCAAGTCACATCATATTCTAACCCAAGACGTGGTTTGGCTCAAGTCAAATTGGTCCAAGGCATGTTGAGTTTTCAATAAATCCTTAAGAGTCCTAAAAGTGCTAATTCAGGGCCCTGTTGTGAAAATTTTGTACAGGAGGAGGCCCAGCCCAGTTCTTGACGTCCAAACAACATCCAGAAGATTCCAGAAGCTGCTTGGCATGCAAGAAAGCTCAGAAGACTTAGTTCACAATATTTCCGCAAATCCTACTCCAGATCCAACAAGGATTGCTTTTTCTAGTTCCTTTTCAATTCAAACTAGGATAGGAAGTTTAAGTCAGTTTTTAATTAGGATTTTATCCTAAACTATCTCCTACATTGTAAAGGTTTAGAGGCCTATTTAAAGGACCTTAGGGATCATGGGTGAAGACCTCTAGACACCCTAGCCGCAATTTACATTGTAATTCAGTTTTAAATTAAAACAGCTTTTAGTTTCTACGTGTGAGAGAGTTGGACATGAGCATGGGAGTACAAGCTCTGGCGTTGTCTTCTACTGTGTTTCAGCTTCAATAATCTCCTTTGTATCTTTACTTTTATTTCTTTTACTTGAATGAATTCAAATATGTTTGTTTCAATTTCAATTATGTGTGAGTAGTCTTTTTAGGATAGGACTGCTTGAAGCGCTAGCCATGTTAGTTCGTTCATTATATTTTGGCTCTTGATTTTGATTGCTATGCATGCTGAATAATTCTGATAACTTCTTAAACTACCATTCTTTTATGCCTATGAGATTAGCTACCTTGTTTGCATAAATTATTAATGGAATTGTTTGACGGGCCACTATATCGTCTTGTAATTCATTAGCATCAAGAGGTTGAGGTTAAGAAACAATCTTGTAATCGGAATTCATGACAACCTAGGAATGAACATCAATTTTCTAGTCTAGTGTAGTTTCATTAAATTCTCTTTGTACTTCAAGTATCATCTTAAACGGTAGGTGATAGACGTTCTAGAGCACACATCATGCTTAGAACATGCCAACTAAGAGAGGATATTATATGCGGAGTGGGCCAACCATCGGGACCTTTGTATGAGCCCTTAATTCAGAAGTTGCATAGTAATTAGGTCAAGGAAATCTAGTTAATGACTATAACTGGTTAGAGTGGATAGTAAGTTTTAATTCGCCGTAGTTAACAAACAATCAATCTATCACTGTTTCATTGTTATTTCCTGCACTTTAATTCACTTGTCTTTAATTTTCAATTCTAAAAGTTAAACTTGTTCGGAGTATAAAACTTACCTACTCACTTTTAAGTTACCACCAACACCGGCAACAACCCAAAAATTTGTAATACCAGTCGAATCTACTAATTTGTCAGTCAGGTCTCAAAATGTTCGCCACGCGGTCAAAACCTTAAACAATAGGGACTTGGCTAAACAGTGCCTACGACTAGCCTCAACAAAAAACTCCTCTTAGCGAAAAGTCACTTCCAACTAAGAGGGTCCAATTTGTTCAAATCGATGGTCGAACCTTTTGTAGGTGAGAGGTGACATCAAAAGGCAACTAAACCTAGGGCTGAAAGAAAGGTTTCCCGAATCTGGAGGTGGTTCAAGGTTCTCGATTTCGAAGTTTAGAAACTCGGTTCTGGAGTCAAAGTTTGACTTTGATCTCGCCCAACATAGTCGGTTCAAACAAAAGGTAAATTCTCGAGTACTGGTAAAAAGTGCAATGGTTTCCCATACGGTTAAGGATCAACCAAAGAACGTCACGCCCAAGATTGGTGTGAACCAATAAGAACATAACTACAGGGTATCACGTCCCTACTCCCACTCAGGGTCAGAAGGGGGGTTAAGGTTTTCACAAGACTTCAAACTCGATCAAACCAAGGTGGTCGAATAATTCGACACATCCTCAAACTTCCACTTCCAGAGCGCAAGGCACACACACCAAGGTGTGGATTAGTCCAACTGTAACCTGCTTCAACAACCAAACACTTAGCTAAAACACTTTTTCCCAATTACTAGTATACCAGCAACTAGGCGGATTAATTTAGGGGAGACGCACACTAGCTTCTTTCGGAATAAATTATCACCATAGCACCATTCTCCACCAATCGAAAAGATAGGGATGGTACCTCAGTTTAGAGGAAAATCATGTGTTCCAGCTAGTCCTAACCATGCACGTCCGCCACGGGGTTAGGACTACCTGGAATGAAAATCAATTGTTCCAAACTAGTTAGATCATGAATTCACTCACAAACATTGGCTTAGGTTGGTTTCTCTCCCCAAGTCAAGAGGTGGTTCAGACTTTAAGCTCGACATAGGTTTGTCATACTAATCTGAAAAAGCATAGTCATCATATAACAATTTTGAACCCAAAAACTACCACCCGAGACATCGGATAACAATTGTGAACCCAACAACTGCCACCCAAAATTCTGCATAGATTACTCAACTCGATACCCGCCGTCGAGAAACACTTCTCCGAAATCCAAGTAGACCAGAATACATACTCGATTCAACAAGTCTGGGAAAATAGTAGACAAATCAGTTTAAGACAAGGGTGCAATTGGAAGCTCAAACAGATGTAGGTTTCAACCTTAAACAGGATACGTCACGATCTGGCGTTAACATCTAACATCAAGTGAAAAAGTTGCTAATTGGCACGAAATCCCCTAGTGAGTCGATCAGAACAACCAACAGTTCAAAGAGGAAAGTGTCCAATTAAACTATACTTAGGTTCAATCTTCCAGTAAGGATTCCCACAATCCTCGAAACAACAAGGACTAGCTACACTTCAAGAATTATAACACTAAATTCTAACTTCCACGGTAAACACCGTTTAACGTAGCTTGACACAGGTCAAAGTCAACAACAACTACTATCGTTAGCTTTGACCACTGTATCTAGTCTCCAAGACCTCGTCAACTACACCAAGCGGGCTCGATGGGGTAAACGAATTCCTTGAGACCTCAAGAACTACTTTCCAACTGACGAACGAAAGGAAACTACTCACAAGGTACTTCTTAGCGTAAGAGCCTCGATTTTACGAGATGCGTTCGGAACTACGCAAGTTTCGCCACACAAAGGAAGGAACTAGTCACAAGCTCTACCTCAACGTACGTGAAAAGCTTCTCAGAGTGTCCAAGATTTGAATAATGTTCCCTTCGGTAGATTGGCGCGGAAACCCACAATACGTTTCGTAAAAGTGGTGCGCAAAATCCTAATCTTCCAACTCTCTCACTAGAGACTTCCTCCAAACTCCTAAATTTGAGGGAAAACAAATTCTAATGAGTTCATCAAAATCTAACGCAGTGGTTGTCTGAGTCTTCGATTAAGTTGGCACAACTCCAACTTCCATAACCGTTCCTGATATCTCAAATCTCAACATATCCCTCAAACCTAGCCGATCACATGACAACTAAGTTGCCACATTTACCGTCGAAAAACTCTCTCACATCACCCAGACGAGTCCTAAGCTCATAAACATAACCCCGAACGTGAAATTTGACGGAAAACTTGGTTAACTTGCAACCGAAGGAAGTTGGGCTAAACTCAAAACCTTTTTACTACTCATTGACTACTTGAGTCGTGTCGCAAGTGGGTAAAGTCAAGTGTTAGCTAACGACTCTAACCATTCGAGGAGATGCTCTGTCATGCGAAAACGGGATTTATGATCATCAAGTGTACGCAACTAGCGACACATCCTAAAACTATGCTTTGATACCAAAATAACACACCAGAATCGAGGCATGCTGGCTGACATCCGAATGGTGACGTCCATATGATGAAATCCAAAAGTAAAAATGGTGCGTTTTAGGAGGTCGTTTGAAAGGTAAATGGTAAAAACCAACTAGCAATTTACCGCGACAGCGGAAGTATAGAGCATAGTACACTACTTGATGATCATAAAGTTAAGCAACTACCTAAGTTACCCTGATTTCCCAACTCACATGAACAGCCGGTGTGAATAACAGAGCAGCCACTAAAAACTCCTCGAAAAGAGTGAAGTACCACAAATACCTGAGGAATACAAAAACAGAAGGGTGAGTGGACCTAACAGTTTATTTAAGTGCTAAACAGTAAGTTGAAAACACAATTTTTCCCGTCAGTTTTGCAAAGAAACTCCAAGATATCAACAAAGTACAAACGACAAACATGCACGTTCTAAGAGAAATAATCATAAAATAATATGCAGTCTCAAAATCATCCCGAAGGAATAAGTGTAGAATGTGTAACTATGCTCTTGAGTCGCTCGAGTCATGTGCACATGACAAGTTGGGTATCTATAGTTTGCTTATGTACCTCGACCACGTGAAAGCTGGGTGCTAAGCACCGTCACCTCATGTCCCCTAGCTCGGGGACAAGCTGGCTTCATTTAACTAGTATTTGAGCGAGCGCGGGTGATCAATCATGTGGAAGCTAGTATGTGGCCAACATACGGGTACTAAGATGCCCGCGACTCCTATGTGGGTACAACACATCTCATGTGAAACGCGCGTCCATCACAACTCTTTTAGTAGCAATTCACTATTAATCTCAATCAAATCATGATCGGGAATATGACCAACATAGTCAACAAGTCTTGCTCGGAAATTCGAACATATCAAGCAATGAGGAAAACTTTTAAAACACATTCACATGCTCATAAACACACCTCAGGAACCTAATGCAAGCACGAACAATTCCAAAATAGTAAACACATAATAACATCTAAGCAAATCGTGCCCGAGTGTATTATTGTCACTACTAAGAGTCTTAACTAATAATTGCAGTCACAAAAAATAATCTAACATCACCGTAATAGCATGTGAACTAACTAACCTCTGCCATCAAGTTCCAGCATTAAAATTCGCCACTCATAGTCAAATAAGTCAAACTCCGGATCAACGCATAACTAGTCATGCATTCAATGATGTAACGTAGAAAACGTGCAAGTAAAATCAATGATAAAACAAAGTTTGAGAAAGAGGTCCACTCATATACTAGTTGGGGAGACAAAATCACCCAATGATTCCATACTACGTAAGCTCCAAGCTTGTCAAACCCTAAATAAAACCAACCACAAAGGTCACAAACAACTTCCAAAGTAAACGCTAAAGGAACCCCTCTTGGGTTGCTCAAAGCGAGAATAGAACAACTCTAAACAGATTAAAAACGTGCTTAAACAAATCTGAAACGTCCCAAAACTAAACCTTCGCGCCACCGTAGGCCAGAAAATGACCCTAGGCACTGCCGCGCACCTCCTGGAGGTCGAAAAGTGACCTCACACGTCGTCACATGCTGGCTAGAGGTGACACTCACCGCCACGTGCTATCACGCACTTACTGAGTAAACTACCATGCGTCTGCCACTTGGCCCCCACGTGGCTTACAAGTGGCTCCATGTGGCTGACAGGTGGCACCCACGTAGTTGACAGGGGCGCCCACATGGCTCGACATGGTGACCACGTGGCTACCGCATGCTCCACCTAACTTCCACGTGTGTTGCAGGTTAGTGGTCAGCGCCGCCGTACATGGTCCCCATCGCCATCGTATGCGGTTACTGGTTTCTAGAAAACTCACCGGAAAAACGACCCCGAACTCAATTTTCAATCCTAAGGCTACTACCCGACTTGAAATTCAACCAGGAATCCAAAAGGTACATTTTCAGTTCAAGAGACTACCTAGTTTGGCCGGAAAATCGCTGCGAAGTGTTCAAAAACTCAATTTCCGGTGAGACTCGCCCGCCGTCGTCTGCCCTCCAAAACCTACATGCAAATAGTCGAGGTTGAAGCCGAAAGTGAGACGAATTCAATGGTGGGATTCACGGAACTTGAGCTTACCTCATTTAGTCAAGAAACCCATCGAGACTCATGGTGGTCGCGCGGCTCTGCAACTTCCGGAGAGGTTGACCGCCGTCAATCCTCACACCAAAAACTACATGCAATCAATCCTAAAAGAAGCCCTCAACACGAATAATCTCAAACTTAAGCTTAGGGGGGTTTGATCTTACCACGTTTGGCCTCAAACTCTCTAGGTAACCTCTCTCAGGTCCTCAGTCGGGTATTGCTTCGCCGTTTGGGCCACGGTGGTCTTCGTGGCTCACGGCTTAGTCCGTCAAACTCGTGAGGAGAAGACATTCACAATTGGTTGTGGCTGAAGCCATGATTCGTATTTTTGAGTGACCGATTTTTTTCTTGGTGGTTGACAATTTTTCTTCGAGAAGCAAAGCTTGACAATGCAGAGGCGATAAGGGTGAATGATGGGGTTATTCGTTGTTTTTTGCAGCATATGACTCCCTGCCTTGGTTACTAGGGCTGCTGTGCACTCTGTGGAAGAAGACGAGAGCAAGGGAGAGTCGAGAGAGAAAGAGAGATGTGCGAAGTGAGGGAGAGAGAGAGAGAGAGAGAGAGAGAGAGAGAGAGAGAGAGAGATGAGTGTTTTTGAACAAATTTGGGTTATCTCAGATTCGAGGGTTTGGGTGGAAAATGGTGAGGGTGATCGGTGACCATCGATCGAAGGGAGGTGATGGGTGTGAGATGTTTCTCTTTGTCTTGGACTCTTTCTCAAAGAACATGATCTTTTTTTAAAGAGATCAAAGGGAGTGTGAGCTTGGACTAGTTAAAATGGGTTTGGGCTCACTAACAAATACCTGATTTACACTTTGGCATGTAAGTGGTTTTGGGCTCATTCTCTGGGCTTGAAGCAACCTGAGCTCCGGCTACACATAGAACACAACCCAATTCTGGTAAGTAAACATGGCCCAACAAGAACTCACAGGGGTAATCTGGTCTTTTTAAATTCTCAATTTCACGTTAACGAAACGGGTGTAACATAGTCCAATTATATTTATTATTTTCTCAATTTTTGGAGCTAGGTATTGTAAGCTTCAACCTCATCATTTTCCTCTTTTACTAATGAAAAATAAAGTGAATTAAGCGAGTTAATAACACTGTAATGTAATGATATTCATTGTCACGTATAAATGTTAATTCTTAAATTCAATGTTTACATAGAGCAAAGATATATATATATATATGTATATATATATATATATGTATAAAGTTTAATCGCAGTATAAATAAAATTCGATGATTAACTATAAAAGAAGCGAGCACATTCAATTATTAATTTACAAAGGATACTAACATTAGTATTTGGGAAAACTATTGTCAGAGTCCCTGAATTTTACACTAATTTTAGTTATCGTCTCTGAACTTTATTTTTATAATAGCAGACGTCCCCGAATTATGTTTAAATGTGCAAGTATTGTCCTTCTGTTAAATTTCAAAATGAATTATGTTAAGAATAAAGGTAAAGTTATCCTATCAGGTGTGTGTTTTTTAACAGAAATTGTGAGAAGTTTAACGAAATGACTGGTCTTATGCATTTAGACACAGTTCAAAGACGTCTGCTACTAATAATAAAGTTCAAAGACGATAGCTAAAATTAGAGTAAAATTCAAGGACGCTGACAACAATTTTTGCTCAAAATTAGTTAACTTAAAGCCTAATCAATCCAAAAATGGAATACTCATAGGCCAAACCATTTCACAGCCCACAGGTTGTTTAATTTATTCATGTCATGGAGCTCGATTTATTGTTTATGATATTCAGTTTTCCCTTTCGTCTTCCCGAACAAAGAAAAATACAACACAAAGAATATCGGATAGAAAAGCCACAAATAAAATAAAATAAAATACAATACAGGAAGTAAAGGTGTAAATTGCATAATATAAAATTGCACACGTAAAAAGCTTGGAGAATGGAGCATGGAGCATGGTCTCCTCAAACAATGATCACCTCCACATAGAGAATTATACAGATTTGGAGACAAAATAGAAAGAGAGGCAAAGGTAGTGGAAGAGTGAATGGATTGGTAGCAAAGCAAGCCAAAAGAGAAAAAAATGAAGCCAATTCGGTAAGCATTGTTTAATAAGAGAAAAAAGAAGAGATCGAGAGATACACACATGAGTAATTTACAATCGGTTGTATAAAAAAATGTCATGTAATGTAAATTCTTTCTACAGTGTAGTAGTATTCTTCTGCTGAGCTTAGCTAGTAGCGTGAGCTTGCAATTAAGTAAGGCATTAAAGTGAGTGCTGAACTAAACATTAGTCTGGGAGAACACATCTTATCCATCATGGGTAGCTAGCAAACAAGAAATGATGTTCAAGAATAGTATTCTTCTCTCCGCGGTGTATTGGTGGTTTTGAGTACTACTTTGGTAAATATTTTCATTATTAAGAAGATAGTTATCAGCATCCCTGAACTTTATAGTACTAATTTTAACTATCGTGCATAAACTTTATTATTAGTAGCAGACGCACATGAACTATGTATAAACATGCAAGGATAATCCTTCTACTAAATTTCTTAACGATTTCTGTTAAAACAACACACCTGATAGGACAACTTTACCCTTATTCTTAATAGAAATCGTTGAGAAATTTAACGGAATGACCGTCTTTGCACGTTTAAACATAGTTCATGGACGTCTGCTACTAATAATAAAATTCATGGACGATAAACTAATGTAAAGTTAAGGAATTTTGGCAATAATTTTTTTTTTTTTTTTTTATCGATATCCAATATGTTGTATATATTTTCATTCCTCAAACACTTTTTGAAGGGATAGGGCAATGTGGCATAGGGATAGAGG
This sequence comes from Oemleria cerasiformis, assembly GCA_037349345.1. NCBI lineage: Eukaryota > Viridiplantae > Streptophyta > Magnoliopsida > Rosales > Rosaceae > Oemleria > Oemleria cerasiformis. Next base: position 10,070,191 of record JAZGTL010000003.1, on the reverse strand, counting down.
GACCAAACTTCATGCTTCTTCAATGGCTTCTTTCTTTCTTTCTTTTTTATCCTCACTGGGGCGGTCACAGAATCTTAGGCCGGCTGTTCTTATGGAGTGTACTGTTATGATTGCTGTTTCAATTCTTAGTGGATTTTGGGTCCCTCTAAACTCAAGGAAGAAGACGATGGAAGGGGGTACCTAATACTCTTCCTTAATCTTATGACCCAAAATAAATCAATGCACCAATGTGTGCATATATATTCAGTACATAGCTACTTTCAAACTTATTATAGTATGTGCCAAAGTTGATTACATATCCATCTTAGCCAATCCTAATGTGACATGTCATTACACAATTTCGCAATGCTTTTGTCATCATAGTGAAAAAGGTCTAAATTAGGACTATATATAAATTATAATTACTCACTACTATTGCATTAGCTATATACATATATATGATGCAATGCCTACGCATGTGTTTAGGTTTGAACATTTGGTTACAGCAGAATGCTCTTTTCCTAAACTTACATTATGAACATAATGTATAAAAAAATTTTGGTATATACCACGAGGTGTCGTTTAATCCCTGCTCGGGATATGGTTTGTCCTGACCACAAGGTACTTCCAGCGAGTTTCAACCCTCTGCCTGTACATTCGTCTGTTATATTTTACATATTGGGTATCGGTCTCATTCTTACGAGAGTATAACCCAAGATTTCTCACATACCATGTGGAGAAGAATATAACTAAACCGTATTATTAAGCAGCAACAAAATTAACATAATTATTAGTACAATCACAATTTAACAACGACAACTTACATATGATTTAACCAAATAATGCAATGCCTGCACATATTCTAAGTTGAATGTTCGATTTCAAAATAATGTTCGGTAAACGTACGTCGGCAGCATGATGTGAATACACGTACACAATTTTAAAATGTAACATCACTTTCTTGTGTAATATGATGGAAATAAAAATGATGACATTTCTGGATTTCTACACCAGCTTATGGATAAAGACTAGTCATTCATATGGTTATGGTCGACATTGCTTAGCTAGGTAGCTACTTTTAGTTTATTAATTTTGTAATTGGATCCAAACAAGTGGAATTATAAATGCACCCCATTTGATTTGAGTATGTTTCTATCAACCTATCTGCTTGCTAAATCCCACCACACCACAAATACAAAATATATATCTCCCAAATATTTTTTTTTTTTAAATATAGAATCTTTCTAGTTATTTTTTTTTTTACTTTCCCAAATATTATTTTTTGTATATCTACCACTTTGTCTCATCATGATGATGGATATATATATATATATATATATATATATATACACAAAAGGGTTTTTGTTAAGGTGTGTCATAAGGACCGTATCTTCTGAATCCACACTACAATATACATGCTTCTACATTGTTCTGGATTTGTGCGAAGGTGTGACATTTTGAGGGTTTCAATTTTTCGAAAGGAAATGCACGGTTCATCATTTTGGGTAATGATTGTATGAATGCATTCATTCGATTGAATTATTATTTAATGGTTGATTTGCTCACTTTTGAATAATGAACACACTCATAACTCATGGAATTATCACTATATTTTAACTTGTTTAATTACAGTTTGATACGGCATAAATAAATTTTGTTTTTTATTTTCAACGAGTTATTCATGCATACAGATTAAATTATAATGTGTTGTGTTGTGTTGTGTTGGGGAGGAGTGTGAGTGGTCCTAATTAGAATAATGTGCAAAAATTCTAAAAAAGATTATTGGGTTATATGAAATGGAGGCAGACAAAATGTTTTGGAGGGAACCCATGCCCACATTTTTGGTGCCATTTAGTATATAGTTGGATGCTTGAATCTGTAATATTTAGACACATAATCCCTACACATTTGATTTGGAATTCTCATGGCCTTTAAGATTATCATTTAGATTTGTCGGTGGGCAACCTCTTAATCAAGTATTTTTGAAAATACCATTAGCTTTATGTATACACGTGTTCCCTTTTGATTTGTTGGGATATAATGCTAATTATAATTAGTAGGTTAAAAATTGTTTGTAGTTGTGTAACACTCTCTTGTAATATCAAACTAGTTAAAAATAACCCAAAATTGGTTACATCTTGTAACAACCCGGAAATGTAATTATTGAATTTTCGTAAAAATATTTTGCAAAAAGACGAATTTATCCTTGGTTGTTAAGGGGCGTGAAAGTCAATTTTTGTTTCGAGACACTTTTGGCTGTGTTTCAGGTACCGTTGCGTAGGTCTCAAACTCATGAGTTCGTAGACATGCGGCATGCGGAAAACGGATTTCGGGTGAGAGTTGTGGGTCTAGAATGTTCAGGGGCAGTTTGGTAATCTGCCATGGATAGATATTTTTATCCCAAATCAGATCAGTTCATCATCATTTCACTCTCTCTCTCTCTCTCTCTTCGACACACATCCAACCCATGTACATTGAACCCAAAAACCAAAAAATTGAACTTCAAATCGAGGCAAGATCTTCCAATTCTTTTTCAATAATCAGATTCTCCTCTTCCCCGTGATAAAAAACGTAACAACCATTGTTGGAGGAGGCAGTGGGAGACACCGAACGGAGGAAAGGAAAATTGAGAACTTTCCGAGTTTAGTTTAGTTTTGGTAAAATGACACTCAATTCTAATTTATTTTATTATCTCCACATTAGATATGTATTTAGACTAGGATGTGCTTTTATATGTGTTAATTAGGGTTTAGGAGTGTACAAATTTTAACTTGGAATCTCTTTTATTATTGAAAAGAAAAAGAAAAATATCACTAGTTAACGAGTTAATTGGTAAATATTCCTTCCCTTTTAATTACCGACGCAAGCAAGAATGGTTTATGTTACACCCCGTCCCGAATATACGACCGGATATCGGGAATACATGATGATGGCCGACACATGGACGATGAGTACAAGTGACGAAAGCCCAACTAAAACGATGTTTTTTAGGAAGTCTAGTGAAAAGTAAAATAGTAAACACTAAATTACCGTTTCACCGCGACAGCGGACAACCCAGAGCATAATTAAAATAAATCATAATCATAATTAAAGCATCAATGTTTAAACTGATTGTTACCTTGTTACACCCTTCTCGGGTGGTGTCAGCGCTGTCACCACGTGACTCCCTCCTCGTATCCACAAACCTTCTTCTGAAACCTGAGGGGCACAAACAACAAAGTGAGTGAACTTTTCATAAACACATGCTAACCCCTCAGCAAGTAACACATCAATATAAAATAATCATATGATAATGGAATAACCCAGCTAGGCTGGCAACCACACAAGCAGTCATACTCATCCTAATCATATGAAGATTTATCAACTAACATTCATAGTTGAATCTTCACACGTTGAAGATGATACATCCATTACTCATGGATAACAAGAATGATACTATCTCGATATCGTCGTCTCTTTACGCACCATATCGATCATCTCACCTGCCACATCATACACACAACGTAATCTCGTCAATCGGGGTCACCGGCCACACTATACCCACTGACCTCAACAACGAAACATACCCTCACTGGTACCTCAACTCTGATCACTAGTCGTGACACCCATTGTCATATTGTATAAGTCGACAAGTCCCTCGGTTATCGTATCTCATCAGAGCGTATATCATCTCGTAACAGCTGGCATAATCCTCTACTATCATCGTATAGTATATAAGCCGGCATACCCCTCGGCTATCATCATATCGCATATAAGCTGACATATCCCTCGGCTCTCATCATATTCCTCAGCTATTATCATATCCTAGGCATATATCATCGGCTATCATCATATCATAAGACGGCATAACCCTTGGCTATAATCATATCATGAGCCAGCATGTATCCTTGACTATCACATCGCGTAAGCCGCCATGTCACCTCGGCTATCATATCACATAAGCCGGCATGTTTCCTCGGCTTTCATATCACATAAGCCGGCATGTTACCTCGACTAACATATCACATAAACCAGCATGTTACCTCGGCTATCATATCACATAAGCCGACATGTTACCTCGGCTATCATATCAAATTAGCCGGCATGTTACCTCAGCAATCATATCACATAAGCCGACATATTACCTCGACTATCATATCATATAAGCTGGCATGTTACCTTAGCTATCATATCACATAAGCCGGTATGTTACCTCGGTTATCATATCATGACTCAATCATCATTTCAGGCATCCCAATGGCACTGTAGTCGAACGAGTCACATGCATGTGACAGAACTGGATGTCTTCGCTCGTATCACGACCACGTGAAGGACTGGGTGCAAGCACCATCACCACGAGTCCCCCTAGGAGCTCTGGGACCACAAATACACATAAGAGCTCAGGGATAAGACTGTCATTGTTTAACTAAAATAGAGCAAGCGCATGTGAATGATCACGTGGAGGACTGGTATGTGGCCTACAAACAGGCACGACTCCAGCGACCACCATATGGGCATACCATGACTCACAGTATATGCTATGTCGGCATGTCCCTTGACTGTAGCATCTCAACCAGACTCATACATGACTCAAGACACTGACATATGACACATGTACTAGGCCAGCAAGCCTCGGCCGTACTATCTCGACACTGACTCACGTACTAGGCCGGCATGACTGCTCGGTGATAGCATCTCGATACAGACTCCTATATTAGGCCGGCATGACTCCTCAGCAATAGCATCTCAATCAAATATCTATTCTTCCTCGATTATCGTAACTGTCGTATTCTTCACTTTATATCGATATCCACCCTTACTCGTGGTTCAAATATCGTAACTCGTATATCGGAATCAACCCTCGAGATTTTCCCTATAATAGTAGTTTAAACTCATTTCGCAGTATTTACCTTTCATATGGTTCACAACCCTCAAAATATCATAAATAATAGATGTCGGGTCCTAAAGTTAACCCGTGGCATATTCTATGTTTATTTCCTACTAACATCATAGTTTCATTGGGATTTATATCCTCAAATCAGAATATCCACACATGCCAGGCTCTAAGTCTAGCTCATGGCATTGTCTATGGTCTCTATTATCATCATAACACACATAATCACACCAAATTTCCCTAATCATCACAACCAATACTTATCAACACAATCTAATCCATAATTACTCAAGTCATATCCCAATCATTTCCGAATCAATCATATAACATTTAATTTAATTCACCCAAATTCTCTAAGCATATACTTAGTCAATCAAATATTCAACACCAATCCATTCATAACAATTAAATTCACATTCCATTCCTCACACATACAATCATATTCAATCATATAAGTATGAGTTTAGGGAAGAATTCCACTCACAGTACGTTAGGGAGAACTCACCTGACCGGTTCCACTATTACATGTACTTCGAGGCGTTCGTTCCCAGAAGCCTCTTTGAGCTTCGTCTATGGCCATAAGATCTTTCGAATTCTCCAATACCAAAGCGCCTCGCAACTAGGGTAATTAATATTAATAAATAGTCATTCAAACCATTAAATCTAACTCTCGATCCCCAAGAGTTCACACGATCTAAAACGCATTCTACACGACTAACATTATCCAAAACAACCCTCAAACGAATTCCGATGGCCCGAAACCTACGCCAATGGATCCGGAATCTTGAATTACATAATACACGAGTAACTAGGAGCCGATGGTGGGGCCCACACACCCCCACGCTCCTCAACCTTCCTAGGGGTGCGACTATGATGCTCAGTCGCCCCTACCTCTCGCATACTCCCCTCATCGGTGCCGGCCGTAAATAGCCATTGTTGGCCAGTTTTGGAGCTTTTCCAAAACCTTCAAATCTCAACCAAAAATCACAAACTAATAGTCTAGATTCATCTACTCGATCCCAGGAATTCAAAACCAAGGTCCAAATCAAGAACCCATACCTGTGGTGGCCGAAAATCACCACGAAAGGCGCAGTGACCCATTTCTTCAGCGGCTTGTTGCGCCGTGTACGGTGGTCAACAACTTTGATCGTTGGTACGGCTAGGTTCGTGGGAGTGAGACGAAGAAGATGGTGGTGGGGTGGTGGAGTGGTGGTCTAGGTCATAGCCGATCAGTGGTGGCCGTGAGGCCTTTCGGGGATGTCTTCCGCTAGAAGTCGCGGGAAAGGGAGAGAGAGGGATAGGGAACAAATATTGACCAATTGGGAGAGGAGAGAGAGTGGGCCTTTTTAATATTTAAACTTTTCTAAAATTACTGATACGTCCCAATCATTTTAAACTCGTAACTTTCTCGTTCAAACTCCGATTTCGACGTGCCACTTGTCTACGCACTCGTGAGTTCGAGCTCTACATAAAGGTGTGAAGAAAACTCCCAAAAGCTTTATCAACCAAAAAGTGACTTTCGGGCCTTTGGGAATTTCAGGGACAAAACGGTAAATTTTGCAAACCCAATTCTCAGTCAGCCCAATAATCCTCTTTGGGCCCTTACTAAGGTCCATCTTTAAGCTTGACCCAATTTCATGTTTTTCTTTAACCCATAACTCCCGGTTATTTAATTAACTTTAATTTTCTACTTTTATATTTCGGGACTGGTTGTGTCAGTTTACTTCCGAGAGGAGCAAACCAACAATTTACCCATTCTATAAGATGAAATGTATAGATGGTATGGTAATTTATTTTCCGTTCTATAAGTTTTTATGTATATCGAGTTTTGGAAAGAAAAAAAGGGAGGTGTCGACTGGAATAAATTCCATTTAAGATGGGGATTAGAATTACGGCGTGAGGGGTGGTATTTCAATTACATATCTTAGATGGAATGTAAAATTACATAAAACGTTCTTTGACTATTTAAATATGAAACATATTTGGCAACTAAGAATCAAAAAAAGCATTATCACAAAATCGATAATTCTTTCTATTTCTTTTAAATGGCAACTATGGATCTAATCAAGCATATTAATGTTATAAAATCAAGGATTTTTTGTTTTTATTCAAATATATATTTTATTTAAGATTTTGGACATAATTAGAATGTAATTTATTTCCTCTTCTAAATCCCAATATTATTTCCAAATACTAAGGAGTTAAAAGACTAGTTACATTCAACAAAAATAATGAAAAATAACATAATTCCTATTCCCAAATTAAAATTCCAATCAACTAAACGGGGGCCATAATAGATTATAATGGTATTGTAAGGTTAGAATCATATATTCCAAACAATTAGTAAAGCTCAACCTTTATGTGTGTCAATATCCTCCACAAGGCCCAACGCCCAAAAGGAATCAAAGCACACAAATTGAAACAAGCTGGATTTGGTGGGCCTGGACCAGCATAACATGGTGGAGAGCCCTGCATAACATGGTGGAGAGCCCTGCATAACATGGTGGAGAGCCCTGCATAACATGGTAGAGAGCCCAGAACACCAACCTCAACACAGTAAACAGAAAAGTAATGGACACAATGCTGATTTGAAAATCTGCCCAATTACATCTATTTTATTCCAGCGTTACCTGCCAAATTTACTATAAAATCCAATTTCAGAAGCACCGACGGAGATGGGAGCAGCGATACAATAGGATCCAAAATAACGAAATAAATTATTTTAAAATTTTAAATTATTGATCCCTCTAGGATTCGCCGCCGATCAAAAAAATATTTACAAAATTAATGTACCCTATTTTCTTTCATCATAAAACATGAAATTTTCAAATTAAAAGCACATACAAAATATGAAAGTATACATTGGCTTATTGCCCCAACCAACATTTATTAAACATCAATGTCTTCAATAATCTCACCAATTCCCTCGTACACTACATACATGAAATGAAACGAATCACCCCTTACTTCAGATTTATAAAATCACTCACTAACTTTAAAAATCTCAAACTTTACACCCTTTTTTTTCAATCAAAAAAGTCATTATAAAATAGTTCCGAGTATCCTATGAGTATTTGAAACATCCCTTCAAGAAGTTTCGAAACGTTTCAGAACGGGCTGCAATTCAGAACAAACATTCCAGAACCCGAAATAACAGCTCCTGCTCATTCGATATAGTTTGGAAGGAAAATCCAAGCTGTTTCTGCAAACCATAACAGTGAGGACTAAGCACCAAATATGTCCTCTCATATATAACATGGAACAAAAAAAAATTAAAAAGAAGAGTTTGAAGAAAAAGAATCACTTGTATAAGTTTGTCTGCAACACGGTCAGTCCTCAAGCTTACAAATTTCGGTCTATGGTCCTCTCCTGTCAAAACCAAACCTTTTTCTTCCTTTTCCCGGCATACGATGACTATGGCTGGGAATGTATTCATCCTCCAAATTCCATATCCACGTCTCCAATGTGTTATCCTTTCTTAGTACCAATATAGTCTCCCTTATCCACAACATTCTAAAATCTACCTCCATATCATGATGATCCTGGGGATCTGAATTTACAGCAACTACTCAACTCATGAAAGCCATCTTCCAGCTACTCAACGTGTATAAATGAGTCCCATATCCTCAGACTCAGATCATTTGAAAGGCCTAAACTGTCAGCTTTCCATTGATTTCACGCATCAACAACTTGGAGCTATCAACAATACGTTTGCTTTCATAAACTACATAGCCACACAATTCATGCCTGGGTGCTGGTTTGAGCCATCTTAATTCATTGACGGGATTTCTAATTAGAGACTTACTGCAGATCTCCCTTGCTGGTTGGACATGATTCCACCAAAAATCCGAGAGAACTATTTTCAAGACATCCCAATATTCTGAGTCCCGGTATAGCCTGAATAAGCTACTCCCTTTAGGAGTCCAAACATAAAAATCCATCCAATCCCTATCAAGTATTTCCATTAAACCCTGAGCCTGTGGAACACAGTATAGAGGAATTCGCGACCAAGGGGTAGCCTTCTTCATATCTCCATCGAAAAATGGGCACTTAATCTCCAATACTCCTCGTGAAGGCAATCCGTATAGCAGCCTATCAACCACCCCATCTGGTGAAGCTCCTAACCAATCATCTCCAGGGTTTCTACTACCATAGACTTGAAATTCAGGAAACAAGACAGCATTTCCCGTGATTAGCTTGTATCTTTCAAGTGCTTCCTCTTCTTTGATATTGCTCCAACAGGTTGCTAAGTTACCCGAAAATGGCTCAATTGTTCCAATCTTCTCTAGCCAAAGCTGGAGTCTTCGGCGATGAAAAAACCCAACAGCAGAAGCAAAAGTGCTTGCTGTCAATTTATGTTTTCGGAGTCCTTGCCAGTTTTTGAACCAGTGCTGAAGACCACTTGAATGAAGAACGGAATAACCTCCAGATGAAGCAAATCTCAGAGAGCAATGAGAACGGTTGAGAACTTTTCTGTGGTTAACGAGCATACTAGGAGCCAGTCCTAAAAAGAATTGACTACTGCAGCTTCTCCGATGACATCTGTAACAAGAAAAGCCTTTTTATTTTTAGTAATCCCAAGAAAACCTACAATAATTGCAATTCTTGCACTTGTGGAGTGACACAGTTGAACAGTAAGTGAAGTAAAAAGGAATTTTCACTTCCAAGAAAACAATTGCAAGATAAGAGCAAAGACATAACAATTGCTAAACAATAGAGCAGTGTCTCTACAAGCCAATGATAAAACCGTAATATTTATACTTGACAAAATTCAAAATATTTATGTTCAAAGGATGCATCAGCACATGGTTATGCAGCACCCCATTTTACAAATGCCTTATTGCTGTAATATTTCAAGTCCGTACTGTCAATCCACCAGTTTAAAATCATAACTAATCACACAACCACTGTAATTTGTAATTGAAAATTAAGCACACCATCTAATTGCAGAAGCACTTTCCCACGAATCTTTGCTCCAGTGGCATGGTAAATGGGTACTCCATGACCGCCCCCACCCCACCAAAATTTGTGTCTACATACAAAACAAGCAATTTCTAAGAAAGGAATAGACTTTGCTACTGGTACTAAGGTCTAGTGCTATTCCTCTCAACTATGAAGTGGGTCTCAGGTTCAACTCTTGTAAAAGGCAAGTTAATACCCAATGTGTATAATCCCCCTCCCCCAATATCGTCGTATAAAAGCAAAAAGGCATAGACCTTATTCCACTATGTTAGTCTATGACAACAGTGACAATTGTTGCATATACTAGAGCTAAGTCTAAAATATTCACTCATGTTGACAAGTGCAATGATGCAATCTTGTAGGAGAAATTGAGTACAATTTCAATAAAGCCCATAAATAATCTTAAAATAGAATCTGCTTAAGAAAATGGAAAACCAAATAGCAAAGTGCAATTTACCAATTACTTGAACAAGCAGCAAAACGAAAAAAAAAATGGCTGGTATTTTAAGACTATTTTCCGTTTCTGCTACATACGTACGACTTGTCAATTCTATAAGGAGTTAAACAAAAGCAACAGAAATCATAAGCACCAAAGATAACCACCCGGCTAGTTGATATCTCTAGAAAATAAATTAGAAAGACTGGTATATAAGAAGCATTGACTTCAAATGTTATATGGTTCGATTCCCAATCATGATTAGCAATGCCAATAGTGTTCTATAAATCTTTCATACATACATAAACCAGTACAGTCAATACTTCAGAACTAAATCTTACCAAAAGTCCATACTAAAAACATAAAACACATAAACTTACAGCAAATAGCTAGCAACCACACTAAAAGCATTAAACAAGATATTATATCGGCATGGTATTGGTTTGAAAAAATCATATATGCTACAAAAGACAACACCTATTCATATCCCATCTTTTACAAACATTTTTTTGGTACCTTCACATAAAATAAATCTACTTTGTAGATATTAAAAAAGAGATCCTAAATATGCGCACAACTAGACAGACCCTTAAGGCCACATTTGGTGGGTCCTATTGGATTGGATTGTATAACTCATGAGATTCAATGTATTTTGAAGGTAAAAATGGATGTGTTTTCATTGTAAAGGGAATAGAGTAGATTAGATATAGAAGAAAACTCATCTAATACAATATCCTCAAAATAGTAGGATTAGAAGAGCTAAGTTCCCTTATTTGTCTAATCCCTCTACCACCTTACAACGAAAAACATTCACTTCTACCTTCAAAATATCCTGAATCTGATGAGTCATCCAATCCAATCCAACACGACTCACCAAACATGGCCTAACTTCATTCATGCCATTAAAGGAGGAATTACAGGAATCAAATTACCTATGCATGAGAAAAAACCAATATGCATGTAAAATAGGGTTATTTGTAATTTTAAAATCCTAAATATTTGATGACAAAAAAAATGCACAAACCTGAACATAACAGAATCCGAGACATGGCAGTACCAATATTAGGTGACAAAAATGTACAACAGTTCATTAATAGGCATTTCATCAAACACTACACCGTCAATACCAATTTGAATTTACAAAACTACACACACTACACCAGCAATGTCAATTGAATTTATAGATGAAACGATAAGCCCACAAAATCCCATTTAGGACGGTTAGCCAGGCATGGGCCTAGGATTTAAAAATGGAGTGTGCTGACTTATTTAACCAATTTTCCTCAGTTGAAATTCAGACAGTCTCATATGTTTTTATGACATTTCACCAACTTTGCAGAACCACTTCTATAATTTATAGACAGAACCAAACCCATGGGGTTCTTTTAATTTTTCGGTGCACACTTTTAGAAAGAAAAATAAACATGTGAATAAATTAACAGGCTTTGCACTAAGAACTTTATCCATGTACAACTACACTAAAACGAAGCCCCAAGCTTTCAGTATACCACTGCACTGAACTAAACTATAAAAATTCCATAGTATCATTGTCCCCTATTTGTTCAATGTTCGGAAGAATGCTAAGTGCTAATAGGGCGGTGGGTAGGGGCCTTGCGCCTATGCGGTTGTTTCTCTTAATGAAAAAATAAAAAAGTTAATAACATAATAATAATTCTACAATAAAAATTCATTCCAAAGACAAAAATTAATTGGGAACCATAAATGTTGAAAATGGAAGTTTTATAAACGACCATAAACATAACATAAATGTAAACATGCAAAATGGAACAAGGACCTTTTTGGAACAGCTAGTGTTGTTGCTGTTGCAGCATAACCCAAGCTGGGTAACAAGTCTCTTTCTTTGTAGAAAACTTCTAGTCTTTGAACTTTCAATGTCAAGGACATCTCAGGAATGAAATCACTACACCCATAACCCATTATCAATCACAATTCACAATCCACAACCCAATTAAGCAACCCAATTTCCGTCCAACGCAGACATTCAAAAAATCCAATCAAATTCATCAAATGTTAATTTGTTACTAAACTAAACTAAACTTCCTAAACTAAACAAGTAACTAAATTAAAAACAATGTGAGAGTGCTCAGAAATTTCTCTCTGGAACAGTGGAAAATGGACTCATTTTTCATATCCAAAAGTAGATTCATTTCAAGCGTATACGAGATTGTTCAAAATTCCAACCAAACCGGGCATTAGAGAAAACAAAACCAATAAACATAAAAATGCAAAAAAATTGGACCTTTGAGCGGCCTTCAGTCAAAAACTGAATTCTGAATCAGAAGCTCAGAGCCCATAAATTCCACAATCACAGGGAGAAAGATAGAGACTGAGACTGTGAGAGACAGAAAGACACAGAGCAAGAGAGAAACAGCGAGACTGATTGAGATATACCCAACGCAAGATGAAATCTAGTATACAAACCCAGATTCTAATTCTAAACATCGAACTTAAATCGAAATTAAGAGGAAATATAGAGAAAGGGGCTCACCACTATTTTCTTTGGCGGAAACCAGACATGGGCACGCAAACGATTTAGGAGGGGCCATGAGTGATTTCAATTTGGTTGGAAACTCATGTTCAAGGGGAAAGGAGATACTAAAAATCAAGGAAATAGGGTTTATCAGAACCCCATAAAGTTAAAAACGTTAACAGCATTCACATCAGACTCTTTAAATTTTTAGTCAAATTTAATTTGAAATAGTCCAAAAGTTATTAATAGCTAGTCAGTTTTTAAGGCTACCAAAATCAGACTCTATATTTGACCAACTTTGAATATTAAATTAATTTTTTCAAATTTGAATATATAATAACATAATTTTCCTAAAACAGTTAATTTTTTAAAGTGATGCTTCCTCATTTATAAAAAATATTTATATATAGATGGAAAGTAGTTATGTACATTATACGCTGATAATATGCATATGAAATAGGTTTAAAGTTAGATTATTGAGAATATACAGATGAAATATGTACGCAATGGCAAAACATTATACATCACCATCAAGACCACCTTTGTCGCAAATCAAATTTAAACAGAATATACAAACATGCTTACTCCTAGAGTGGTGCACAAAGCCCATCCAAGTTCTATTACATACTTAACCTAAAATAAATATATACTAAGATTACAATGTTAGCTATAAAAGCATACTATAGAAGGTATTAATATATCATACAAAAAGGATGCAATTCAACCAAAGCTGGGAGTCAAACCAGATTAACAACGAAATATTACATGGCCACCAGTATCTGAGTCACCATGGAGCTCCATATTTTCACCTCATATAAGACCATGAAGGCTGCATTGATACTTAATAACATTAAAACAGATAATGCAGACTGAGAGGTCATATTCTGTACATATCAAAATTTAGGAATAGATGCATATTATAAGGAATCTGTTTCAAAGAACCTACCACACTTTTTCAAATGGAGACCAAGCAGCAACCTTAATACAAAAAAAGTGCAAGTCAGAGTAAGAAATTAATGACCATCTTTGCTAAAACCTAGTTGTTGAAATTTTAACCCCTAGCTGATCTTGTTTTTCGATAGACTCCGGTGTTATGCAAACAATTAGGATCAGCGAGGGGTTAAAATTTCAACAATTGGTATCAGAGCACTCGTGAGAGTGTTTTGAGATGGCGGGTGACAAGGCAAACACAAGCAGCGACGTGAAGCACGTGATCAAGCCATTTGACGGGAAAGACAACTTCACGTTATGGCAGAGGAAGATGAAGAATGTCCTGATCCAACAAGACATGCAAGATGCTATTCTCCGTATAGAGAAGAGGTTGTCTGGAGTGACAGATGCGCAGTGGCAGAAGATGGACAGGAAGGCGAAGAGCTCCATAGAGCTGCATCTTGCCGACAATGTGATGCTTAATGTCGACGAGGATATGAACGCTAAAGAGACATAGGATAAGCTGGAGAAACTTTACAGGGGTAAAACTTTATCCAACAAACGTTTCTTGAAAGATGAACTCCTTAGTCTTCGGATGGAAGAAGGTGGTGATCTACAAGATCATTTGAGTAAGTTTCAGAATTGTGTTGCCAATTTATCAAAATGTGGATGTGAAGTATGAAGATGACGACAAGGCGCTCTTACTGCTGAGATCTCTACCGCCTTCGTTCAAGCACCTCAGGACCACAATCATGTGCGATAAGGATACTCTAAAGTTAGATGAGATTACCGAAGCTATTCAGTCTTGTGTCAAGATGGACAAGAACACCGAAAGTTCTCAAGCACATGGACTTTATGTCAAAGGCACGGAGAGAGGTCGGTCACATAATAGGAATGATAAATCAGGAAAAGATTAGGTTACATATTAGAATTCCTATTCCGCTTTGGAGATGGAAAGATAACTTATTTCCTAATCCTAGAGGGCTATGGATTACTTTTCCTAATCCTATATGGAAACACTGGAAAAACTCAGATTTCCTAGTCCTACTAGAAAACCTGTGCACACCAATTTCTCCTAATCCAATAAGGATTAAATTCTTGGTATTTTGACGAGCCAAAAATACAAAAATAGTAGCTACAACTGAAAGAATGAAAGTAAAAAAAAATCACTGCACCAGGCTATGGTTACTAATGAGATATTATCTTTACATCAGGTTGGAACTCAAATTCAGTCCCCTTCTCCCGTGATTCCTCGGCCTACAATCAATATTTAGAGTTTTAGACATGAATAATCATCACAATCCCTGGAAAGCTTCATATTGATGATCAGCATTATGCGTATATGTAATAATTGAGGTCTAATTCGAATATGTAACAGAATTTAAAAGGTCAACAAAAATACATATAGTTCTAAGCTATATTGCAAGCTGTATGCATCAAAAAGGAAGATAGAGCATGAAATCTACTGAACAAAAATACATATAGTTCACCGATTCTAATGACAAAGCTGTGCGAGAACAAAGATGTGCGATGCAGAACAAGGAAAAATAATGACAGAAATATCTGCTTCTAAGACATAAATAATCCAATTTCGCTTTAAAGCAAACATTGACAAATGACCCTCAAATACTCCAAGGAAGAAAGAAGAAAATCATAAGAAATGTCTCAAATCACAAACCAAAGATGCACTCTTTTTCTCATGATTGAGATGGGTATTGGGAAATCATTTCCACAAACATTTCCTGCCGAAATGTAAACCAGCCATGAATTATACTCTTTCCTCAATAACCAAAGATGCCATGAAACGAAAGCAAACATATCCGAAAATCGAAACATGCAATACTAAGAGTAGTTAGAGCGATTGAGACTTACCGGGAAGCAAGAGCGACGGATCGAGGAAGAGAAGCTGGCGGTCGTCGACGAGGAGTGTGGTGGCGGTGAGTCGACGTCCAAGTCTCAAACTATCGCACGTTAGAGTTTAGGTTGGTTTGTCTTTCTTTTTCTCTTCGTTTTATTGGAGAAATTACCTTACAAAATCAGAGATTGAGAGGCACGATAGTTGTGAGAACTCTTCATTGGATCTTCAAAGATTGAAGACTCGATTGGATCTTCAAATTGTTTAGAACCCAGATCAGATTGTTGCACTTCAGAAAAGGAATTGCAGAGGATGAAGAGGGAGAAAAGAAGAGCTTGTTTATCTCTGATGCGAGGATGAAGAAGGAGAAGAGAAGACCTGGTTTATCTCGAAAGGAATTGCAGAGGATGACGAAGGAGAAGAGAAGAGAAGAGAGAGAACGCAGATGAAGAAGATTGAAAAAAGTCAGAAACGCTCGCTACATAGGGATGCTCTAATAGGGTTTATCTCTGATGTGGATGCTCTCGTAGGCTTTTTCAGCCCAAAATAAAATTTGAAATAAGACCAGACATAGGATTCATCAGAAATGACCCACTTCGCCTCCTTTTGACCATTGTTTAGGGGCTATTTGCTTATTCATCCTTGCCAACTATATTATTTATTGAAAAACTTGCAAACAAAATCTTTGAAAGGTCCGGTGTAAGGATCTTCTTAAATTTCGCTTTGAAATTCGTGAAAAGTCATTATCCCGTCTGACAATTTTTTTTCCATAGAATTTACTATCATAAATACCCTTAATTCATAAATATATTAAATAAATTTTACAGGGATTCCTACAAAACTTCTCTGTACTTACTAACTACACCTACCTGTCAGACGCATGATAGCTTACAGGTCACAGCCAAAACCTTTGAATAGTGGTGGTTCGGAAAGGTAATACGCTCTGACACCAATTGTCAATAGATCAGACATTGTTGAAATCTCTACTGTAATAACACAAGACAACTGACTTATCAGCCTCTTATGAACCGTCAATAACTCGTCAATCTAGGTCACCGCCCACACCAACCCATTGAACCGAATGACGAAGGAACCAGACTTGGTTGAATTGAGTCTCACTGACTCGCCCCGAGTCGAACTCGATATCCCTATTCCTCCAGAGCACCCCAAGTGGTAACTCGATATTCAGGCTCGTCCTGAGCATCCCCAGTGATAACTCGATATCCTGGCTCGTCTTGAGCCCCCGAGTGGTAACTCGATATCCCAGCTCATCCTGACCCCCCGAGTGGTAACTCGATATCCCGGCTCGTCCTGAGCCCCCGAGTGATAACTCGATATCCCGACTCGTCCTGAGCCCCAGAGTGATAACTTGATATCTCAGCTCGTCCTAAGCCCCCGAGTGATAACTCAATATCCCTGCTCCTCTAGAGCTACCTTAGACCTCAACGATATGGCGGAGAAAGATCCCTCGAACGCCAACATTGGAGATCCCCTCGACAATCTGGCAGAGACATACCCTTTAACGCCAATCAGAGAACCCTAAACAATGTAGTGGAGAAAGACACCTTCCACGCCAATCATCGGAGAATCACGTGGTATAACCCAATACTTAGAAGTATGCATACCCATGCAATCCCGGAACCCTAGTCCGTTCACAACGCGAATAAAATACCAAATCATGGATGCCACAGCCCCAAGGAACTCTTAACACATTATTGACCCAACTCCCTTAACCTCCCGAGCTCAAAACCTGCTCCATAGTCAACCGTTACCGCTGGGATTACCCAACTAAGGCTCTAAACGAACTCTTACAGCCTTAAAACCATCAAAATCCGGTCTGGAACGTCCCAAAACCCTAACCACGTGACG
Organism: Oemleria cerasiformis; assembly: GCA_037349345.1. Lineage (NCBI taxonomy): Eukaryota > Viridiplantae > Streptophyta > Magnoliopsida > Rosales > Rosaceae > Oemleria > Oemleria cerasiformis. Next base: position 10,052,796 of record JAZGTL010000003.1, on the reverse strand, counting down.
TCGTGTGCTAGAAAACAACCCCACGGGCTGCCACGATCTGGCGAAAGGCCGGACAATACCCATGAGCTGACCCGGTCCGACCTGGCCTAACTTGACCTAACCCGATCCAACTCAACCCGACTCGGCCCAACTAGACCCGACCCCTTCGCCGTTGTCGGAGTCCCACCGGAGCCTCGTCGAAATCTTGCCAGAAAAGACGGCCGCGTCGTCGCTGTGGTGTCGTCGCCGTCGTCGGAATCCGCCATTTCCGACCGATCTTCAAGTTTTCCTAACTTCTTCAAAAATCAACCATTTTTCACAAATTTTATGTCTAAATTCATCTACTTGATCCCAGGAATCCAAAACTGAACTCAAAACATTAAACCTATACATGTGCTAGCCGAAAAATCGATCAAACGGTTTCGGTCCTTTTTTCCTCCGATCTGTGTCTCCCACGGCTACCTCCTTCGGTGGTGGATACGGTTGTGCTTGTGGGAAGCAGTGGAAACTAATGGTGTGGATGAAACGGGTCGAAGTCCACTTGAACGGAAGGTTCAAATTCAAGCTTTCTTTAGTTTTCGGTCGGTGTCAGTCAGGTTGAATGGGAAAGAAGAAACTGGAAAGGATCCATCCCTTCAGAATGGCTGGGATGTGGGTTTAAATACATCCCAAAGACAATTGACCAAAATGCCCCTAAACAATCGAGACCTGACATTTTCTCACACGATGTCCATTTTTCGCGTGCCGCCTATCTACGAACTCGTGAGTCCGAGACCTACGCAACGGTACCTGCAAAACCTGTCAAATGTGTCTCTACACAAAATTGACTTCTGAGCCCCTTTAAAACCCCCAAGGGTAATTTCGTCTTTTCACAAAATAATTTACGAAAATTCAATAATTAAATTTCCGGGTCGTTACAAATCATCCCCCTTAAAGAAATTTTGTCCCCGAAATTCCCTTAACTCAGGTCAAAGGGCCAACCTCCTGTTTCAAGTTCTCTCGCGTCACCACCGACACGAACTGGGCCTCAGAAGAACCTGTGCACGCTGCACACAGTCTCGACAACAAACCGTAGGCGAGAACAACATCTTGTAGGCACCAGAATCCATTCAACACGGAACATACCTCAAAACACGTCTCTGAGCCTAAAAAGTCCATTGCGGTTCCTACTCCCAACATGACGTTATGACGTCACATGACCGAACATACCTCAAAGCCAGGTGTCAGATAGGGGTACGTGTACTACGTGCAGTCAGTCTCAACGATCTAGCGGAGCACCACCTTGCAACGACAGCATCGGTGAACCGTCAATGATCTGGCGGAGAAATACCCTCATACGCTAGTCGAAGAAAACCTTGACGATTACGTGATGGAGAAGACCCTTCATCATGTATAAAATAATGCGTGCATACACAACATTTCTTTTCCAACAAGTTCATAATGATAAGCCAAAAGCTTACTGGAAAAATCCATCTTTTGTAAAAACATTCGGTGGGACCCACGAATCCAAATTATGAAAACATTTTGTGGTCCTCAACCTTGCTTTGAAAACCCTCCTCAAAGGAGTTCAAATCATGTAAATCAACATGGACACAACATGTATATCAAAACATATTCCACTGCTCCCGAATAAAATCTCGAGTCGTAGCTCAAAACCCTCCACACACTCGATATACCTCGAGCTGTGCAGAAACCCTGTACTATGAATAGACAGCCACAACGACCCGATGGGGAAAAACCCCTCGACACCAGTGTCAGAGAACCCTCAACGATCCAGCGGAGTAAAACCCCTCAACGCCAGTCGGAGAAAACCATGACCTTGCACACCCGATATACCTCGAGTAGTGCAGAAACATGTGCTATGCATAGACAGCCTCAACGACCCGGCGGAGAAAACCCTCGACACCAGCGTCGGAGCAAAACCCCTCAATGAACCAGCGGAGCAAAACCCTTCAACGCCAGTCGGAGAAACCTTTACCATTGGGACCGAAATTCAGTGAAAACCAAAATCCGTGTTTTGAAATCTTTGTTTCTTGGCCTCAGTCAAATTCTTTGAAAAATCATTTATGGTCACAGCCAGTAAAATCATCATTTCGGGTCTAAACCCAAATCACGGACTCAATAATTACCACGTAAAACGATATCAAAATTGAGTCCAAAAACCAGGCCATTTTCCCAAAACACATTTTCACTGAAATGTTGAAAACCTGTGTCCAGTAAGATTTGTAAATTTTGGAAATTGTCAAAAGCAATACATAAAAAAGTTTAATTCAAATATACGGGTATGCATGCATTGTCATCTACAAAACCAAGGTCCACTCATCAGCAACAACGACGCCTACCTCGCCCGTGCATCACATGACCTCCGCCTCCCTCAATTCAAGGTCGTTGAAGAGATAAACGTCTCGGAGGCATCTTGTTAACAGGAATCCTTACATAATTCGCACAAAAGTGTGCGGTCTACAGGAAGTTAAACCTAGAGCTCTGATACCAATAGTAAGAACCCTTCCCGAATTTCACCTCGAAATCCGCGAAAAGCCCTTATCCCGTTTGACGACTCTTTTTCCATAGAATTTACTACCAGGAATACCCTTAATTCATAAATATATTAAATAAACCTTACAGGGGTTCCGACTGAACTTCTATGTACTTACTGACTACACCTACCTGTCAGACGCATGATAGCTTACATGTCACAGCCGAAACCTCTGAATAGTGGTGGTTCAGAAAGGTAATACACTCTGACACCAATTGTCAGTAGATGAGACACTGTTGAAACCTCTACTTTAATAACGCAAGATAACTGACTTATCAACCTCTTGTTAATCGTCAATAACTCGTCAATCTAGTTCCGCCCACACCAACCCACTGACCCGGATGACGAAGGAACCAAACTTGGTTGAATTAAGTCTCATTGACTCGCCCCAAGTCGAACTCGATATCCATGTTCCTTTAGAGCACCCTGAACGGTAACTCGATATTTTGGCTCGTCCTGAGCACCCCGAGTGATAACTTGATATCCCGATTCGTCTTGAGCCCCCGAGTGGTAACTCGATATCCCGGCTCATCTTGTGCCCCCGAGTGGTAACTCGATATCCCGGCTCGTCCTGAGCCCCCAAGTGATAACTCGATATCCCTCGACGATCTAGCGGAGACATACCCTCTAATGCCAATCGGAGAACCCTCAACAATGTAGCAAAAAAAGACACCTTCCACGCCAATTATCGGAGAATCCCGTGGTATAACCCAATACCTAGAAGTATGCATACCCATGCAATCCCGGAACCGTAGTCTGTTCACAGCACGAATGAAATACCAAATCATGGACGCCCTAGCCCCAAGGAACTCTTGACACATTATTGACCCAACTCCCATGACCTACCGAGCTCAAAGCCCGCTCCATGGTCAACCGTTACCGCTGGGATTACCCAACTGAGGCTCTAAACGAACTCTTACTGCCTTAAAACCATCAAAATCCGGTCTGGAACGTCCCAAAACCCTAGCCACATGCCGCCGTGTGCCCAAAACCCTTCAAGCTTTCCTAACTTCTTCAAAACTCAACCGTTTTTCACGAATTTTATGTCTAAATTCATCTACTCGATCCCAGGAATCCAAAACTGAATTCAAAACATTAAACACATACCTGTGCTGGCCGAAAAATTGATCGAAATGTTTCGATCCTTTTTTCCTCCGATAGGTGTCTCCCGCGGCTGCCTCCTTCGGTGGTGGGTACGGTTGTGCTCGCGGGAATGAGTGGAAGCTGATGGTGTGGATGAAACGGGTCGAAGTCCACTTGAACGGAAGGTACAAATTCAAGCTTTCTTTGGTTTTCGGTCGCTGTCGGTCGGGTTGAATGGGAAAGAAAAAACTGGAAAGGATCCATCCCTTTAGAATGCCTGGGATGTGGGTTTAAATACATCCCAAAGATAATTGACCAAAATGCCCCTAAATACGTGAGTCCGAAACCTACGCAACGGTACCCGTAAAACCTGTCAAATGTGTCTCTACACAAAATTGACTTCTGAGCCCCCTTAAAACCGAAGGGTAATTTCATCTTTTCACAAAATAATTTACAAAAATTGAATAATTAAATTTCCGAGTCGTTACATCCTACCCTTCCTTAGCCTGCGAAAAGCCAAAGGCCAATATTGCATGCATTCTTTGCTTCGATCCCAACTAGGGATGGGCATAATTAACTATGGGTATTAGCTATATGGGCAAAGATATTGATGGGTAAAAAATTACCCATCACTTGATGGATATGGCGTGGGTTGCCCGCAGGCACCCATTACCCGCTAAGTAAAACAGCTTAAATCAGACGCTTGGATTTCTCCGTCTCCGCTCTATTCTCCTCGCTCTCTTCTCTTCCGAATGACCACCACGACGAGAACCAGAGGCTATCGCTCCAGCTAGTACGACTTTCACATCGCCCAAACCAGTCACCTTCCTCTTGAACTTGCTAGCAAGCTTCTTTGGCTCCCTTCGGTCCATCCCAGCCCGAAACCCTCTCCTAAACAGAAGCTAGGTATGCATTCATCAATTTAATTTGGTTTTCAGTGTGATTCTGAAAACGCTTACGAATGGTGCAGACACTGCACAGAGCAGAGACAATAGCAACTAACAACCTGGACAGATGAACCAACACTTATTCAACTCAGATGCAGTAAACATATAAACTAAACTTTCAAATCATCAGTCTATTTAACAACTCAGATAATCACAAGAGCAGAAAGTAAATCACACAAACGATTTAGCGTGGTAAACCCCTATTGGGAAACTTTCACGGCACTTTGCCAGTCGTGAATCAATCCACTAAAAGAACAATCAATTACATTGTTTGACACCTCAAGACTTACTTACTAAACACTAGCTAAGGCAGTCGTGTCCTCAAACTGAATTGATGCGTACCTCTTAGCTGCAATGATTCAATTAGCACGTCTTCTCCTTGTGGCACAGCTCTCACACGGTCGTCAATCACCTTGGAGATTCAACGAAGTCACTCACCAATTTTCTTCCTTGCCCATTTCGCTCAAGCTGCGATCAATAATACCTCTGCACTTTTGAACTTCCGTCGTGTTTGGACCACCAGCGCACTCTCATTTTTTGCTCTAATTGATCAATGCTCTTTTTTATTGAAAAGCCCTGTCTTTTGTTTTCTCTTCTGCGATCTGTGAACACCCCTAAAACGTGGACATCAATCTCCCTTCACCAAAAATACCGCAGTGCTCCAAGAGTCCAGCTAGGACTCTTCTCTTGTCCACTTGCGAACTCTGCTCTGCTGCACCCTACCTCAAATATGCACACACGTCTCTGCCCATCAGCTGCGATCTCTGTCCCACGAATAAGATGGGCAGTAATCCATCTTGAGCCAATCGCTGCCGTCCTCCAAGAGTCCAGGCATCACTCTTCTCGCTCAACACCCGATTTCTTCGTAATGGACAAGCTCCTCTCATTTGCACTTTGTCGCAGCTCAAGACAAAGGGAGTCCGTGAGGGACTCTTCCTCATTCACGCCGCCAATAGCCAAAGACCAGAGTTGCTGCTCCTTCTCATTTTCTTTGTTGTCTTGAACCAATTTGAAACCCTATGGACCTAAGCCGAAAACACTTAAGGCCCAAAGGCCATTTGACTCAATAGCCCAAAACACTCAAGGCAATTTAACTACTAAAAACTATTTGGTTTGGGAAATGCCAAAATTACATTTACAGATTCTCTGCTTGGTATACATTCACTATGTTGGGCTGTTTTTTATTTTGATTTTGAGTGATTCTCTGCTTGATTTTGAGTGTGATTTTCATCCACTACATGCGACTGTTGATGTTGTTGTTGTGGTTGCTGTTGAAAAATCAAACTTTCATCATCATCCTTCCGAACCCAAAACATACACAAACACACAAAAACCCACCTTAATTTTGTTACTTGAATTCGTTTGGCTCCAACCCAAGAGACAATTTCTTATTTTTCTTTCTGAATTTCGATGGATTATTTTGATTTCATCATGGTGAATTGGCTGAATTTGTATGTTCTTATTCTCTGATTTTGTTGCTGCAAAACAGGAGATTGCTGAAGCCTAAAACTGATTATGATAATTTTATAAAAAAAATTTACTATTTTTATTATGTTTTGAACTTTCTGGAGATTTCAGAGTAATTTTCTCTGAAAACCCTTTTGCTTTCTAATTTGAGTAGTGATTTCTGATTTGAGTAGTGATCAGTCCTCCTTATGTAATCTGCCTTTTCTGAAGTCCTCAAAGCTTTTTCATTTACTTTTGCCTCTGCATTTTCCCTCTTTTCTCTCATTATGTTTTTTTTTTACTGGACTTTTCTCTTATTATGTAATTTGACTACCTTTGGTGAATCTTGGTCTGAATCTTTATTACAAGTTACCTAGGAAAGCTTAGGAAAGTAAATGGTGTTGGGTTGTAAGAGGTCAGTGATGCCACTAGAAGTTTTTGGGAACTATACTTCACATTTTGTTTCCAAATACTTTCTCCACCTTCTCTGGAGCTTCTATGTAGATGAATACTATTAAGTGAGGAAGTACGGTTGGGGCGTTTCTGGTGTATGGGGGTACTCGGGTTGGGAAGATTTCTGGTGTATTTCGGGTTTGGGTATTTTTGCTGATAGGTTTTGATTTTTACATTTCTTTATTTTTTTATTTCTAGTTCTTAATTTATTAGATTAAGAGTGTTAAATGGTTGTTAATTAGTAGTGTTATGTGTCTTATTTTAAATCGTTGGATTGCAAGAATGGTCGAGATTTAGCGAAATGCGGCTAAATGCACATTAGTTAAATGCATAGACTCGCATTCCATTTATATTTGTATTCAATTGAATATCTAATTCCATTAAGCTTGACATAGTAAAAGGGAGTTGAATCATCATAATGGAGTCCGTTTGAATTGTTTAACAGAATAACTCTATTATAAGAAAGTTGTATTTGTTAAAATTATAGAGTTAGGTTAGCGGCTCAATCATTCATACATTGATATTGTCCCTAATTTGCTTGTGTATCGCATATAGATATGTTTTCATAGTTTGCCCTTAGTTACATATTTTCATAGTTACCTTGGAAAAATGATACCTGAGCATTTCATTTATGGGATTTAATATTTAACATGCTTGTTTGCGCTTATATTACAAGTTATGTTTGTGTTCTTACTTCTACCATGCTTTGATTGTTTCAGACTTTGTCTTCATGAGAAATTGAAAGGGAAAATAAAAGGTAAATTGCCATGGGAAAATGAAAAGCAAAAGAAATTGAAAGGAAAAAAAAAAATAGAAGTTAAAAAACAAATGAAAAGCTAGAAAAAAAATTGAAAGGGAAAATAAAAGGTAAATTGCCATGGGTACCCATTATCCAATGAGAAGAGTTTGGGTAAACCCTCAAAAATTGAGAATGGATCTAGATGAGTATAATACCCATTTGTACTCATGTTGGGTGAGGGTTTGCCCATGCCCTCAATTTTATCCATTTGGCCATCCCTAATCTCAACCCCAGCTAATTCTTATTGGTCCAACCCAGTTGTCATGCCCTCTTTGCTTCAAGACCAATTCAACAAATACAATAAATGCTGGTAATAAACAAATAAATATTAAATCCTTCCGTTTGGAGTAACTACGCACTCGGGTTTTTTTTTTTTGAGTCAAAAACCCTAGCCTCTGTTTTCTCTCTTCCTAGTCCCAAAGAAAAAGCAAACTAAGGGGGAGGTTCCCTCCTCCCCTCAACTGTTTTTCCTCTTTTTCTTTTGGGTTAGTAATAAGAGTCCCTTTGTGATGACTGTATGATCTGAGCCATGCTCATATATTGAGTTCCCCATCATGTTATTTTGCTATTTTTTCAATTCATCCCCTTACCCAAAATCTTCCTTTAAATTTTTTGTTTTTTCCCTAAATCTTGTTCTACCTTGCTGTTGGAGGAGTTTGCCGCAATATCTCCCATTGGTTTTGGTCACAGTAGTTAGATTAGGACTTTTTGTCGTTTATTCGCTTTTATGCGTAATTGGATGGTTGAAGATCAAGCCTTCCTCATATCCGTCATGCTCTACAAGTTTTTCAGGACCAGAAGTTATGGGTTTGACGACGGTGGCTGTTTCTTTTAGTGAAGGCAGTTTGTTTAGGGTTATACGCACTATTATGGTTTTGGTTGTTTTGGGGTTTGTGGGCTTGATTTGTAATTTTGTATAATTTCAGTGATGTGGGTTTGTTAGTTATTAGTGCGACTTTGTCCGCATTAGTATTGCCATATTGGTTTGTGGGTCTTACTGTCATAACTTGATTTTGATGGTATGGTTGTACCTTTTTCTTTATGATATACAATGATATCGTTCTTGATAAAAAAAAAAAAGTAAATACTCACTCCTTCACTAAAATGTTTATTTTTTAATTAAAAATATTTGGTGAAGCTTGGAACACCAAACTCACCATTTTGGCTTTATAATAATAGAGATTTCACTACGGGTGGCAATTTTCAACACAATTCGACTTGAAACATGCACGAAATTTATCTGAGTCAACCCGTACGATTAAATTTTGGATAATTTTTGGGTCAACCAGTTATGAGCCGTTAATTAAAATGATAGATATCCGGTCAACCCACTAACCAGTGTAATGACCTATTCACCCATTTAATAAACGTGTAGTCACTAACTCATATATTCACCCATTTACCTACTTACATACCTATTAAATCTTTGCAATTGTAAGATTATTTGGGGATATGAACTTATGAGTTCATTACATATTGATGGCTCTTAGAGCATCTTCAATAGTAAGGATGTAAACTTGAAGATGTAAATGTATTTTTTACAACTCTGATAACATTTTATTAGAATATTCCAAAATATAAAATTATTTTCATCCAGTAGGATTTTTGCATCTACAAGTTGAGAGTGTGCTGGGGCAAGTGGGCTACCCGAACTCCCAAAGGGCTTTTCCTTCAATAGGAATAAGGGGAAATTGGAAAATATTGGGATGTAAAATTTACATTTTCATCCTGAAATTTACATTCACCCATTGGAGGAGAGAATTCTCAAAATGCATGTGATGTTTTTAATATAAAACAATTATAGAAATTAATTATACATTTCATAAAAATTTAGAAAAATAAAAACAAGTAACAAGCAAACTATTAAATAAATTTCATTAACCTTCGTATATACGACTCCAAAGTTAAACATTTGTTTGTAATATCCCAACTATAGGATCTTCCCTAATACTAGCTCAAGCACAGTATATCGAGTCAGCTTGTGCAACTGTGAAATTGGTCGATCTTGAATTATCGTTTTCCATAATTTGTGGGTGAGAGATTAAAGTGTTGAAGAAAATTTGGAGGTTGCAAATTGTAAATAAAAATGCTTGATGTATATAGAGACACTTAAATTTTTTAATTTAATTTGATTTTTTGTAGGATTATCCAGAACTATTGGAATCACTTTTCTTTAAATATGAGCAGTTGAATCAAATATAGCCATTAGTTTGATCTCAACCCTTAATTTCAAATGAATTTAAATTTGGACCCTTACATATATATATATATATATATATATATATATATATATATATATATATATATATTTGTATTAAATAACCCACTTTTTTCATTAAATGGTACCCAGATTTAATGCAATTGTAGGCTACAATGGAGATGTAAAAATATTGTAAATTTATAAATACATTTGCAACTTCCGGGCGAGATGTAAATAAACATCTAGCTTTTTCGGCCCATTGGACCTTAAAATTGAAGTTTGAAGTTGTAAAATTTTATTTCGGCGAGATTACATAGATTTATACAGTTAGAATGTCAAATAGTTTAAATAGGTTAAACAGATCATAGGTTAATCTATTGTCGAACATGACCTGATTATTAAATTGGTTACATGGTTCATTAACGTGTCATGCTCGGGTTAGCCATTATCGACATGATTATTAAATCAGTTAGGTATATTTAGGTGAAAACAGAGTTCATGATACGACACGAAGCCGACACAACCAGATTCATTGCTAGCATTATAAATCATTCCCCACCCCACAATTTATAATATACTTTTACCTAGAGCTAGGCGCGATTCAATTAATAAGACTAAATGGCGCAACACGAAAATCAAATAGAATCGGTTAATCAATATCTTAAACTAAAGGCGACCTAACCAAATCTCAAACTGATCGGTTTGGTCCAATTCGGTTCAAGTTTTATTATACATTTTAAAATTGAAACTAAATAATTGCCACCAGTGTAACGAACCAGACCATAAATTAAATTAATTTGATAATTTAATGAAAGAAAAGACAATTTACCTTGGATTTCGAAAGGGTTCGGGAGTCACTTTTCGTCTAATAGTGCTTTTGGAAGTTTTTCTTAGGTCGTTACGTAGACCTCAAACTCACAAGTTTATAAACAGGCGACACGCGAAAAACGGAGACCCGGTGAGAGCGTTGTGGGTCTAGAAGCTTCAGGGGTAGTTTGGTCATTTTTGAAAAGTCCAAAATTGGGCGATATTTTCTCTCTTTTTAGAGACTCTACGCGAACTCGGCCCATAATCACTCTCTCTCCTCCCTCTACCACTCTCTCTCTCCCCTGTGCGATCACCGCACTACCATAACTTTCATCGTCCCGTTTTGGGGTCGAGTAGATCAAATCCAAGGCCGTGGAAGTCTTCCCCTTGACTCCACGAGCAGTTTGGTGTCATTATCGAGGTGGGAGCGTCGCCGTAGATGGCGGATGAAAGAGGAGAGGCGGACTGAAACTTCTTGGCCAGATTCCAATCAATTGAGGTATGTTTTCTAAATTCTAAGCTTGGATTCGGACTCCTGGGAAGGAGTAGGTGAGTTTACACACTTGGATCGGAAAAAAATGGTGGAGTTTGGAGGAATCTAGGAAGCTTGAGCTTTCAGCCGTTAATGGCAGATTCCAGAGAGGAAACCCATATTTCGACCACCGGCGACGGCGGCTGTGGTCCGGTCGTCGTCCCCGATGAACTCCGGTGACTGGTTCGAACTGCGGTGGATGACCTGGCAGCTACGTGGTGCCACATGGAGCCATATGGTGACCAGTCAGCAGCTGCCACATAGAGCCACGTGGCAACACAGTCAGCGTCCAATCAGCAGTTAGTTGACTGTTGGGTCAACTGACGCCATCAGGGTTTGACGGAATATGCTGACGGCGTTAGCTTATTCTGTCAACAAGTAATAATGTTTTAACGGAACCCTAACACCGTTAGTTTGGACGGAAGATCCTGAATTCGTCAGGTTTGACAGAATATTCCGTCAGAGTGCCATGACAGTGTAGACGCGCGTGGCGACGCGTGGGGAACGTGGCCAACGCGTTGCGTGTGGTCCAACCTTCTACCGGCCCGTGGCGGCTCGTGGGGCTATTTTTCGGCCCACGGCAGTACGTGTCTACGGTTTTGGAACATTCTGGATCGGATTTTGCCAGTTTTGAGGCCGTTGGAGTTCATTTAGAGCCCCGTTTGAGTAATCCCAACGGTAATGGACGACCACAGAGTGGGTTTTGGCTCGGGAGGTCAAGGGAGATGGGTTATTGGTATGTTAAAGGGTTCCTTGGGGATACGGTTTCCTTTAGTTGGTACTTTGGATGTACTGTGAACGGACTGGGTTTCTAGGTTTACGTGACATGCATACTTCTATGTATTATGTTATACCACAGGGTTCTCCGATGTTGGCCTTGGAAGGTATTTCTCCGTCATATCGTTGAGGTTTCTCCGACTAGCGTTGGAGGATATTTCTCTACTAGATCGTTGATTGGGGTTTTGACCCTGGTGATTGATATGAGTTATGTTATGGAGGATTCCATCAAACTCTCGGGATGATATGAGCTATGTCATGGAGGATTCCATCATAGGCTTGACGGGATATTGAGCTATGGCTATGCATGATTCGGGATATCGAGTTACGAGTCGGGATGCTCAGGATTAGCCAAGATATCGAGTTACGACTTGGGGTGCTCAGGATGAGCCAGGATATCAAGTTACGACTTGGGGTGATCAGGATGAGCCGGGAGATCGAGATACGACTCGGGGTGCTCAGGATGAGCTGAGATATCGAGTTACGACTCGAGGTACTCAGGATGAGCCGTAATATCGAGTTACGACTCGGGGTGCTCAAGATGAGCTGGGATATCGAGTTACGACTCGAGGTAAGTCAGTGAGACTCAATTCAACCAAGTCAGGTACCTTCGTCATCAAGGTCAGTGGGTGGTGTTGGCGGTAACCCAGATGGACGAGTACGTGACGTTTCACACGAGGATGACACTCCAATTGTCTTGTTTGATTGCGAAGGAGGTCCTCCGAGGTACTTTGTGGACTACTAGGCTATCCTTCGTCTGACAGGTAGGTGAAGGTCAATTAGGTACATAGGAGTTTCTATTGGAACCCATGTTAAGTCAATTTGATGTTTCCAAAGATTAAGGGTATTCCAGGTATTAACTTTTGTGGTTAAAAGCTGTCAGACGGGAGTAGGGCTTTTCACGGATTTCGAGACAAAATTTCGGGAAGGGTCCTGTCAATTTGGTATCAGAGCTCCAGGTATAACTTCCTTCAGACCGCACACTTGTGTGCAAATTATTTAAGGATTCTTATCAACGAAATGCCTTCGAGATGTTTGTCTTTTCAGTGACTTGGAACTGAGGGAGGCGGAGAGTTGGGAGTCATGATCTGGACGGGCGAGGTAGGCGTCACTGTTGTTGGTGAGTGGACTTTGGCTTTGTAAATTATAATGCATGCATACATGTATATTTAAAATAAATTCTTATTAAGTATTGTTTTTGGAAAATTTATGGAATTTAGAAAATTATTTTTACTAAATTATTACTGGACACGGGCTTTCAATAATTATTTGGAAATGGCGTTTTGGGCTATGGCCTGGCTCTATGGATTCAGGTTTTATATGATTGACTGGATAGATTTTGGGTTTTGGTCGAGTCCATGATTTTTGGGTTTATACCAGGATTTGTGATTTTATTTGAATTTGGGCATAAACCCAGTTTTTCAATGAATTTGGCTTAGGCCAAGGAATAAGGATTTCAAAACATAGATCTAAATTACTATCCCCGAGGGTCAAGGTTTTCTCCGATGTTGGCGTCGAGGGTCTTTCTCCACCAGATCGTTGAGGGGAGCTACGGCTCGGGAATCCATTCGGGGAGCAGTGAGTTAGGTTTATGATATTTTGTGTCCAGGTTGGTTTCATGGTTTTTAAATTCCTTTGAGGAGGGTTTGTAAAGTAGGGTTGTGGACCACGGGATATTTTTATTATTTGGGTTTTCGTGGGTCCCACCTAGTGTTTTAACAAAACATGGATTTTCGTTTTCATTGAATTGTTGTCCCCAAGGGTCATGATTTTTCTCCGACACATGATTAGGGGTATTTCCCATCACGTGTTCATCGAGGTTTTCTCCAACTAGCGTTGGAGGGTATTTCTGCCCTAGATCGTTGAGGGGTTATCTGATGTTGGCATTTCTCTGCCATGTTGTTGAGGCTATTTATGCGTCATACAAGGATCGGTATATATATTGAGATACTCGGATGTGGAGGGATTTCTCCGACACTGGCGTGGTAGGGCATTTCTTCCGCCAGATTGTCGATATTTTCTGATGCTGGCATGGTAGGTAGTTCTCCACTAGATCGATGAGGCTGACTGCACTTGGTACACGTGACCCTATCCGACACCTAACTTTGAGATCTATTCGGTCATGAGACGTCATGACTTGAGGTAATTGTAGTCATGTTGGGAGTAGGCCCCGTGGTGGACCTCTCGGGCTCAGAGCCTTGCTTTGAGAAAATTTCAAGGTTGAATGGATTCTAGTGCCTCCAGGATGTCTCCGGGATGTTGTTCTCGCCTACGATTTGTTGTCGAGACGAGAACAAAGAAATGTGTAGAGTGCACAGGTTCAATTGGGAATCGAAGTTGAGGCCCAGTTCGTGTCGGTGGTTACGCGAGAGGACTTGAAAACAGGAGGTTGGTTCTTTGACCTAAGTTAAGGGAATTTCGGGGATGAAATTCCTTTAAGGGGGGAAAGTTGTAACAACCCAAACCAAAAATTAAATTAATTTGAGAATTTAATGAAAGAAAATATAATTTTACCCTCGGTTTCGAAAGGGTTCAGAAGTCACTTTTCTTCTGACAGTGCTTTTGAAAGTTTTTCTTGGGTCGTTACGTAGATCTCCAACTCACGAGTTCGTAGATAGGCAGCACGTAGAAAATGGAGACCCGGTGAGAGCGTTGTGGGTCTATAAGATTTAGGGGTAGTTTGGTCATTTCATAAAAGTCCAAAATTGGGGGGATATTTTCTCTATTTTCAGAGACTCTGCGCTAACCCGCCCAGAATCACTCTCTCTCCTCCTTCGACCACTAGCTCTCTCCCCGTGCGATCATCGCACCACCATCACTTTCATCGTCCCGTTTTGGGGTCGAGTCGAACAAATCCAAGGTCGTGGAAGTCTTCCCCTCGACTCCACGAATAGTTTGGTGTCATTATCGAGGTGGGAGCGTCGCCATAGATGGCAGATGGAAGAGGAGAGGTGGACCGAAACTTCTCGGTCATATTTCGATCGATTGAGGTATGTTTTCTAAATTCTAAGCTTGGATTCGGACTCATGGGAAGGAGTAGATGAGTTTACATACTTGGATCGAAAAAAATGGTGGAGTTTGGAGGAATCTGGGAAGCTTGAGCTTTCGGTCGTTAATGGCGGATTTCGACGAGGAAACCCAGATTCCGATCACTGGCGACGGCGGTGGTCCAGTCGTCGTCCCCGATGAATTCCGATGGCTGGTTTGAACTGTGGTGGTTGACGTCGCATGCCACCTAGCAGCCACATGGTGCCACGTGGTGACCAGTCAGCAGTTGACTCAGCTGCCACGTGGAGCCACGTGGCAATACAGTTAGCATCCAGTCAGCAGTTAGTTGACCGTTGGGTCAACTGATGCCGTCAGGGTTTGACGGAATATGCTGACGACGTTAGCATATTCCATCAAAAGGTAACAGTGTTTTAACGGAACCCTACCGCCGTTAGTTTGGACGGAAGATTCTGATTCCATCAGAGTGACGGAATATTCCCCGTGACAGTGCAAACGCACGTGGCGGCTCGTAGAGGCGCGTGGCCAGCGCGTAGCACGTGGTAAGGCCTTCTACCGGTGCGAGACGGCACGTGGGGCTATTTCCCGACCCACGATGACGTGTGTCTAGGGTTTTGGAACATTCCGGATCGAATTTTGGAGGTGTTGAGGCCGTTGGAGTTTGTTGAGAGCCCCGTTTGAGTAATCCCAGCAGTAATGGATGACCATGAAGCGGGTTTTGGCTCGGGAGGTCAAGGGAGCTGGGTTATTGGTATGGCAAAGGTTTCCTTGGGGCTAGGGTTTCCTTGAGTTGGTACTTTGGATGTACTGTGAACAGACTGGGTTTCCGGGATTGCGTGACATGCGTTCTTCTATGTATTATGTTATACCATAGGGTTCTATGATGTTGGCGTTGGAGGGTATTTCTCCGCCACATCGTTGAGGTTTCTCCGACTAGCGTTGGAGGGTATTTCTCCGCTAGATCGTTGATTAGGGTTTTGACCCTGGTGATTGATATGAGGTATGTTATGGAGGATTTCATCATACTCTCGGGATGATATGAGCTATGTCATGGAGGATTCCAACATAGGCTTGATAGGATATTGAGCTACGGTTGGGCATGAACCAGGATATCGAATTACGACTCGGGGTGCTCAAGATGAGCCGGGATATCGAGTTACGACTCGGGGTGCTCAAGATGAGCTGGGATATCGAGTTACGACTCGCGGTGCTCAAGATGAGTTGGGATATCAAGTTACGACTCGCGGTGCTCAAGATGAGCCGAGATATCGAGTTACGACTCGAGGTGCTCAGGATGAGCCGGAATATCAAGTTACGACTCGGGGTGCTCAGGATGAGTCGGGATATCGAGTTACGATTCGGGGTGCTCAAGATGAGCTGGAATATCGAGTTACGACTAGGGGTGCTCAGGATCAGCCGGGATATCAAATTACGACTCGGGGTGCTCAGGATGAGCCGGGATATCGAGTTACGACTCAGGGTGCTCAAGTTGAGCTGGGATATCGAGTTATAACTCGCGGTGCTCAAGATGAGCCAGGATATTGAGTTACGACTAGGGGTGCTCAAGATGAGTCGGAATATCGAGTTACGACTTGGGGTGCTCAGGATGAGTCGGGATATCGAGTTACGACTCGGGGTGCTCAAGATGAGCCGAAATATCGAGTTACGACTCGGGGTGCTCAGGATGAGGTGGGATATCAAGTTACGACTCGGGGTGCTCAGGATGAGCCGGGATATCGAGTTACGACTCTGGGGGCTCAGGATGAGCCGGGATATCGAGTTACGACTCGGGGTGCTCAGGATGAGCCGGGATATCGAGTTACGACTCGACGTGCTCAGGATGAGCCGGGCTATCGAGTTACGACTCGATGTGCTTAAGATGAGCCGGGATATCAAGTTACGACTCAGGGTGCTCAGGATTAGCCGGGATATCGAGTTACGACTCGGGCGTGCTCAAGATGAGTCAGGATATCGAGTTACGACTTGGGGTGCTCAGGATGAGCCGGGATATCCAGTTACGACTCGGGGTACTCAGGATGAGCCGGGATATTGAGTTACGACTCGGGGTAAGTCAGTGAGACTCAATTCAACCAAGTCGGGTACCTTTATCATCTGGGTTAGTGGGTGGTGTTGGTGGTCACCCAGATGGACGAGTTGGTGACGTTTCACACGACGATGACACGTCAGTTGTCTTGTTTGATTGCGGAGTATGTCCTCTGAGGTAGTTTGTAGACTACTAGGCTATCCTTCCTCTGACAGGTAGGTGAAATTCAATAAGATACAGAGGAGGTTCTGTTGGAACCCCTGTAAAGTTTATTTGATGTTTCAAAAGATTAAGGGTATTCAAGGTATTAACTTTTGTGGTTAAAAGCTGTGAGACGGGAGCAAGACTTTTCACAGATTTCGAGACGAAATTTGGGAAGGGTCATGTCAACCAATACTACTCATCTAGTCGTATTTCTACGCATTCCCTCATATAGTATAGAAGGTCTCAGATTGGACCCTTTTATAGAGTGACGTCCGTAGTCGATGTATATATTACCACTCCACAACATTCTTGTATTAAAAGAACAATAATAATTAAAATATTAAGAAAGAAAAAGCAGTAATTGATGTTGAATGTTGATTGTCAGAAAAATAATCAACAATCAGTTTTCGAATTCGATGTTTATGTATCTGGGATCTAGCAAAAAAAACTACAATCTGTAATGTCTATTAATCCATAGAAATAACAAGAGCGGTGCCGCAAAGAAAAAAGTAAGAACTTCCACCCCGCGAAAGCCCCCAAATCATATCAAGGGGGCTGTTAAAGGCAGAGAAGAGGGAGAGATAATGCGGTGTGGGAGAAAGCTAGTGACAAAGAAAGATTGAGGTAGAGAGAGAAGAGAGAGAGATGTGTAAGGGAGAGATATTACCAGGAAGAAGAAGAGAACTTTGGGGGGGGGGGGGGGGGGGGGGGGGGGGATATTACCAGGTAGAGAGAGATAGATATTAACGTTTGGGGGGGGGGGGGGATATTACCAGGTAGAGAGAGATATTAACGTTTGGTACATGTATGGAGTTAACGTCCAAAACAACTTGCATTAAGAGTGCTGATGTAGGAAATCGTCCGGATTTTTAGAATTCCTTCTCGATCCCTACAAACAATTAAAGAGACAAATAACGTTAATGTTGAATCCCAGAAGGAGGGGGCGGGAGGAAATGATTTAATTAAGAACACTCTGTTCAACTAAGAACACTCTGCTTAAGTTGATTTAATCAAGAGAACAAGAGCAAGAGTATGAGAGTCTGTGTATTACCCGAGAAGTGAGGTGAGCCCTTTTATTTATTGATTCTTTAAGAGTTTGTGTATTACCGATCTCCACCTTTGATTGTTCATCACCTCCATCTTCGATTCTTAAGCACGACTCCCGATCCCCATCTTCAATTGTTCATCAGCTCCATCTTCGATTCTTCATCACCACGACCAGGGTCGGTCGCAAAGCCGAGGCTAGCTCCTGAATCAGCCGGAGCGATGCGGTCATGGGTGTGGGACTTGAAGACAGACTCTGCACCCTAAGAGAGAAGGAAGAAGGAAAACCCACAGAGCCCTAAGAGAGAAGAAGTAGACGCACATCAATCGAAGCGTTTCAAGGATGAGTTGTGGAAGTGGAGGTGGATACGGTCGTCAAATCACGATTTTCTCCCCCGAAGGTCCTCTATTCCAAGTCGGTATGTGATATTAGGTGTACATTGTAACAAAAAAGAATTTTCAGTGTCCAAAAGGGGAACGGCAAGATATAAAATCGGAGCATTTCAAAATGCCGATAGGCACGCCCTCCTTTCTCTCATCCAAGTCGTCAAGTCTCTGTCTCAGTCTCTCTCCTCCTTCGTTGCTCCTTTCGCTATCGGAATTTACGGCTCTCAAATTCTGGACAGGTAATTTTCTTTTTAACTTTGTTTTCTTTCCAACCAAAGCGACCCATAGGGTTTCACTTTTTTGAATTTCAAGATTTTAGTTTATTCGATTAATTTTGTTTCAAGTATAGGTCAATATTCTTTTCATTGCTCTTGTCCTCCTTCCATGATTTTCCAATTTTATGATTCTTCTCATTTGTTCTTAGAATTATTATTTTGAAGAATTCCATTGAACTTTAATTCAGTTCTGTTATTTCAGTAAATTTTATGATTCTTCTCATTTGTTCTTAGAATTACTATTTTGAAGAATTCCATTGAACTTTAATTCAGTTCCGTTAGTAATTGATTAATGGTATATGATAATACTGATTTTCAGAGAAGATTTCAAGTCATAGAAGATGAACAACTCTTCTGCAGGGCTGTCTTCTAAATCGAAAGCCTGATCCTCGCAGCCATCTGACACTTCATTCAAGCGAAAATGTGGAGTCTTTCAAAAGGAATGTATGTATAACCATTCTGTCAACAACTGCTCTATGCCAGCTTAGCTTTCCAGGTTTATTTCAAAGATGATTATGTATATGTATTGTTTTCTTTTTAAAGATGAAATATGTTTTGAATGTTTCAGTGCAGCACATGATGTATGGTTTCGGAGACGATCCTAATGTACGTAATCAAATTTTGTGAACTCTTTCTCATTCCTTCATTTGATATTTGAATGGATGAAACTGATTTGGAAATTGGCCTCTAGCACATGGTTATTGTGGTCTTGTTGGACTTAACATCTAGCTCTGTTCTTCTTTGGTGTCTGCGCCTCTGCGGTGAATGAATTGACTTATCCGAAAATAAAATTTTCTTTTGCTTTCAGCCTCTTCCAGAAAGTGTGGCACTTATGGAGGACATTATTGTGGAATATATAACCGATTTGGTAAACTTCTTCTCTCAAAATAGTTACTATATCTCATGTTAATCAGATGGTATGGAGGTATTAAACTCAAATTTGCAAACACTTCTGCATGTTCATAAAGCCCAAGATACTGGATCCAAGAGGGGAAAGTTATCAGTTGAAGATTTCCTGTATCTAATCCGCAAGGTATATTCTAAATTTGTTTCCACTGTATATTTTGGTTGTGTGTGAATCTTGTTTTATGCCATTTGGGATTTCAAGTTCGGGACATTAAAGTGAGACTTTTAACCATTTTTTCAATAGTTTTTGTTTCACTAGTTAAGCTCTCTTTATATAGGGGCTACAACTCATTTTGGTTTCGACTAGCACGATAGGACCAGATAAAAAAGACACGAACATGACAGGTTTTTTAATTTTCGCGTTAGACAAATATAACCCGTTCTTTTTGTTGCAAGTTATCTTTTCTGTTGTGTTGCATTTTATGGATGACCTTGTATGCCGTATATGCAAAAGGTAACAGGAATACTTGTTTGATCTTTTATAATCTACTAAGTTTTTACACTTACTTTCTATTTGTTTTTACACTTAGCTAAATTAAGTGTCAATTAAGTGTCATAGCTGGACTCTATTGTTTTGTTGTGATCTTTGTTTACATTCTATGTGCTTACAAATTCTTCTATTAAACAGAAACTCCGTGATGATGTTTATATTCTGATGTATGCCAACTTCACTAGGATAACTTAGATTTTGGATGTTGGATTGAGGGCGGGAATAGGCATGGGGTGTGGTTCTCATGCAGGCCAAACCCCCTTGGAGAATGGTTCCTACTTCTGAGCTTTGGGTGAGATTTTTCTTCTTATAATTATTCACAGCTATATTATATTGATATCTGAGTTCTTAGAGTCTATATAATAATGAGTATTTTTATATCTGAGTTGTCTTGTTTCTTAAGCTGATATACGAATTCCCATTTCAATTTATTAGAATCTGTTTAATGTTAATTAACTGGTCATTGGGCAAACTCGCATGGTCCAGGTTCTTTACGTAACTCCATGCCTTAAAGAATCTGGTTAGATCTATATCCGGGATAGAATCTGCTATGGTGTCATTCATGTTCCATGGGGCTTAAGTTGAGAATCTATGAGGAGTTGCCATGATTGCTCTATGCTTGGATACCAAATGAAGCTTCTTTTTCTCATTACTTTGCTGAATTTTTTCTAATTTCCACTGCAGTTTGTATGTGCATGACTATTATGGATTTGCATCAGTTTAACTTGAGAGAGAACAATCTATTGTTGTTTGTATTAGTTCCTATGATATAATAAGCATTCAAGTATTTATCTAGGTTTCTTTTGGTTCTCAACCAGATTGCTCAGGGCTAAGTATTTGCCTTAATGTTGTATAACTTAGTTTGATATTTGGAAGAAGTTTGTGTTGCTTAGGGAAAAGTAAAGTAGGTTGATAGTCTCATCTGTTTTCAAGGAAAATGATTGTAGTGGATTTAGTATTGTTGCCATAGTTTGATAGTTGAGTCAGTTACTAATTCTATATAGAGCTGTTATTGATAAACATATATATGTATATATATATATATATATATATATAAGAGGACATCATGTCAAATTTGTATTTGCATTAATGTGTCACTACCCTTTAATTTCAAAAGATCGATTGAGATATCAAATTCATTGATATCTTCAACATATATATACATATATAAAAATATATATATATATATAAAATATTTTATTAGAATCTACTGGTGTTCACTTCTTTTACCAAAGAGGGGCTATGTTTTATATATATATTTTATCATGTTATATAAATTATATATATATTTTATCATGTTATATAAATTATTACCTCATTCCTCAAATCGTTGAGATAATCCGTTCCCTTACAGAAGAACTTTTCTATTTTATCTAGTTAGCCCCTTTTCTATTTTATCCAATAAGCCCCCTTTTTATTTTATCCAGTAAGCCCTAAGCCCCTCTTTGGTATCAAAGCCCCTCTTTGGTATCAAAGCCCCTCTTTGGTATCAAATCCCCTCTTTGGTATCAAAGCCCCTCTTTGGTATCAGAGCCATAAGAGTTGAGATCTTAGTTCTGCTTGGTTAACTCATCCGCTCAAGTGGTTGGTTATCTCTATTTATCTTAATTCTGCTAGTATTGTTTATTCTGTTTGTTCATATTCATCTCATAATCTA
The DNA here is from genome assembly GCA_037349345.1 of Oemleria cerasiformis. Classification (NCBI taxonomy): domain Eukaryota; kingdom Viridiplantae; phylum Streptophyta; class Magnoliopsida; order Rosales; family Rosaceae; genus Oemleria; species Oemleria cerasiformis. The sequence goes on along the minus strand of JAZGTL010000003.1, from coordinate 10,031,224 downwards.
TTGTTCTATCTTTTCTCCAAACAGTAGGTCTGGGCCGAAACAATAAGTCCCAGAGGAGAGGCATGAGCGGGTGGTGCATGAGCGGAGAGGAGTGAACAGCAGTAGATTCTAAGGTATTTATGGATTTAATAGATAAACAATGTTAGTTTAATTAAGGTATTCAGGATACCTAAAATTTAGGAAAATGAGTCGACTATTTAGATCTAATTCATCAATCAGCTCTAGATCTAGTTTGTCAAATTTAACAAGAATCCCAGATATAGTTAATAAAGAACAAGTAATATATGATGCTAGTGAAGAAGCAAACTTCCATGATTGGAATATACCCAAAATTCCAACCAGTGAAATTTATAAGAAAAAATGGTCAATTTCCTCATTTAAAAGTGAACATCATGTTAAAACAGTGGAACAAGTTTATGCTTTAAGCAAAGAACATGAAACTTATAAATTATTTAATGCTGAGTCCCTGAGAAAACATAGGAAAGATGGTCATAACTTCCTACACATAGGCCTAGTTCAAGTAGCAGTCAAACCACTAACAAGATTAGGTCTTAATGCTTCAGTTTTATTATGTCTCCGAGATGCAAGATTCACTAATTTTGGTGATACCATTCTTGGAATGATAGAGTCAAGTTTGTGTAATGGACCAATCCACTTTGATTGTTATCTAGATTTCACAGTAAGTCTCTTTGATTCCCATGTCTTAAAAGCTTTAACATTAAATATTAAAACTTTAGAATATCATATACTTGAAGGTAGTCAACCTTTAGCTTTAATATTCCGAATTTATTACAAGACCACAGGAACAAACATGAATTTCCAAGCTCTTAATAAAAGTCCAAAAGATCAAACTTTACTCATACAAAGTAACCAACAAAATTCAAGAATCAGAGTCCCCCAGACGATCGGTTGGTTGGATGTTAACCTCCCCACTGAATGGTCATTAGTAAATTAAAATCAACCACTTAATATACAAAGGAACTTTACAAATTTTGATGATATTCAACAATACTTAGATGACACAGTTAAAATCAGATTTGATAGTCAAAAACCCAAGTTTAGCGTCCAACTCAGAGATGTAGAAGAAACATCATCTTCCACAAGAGTTGACCCTACCAGGCATTCTTTTGCTGGATCTACATCTACTATGACTGAATCCACAAGAGATAATGAAATCAACCAAGAGTTAAAACTTAAAGTTAAGAGGTGTCCAAACCAAGTCTCAAGTTAGCTATGGTACTTATAAAGATCCAACTTCACCAACCCAGTCAGATTTTGAAGTTAATTCTCAATTGTTAACAATGATCAAACCATTTAAAATTAATTGGAAAATACTAAATCAGGGTATTGAGTCAATTAAAAACATTGAACGAAGAAATGCCTTTAGGCAAAGATTTAATCCACAAGAAAAAGAAAATTTATTTCAAAATTGGGAAAAGTTAACGAGACAACACCAAACTAATATATTTTTCTTCGACTTTGTCGAGAAACATTGCCAAGAAGCTAATAACTTAAAAGTCATTACCAAAGAACAATGGACAAAAGAACATTCAACCCAAATAACCTCTAGTCACCCTCCTCTAGAGACGATCATACTTGACATCAATAAAGCCAAAGTCGTAGTCTCTCCATTTAAAGTCGCTACACAAGAAACAAGTCAAGATTTTAAAAAACTAATCGAACAAAACAACCATACGAATCAAAGTTTAATAACCCTAGGAAAACAGTTAGATAAAATTGAAACAAAAATTGATAAACCAATAATTGAAGAAAAAAGTCCAAAACCCAAACGAGAATACCTGTATTAACATTCTCCGGTAGTAAAACTAGATTACCACCTAAACCTTCTTCTATAATAAAAGTGGAACAAATGATAAAAGGCTTAACCTTAGCCCAGTCAAAAGATCCACAAAAAAGTTTACAAGTAATAGATATGCACAGTCAAGAGTCAGAAAGCACGTATTCTTCTGAGTCAGAATATAGTAACATCAGTAAAATTGAAAATGCATTTAAAAATCTTAAACTAAAAAGAATATCTACCAAAGTAAACCCAACCAATTTTACCAAAAATTGGTATAATATATATTCAACATGAAGAAAGAATATTTCAAAATAAATTTACGGTATCCTCTGATAAACTCTATGAATGGAATATAGATGGTTTATATGAGCAAGAAATTTTAAATAAGTTACAGCATATGTCAATGGTTGCTAACAATTATGTTACCAATCATAATCTCAATCAACTAGAGATCCTTGACCTCTTTATTATCGGATTTTCCGGAACCCTTCATGCTTGGTCGGAAAAACACATCACTGAGCAGTCAAGAAAGGATATCATGCATTATGTACTACACGATGAGGAAGGCCTCCTAGTCTTTGATGAAATAATTGGATCAGGAATTCCTTATGCAGTTAATACTTTACTACTCACAATAATAGAACATTTCATAGGAACCCCAAGTAATGTCACTACTAGAATTCATGATCAACTCAGTAATCTCAAATGTCCAACATTGAGTTACTTTAGGTGGTATAAAGATGTCTTCATATCAAGAGTAATGCTAAGAGATGATAGTAATCAATCTTTCTGGAAAGAAAAATTTATTAATGGTTTACCAAATCTATTTGCTCACAAAATCAGACAAGTCCTTAGTAATGAGCAAGGTCAAATTGATTATGAAAAACTTGCTTATGGAAATATAGCAAGTGTAATTCAAAAAGAATGATTAAAAATGTGCATTGACATGAAAATAAGTAGGCAAATTAATAATGATAAAAGAAAAGAAAAATATGAGTTAGGATCTGTGAACATTATGGCTTACCTCCCATTCCACCTTCACGAAAGAATAAACATATTTCTGAAAGAAAAAATAAATTCAATAATAAAATTTATTATAAGCCTTATTAAAAACACAAATTCCATATTGATAAATTTTATGACAAAAGACCAAGAAAATATTGGCCAAATAAGTCAAAAAACTGGTTACCTAAGTCACGTACAGACAAACAAAAAGCCAGATGCTATAAGTGTCAAAAGCCTGGTCATTTTGCAAATAATTGCCCAGTGAAGGACAAGATTAACCAGTTAAAAATCATTGATGAAGAAAAAAAGACTTAATTCGGGTCTTAGAATTAAGACATATTGATTATAGTGAAGAAATCCTTTCTGAGTCAGATTTTAGTAATCAAACATCTACAGATGATGAGATGTCCAGTTTTCCAGGGATTAAAATAGGTTGTCAAGATAATTATTGTAAAACAGTCAATGTCCTCACCAAACAAGAAGAATTGTTAATAGATTGAATTGGGAAAATTGACAAACTAGATTTAAAGTAGGAATACTTACAAAAATTAAGAAGAGTTATTTTCCGAAATGAACAAGATCAAGTTAAAAGACCCTCCGCCAAAATAAGCCTTAGTACAACCTTAGACATATTCAACAAAGCAAAGAAAGAAGTCACCATTCAAGATTTACAATCAGAGGTCAACAAGATTAAAGAAGATATCAAACAATTAAAAATTAAAAATCAAGATATAAAAACTCAGTTAATTAGAACAAATAATTTTGAAGATGAACAATTTTTGCCATGGAGAAGAAAGAGACCAAAGTCATGATAATATCTTAAATCTTATCAACAAATTCACATTAAAAAATGGTACGTCTCAGTCAGATTAGTAATTTAAGATTTTGAGTTAACAACTATAGCCTTTGTAGATTCATATGCATATCTCAATTGTCTTCAGGAAGGGTTAATCCCAACAAAATATTATAAGAATTCAATTAAATCCTTCAAATCTGCAAATGGTAGTAAAATGGAACTTAAGTACGAAATTCCAAAGGCCCATATTTGCCAAGATAATGTCTGTTTTAAGACACCATTTGTCTTACTTAGGAATATAAGTGATCAAATGATTTTAGGACTCTCATTCATCACATTAGTATACCCTTTCACAACAAATTATGATGAAATAACCACTTACCCAATGCATCAAAAAGTCACATTCAAATTTCTAGTTAATCCTACAATCCAAACAGTAAAAGCCTTCCAAAAAGATTATATATCACAAACAATCAGTTTAATAAATTGTAAAACCAAACAGTTATCCTTTCTTAAAGAAGAAATTAAATTTAAAATAATTGAAGATCAATTAAAACAAGGTGCTTTTCAATCTAAAATTCAGAAGTTTGAAGAAAGTATTAAAAGCAAAGTCTGTGTTGATCTCCCTAATGCTTTCTGGCATAAGAAAAAACATATAGTACGTCTTCCCAATGTTAAAGATTTCAGTGAAAATAGAATACCTACAAAAGCAAGGTCGATACAAATTAGTCAAGATATAATGGAATTTTGTAAAAAAACGATTAATGAGCTACTCAATAAAGGAATAATCAGGAAAAGTAAATTTCCATGGTCATGCTCTGCATTCTATGTTCAAAAGCAAGCAGAATTAGAAAGATGAGTTTCTAGACTAGTCATCAATTACAAGCCTCTTAATTCAGTACTTGAATGGATTAGATACCCAATCCCTAATAAAAGGGATCTAGTCAACCGATTAGGAAATGTGGTCATCTTTTCAAAATATGATATGAAGAGTGGATTTTGGCAAATCCAAATTCATGAGAGTGATAGGTATAAAATTTCCTTTGTAACCCCATTTGGCCATTCGGCCTTAAGAATGCACCTAGTGAATTCCAGAACATAATGAATGAAATATTCAACCCATACAGTGAATTTTCGATCGTTTACATAGATGATGTCCTTATTTCTTACAGTCCATAGAACAACATTGGAAACACCTCAGCAAATTCTTAGAAATTGTCCAAAAAAATGGTTTAGTCGTCTCCACTTCAAAGGTTAAATTTTTTCAAACCAAAGTAAGATTCATTGGTTTCAATATATTCCAATCCACATTTAGCCTAATTACCCGTGTTATCGAATTTGTCGATAAATTCCCAGATGAAATTCTTGACAAAAGTCAACTTCAAACGTTTCTAGGATCACTCAATTATGTTTCAGATTTCTATCAAGACCTCAAGAAACAATGTAAACCTTTATTTGATCGTCTCCAGAAATCTGAAACAATGTAAACCTTTATTACCTCTAGAGACGATCAAATAAAGGTGTACATTGTTTCCTGAGGAGTGCCTTTTTCTATTTCAGCATTTTTCTGAACATAAAATGCTACACAGGATCATGGGGATTTACTATGGCGGATGATTCCTTTATTGATTACTTTTGTTATTAATCAACAACATCACCCTTCTGGTGAGTAACTGGTTGGCCAATGGCCTGAGCTGATTGATAAGAATCATAAGCAGTAACTAAGACTAATTGGTAAGAATCATAAGCAGTAATTAAGATTGATTGATAATTAGGGCGTAATTGTCCACTTGTAGAACCAAGTGTTGTATATCGGTTGGTTAGAGTAACTGGGAGAGTTCGATATGGAATGAGCCCTTGAGGAGAAGGGATTTCTTGTTTAATTTCATATATATATATATATATATATAGCGAGCGGTATAAATGAGAACTCTTAGTCCCTGCTAATTCTTAGTTTTACATGATCAAGCTAAGAGTTTTTACTTTGTTATTCTTTCATTCTATAAAATTGTAATACTAATTCTATATTTTATTATTCAAGGCAGATGAACAAAGATGAGGAAAGATACTAATTCTAGATAAATCTTTGACTTTTTGCTGTTTAGGATGACCAATGGAAATCATACACCAGTCCCCCGACCTGTTCACCCACCTGTCCACATACCTGTCCACATACCAGTCCCACTTGTATTATCCCAAACCATGTAATTATTACTTGTATTATCCCAAACCATGTAATTATTACTTGTATTATCCCAAACCATGTAATTATTACGATAACAAGTACAAACTCCATACGTATAAAAACCTCCAATAATTAATTCCATCCTCATCCTCTTGTTACTTGTTATTGAAAACAAAAGAAGCGTGCACCACCAAATTTTGAAAAGAGAATGGCACATCGTAGGCATCCTCCGTCGCCGCCATCGCCGCCATCGCCACCACCACCTGACCCGTTTGCACCACAACCTCCTCCTCCACATCACCATGGTCCGCCACCTCCACGCCCAGAGTTTTATCCTCCACCTCCACCACCACCTCATAACCACCATCCACCCGGTCCACCACAAGCCTATTACCCACCCGGCCCTCCACCACCTGGTCCTCCTCCCCCACCATACTCAGACCCCTACAGGCCACCTCCACCTGGGGGTCCTCCACCACCATACTCAGACCCCTACAGACCACCTCCACCTTGGGGCCCTCCTCCACCGTACTAATTATTAAAATTTTAAGTAGTATTTATTTTCTTGTTTATAGATGCTATATATAAGCTATATAGTCCAAGTAGGAGGAACTTTGGATGCACAAGCAACACCCTGATCAAGGCTGCTACTTGAGGAGAAAAAGGAATAAAAGGTTCATATATGTATTTTATTTTCCTTTTCTTTTTTATTTTTTATTTATTTTTATTTTTATCTTGGATGTGTATTGTACGATTCAATAATATAAAACTCAATCCCAACCGTTAGACTCAGTAGTTAGGGCGTTCTCGGATCCTCTATGTTCCTGACTAGTCTAGAGTTCTATTCCTTCTGGATTTTATCCTGATTGTGATCAGGGATCCGTTGCAATCCATTGCAATGCGTGTATGAGTCTTTTCGATCCCCGACGCAGATTAGTATTTAGTTGTTAATTTTGGGATATTACGTTTCAATAATAAAAGAAAAAATAATATAAGGCTAACCGCATTTGGATCCACCTCTGTAAGAGGTATTTGTTTGAGCGCGTTACGGACGGTTTCCTGTGTAACATAAATTTGTATAAATTCGTTTATGGGTTCTTATTTATTACAAATGTAATGTTTCAATAATTTTTTTTTGCCGAGATTATTATTATTTTTATTTTTTTCGTCTGTTCTAAAAGATTAATGATTATAAAATTATATTTTCTTAAAATTTTAAAAATGTTTTGTAGAGTGCCAATTGAATTGTATTGTATAGTATAGAGTGCCAATTTATCTTATTTTCATGTGTATGGATATGGTGACCCGATGAAGAAGCCACTAAGAATGTAGTGTTCCTTCTTTTCTGTTACATACTCAAGTATTCTATTCAATTGCTAACTGTGCATGACCATGACACATCTGGTAAGGATGAAAAAGTGGACGGAGGCATTGAAATGAATTTCGAATGTGTGGCAAGTACATACAGCACTTCATAAATATGCAAGGTCACAAAATTAAAGAAGCCATTCTGTTGTTGGTAAGTGAAAATCACAGGAATAATCTGTCTGGTTTACACAAAACTGGTTCAAAAATTAGCCTTCAGTTCCGGTTCATTACAACAAAAACCCAAGTCAAGAAAATCTAAAGGAAACAAAAACAAAAAACGAATTCAGAAATGAAATTGAAAGAGATCGAGCCTGGTAGTCGCTAAGAGATTGGGAGTGAGATGGAGAGAGCGCTAATATTTTGGGGGTGAGATGGAGAGAGTTGAGAGAGCAATCTAATGGAGCAATTTTGAGATATGTCGTGATAAAAAAAAATGTGATTGACATAGGTGAATGTATAACTGCACCATTACTGTTGACACTCTACCGACCACCATATGGTAGATCACTTGATTCAATAGGGCCCCAGTGGGGGATCAACCTCAATGCCACCCGACCGACTAAGGAAACCTTGGTCGGCACCCACTTATCTGTAGCAACACAGGCCACAAGGCCACCCGACTGACCAAGCCAAACTTGGTCGGCACCTATTCGCCCAGAGATTCCAGTTAACCTCTTGACACACTAATGGGTCCACTACCACTTTCTCATCATCCCGAATTCTTGAGATAGGTGTCAACATTCCAGAAGGTGACTTGAAACCCACACCATTAGGTTTTTATTTTTTCTTGAAACACCATTAGGGTTTCAATTACCACATTCATTATCACTATAAATACAAGAAGGACCCCTCTCACAAGTTAACTATTCTCTTGCCTTTATGCTGCCAAATTCACGACAGAGCATCCTACTCACTTTTTAACTTAAGCATCGAAGTCTACTTGGTCGCACCCCACCGGTGTCAATTGCTGTTCTAGTTGTCTCGCAGGTCCCCCTAGCAGACGAGAAGAAGGCATACCAGTGCCAAACAAAGTTATACCCTATTGGTCCATTTTAGGATCAAACATTTGGCACCGTCTGTGGGAATTATGAGTAAGTACTCCCATTAGCTCATATACCACTCACCTATCCTCCTACCAAGCACAATGTCGGCAGAGCAAGGTGATGGATTAACTTGTAAAATGACCAAAATGCCCCTACAAACTTAAGCACTCGTAACTTCTTTAATAAGGGTAACACTAAATATAGTGTATAAATGAAGTATTGGTCCAGGATTTTACAATGACTTTCTGCAAATGATACACGCGGATTCAAGTGACGCCCAACATGCCTCAATGTTGGTGTCTATGTAGACTATCAAGGTTGGGTTTGTCAAACTCTATCATATAAGATAAATTCTAGTATGCAATTCTACAAAAAAAATTGTCATGTAACTCTATATAATTCAGTCATAAATCTTGTAAAAGTTTGTGAAAATCAATAAACCTATAAATCTCAATCACTTAAAAGAAAGTCTACAAATATCTATATAAATATGAATTCCCTACACCCCCTTAGTTCTTTGATTTTAGGGCCGATGTTTTTCCGCTGAGTATTGATAGGATTTCAAATTTGGTGGGTTTCTATTTGTTCTTTTTCTAATTTTTGAATTTGGCTAGTAAAAGTTTATATTGTGTTTTATTTGTTATAAATAAAAAATGTTTTATAATTTATAGAGAAGTGATTCCTATTCTTCTTTTCTCCATATACATTCCTCAAATTGTTTCTATTTATTGATTATTCTTTAATTTACTAAATCTGATCTGATGGCCCGAAAAAATGATAAAGTACATAAAATCGTCCGACTTGTGTCCCTTGAAAGCTAATTAGTAATATGACCTATTAGTATTCTTCTTCACAAGGTATGTAGGAGGTTTCGGCTTCGACCCCCATAAAGAACAAATTCGATACTCAATTTGTATAATGTAATTCACATCTCCAATATAATTGTATAAAAACAAATGAGAGCAAGAATCACCTTCGTATTTGTATTCTTCTTCACAAGGTATGTAAGAGATTTCAGCTTCGACTCCCATAAAGAACAAATTCGATACTCAATTTGTATAATGTAATCATAATCTCCAATATAATTGTATAAAAACAAATGAAAGCAAGAATCACCTTCGTAATCCGATGAGTACCCTATTACATTTACTATTCGAATCAATTGAGGATTGGATGAATGAAGCATCAATGAGAATTTTTTTTTTTTTCCAATGAAGCATCAATGAGTTGGATTTTTTTTTTTTTATAGGGTCAACAAGTATCATTCAAATAAATTACACTACAAGTTTACAGCAAATATATTCTAAAAAAAACAAGAATCATAATTTACACCCACATATAAACTCATAAAACTCAAATAAATAGGCATCAATGAGTTGGATTAATGGAAAAAGGGTCGATGAATTGAATGAAATTTGACCAAAAAAAAAGTGAATTAAATGAAAAGTAGAAAGGACGGAAAATATGACCGTTGGGACCAGGTAACTGGGTCATTTCGGTGTTCCCGCTTCCGCTGGTGGCTGTCCATTTGTCTGTACAGAAGGCGGTCCCACACTCTCCTCGTCATAAGCACCGAAAGAGACAAACCTGAGAAATAATACAAATATTAAAAAACAGTTGCTAGAAACAACTTCTGCATAAAAGCAAAACAAAGGAAGCCTATTTCATTTCATAACGGTAACCAACACCTGCAAAAAGCTTGTAAATCTAATTTCGAAAAAAAAAGAAGGTTTTGTAATATTCCAGATCCTATGGTTCCTAAGAAGTATTTTTTGTTTCCTAATCTTAATTCACAGTGAACATTGTCACTAATTAAAATTAATACAATAATAATGCAAATAATACTTGTATTTTGGTCGAATCTCTTCGTATCATCATTTCGAATTATCGAATTATTTTTAGACGTATATCATAATCGCAATCGTTTATTCTCTAAATTATTATTTTAAGATCATCTCCGTAAAAATTAAACTTGGAGATCGTTTAGTTATTTATATGCAATAAACAAATCAACAATTTTAATAACAATTAAAATCATCATTGCGAACCGTTTATTTAATTAATACACATGAGTCGTTAAATAATTTTTAATTTAATCGAATTTTTACGTAAATAATCTCAAAATAATAATTTAAAAAAAAAAAAAATAAATATATATTGCAATAATTCTAAAAATAAAAATAAAGAAATGCAAGTATTATGCTAATAAATGCACGAGCAATGGGTCAAAATACTTTCCAACTTCTTATTACTGTGAACTTTGCACTAATGAGTGACGTGAGATGATTCCTTGGCCGTTGGATTTGCTTGCATTATTGCCACGTGAATGTGGGCCTTTCCCTCTCTCCTCCGTCTTCAGAGTTCCAGATTAACATATATTCCCCTGCAACTTTAATCCCTTCTTTGCTCCACTTTTCTTCTTGACTGGGGTTTCATTCATATGTATTCTAAGTCCTCTTCTCTCTCTCAGACCAAACAAACACTCCTCTCTCTTTCTCTCTCTCAGTCTCTCCCATTGTTGGGTTTGCTTCAGAATTTGTTATGGGTATAATGGGGAAGAAATCTATGGCTGGGAGGCTTCTGCTTTTACTTTTAGCAGCAGTTTTAGTTGCTACAGCTGATGAAGGTTAGACCTTTATTGCTTGTAGCAGTTTCAGTTTCTTTGAAAGTGTTTTTGAGTTTTGTTTGAAGGGCCTGGCCTCTCAATTTTTCAGCATTGTTAGTATTTTTTTGTGATTATTTACTTGTTTAATGTTAATATTTAGAGTTTATGATGATGATTATGAAGATGATGAACATTGTATTATTACCCACCAAGAGTTCCTTTTATTAGACAATGCTTGATGGCAAATGGAATAATTAAAAAAAGGAAAAACAACAGATTAATATTCATAAATGTACTGAAATTGCGACTTAACCATCTTATATCTGCATTTATTTTTATATAAAAATCAGTAACAAATATGAAATTGGGCTCATGAAGTTTTTCTATTACAGATAAATTTGTATTTTAGAATAATATAACAACTTCTACCATTTTCATTCAGCTGATGGGTAACTTTTGTTGCTCTTTAACTTGGTAGTTGTGCAAATGGTCAAATTTTTACAGGATTTAGGAACTTCTGCTTAGAGATTTGTGGCTTATGGAGACATACCCTACTGAATACAGTCACTCAATATTATATTGCATATGTCCATAAATCTATGCCTGCCTTCTTGTATTAGTTTATAATTTTGGAATAATGGTCTACCTAGTTGTTCCCAATAAAATAAAGCTAACCAAATCTACCCAATTAAATTGGTAAATTTCTTCTTGTGTCTTTCCCCTCACAAAGGCTCCCATTTTATAAGTTTATTGCAGAACATGTTGTCTCTTGCGCTCATTGACACTGGAAAAGCATTTGAAACATGGAAAGAAAATACTTATAGAAGCTGTGGGAAATTATTGTCATGATTCATTAGAGGGTTTAATTTGGAATCATAATTGGACATAAGGTGCATCACATTAGGATTCTTATTTTCTTCCAAATTTCCTATGTGAATTAGGATTCTTACTTTCTCACCCTGCTTTTGTTGTAATGGTTGTTGTCTATGGGCCAAGTGAGTTCCTTTGAGGATGAGTCATATTCTCTTGGTTAGCAGAATGTTTGATGCTAAGCTTGGAATAGCAGGTTCCTAGCTAAAAATTCAACTAAGATTCAAGGAAGATTAAAAGAAAGAAATACCATTTCATTCCATATCGATCTGTGTCAATGCTTGAACCCGCAAATTAGGATTCTTATTTTCTTCCAAATTTCCTATGTGAATTAGGATTCTTACTTTCTCACCCTGCTTTTGTTGTAATGGTTGTTGTCTATGGGCCAAGTGAGTTCCTTTGAGGATGAGTCATATTCTCTTGGTTAGCAGAATGTTTGATGCTAAGCTTGGAATAGCAGGTTCCTAGCTAAAAATTCAACTAAGATTCAAGGAAGATTAAAAGAAAGAAATACCATTTCATTCCATATCGATCTGTGTCAATGCTTGAACCCGCAAATTAGGACTCTTATTTTCTTCCAAATTTCCTATGTGAATTAGGATTCTTATTTTCTTCCAAATTTCCTATGTGAATTAGGATTCTTACTTTCTCACCCTGCTTTTGTTGTAATGGTTGTTGTCTATGGGCCAAGTGAGTTCCTTTGAGGATGAGTCATATTCTCTTGGTTAGCAGAATGTTTGATGCAAAGCAGGTTCCTAGCTAAAAATTCAACTAAGATTCAAGGAAGATTAAAAGAAAGAAATACCATTTCATTCCATATTGATCTGTGTCAATGCTTGAACCCGCAAATTAGGATTCTTATTTTCTTCCAAATTTCCTATGTGAATTAGGATTCTTACTTTCTCACCCTGCTTTTGTTGTAATGGTTGTTGCCTATGGGCCAAGTGAGTTCCTTTGAGGATGAGTCATATTCTCTTGGTTAGCAGAATGTTTGATGCTAAGCTTGGAATAGCATGTTCCTAGCTAAAAATTCAACTGAGATTCAAGGAAGATTAAAAGAAAGAAATACCATTTCATTCCATATCGATCTGTGTCAATGCTTGAACCCGCAACTTAGATTTAGATTTCGAATTTACAATGACCGTGAATTCATTTTGCAGATGTATTCATTGGTGTGAACATAGGAACAGACCTATCAGACATGCCACACCCAACTCAAGTAGTAGCCCTACTAAAAGCACAGCAAATTCGACATGTCCGGTTATATGACGCCGACCGTGGCATGCTAGTTGCCCTTGCAAATACAGGCATTCAAGTTATGATTTCTGTCCCTAATGAACAGATCCTTGGAATTGGTCAATCGAATGCCACTGCAGCCAATTGGGTATCTCAAAATGTGGTAGCACATTACCCAGCCACAAACATCACAGCCATATCTGTTGGCTCCGAAGTTCTTACCATACTCCCAAATGCGGCAAAAGTTCTTGTGAATGCTCTCAAGTACATTCACTCAGCCCTCGTGGCATCCAATATCGACCGCCAAATCAAAGTTTCAACTCCTCTTTCTTCCTCCATTATCCTTGATTCTTTCCCACCTTCCCAAGCCTTCTTTAACCGCTCATTGAATCCGGTTTTGGTCCCCATGCTTAGTTTCTTGCAGTCGACAGGGTCGTTTCTCATGCTCAATATATACCCATATTATGATTACATGCAATCAAATGGTGTCATTCCATTAGATTATGCACTTCTCAAGCCCCTTCCTCCAAACAAAGAAGCTGTTGATTCCAATACACTTCTTCACTACACTAATGTTTTTGATGCTGTGGTCGATGCAGCATATTATGCCATGGCTTTTCTCAACTTCACCAACGTTCCGATTATAGTGACAGAATCAGGATGGCCTTCTAAAGGTGATTCCAATGAGCCAGATGCAACATTAGAAAATGCCAACACTTACAACAGCAATTTGATACGGCATGTTCTCAACAAAACTGGAACTCCGAAACATCCAGGACTTGCTGTTAGTACTTTCATTTACGAACTTTATAATGAGGATACGAAACCTGGACCCCTCTCAGAGAAGAACTGGGGATTGTTTGATGCAAATGGGACGCCTATCTACATTTTACGGTTGACAGGATCAGGAGCAGTGCTATCAAATGATACTTCAAACCAAACTTTTTGTACTACAAAGGACGGTGTTGATGAAAAGATGGTTCAGGCTGCTCTTGATTGGGCTTGTGGACCTGGAAAGGTGAATTGCTCAGCTTTGTTGCAGGGAGAACCTTGCTATGAACCCGACAATGTGATTGCACATGCAACATATGCATTTGACACTTATTATCATCAGATGGGGAAGGCTCCAGCGGCCTGTAACTTCAATGGAGTCGCTGCAATCACCACTACAGATCCAAGTAAGACCTCAACTCAAACTGTGTATGCAGCATCAACATTTAAGGCATTTTATGTTGGGTGGTTGGAGTCGGTTAATTATGTTTCAATCATGCATTTTGTTGACAATTCTGTTTCCATTCTACAGGCCATGGCTCCTGCATATTTCCAGGAAGGTAAGATTCTACTAGATAGCAATTACCACTATATTTCCTTTTCTTTTTTGGCCCAAAGCAATTAGTACTATTACACCATATGTGAATCTGATAGTTACTCTTTCTTGCAGTCTTGGTAAAAATGGGAGCATGGTAAATATCACAGCTCCGTCTTTGAATTCGACAAGTGCAGATTCTTCTGCCTACAACTTTCACAGCAATTCTTTCGCAACCATTTTACTCATAATTCAAGTTCTCATCGGCGCTGCAGTTTTCTTGTAGACTTTATGTATATGCGGGGGAAGTTTCAGAAATTTTGAGATAGATGGTGCTCAGTGGGTGCATTTCCGGTCGATTGGAGAAAAAGGGTCTAGGTAGTACCGTAGTAGTGAGCAGGTAGTTTCAGGGAACTATTAGTTCACTCAATTTTGTAAAAAACGTATGGCCTGAGCTTCAACTAGTTGATTCATATTCTTTTAAATTAAATTTCCTTTTTTTTTTTTTGGCTTCTTTCGTCTGCTAATGAAAGAAAACTACAACGGCCCTTTAACTAACAAAATACGAAATTTGTATAATAAATCCATCTTCAACCATAGTTTAAAGGCCATGAACAAATTTCTTTTCGGCCCCAGTGCTAAAAGATTTCTCAAAGGTGTCCAAGGAGGAAAGAAAATTCCTAAAGAGCGAATTGCAATCCACTACTGCTGTCACCTATACTTCTTTTATAGTTTTTAATTTTTAATTTTTGGGCCCCCAACACTCCCACAATTTGCACCCAACATATTTATATTGGCCCAGATTGGGTAACAGTTGGAATCCAACGACCAGAGTTTTTTTTTTTTTTTTTTTTTTTTTAAAACTCGATTTGAAAAGAAGATTTGGAAACCTTTCGGTATTGTTTTTTTAGGTAAATTACATTTTATTACTTTTTGGTTTACACCAAGTTACACGATTATACTTGTACTTTCAAATCTGTAACTATAAATGTATCCATTTTTAATAATCAACATATAAATTAGTCCACTTATTGATTTATTAGATTCACATATTATTAATTTTTTACTTAATTATTAATTTTATTTACCTAATACCCTTTATACCCTTTTAACCGGTTATTTTCCATATATACCTATTTTATTGGGAGTATGGTTATCATATATGGATGACAATTTTTCAAATTTTAAATATTTTCTATTTAATTTTTAATATTTATGTTGATAATTAAGATATATAATTTTTGCAAATAAACTTCCTCCTGATCTGTTTTAAAGAGTCATTTTAATCATCTAAGTCTTTTAGGATACTATATATCTGATAGGTTTGAAAGATTATAATACATGTATTTTACCTATCTTTTAAATTTTTTTTTTTTCCTTTTGATATAATTAGAATTTAAATTGTAATATAACTGTATTACTTATCATATTCCTAAATGGACTAACTTAGTAAATTAGTTAAGTAAAATCTGATAAATCAGTAAATGAACTAACTTATATATTATACCTGAAAATTGGATTACTTTATAATTAATTCTACATTCTACTTTTTAAAACGTTACAACATTAGTCATCTGTTAATTTTCCTGTTAAAATGGCTATTTAGTGATGATGTGTCATTGTGGAACCTACCATTTAATTTAAATATGTGACATTTAATTTAAATATGTGACATGTAGACACCAAGTGGAAAATATTAAAAATAAATTAATTTTGAAAATTCTAAAACTAAATTATTTAAAGAATAAATAGAAAAAAATTGTTATTGTGTTTTTTTGAAGAACACGCTATCCCTGCAACTCTTCTCCCATGGCCGCCACTACCAACCCTTTCCCTCTCTCTTCCTCTCCCTCCAATCCCACTTGTCTACCTCATCGAACCCACAAAATCCCACATCTTTTCTCCCCAAAACCCTGTAGTCGATGTGTAGATCTCTTTGTCTTTCCCTGTGGCTTTCTATTATCCAGCTTCAATTGTCTTATGTGTCCTCAGCCCAGGTGGGGTGGAATCGAAACCCCGGTGGCAAATCGATCTGGTCGTCTTCCTCAACAATCCCAGCTGGAACACGTTCCATTAATTCTAAAACAATAACCGTAAAACCCCAATGAAATTTTTATTGTTTAATTTGTCTAAAGCCCTCGATACAAAATCGATCTTGGATCTCTAGAGTCGGATCAACAAACACCGATTTCCTTTTCGCCAATCGAGCGAGATTGGAGCGCTTCTGGGAAGTTTGATGAATCCCAACCCCAATCCTGGAAGCCCTCTGGTTGAACTCCGATTGAATCGAAGCCGCAGATCGAGATCCGTCGAGCTGCGCGCTGCCGTTGCTTCTACTTGATGGCTCATTGTCGGGTGGCGCGTACTACTTCCTAAGCCTCCCTGTTAGGCTCAGAAACTCCTGCTTTCAATCTCAAAACGATGAATGCCTAGATTTCCCATGCATTTCTCCACTTTTTATTCACTAATTTGTATGAAAATTACAAATGAAACAAAAACGTATGTACAAATTCTAATTCAATGCTAAAAAATGTATGTGTGAAACTGAATCTGTATATTGGAATTGATGCAATTGTTACAGGTGTTTGTCGGTCATGGCCCTCATGGCCGGTGAAAATCTTCGGTTTCTAATTAAAGGGGACTTCCATAAGTATTTTTGCTTTAAATAAATTAGTCTTAAAATTTTCAAAATTAATTTATTTTTAATATTTTCCACGTGGCATCTATTTATCACATACTTAAGTTAAATGGTAGGTTTTACAATGACACATCCCCACTTAACAACCATTTTATCAGAAGCACAAACGGAGGGCTATGGTTGTAAAAATTTAAAAAGTACAGAGTGATAAATGTAAGATTTGAAGTACACATATAATCGTATAATTTGATGTAAACCACATGATAGTAATTTACTTTTTTTTTTCTATAAATACATACCTCATTCCTACATAATTTTTGTACAAAACTAATTAACACTTGGTGACACCTACTCTTCTATTTTTTCCATCTAGAGTTTTCAATTTCCACGTCCACAATGGCTTTTACTTGGAGATTTATTCACGTGTTGAAAAATGACACCGAAAATCTCACCCACATTTCATACAATTTTCTCAAAGAAAAAAAAAGATAACAAAAACCCAATAACTCACCATCACTATGGAAGCTAAATGTCAACTCTAACCAATCAACAAAACCCATGAGGCCATGAATCTAATCCCAGAATCCCAGATCAAGTAAACCATGTTCATCCCCTTTTTCAGTTCAGATTTATGGTTTTTTTACCTGTTTTTGCTTCCCCTTGGTTGCAATACACAGTTCTGGTGTTACTTCTCCTATAGCTTATGGTGTGTACGTTCCACAGTTCTTAAAATAATTAGGTTTAAAGAATCTAACCATATATGAGTATGAGCAAAATCAAGAAGTTGTATGCGTTGATAATTAGCATGTGATGAGATGTTAAAAGTGACATGAAATGATTCAAATCATGACAACTAAAATGAGGACTCAAAAGAATTACATGATAGATTTTGAGTGCATCAATGTCTACACAAAATCAACAAGTTGTATGCATTATTTTCCGCACTTCCTATTCCAACTAAATACAAGCCACTTAACAGATCTGACTTTGAATGCTTAAATAATGTTGACACAGAATCCAAAAATGAACAGGCCAGAGCCAACCATCACAATATATAACAGAGCTCCGAATCAAAGACATGACGAACCAATCCACAAAACTACGACTTCCATTAAAGTAGAGAAAGCTCTCCAAACTCAAAACCAGAACAGATCAAGCTCCAACATACCAGAAAGCTTAACATCTACGCAAATCACACGAGCCCCACCGGCACAATCTTCCACTCAAACATGTGTGCCTTCTGGTGCCGCAGCTTGCAGGATTATATCAAATTAGAAATAAGTGCTATGATATATTGGATGGTACTCAATTATTTCCTGATCACTATATATAAAATTAATACTTACAGTGAAATTAATTAGGAATCTGCTCCAAACTATGAAATATGGTGGAGGCTGGCAACATTTTTATATTAAAAATCAACAGGCCCACTGGAAACATTTCAATTCATCGAGACCTTGTAAATAAATAAAATGCAAGAAACGTTACATTAACATGAGAAGTAACTGGAAAACCAGCTTGAAACAATTAATTGAAGGGAAAACTTACGGTTTCATCCTCGTCGTCCTCATCCTCATCAAAATCAAAATCATCATCATCTTGTTCGTCTTCTTTTTGTTTTTCTAAGAGTAATCCATCAGGGGAAATCATGAGCTCAATCAAGCAGGCGCTGACGTTCAAAGTATTTAAGCACGGAACTCTAACAATACGACTTTCGGAACAAAAGCCTTGTAGACTGGGCAGATTACGAAGTTTCAAATGTAGCAAGCAGCTGAAAGCAATCTCGTTGTTTCCTGATTTCCGTTGCAATTGCTTGCCACTATTATTTGCATGATGCTTGAACAATCCTCAACTTCCAACTTTTCAAGGTTTTGTAAACTTTTAGCCACTGAATAAGTTGTTAAATATTTCAGTCCATGGCAACCAGCTACATGCAAAGTGGTTAGATTCAGAGAGGATATAGCGGATGAAACTAGATTCTGCAGTCTGCCACAATAGTAGACCCTAAGAATTTCCAAGTTTGGAAAAACTGATTGGGAATTGTAATCATTTCCTATATCCACCAGCTCCTGCATTCTGTTGAGACACAAATTCTTTACATGTGGGAGACTTCGTGCCACCAAGCTTGTTAAGTTGGGCATTAGAACCTGTAATACAAACATAAGTTCATTAAATTTCGGCGAGAGAAGTTCTAAGATAAACTTAGTGGCTTTCTGGTACGTACTGGCCTGCAGATAAACTAAATTGAGCCACAAATATATCTGTGAGTTTTTATTTTTATTATTATAACTAACCTGATACCAGTTAGAGATTTATAAGACACCAATGAATTCAACAAAATTTTACACGAAAAGGAAAAGTCAAAGTAACAAGGTAGAGTGACAATCATGGTCTAGTCTTTCCAAGTTGGGGAATGAATTACCAATATTTCATATTATATTACCTCTTTGTTCGACAATTCTAAATTAAAAATATAGAGAGAGGTTTGGGGAATTGAAATATGAGTTTCGAAGTCATGAAAAAAGAAGCTCAAAAATCATAATGGGCTCGTTTGGTGAGTAGAATTGGATTGGAGAACTCATCAAATTCAATTTATCTTGAATGTAAAAGTGAATGCATTTCATTCTAAGGAGTTTAGAGTGGGGTAGATATAAAGAAAACTTATCCAATCAAATCCTCTCAATATATATATATATATATATATATATATATATATATATACAAAATAGGATTAAAAGATATAAATTTCCTTTTATGTCCAATCCTCTTAGACTGAAAACACATTCATTTTTACATTCAAAATATATTAAATTTAATGAGTTATCTAATCCAATCCAATCAGGCTGGCCAATATGTCATCTTTTTCTTGGTAATTCATGATATGATAATATATATGGGGATTGGGGCTAGTGGGGTAGTAGACACAACCATAAAGCTGATTACTATAGTGGTTATTAGTACGAATCCAGTAGATGGAATTTTTAGAGTCGATCGAAAGGAGATAGGACGGTGAGGATAGAAGGTTTAAGCAATTATGAAAAAGAAAAACACAAAACATTATATTTGTCACTAAATTTGCTACAAAAACTAGAAAACACTAAATTGATATTTATTTGAAATAACTAAATGTAGTGCTTTAGAAAGGGATTTGAAATAAGTATATTCAAAAAGTCATTTGAAATCCATTTCCTTCATTGTTTTTTCTTATTCAAATCACAACATACATGAATTGAAATAATCTAAACAACTAACAAGCTTTGTGAACACTCTAAAACATGGATCCTTTGACATGACCTTCTGTATTTGATCCAAAAACAAATAACAAGTAATTAATGAAGTTTGTACAATGTGAATCATTGAATTATGTAGACTAATCAAAGGAACTACAAACTTAGGGCCGGTTTGATAACTATTTGGTGTTTAATTTTCGCTTTACATATGGAGAAGGTAGATACGAGATTGGAGAAATATAGAAGAGTGGTAGAAAAATAATGAAAACAAAATCTAAAAAGTGAATGCAATTTAAATTCATTTTGGTATGTTATATTTAGTTTTCATTTTGTTTACGGGTCCTTTTACATTTTCTCTACACCTCTCCCATCGTTCTTCTTCATCCCTTTTTTCTCCCCATATATCAGACACAAAAAATGAAAACTAAAATGCAAAAGTAAAATGGTTATCAAATGGGTCCTTAATATACCATGCATTGCAATGAATATAATATGATTCATCCTACAATCGAAAAGATACAAAGTAAAGCAGGGAAAATCAAACCAAAGAGCGTACCTCCCCATCCATGAAAAGTGTCGTGGGCCAACCACTTTCATTCTCCGAAATTACTTCATTGACCATTGTATCAATAGTTGATTGCTCCTGCTTCCTTGTAGTTACAATAGATCTGCTGTCTTTGGAGGAGAAACCAATAAGCTTTGGTAAATTCTTTAATGTCAAAGATTGAAATTTCTGAAAAGGCTCGCCTACAAGATTCCCACAACACACACTCTTCAAATTAACCAGATTGTCAAGAGAAAGTGACTCTAAGATGGGGAAGGCACTATGAGAATATCTCCATTTGGCTGAGTTAATGACATGTGTGAGTTCCTCATTGTTTTGGGCATGGAGATGCTTGAATTGCCTAACACAATCATTGTCTAATAAATAGGATATAATATTTACACCCTCCGTCCCGCCTAAGTGCAAATGTTCACATCTCTTTAGGAGCCATTTTATACCCTGGTCGAATTGATTGCTTGCAACGAGCTTGAGTTTTAGCATGTTGGAGGAGGTTCCATAGATTTCAGGATATTTCCAACAATCACCAATAATTATAGTGAACCTTTCTAATTTATCAGGTTAGCATCTCGAAGATGTATCTCTAAAGCAGTTAGTTCAGATAACTGCTTCAGCTCGGAAACACTAGCATTACTTCTTTCGCCAATGACACCTTCACTCTCCCATTGCTTAAAGCTGTTTCTTCCAAGCCTCAAGTCTTCTAGTCTTGTCAAACTTGATATAACATTAGGTGAGATCAGTACAAGTTCAGAGCAGTCGGTCAAATCTAGCAATTGCAGACGAGTCAGATTTCCTATTTCTTTGGGCAACTCTTTAATGCTGGATTGTACAAGACTGAGAATTTTCAAGTTTGTTAGCTGTCCAACTAGAGTTATGTCTCCCAATATGCACGCATCTAAGCACAAAGTTTGAAGACTTGTAAGGGAATGAAGAGATGGAGGTAGCGACAGAATATTCAGTCCGGTCACATCCAACACTTTGAGTTCATTCATCCCTTCAAAATAGTTGCTTGGGATATCCAAGGAGTAACCACTTTTAGTATTTCCCAAGATGAACAAATATAATTCTGGGCACACCCAAGGTACTTGAGGAAGCCTGGGGATATTGCAACTCTTTAAGGAGAAGGCAGCCAATTTTTCAAGGAAATCCTTATCCGGCCATTCTTTCAATTCATCTCCATATGCTACTGCGTGTTGGTCTCTAGCTGCAATCCAGATAGCGACATCACGTACCAGCTCATGCATTACAACCCGTCCTTTTTCATAATAGTGTGTCAACAGACAAGAAACTTTTAAGTTTTTAATATGAGAAAGTAATGCATCTCGTGCCTCTTCCACTGAATTAACATTTTTAATCAAACCCAATACCACTGTATACTTTAACAAGTCACTGAAATTAATCCCACATGTTTGCCCTGCAATAATTCCACATAGCAAGAATAAAGGCTTAAGCTCCTCATCATCCAATTGATTGAAACTCCACTCTATAGCCAAGTTCGCTTTTTCTGCAAATTCCTTTTTCTCAAAACTTTTGAAACGCCTCGAGGCATCTTTCCATTCCTCTACAGTACTATCTCTTTAAGCGCTTGCAACTGCAACAACTAAAACCGGTAAACCTCCACATATTTGCGCTACTTGGATTGCTACATTACGTATACGATGGTCTTTAACAACATCACCTGCCATCTTTTCAAAAAGACTCCAAGTTTCTTCTTCTATTAACAACAGATCAAGCTGAAAATTTTTCTGTGTACGCATCTCAGAGAATAAAACTTTGTGATCTCTAGATGTCAACAATAAATTACAAGTCGACGCACAGCCTCTAAATCAATTCTTTCCAAAATGTCATCTAAAATTACGAGAGTCTTCTTGTCTTTTATTCTGTTCCATAGATACCTTGCCCTTACTTCCATAGTCTGAGATTCATTAACGTCCAGACCTAACTTTTCAGCAATTTCTTTTTGAATTTTTTCTAGGCCATGCTTTTCTTTCACATTTAGTATTATAACCAAATCATCAAATAACTTCTCTTCTGTAGCTTGTCGGAACACTTCTTTGGCGAGTGTGGTCTTCCCTACACCCCCAAGTCCGTAAACCCCAATCATGTTGGTGTTAGGATTTTTCAATTCCTCAATGATTTTCTTCACAATTGCAATCCTTGATTCAAAGGCCATGTACTCTTCCGAGGGTATGGCACATATCTCTTCTACAGGAACATTGTAAGAAACGCTGGCAAACTCCTTTTTTTCACGGAGCTTAATAATCTTTTTCACCAATTTTGTTGATCTCCTGCTAAGCTGATGAAAGGAAATCGGGTTAGGAAATATTCCATAAAGACATTTCATCTTTGCATGGCCTTCATCATCCAAGAACATCTCTGACTCTCCAATGATCTCATCCACTTTTGCAAGCCACTCCTCCACAGCAGTATGGATTCTTCTACCTTTTCTTTTATCATCATCAATTGTAAGCTGCAACCTGACCCTGTCAGCGCGCGAGTTGTCCAGTTGACTCCTTAGAGTTTGAAGGTTGCGTTTGTAGTGAATTAGATAACCCACTTGGCGCCCAACTGGTTCAATTGAGTAGTCAACCATTTTTCCCCATATTGCACTCAGAAATTCCATGATGACGGCAGTTTGCTAATTTATCTGCTGCTTCTTTCCTTCTTGGTTTACATTTTGTTTCCAAGTCTTAAATCTCTGTTTATTATATGCCAAACCAGAAAAAAGAAAATTCAAAACAACTAAATAAAGGGGAATAGAAAAATAATATACAGAGCATTGATTTTAGTAGCATTAAAATTTGTTAGCTATTAATAATTTTTGGGTAATTTAAAGTCAAATTTGACCAAATATATAGATCCTCTAACTGCTTAGTATAGCAAAACCAATAAACAAAGGATTCCCAAATAATTTCTATCAATCAAGTAGCTACTCAGCAAATCCCTCTAGCTATTGATTTGCAATCCCTCCATCTAATATTTTAGGGTTCATTTCTCACTAATTTCAAACCTATTAAGAAAAATAAGCTTTTGGCTAAATTTTGTCGATATCAACTTTACTGTAATTTGTACCCACTGTTATATCTGCTGGATATGAACCAACCTGAAAACAAGAAAATCCAAGTGAAAAATAAAAAATAAAAAAATCGAAAGGCGCACGGATCTATTATCTTTTATGTAATTTGGTGCCGTATCTAGACTAGGTTCATAAGAAGAATATGATTAACGATGTCGAATTTGGATTATTAGTGAGTTAAGGGAAAATACTATTAACTTGGGAAGAGTAAATTGGAATTAGTATGCATATAGGAATAATAGGATTAATTGTTGGGAGTCCGAAGTCCTAGTGTCCATCACCATATATTTTCTTGACTTTATTATTTAGTTTTGTGTTTAAATTCATCAAACAATCAAATTGGTTTTCTAATTCAAAGAAATAAAGTGGTAAATTGGTAGTAAAATCAGTCTTTGTGGGACGATACTCTTTACGTATCGAAATATTATTGATTGACTTTGTGCACTAACAAAATTAGCGATCAAACACTCAAAAGTCTGCATGTTAATAAAGCTACTAGTGGGTTGGCAAGTATACCAACCATGCATTTTAATAAATCTGCTTTAGCTAAGCTTGGTTGGAGAATTTTAACTGAGCCTAATAACTAGTGCGTAAAAATTATGAAAGCAAAATATCTTAGGATCTCTCATCTCTTCAATGCTCAATCCAAAAGGAATGCTTTCTATGGCCTGGAAAGGCATCTTGGATGCTAGAAAGATCAGTTCTAAAGGTATTCAATGGGTAGTCGGTAATGGTAAGCTAATTAAATTTTGGGCTTTCAATTGGGTGCTACCTCACCCCTAAGCTGAATTTTGTCAGAAAACCAAATGTTAAACATTGATCAGTCACTTACTGTTGATAAGTTTATTGTTAATTTTTCTAGAGATATAGACAAACTAAAAGATTCATTGCCGCTACATGTTGTTAACAAAATCAAGGCTATTCCTCTCCCCTTACAGGATCAAGATGATTTTTTCATTTGGGGACACACTCCAAAGGGCTAATTCTCTATAAAATCAGCTCTCAACTTCAAGCTTTAGATGATGGCTTCAATTTGCAAACCACACTTACAAAGGAACATGGAATGAGAATTTTAATCAAAGAGTGTTTCCTTTATAATGAGAATAAATTTTTTATTATTATAACTAAGGATTGTAATTATGAGAATTTTATCTTAAGTAGGTCGAACTCAAAAATAATAAAAAACATATTCTTCGACAAATATTAGTAAAATTGTGATGGGAGAAGTTTGTGAAATAAATTATTAGAGTATGCTTTTTTGACGAAAAATAGTAAAGTTGATCAAAGACTCCATCACATTAATTAATTAAGGGCATTGCACACATAGTCATATATACTCCCAACTCTCAGAGTCTCAAAACAAGAGCTAGATAGCTTCAATTATTTGTTCAACTCACCACACAAATTAACCTCCAACTTCCACCGTGCACGGCCATCTCCACCATGCGCGGCCACTACCAGATCGGCATCGGAGCTTTGGATTTCTCAAACAAAACTCATTCATCTCTAGTCTTCACTCATGAGTATCTCATCTATTATTTATAAAATATGCATAAAAATTTTATGTAATTTGTTCACAAAATAATCTCCTCCAAAACATAATTATTTATAAACTTTCAAAATTCAGATTAAGATTTCATTCATCCACATCAAGATTTCAAACATACACATCAACAAATTAAAAATTCCAACATTCTAAACTTTAAATATGGTGAGTTATAATTTAAATTCGAAAGTAGCACAAAATAAGGAAGGATTAAGTGAAGTAGGGTACATGGTAAAACTTACTTTGACATATTATAGGGTGAAAAATATTGATTAATAAATAATATAAGTAAATTAAACCTTAATGATTCAGTTTGGATTCCAACGGTTTTCAAAATTTACATCCAAAACCAAACTGTTACTAAAGGAACGGTTTGGATTTTCCAACCGTTAGACTTTTATCCGGTCAAATCCAAATCAGAATGCAAATAACGATTTGAATCGAATCGATTTTTGATTTCAACGATTTTCGGGTTTGAATTTGGATATGAGATATTTGGGGCGAAATTGGTTAAGATAAACTGGGGATTCTGTTCACGTAGAATTTTTTTTTTCCGATGCATAGCCACTGAGTGGCCTTGGTGACTTTTGCTTTGGAGTCAAAAGACTCATGCCTTGGTACTTTAAGCCTGCAGGTGTTAACGAACAAGGATATGTAGTCATGAGGTGAGTAAGAAATAGGAGGAAGGCATATCAAGTGCGGGATAGGAACAATATCAAGAAGGAAAACAACATGGCGGTTTCAGAATTGGGGGAAAGACCAATTGAGCCACACTTGCACCATCCACAATGGCCCATTCTGAGTATTAAATCTTACGGGTTGGTAAGTAACGGAGTGAAGAATGTTGTACAATTTGGCCAAATCATTGGGACCTTTAGCTACAGACAAGAAGCAAGGGCCTTAGCCAACATAATCCATTCCGTCTTTATACATTTAGGGGCATTCCGGAACACAAACATTCCAACCAGAAATGGTAGCATTGGATCTTCTCATAGACATAGCCTATGGGACAGAAAATCCCAAGTGTTCGAAGGAGCCCTCATCTTTGAATTCCCCTTTATCATTAAAAGGGAAGAAGGGAGATATATTGTGAGAATGAAGGAATGATGGGAACAGATGAAGGCATGTACTTTGATGATACCGGGATCAAGATCTGCGAGTGAACGAATGGGTGAAGTTGGCAGTTCATCTTGATGGGATCAACCCAAACAAAACCGACAAGTCTAGAAAGATTGGGGTCATAGGACCAACCCGAAAATCGAAAGTATTGGTGCTATTATTCCAGAAACATAAACCAGCACTAAGAAGACTGAAATCAAGGCGAATGGGGAAATCAGATAAACTTACCAGATGATAGATCCCGTTGCTCCAAAGCTCACAATGGTAAAAAAGTTTCATCCTCCACACCCAAGGGAGCCAAGTAGAAGCACCACGACTCGTTGCCCGAGGGGAAAAGGTGAACACAGTCGGAATGCATTACCTTCCAAGGAAATGAGAATCATTGGAAGATGGGGGAGCTTGGAATTTAGCATGTTCAGTATAGATTGTCGCCATTTTCAGGGTCGGCCATGAAGCAATGACCAGTGATAATGTCGCCATTTTCTTCGAAAGTTTGCAAGTTACTCCGCGAAGTAGCGACGTGTTCTTCAAAACCCAGACTGCATACCCACAGGGTAATGGCGGTAAGATCATCGGCAAGAGGTTTGGAAGACCTCGCCGGATTTTTACCCTTCAAAGCTGATTTGGGAGCCATGGGTTTTGACGGAGAAGAAAGTGAAAAGTTTGGAAAAGTGATCGCAACTTGGAGAAGGGGAAGAGAAGATGACGAAAGCGAAAAATGAATGATGAGATTAACCACTTATTACAAACTGAAAAGACTCTGGAAGTGGTTCCGACAGAATTGCGAAAGTAGAAAAAGTAGGAAGGTCGAAATGAATTTAAAATGTTTTTCTTCAAAAACATTATAAATGTAGGGGGCACTATTTACACCCGAAAATATACCTTAAATGAGCTGAGGAAAATTTTGAGGAGTTAAAGGCCCAATTCACCAAATCCAACCCAACTAGCCCCTAAAGGACAAAAGAAACAGCGATGGCTAGGCGCCACCCCCTATCAGAGATAAAGGAGATGTTCGAAGAAAAGCGAGATCAAATGCGGGTATCTTGGAAGTGCCCACTTGCGTACGAAAGCTTTCCCAAGCCTTCTATATGAGGAGAAGAACCCTCTTCTCAGAGGGACAACAAATCACTCAAACAAATGATTAAACCAATCATCAATTCAAGACAAAGCATTCCTCAAAAGGCTTCTTTGTTCGAAAGCTCGCTTAAAAAGGTAAACCCTGATTTCTTAGATCCCAATTGAGATTGAACCTCTCTTCTCTCAACCCAACTCTCAGATCCCGACTAGGGAAGCAACCTCTCTTCCCTCATCCCGACACACATTCAGACGGATCCAGGAAAACCCAGAACCCCTAAGCCCTTCATATTTATTTGTCTTCTAATTGTATTACTCTGCCATCTACTGGTATGATGCAAATGATGTCCAGTCCAGTTGTAGATTTCTGAAAGACCTTGTCCCTTGCTAGACCTTATTTTGAAAGGAATATTAATGTATTCAGACTTGTATTTTGTTATTGCACTTTCTATCTATTCAATAATCTCATTATTTCTCTTTTGCATTATTTACGTTTAAGCAGATTTTGTTAAGCGGTGTTGAAGTATTCTCGAAAACCACCCTTTTGCATTTTGTGGCTGCTTTAAGTCATAAAATTGCACATGTGTATTTGGTCCATTAATATGATCATGATTAAAGAAATCCCGAGCACCTCACTTACACTAACCAATAACAACTTACTAACTTGCATATTATCTATACAAAAGCTAAATGATTTGGTAATGCGCTTAAGAATAGTGCAGTACCGATTTTTCCCTCTATTTCATGTTCAATTAATTGGTTAGCACCGTCAAATTATGAATTTACCCTCGCTTCACAGTTGCTTCTCCATTTGTTTGACACCTTTCCATTTTCTCAGTCTTTCTTCGACAGCTTCACTCAAACCTTGCATTCTAATCTCAATTTGTTTCAAGCTTCTTCCTTTTCTCGATTGATTCAGAAACACAACAGGATCAAAGACTCTTCATTAAGAGAAACAGAGAGCGATGGCGGAGCATTTGACTTCAATTTTTGGGACGGAGAAGGACAGAGTCAACGCCCTTCCTTCTTCAAAATTTCAAAATTGGCTTGCAGGCAGGGAGACTGCTGCTCTAGGCTGCACACCAAGCCCAGCATCATCCCCACCATCTTTGCTCTCCAACATGTACCAAAGGCCCGATATGATCACCCCTGGCATCGACGCTTAGGATTTTAGCGGAAGAAGAACAACACCTTCGAGAAATTTGCAGGTAATGCTTTGTTTGTGAGTTTAATTGATATTGGTTTTAATTAATTGATGATTGACTTGGGTTATTGAGATGGATTTTTTGGGCTGATTTTTCAAGAATTTAACTTGGTTAAATAATTGATGTAAAAGGTTTATGAGATTACAATAGAAAGTCTAATAGAGAGCCCTTTATATAGGGATAGAAAACCTAATACTAATCTAACTCCTATAAGTAATTGGAAACCTTATTGGTAAAGATAACAAGTAAATCAAATAACCAAATCTATTAGACAAATCAAACTAGGATACCAAATCAATTTAGGAATTGATTTCTAACACTCCCCCTCAAGTTGGAGAGTGAACCTTGTGAAGTCCCAACTTGATTTGATTTCTAACACTCCCCATCAAGTTGGAGAGTGAATGTTGTGCAGTCCCAACTTGCTGATTAAGCCGGTACTCTACCGTCAGTGTTGTGCAGTTCCATGCTGTGTCGTCAGATGCTGTGCCGCCGGATGTTGTACCGTCGGATGTTGTGCCGTCGGATGTTGTGCCGTCAGATGTTGTGCCGTCGGATGTTGTGCTGTCGGATGCTGTGCCGTCGAATGCTATGTCATCGGATGCTATGTTGTCGGATGTTGCGCCATCAGATTCTGTGTCGTCGGATGTTGTGCTGTCGAATGCTGTGCCGTCGGATGCTGTGCCGTTAGTGTTTGAAGCTACGATTGTTGTGTCGTCGGATGCTGTGTCATTGGTGTTTGAAGCTGCGATTGCTATTTCTGTTGTTTGAAGCCGCGGTTGCTATTGCCACTGTTTGAAAGTACGGTTGCTATGTGTCTCGTGGGGCCAAGTATGTGTCCCGTGGGATCAAGTACCTGTCCCGTTGGTGCACGGAGGAATTAAGCTCCGCACACCCACAAGGGAGGAAGCACAACAAATTTCTACCTCAAGAGCTTAATTGCTCTGATACCATGTCAAGAATATAATTTGGCTAAATAATTGATGTAAAAGGTTTATGAGGTTACATTAGAAAGTCTAACATAGAGCCCTTTATATAGGGATAGAAAACCTAATGCTAATCTAACTACTATAAGTAATTGGAAACCTTATTGGTAAATATAACAAGTAAATCAAGTAACCAAATCTAGTAGGCAAATCAAACAAGGATACCAAATCAATTTAGGATTTGATTTCTAACACTCCCCCTCAAGTTGGAGAGTGAACGTTGTGAAGTCCCAACTTGATTTCATTTCTAACATTGTTGACACCATATTGGACCAGACTCAGTGGGCCACACAAACCAACCCCAAGCCCAACAAATAGGCCCAAACACTAAGTGGAACAAAACCCGAAAGCAAACAAGCCCAACAAAGAACCAGTAACACACTGACACGTGAACACATATCCACCACCCATCTGGGTGCCAAGTGTCAGCACCACAGCAGAAGTGCATGTATCGCACATCGAAACTATTTATTAAACCTCCCTCAAGAATCAATACAACATGAGGCACACTTCCCAAAAAGGTAACTAAGTATTACTATTCACCCATACTCTGTCAAAATCACTATTTACCACATACTGCTTGCGTACATAGACTACCATACTAACTTAGGCGTCGGAGACCCTTTGGGCCGACACCATACCGGTGCTTATCCCTAACCGACGACCAATTGCTCTTCCTTCTACAGGTCTTCCGAAGAGCACGTGGCACATATTGACTGGACAGAGCACTACCCCTAAGTTGGCACATTTTGTGCATCAACAGTTTGGCGCCGTATGTGGGAATGCTGACTAAGTTTCCCCATTACTCTACCGAGCCGAGCACTACTCCCTAATCTCTAATATTAAATATGTAGATTGACTAGGGAGATGATGAAATAACACCCGCACGGAGGTCAAGAACACAGAGGGACAATTCCCCTAAGGTAATGCAATTATTGGAAAAACTCCAACAAGATATGGCCGAGGTCAAGGCTAGCGGTACTCAGGCCGAATACAGAAACCAAGTGCTCAATGAGCAATACACCGACGTAGTGGCCCAACTCAAGATCGCCCAGACCGAGCTGGAGGTTCATTAAAACCAAGGCCGCAATGGCCGAGACCGAGCAGGTCCTGGCGGACTGCGCTGAATGGGTCGAGCATGTCTGCCGAGCCACCGAGAAGGACACGGGGAAGGTACAGGTTGAACCCAAAAACCAGACCGCTCGATTATTGATTGTCCCTAGCAAGGGCTAGGTCAAGACAAGGATATACCAAGACGCCAGGGAAGCTCTAAGTGAAAGATCAACCATGCTGGCTTTTCTTGACTTGGGATACCACAGTAATCCCACTGTTCTTTGAAACTACTTGGACTGGGCTCACCCACTTAGAGTCACTTACAGGATAGATAATGCCCACGTCTAGGAGTTTAAGGACTTCCTTCTTCACGACCTCCTTCATAAGTGGATTTAATCTTCGCTGCGCTTCTCTTGATGGTTTGGCATCGTCTTCAAGAAGTATTTGATGCATGCATTTAGCAGGACTGATCCCTTTTATATCGGTAATTGTCCATCCTATCACCATACGATGAGCCTTCAAGACTTGTACCAATTGCTCCTCCTCTGCCGTACTTAAGTTAGAGGCAATTATGACCAGAAGGGTCTGATTTTTGCCTAAGTAAGCATACTTTAAATGATCAGGCAGTGGCTTCAATTCTAGTTCTGGGGGTTGGATGGTGGACGACAAAGTCTTGTGATCCATGAGAGGTAGCGCCTCAAAAGCTGGCTGGTTTGTTCCATGAATGAACATGAATGACATCAAGTATTTTGACTTCCTCTATCACCTTATCATCAAGTGTCTCATCAGTTGGTGAAGTGAGGGCCTTTTAAAGAGCAAATGTTATGCATAAATTGGCGAGTGCCTTCTGCAGCAGTAAGTCCATGGTGTTTAACGGGAAGTCCACAATTAGCTCCGCAGGATATTGGATAACATCATGGATGGAGAATGTCCGAAGCTTGTCTAAGACCTTGATGGAGACTTGGCCATTTTTTACATCAATAAGGCACTTAGTCGTGGCTAGCAAAGGCCTTCCAAAGATGAGTGGAGGTTCCTCATTCTTGTCAATTATGTCCATCTTGAGTACGTAAAAGTCCGCAGGGATGCATGTGTCTCCAATTTGCACAAGTACGCCCTCTAGAACTCCCATTAGATTAGTAACATAGGCGTTAGCAAATCTAACAGATAGGTGCGTAGGTTTGAGTGCACCTAGGTTGAGTGACCTATAAATGTGGAACGACATGATGTTTACTGATGCTCCCATGTAGCAGAGGCAATGCTCGAAACTTTTCAATTGAATGACACATGGAAGTGATAGAGGCCCAGGATCGTTGGCTTTAAGCGGCATACGCAAAAGGGCAGTAGAGCATGCCTTAGGGATTTCAATGATGTCAATGGAGCTAAAACCACGCTTTCCCGCGACTAAGTCCTTGATGAGCTTCGCGAAGATAGGCATGTGCTTGACGATTTTATGGAAAGGTAGTGTGATTTGAAGCTTCTTCAACATGCTGATATTTCCTCTTCAAAGTCCTCCTTTTGCTTATTCTTGTTTTGGAACCTGTGAGGAAATGAAATTTCAACTTTATTAGCTAACTCATGATAGGACCCTTCCCGAATTTTCCCGCGAAACCCGGGAATAACCCTTCTCCCGTCTGAAAACCTAAAGAAATTCCCAGAATACCCCTAAATCCTTGCAATTTATTTATGAGAATTCTGCCAAAAATCAGACAGAATCTCCCCTTAAGGACTGGTTAACCGTTTTAGCCTCTCGACTGAGCAACCGCATTGGTGGCTAACCAGACAGGTCATGTCAAGGTAAGAGCCAATGCTTCGCCACATATCACAATATGAGAACCCCTGATCATGATTCAAAGTTTATAGCTCTATGCTAACAAGCTCTGATACCAAATTGACAGTAGGTCAGACACTGCTGAAACCTCAGACCAGTGGTGGCCCTACAGGGTAACCTCACGAACTTGTTTTATGCCCCAGCCTCTCGACTGAAAGCTTTTAACACAAAAATTTAATACTTGAAATACCCTTCAGAAACATTAAATATACTTTACAGGGGTTCCAACAGAACCTCCTCTGTACATGACTGACCCCACCTACATATAAGACGCAAGATAGCCTAGTAGTTCACAAACTACCTCGGTGGACTTCTTCCGGAATAAAATGAGACAACTGACGTGTCACCCTCGTGTGGATCGTCAACTACTCGTCAATCCGGGTCAGTGCCCATACCAACCCACTGACCTAATGAAGAAGATTCAAGACTTGGTTGAATTGAGTCTCATTGCCTTACCCCGAGTGGTAACTCGATATCCCGACTCATCCTGAGCACCCGAGTGGTAACTCGATATCCCGGCTCATCCTGAGCATCGTGAGTGGTAACTCAATATCCCGGCTCATCTTAAGAACCTTGAGTGGTAACTCGATATACCGGCTCATCCTGAGCACCGTGAGTGGCAACTCGATATCTCGGCTCATCTTGAGCACTCCGAGTGGCAACTCGATATGCTGGCTCATCCTGAGCATTCCGAGTGGTAACTCGATATCCCGACTCATCCTGAGCACCCCGAGTGATAACTCGATATTCTGGCTCATCCTGAGCACCCCGAGTAGTAACTCGATATCCCAGCTCATCCTGAGTACCATGAGTGGTAACTCGATATTCCGGCTCAACTTGAGCACCCCAAGTGGTAACTCGATATCCCGACTCATCTTGAGCACCCTGAGTGGTAACTCGATATCCCGGCACATCTTGAGCACCACGAGTGGTAACTCGATATCCTACCTCATCCTGAGCACCCAGAGTGATAACTCGATATCCCAGCTCATCTTGAGCATCCCAAGGGATAACTTGATATACCGGCTCATCCTAAGTACCCGGAGTGATAACTCGATATCCCGGCTCATCTTGAGCACCCCGAGTGGTAACTCGATATCCTGACTCATCTTCCCGAATTTTCCCGCGAAACCCGAGAAGAACCCTTCTCCCGTCTGACAACCTAAAGAAATTCCCAGAATACCCCTAAATCCTTGCAATTTATTTATGAGAATTCTGTAAAAAATAAGACAGAATCTCCCCTTAAGGACTGGTTAACCATTTTAGCCTCCCGACTGAGCAACCGCACTGGTGGCTAACCAGACGGGTCATGTCAAGGTAAGAGCCAATGCTTCGCCACATATCACAATGTGAGAACCCCTGATCATGATTCAAAGTTTATAGCTCTATGCTAACAAGCTATGATACCAAATTGACAGTAGGTCAGACACTGCTGAAACCTCAGACCAGTGGTGGCCCTACAAGGTAACCTCACGAACTTGTTTTATGCCCCAGCCTCTCGACTGAAAGCTTTTAACACAAAAATTTAATACTTGAAATACCCTTCACCTTTAGAAACATTAAATATACTTTACAGGGGTTCCAACAGAACCTCCTCTGTACATGACTGACCCCACCTACATATAAGACGCAAGATAGCCTAGTAGTTCACAAACTACCTCGGTGGACCTCTTCCGGAATAAAATGAGACAACTGACGTGTCACCCTCGTGTGAATCGTCAACTACTCGTCAATCCGGGTCAGTGCCCATACCAACCCACTGACCTAAATGACGAAGATTCAAGACTTGGTTGAATTGAGTCTCATTACCTTACCCCGAGTGGTAACTCGATATCCCGACTCATCTTGAGCACCCTGAGTGGTAACTCGATATTGCGGCTCATCTTGAGGACCATGAGTGGTAACTCGATATCCCGCCTCATCCTGAGAACCCCGATTGGTAACTCGATATACCGGGTCATCCTGAGCACCCCGAGTGGTAACTTGATATCCCAGCTAATCCTGAGCAGCTCGAGTGATAACTCGATATCTCAGCTCATCCTAAGTACCCCGAGTGGTAACTCGATATCTCGGCTCATCCTAAGCACCCCGAGTGGTAACTCGATATCCCGGCTCATCTTGAGCACCGCGAGTGGTAACTCGATATCCCAACTAATCCTGAGCACCTTGAGTGGTAACTGGATATCCCAGCTTATCCTGAGCACCCCGAGTGGTAACTCGATATCCCGAGTTATCCTGAGCACCCTGAGTGGTAACTCGATATCCCGGCTCATCCTGAGCACCCCGAGTGGTAACTCGATATCCCGACTCATCCTGAGCACCCAGAGTGATAACTCGATATCCCAGCTCATCGTGAGCATCCCAAGTGATAACTTGATATCCTGGCTCATCCTGGTCACCCCGAGTGATAACTCGATATCCCGGCTCATCATGAGCACCCCGAGTGGTAACTCGATATCCTGACTCATCTTGAGAGTATGATGGAATCCTCCATGACATACATCAAATCATCCTGAGAGTATGATGGAATCCTCCATGACATACCTCAGATCATCCTAAGAGTATGATGGAATCCTCCATGACATACCTCAGACCTCAACGATATGGCGGAGAAAGATCCCTTGAACGCCAATATCGGAGACCCTCTCAATGATCTGGCAGAGACGTACCCTCAATGCCAGTCGGAGAACCCTCAATAATGTGGCGGAGAAAGACCCCTCGAAAGCTAACATCAGAGAACCCCTCAACGATCTGGCAGAGACGTACCCTCAACGCCAGTCGGAGAACCTTGTGGTATAACATAATACATAAAAGTACATATACCACGCAATCTCGGAAACCCAATATGTTCTCAATACATCCAAAATACCAAATCAAGGAATCCTTAGCCCCCAAGGAATTCATTGACACATTAATAACCCAACTCCCTTGACCTCTCAAGCTAAAACCTGCTCCATGCAACGATTATAGCAGGGAATACTCAAATGGGGCTCAAAACGAACTCCAATGGCC
The DNA here is from genome assembly GCA_037349345.1 of Oemleria cerasiformis. Lineage (NCBI taxonomy): Eukaryota > Viridiplantae > Streptophyta > Magnoliopsida > Rosales > Rosaceae > Oemleria > Oemleria cerasiformis. The sequence continues at coordinate 9,995,683 of JAZGTL010000003.1, read as the reverse complement.
TCACAAACCGCCAAAATCCGATCTGGAATGTCCCAAAACCTTAGCCACGGATCGTCATGGGCCCAAAAATAGTCCCACGTGCTGCCACGTATCGGTAAAAGGCCAGACCACGCGCCACGCGTCGGCCACGCACCCTCACACGCCGTCACGTGCCCCCACGCACCCTGTACTGTTCATGGCAGAATATTATGTCTAACCTGACGAAATCGAAATATACCATTCAGACTAACGGCGCTAAGGTTCAGTCTTAACACCGTTATCATTTGACGGAATATGCAGACGACGTTAGCATATTCCGTCAAATCCCGATGGCGTCAGTTGACTCGACGGTCAACTGACTGCTGACTGTACGCTGACTGTGCTGCCACGTGGCACCAAGTGGCTGCCACCTATCATGCCATGCCGGTTTGACCACTCACCGGAGTCTCACCGGAGACTCGCCAGAGAAGACGACTGCGCCGCTATCTACTGTCGCTGGAAAACTCCATTACTGGCCGACCTTGGAATTTTTCCTAACTTCCTCAAATCTCAACCGTTTCTCATAAATATTTAGTCTAAATCTATCTACTCGAACCCAGGAACTCAGAAATGACCTCTAAACACGAAACTCATACATGTGTTGGTCGAAAAAGTGATTGAAAGGTTCAATTTTCCCTTCCTCGGCTCGGTGCTTCCCATGGCCGTTTCCTTCGATAGCCGATATGTCCTTGATTGCGGGGAGGAGGAGATCCCGATGGGTGGAACCAAATTGGCCAAGGTTGCTTCGAATCAACGTTCAAATTTGGAGGTTTTTTTTGGGTTCGGTCGCACCGATTGGATAAGGTTCGCGGAGAGAGGGATAAAAACTGAGAAAAATTATGGTGAAGTCTGGGTTAAAAATATCTACCCAGTACAAATTACCAAAATGCCCCTGAACATTCTAGTCCCACAACGATCTCACTAGGTCTCCGTTTTTCGCGTGCCGCCTATCTATAAACTCGTGAGTTTGAGACCTACGCAACGACCTAAGAAAAATTTCCAAAAGCACTGCCAGTCAAAAAGCAAATCCCGAACCCTTCCGAATCCAAGGGTAAAATCATATTTTCCTTAATTAAATTATCTAATTAATTTAATTCCTGGTCCGGGTCGTTAAAATTCCACAACCCCCCCCCCCCCCCCCCCCCCCCACTTAAAGGAATTTTGTCCCCGAAATTCCCTTAACTAAGGTCAAAGAACCAACCTCCAGTTTCAAGTCCTCTCGCGTCACCACCGGCATATGCGATTCCCAATTGAACCTGTGCACTATGCACCTATTTTTTTGGTTCCCATCTCGACAACAAACCGGAGGTAAGAATAACATCCAGGAGAAATCTTGGAGGCACCAGAATCCCTTCAACCCAGAACATACCTCAAAACAAGGCTCTGAGCCTGAGAAGTCCACCGCGGGTCCTACCCCGAGCATAACTACACTTACCTCAAGTCATGACGTCACATGACCGAATATACCTTGAAGTCAAGTGTCGGATAGGGTCACGTGTACTAAGTGCAGTCAGCCTCAACGATCTAACGGAGAACTACCTGCCACGCCAGAATCAAAGCATATCGACGATCTTGTGGAGGAAAAATCCTACCACGCCAGTCTAGGAAAAATCCCTCCACATATCCGAGTATCTCAACATATGCGGGTCCCTGAACGACACAGAAACAGCCTCAATGATATGGTGGAGAACTACCCTGCAACGCCAACATCGGAGAACCCCTCAACGATCTAGTGGAGAAATATCCTCTAACGCTAGTCAGAGAAAACCTTGACGAATATGTGATGGAAAAATACCCTTCATCAAGTGCCGGAGAAAACATACCTTTCACCCCCCACCCACCCCCCTGCTCCACGAGTAAAACAATGCATGCATGAAATTCCTTGCAACAAATCTATAAGGATAAACCGAAAACTTACCGGAAAATCAATTCGAATTAAAACACCCTGTGGGACCCACAAAAATCCGAATAATGAAAACATCTCATGGTCCACAACCCTGCTTTGAAAACCCCCCTCAATGGAGTTTAAAAATTATGAAACCACCCTAGACAAAAAATATATCAAAACATATCTCACTGCTCCCGAATAAAATCTCGAGCTGTAACTCTATACCCACCACACACTCGATATACCTCGAGAAGTGTAGTACCTTGTACTATCATAAACCTGTCTCACCACCTCCTGAATGGTTTCCCGAGCCGTAGCTCACCTCAACGATCTAGTGGAGAAAGTCCCTCTACGCCAGCATCGAAGAAAACCTCAACCCTCGGGGACAGTAAGTTAGATCCATGTTTTGAAATCCCAGTTTCCTTGCCTAAGCCAACTTCATTGGAAAACTGAGTCTATGCCCAAATCCAAGGAAATCACACATCCGGGTTTACACCCAAAACCATGGACTCAAAATCTATCAAGTAAAAACCATTTAATAACAGAGTCCATAAAACCAAGCGATAGCCCAAAACATTATTTCCACTCACCAGCAACAGTTATGCCAACCTCGCCCGTGCATCACCTGACTCCCACCTCTCCACCTCCCTTAGTTCTAAGTCGTTGAAGAGACAAACGTCTCGGAGGCATCTTGTTGATAAGAATCCTTAATAATTTGCACACAAGTGTGCGGTCTGCAGGAAGTGAAACCTAGAGCTCTGATACCAAATTGACAGAACCCTTCCCGAATTTCCCCTCGAAACTCGGGAAGAACCCTGCTCCCGTCTGACAACCTAAAGAAATTCCTAGAATACCCCTAAGTCCTTGCAATTTATTTATGAGAATTCTGCCAAAAATCCCACAGAATCTCCCCTTAAGGACTAGTTAACCGTCTTAGCCTCTCGAATGAGCAACTGCACCGGTGGCTAACTGGCCTGGTCATGTCAGGATAAGAGCCAATGCTTCACCACATATCCCAATGTGAGAACCCCTGATCATGATTCGAAATTTATAGCCCTCTGCTAATAAGATCTGATACCAAATTGACAGTAGGTCAAACACTGCTGAAACCTCAGACCAGTGGTGGCCCTACAGGGTAACCTCACGAACTTGTTTTACGACCAAGCCTCTCGACTGAAAGCTTTTAACACAAAAGTTTAATACCTGAAATACCCTTAACCTTTAGAAACATTAAATAAACTTTACAGGGGTTCCAACAGAACCTCCTCTATACATGACTGACCCCACCTACCTATAAGACGTAGGATAGCCTAGTAGTTCACAAACTACCTCGGAGGACCTCTTTTGCAATAAAATAAGACAACTAACGTGTCACCCTTGTGTGAACCGTCAACTACCCGTCAATCTGGGTCACCAAAAACACCAACCGACTGAACTAGATGACGAAGGTACAAGACTTGGTTGAATTGAGTCTCATTGTCTTACCCCGAGTGGTAACTCGATATCCTGGCTCATCTTGAGCACCCCGACTAGTAACTCGATATCCCGACTCATCCTGAGCACCCCGAGTGGTAACTCGATATCCCGGCTTATCATGAGCACCCTGAGTGGTAACTCGATATCTCGGCTCATCTTGAGCACTCCGAGTGGTAACTCGATATCCCGGCTCATCCTGAGCACCCCGATTGGGAACTTGATATCCCGGGTCATCCTGAGAACCCCGAGTGGTAACTCGATATCCCTGCTCATCCTGAGCACCCCGAGTGGTAACTCGATATCCCCGCTCATCCTGAGCACCTCGAGTGGTAACTCGATATCCCGGCTCATCCTGAGCACCTCGAGTGGTAACTTGATATCTCGACTTATCCTGAGCACCCCGAGTGATAACTTGATATCTCGGCTCATCTTGAGCACCTCGAGTGGTAACTCGATAACCCGGCTCATCCTAAGCACCCCGAGTGATGACTCGATATCACGGCTCATCCTGAGCACGCCGAGTGGTAATCCGGTATCTCGGCTCATCCTGAGAGTATGATAGAATCCTCCATGACATACCTCAAATCATCCTGAGAGTATGATGGAATCCTCCATGACATACCTCAAATCATCCTGAGAGTATGATGGAATCCTCCATGACATACCTCATATCATCCTTAGAGTATGATGGAATCCTCCATGACATACCTCAGACCTCAACGATATGGGAGAGTAAGATCCCTCGAACACCAATATCGAGGAACCCCTCAACGATTTGGCGGAGACGTACCCTCAACGCCAGTCGGAGAACCCTCAACAATGTGGCGGAGAAAGACCCCTCGAACACTAACATCGGAGAACCCCTCAACGATCTGGCGGAGACGTACCCTCAACGCCAGTCAGAGAACCCTCAACAACGTGGCGGAGAAAGACCCCTCGAACGCCAACATCGGTGAACCCCTCAACGATCTAGCGGAGACGTACCCTCAACACCAGTCAGAGAACCCTCAACAACGTGGCGGAGAAAGACCCCTCGAATGCCAACATCGGTGAACCCCTCAACGATCTAGCGGAGACGTACCCTCAACACCAGTTAGAGAACCTTGTGGTATAACATAATACGTAAAAGTACACATGCCACGCAATCCCGGAAACCCAATCCGTTCTCTGTACATTCAAAATACCAAATCAAGGAAGCCCTAGCCCCCAAGGAATTCCTTCACACATTAATAACCCAGCTCCCTTGACCTCCCAAGCCAAAACCCGCTCCATGGTCAACCATTACCATTGGGATTACTCAAATGGGGCTCAAAACAAACTCCAATGGCCTCAAAAACTGCCAAAATCTGATCTGGAATGTCACAAAACCATAGCCACGTGTCGCCGTGGGCCAGAAAATAGCCCCACGTGCTGCCACGCGCCGGTAGAAGGCCAGACCACGTGCCACGTGCCCTCACGCGCCGTCACGCTCCCCCTCGCACCCTGTACTGTTCACGGTGGAATATTCAATCAAACCTGACGGAATCGCAATATTTCGTTCAGACTAACGGCGTTAGGGTTCCGTCATAACACCGTTATCATTTGACGGAATATGCTAACGCCATCAGCATATTCCGTCAAATCTTAATAGCGTCAGTTGACTCAAAGGTCAACTGACTGCTGACTGTATGCTGACTATGCTGCCACGTGGCAACACTTGGCTACCACCTGGCATGCCACGTCAGTCGCCACCGATCGGACCTGTCACTGCAGTCTTGCCGGAGAAGGCGGCTGCACCATCGTCCGCCGTCGCCGAAAAACTCCATTGCCGGCCGACCTTGAATTTTTCCTAACTTCCTCAAATCTCTACCGTTTTTCAGAAATTTTAAGTCTAAATCTATCTATTCGAACTCAGGAACTCTGAAATGACCTCTAAACACGAAGACCATACCTGTGTTGGCCGAAAAAGCGATAGAAAGGTTCAATTTTTCCCTTACTCTGCTCGGTACTTCCCATGGTCGTTTCCTTCGACGGCCGGTACGTCCAACAGGGCATGAACTCTTTTCTACCGCTGGCGCATCCTTGAGGGACCAAGGACGTGGCGCAGGACACATCCTGGAATTGCGTGAATTGGCACACGACTTCTTGATTGGCGCAGCTTGGCGGAGCAGGGACATTTCACGGGACATGTCCTGCCATGGCGTGACTAGGAAAGGAACTTGGCACAGGGCCAGGATTTAGTGCATGGCTTGAGGTTCTCGGCTGGAACTTGATTGGGTGTCCTTTGGACATGTCGCGGGACACGACCTGGCATGACCTTGGCACTTCTAGGATATGGACTTGATGTCATGAGACACAGGTTTGGGACCCAATTTGGGTCATCTCCTTCATCTGAACTCCAATTTGGGTCATTCTTTTTGCGTTCTTCTCGAAATTTACTCATCTTTCCAAATCTTCACAAGTCTCATAGGATTGATCATGTTCTACTATTGATGGTACGAAATCATTCAAAAGACATGTAAGAAAGGTACATAAGGACATCAAAATGATGCTTATATAATGACTGAACACCCTTCCACATGTAAACGTTTTGCAACTGCATCTACGATAGGAAAAGTCCCAGCTACTAGCCAGCCCAATTTTTCGGAACTAGGAAACTCTCATGGTGTACGATTGTGGCAGATTGAAGAATAATATTCTAACATCATCCTTAATATCCTTTCAGAAGCTAACCACTTTGGCCGTAGGGCGTTGTGAGGGATTGAAATATTCGACAACTTGTTCGGTGGCTAAGTGTTTACAGCAACTCAAAAGGTTGGAAGTTGAGGATTGTCCTATAAGCATGATCAAAATAGTGGCAAGCAATGGAGGTGATGATGATTTGGAAAATGAGATTGTGTTCAATCAGTTACGACATTTGAAACTTGCTCAACTGCTAAATCTGCAAGGCTTTTGCTCCGGGAATTGCATTGTCAAAGTCCCATCCTTAATCGTCACTAGTTTAATCGTGACTGACTGCCTCATGGAGTTTAAGATTTCTCCTGATCAGTTACTTGTAAGTCATTCAAAACCTGAAAGAGTACTACGAGTAAGGGAGATAAAAGAGTACTACGAGTAAGGGAGATAAAAGAGTACTATGAGTAAGGGAGATAAAAGAGTACTATGAGTAAGGGAGAAAGAAGAAGAAGAAGAAGATGACGATGATGATGATGGTAACGACAATATTGATGATGAAGAAGTTGAAGAAGCAGATGATGCCGATGAAGAAGAAGGACTAGGAGAAGATAACAAAACTCAGCTATTAGATCTAGCTGGCTTGTTAATTTTTTTCCGCTTGGTGTTTTGCCTCTTTACTTTTCATCTCATCTTCCTAACATTCCTTTGGTTTAGACGTTTAGTTATTCAATTCCTTTATTCTATTAATCTGTTGTGGATCCCTCTACTCATTTTGTATAACTATATATAAATTCTAATGCTACTCATTTTGAATAACTATAAATTCTAATGCTACGTACGTACTCATTTTGTAGCATATAGGCCGGGCTGCTCCAATGAAATTACTGTAGAAACTGATTCTCCGGTGGTTCTCTTGATCGATGTTACGCCACCAAGGATTTTTCTGGAGCAGTACAAGGTTCTTGTTGGTGACATGGTGATTTCATCACCTTGTTAGAAACCAATAATTTCAAGGGAAATTAATTGAATTATCCAGTCTTGAGACCCAATGATCCAAATACCCACGTTTTAGAAAGTTTATGTAATTTGAACTTATATATTAAGTTTTAACTATTTACAAAATTGGCCTAAGTTTACACCCTTGGGCATGAGGAATTTCAAAATATATACCAAGGGATTTGTACTATATTAGGAAGGCATACACTAGAAACAATTGAATATAGGGATTATAATAGTATCTACATCAGACTCTTTAAATTTTTAGTTAAATTTAACTTGAAATGACTCAAAAGTTATTAATAGTTAGACAATTTTTAATGCTACTAAAATCAATGCTATTTATATCTCGAAAATAGAAGTTAGAATTTGTCTGAAAGTTCTCAAAGAATCTCCGGTGAACTCTTCAAATTTAGTTATGGACAAATTTAATTCAAAATTTGTCCAAAAACATCAAAATAACCCTACAGCAGACTCTCTACTTTTAATATTAAACTTAACATAATTAACAATGCTATCTACATTTAGCTAGTCACTGTTCATTTGGACAAATTTGAAGTTAAATGTAGAGAGTTTATTGCATGACTATTTTAATACTTTTGAACAAATTTTATGTTAAATTTGTCCAAAAACTCCATTTGAAGAGTCTGAGCAACTAGAAAAGAAGTACAATAATAAATTCAAAATAAATTCAATAATAAATTAAAGACTCATTAACGGTAAAATTAATCTAAAATGATAAGTTCAATAAATTTTCTCTTTTTCTCTCTTATCTATTTAATATCCAATGAAGATCGAGGGACACATTTACACATATTTGTACATTAGTATTGCAATGGGTATCACCTATTATCTCACATTTTGTATCCCACCATATGTGGCGCACGATTTGGCAATCCATGTCATCATTTTTTTATTATCTATCTTAAAGTAAAAATAAAAATGAAATCATACATAAAAAATTTAAATATAGAAAAAATAAATAAAGCAAAGAAGATATATATATATATATATATATATATATATATATATATATATCTCGATTGTTTCGTTCTTTATCAAATCGTGATCTCCTTACCAAAAAAACATAAACCCTAATAATTTCATCCTACATCAATGATTATGGTGTCTATTGAACCACAAACCGATAAGACCCTAATTTCATTTGCTCCATGTGTTATACCTCGTCCCGAATATACAACCGGATACCGGGTGTTGGCCTACACTTGGACACTGAGTCCAGGTGACGAAAGACCAACTAAAACGATGTGTTTTAGGAATTCTAGTGAAAGGTAGAGTACTAAACACTAAATTACCATTTCACCGCGACAACGGACAACTCAGAGCATAGTTAAAATAAATGATGATCATAATTAAAGCATAAATGCTTAACTGATTATTACCATGTTACACCCTCCATGGGTGGTGTCAGAGCTGTCATCCCGTGATTCCCTCCTCACACTCACGAACCTTCCTCTGCATACAGTAAGTCGGGGATAGCGCACCCGAAAAAATCCACTGTTGCACGTACATCGAGGCACTCGATCCTGAAAGTCTCCATGAGCTTCGTCTCGATCCATACGGTCCTTCAGACTCTCCAATACTATAGCGCTTTGCAAACAAGGTGACCAAAAGCCCGGGAGTTCACCCACACCCTATAACATATTAAAAATGCCCAAAATTATCTCAAACAACCACTAAACAAACTCCGATGGACCCGAAACCTGAGCCAATGGGTCCGGAATCATGAAATACATATAACACCAGTCGCCGGAGACTGGGGGTGGGGTCCATGCGCTCACATGCCCACCCCCCCACCCCCTCTCCTCTACCTCACCTTGGGCCGCGATTGTAAGAGGCTGCTCGCCCCTAACCTCCCACCAGCCTTCTTCGCCGAAATCTGCCATTGTTGGCGAATTTCAAGGTTTTCCCATTCCTTCAATACTCAACCAAAAATAGCAACCCAATAGTCTAAATCTATCTACTCAATCCTAGGAATCAAAATATGAGGTCCAAATCGACAACCATTACATGTGGTGGCCAAAAATCACCTCAAAAGGTGCGATGACTAATTTCTTTCGCTGCTTTCTGTGCCACGTACAGTGGATGGCAGCCTCGCGTGAGGGTATGGTTGTGATCGCGGGAGGAGACGAAGAGGATGGTGATTTTGTGGCGGTCTGGCTCCCCGTGAGGGATGGTTTGGGGTATTTTTCCGCGAGTTTTCATGGGAAGGAGAGAGAGCAGCATGCCAGAGAAGAAAGAGGAAGAGGTTGACCAATTAGACGAGGAGAGAGAAGGTCCATTTTTATAATTTGAACTTTTTAGAAATTACCGATACATCCCGATTGTTTTAGACCCATAATTTTTTCATGCGAACTCCAATGTCCGCGTGCCACCTGTCTACGTACTCGTGAGCTCGAGGCATACGTAATGGTGTAAAGAATCTTACAAAAGGAGTTCACAATCGAAAAATGACTTTCAGGCCTTCGAGAATTTTTGGGGTAAAATGGTAAATTTTGTAAATCCAACTTTTAAATCACGGACCAATAATGTTGGAGCTTCACTAGAGGCCCAATACTAACTTAGTTCGACCCAATAATTCACAGGAATTTCCAGTAATTCATTAATTGAATTTTATTTTCCGGAGCGAGTTGTAACACCATGTCTCTATGGTTATTCTCTCCTATGAAGACCGAAAATCCTGATTGCAACCAGAATTTAAAGCAAAAGAGAATAACTTCTCTTTCTTTCTCTCTCAGCCCTTTATATATATATATATATATATATATATATGTTGCCATGGTAAAAGAACTATTAATTACCAAAATATAAAAACTTCATAGAGAGGTAAAATCATAGAAGCCACGGGAAATAGGAATATATGTGTACAAGAAAGCAATGAAGGTCTTCCTCCACATTTGTACAATTTTTTTGTTCTTTTAATAAAACGAATGCTATTAAGGTAAGAATGAATTTCTTTCCTTCTATAAATTTATTTGTTCTTATTTTTAATTTTATAGAGATAAGGGTGAAAGCTTAAATAAACTTCTTAATTAATAAACCAAATTCATAAAAAATATATATGGGCATTTTAATGACATGGCATTCACACATAGGTTGTTATGCCGTATGCTACATATGGTGGGATATAAAAAGTGGGATTGTAGGTGGTAACCCTAGCATTAATGTTCTTAAATTTGTAGTTATCAGAACGAAGGAATTTGTGAATTAAACAATGGCAATAAAGCATTACATTGAATTTAACCACTTTAAAAAAAAATTAAAACACGGTGCAATTTGATGCCAAATTACAGCGATGGGAAAAATAAGAGTGACAAACTTAGAATTCTAGACAATATACGATTCTTACGTACCCAATTGAAAAGTTAACAACAAAATTCTCTCTCCCTTCTCACTGCCTGGCCCACGATGCACAAACCCCTCACGGCCTCACCAACGACCAGTGGCAGTAGAGGATTACCGATTTCAGAGACTTGGCCTTGCTTCATGTTTATACCATATCGACCGACCACCAGGGAACGACCAACAACCACTAGTACCAACACATACCTGCCGACCGACCATGTCTATTCCGGTGGGCCCATATGGACCAGCCATCCTTAAATCACATCTACCACCAAGGTCTTTGCAGTCGGCACCCTCCTGGTCGGCACACTCCTGGTCAGCAACCTATCCACACTTGAGCAACTCTTCCCTAACATGCCAAACAAATCACCACCACTCGTTCAACATCCCAGATCTTCAGGACACGTGTCATCATCTTGGAGTGTGGCTTGGACCTCACTCCACTAGGGTTCCAACAACCACATTCATTGCTACTATAAATACGGGGCACACTCCCCAAGAAAGGTAACTATTCCTTGCGCTTATGTTGCCTAGTCCATGACTGATCTCACACTCGCTTACTAACTTAAGCATCGGAGCCTACTAGACCGGTACCCTACCGGTGTCAAGTGCTCTTCTTATTATCCAGCAGGTCTTCCGGCGGACTAGAAGAAGGCATACCTGCATCTGGCAAGACTGTATTCCATTAGGTCCATTTTCGGATCAAACATTTGGCGTCGTCTATGGGAATTTTGAATAAGTACTCTCACTAGCTCACATACCAATATCCTATCTTGCTATCGACCACAATGTCGGCTGAGCAAGGTGATGGAGAGCTGAACAACAACCCCTCTCAGGAGGGCGAAGCAAAAGCAGATCAGACTCAGCCTCATAGGCGATGGTCAAGGCACTTGAAACACTCCAGCAGGAGATCACAGAGCTCAAGAAGAGCAATTTGGTAAATGAATGTTGGAACCAAGTATGGGGAGAGCAATACCAGCGCACATTTGCTTTACTCCAGATGACTAGGGAAGAGTTGAAAGAACAACGAGTAGCAAAAGAAACAGAACTTGCCAGCCACGCTGAGCGAGAACCGTGACATAAGGTGCACACTGTACCAGAGCCCTTCGAAAGGATGATCATCCGATACGGCGATGGCGCTGGTCCTTCAGGAACGAAGATCTTCCGAGATGCTTGCAAATTAATTGAGAGGCGAACACTTCCTGTCGAGCCCATCCAAGTGACATACCAGGCGAGGGTCCAAGGATCATAGAGCATCCTCCTCTTCCTACTCTTTCTCAGGCAGATTATGCTCTATTAGGGTCAGCCTTGAGAAGAGCAAACTGGCAGAAGGGCCCAATAATACAAGTAGAAGAACAAATCCTAAGAGCAAATTCACAACATGTGGAGGATGTGCCTGACTTCACTGTAGCCAAATCTGGGGGATGACCACAGACGGCAGAACGACAAAGGGGAAGAACCAACAATAGGAGACGTCGTCCCATTGCTGAACGAAATAGGCCCACAACCCGATCAGCCCATAACTAACGATGTTGTTTAAAAGCTTCTGCAGCGCATCCGAGATTTGGAAGGTGAGAAGAGTAAAACCAAGTCCCAAACGAAGATCAAGACCAGTATTGGTCCCTTCACCGCTCGCATCCTCCAATATCGCCACGAGTCGGAAGTCAAGCCCCTCAAGATCACACCCTATACTGGGAAGGGCGACCCAGTCACTCACATGAACAACTACCAGTCTTCCGTGACTTTCAAAAACCTCTCCGATGAGGCCCAATGCTTGATCTTCTATTCCACCCTCACCGAGGCAGCATGTTGGTAAAAATAAAGCACAAGATTATCAACTCTATCCTTATCAGTTAAAACCTTGCAAGTGTACAAGTCAACTAAGACAGTATAGCAGAAAGCAATGATCGATCCCACAAGGACAATGTATCAACGTTATGTCCAATTCAAGTTTAAACTTAATTAACTCAGCCAAGACTCAACAAACGATAAAAGAAAGCAATAAACGACTAACCTAAGACTCACACTAATTAGATATGCGAAAACACCTAAAAACAAATTGAGACACTAATTACTTGTAACACTAGATAGCTCAAAGACTCTAAACAAACACACAAACAAGACACACGACAAGGGGGAATTAGGAGGGGGGAGGGGGGGGGGGGGGGGGGGGGGGGGGGGGGGGGGGGGGGGGGGGGGGGGGGGGGGGGGGGGGAGGAGAGAGAGAGGATGTTGGTTAGTGGTTTAGATGCTTTTTGTAACAACTCGTCTCGGTCCCACCGGCACGAATTGTTATGGCCGCCGGGTCCCAGTGCAGCACCTGGTGACAGCCTTGCGCACGTACCCTTGTGAAAGGGAATAAAAAGGCTTGGCCTGGGTTCGATCCTCAAAGGCTGCAGCTAGAGGATTTGGACTAGGGGCCTCGCTAACAATACCCTTGGGCTGCTGTACGTGCGCAAGGTTGTCACCAGGGGCTGCGCTGGGTGGGACCCGGCGGCCATAACAATACGTGCCGGTGGGACCGGGACGAGTTGTTACAAAAAAGTTGCCTTTTATGTAACGATCGGTCCCGAGTCCTCGGTAACGACCATCGTTAGTGGGTCCCACCCAGCCGGCTCAAAGGTATTATTCCCAAGGCCCCCGTCCAAATCCCCCAGTCTACAGCCTTTGAGGATCAAACCATGGACCAAGGGTTTTTATTCCAGTCAAGGTGGACACCTTTCACCAATTGAGCTGCAACTCAATTGGTGAAAGGTGTCCACCTTGAGTGGAATAAAAAGGCTTGCCCTAGGTTCGATCCTCAAAGGCTGCAGCTAGAGGATTTGGACGGGGGCTTCGCTAATAATACCTTTGGGCTGGTGGACGTGCGCAAGGCTATCACCAGGGGCCGCGCTGTGTGGGACCCGACGACCATAATAATTAGTGCCGATGGGACCGGGACGGGTTGTTACAAAAAAAGCACCTTTTATGTAACGATCAGTCCCGAATCCTCGGTAACGACCGTCGTTAGTAGGTCCCACCCACCCGGCTCCCAGCCAGCAGAAAGGTATTGTTCACCAATTGAGCTGCAGAGGATTTGGACAGGGTCCTCGCTAACAATACCTTTGGGCTGGTGGACGTGCGCAAGGCTATCACTAGGGGCTGCGCTGGGTGGGACCCGACAACCATAACAATTCGCGCCGGTGGGACCAGGACCGGTTGTTACACTTTTGGGTTGAAAATAAAAGACAAGTAATGTAAATGTAAAACAATTGAAAACAGAAGTAAAGATGATTGAATTGATGGATTAACTAAGTCGTATTAAGGCCAACCATCCACCATCACCAATTAAGTCATTAACATAATTTCCAAGGTTCCATTATTCTAAATTAACTGAATCTGATGCCCATGCAAGGGTCCGAGTTAGGGCCCACCTCACACAAATTACTCTCTTCTTAGTTCCTATGTTGCAGGTTTTTTCGACTCACTACAACAACTATCCAAGAAGACGCATTAAGCAAGAAAGGGAGTTTAATGACATCACACTACCCCTAGAGAATGTTGAGTAATATAGGTTGTTATGAATTGGATTACAAGTAAGATGTAAAGCCACTACCGTTGATGCTAATAACCACAAGAAGATGATCAGTCAAACAAGCAATTATTCATCGATAGTTCATGCATAAAAGGTGACATCACACTCGTCAACACAAACTAAGATCATTACGCACAATTATCACAATTATATCCAATATTCAAAACATGTAAACCAAGGGCCAAAATCACATTAATAAACTACATGGCTAGGGCTTCAAGAAGCCCTAATTCTATGAAGAACTACTCGCACATTGTATTAATGAAAGCAATAAAATAAGTCATGAGTAAAAAATAAAAGTTAAGAGAAGAGAATGAAACATTGAGACAATGGCGAGCCAAGAACACGTCCAGGCCTCTCCACAACTCTCTACGCTAAGCTCTCTTCCCAAGTGTACGAACAGAAGCAAAAACTAAGAACTGAACAAGGTCTATGCGGCAAAGAAAGTTGGAACCCTAGTTTCATGTTGAAACTTAGCTTAAATACCCCTAGGGCTTCCCCAAAAAACTAGGAGTTGAAACCTGACAACAAAAGACCAAAAAGACCATTAATTAAAAGCTAAAACATGTTTTCTAATTTGGTAGGGACACGGGCTAGGCCGCGGGCTTGTGATGCAAGAAAGGATCTTTCTTGCACAGAAAGGCTGATTCTGGAAGGTTTTGAGGTTGTCTTGGGCAGCAAGCAACTGCTGGCACCTTTATTGGATCTTCTTGATACGGTTGGCACAATCTTGACTCCTAGAACCTCCTTCCTCAACTCTTTAGGGACACAATATGTCATTGACCAATCCAGCTGGGACAAACCATGCGCTTCACTTCCATATGATGTATCTAGTATGGTTCTAGGCTTTTTCCTTATCAAAAGCTCGTAGAACGCTTAGTGGCCCAATTTAGCTCAATTTAAGGCACAACCGAGGTCTTCTAGGGCGCACCATGTCATTGGAAGTTCTGGACGAGACACTCAATTATAGTAACTTAGATAGGTGTTTAGAAGTGCACTTATATGTGGTGTCTCACTTAGTTCCATCGAGTTCCAAGTCATGTCCCATTTTGGCGAAAATCGGCATGTCCAATGACTTGTCTTCTGTAGGGATTGGCGCACTGCTGGGCTTGGTCTCTGGCACTTTTGAGGAACACGATTGGGACCTAGAACTTGAGGCGTGTTAGAGGACACGAGTGGGACTTGGCTGAGAGGTCTGAAGACGCGCCTTGGCTCGTTTGGGCTAGCCATCGATTGGGGCGCATATGGAGTATCCATGAGACATGTCAGAGACACGTCTTGGCATGTACCTTGCCTCATCAGGGCTTGATCTGCTAGGCCTCAAACATGGTTTCAAGACCCGCATGGCCTTATTCGAGTAACTTGACCAGCGCCCTAAGTAGGGCGCAAGGATGCAGTAGGCTCTTCTTAGGACCCGATATTGAATTGAGGACATATCTTTCATTTGAACTCAGATTTGAGCCATTCTTTTTCCTCTATTCTCAAAATTAGGCTATCTTTTTAAATCTTGCACATGTCTCACAAGAGCATCACTTTCTACTATGGATGACACAAAATTAAGCCAAAGACATGAAAAGTGGCCTATAATGACATCTAAAAGATGTATGAAATAATGATTGAACAAATACCCCCAAACCTATCTTTTGCTAGTCCCTGAGCAAAATAAAGAAAAACAAACTAAACAAAAATGAAAATACTCGATCTTAATTATGGATAGATCATTTGAACCCCTAGGTGTCCCTAGTAGGAGGAATTTTGTCTCCTGCGGGTTTACCAGTTATGCTACCCACACGAATTTTACTTAGATGACCTAGTTGCTAGAAACAGTGCTTAAAACAGGTTAATAAGAATTAAAGTAAATTAACACACCTTGCAGAACTAAAAGATCATGCCACAACAGTAAGAGTCATATGTAAGATGGGAATGCCAAAATCTTAAACAATCATGCTCAATAACAACTTCATTAAAATGCTCTAGAAAGATTTCACTTCGACTCTAATCCTCACTAGATATCTCTCAATTCACTCTAGAATCCTAGGCTTACACTCATATCAAGCACATGTGATGAAGTTTTGTAAAGGGAATCAAGATATAATCACATATGAATATTCAATGAAAAACAACACTTTCTGGAATTTAGATCTCATGAATGGAATTGAATATTAAGAACATAAACACTTACCTCCGTCCTTAGCATGGTTGGCCATAAGATCAGTTAGGTCTTCACATTAGGTTGTAGTGCGGCTAGGCTGATTGGGTTTAAGAAAGAAGGGTTTAGAATTCAAGGAACCCCGATGGAGATAAGGCATGGAATAACATGACTTGGAATGTGACCTTCTTCTTGATCTTTCATAGCCCCACGACATTCTTGGCACACAAGGGCTCACGGTGACTTGAATTCTTGAATTGATGCTAATCTTAGAATATTTGGATCCCATTGGCTCACCTGGGTTAGTTCATCACTTTTTTTTTCAACTTTCTTTCTTTATATTTATTTTATATTATTTTGTTCATTTTTTTTCTTTCTTGAGCTAAGCCAAGATCATGCAATGATGTGATCTGTTGGCATCCCTGGTCTTGGTGCATCTTGGCGCGGTGTGGAACTCTGTGGCGTAGTTTGGCGCAGTGAGGGCTCCGACATGTTATTCATCGGCGCTTGACTTGGTTCACCAGCAATGCAGGTCCTCTTCCCATTCATCATGAAATCCATTTGGTACTACCTTGTCACCACCTAAGCTATAAGGTATGTCCAAATTGACTTGGTACATTTTGGGTAGATGATGCTTAGGGTGATGAAAGAAGGGCTAGTGTTTGGCTTCAAAATGGCTTAGGGAGCACACAATAGGGTAGGATAGGGCCTTTAGAGGTTGAGCACACATAGCCTACATCACTTCTTATGGAAAACCACACTTCAAACCAAGAGCATCTATATAATGTTAGTTCTTTAAAATTGAATTCAAATATGATGTAATGAGATCAACATTTATGAACAAAAGTGAAGAGTGTTTAAAGAATAGAAACAATGTGAATCACTCAGAAAGAATGGAATTAAGGCTCAAGTTCTCACAAGGTAGTCTCCACTAATTTTCTGAAGTTCACTCAAATTTAGTCATTTTGTTCATTTGATTGCTGACGACATGGCATGTGAAGTGTATGGCATACTACAAACTGCATCTAGCACGACTCTTAGCAAAACATGGATAGTAACTTGACATGTACACTCTTATTAACAATAGCATAAACTGACAACTTAAACTTATTAAACAATGTAAAAATAGAAGCTAAAACTGGACAAAATCTGGCCGTGTACACCCCCAAAAATTTTCAATCCCAGACCCCCAATACTAAACAAAACATTGTCCTCATTGTTTGAAGAATAAGCAAAACAAGACAAAATGTAAGTTTAGTGAGGTAACATGCGCAGAAACAAAAGAATGAGAGAGGGGAACAAACCAAGGCTAGGCTGCCTCCTAGGAGCGCTTTATTTAACGTCTGGGAAAGACGAGCACAGCAAGTCAAGTGCTTGGTGTAGGCATGGTAGGCATGGTAGCGTCACCATGGACCGTGTTGCGAGACTCTTGCTGCAGAATTTTCGCTGCATCATGCGAAAAGAAATTAGAAACACAAAACAGAATCCACCTACGAGAATGCAATCTATCGGGAAAGAGATTGAGAAGAGTGTTTAATGAGAGAATTTTCTGTCCATTCTTAATTGTCTTCCTTCGAAACTGCGTGTGGTGGAACGACTTAGATTCTACCATGTACATCCTAGTCTTCAGTACCCTTTTCCTTGGTCCTTTCCGTTGTCATTTCCTTTTGAACTTGAAGAGGGGCACCAAGTTGAGGGCGTTCATCACCTTCTTTTTGGTATTTGGAAGTGATAGACATGGTGTGAATGCAATCTTTCCTCGATGTGAGCACAAACTGTCGAGGGCATCCTGGCTAGGCCGCGGACTTCTCGTGACCTTCGTTTCGTCTTGAAGTTATCGTTGAAATGTTCTTCAAATTCTCTTGTAATGATCTCCAATCTATAGGATAGAGTAGAGGCTGGCCTTGAGACGCATTTGGGAGGATGTAGAAGTGAGTTTGAAGTTGATCGCTAGCCCGCGAGATTCGCATATCCTGCTGCAAAATGGGGTTTCGAGGACCCAACTAGAGTCGATGGCCCGATCTTCGCGTGTCCTATGCTTGGGTCTACGACAGGTTCTGGGAGCTCCCCTCTGAATGGGTCCTTGAAACACGAGCTCTCCAGCGTTTGAGGCATCCTGGATGGTCTGCGGTCTTCCCGCAGGGTTCTCGCGAGATTTGCTTCCGAATACAAACAGTAGACGATGAGCTTGGATGCAGTGCAGCGGACAAGTTGCTGGGCATCAAGTCATGCTTAGGCACAGTTTGAGTAGCAGAATCAAGCACGGCGTGGTGCTCAGCTTAGGGCAAGGCCTTGGGAAGAACATGGGGCATGAACATGGGCAATTTCACGGGTTGTACCGTGGATAGGAAGTCCGGTGCAGCTCGAGCTTGAGATTGGGGCTTAGTTTGGGGCAAAACCTTAGCCATAGCGCTGGACAGAAACCTAGGTGCAGGAATAGCCTGGGGCAGGAACTAAGAATTTAGGCCTGTAACCTCCTCCATAACTGATTTGTTCTCAATTGAAGCCCTTTGAGAAGGTTCAGGGAGTTTCCCTTCAAGTGGGTCCTTGAAGCACGACTTTCCCAGCACTTGGGGCATCAAATCATCCTCTCCCAACTGTGCCAAGGTGTATTTTTCACCTTCCACCATCCCATTCTCTTCCTCCCATTCTTCTTCCATTTCAAGTTCCCACCTATAAGTGCAAGGCAAAGAAGTATGATTAGGCATTGGATCAAAGTCAGAAACATTGGAACAAAAGGAATATATTGGAGGTTCAGAATTGGGGCTGTCCCTTTGCTCAATCTGAGCTGATTTAGGAGGCCATGGCATATAATGGCATTGGATGGGAGCCACGGCCTCTATGGCAGGCCCTTGTGGAAGTGCTGACTCGATGGCACCCTCAGCCTGATCAACATCCAAGACCTCACTTGGTGGGGAGGTTGTCATGTCTTCGCATTGACTCATGAAGAATGCAAACTGCCTCATGGTCTTCTCTAGTCTCTCATCTACTCGCTTCATCAACTCTTGAGTTTCTTGAGTATAAATTGATGTGGCTTTAATGCTTTGTGCCAAGGTATGAACAAAGCTTGGAGTTTAGGATATGAGCCAGCTATTGGAGTGGTATTCCATGTGAGATTAGGCTGAGCGCACCATCCTGGATTGTATGGATCTAGATATTCTTGATAATGGTATCCAGGCTGATTGCTTCCCCCTGGATTAGATGGACTTGAGTAGGGATCGCTCCATGGTCCCAAATCCATATAAAAGTTATCCATATGTACACAAAAAGAATTACAAACTGAGTTATTATACAATCTAAATTAAATGGACACCGTTGAAGGATCAGTCCCCGGCAACGGCGCCAAAAACTTGTTAGTAAAAGGAAAGCACAAGATTATGAACTCTATCTTTATCAGTTAAAACCTTGCATGTGTACAAGTCAACTAAGACAGTATAGCAGAAAGCAAGGATCAATCCCACAAGGACTATGTATCAATTTTATGTCCAATTCAAGTTTAAACTTAATTAATTCAGCTAAGACTCAACAAACGATAAAAGAAAGCAATAAACGACTAACCTAAGACTCACACTAATTAGATATTCGAAGAAACCTAAAAACAACTCAAGACACTAATTACTGATAGTTCAAATAAAGAACAGAATAAATACGAACTTTATTTCCACTAGTTATAACTTTGCAAGTATACAAATCGATTAAGATAATATAATAGCAAGCAGAGGTCGATTCCTCGAGGACTTGTTCAATTAAAGATGTATTTGCAAAACAAAAATTAAAACAAGTAATGAAAATGCAATAAAGATGATCATTTGATTGATTAATTAACTAAGGCAGATTAAGGCTTACTATCCACTCTAACCAATTATAGTCATTAACTAAATTTCCTTGACCTAATTACTATGCAAATTCTGAATTAAGTGCTCATGCAAAGGTCCCGATGGTTGGTCCACTCCACATATATTATCCTCTCTTACTTGGCATGTTCTAAGCATGATGTGTACTCTAGAATGTCTATCACCTACCGTTTAAGATGATGCAAGAAGTACAAAGAGAATTTAATGACACTACACTAGCCTAGAAAAGTGATGTGTTGTCCTAGGTCGTCATGAGTTAAGATTACAGATAGGTGTCCCACCTATCCTTGAAACTACAAATCACAGGATGATATGACGGTCACTGAAGCAATTACATCAATAATTATATGCAAACAAGGTGACCTATCTTATAGGCATAAATTAAGGTCATTAAGCAAAGTAATCCAACAAATTCAGCATTCAAAACAATTAAAATCAAGAGCCAGAAATCCAATAAAATAACTAGCATGGCTAGGGCTTCAAATAGCCCAAATCCTATAAAGACTACTCACGAATAATTGAAAAACAAAACATAATTGAATTCATAATTAAAATAATCAAATAAATGGAAGAAAGTCAAGATACAATCAAGAACCCTGAAAAACACGCCAAGGCAGTCCAGGACACCTTCGCTGCGTCTCACTTCCTCTACAAAGCTCCAAGTGCTTAAAACTATAAAAACTGTCAAATTAAAGGTAATATGCGGCTAGGTCTAGAAATAGAGTTCCGACCCTCAAATTGACACCTAAGACTCCTATATAGAGGATCCCCAATCCCCTAGAAAGTAGGAGACTAATTAGGGTAGGAATCCATTTACAAACTGACTTTAAAATGCTGTCCTAGTTTGTCAAGAAAACAGCCCAAAAAGAGATTCCTTATTGGACAAGGAATAGGACTAGTGCGGCAACCCCTTAGGATTTGTCATCTGAGCTTTCCTGTGTGGCAAGGCTGCGTCTGGCATCCTTCAAGGGTTTTTTGGACGTCAAGAAATGGGTTGGGCCAAGCCTTGGACATTCAGAGCACGTTTGGACCTCAATTAGGCACTTTCAGGCCTTTTTAAAGACTTATTGAAACTTGGCATGTCCTGAACCTAAGCAGCTGGCCCAAACCTTGTCTCGGGCTGGTTTGCAATGTAACTTGATGGTATATGGCCCAGGGCTCACTCAAAAGCTGGCCGAGACACCTGATGACAGAACTGCGCCCTAATTAGGATGCATACACATCCTGGAACACGATCTGGACATGCCCCAATACTCACTCTGGTATTGCGCTTCGGAGGCGCACCACACACATATTAAAAGCGTGGCATGAAATGGCTAAGCGCATAGGTTTGGTTCTCAAGGACCTGGAACTTGGCTGAACTAGTTAGGGACTTGGGACTAGTCCTGGGCTTGCGGATGGGCTGTCTTTGAAGGACCATGGATGCGTCCGTGACCTGATATGAGACTATGCTTCTGACGCTCTCCAAGCATTTGTTACAAGCGCATAAGAATCTAGGTTGGCACACTTGGCCCGTCGCAAGCGCATAGGGTACAAATTGGTGCACAGCTGGCGGACCAGGGACATGTCTTTGATATGTCCTGGTACTCAGTTTGGGCGGAGACTGGGACTCGGTAGGGACATCAACAGGGTGAAGTCTGAGACACGCTAGGGACTCGGTAAACGTCTCAGGGACACGATTAGGGCACATTATATGGACTCGGTTGGTCGGTTTGGAGCATGTCTCGGTGACTTGATAAGGACTCGGTTTTCATTTAAAGCACAGGGTTTGTTTAGATCCTTTTGGATTGAAAATAAAAGACAAGTAATGTAAATGCAAAACAATTGAAAACAGAAGTAAAGATGAATGAATTGATGGATTAACTAAGTCAAATTAGGGCCAACCATCCACCCTAGCCAATTAAGTCATTAACATGATTTCCAAGGTTCCATTATTTTGAATTAACTGAATCTGATGCCCATGTAAGGGTCCGAGTTAGGGCCCACCTCACACAAATTACTCTCTTCTTAGTTCCTATGTTGCAGGTTTTTTCGACTCACTACAACAACTATCCAAGAGGACGCTTTAAGCAAAAAGGGAGTTTAATGACATCACACTACCCCTAGAGAATGTTGAGTAATCTAGGTTTTCATGAATTGGATTACAAGTAAGATGTAAAGCCACTATCGTTGATGCTAATAACAACAAGAAGATGATTAGTCAAACAAGCAATTTTTCATCGATAGTTCAAGCATAAAAGGTGACATCACACTCGTCAACACAAACTAAGATCATTACGCACAATAATCACAATTATATCCAGTATTCAAAACATGTAAACCAAGGGCCAAAATCACATTAATAAACTACATGGCTAGGTCTTCAAGCAGCCCTAATTCTATGAAGAACTACTCGCACATTGTATTAATGAAAGCAATAAAATAAGTCATGAGTACAAAATAAAGGTTAAGAGAAGAGAATGAAACACTGAGACAATGGCGAGCCAAGAACACGTCTAGGCCTCTCCACAACTCTCTGCGCTAAGCTCTCCTCCCAACCATATGAATAGTAGCAAAAACTAAGAACTGAACAAGGTCTATGCGGAAAAGAAAGTTGGAACCCTAGTTTCATGTTGACACTTTCCCTAAATACCCCTAGGGCTTCCCCTAAATACTAGGAGTTGAAAACTGTCAACAAAAGACTAAAAAGACCCTTAATTAAACGCTAAAACAGGTTTCCTATTTTGGCAAGGACATGGGCTAGGCCACAGGCTGGGCCGCCGGCTTGTGATGCAAGAAATGGGGACTAGACTTACGCAGACCAATGCCAAGGGATAAGGGTGGCGTAGTGCAAGCTATCGTGGCTATGGACTACTTCACCAAATGGGCAGAAGCGATGTCACTCTCAAGAATCACAGCTGTTCAAATCGAAGCCTTCGTCTACCAGAACATCATATGCCACTTCGGCATACCACACACCATTGTCACAGATAATGGGAAACAATTCGATTACTCTCGCTTCCGTTCATTCTGTGAGGTGTATGGCATCACTCTGGGCTTCACTTTGGTAACTCATCCGCAAGAAAATGGTCTGTTAGAAGCCATCAACAAGATCATAAAATACAACCTCAAGACTCGCCTGGATGAAGATAGCAAGGGAGCCTGGTCTGACATCATACCAGACGTTCTATGCTCTTGCTGAACATCATACAAAACATTGACCAATAAAACACCATTCGCCATGGCATTCGGCACTGAGGCTGTGGTATAAGTCCAAATTGGCAAGACCTCCTACCAAGTGATCTCCTACTATCATGATTAAAACAAAGAGCTTCTCACTCTCAACCTTGATCTACTGGAGGAACACCGTGAGGAAGGCAACATACCCAATAAAGGTATGATCGGCCACAGAACTACCTCCATGCGGGGGCAATGTAATCGACCGGCTCAACATGGGCTGATTATCTAACCACAGAAACTAGATCGACAGACCCTGGTTGAAGAAAAGGACCTTTTGCATCAGCTTCACCCCCACCAAACCAAGTTGGACATCCACCTCATCCATGTAGCCGGTAGACCCCTTATACTCAGCCACAGCTTGAGCACAGGCACCCGCTATGCCAGCCTTGGTCTGCTGAAGTTTGCTCTCCCGGTCCAGCACCCTAGTCGTCTGCTCGGCCCTGCCCTTCTCGGTAGCCTCCATTCTCTCTTGGAGTTTCTTATTCTCCCCGATGAGATCGGTAGTTTTCTTGACGGCCCCCTCAACATCCTGCCCCTTCTGCTTCAGGTGATCGACCCTCTCCTTCAGCTTACCCTTCTTTTCCTCCAGTCATTTGGCCTACTTAGCTGACTTCTAAAGTGCCGAGAAGACCTCACCAAAGTACTGCCGACCAACAACTACTTGGGTTAATCACAAAGCTATAAAAAAAAAAAAAAAACTGGAAGGGGTCAGAACACTTACGTGAGTACCCTTAGCCGTGACCTTCACATACTGATCTAGGAGGGTGGCCGAGCTCATCTCCTTAATCTCTTGGAGCTCCTTCTGCGAACCCAGGATCAGACTGTTGACCACCGACACCATGGTCAGATGCATGCACTCGGACACTTGAGGCCAAGTGCTGTCAACATCTGATGTCCGAACAACATCAGGAGCATCACTAGGATGGGCAAAGTAGGCCTTCAGACCATCGTTGAAGACCGGCTTCTTCAATAGCTTCAACACGGTATGAGAGCCGAGAGGCAGAGGAGGCTCAGTGGTCTCGATCTGCCTGCCCTTCTCGATCGTGGCCACTTCTTCCTGCCTCTTCTTCTGCCAAGCATCATTGGCATCCCTAGAAGAACTCTTTACTAAGAAGGCCACCACCTTCCGATGACGGACCTCAGACGGTTCTAGGCCAGCCTCATCCACTTACCACTTTTACGGCGCCGCAGCAGCGAGAAATGATACAGATCCACCTCCGGCCAAGCCACCCCCTGATGCCCTAGAGATTAGCTCTTGCTTCCTCGACTCCTTCCTTAGTAGGACAAGCTCTTTCTACCATTTTGTAGTGGTCTTCCTCTGCTGACCCTTACCGGTCCCGACTGGTCCCTTACTTCCCCCCGCACCGTCGGCATGGCCTTTGTTCTTCTTTGCAGCCTTCTCAGCAGCCTGATGCTTGGCAATGGTGTCAGCCATCTTCTTCATAGCATTTCTTTCAATGTCTACGTGAACTGCAACAAAACAGAAATCATACATGGTCGGCAGATAATGCAAACAAACTCACCCAACCGATTAAGAAAATTACTCACCATGACCACTAATGAGGCTGAATGCGATCAAAGTATCCGGCAGCTAAAGTATGCACCTGCTCTGCTCTAGAAGGAAAAGCTGACGTCGAACGTCTTCACAATCCTTCTCTTCATCAGTCGAGCACCCACCTTTGGAAGTACCTGCAAGCAATGTCATCCGATAAGACACATTCAGAAACGAAGCAAAAAAAAGTTGCAATCAATACAAATTCCCTAAGTCTATATCAGTTCGTCGGCATCAACAACCTTCCGACTGAAAGAACGGTGTGATTCACCTTTGAAACCTGCTCGACTACCGCTCCCAAGGGCCGGACACCCAATAGTACCGATGCTTCCATTTTTTTTGGGAAGACGGTATATCCGTAATAAAGCACCCCTTTTCTTCTTCCCAATACATTCGACCTGGAACCAACCAGGCACATACTGCTATCACCGGAATTGGTACAAATAACAAAGCTGCCCCCAACTTGGCTCTCCCTTATTACACAGTCGGAAAGCTATGTATAGGCTGACCAATGTGATCCAGCTGTTCACGTTTAGCTAGACGAATGCAATCCGTGCCTGAGCAAGAATATCTTGCACCCACAGATCCAGACGGACGCCATGTTAAAAGGAGTCAATATAGAAGAGGACCGACCCCTCTGGGGGCTCACTCGGCCTAGCGCCAGAAGGGGGCATCGTGAACTCAATATTGGTTGGCACATTGTACAACTCCCTAAACCTATCCAGGTCGGCCTCCCTCAATGTAGGCACCTCGTGATCGACGACCCAAGGAGAGTTGTTGAGGAGAGTGGCCATCTGAATCGACTTAGCCTCTTCTACTTCCTCTTCCTCATCGGTCCTAGTATCCTCGACCACTTTCTCCAACTTCACCCTCGTTGGCCTCCATGTCTTCATCCTCAGACTCGTCGAGAGTCACCACTTGTGGTCTTGATGATGATGCCTCCTCAATATTTCCCTCGGCACCACAAGTAGGCATATCTTCGAACAGCTGCTCAATACTATAAGTGGAAGACGAGTTTCCACTGCTCATCCCACTACTAGTCAACGAGGACCCACAAGTGGCAAATGAAGCACTCGACCTGCTCAAAGAATCATCTATCGAGCAGGATGGTGATTCACGTTTAGTCAGTATTTATTCATCATTTTGATGTCCTTAAGTACCTTTCTTACATGTCTTTTGAATAACTTCATGCCATCAATAGTAGAAAATTATCAATTCTGTGAGACTTGTGTAGATTTGGAAAGATAGGAAAATTCTGGAAAGAAGCCAAAAAGAATGGCTCAATTCGGAGTTATAACGAAGGAGATGTCTGAAGTTGAATATCATGTCTCAAACCAAGTCCAAAACCGGGTCCTAGCGCATACCCGGACATGCCAAGAATCGAGACCCTGCTGTGCCTAGATTGAGTCCCTATCGAGTATCATAAATGAGCCCCTTAAGAGCCCATGCGCGTTCTAAATCATGTCCTTGAAGACTTGTCCCTATCACATATCTGCCCTCTATATGGAGACCCTCTAGAGCCTTATCGTTGTCTCTGGGACATTCCTTTGACATGCGCCAAGACATCCCAGTCGAGAGCCAAGATCACGTACCGAGTCTCTGACCAGACCTAATACCTTGTCCCAAGTACCAGCCGTGTGCTGAAGTAATTGTGCCTAGTACCAGGACCTGGGCTAATCCTGAACCTCATACGCCAAGCTGTACCATGCCATAAATGTAATAAGTGCTTGGTGCACCTCAAAAGCACAAATCCAGATCGTGCCCAAGATGCCTCCATGGTTCCTCTGCCCAAGGAGTTCCTCTGCGCCCTATTCTAGGGTCAGGTAGGCCAATTTGGGTCATGACCTAGATTTCGATGGAACAAAGCGATACACCACTCATAGTTGGACTTCAATTCACCTATCTAAGCTAATGGAAGCCTGTGTCTTGCCTGGAAATCCCAATGACACGTTTGTGTCCTGTTTTGCCCAAAAAGACTTCCTAGGAGCCTTTATTTAAGCCAAATTGGGCCATCGTCTTTTCTACAAGCTTTTGAGAAGGACAAAGCCCAAAAATTTACTAGATATATCATATGGAAGTGCCTGGAGTGGGTTTTCTCGATTAGATTGGTCAATGACATATTGAAGTTCTTAAAGGTCCAAATTAAGGTACCAAATCCCATAATCTGGCCCAGCCACGTTTGACGCACTTAGGGTTGGATAAGCCCAGCCCTTGACGTCCCAACAACCTCCAAAAGACTCCCGAAGCTGCCTTGGCATGCAAGCCATTGCAACCTACTTCAAATCCAACAAGGATTACCATTTTGGAGTCGTTTTTCATTCCTAACTAGGATAGCAGTTTTGAGTCAATTTTTTATTAGGATTTTGTCCTAGAATATCTCTAGAGGCCTATTTAAAGGACCTAAAGGCTCGCGGGTTGGCACCTCTAGACGCCCTAGCCGCAATACTTGTAATTCTCAGTTTTAAAACACTTTTGGTTTTTAAAACTGATAGACGTTAAATTCTCTTCGTACTTCATGCATTATCTTAAACGGTAGATGATAGACATTCTAGGAACACATCATGCTTGGAACATTCCAAGTAAGAAATAATAACATGTGTGGAGTGGGCCTTAGTCGAACATTTGCATGGGCACTAGATTCAGAGAGTTCGTAGTAATTGTATCAAGGAAATCTGATTAATAACTATAATTGGTTAGAGTGGATAATAAACCTTAATTCGCCTCAGTTAATAACTTAATCAATCATCATCTTTGTTGCATTTTAATTACTTGCACTTTACTTTCTTTGTTTTATTTTCAAAGTTCCAAAAGCATCAAAACTCCCCCTTGCTGGTTGTCTTTATTTTGTCCTTGTTTTGAGTCTTAGTGCGTGTTTGAAGCCTTAAGTAATTAGAGTTAGAGTCTGATTTTGGCATGTGTGTCTTTTGTTTCTTTTGTTACTTTTGTTGTCTTTTATTTGAGTTAATAAACCTAAATTTAAGTGGATTAACTGTTGAACAAGTCCTCGAAGGATCAACCTTTGCGTGCTACTATACTATCTCATTCGATTTTGTGCACTTGCGAAGATATAATAGCTAAGAATAGAGTTCATATTTATTGTGTTCTTTATTTTAACAATCAATTCACCTCCAAAATTTTGAGGGGACTTTTCCCCCGATCCATTCGTTGACTCTGACTCTGACATCTACAAACGAAAGGAAAACTACACTAATTAACAAATACCCTATTGCAAAAGTGAAGAGCAGAATGAAAGAAGTAAAACCTTACCTTTATTCGGAAGATAAATTTGGTCAGAAGATCACTTGCTCGGGTATAGGCTAAGTTCAGAAGTTCACTTGCTCAGCACAGCTAACTCGTTCTTGGTCGGTCAATTGAGAGCTCTAGTTGCAAATTTACAAAAAGTGCGCTCAAATGAAATTCAGAACTATATATAGGCCTTCTGTAACGGTCCTAAAAGTAACCTCGAACCTTGAGCTTCATTATCTGCCATTAATGCTCTGAACTCTTCACCTGCACAACCACCAGGATCATGACATGCGTCAAACCGCACCAATATTTTTAAACACACAAAGAAAAGTCCACACTGGTCAACATCATTTGAGGTTCCTTCTCAGAGATCGCGCTGATTGGCAAGCCCACATGAGGCGACCGATTTGTCACATCATTTGAGGTTCCCTTTCAGAGATCAAGCTGATCGGCAAGCCCACACTAGGTGATCGATCTATCACATCATTCAAGGTTCCTTCTCAGAGATCGCACTGATCGGTAAACCCACATGAGGTGACCGATCTGTCGCATCATTCCGTGTTGCCTCTCAAAGATCGCGCTGATTAGCAAGCCCACACGATGAGACTGATCTATCGCATCATTTAAGGTTCCCTCTCAGAGATCGCGCTGATTGGAAAGCACACACGAGGCGACCGATATGTCGCATCAATCAAGGTTCCTTCTCAGAAATCACACTGATTGGCAAGCCCACACGAGGTGACTGATCTGTTGCATCATTCGAGGTTCCCTCTCAGAGATCGCGCTTATCGGTAAGCCACACGAGTTGACAGATTTGTCGCATCATTCGAGGTTCCCTCTCAGCTATTGTGCTGATCGGCAAGCCCAGATGAGGCGGCCGATCTGTTGCATCCTTCCAGGTTCCCTATCAGAGATAGGGCTGATCGGTGAGCCCACACGATGCAACTGATCTATCGCATCATTCAAGGTTCCTTCTCAGAGATCGCGCTGATCGGCGAGCCCACAAGAGGCAACCAATCTATCGCATAATTTGATTTTCCATCTCATGGTTTGCATTGATCAGCAAGCCCCCATGAGGCGACCGATCTGTCGCATGATTCGAGGTTCCCTCAAGTAACTCCTACGACCAAGGTGCACTTCCTCAATTCAAAACTTGGGGGACTATATGGTGTATCCCTACTGATCGGTCGACACGGTCTGCACAGAACTTGTAAGTCCTCGATCGAGAAAATCCACCTCAGTTAACGACTTAGAGGACTTATCTTTACACTATATCGACCGCCCGCCAGGGAACGTCGAACATCCACTAGTACCAACACATACCTGCTGACCGACCAGTCCAATTCTGGTCAGCCCACATGGACCAGCGATCCTTAATCACATCTGCCACTAAGGCCATTGCGGTCGGCACCCTCCTGGTTGGTACACTTCTGGTCAGCAACATGTCCACACTTGAGCAACTATGTCCTAACGTGCCAAAAGAATCACCACCACTCGTTCAATACCCCAGATCTTTGGGACATGTGTCATCATCTTAGAGGGTGGCTTGCACCTCACTCCGCTAGGGTTCTAGCCACCACATTCATTGCTACTATAAATACGAGGCACATTTCCTAAGAAAGGTAACTATTCCTTGCCCTTATGTTGCCCAGTCCTTGACTGGTCTCCCACTCGCTTACTAACTTAAGCATCGGAGCCTACTAGGCCGGCACCCCACCGGTGTCAAGTGCACTTATTATCCCACTAATCTTCCAGAGGATGAGAAGAAGGCATACCAGCATCTGGCAAGACTGTATTCCGTTAGGTCCATTTTCGGATCAAAAACTTCAGATACGTAATCTTTCTTATTAATCTTTAATTTATTATTCAATTTTAATTTTTAAGTACAATTCTGAACCAAATTTTGTCAATGATCTATCTGATGTTCAGAATCAAGGACTGAAGTTGTTTTTTCCAACCACCCCTTGGCACACCCAGACCCAGAAAGTCCACGAGGACACCGAAATCAAAGTATGTTGGCCGATAGCTGAACGGTGACGTCCAGATGACGAAGTCAAAAGTAAAAACAGTGCGTTTTAGGAGGTCGTGTGAAAGGTAATTAGTAAAAATCAACAAGCGATTCACTGCGACAACGGAAGCACAGAGCATAGTACACTATTTGATGATCATTAGGTTAAGCAACTACCTGAGTTACCTCTCGATTTTCTAACACACTCGAGCGGCCAGTGTGAATTTCAGAGCAACAACCGAAAACTCCTTGACAACCGTGAAGCACCACAAATACCTGAGGGGTACAAAAACAGAAGGGTGAGTGGACCTAACCGTTTATTTAAGTGAAAACCATAAGTTGAAAAAATATTTTAACCCCTCAGTTTTGAAAGGAAACTCAAGATATCAACAATGCATAAATGATAAACTTGCACGTTCTACGAAGAGTAATTACAAAATAAAATGCAGTCTCAAATAGTCCCAAAGTAATAAGTATAGTACGTATAACCCAATATTTGTTATGCTCTTGAGTCGCTCGAGTCATGCACACATGACAGGCTGGGTATCTATGATTCGCTCGTGTACCTTGACTACGTGAAAGCTGGGTTCTAAGCACCGTCACCTCATGTCCCCTTGAGCTCGAGGACAAGCTGGCGCTATTTAACTAGTATTCGAGCAAGCGTGATTGATCAATCACGTGGAGGCTGGTCTTAGCCAATAGACGGGTACTAAGATACCGGCGACTCCTATGTGGGTACTACACATCTCATCTGTAACATGGGAAAATCATAACTCTTATAGTGGTAAACCACCATCAATCTCAAACGAACCATGTTCGGGAATAAAACCAACATAGTCTACCAAGCATCCTTAGGGATACGATATGACAACCATAGACAAACGAGTCATGCTCACAATTTCTAACATATCAGGCAATGAGGAAAACCTTTAAAAACACATTCACATGCATAGAAACACATCTCGGGATGCTAATGTAAACACGAGCAATTCCATAATAGTAAACGCATATTAACATCTAAGCACCGAGGGTATAATTTCCACTGCTAAAAGTCTTAACTAATAATTGTAGTTACATCAAAAATCCATCATCACTATAATATGCATGTGAAAGAACTAGCATTTGCCATCATGTTCTAGCATTAAAGTTCACCACTCATAATCAAGTAAGTCAACTCGGGATTAAGGTGTAACTAGCCATGCATTTAATGATGTACATAGAAAACGTGCAAGTAAAAGTAATGATAAAACAGAGTTTGAGAAAGAGGTCCACTCACAAATTAGTCAGGGATCAAAATCATCCGACGATGCCAAGCCAATGTAAGCTCCAAGTCGTCAAAGCCCTAACCCAAAAAACAACCACAAGGTTTACTTATTACTTCAATAAGGAAATTAAAGAAACCCCCTCTTGGATTGCTCAAAACGGAACAAAAATAATACTAAACAAACTAAAAACATGTTTAAGTGATTCGGAACGTCCCGAAATTAAGCCCACGAGTCGCCGTGGGCCAGAAAATAGCCCCACGGGCCGCAACGCGCCAGTCTGAGGTCAGAAAGTGACCTCACGCGCCGGCCTGAGGTTAGGAAGTGACCTAACGCACCGCCACGCACACTCACGCGCTTGTTGAGTTGGCTGCCACGTGTCACCCACGTGGCTCTACGTGGCTGCACGTGGCTGCAAGGTGGCTACACGTAGCACCACGTGGCAGACAAGTGGCTTCGCAGACTGTGACCAGCACCATCGTACAAGGCTGTTGTCGCCGCCGTACGCGGTGGCCCGAATGACAAACAAAACTCCGATTTCAACCTAAAGGCCACCACTCGGCTCGAAACTCAATCAGGATTCCAGAAATCACATTTCCAATTCAATAGGTTACCTAGATTGGCCTGAAATTCGTCGAGAGGCCTCGGTAGTTCGAAAATGCCCAGTTTTCCGGCGAGGTTCACTGCCTTTGTCTGCCCTCCAAAACCTACATGCAAATAGTCAAGATTAAAGCCCAGAATGCAACGAATTCAATGGTGGGATTCTTGCAACACAAACTTACCTCGTTTAGTCCAAAAACCTGTCGAGACTCACGGTGTTCATGTGGCTCTACAACTTCCAACGAGGTTGACCGCCGTCAATCCTCACACCAAAACCACATGCAATCAGTCCTAGAAGAAAGAATTCCACAACATGAATGATCTCAAACTTAAGCTTAGGGGTTTCGATCTTACCTCGTTTGGCCTCAAACTCTCCAGGTAGTCTCGTGTCCTGAATCAGGTTTTGCTTCGCCATTTGGGCCACGGTGGTCCTCGTGGCTCACGGCTTAGTCTGTCGAACTCATGAGGAGAATAAGATCTCAATGGGTAGTGGCTGAAGCCCTAGTTCACAGTTTTGAGTGATGGACGCTTTCTTGGTGGTTTACGATTTTTCTTCGAGAAAGCAGAGATTGACGAGGTAGAGGAGATGATGGAGAGAGAGATGAGTCTTTTAAAAAAATTTGGGTAATCTCTGATTCGAGGGTTTGGGTGGTAGACGATGAGGGTGATTAGTGACCATCAATCGAATGGAGGTGATGGGTGTGAGATGGTTCTCTTTGTCTTGGTCTCTTCTCAAAAAAGTGGTCTTCTTCGAGAGATGTGAAAGCAGGTAACAGGGAGAGGGGATAAGTGGGTGTGAGTTTGAGCTCATTCTCTGGGCTTGAAGCAACCTGAGCTCAAGCCATAAATAGAACACAACCCAATTCTACTAAGTAAATCAAGCCAAACAAGAAATCACAGGGGTAATCTAGTCTTTTTAAATTCTCAATTTCGCGTAAACAGAACGGGATGTAACACCCGCCCACCCCTCCACTCAATTTCTCTCTCAAATCTCTCTTTAAAGCTCTATGCAAACACAAAGATGGTGAGAACAGAATGAACGAGATTCGTCGTCAGCGTTACTGGAACTGTCATCTTCTTAGGTACTTGATAGATCTAGTATCTATACATGTGCAGAACGAAAATCTCTTCTAATAAAAAAAATTTCTGTTTGGAATTTTGGCGTCTCGGTTTTTAGGTTTGGACTGTTACAAATGAATGAGGTTTGGACTGTTTGAATTCTTCGATGAGTTACTACCGAGCGAGGCTAGACTGTTCGACAGAATCTTCAGTTACCTCTGAGAGGGTTTAGAATCTTCGATAACATAGTATGCCCCAAGGCCATCAAACACAAAGAAAGGCCTTTCTTGGCACCAAATTAACCAAAGCCATTAATTTCAGAAAACATAAACAAATAGTTTATCATAAATCGAGTTTAAAAATATTTAATGAAGCAAGTTTCTTCCAAAAAAAACCCCTCAGGCATAAAATACCAACAAATGAAAATCAGTTTCGTTGTTTTGAAAATGTGATTTTGGGATCAGACTGACGTGCAAATGGTTCATTCAGCATAGCAGAAATGCCTAGGTCAACAGTATAATCATCATTCCCCAAATTCCAACCTCTTCAATTTTAGATCTCTAAAAGAAAATTCAGAAAAAAAAAACGAAAACAAAATTGAAATAGATTGGTTGCTCTCAGTCATGGGCCAAAGTTGTCCACATAAGATAACATTAAAAAGTTGGGAAAACCCTCCGAAGATTCAAGCCAAGAGAATCCTAAATAGGCTTCAAATGCTTGGAAATGCCTTCTTCTCTTCCCTAAAAAAGAGTCAGATCAATAAACCAATTAAGCCCCAATCTTAGACAAAAGAGTCCTTAGGCAAAACCAAGCACAAGAACCCCGCCATGGATCTACATGGCCTAATTCGAGGGAGGGCAATTCCAACCCTTTACGCCTCACTTCGGTGTGGTTAAAGCAAAATGAATCATCATCGAGCAACGAATTGGAATAAAGGGGTTGGTGGGTGTTTGGGAGGTGAGAAAATTTGTGGGACTTACGAGAAAAAGTCAGAACCCATAGGAATTAGAGAGCCTGCCAGTCCAGAAGTACCAATCCGAAAGGATTTGATTTCGCATCTTTTCGTAGTCTCTATGCCATTATGAAAAGCAGAGAGGTTCATAGTTGATGCCAATCCTGCACAATTTTTATTCGACAAAATCAAAACACAAACTACAAAAACTATTGAGATAAACAACTTCGGAGAGAATGATGAAGGACGATGCGAGGGGCAAAGGTTGGGTTGTGGTTAATTTTATATGACAACAAAAGTTAGGGTTTGGGTGTAGCTCGTAATCTAATGTCCGCGATGTTCACTAGAATTACAAATTTACCTCCTCACGTTCGGCGATGTTTAGTGATGGGCTGGCTTTGGGCCTGAAATCGTGATGGAGGGAGGATTTGTCAACGAGATTGGGTTTGAGATTCTCGTTACATTTTCTAAGAGACATACTAACTTCCTGTCATTCACTAATAAAGCCATATCTAGTGTAGGGTCCTAAACGATCACCTGTGTTCAAATTTAGACTTCTTAAATTACTTTTAAATGAAGAATAATACTTACATCACACTTCTGGTGTTAAATGCTCGTATTACCTTTTAGATTAATTAAATAATTCGTATACATATATTATAACCGGAATCGTTCAACTCCTAAATCATCATTTCAATATCATTTATACGAAAAATTAGCCAAATTGAAGATCATTTAGTCATTCAAATGTCTAAACTAAATGGACGGTTCACTATGAGGATCTTCATTGTTACCAATTCCATTGATCTGTTATATATATATATATATATATATATGACTAAAAAATCTCCAAATTTGTTGATTTTTTGTTGAGATGATCTTGAATGATTATTTAGGAGTTGAACGGTTCTGATTATCATATATTCATAAGGAATATTTTGTATATCGAAGGGTGGTATGAGGAGGTACCACTAGGGTGAAATACAAGTATTGTCCTTTAATAAATATTGTAGGTCTACATTTTACCATCTTCAGCAATATGAGATTATGTTATATAATTCGTTCAATAAAAAACAATATTTGAAATAACGTTAGTATTATTAGGCAACAGGTGAGGGCTTAGCACCTAGGCTGCATGTAGGAACCTAGCGCATAGACGGCTAGGTGGGATCCAGCACATAGGCGGCTTTTTATTTATTATAATTTTATTATACAACATGTAAAATTTATTAATCTTTAATGTATTTTATTTTTGTATTGAATTAAATATAGGGCTTATGCTCTTATTTTATAAGGTTTTATCTATTAGGCCCTAAGCCCTTAAGATTATTTTTAAAAAGCTCTTGATTCTATTGTAGTAGTATTAGGCTGCCCATTGAAAATAGTCATATATATCTATGTGCCACTGAATCAATCAGGCTAGCCACATGTAACTGCAATTGTTTGCTCAACTGTAATAACAGTTGCAAAATAACAGTTGCAATGTCAAAATTCATCCAGATTGAGACTCTCATTGTAACTATTATTGTTTCTTATATGCATAATCATCTAGATGCTAATTTTATATAAATAAATTGATCAGATTTGACAATCATTAAAATGAAATTGCCATTATTATTTTGAAACACACTATCTCAAAACATACTGCAACTGTTATTAAAAAAAAAACAAGGAAGAATCAGAGTTGATAAATATTAATATTAAATTGGACCATTATTATAACAAAACATGTTGACAACAGTTGCAATATTAAGTGTTCATCATTATTATTTCCATTTGATAACACGAGTTGCAGCTGACAACAGTTGCAGTTCCTCCGATTGCCGGAATCCAAAATAAAAGAAGAAATCGGCAACAGAGAAGCAGCAGTTGCAGAGAAGTAGAAACAGAGAACAAAAGATATATTTTTCACAACATGCCCTACTTGTTTCCATTCTTTGGAGACATTTCACTTACGTCACTTTCCTAAGAGATTGGTCACATCCATACATGTGACAACAGATAATGAATTCAAACAAATCACAAATTACAAATTATCAAATAGTACGCAGTTAATTAAATCCAAAGCATAAGCCGTAATAAAGTATTAACTTAAACACAACAACAAACAAACAAAAGAACAATAACGTCCTAATACAAAGGAGGAAGTTGGTAAGCCATCGCGAGAGAAGATGACAGCCAAAGAAGGTGGAGATATCTCGTCATGGCTAGCATGATATTAATTGGGCACCTGCACCCATGCAAGGCCCAGCCAGGCAAGTAAAACATAGAAAATACCAATAATAAGCAAAGCACGCAGCAGCCAAACATTAAAAAGCAATGAGCATCTTTCTTTTCCATATAATAATCATCTTCATTATTATGGTTGTCATCATCACCATCTTCTTCTTTTTCTGTTTCTTCTTCTACTTCATCTTCTTCTTCCTCTGCCTCCGTTAACTGTTGTCCTTGAGGTTCTGAATCACTAAGGAGTAGCCAATCAGAGGAAATTTTCACCGTGGTCAATGCAATTCCCCGAGCTGAAGCGTTGCAGACTTGGCAGATAAGAAAGCTTCAAATATTCCAACCCACTGAAAGCAATCTCATCAGCATTTCCCGAATCATCATCTCTGGCGACGTCGTCCCTAGCCACGATCTCTACAATTTTTTCACAATACCTAGCTGTCAACTTTTTCAGTTGCTTCAAACATTTAGCTGCCGAACAAGTTGTTGAGTATTTCAATCTGTCACAACCCCATATGTCCAAAACGTGTAGATTCTCAAAGGTTATCAAGGATGAACTTTGAATATTCTCTAATCTGCCACAAAAAAATAGAGCTGTAGAGTTTCCAAGTTAGAAAAAATTGGTTGGGATGAGTAGTTGTCATAATTAATCTCTAGATGCTGCAGCCCCTCCATTTTCTTGAGACACAACAGCTTTACATGTGGGAGGGTCACAACCCCACCATCCCCGCCGCCATTATTATTTCCTGGATGAGCAAACATTTCTTTCCAGGAAGTAGAACGCACGTAGAGCTTCTCAAGATTCTCAAGGAAATTATTTGACTTGAGCTGTGGACGTGAGAAAACAATAATTCTTAGATTCCTAAACAGATCTGCTCGAACTGGACCATACTCTTCACTCCAAATCTCCGTGCTCTCGTCCAACACCAAATTTTCCAATTTTGGGAATGAATTATCCTGAAAATATTAACAAACTCCAACATCGATCACATGTACACTCACTATATATTAATTAATTGTTGAAGTTATTGCACGTTTCTCTGCGCTAGAGAGGAAGTCCAGAAAGACTGATTTAGAAAAGATAAATGTAGTTAAAATCTTAATCAAGTTTAATTATGCTAGAAATCTCTAACAAAGTCTAGAGAAATTATGATGATATATTGTAAGTGATAAATGTAAAAAACTCCAGAAACTAATAACCACAGTTAGTGGCGAGGAGCACATGCCCAAGTCGGTGGACTTGTGGTTAGGCGACTTACTCAATACTCTATAAATAAAGGTAAGTAAAGAGCTCACAAAGAGAGCTTGGAGTGATACTAGCCGAAAGTAGCTAGGTCTTAATAAGTGAGAAGCTAAATACTAGCCCACCTAAGTAAAAATCTTGTACTCCTCCGTTGTATCAATAAAAATTGTATTTGTGTCAAGTCCTTTCCTAAACCTCCTTCAACAATATAAACCCAACATAAACACTTCCCAGAATATCAGCAGTGGTATATCTGAGCATTTCCATAACTTAACATTAGTAATCAGAGCGTTTCCCAAAACTCAACATTTCTAACAACTATATTGCTGATTTTCGCACTCCATTTTTTATTTACTGTACTTCACTTCTAGTTCTTTCTTTTATCTTTTTAAAGGAGTGAAGTGCAGAAAATAAAAAATGGAGTGCGAAAAAGATAGAGTAAAGTCAGTGGGCTTAAGGCTTAGCAATGACTATAAATAGAAGTTGCAGGCTCGCTTGTACTCGAGCAAGAAGAGAAAAGAAATCAAAGAGAAGATAGAAGCTCTCAACCTAGAGAAGTTAAACTGACCATGTGCTAGTTGTTAGGTGAGAAGTTAATACTAGCTCGTTTAAGTATAGTTGTATTTTTTCGTTGTGGCAATAAAATTGTATTGTTAGGTAAAAAATTCTAATTTTTAAACATATAATTAAATAGGAATATTCTGATTAGGAAAATTGTATTACCTTTGGGATTAAAAAGAAAGGTTGTTTGACTAGTGCAGGAAGGGCCAAACCAAGGATTTCTTGGAACCTTGAAACTTCAGCAGCAAAAATCTCCACATTATTTCTTGGAACCTTGAAACTTCAGCAGCAAAAATCTCCACATTTTGCACATTGAAAGAACGTGAGTTCAAGGACTGATGGCCATTTGGAAAGATGCAACCCTGGATAGAGACTCCTAAGTTTGGGCAACTTGTCAAATCTGACAGATGTTACTTCAGGAAACACAAACTCAGGTGTTGTCGACGTACGTGTCTCCCTCTTCCTTGGAAACAATTTCCATTAGTAATGCACAATTCTCCACATGCAGCACCTTTAGCTGCTCGAGACCGCCTTTGGCCGCCGAGGCTGGAAATATAGTTTTCAAACTTGGAAGATGTTGCAACTGTTGGTGATTAAGCTGCATCACTAGCAGCTGACTTGGTAACATACCAGCTGCTGACTCAAGCAAAGAGCTGTCATGAACTAAGGCACGGATTTGAAGAGTGTGTGAGGCAGTCTGCATAGAGTGTGAGAGCATAATAAGGAGAAAAGAGAAGTGTGTGAGGGTTTGTTATAACATCCCTAACCGTTTTGTAAGAGAGTGTGTGTGAGTGAAAACTGTTATGTAATTGAACAAAAAGAAAAGAGAAATAACAAGAAATATACAAAGTGTAGAATCAGTCACATCTGATCATCTACTGCTCAGAAAATAAACTCTCTCAGTCATTTCATCAAACACTTAGAGTGCAGAAGATCATCATATTGATCTTCATCTAATCTCAGCTAAACTGTTCCTATTAAAACAATCATAAACCTAAACAGAGAATCATACAAATGAATGCATCACGGGCTAATCCCGATTCAAGGATTTCAGCTAGAGATTAGAGTTTAGGGATTATACCTTAGCTTGCAGCTGTTCTTGATTGAAGTAGCAAGCCAATCCCAATCCGAGCGAGATCATCATCCTCTTCTCCACACCGATCGAAAACAACCAAATCTCATGCGATTCCACCCAAGTCTGGTCATCCGACATGGTATCAGAGCTGTGAGATCATATCTCTGGGGAGTCTGACTGTGGTGAAGCCAAGCATGAGTTACCTTCACTGCCAAGTCATGGTTGGTAAAGGAGGAGGTGAACCGAAGATACATGTATTCACAGGAGTAAACTATGACTTCTGGAATATAAAGATGAGAACAGCACTGAAAGCATGCGATCTATGGAAAATTATAACTCGAGGCTTACCTGATCCTGAGTTTGATGAAGACAATGAAGAGCAGGAGACAGCAGCAAGTCATGCTGATCAGATAAAAAACGCCAAGGCTTTGAATCTGATTCAGAATGCTGTTTCTGAGGAGATCTTCCCTAGAATCTCAAATGAAGAGATCCTAAGGTTAGAGCAGTTAAATTGCAAGGTCTTAGAAGAGATTTTGAATACACACGTATGAAGAATGATGAATCTTTTTCTACATACATGACTAGATTGTTAGCTGTGGTTAATCAAATGAAAACATATGGTGAGGATATAACTGAAAAGAGATTAGCACATAAAATCCTGATTAGTTTGACTAAACCTTGTGATTCAATTGTGTCCATAATTGAAGAAACTAAAGATCTAGAACAAATTAGTGTTGAGAGTATCTCTGCATCAATCAGGGCATTTGATCAACGTTTCGAAATGCATTCTGAGAGTGATGTTGAGAAAGCCTTCTCAAGCATGACTGTAAACAACAAGTCTCAAGTTCAGTCAAATAAGGGGAAGTTCAAGAAGCAGCAGTTCAAAGGTGGAAACAAAGACTGGACTACTAGCAAATTCAAAGGAAATGCTAAGTATGAGAACAAATTCTCTAGGAATCAGAAGGGTGAAACCAGTGGTTCTAAGGATGCTTGCAAGAATTGCAACAAACTTCACTAGGGTGAATGCTGGTTCAAAGGCAAGGTAAAGTGTTTCAAGTGTTCTAAGTTTGGACACATTGCAAAGGATTGTTCTGAGAACCAGGTTGCTAATCTAGTTTAGAAAGTGAATGAAGATGAAAGAAACATGTTCTATGCTTGCCATTCAACCTCCATTGAGAAGGATGTGGGTGTGTGGTATTTGGATAGTGGTTGTAGTAACCACATGACAGGGCATGAGTCTTTACTGACCAACCTTGATCGACATCTGAATGTAAAAGTAAAGATGGGTACTAGTGAGTTAGTACAAGCTACAGGGAAAGGCTCTTTACTAGTTCATACTGATCAAGGTGACAAGTACATCAGGGAAGTGATGCTTGTACCTGGTTTAGATGAAAACCTACTAAGTGTAGGACAGATGGTGGAACATGGTTACTGTCTTGTGTTTGGGGACAGTACAGCAGAGGTCTATGAAGACAACACCATGAAACAAAGGATTGCCAAAGTTCAAATGACTGGCAGCAGGTGTTTCAAGCTTTCTCTGGACTATGTGAGTCCAGTAGCTAGAAGGGCAGAAGCAAAGGAAAGCACAGAGTTATGGCACAGAAGGTTTGGGCATCTGAACTATGCAAGTCTAAAACTGCTAAGACAGAAGGACATGGTGGTTGGTCTACCTAGCCTAGAAGGTGACAAAGAACTCTGTGAAGGGTGTATATCAGGGAAACACCATGTGAGTCCTTTTGACACAGAAGAGGCTTGGAGAGCATCTACACCTCTTGAGCTAATACACTCAGTCGTGTGTGGTCCTATGCAAACAGAAACAATGGGAGGTAACCTGTATTTCCTTACTTTCATTGATGATCACTTAAGGATGTGCTGGCTGTATTTCCTAAGACACTAGTCAGGTGTGTTGAATGTGTTCAATAAGTTCAAAGCTATGGTTGAACTACAAAGTGGGTGCAAGGTGAAGAAGTTAAGAAGTGATAGAGGTGGAGAATACACCTCAAATGAATTCCAAAGGATCTGTGAAGAGCATGGAATAGAGAGACAGCTGACAGTAGCTTACTCTCCTCAGCAAAATGGGGTTGCTGAGAGGAAAAATAGGACAATAGTAGAGATGGCTAAGTCTATGTTACATGGTAAGCATCTACCCTATGAGTTCTGGGGTGAAGCAGTTAACACTGCAGTATACATCCTAAATAGATGTCTTACCAAGGCTGTGCAAAGCAAGACCCCATTTGAGAAGTTCTCTGGTAGAAGACCATGAGTGTCACATCTAAGAGTGTTTGGATCTATATGCTACATGCACATTCCATCTCAGAAGAGACAGAAACTGGATGATTCAAGTGTTAAAGGTGTCCTAGTTGGTTATGGTAGCTGTGAGAAGGGCTACATAATCTATAATCTGGAAACTGGAAAGGTTGTGGTGTCAAGGAGTGTGATATTCAATGAAGAAGGAAGCTGAGATTGGAAGAATCATGCAGAAGTGTAAAGGTTCATACCTTTGAGTTTTGACACTGGAACTGATGGTGCTACACCAGCAACTCAAAATACTCAAACTACCATCATCAGCTCAAGCTCAAACTCAAGTTCTGGATATGTTTCTAGTTCAAGTCCTAGTCCTAGTGATTCACCTAGCTCAAGTTCTGGAGATACACCAGTAAGGCTAAGGAGTCTAAGTGAGGTTTATGCTAGGTGTCACATGTGTATAATTGAACCTGAAAGTTTCATTGAAGCAATCAGTGATTCAGCTTGGAAGAAAGCTATGGAAGATGAGATTCATAAGATTGAGGAGAATAACACCTGGGAACTGACATTGAGACCTACTGACAAACCAGTGATTGGTGTCAAGTGGGTGTACAAAACCAAGCTTAACCTAGATGGATCTGTTCAGAAACATAAGGCTAGATTGGTAGCTAAGGGATATGCTCAGAAACCAGGAGTTGATTTCAATGAGACT
Organism: Oemleria cerasiformis; assembly: GCA_037349345.1. NCBI lineage: Eukaryota > Viridiplantae > Streptophyta > Magnoliopsida > Rosales > Rosaceae > Oemleria > Oemleria cerasiformis. The sequence continues at coordinate 9,953,751 of JAZGTL010000003.1, read as the reverse complement.
TTTGCACCAGTTGCAAGACTTGACACTATCAGAATTCTAATTGCTTTAGCAACACAGAAAGAGTGGAAGCTGTTTCAAATTGATCTGAAATCAGTATTTCTAAATGGTGTTCTAGAGGAAGAAGTATATGTAGATCAACCTGAAGGTTTTGATGTCCAAGGACATGAAGCCAGTGTCTACAAGCTAAACAAGGCACTATATGGACTAAAGCAGGCAACAAGGGCCTGGTATGGGGAGATTGATTCCTACTTACTGAGTTGTGGTTTTGAGAGAAGCTCAAGTGAGGCAACTCTGTATCTAAAGTGCAAGAAAGATGAAGGAACCCTAATTGTGTCAATCTATGTAGATTACATCATCTACACAGGTGACAGTGCTGCTATGATGGATGAGTTCAAGCAGGACATGATGAACAAATATGAGATGACAGACCTGGGTTTACTACATCATTTTCTAGGGATGAGTGTTCTACAGTCAAGCAAAGGGCATCTTCATACATCAAAGGAAGTATGCAACTACATTGCTAGAAAAATTTGGACTCAAAGACTGCAAACCAGTGAGTACCCCTCTAGTGACAGCAGAAAAGATGCAAAGGAATGATGGCAGTGAAGCTGCAGATGAGCAACTCTATAGGCAGATTGTGGGAAGTCTGCTCTATCTCACTGCTACCAGACCATACATAATGCATGCCTCAAGCTTACTGTCTAGATTCATGCCCAACCCTACAAAGAAGCACCTAGGTACTGCAAAGAGAGTCCTAAGGTATGTCCAAGGTACACTGACCTATGGAATTGAGTACAAGAAGGGAAAAGCAGCGACCTTGGTGGGTTTTTTTGATAGTTATTGGGGAGGTTCTGAAGATGACACGGAAAGCACATCTGGATATGCTTTTTCTTTTGGCAATGGAGTGTTCTCTTGGGCATCTGTCAAGCAGAGCAGTGTTGCTCTTTCAATAGAAGAAGCTGAGTATGTAAGTGCCTCTGAGGCAAATACTCAAGCTGTCTGACTATGGTTTGTTTTGGGAGACTTGGGAGAAGAACAGTTAGAGGCTACGCCTCTACTGTGTGATAGTATTTTAGCCATTGCCATGGTCAAGAATCCAGTCTTCCATCAAAAGACCAAACACATAAACAGAAGGTGTCATTACATCAGAGATGCAATTCAAAATGAAGAGATAACCCTACACTACTGCAAGTCAGAAGAGCAACATAAGTTAGCTGGGAGTGGTTTTAGTGACTAGCTTAGGAGGGGATGTTGGTGACTAAGCTGCATCACTGGCAGCTGACTTGGTAGCATACCAGCTGCTGACTCAAGAAAGGAGTTGTCATGAACTAAGGCACGGATTTGAAGAGTGTGTGAGTATGTGAGGCAGTTAGCAACTGCATAGAGTGTGAGAGCAGAATAAGGAGAAAAGAGAAGTGTGTGAGGGTTTGTTATAACATCCCTAACCTTTTTGTAAGAGAGTGTGTGTGAGTGAAAAATGTTATGTAATTGAAAAAAAAAAGAAAAGAGAAATAACAAGAAATATACTAAGTGTAGAATCAGTCACATCTGATCATCTACTGCTCAGAAAATAAACTTTTGTACATGTGACTTGTTATTCACACTCATACTTGAGAATGCTTTCTCAACATCACCCTCAGTATGCATCTCCGAACGTTGATCAAATGCCCTGATTGATGCAGAGATACTTTCAACACTAATCTGTTCTAGGTCTCTAGTTTCTTCAAGTATAGACACAATTGAATCATAGGTTTTAGTCAAGCTTATCAGAATTTTCTATGCTAATCTCTTTTCAGTTACTTCTTCACCATATGTTTTCATTTGATTAACAACACCAAACAGTCTAGTCATATATGTAGAAAAGGATTCATCATTTTTCATACGTGTATACTCAAAATCTCTTCTAAGACTTTGTAATTTAACTGCTCTCACTTTAGGATCTCCTCTGTATTCCTTTTTTAGAATCTCCTAAGCACTTTTGGCTATCTCATTCGAGATTCTTGGGAAGATTTCTTCATAGACTGCATTCTGAATCAGGTTCAAGGCCTTGGCATTCTTGATCTGATCAGCATGGCTTGCTGCCGTCTCAATCTCCTCATCTTCACTGTCATACTCAGGATCAGGTAAACCTTGAGTGACTATCTTCCACAGATCACATGCCTTTAATGCTGTTTTCATTTTTATATTCCAAAAATCATAATTAACTCTTGTGAAGACAAGAATTTTTGGTTCTCCCCCTCCAGTACCAACCATGATAACTTGGCGGTGAAGGAAACTCCTGCTTGGCTTTAACTCCTGCTCGGCTTCACCATAGACTGACGCCCCGGAGATATGATCTCAGAGCTCTGATACCATGTTGAAAACCTAGACTCGAAGATGATGATGATCACTTCAAAGGACGGAGCCGATTCACCGAAGAGGATGATGATCTCTTCAAGAGCCAAAACCGATTCACTCGATTCAGCATGAATCACATGCAAGGTATGAATCTCTATCTTCAACCTCTAGCTGGAATTCTTGAATCGAGACTAGCTCGTAATGTTTTCAATTATGCTCCTAAATTGTGTGAAATATGGATTGATAATTATAGCCAGAAATCGGGTGATGATCAATATGATGATCTTATGCACCCTAGGTGTTTGTTGTTTTGCTTGAGAGAGATTTCTGGTTTAAGAGAGAGGTCAAATATGATTGCCTTCTTCTCGTGTGTATTTTAATTGATCTCTAATGAGTTTGTTGAATTACAAAACATATATCCTCTCACACGCACACTCCATGATTCGGTTAGAGATGATAACACTATGATGTCATCACACACACACACACACACACACACACTCTTTAGCTCACTCAACAAAATGCTCTCACACTCACGGCTATACTAACTGTCTCACACACTCACAGCTCACACACATGCTCTCATTTCGTGCCTTCGATTAGTGACACATGTCCTTCTCGAGTCAACAGCTGGTATGTTGCCAAGTTAGCTACCAGTGATGCAGCTTAGTCACCAACAACATCCATACTCTCCGATTCATTCACGTCCATGGCTAACTTTTCGGCAATTTCTTTTTGAATCTTTTCGAGCTCCTTTATTTCTTTCACATTTAGTATTATAACCACGTCATGGAAGAGCTTCTCCTCTACAGCTTTCCTGAAAACTTCTTTGGCAAGTGTGGTCTTCCCAACACCCCCAAATCCGTACATCCCAATCATATATCACGGTTTCTAAGTTCCTCCATGATATTATTCACAGTTGAAATCCTTGATTCAAAGGTCATGTACTCTTCAGAGGGTATGCCACATATGTCTTCTAAAGGAGCATTGTAAGACACACTAGCAAACTCTTTTTTTTCTAGGAGTTCAATATTTGTCACCAATTTTGTTGATGTCCTGCTGAGTTGATGAGAAGAAATCAAATTGGGACATATTCCCTGGAAAAACTTTGTCTTTCCCTGGGCGACCCGTTCCAAAATTGTTTCTGCCTCTAGAGTGATCTCATCAGCTTCTATCCTCCAGTTCTGGACTTCAGTTTCGACTTTCGACTCCTTTCCCTTTTCTTTTAATTAACTTCATCAACAATATGCTGTACTTTATCTTTGGCAGCATTTAATTTCTTCAATTGACTCCTTAGAGTCTCAAGGTTGCGTTTGTAGTGAATTAGATAACCCACTTGATGTCCAACCGAAACAATTGTGTAGTCCATTATTGTAGGAATAATTGAGCTGAGGGTGTCCATATATGCCTCTTTCAGTTTATTTAATAATTGCTGGCTTCTGTTCAATATAAACAATAACAAAACCAAATAAATCCCAGAAAAAGAAGGAAAATTGTAAATAATAATGATAATAATAACAATATATATATAGTTTTTGTTAGAAATAATAATAACAATAATAATAATAATAATAAAGCACTCGAAATAAAAGAAGCAATAAAGCACTCGAAATAAAAGAAGCAACTCAAGGACGTGCCTTTGCTCTGGAGATTAAGCTTTGAGAATAGTGTTATGCAATGTCCACTTCTTTCTAGTCTTCTTTAATTAATGAAGTTCTTCTGGAAACTGCTGCAAAGTAAAATCAAAATCAAGGCGCTAAGGAAAAATAAATGAATAAATGCTGTGAACATAGAAGGATTTAAAGCGAATTATTGTTAACAAATTATATAGAGACCAAACGAAACGAATAAAAAAGAATGTCAGTAAAGAAAAAACTGAATAGAACAATACTTGCATTCCACTTCAAATACATTTTCGTACCAACTTTCAATTATCGAATGTTTCTTGTACACATATCATAATCGGAAACGTTCATTAATCCAAATCATCATTTCAAGATAATCTCATAAAAAAATCAACAAATTTGGAGATTATTTAGTGATTCATAAGTATCAAATAAATCAACGGTATTTTTAACAATTAAAAGATCTCCAATTTGGTTAATACATATGAAGGACTAAACGATCTCAAATTTGGTTGATTTTTTCGCATAAATAATCTTGGAATGATAATTTACAAGTTGAACGGTTCTGATTATGATATATGAATAAGGATAAATCAATCAATTGAAAGGGTGGGATATCATCCAACTGAATATTGCCCAAACAACTACATAATTAATGAATGAGAGCTGATTTTGGCACTCCACAAATTACTTGTTGCACTACACTTTTAACTTTAATGTTTTCTTATTTTTTCATGAATCAAACTTCCAAACTTACCCATCTTCCTTTTGAATTTAATATATTTTATTTTTATTTATTTTGTTTATATAAAATATTTGGACTTCTTTTTTTTCTAGGAAACCTACGACCCCCCCCCCCCTCCCGGCTTTCTATTTTCACAATTATGAGTACTATGCTTTTATCATTAAAGTATAATGGTAGTTCTAGGTTGCTTGATTTTTTATTTTTGTTAGAAGGCTGCTTGAATTATATGGACACTATACTGCATATGTACATGATCAAAAAAATTTGTTACAATATGATAGAAAGACGCATAGGTGGTAGTAAATAGTAATGTTTGGTGATGGTTTATTGTTAGGCTATTAAATTATTGTGAGTTTTTAAAGTTTTATAAAATAAAGTAAATTAAGAGATTAGGAGTAAGTTTGGAAGTTTGATTCTTGAATAAAGAAAACATTAAAATAAAAAAAGTGGAGTACAGTAAGTAAATTGTGGAGTGCCAAAATCAGCTTCCTTAATGAATTACATCTTGACCAAAGTACAATAATAAAAAGATTTATATAGGTACTAATTAAACTATATAAGTTCTAATCCTAACTTTCCAAATCTTAAATAAAAAAAATTTTGAAACTTAATCTTGAATATAGTCGGCTCATAAACCTCATGAGCAACAACTCACACACTCACACTTTCTTTTCTTTTTTTCTTTTTCCTATTTTCTAATTTTGTAAAACATAACCAATTTACTCACTACCACTTAGTATTATATCCTTGTGGTATTCCTCTCCACTTGTTATGTGGGAGGTCTCGGGTTCGACTTTCGTCGGGTTAGATCGATATCCAATGTCTATATAATGTAATCCCCTCCCCTAATATCCATGTATAAAAAAAAAAACAATTTACACACTATCATTGCTTTCTATTCTGGGGTTCTACAACTTCCTGTCCCCTTATGGCTTGGAAAGATATTTGTAAGGCTTGTCACCGCAGTGGCCTGGGTTTGAGATCTATTGAGATTTTTAATAAAGTAGCTTTGGCTAAATTGGGGTGGAAGATTCTTACGGACCACACTAATTGGTGGGTTAAGCTGGTACATGCTAAATATTTACGTAGGTCAAATTTTTATTTATGTCCTAAGAAGGCTAATAGTTTTCATGTTTGGAAAGGTATTCTTGATGCCAAAATTCTCCCTTTTAGAGGATTTATGTGGATTGTGGGAATTGGTAAAAATATTAATTTTTGAGGTTTCAATTGGGCTCTCCCCTTGCCAGATAAATGGACCAGCAACATCTTGAAAAGTCTAGATTGGTCTTTAATAGTTGATAAATTTATTGTTAATGGTTCTTGGAATATTTCTGCTATTCAAGAGCTATTTCCGGATAATATTGTTAGAACTATTCAAGCTGTAGCTCGTTGCCTATAACAGGTATTGTGTAGGAGGATAGATTTTTTTGGGGTCCAAGCCCGAATGGTGAATTCTCTATTAAGTTTGCTACCAATTTTCAAGATGAAAGAAACCCAATTCATCCGGATGCAAATCTCCTGAATAGAATGTGGTAGGTTACTATACTTCACAAGGGTAAATTCTTTGCATGGTTATTGATTCAGAGAAGGTTATGGGGAAAGACTTCAACACCACTTAGGTGTTGGAGATATTAATTGTTCTTTTGTGACCAAGATGTGGATTCTATCTAACATTTGTTTATTGACTGCCCTTTTGCCCAACAAACTTGGGGTCGAAGTCAAAGCTCTATTCGTCCGCCACAACATATGCCATTGTTATCCTAGTTGGTCTCTCTTCTCCATTCTGACACTCAAGATGGCCTATCTCCTTTGAGCTCTACTATTTTCATTTGCTGGCCAATATTGACTGAAAGAAAAAATTGGACTTTCAATCAAAAAGCCCCCTTATTTCAGCGGGCGTTTTTTTTCTGCAAAGGCCACTGGTCGTAGCTACTTTCAAGTGAACTAGCTCAAACTGAGGAATTCTTCTCCAAAAAATGTAATTCGATGGACTTCTCTGCCACATGATGTTTTCAAAATAAATTTTGAGGGTTCAATAAGAATTGATTGGGAATGTAGCTTATAGGTTTGTTATTAGAGATGCTAATGGGCTTCCTATCAGTGCCGGCTCGAGGAACTGTGGAATTACGGATGTTCTTAGAGTTGAAGGTATGGTATGGATGGCTTACTTCAAGCTCGGGTGCATGGGATTCGTGATCTTGAAGTTGAGGGAGACTCAAAAGTGCTCATTGATGCTATCAACAGTATTTCTCCTGCCCCATGGTTCCTCCATACTATTTTGAAGAATATCAAGGCTTTGACTATATCCTTAAGAACAATTACACTCAAGCATGTCTATCGAGAAGCTAATTTTTTGGTGGTTGCTATAGCAAACTTGGGTCATGAGATTCCTCAATGTTTAACTAATCAACTAAAGAGAATTCTTCCCATGGTTATTTCTTCGTAACAGGGTGTTTTGATCCATGGGAGATTATTTTCTAACAACAGTTTGGTAGAAGCAAAGGTGGCACATGATATCAAAATTCGAGGTTGAAAATGGTTTCCGGCAATTTGTAGAATCCAATTGAAGTTTGTTAATGTTAACATGATATGCTAACGACGTTGGCCTATTCTGTTAAGTTACGGCACCAACGATGGACATGTTGTTGGTCATTGCTTCGCCGCAGCCGCCGCCCATTAGGATGCTCGTAGGCGTTGCAGAACCCGCTCACTGCGGAGCCAAACGCTGGCCGGCAAGTGCCACGTGGCCTTATACATGCCATGTAGTTGACACGTGGTAGGTAGCATGGCAAGGCGTATGGCGCGTGCCAGCCTGTGTGCCGTCAGTCCGCACATGGAGGGGCGTACGGGTGCTTTCCAACTCATGGCAGAACGTGTGCCTAGTTTTAGCATGTTTCAAGCACATTTTCAACGTTTTTCACTCACCTGAACACGTTTTAACCCCGTTTTCGAGAAACTATGAGAGGAAAGTTCTAGTTTAACTTTTTACTAGCTTGTTTTGGATCTCACACATTTTTGTTCAGGGAACTGATAGTATGGAGTTTTTAGTGGCTTTGCAAAGTCGGTTGACTACCTTCCCGACTATCTGTGAGTTGAACTTTTTTGTTTTAACTCATGTTTTCTTACTACCATTGTTTATATGTATATTTGTATGTGTGATACACGACTTATGGATTGTTCAATCTTGTTATCTGATACGATTTTGTTATGACTTGACCTAGAACTATAGTGTGGTAAGTAAGCTAGTTTATACTACTTTACTCATACGAATGGGGTACTTTACATTTCGGTTCGAGGTATAGTGTGGAACTACTTTACGAAAAATAGTTACTATTCGGTTATAATTTTGAGATTTTTTTTTACTTATATATAGCTTGGTTTCATTACATGTGTGATGTACCCACCTGGTTTAATCGTCAGTATGTCTAGTACCTATCTGTCAGCCACATACCAACCTCGACTTGATTTTTCACCCCCGCATTTCACTCACACACTAGTTATATAGTGGTAGCTTGTCCCAGAGCTCCTTGAGGACATGTGGGTGACTAATGCTTAGCACCCAGCTTTCACGTGGTCATGGTACATGAGAGAGCCATTGATACCCAGCCTATCATGTCTGAATGACTCGTAGGACTATATTAGATACCAGTGGGGGGATACTTTAGCTCTGTTATTAGTTTTGAGGTACTTTTGAGAGTTACAAACTTTTCGAACTTACAGTTAGTATGGTTTGTTGCGATATCGGGAAGGATACAAATGAGGTTGTTGACCACAGATTGTGAAACTATTGTGAGACTTGAAGGAATTAAGTTTTCTTAGTCAAGTGAACTCATACTGAAATTACTATTATATTATTGCTATTACTTACACTGGTTTTCTCGCGTGTGCTTATATGTCGTACAAATACTTTTTTATGGTTTTAAATTGAGGGGATAATACTTTTATAAACTGTTTTCATTGAACTGTTGTTTTTCGTCTACTCATCTTTTTGTTTTGCTCCCCTTAGGACTTAAAGAGCATTACTCGAACTACGAGGAGGATTATGTACCAGTAGTTCTAACACTTGCTAGCTTTTGGTACGGGTTAAGACCCGGCGATTTGTAAATAGTTAGTTTACTTTCAGTTGTTTCTTATGATCATCATCAAAGTGTAATTAACTATGTTATGCATTTCAGATGTCGCAATCTTACACTTTCACTTTTACTAGTAACTTGGTTTCACTCGTTGACTAGTAATTTGCTGTCACACTTTTGGCTAGTAACTTGGTTTCACATGTACACTCGGTTTCACTTTTACTAACATGGTGTTGCACTTTTGGCTTTCGTCACTTGGACCCAGCATCCAAGTGTCAGTCAGCATGCTTCGATTTTGGTGTCCACATGGACTATCCAGGTCGGGGTGTATTACTTGTTCTAAGTTGGATCAAGTCAATGCCTCATACCCCACTGTTTAAGATTCTTCTCATTCCATGCTTGACTTCTTATGAGGTTGGAATCTCCTAGAAAATCTGTTTTCTCCTCTTTCCAAAACTCATACGCACACTAAGGGAACAAATTCGCATATTGAGATTTTTGTTGCATTGGTTTTTCATGTATTTGTTTGTTTGACATGATATGAGAGCGGGTTTGATCCATCTATTGTACTTTGTTTGTTTGTTGTGGAGTATCAATTTTACATGGTACTAGAGCAATTGCGATTCGTCGGACCGTCTTGAGTACTTTGTTCGTTGGGCTTCCGCAATGGGTCTTCGCATTGGCATCGGCATCAGCAGCGCAAGCATCAGCACAACATCGGCATCACATTGTATGGCATCACATCGGCATTGCATTGGCAGCGCAGCGAATTGGCATCTCATGGGCATCGACATTGGCAGCAGTACACCATTAGTATCGCGGCAGCACATCATCGACAACACTGACTTGACTTCTTAGAAAAGTCACGATACAACATCATGAGTTTGACGGGGGATGTTGGCAAGTATTGTTTGAATTAGGAATTCCTTTGGTTAAGAACTAGGAATTGTTTTCTTATTAGGTTTGGTTTCCTTGTTTAAGTTGGTTTCTTGTTGAATAAGGATTAGATTGCATAGTATTGGGAAATTTAGGTTTTATTATCCTTTTGGATATTGGATTTGTTGCCTGTATAAGGCTGGCTTAGGTTTGTAATGTAAACCCCTTTAGAAACCTTTGTAACCCTTTCGCATACTGAAATATACTGATTACTTCGCAGAGTACTAGCATCCCTATGGGTGTGCGGATCTTAGCTTCTCCGTGCACCCATGGGCTACCAATTCGCATATTGAGATTTTCGTTGTATTGGATTTTCTTGTATTTGTTTGGTTGACATGGTATGTGTTCGTAAAAATAAAGGACAAGAATATGTACTTTATCTTTAACGTTATATCTTTTCAAGTATACAAAAACGGTTATGATAATATATTGGCAAGCAAAGGTCGATCCCTCGAGGACTTGTTTCAACGATTAAGTTCCAATTCAGTTCAGAATTAATTAACTTAGATAAAAACAGTAAATACATAAACTCACGCAAGAAAGTAAAATAGTAAATTAAAATGCTGGAAAAGTTGATTGATTTAACTATCCATCCTAACCAATTATAGTCCTTAACCATATTTTCTTTACCTAATTACTATGCAACTTCTAAATTAAGTGCCCATGCAAAGGTCCCGATGGTTGGCCCATTCCACATATATTATCCTCTCTTACTTGGCATATTCTAAGCATGAAGTGTACTCTAGAACGTCTATCACCTACCGTTTAAGATGATGCATGAAGTACAAAGAGAATTTAATGGCACTACACTAGCCTAGAAAAGTGATGTGCATTCCTAGGTTGTCATGAATTCCGACTACAAGATTGTTTCTTAACCTCAACCAATTGATGCTAATGAATTACAAGATGATATAGTGGTCCGTCAAGCAATTCCATCAATAATTTATGCTAACAGGGTAACTAATCTTATAGGCATAAAAGAATGGTAGTTTAAGCAGTAATCAGAATTATTCAGCATGCATAGCAATCAAAAATCAAGAGCCAAAATCTAAATAACGATTTAACCTGGCTAGGGCTTCAAGCAGCCCTAATCCTATTAAGTCTACTCACACATAATAGAAATTAAAACAAACATAATTGAATTCATTAAAGTAAAAGCAATAAAAGTAAAGATACAGAGGAGATTATTGAAGATGAGACACATCAGAAGATAAAGAGAATACCACAGGCCTCCAGAAGAACACGAGGGTCATGTGACGACTAGGTTAAGCTTACCCCAAGCCGTGTCCTCTCTAACTGATTATCAAAATGATGACCTTCCACTCATGGCCAAGGACCCTTGGCCTTCCATCAAGGAACCTCCACCATTTCCATGGAGTTCGTAGCCACCATGGCATGCTAGGGTTACCCACGCACTTCAATCACCAAATTACCTTGACATTCAACTGGCGCCAAACATCTAGCATGCCAGCCCCATCTTTCCTAGACGTTAAATAATGCGCTCCTAGGAGGCAACCTAGCCCTAGTTTGTATTTCTCTCTTCCTTTGCTATTTCTGCCCTTTATATCTCTCAAACCTTTGTTCTGTTGTCATACTTATTGTTTCTCACATTGAGGACAATGTTCAGTTTAGGTTTGGGGGTGTGGATTTGGATTGAATTTTTGCATATAGAAACAAGTAGGTTTGGGGGTGATACACAGCCAGGACTTTTGAGTTTTCCATATTAGTTTTCTTTTTCTGTTTAGTTAAGTTTTTACTAGTAATAGTATGATAACTTTTTAATAGGGATGTATATGCTAAGTTAACTATCTTTGCCTTACTAAGAGTCATGCCATGGTCAAGTAGTTCTTAATCTGCACTTCACAATGCCATGTTTTAAGTGATTAAGTGAGCAAAACAATTGAATTTGAGTGATCTTTAGAAAATTAGTGGAGACTTCCCTGTGATATTTTTTAGCGTAATTGCCATTCTTTCTGAGGGATATACTTGTTTATCCTCTTAAAAACTCATCACTTTTGTTCTTAATTGCCGATCTTATTACATCATATTTGCATTGAATTTTAAAGAACTTACACCATATAGATGCTCTTGATTTAATGTTTGGTTTGCCATAAGAAGTGATGTAGGCTATGTGTGCTTTAACCTCTAAACGCCTTATCCTACCCTATTGCATGCTCCCTCAGCCAACTTTGAAGCCAAACACTCAGCCTTTTCTTTCATCACCCAAAAGTATAACCTAACCGAAATACTTAACCATTCATCACAGCCATGCCCTATAACCTCAGTTTGTGCTAAGGTTGCCCTAAATGAGATTCATGGTGAGAATGAGAAGTGAAAGAAGATGCTACCCAATTCCAAAGACATTGGTGTTTTGAAAAGTTCAAAGTTAAAAAAAAAATGAGACAAGTTGCATGAAAGATTGAGGAAATCATTGCATGATCTTGGTTCAATTCAATTCAAAAGAAAAAAAGAAAAAAAAATAAAGAAAAAAAAGAAAGAAAGAAGAAATGTTGAAAAGAAAAAAAAGTGAAAAACAAAGTGAATTGAGCCATGTGAGCCAAGAGCCTAAAAATAAGCCATCAAGAAAGCACAATGCCGTGGGCCTTAAGCATGGATTCAGTTCAGAAATTCCAAGTTCAAGTCATGACTTCTCATGCCTTGGCACAACTTAGGTTCTATGAATCCTATCCTTCCTTCCTAAATCCCCAAGCTTAGCTCCATTACATCCTTAAATGGACAATCATGGTAAGGATTAAGGTATGTATCTATGTTCTTAAATTTCAATTCCTTTCATGAGATCTTTATTTCCATAAAGAGCTATTCGTCATTGATACTTATATGTGATTACACTTGAATTCCATAACATAAACTCATCACATTTGCTTGAAAGAGTGAAAGCCTAGGATTCTTGTGTGAATTGAGAGTTGCCTAGTGAGGATTAGAGTCGAGGCGAAATCTTTATAGGGCACTTAGATGAAGTTGTTTTCAAACATGATCACTTGAAACTATGGAACTTAAACATCTACACCTTCACATGACACTCATGGTATCTCCTTTAGTTATTCAAAGAATGTTTACTTACTTTGATTCCTATTAGCTTGTTAAAAGTACTCATTTCAGCATTGTAGTTGTCTAAGTAAAACGTTTGTGGGTATTATGCTGCTATAATCCTTGGGAGACAAAACTGCTCCTACTAGGTGAACCTAGGGGTTTAAATGTTCTATTTTAACTAAGATCGAGTCTTTTCATTTTGTTTAAGTTTGTTTTTCTCAGGGACTAGCAAAAGATAGGTTAGGGGTTATTTGTTCAGTCATTATTTATGCATCATTCTGAAGTCTTTATATTCCTCTCTTACATGTCTTTTGAATGATTTCGTGCCATAAATAGTAGAAAATTATCAATCTTGTGAGACTTGCGCAGATTTGGAAAGATAGGTAAATTCTGAGAAGAACACAAAGTGAATGACTCAAATCGGAGTTCAGATGAAGAAGATGTCCTCATTTAAATATCAGGTCTTGAACTAGGTCCTAAGTGCGCCAGTGCGCCCTATTTTGGGTCCTTGGCCAAGTACCTCAGATCATGCCATCCGGGTCCCAGACTTGTGTCTCATGACATTAAGTTCATGTCCTAAAAGTGCCAAGGTCATACCAGGCGTGTTCCTGCCAAGTCCTTGCCAGCCCAGCGCTTGCGCCTAAACCCTAGTTCCTGTTCTGCCAGTGGTGGAACAAAGTTCCACCTCTGTGCTAAGCCTGAGCCATGATGCGCTTCTATTACACCGATGGTGCGCCTCAAACGCGTAGTCCCCGTTTGTGCTGAAAATGCTTCCCTTGTCCCTTTTCCCAAAGAGATCCTTTACGCCTTATTTTAGGGTCGGAAGGTTCAGAAGAGGCCCTGGCCTACAATTCAATGGAAAAAAGTGTGAAAAAGTGCAGAACTATACTAGATACATCATTCGGAAGTGCTTGGAATGGTTTATCTCGAGTGGATTGATCAATGAGATTTTAAATTCTCAAAAGTTCAAGTTTGAAGCTTTTGAGCACATAATCATGCCCAACTATGTTGAAAGTGCTTAGGATTGGCTCAGCCTAGTTCTTGACGTCCAAGTAACATCCAGAAGATTCCAGAAGTTGTCTTGGCGTGCAAGAATGCTCAGAAGACTTATTGTACAATACTGTCACAAATCCAAGTCCAAGAAGTTGTCTGAGGTACTTGGCCAAGGACTCAAAATAGGGCGAACTGGCACAGTCAGGACCCAGTTCAGGACCTGCTATTGAAATGAGGACAACTTCTTCATATGAACTCTGATTTGAGTCATTCTTTTTGCGTTCTTCCCAGAATTTACCTATCTTTCCAAATAGGCACAAGTCTCACAAGATTGATCATTTTTTACTATTGATGGCACGAAATCATTCAAAAGACTTGTAAGAGAGGCATAAAAAGACATCAAAATGATGCATAAATAATGACTGAACAGTATGAGAGCATGTTTGATCTATTTATTGTACTTTGTTTATTTGTTGTGGAGTATCAATTTGACAAATATGCCATGGATGGTCTTTGTTGTGAATATAAATTAAGAGTTTGCTACATCACTCCACCATCATCCAACTCTGTCTTTTGATGGATTTTTATGACTTCGTCAGTATGCCAAAAGAGGATTTTTATGGCGTGGAATTTACGACTTGTTTTGTGACATACCTTAAAAAGTTTATTTTTTAAGGCATGTAATTTTGCACGCCATACAAGAAAGTTTGAAATTTGTATGTTTTGCGTGTTTTGGCTTTACGCCTTCATTCTTAACTAACTACGGCACAAGTAGACTTTTATTTTATTTTTTTTAATTTTTTTTTTGCTACTAAAGTGAAAGAAGGAAAACTACAAGGCAAAGCCCCTTAGACAACCCCATTTAGGAGGTCAAGGCGCCAATGTTCAGCGAAATTATGGTACACATAGACAATGCGTCACGAAAAACATTATTTTTGAGGCGTGCCTTTTATGCCATAATTAACTTTTCCAAAATTCTTTTTACAGACCCACGAAAGAAAACCAGTAAAATTTCAATTCCTCCATTTTTTGTGGGTAATTCTATTCATATTAATGTAGTAATTTCATGTCTACGAACATTTATAAATTTGTGGACATATCCACCTTATTCTTATTATTGCATATCAAGTTTTCTTTTCAACATAGTTCAAGTTCTTACATATCTGAGTGTTCATGAGTATTTTTTTGTTAAGTCCTTTAATAGGGTTTTTGTGGATGAGTGGGTATCTGCATTTATATGATTTGATATCTTAATTTTTATGTAAAAATGGAATTAATATCAATGTTAATTTTAATTTTAAATAATCGATTAGTTTGATGCTCATTTCTTTCATTAAAATATAAGCTTTTGGACACAATTAAAATAATTGTGGTTTCTTTCCAACCTGTCATAGACTATGTCAGAGCCAAAATTGTTAAAAAAAACGATGTAGATGGCTGCCTAGGCTCTAGGTGCTCGAGCACCGTTTCGATTAACGCCAAAACGGGATAGGTAATCAGCTCATGATTAGGCAGCCGATTGGATGGACTAGGCGGGTTTTGAATTTTTTTTTGGTTTTTTTAAGGTCAGTTGTATGGTTTTAACTTTTAAGTTTGAGAATCCAATCCAAAATTTCAATCTAAAATCGAAATTGTGAATGTGTGATTGGTTAAATGATGAACTAGTTGATAATTAAATAATATTTTACGGTTGACAACAACTATTACGGTTTTTATGGAAATCCAGTTACACACCTTAGGCATTTCTCGTGGGATCTTTTGAGAAGATTGAGGGGGGACATGTCTGAGCCTTGGTTGGTAGGAGGGGATTTTAACGAAGTTTTAGAGGAGAGGGAACATGCTGGTCCTTGGAGAAGGCCAATGTCACAAATGAGGGAGTTTGGGATAGTATTGGAGGATTACTAGTTACAGACAGTCGATTATAAGGGAAACAAATTTACCTGGTTGAATAGGTGGAGAGGTGATGGGTTAGTAAGGGTCAGGCTTGATCGGGCAGTGGTGAATGGGGGGTTTATGCAACTCTATCCCACAGTAACAACACATCATATAAATAATCGGGCGTATGATCACCTCCCTATTTTAATAAAGCTCTCAGGCCAATTGTTGTTTCGCTGGCATCAGAAGTTTTATTTTAAGAAAACATGGACGCACAAAGCTGATTGTGCAGAGGTCATTGACCAGGCTTGGAGATACAGGTTGACTCTGACCCCACGGAAATTGTGTTGTAGAGGTAGGACCAGATGGCTGCAGAATTGGAATTCCTCCTTGCCCAGGAGGAGTTGCTCTGGAGGCAGCGTTCCTGGGTGTCCTGGCTGTGGTTTGGTGACCGTAACACTCGTTATTTCCATGAATTTGCAAAGCAGAGGGGGCACAAAAATACAATAAAGGGGATTTTCAATTAGAATCAAAGCTGGGAAATGACGGATGAGTCAATTGGTGGAGTTTTTCAAAGTTATTTTACTGAGCTTTTTTCATCTTCTGGAAAAAGAGACTTGTCACGGATCTTGGAAGCAGTGCTAAAAAAGGTGACTTTTGAACAGAATGCTACATTGAACCGTGCTTTTAGTAGGAGTGAGATAGAAGGGGTGGTTTTCCAAATGTTTCCTACGAAAGCACCCGGGGGGGGGGGGGGGGGGGGGGGAGGGGGGGAAGGAGGGGGGGATGGCCTCCCGACACTCTTTTTTCATAAATTTTGGGGCACGGTGGGTGATGATGTGGTGGATTTCTGTTTGGCTGTGCTTAATGAGGTACGAAGTGTCTGTGAAGTGAATCATACCCTTGTCACTTTAGTTCTGAAAGTAGATCGGCCGACGAAGGTAACTGAGTATTGTCCGATCAGTCTTTGCCGGGTGATCTATAAAATTCTATCAAAAATCCTTGTCAACAGGATGAAGGTTATGATGTCAGGTATCATTTCTCAATTTCAAAGTGATTTTGTTCCTTCCCGTTTGATAACTGACAATATAATTGCAGCTTTTGAGAGTATACATGCTATTAGACAACGGGGTAATACTGATTTGAAGAAAATGATCTTAAAGCTAGACACGTCGAAGGCTTATGATAGAGTTGAATGGAATTTTCTTGAGGCGATGATGAGAAAGCTGGGTTTTCAGGACTGATGGATAGCACTGATAATGGATTGTATCTCCACGGTCACTTACGCTGTCCAAGTTAGGGAAAACTGGTGGGTTTCATTCAGCCAGGGCGTGGGTTGCGGCAAGGGGACCCCTTATCTCCCTATTTGTTCTTGATTTGCGCCGAAGGTCTATCTGCCCTGTTGTCTCAAACACAAGTACATAAGACCATACATGGTATATCTATGGCTTCGGTAGCACCTAGTATCTCACATCTCTTCTTTGCCGATGATAGTCTATTATTTTGCCTTGCCTATCTCAAGGAATGCCAGCAGCTGATGGAGCTTCTAAAGATTTATGAGCAAGCATCAGGTTAGGTAATCAATTTCGAAAAAGGTGCAGCAGCTTTTAGTTCTCACACTGATCCAATAATGAAACAGTTGATATCTAGTTTGATGGGAATCCGAGTGGTTGAGTTCCATGAAAGTTATCTGGGGCTCCCAATTATTGCATTGAAAAGTAAGAATTAGATGTTTATTAGAGTGAAGGAGGCGGTCCAGGGTCGTTTAAATGAGTGGAAGTCCAAACTTTTATCTGCAGGCGGGAAAGAATTCCTAGTCAAAGATGTGGCTCAAGCTCTTCCTACATATACCATGGGGGTGTTTCAATTACCTCAAGGCCTTTGCCATGAGTTGTCCTCTATGATTGTAAAATTTTGGTGGAGCAATTCCATGTTCTTTTGTAATAGATAAAGGCTGCTACCTCCAACCCAATTCAACGCCACTTGTGAAAACACCGGAGGGAGAAAGAAAGAAAGGGAGAGAGGAAGAGAAAAAAGACAGAGAAAAGAGGCTGCAAGGATTAGTGGTGGTTTCCGGTGCCTGTAGTTGACTGATTATGGTGGGGATTTTTGTCGAAGTTGGAAGGGTATTTGCTGGGTAGGGAAGATCAGGTGACTATTGGGTTATTTCCATTTTTTTAAGTTTTAATTTTAATTTTAAAATTATTTTTGACAATGAAAAATGTGCATTAAATATCCATGTTATGTTAAGTTAAGTTAGAAGACACGTGAGATTACTGATAATGTTCTAGTGGTGCATGAGATTTTGCACACCATTAAACATAAGCGTGGAAGTATTGGGGAGGAGATGATGCTTAAGATGGAGATGTCAAAGTCATATGATAGGCTTGAATGTGATTTTTTACTACCAGTAATGAGGAAATTGGGGTTTAATGCAGTGTTTTGCATGTGGATTAACGAGTGCATGGTAACCCTACTGAAGTTTTGCATGTGGATCTACGTCCTCGTTCAGTGTCTTAAAGAATGGTAACCCTACTGAAGTTTTACTTCCATCGAGGGGTCTAAGACAAGGGTACCCCCTGTCGCCTTTCTTATTTGTTCTCTGTACTGAAGGCTTGTCTGCGATCCTTTGTAGAAAAGAGCAGCTGGTTGAGTTAAAGGGTATCCCTGTTGCCCCGGAAGCCTTTAGTTTGACTCACTTGTTTTTTGCAGATGATTCTATTCTGTTTTCGAAGGCGACTATGGCAGATGCAACATGTATAAGGGAGGTGTTACGTTTGTATGAAGTGAGTTCAGGTCAGAAGATAAATTTTGACAAGAGTTCAGTGGTATTTAGTGCTAAATGTTCTATGCGTCTTCAAGATCAAATTGTTCCTGAACTGGGTGTTAGGAAGAAAAAAGACTTTGGGAAGTACTTGGGTTTGCTGGCAGACTTTGGAACCTCAAAAAGAGCTATTTTTTAGGAGATTCGTAATCGAGTGGAAGCTAAGGTGCAAGGATGGTCGGAGCAATTTTTGTCTAAGGCTGGGAATGAGGTTTTGGTGAAAGCTATATCTCTTGCTCTGGCCAATTATGCTATGTATTGCTTTCAAGTCCTGGTAGGTGTTTGTAAGGATGTGGAGTGTATATTGGACCGTTTTTGGTAGGGGAAACAGAATTTACAGTGATGTATTCATTGCGATTCTTGGGATAAAGTGACGATGCCAAAGTGTAAGGGTGGATTGGGGTTCTAGGATCTCATGTACTAAAACATTGCAATGCTTGTAAAGTTAGGGTGGAGACTGTTGGATGAGCCATCTTCGCTCCTTTCTAGGCTGTTACGAGCTAAATATCATCATGAGGGTTCTTTCTTGGAAGCTAAGGAAGTGGCTGGGTCATCTTGGGGTTGGAAAGGTATCTTGCAAGGGCAACATATTTGAAAGTCCGGCAATCGTTGGCATGTTGGTGATGGGAAACAGGTCAAAGTAATGGAGGATCCTTGGC
This sequence comes from Oemleria cerasiformis, assembly GCA_037349345.1. NCBI lineage: Eukaryota > Viridiplantae > Streptophyta > Magnoliopsida > Rosales > Rosaceae > Oemleria > Oemleria cerasiformis. The sequence continues at coordinate 9,934,633 of JAZGTL010000003.1, read as the reverse complement.
TTCCTAGTTGTCGGCCGTTCCATGTAACATCTCCTTCATCTTCCCTTCCTCTTTTGGTTAAAGAGTTAATCTGTCCTATATCTCGGTTGTGGAAGACTGCTTTAGTGGAGAGTTTATTTATTTTGGAGGACGCAAGTGTCATCCTTTATATTCCTTTAAGCAACCTGGGATGTCATAATAGATTGATTTGGTACTTTCAGAATACTAGTACCTATAATGTGCACTCTGGTTACTTGCTGGCGATGGAAATAAGCAGAAATGGTGAGTGTTCAGTCATTATTTATGCATCATTTTGATGTCCTCAAGTACCTTTTTTACATGTCTTTTGAATGATTTCTGGCCATCCATAGTAGAAAGTAATGCTTTTGTGATATATGTGCAGGATTTAGGAAGATAATGAAATTCTAAGGATATTGGAAAAAGAATGACTCAAATCGGAGTTCAGATGAAGGAGATGTCCTCATTTCAATATCAGGTACTGAATTGGGTCCTGAGTGCGCCAGTGCGCCCTATTTTGGGTCCTTGGCCTAGTACCTCAGATCATCACATCCGGGTCCCAGACCTGTGTCTCATGACATCAAGTTCATGTCCTAGAAGTCCCAAGGTCATACCAGGTTGTGTCCCGCGACATTCCCCAAGGACACCCTCCCGAGTCCCAAGGGTGTTCCTGCCATGTCCTTGTCGAGCCCAGCGCATGCGCCTAAACCTTGGTTCCTGTTCCGCCAGCGATGGAACAAAGTTCCTCCTCTACTCTAAGCCTGACAACCTGTGCGCCTAGCCTGAGCCATGATGTGCTTCTACTACACCTATGGTGCGCCTCGAATGTGTAGTCCCCGTTTGTGCTGAAAATGCTTTCCTGATCCCTTGTCCCAAAGAGGTCTTTTGCGCCTTATTTTAGGGCCGAAAGGTTCAGAAGATGCCCTGTCCTTCAATTCAATGGAACAAAGCGAGAGAAAGCCCAGAATATACTAGATACATCATTTGGAAGTGCTTGGAATGGTTTGTCTCGAGTAGATTGATCAATGACATTTTAAGTTCTCAAAAGTCCAAGTTTGAAGGTTTTGAGCCCAGAATCAGGCCCAACTATGTTTGAAGTGCTTAGGCTTGGCTCATCCCAATTCTTGATGTCCATGCAACCTCTAGAAGACTCTAGAAGCTGCCTTGGCATGCAAGAAAGCTCAATAGTGTTTATCACATGTATTGCCACAAATCCTACTGCAAATCCAATAAGGATTACTTTTTCTAGTTCCTTTTCAATTCAAACCAGGATAGGAAGTTTAAGTAAGTTCTTAATTAGGATTTTGTCCTAAGCTATCTCCTACATTGTAAAGGTATATAGGCATGTATAAAGGACCTTAGGGTTCGCGGGTGAGGACCTCTAGACACCCTAGCCGTACCTTATTGTAATCCAGTTTTTAAATTAAAGCAGTTTTTAGTTTCTGCTTGTGAGAGAGTTGGACGTGAGCATTGGAGGAAAAGCTCTGGCGTGGTCTTCTACTGTGTCTCATCTTCAATAATCTCCTTTGTATATCTAATTTTATTGCTTTTATTTTATTGAATTCAATTATGTTTGTGTCAATTTCAATTATGTGTGAGTTGTCTTTTAGGATTAGGGCTACTTGAAGCCCTACCCATGCTAGTTCGTTAATTAGATTTTGGCTCTTGATTTTGATTGCTATGCAGGCTGAGTAATTCTGATTACTGTTTAAACTACCATTCTTTTATGTTTACGAGACTTGCTACCTTGTTTGAATAAATTATTGATGGAAAGGCTTGAGTGACCGTCATATCATCCTGTATTTCATTAGCATCTAGAGGTTGAGGTTAAGAAATAATCTTGTAATCGGAATTCATGAAAACCTAGGAATGCATGCCACTTTTCTAGGCTAGTGTGGTGTCATTAAATTCTCTTCCTACTTCATGCATCATTGTAACTGGTAGGTGATAGATGTTATAGGCATATGCCCTGTTTAGGACATGCTAAGTAAGAGAGAATAATATATGTTTAGTGTACCAACGTCAGGACCTAGGCATTGGCACCTAATTTAGAAGTTGTATCGTAATTGAATCAAGGAAATCTGATTAATAACTATAATTGGTTAGAGTGGATAGTATGCTTTAATTCGCCTTAGTTAACAAATAATCAATATGTTATCTTGTTGCATTGTTATTTTCTACATTTTAATTTACTTGTCTCTAATTTTCGATCGTAGAAGCATAAACCAACATCTCCCCCCCTCCCCCCTTTGCCGTGTGTTATTATTTGCGTCCTTGTTTGTCTTGCTTGAGTCAGAAGTTAGGTTTAGGGCTATTCTTGAGTTTGTGTGCCGTGTCATGAGTCTTTGCATCTTTAATTCATGTGAGTCTTTGGGTTCTTTTGTTATTTCTTTGTTTTCTTTTAGTGTGTGTGTGTGTTTTTATATAAGTTAACAAATATGAACTTAATTGGATTAATCGTTGAACAAGTTCCCGACGGATCGACCTTTGCTTGACGTAATACTATGTTAATCGATTTTGTGCACTTGCAAAGTTATAACTAGTGGAAATAAAGTTTATAATTATTGTGTTCGGTATTTTTACTATCAAGTTTTTGGCGCCGTTACCGGGGACTTGTCCCTCAACGGTGTCCATTCAATTCAGATTTTGTTAACTTAATGTTGTATATTAACTATTTACATTTCATTTAGATTGTTTACTAACTTAGTTTGTCATCTTTCTCATGTACATATGAACAACTCATACCTGGATATGGGACCATGGAATTTTCCATACATGGAGACGGGAGCTTGGAACGATCCATACCCAACTTTATTCAATCAAGGGTGGAGTAATCAGTCGAATTCCATTTTCAAGAACACCCAGAACCATACAACCCAGGATGGTGCAAGCAGCCTAATGTCACATGGAACTCCACTCAAATAGTTCCACACTACGAACCAACTCCTGACCTCCAACCTTCGATGTGGGCCATGATACAATGCATGGAGGCTTGTAATCAAAGCATTGCAGCCACTACTGAAGTAGTCTGAGAGCTAAACCATCACAAGGATGAGAGACATTACGATCAAAGGGGGCAGTTTGCATTCCACATGTGTCCAAGTGAGGACATGGCATTCTTCCCACCAAGTGAGGTCGTAGATGTTGAGCATAACGAAGATACCATCACGCCAGCACTTCAAGTGCCTGCCATAGGGGCCGTGGCCCCCAACCAATTCCATGACATGACTTGGCCCCTCAAATATGCTCAGATTGAGCAATAGGATAGGCCCATCTCTGACCCTCAAAATTATTACTTCTTTTCTAATACTTGTAATGTTGATTCAATGCCTAACCATATTTTGTTACTTTGCACTCACAGATTTGCATGTGAAAGGGACGAAGAATGGGAGGAATAGAATAGGACATTCAGGCCAAGCCCATGCCGCTGCCCTATGTGCTGCCCAGTAGCAATGCACTGCCCCAAGCCGTCTCCCATAGCTATGCCCACGTTCTGCCTCATGACGCACTTGAGTCTCTACCCCAAATCCAGCCTCAACCTGCACATCCCCTGCCGCAGTTCTGGACCAGCACCTTACCGCACAACAGGGACCCTGCCGTGTTCCAAGACTTGCCTACTGCCCTGCCGCAAACCCAGGATCCTGCTGAGACCCATGACTCGCCAAATGCCCTGCCGCAGGCCCAGCCTATCGGCACAAAACCTGGACACGTCCAGGGCACACCTTCATCACGCCAAGCTACGCCAACTGATTCACTACAGGGCAAGTCCTTAGCCGTTGCCCCAGAATCTTCCTAGCGTGCATCTGAGACGCGCATCGTTGCGACCAATCTTTCACGGTAGAACCCAAGGACCAGCCCGTGCCTCCCAATATGTAGCTAGGCGTGTCTCAGCCCATGCCTATGGAAAAGGACCCGATTTTGAAATTCAATGCGCCTTCTCAACTCAATACTGAAACACTTAACTTCCATTTTAATAAGGCAAACTTTGATTTGAATTCTGATTTAGCTCCTAATGCTGTTGAACTTTTCCCATGCAGGTTCCACCATAAAAACACCAAGAATATGTTGAATGACCTCAACTTGGTCCCCTTCTTCAAGTTCAAAAGGAAAACTCAATGGAGAGAACCAAGGAAGAAGTCTCGGGCGTACAGGGCACAACCAAAAGCTGTTCCACCATGAGCATTGCCCAAGGAAGATAGTCGAGAATGGACATAAACAGCTCTCATTCAAGTCACTTCTCAATCTCTTTCCCGATAAGTTACGTTCTCGTCGGTGGATTCCTTTATGTGTTTCTAACATTTTTCTACATGACGCAGCGTAGATTCTACAACAAGAGGCTCATAATCAGTTCCATGTTGATGTTGAAATCCTAGGCACACCACCAAATGCCTAGCAAGCCATGCCATGTCTTGCCGAGATGTTAAAGAACGCGCTCCTAGGAGGCAACCTAACACTGGTTTGTGTTTCCTTTCACTCTATTGTTTCTGTCCTATTGCACTCTCTGAACCTTCATTCTGTTTTTGTCATGCATATTGCTTATCACATTGAGGATAATGTTCAGTTTAGGTTTGGGGGAGTGGATTGAATTTTTGCGTATAGAAACAAGTAGGTTTGGGGGTGATACACGACCAGGACTTTTGAGTTTTCCGTTTTATTTTTTATCTGTTTAGTTAAGTTTTTGCTAGTAATAGTATGATAACTTGTTAATAGGGATGAACATGCTAAATTAACTATCTTTACCTTACTAAGAGTCATGCCATAGTTAGTAGTTCAAAATCTGAACTTCACAATGCCATGTTTTAAGTGATTAAATGAACTACAACAACTGAATTGGAGTGGACTTTAGAAAATTAGTGGAGACTTCCCTGTGAGATCTTTGAGCCTAATTGTCATTCTTTCTGAGGGATATACTTGTTTCTACTCTTAAACACTATTCGCTTTTGTTCATAAATGTTGATCTCATCACATCATATTTGTATTGAATTTTAAAGAACTAACATCATATAGATGCCCTTGATTTAATGTGTGGGTTGCCGTAATAAGTGATGCAGGTTATGTGTGCTTTAACCTCTAAAGGCCTTATCCTACTCAATTGCATGCTCCCTAAGCCAATTTTGAAGCCAAACACTCAGCCTTTTCTTTCATCACCCAAAGTATAACCTCACCACAATACTAAGCCAGTCATGAAAGCCATACCTTATAACCTAAGTCTGTGCTAAGGTTGCCGTAAATGAGATTCATGGTGAGAATGAGAAGTGAAAGAAAATGCTGCTCAATTCCAAGGACATTGGCATCAATTCAAAGTTCAACAGTTTAAAGAAAAGCTCTACAAGTTGCAAGTTGCATAACAAGAATGAGGAAATCATTGCATGATCTTGGTTCAATTCAATTCAAAGAAAAAGAAAAAAATAAAGAGAAAAAAAGAAAGAAAGAAGTAACGTTTAAAAGAAAAAAAAAAAGTGAAAAACAAAGTGAATTGAGCCAAGTGAGCCAAGAGCCTCAAAATAAGCCATCAAGAAAGCACAATGTCGTGGGCCTTAAGCAAGGATTCAGTTAAGAAATTCCAAGTTCAAGTGATGACTTCTCATGCCTAGGCACAGCTCAGGTTCTTTGAATTCTATCATTCCTTTTTAAATCCTCGAGCTTAGCCCCATTATAGCCCAAAAAGGAAGACCTAACTGATCTTATGGACAATCATGCTGAGGATTAAGGTACGTATCTATGACAGTTACAAGTCATTTTCTCATTACTTTGGGTCTCTCATTTTCCATTTTTATTGGAATTACTATAGTGGGATTTCAAAGAAATGGGCTTCATTTTTTAAGCATCTCATTACCCATGAAATTCCTAGGGTTACCGTGTAATCCCAAATGTTAGTGTAGTGTCATTAAATCCCATTTGTGATTAATGCTTTCCTTTGTGTTGTAGTGGCTTAAGAGAAATATGGCATAATTGACTAGGAAGTTTGGGGGCTTAAGAGAATTAAACATACAAAGTAAGTAGGGATAAGTGTGTGAGAGTGGGCATAAGAGACCTCTTGCATGGGCACTAGACCAAGTAATGAGCATGATAATTGAACCTTGCAAACCAAGTTGGAAAACGTCCCCCCCCCCCCCCCCCCCCCCCCCCCCCCCCCCCCCAGTGACCTTTATTTGGTGTCTTTGTGTTTGTGTTGTTTTGATTAGAGTCTAAAGCATATATACTTAATGTCTTTGTTTCATGTTTTGAGTACCTAGCTTGTGAGCTAATCAATCTATTCTTTGGTTACATTATTGACTCAAGTCCTTGTGGGATTAGACCCTTGCTTGTACCACTATATTGTCTATTGATTAGTGCACTTGCTAGGATTTAATTGTTAGGATCAGTATTACTTTCATTGTTGTACTTTCTTCCAACAAGTTTTTGGCCCCATTGCCGAGGACATATCCCTCACCGGTGTCCATTGCTTAGATTGTTTTAACTTAGTCTTTTGTTTGTTTTAGGTACTTAGTTTTATGTCATCACAAGGTTCTGCCAAAGGATATGTTCACAACTCTTCAACTCCACCATCTGCATCATCTTCTGTTCAAGGCTCCCCTTATCCAAGTCCACTACCAAGCCCTACAAGAATGGCAGATAGACGTGAGGAACGTGTCCTTGTCAATCCAGCCGCACGGCTGCTCAAGGAGTATGCCACTCCACATGTTAGTGAGGACCAATTCCCCATTGTTTCCCCCCCTTCCACAGTGGAGAACTTTGAGCTCAATTTAGGGACAAACCACATGCTCCCTAAGTACCATGGCCTCTTGGGTGAGGACCCCCATTTACACATCAAGGAGTTTGTGGAAGTGTATTCCACTCTAAGGATCAATGGCATGATTGAAGCTGAGATGAGATTGAGGTTGTTCCTTTTTAGTCTTAAGGACAAGGCTAAAGCATGGTACCACACCCCAGCACCAGCATCTATCACATAATGGAGGGACTTGTCCTCTAAGTTCCTCACTCAATATTACCCCTGTGGAAAAGACCAATAAGCTCAAGGCACAGCTCATGGCACCCAAGCAAGCTGAGGATGAATCTTTTTATGAGTTTTTGGAAAGGTTCAATCACATGATCCAAGAATGCCCTCGTCACAACATTGATGAGTGCCACTTAATGATGTACTTTTATGGAGGTTTGAAGAATAGTGATAGGGTGATGGTCAACTCTCAATCCAAGGGAGCCTTGGAAAGCACAGTTGAGGAAGCTAGGGTAACATTTGAGAGCATTGCTCAAAGAGAGAAGCAGTTTAGCTATAAGGGACAACAATCTAGAACCCCTGTACTTTTCTTCCAACATACAATGCGCGTGAATATGAAGTAGTTGCATCAAAACCTCGGAGGTAGGTGAGTCATCTCATCTGGATCATGGGAAGATAAAATGGCCATGAGAGTTGGATGCATTAGAGTTTCTACACCAAAACCTTGCTTGGTAAACCCAGTGGGAAAAACCCATGGTCGAATGGAAAAGATGAGCAAATTCTCATGTGTACGTCGAATCATGGTATCTCTAGGATGCAGTATGAATGGGGTGACCAAGCCAAAAATGTGCCTCATCAAAACTTAGGCATGCAACAAAACCCAGTGGGTAAATGACCATGAACATCGGAAAAAAGAGTACACGATGGTCAAGTGAGTATGGTTCGGGATACTCCCTCTGATATCGACTCCCTCTGAAATGTACATACTAGATAAATCAGGTAGTCTATCCAACAAGGCGTGTATCATTTCGAGGATCAAGGGGTTTGATCCATTCCTCGATGCACAAGGATAGAATAAGCCCATATATGTCGTACCGAGAATCAAAAACCAGAAAGTTCGAATTTGCCAAAATTGCCTTATAAGGACCTTTGGCCATGTATGCTTAGAGTGTGTGTTTGTGGGAACCCAGTGGTTGTTTGGCCCAAAGTTCTATAAGCCCAATTTAGAGTTATATCATAGACATCTCCCTCTCCGTCTTCCTCTCGATCTCTCATTCCCTCAAAACAAAGGAACACCCCCAAAAACACACAGAGCCACCACCAAACTCAGCCACCACCACATACGAAGGCAGATACCCAGACCTCGCCAATCTATCCATTGATGTTCTTTGGCCTCTCTTTCTCTTTAATTCCCATGCCACTCTCCCTCACACCTCTCTCCCTCACACGAAGAACAACCAAAATTCCTGAAGAAAAAAAAAACCCTGGACGACACGACTACCATCATGCACACGCTTCTATCATTCGACTAAGGCTACCAAGCCCTCTCAAAGTCTCCTTTCTCCCTCGACTTCTCATCTCCTCCCTCGAATTCCTCTCTTCCTCTCGAGCTTAGTCGACGAGCCCAAAATAGAACACCGACTGCCACCTCCAACGGCATCGAATGCGGCCAATTCAGACAACCATTCCACATCCAATCCCTTCCCCCCATCGAGATGACCTCATCCCTCCCATCCATCATCGTTGAGGCTCATCGTAGAGGAGGAATCGGAGCCACAACCAAGAAACTCTCGACGGCATCGCTCATGATTTTCGATGGACCCAGGCTGCGAGACCACCTCCAATAGACTGTCTTGGACAAGGCGATCCTATCTCTGTCCTCCTTTGCCGTCATCAATGGTCGTAGCTCGTGGATTGGTGGTCAATGGCCACCTACGTTCGAAAAGTCCCAGCTCATTTTTTACGGCTACAGGTGATGTTTGGACTCTACTCTTTCACCGTTGGTTTTGTAGTGTCAAGGGCTAGGATTTAGGCTAATTGCATGTTGATTTCTAGTAAGGAACTACAGCGGTCGAGCTCGCCAGAAATTGCAGACCCCCACGAACCTTTGTACCATCCCATTTTTGGGACGTTTCGAGTTGTTATTGCATTTCTTGTACATTAGAGTACGTTTAATTAATGTTTTGAGCCATTCTTTTGGGGATTTCGTTAGTTTGGGTTCTGTACGTCTTGTGAGATTTGTTCTTACTCTTGTTTAGGGATTTGGATTGCTTGGAGCTTACGTTGGCTTGCTATCGTCGGGTGATTTTATCCTGGACCAAGTGTGAGTGGACCTTGATCAGTCGTTATTTATGCATCATTTTGAGGTCTTTATATGCCTCTCTTACATGTCTTTTGAATGATTTCGTGCCATCAATAGTAGAAAATGATCAATCTTGTGAGACTTGTGCAGAGTTAGAAAGATAGGAAAAATCTGGAAAGAACGCAAAAAGAATGACTCAAATCGGAGTCCAGATGAAGGAGATGTCCTCATTTCAATATCAGGTCCTCAACGGGGTCCTGAGTGCGCCAGTGCGCCTATTTTGGGCCACTGGCCAAGTACCTCATATCAGGCCCTCCGGCTCCCAAACTTGTGTTTCATGACATCAAGGTCAAGTCCTAGAAGTGCCAAGGTCGCGCCAAGGCAGGTCGAGGACATGTCCCAAGAACTCCCATCCGAGCCCAGATGTGCGCCTAAGCCGGGGTCCCTGTTCCGCCAGCAGTGGATCAGAGGTTCTCCCTCTGCGCCAAGCCTGACAACATTTGCGCCAAGCCTGAACGACGATGCGCTTCTATTATACTCCTAACGTACTTCAAAAGCGCGGTCCCAGATCCTGATTACGAAGACAGTCAAAAATCCAAGTTTGGCCAGCTTGCGTTCCCACTTGCCAGCTTGCATTCACACTTCCGGCCATGCTCTGATTGGTTCGAATAGATTTTAAAAACTTTATAATTAATTAAAAGTAAAATAACTTTCCCTATTCCTATAGGACATGGTTTTACCAATCTGTATAGAACAAGGTTATACCAATCCTTATAGAACAAGGTTTTTCCTTTGTCTATAAAAGGGAGCCTTTGTTCAGTGTTTTAGAGAGAGATAATTAGCTAAGGACGTTTTGGTTTCTGGGAAAACAGAGACCTGAGCCACAGAGTTCCGTTCTGGTTTTCTAGAGAATTAGGGACCATATTTTCGGAGATAATCTTTCACATAGATTATTGGACGTGGAGCTTGGAGAAGAAGGCCCTGCCGTGTCTTCTGCTGCATCTGTTCTTAACAATCTCCTCTGTACCCTTATTTTCATTATTGCATTGTTATTTTCTGTACTTTGATTTACTTGTCTTTAAATTTCAGTTATCACATCATAAACCCCCCCCCCCCCCCCCCCCCCCCCCCCCCCCCCCCCCCTGTGTGTGTGTGTGTGTGTGTTTTTGCCTAAGTTAACAAATCTGAACTAAATTGGTCATCACGTTGATACAAGTCCTCGAGGGATCGACTCTTGCTGTGCTACTATACTATACTTATCGATTTGTGCACTTGCAAGGATTTTATAACTGTTAGAATTGAATTGCATATTTCTTGCTCTTTAAATCTACCAACAAGTTTTTGGCGCCGTTGCCGGGGACTTGTCCCTCAACGGTGCCCATTCAAGTTTAGATTTGTAACTTAGTTTTTTTTTTTCTTTTTTGTTAGGTACCCGTGTATGTCATTCCAAGGTTCAGTGCACGGGTCATCAAGTGGACCATCATCGCAAGCATCTTCAGTCCACGGCTCCCCGCCACCAAGCCCAAGGAGGATGGCGGACCACAGAGAATAGCAGGGCCTGGAACGTGGCCTAGTACCGCAAGCCCCATGGCGCCTTAAGGATTTTGCCATGCCCCATGTCTCGGAGGATCAATTTCCAATTGTTTTTCCCGAGTCAACAGTGGCAAACTTCGAATTAAAGTCGGGGACAATTCACATGCTGCCTACATTCCACGGCCTTGCTGGCGAGGACCCGCACTTTCATATCAAGGAATTTGTTGAGGTTTGTTCAACACTGCGCATCAATGGTATGACAGAATCGGAAATCCGCCTGCGGCTCTTTCACTTTAGTCTCAAGGATCGCGCCAAGACATGGTTTCATTCATTGGCGCCAGCTTCCATTCACTCTTGGAGGGACTTGACGTCCAAATTCTTAACACAGTACTTTCCCGTGGAAAAGACAAATGAGTTAAAGTCCAAGATCATGAACCCATGGCAAGACATGGAGGAGTCTTTCTACGAGTTTTGGGAGCGGTTCAATCAGATGTTACGGGCGTGCCCCCACCACCATATTGATGCCCATCATCTTATGCTATACTTCTATGGAGGCTTAAAAACTAGCGATCGGACAATGGTGGATTCTCAATCCCAAGGGATTCTAGAAGGCACAGCCGAGGAAGCAAGGACCGCCTCTGAGAACATTGCTCAAAGGGAAAAACAGTTCAGCTACAGGGGTCCCTCCTCTAGAGCTACGGGTGATGCATCCGCCAAATACAAAGATGACGCCATTGCTCAGCTCACGGCAATGGTAAAACAATTGTGTAGCGAGAAAGCCAAAGGAGTTCACATCTGCGAGGTATGTTCAATTCAGGGCCACACATCCCAGGACTGCCCGGTTGTGGAAGAGGCCAACTTTGCTGGAGGGTTCAATAGCAATTCTCGACCCCGGAATGACCCATATTCCAACACTTACAATCCGGGGTGGAGAAATCATCCTAATTTCCGTTGGAGCAACAATCAAGCAGCCGCGAATCTCATGCCACCCCCTGGATTTGACCAGCAAGCCGCAGGCCCTCAGGGGAACTACCACGGTCCTTCCTCAAACCAGAATGGCGGAAGCAAGTCTGTTGAGGACTCCATCCATATCCTGACTCAACAGCAGGCTCAACTCATAAAATTCATGCACGATAGCCAGAGTCAGACGGGAGACTTCAAAAATGCAATTACAAACTTGGAGCGTCAAATGGGACAGGTGGCGAACCAACTAAATCAGCGGGAGCAGGGCAAGCTACCGAGTCAAGTCCTGGTAAATCCGAAAGGATTTCACAATCCTACGGCTAATACCATCACGCTGGAGAAGGAAACACCACTTCAAGACCCCACATATGCCACCCTCACAGGACCTGAAACTGAGCCTCAACCTACTCTGCCAAGGATCACCGACCAGGGGGCGCCGCAAAACATGCCACGGCCAACACCTCTGGCGCAGAACCAGTCCAATGAGTCACCAAGTGCCCTACCGCAAAGAGGACCTGACACTGCGCCTACTTCGGCCACGGCTGGCATGCAACCTGCTCCTAAGCCCAAGTCGCAGCACTCGAATACTTCTAACTCTAAACCTCAGAATTCCAATTCTAAAAAAGTCACTTTTGAGTTAGCTAATAATGTTGATTATCCATTTCCTCGCAGGTTCCAAAACAGGAATAAGCAAAAGGAGGACTTTGAGGAAGAAATCATCAGCATGTTGCAGAAGCTTCAGATCACACTGCCTTTCCATAAAATTGTCAAGCACATGCCTATCTTTGCAAAGCTGATCAAGGACTTAGTTGCAGGAAAGCGTGGTTTTAGCTCCACGGACACCATTGACATCCCTATGGCCTGCTCGGCTGCCCTTTTGCGCATGCCCCTTAAGGCCAATGATCCTGGGCCGCCATCCCTTCCATGTGTCATTCAGTCAAAAAGATTCGAACATTGCCTTTGCGACATGGGAGCATCAGTGAACATCATGCCATTCCACATTTACAGGTCACTCAACCTAGGCGCACTCAAGCCCACGCACCTATGTGTCAGGTTGGCTAACGCTTCTGTAACCAACCTAATGGGGGTTCTTGAGGACGTACTGGTACAAATCGGAGATACATGCATCCCTGCCGACTTCTACGTACTAAGAATGGACAGAATTGACAAAAGTGAGGAACCTCCCCTCATCTTCGGAAGGCCCTTACTAGCCACAGCCGAGTGCCTCATCGACGTCAGAAAGGGCTAGGTCTCCATCAAGGTCCTGGACCAGCTTCGGACATTCTCCATCCATGACACCATCCAGTACCCTGCCGAGCCTATTGTAGATTTTCCGTTAAACACAATGGACTTACTGCTACGGGAGACAATTGCTCATTCTTGCATGACGGATGACCTTGAGAAGGCCGTTACTAGTAACCCACACACTGTGGATTCACTTACAGATAACGTGATCAAAGAGGTACGAGCCCTTGACATCATGCCAGCCCTCCCATTGCACAGGCCTCCCCTCGAAGCGTTACCATTCACAAGTCAGAAAACCCTGTCGTCCATCATAAAGGCTCCTGAACTCGAGCTGAAGCCCTTGCCCGAGCACTTAAAGTATGCATATTTGGGCGACAATCAAACCCTTCCAGTCATCATTGCATCTACCCTAAGTACGAAAGAGGAAAAGGCATTAGTTCACGTCCTTAAGGTCAATCAAACGGCAATTGGATGGACAATAGCTGACATCAAAGGCATAAGTCCCGCAAAATGCATGCATCGGATACTGCTGGAGGAAGACTCCAAACCATCACGGGAGGCACAGAGGCGATTGCATCCACCTATGAAGGAGGTCGTGAAGAAAGAAGTCCTAAAGCTCTTGGACGTTGGAATCATCTATCCAATTAGTGACTCCAAGTGGGTGAGCCCAGTCCAGGTCGTGCCAAAGAAAAGTGGGATCACAGTGGTTAAAAACGAGCAGGATGAGCTTGTACCTCAACGGATTCAAACAGGATGGAGAGTGTGCATCGACTATCGAAAGCTAAATATAACCACACGCAAGGACCACTTTCCTTTGCCCTTCATTGATCAAATGCTCGAGCGCATGGCTGGACACTCCCACTATTGCTTCTTGGACGGCTACTCAGGATACAATCAGATTGCTATTGCACCCGAAGATCAAGAAAAAACAACATTCACATGCCCATATGGCACCTTTGCATACAGAAGAATGCCGTTTGGATTGTGCAATGCCCCAGCTACCTTTCAGCGTTGCATGATGAGCATCTTCTCCGATATGGTGGAAGATATAATTGAAGTATTCATGGACGACTTCTCAGTGTTTGGACATTCATTCGAACTGTGCTTAGTTAACCTAACCCGAGTACTGGAACGGTGCAGAGAAAGCAACTTAGTGCTGAACTGGGAAAAGTGCCATTTCATGGTACAACAGGGAATTGTCTTGGGTCATGTTATCTCTAGCTGAGGCATTGAAGTGGACAAAGCAAAGCTAGACATAGTAGAGAGGCTGTCGTACCCCACTACAGTCAAAGAGGTTCGATCGTTCTTAGGGCATGCTGGCTTTTACCGCAGATTCATCAAAGATTTCTCGAAAATCACAAGACCTTTGTGTGATCTTCTAGCCAAGGACGCCACATTTGAGTTCACTAAGGGATGCCGTGAGGCATTCAACACACTCAAGGCAAAGCTCACGACATCACCCATCATCATGCCACCGAATTGGGACTTACCATTCGAACTAATGTGTGATGCCTCAGACTTCGCCATAGGAGCGGTTTTGGGACAGCGTGTTGACAAGCTCCCTCATGTCATTTACTACGCAAGCCGAACCCTGAATGATGCCCAGCTGAACTACTCCACCACCGAGAAGGAGCTCCTTGCTGTTATCTTTGCCCTGGAGAAGTTCCGTTCATATCTAATTCAAACCAAGGTCATAGTATACACGGATCATGCTGCCTTGAAGTATCTGCTCACTAAAAAGGACGCCAAGCCAAGGTTGCTACGTTGGATGCTACTGCTCCAGGAATTCGACCTTGAAATCAGAGACAAGAAGGGCAGCGAAAACGTGGTCGCTGACCATATGAGCCGATTGCTTCACAGTTCCAATGAAGAGGCCGATCAGTTGCCCCTCCTCGAGACCTTTCCTGACGAACAGCTCTTCGCAATCCAAGCTATTGATCCATGGTATGCCGATCTCATTAATTACCTTGTCACTAAGCAAATTCCTTCATCTTTAAAGAGGTACCAAAAGGACAAGCTGGCTAAACAAGCTAAGTACTTCATATGGGATGAGCCGTACCTATGGAAGCATTGTCCAGACCAAATCATTCGGCGCTGCATCCCAGAAGACGAGATGAAATCCGTCTTGACTTTTTGCCATAGTTTGGCATGTGGGGGCCATTTTGGAGCTAAGAAGACAGCCCTCAAGGTACTCCAAAGTGGACTCTACTGGCCCACACTTTTCAAGGATGCACACGAATTTGTACTCACCTGTGACCGCTGCCAACGCCTAGGTAACATCGGCCCTCGAAATCAAATGCCATTACACCCTATTCTTGTGGTCGAAATCTTCGACGTATGGGGCATTGATTTTATGAGGCCTTTTCCGAATTCCTTTGGCAATCTTTATATTCTACTTGCAGTTGATTATGTCTCCAAATGGGTGGAAGCAATTCCCACCAAAACTAACGACGCCAAAGTAGTGGTGCGTTTTTTACAGAGTCACATCTTAGCCAGATTCGGCGCACCTAGGGCAATCATCAGCGATGGGGGGGCACACTTCTGCAATCATTCGTTTGCAGCCCTAATGAAGAAGTATGGCGTCACCCACAAGGTCTCAACACCGTATCACCCTCAAACGAGTGGCCAAGCGGAAGTGTCCAATCGGGAAGTAAAGGCCATATTGGAAAAAACGGTAAATCCTAACCGCAAAGATTGGTCCAGCAAATTGAATGATGCGCTGTGGGCCTATCGGACTGCATACAAGACCCCGATTGGCATGTCTCCCTTCCGGCTGGTTTTTGGAAAAGGCTGCCACCTACCAGTGGAATTAGAGCATAAAGCATTCTGGGCTATTAAGCAGATGAACCTGAACTTCGATGATGCTGGAATACATAGGAAGCTTCAGCTAAGTGAATTAGAGGAGTTGCGAAACGAGGCCTTTGACAGTGCTCGTATCTACAAGGAAAAGACCAAAGCTTTCCACGACAAGCGCATTCAGCCCAAGGACTTTCACATCGGACAGGAAGTCCTCCTCTTTGACTCCCGGCTCAGACTAATGCCAGGTAAGTTGCGTTCAAGATGGACTAGACCATTTATTATTACTAACGTTTTTCCTCATGGTGCAGTTGAAATCCAGCACCCGGAACGGCAGGATCCGTTCAAGGTAAATGGCCACCGCCTCAAACACTACTTGAAGGACCTTTCTAATCCAAGTGCAGTCAACCCTGCAACTCCGCATGCGCCCAGCTCCTAGCATGTCAGCCCCGTCTTGCCTAGACGTTAAATAAAGCGCTCCTAGGAGGCAGCCTAGCCCTGGTTTGTATTTCTCACTTCCTTTTCTGTTGCTGCCCGTTATATCTCTCAAACCTTTCTACTGTTGTCAAGCTTACTGCTTATCACATTGAGGACAATGTTCAGTTTAGGTTTGGGGGTGTGGATTTAAAATTTTGCATATAGAAACAAGTAGGTTTGGGGGTGATACACGGCCAGGACATTTGAATTTCTGCTTGTGATTGGTATGATAACTTGTTAATAGGAATGTATATTCTAAGTTAACTATCTTTGCTTTACTAAGAGTCATGCCATGGTTAAGTAGTTCATAATCTGCACTTCACAATGCCATGTTTTAAGTGATTAAGTGAACGAAATAACTGAATTTGAGTGAACCTTAGAAAATTAGTGGAGACTACCCAGTGAGATCTTTGAGCCTAATTGCCATTCTTTCTGAGGGATATACTTGTTTCTACTCTTAAACACTCATCACTTTTGTTCTTAATTGTTGATCTCATTACATCATATTTGCATTGAATTTTAAAGAACTAACATCATTTAGATACTCTTTATTTAATGTATGCTTTGCCATAAGAAATGATGTAGGCTATGTGTGCTTTAACCTCTAAAGGCCTTATCCTACCCTATTGCATGCTCCCTAAGCCAATTTTGAAGCCAAACACTCAACCTTTTCTTTCATCACCCAAAGTATAACCTAACCCAAAATACTTAGCGATTCATCACAGCCATACCCTATAACCTCAGTTTGTGCTAAGGTTGCCATAAATGAGATTCATGGT
The DNA here is from genome assembly GCA_037349345.1 of Oemleria cerasiformis. Taxonomy (NCBI): domain Eukaryota; kingdom Viridiplantae; phylum Streptophyta; class Magnoliopsida; order Rosales; family Rosaceae; genus Oemleria; species Oemleria cerasiformis. The sequence continues at coordinate 9,917,823 of JAZGTL010000003.1, read as the reverse complement.
GAGAATAAGAGGTGAAAGAAGATGATGGCCAATTCAAAGGACATTGGCGTCAATTGAAAGTTCAAAAGTAAAGAAAAGATTTACAAGTTGCAAGCTGCACGAAAGTTTGAGGAAATCATTGCATGATCTTGGTTCAAACTCAATTCAAAGAACAGAAACAAAAAAAAAACGTTCAAATCAAAAGAAAGAAAGAAACGTTGAGAAAAGAAAGGAAAAAAATAAGTGAAAAACAAAGTGAATTGAGCCAAGTGCCTCAAAATAAGCCACAAGAGCCACAAAATAAGTAATCAGGAAAGCACAATGTCGTGGGCCTTAAGAAAGGATTCAGTTCAGAAATTCTAAGTTCAATTCATGACTTATCATGCCTTGGCACAACTCAGGTTCTTTGAATCCCATCCTTCCTTGCTAAACCCCAAAGCTTAGCCCCAATACAACCTAAAAAGGAAGACCTAACTGATCTTATGGACAATCATACTGCGGATTAAGGTACGTATCTATGTTCTTAAAGTTCAATTCCTTTCATGAGATCTTTATTTCCATAAAGTGCTATTCTTCATTGTTACTCATATGTGATTAAATTTGAATTTCATAACATAAACTCATCACATATGCTTGAAAAGAGTGTAAGCCTAGGATTCTTGTGTGAATTGAGAGTTGCCTAGTGAGGATTAGAGTCGAGGCGAAATCTTTCTAGGGCACTTAGATGAAGTTGTTTTCAAACTTGATCACCTGAAAATATTGGCATTTATACACGTACACCTTCACATGACACTCACGGCTATGGCATTCCTTTTAGTTCTGCAAAGCATGTCTACTTACTTTGATTCTTATTAGCTTGTTAAGAGTACTATATCTAGCATCTTTTTGTTTAAGTAAAACGTTTGTGGGTATCGTACTGTTATAAGCCTCAGGAGACAAAACTCCTCCTACTAGGTGAACCTAGGGGTTTAAATGTTCTATCTTAACTAAAATCGAGTCTTTTCATTTTGTTAGCATTTGTTTTGCTCAGGGACTAGCAAAAGATAGGTTTGGGGGTATTTGATCAGTCGTTATTTATGCATCATTTTGAGGTCTTTATATGCCTCTCTTACATGTCTTTTGAATGATTTCGTGCCATCAATAGTAGAAAATGATCAATCTTATGAGACTTGTGCAGAGTTAGAAAGATAGGAAAAATCTAGAAAGAACGCAAAAAGAATGACTCAAATCGGAGTCCAGATGAAGGAGATGTCCTCATTTCAATATCAGGTCCTCAACGGGGTCCTGAGTGCGCCAGTGCGCCAGTGCGCCAGTGCTCCTATTTTGGGCCACTGGCCAAGTACCTCATATCAGGCACTCCGGGTCCCAAACTTGTGTTTCATGACATCAAGGTCAAGTCTTAGAAGTGCCAAGGTCGCGCCAAGGCAGGTCGAGGACATGTCCCAAGAACTCCCATCCGAGGCCAGATGTGCGCCTAAGCCGGGGTCCCTGTTCCGCCATCAGTGGATCAGAGGTTCTCCCTCTGCGCCAAGCCTGACAACATTTGCGCCAAGCCTGAACGACGATGCGCTTCTATTATACTCCTAACGTACTTCAAAAGCGCGGTCCCAGATCCTGATTACGAAGACAGTCAAAAATCCAAGTTTGGCCAGCTTGCGTTCCCACTTGCCAGCTTGCATTCACACTTCCGGCCATGCTCTGATTGGTTCGAATAGATTTTAAAAACTTTATAATTAATTAAAAGTAAAATAACTTTCCCTATTCCTATAGGACATGGTTTTACCAATCTGTATAGAACAAGGTTATACCAATCCTTATAGAACAAGGTTTTCCCTTTGTCTATAAAAGGGAGCCTTTGTTCAGTGTTTTAGAGAGAGATAATTAGCTAAGGACATTTTGGTTTCTGGGAAAACAGAGACCTGAGCCACAGAGTTCCGTTCTGGTTTTCTAGAGAATTAGGGACCATATTTTCGGAGATAATCTTTCACATAGATTATTGGACGTGGAGCTTGGAGAAGAAGGCCCTGCCGTGTCTTCTGCTGCATTTGTTCTTAACAATCTCCTCTGTACCCTTATTTTCATTATTGCAATTTACTTATGGATTCAATTATACTTGTGTTTATTTCAGTTATGTGTGAGTAGTCATTAGGATTAGGGCTGCTTGAAGCCCTAGCCATGTTAGCTTATTGATTGGATTTCTGGCTCTTGATTATGATTGCTATGCATGCTGAATAAGTTGGATTACTATGCTTAATGAACTTAATTTATGCCTATAAGATTAGCTACCTTGTTTGCATATAATTATAGATGTAATTGCTTGAGTGACCGTCATATCATCTTGTGATTTGGAGCATCGAAAGTATTCGTGCTTGTAATCTTAACTCATGACGACCTAGGATTGCATGCCACTTTGCTAGGCTAATGTGGTGTCATTAAATTCTCTTTAAACTTCAAGCATCATCTTAAAAGGTAGGTGATAGACGTTCTAGGCATATGCCCTGTTTAGAACATGCTAAGTAAGAGGGAATAAGATGTGTCTAGTGAACCAACGCCAGGTCCTAGGCACGGGCACCTAATTCAGAAAATGCATAGTAATTAGGTCAAGGAAATTTGGTTAAGAGCTATAATTGGTTAGAGTGGATAGTAAGCCTTAATTCGCCTTAGTTAACAACTTTTCATTCTTGCATTGTTATTTTCTGTACTTTGATTTACTTGTCTTTAAGTTTCAGTTATCACATCATAAACCCCCCCCCCCCCCCCCCCCCCCCCCCCCCCCCCCTGTGTGTGTTTTTGCCTAAGTTAACAAATCTGAACTAAATTGGTCATCACGTTGATACAAGTCCTCGAGGGATCGACTCTTGCTGTGCTACTATACTATACTTATCGATTTGTGCACTTGCAAGGATTTTATAACTGTTAGAATTGAATTGCATATTTCTTGCTCTTTAAATCTACCAACAGACCTCTTTCTCAAACCTCGTTTTTTATCATTTTTTTTACATGCACGTTTTCTATGCCATTAATTTAGATCATGAATGCATAATGTGTTGAGTTGTTGAAAGTAGAAATTATAGGTTATGATGTTAGTTATACTTCTTTCCCGAGTATAATTGCTTGTGTATAGTTGTTGGATCTCACTATAGTAGTTAAAATCATTATTTTTGTGGTTAGAAGTAGTAGATAGAATGTTGGTTAGTAACATTATGAATCTTGAGCATGTCTTGTCGGAGTATGACTTGAGAACTCTACTATGGGATCATTTATGCATTGGTTAGCTTCACAAGATGAGTGAGTAAATATGATTGTGTCCCAAAAGGTCTTTCCTTACTATTTGACTATGGTTGTGAAAAGTGATTAAACTTCCTTGAGACTGTTATTTTGAGTTATAATTTCGGGTTGAGAATGTGGTTGTAAGCCCACTTAAATTGGCCGGTATCTTTAGTTATGTTGGCCACAGACCAGCCTCCACGTGATCATTCTTCCGCACTCGCTCGAATACTAGTTAAATAGCGCTAGCTTGTCCCCGAGCTCTAGGGGACATGTGGTGACGGTGCATAGCACCCAGCCTTCATGTCGTCGTGGTACACGAGCAAACCTTAGATATCTAGCCTATCATGTGTGCATGGCTTGTGTGACTCAAAAGCATAGTTAGTGGGTTATACGTTCTATACTTTTTGTTTCGGGATGAACTATTGACTACTTATCATTTTATTATTATTTCTCGTGAAACGTGCATATTTGTCGTTATGCTTTGTTGGTAACTTTTGAGCTTCTTTTCAAAACTGAGGGGTTAAAGCGTGTTTTATTTTATTTTTTAACTTACTGTTTTACATTGAAATAACTTGTATGGTCCACTCATCCTTTCATTTTTGTACCCCTCAGGTCTTAGTGGTATTTCAAACTCATCGGGGAGGAGTTCCCAGTTGTTGCTCTGGTATTCACACCGGCTGTTCTAGTGTGACACGTCGGAAATCAGGGTAACTCAAGTAGTTTGTTAAGCTTTATGATTATCAAGTTGTGTATATTAAGTTCTATACTTCCGCTGTTGCAGTGAATTGTTAATTGGTTTTTACTAATTTCTTTTCACACAACCTCCTAAAACACTCCGTTTCAACTTTTAGCTTTCGTCATCTGGATGTCACCATTCAGATATCGGCCAGCATACCTCGATTTCGGTGTCCAAGTGGACTTTATGGGTCAGGGTGTGTCAATTTGGTATCAAAGCATAGTTTTAGGAAGTGTAGTTAGTTTTCATACAGTTGATGACCAAAAATCCCGATTTCACGTGTCGGAGGATCTCCTCGAATAGTTAGTATCGTTCGTTGACGTTCGATTTTACCTGCTTGTGACACGACCCAAGTAGACAACGAGTAGAGTAGAGTTTTGAAGTTAGCCAAGTTTCCATCGAATTTCACATTCGGGTAGTGTGAACGAGTGTAGGACTCGCCTGAGTGGTGTGAACGAGTTATTCGATGGTTAGTTACCTCACGTGTTACCCCACCTGCACGAATTTCAAGAAGATCACTAGCATATCACGATCTAGATTTGAACCAATCAACGACCCCACGTGTAGATTTAGTTTAGCTATACCACTTCCTTAGGAATTGCCTTTTCAAAGACTTAAGAATTTCATAAGTAGTTTATGCGTTACAAATTGGTTTGTATGGTGTTGCGTCCTTGGTACAACACTAACCTTTCAGGGGGTCACTTCGATAGGAAGTTTCTAGTTAGATTGAGTTGGGAAGATTAGAACTTTGAAACCGTTTCTACTGAAAATATCGCAGTTTTCTATGTCGTTTTACCGAAGTGAACTCTACGGAAGCTTAGGACGCAGTCTGGGGAACGTTTCTATTAGTCATCAAGTAGGACGTGTAGACATTTGTTCCTTTAGAGTGAGGATATACCACTGTCCTTTCTGTTGTTGCTCTCCCTTGCTTTTTCTTTCTCATTTGTGTACCAAAGAAGCTAGTTGAGCTTTGTAGCAGTTTCACCAAGAGTTGAGCCTAACTTGGTTTAAACAAGACGTCTACCTCTAGGGGTAGGTTTTTGACCTAATCGACTCACGAGAGACAAAGTGGTGACTAGCAATCTCTCTGCTTAACTAACGCATTTTCAAGACGTATCATTTTTGGGGTCAAACCCTGCACCCAATTTGAGCTTCCAATTATACCCTTACCCTAAACTGACTTGTTCACCATTCCCTAGATTCGTCGAATCGAGTGTTTAGTCTTGTTTACTGAGACCTCAGAGAAGTATTACTTGTGACGACTTGGAACTACGTGTTGGCGATGGTTCTTGGGTTAATCGTTTATGTTTCTTGACAAAGGTAAAAGTTTTGACGGATCTCCTTATTGTATCTTGGGTAACAGTTGTTGTGTTCAGAATTGTTATCCAGTGTCTCGGGTAGCAGTTGTTGTGTTCACTATTGTTATCCGGTGACTTTTTCTTTACGATTTAGCATGACAAACTTACGTCGAGCTTAGTGTCTGAACCTCCTCTCGACTTGGTGTTAGGGAACCACAGCTATATTCAATCTTGGTTGGCCTTTTACCCCTAGCCATAAGTCATCCCCTTATTGTGCCTCTAAGACTTAGTCGGTGCGGGGAATTGTTAACAACTTGGGATGTACGAACAAGTGTCACCTTTAGTCACGAAACCTGTGGCGAACAAGCTTTTACAGAAATCGCAGGAACGTGTGAACTTTCTCCGAACTACTGCACCGGCCTTGTCATTTAGCTTGAAGGAGACTGGTGCCTTGGTGATAGTGTACTCTGAAGGAGATTAGCGTGTGTTTTTTCAGATCGGTCTGTCTGGCTGAACGAGTATTAGAAGTTTTGGAGAAAGTGTTGGTGTTGAAAACTAAACCAGGAAGTTAGTATTGTTGAAGCAACCTACTTTTTGGCTAAGCTTGCACCTGGATGTGTGCTTTTCACCACGGAAGTGTGGAGATGTGTCAAACTATTCAACCACCTTACCTTTGATCGAGCTTGAAGCCTCGTGGAAACCCCAACCATTTCCCGACCTTGAGTGGAAGTAGGAACGTGTTACTCTATAGTTGAGTTCTGATCACTTCACACAAATCTCGAACGTGGCGTCTATTTGTTGATCGTAGTCTGAGTGACAAATCAATGCGCTTCTTACTAGTACGTGGGAATTTTACTTTTGGGTGAACTTGCTTAACTATTGAGAATGAAAATGTACCTCACCTCAGGAAAAGGTCTTAATCACCTTGATCGAGAACCTTGAATCACCTTCCGTTTTGGGAAAGTTTTCTCCCAAGCCTAACTATCCAATTGTCTGTTAACACCTCTTTACACCTACAAACTAACGTATGATCTAAACCTTCTAAGTCGGAAGTGACTATTTGCTAAGCGTAGCTTTTGTTGAGGCAAGTTGTTGTTGGTGGTTAGCCAAGTCATTGGTGTTAAAGTTTTTGATCACACGGCGAGAACTTTGAAACCTGTGTGACAAAATAATAGTTTCGAGTGGTTTGACCATCATGGACAACTAACGATAGTAGTTGGGGCTTTGGGAGAAGATTACAAGTTTACGTCGGCTTGTTGGGTGTTGATAGAGTGAGTTCACTGTGGGGTGGAGAAGCAAAATTTAGGTCCACTAATCAAGATAGTGTCTTTGTTAGGAAGACTTAGTGCGGAGAATTTGAAGTTACTGTCTATGATTATTTTATTAATCTCTTATTGAGGAGTAACAATGCAAGGACATGAAGACAAAGAAGCTGAAGTACGATCGACTTAAACGGCGTGGTACCTTGGATGCAACGATTAGACCTTAAGAAGGATCTTTACCTTGAGTGTGAATGGATTAGTTTAGGACTACATGAGGAACGGTTGTGTACGTCACTTGAGTCGTGGAAGGACACTCCTAACCCATTTGAGAATCTTTTTATTACATTGGATCTTAGGGGACCGAAATTGGGTTGTGTTTTTGTCAGATGTTGAGTTTGGGAGTGAGCTATGGGTTCGTAGGTAAACTAGTTGGGGAGTGAAGCGAACTTTAAGTTATCAGGTTTGGAAGGAAAATGACGTGAATGGAATTAATTGGAATGTTCACTTTGGGAAAGTATCGCTAGGTTGCGGGATTAGAACTGTCGTGTTGTTACGTTACGTACCCTTTTCTGAGAGCCTAGTTGCTATTACTTCCAATTTTAAGTGGAATTAGGAAATTGTCAGTGCAATAGAGTACTTAGTTACCTTTCGGACCTTGAGGCTTGTGCGTAATTAAACATTCTAGTACTTGAAGAGCGTCATCAGAGGGAACATGTTCGTAGGTTGTTAGTTGTTGTTTGGGTTAGTGAGAACCTGAAGTGACTTGTAGTGACGAAGTTAGTCAATGAAATCATGAGGAGTTTGGAAGTTATTGAAAAAACTAGTTGACACTTCGTAAGACCAAGTGTTCGAGACTGATGAGCATGGTTTTAGTAACCCTTACTTCGATACAAGTGCTTGAGTTAGTAAAACAAGGAATATAGAGATCTTGACTCGTGGAAAGATGCAAGACTGTGGGGAATATCGAAGTTTTGTAAAATCGTTGACCCACCTGAATCGTTAGTAGTGGAGAATTGTTTTTTTCAAAAGGGTTCAGTGTTGGTTTGGAAGTTTTTCGATATCCCGAGAATTCCTACATGACATTCAGGAAACTACTTAGGAAGGTTCTAATGTGTTGTATTGTTTGAGGTCAACATACATTGACTTTGTAGAGTTTCAACTGGAGAGCCGCATCAAAAGTTTGAAAATAAAAGTTAACAATCTACCCGAGAGACCCAATGAACTGTTTGGACTGGTGTAGAAAGTTGAGTTTTGTGTTAGTGGAGGTTCTAGAGGATTCGAGAAACCGTAGGAAGTTGTATCTTTTACCTTCGTTGAACAAATTTCGAGAACGAAATTTCTTTAAGGAGGGTAGATTGTTACATCCCATTTCGAGAATCGAAAACTGGAAAGTTCGAATTTTCCAAAATTGCCTTGCAAGGACCTTTGGGCCTTGTATGCTCAGAGTGGGTGTTTGTGGGAGCCCAGTGGCTGTTTGGCCCAAAGTATTTTAAGCCCAATTTAGAGTTATATTAGAGACATCTCCCTCTCCGTCTACCTCTCAATCTCTCATTCCCTCAAAACAAAGGAACACCCCCAAAAATACAAAGAGCCACCAACAAACTCAGCCACCACCACCTACGAAGCCGATGACCCAGACATCGCCAATCCATCCATTGATTTTCTCTGGTCTCTCTTTCTCTTTAACTCTCATGCCAATTTTCCTCACGTCTCTCTCCCTCACACGAAGAACAACCAAAACTCCAGAAAAAAAAAAAGAACCAGGATGACACCACTACCATCACGAACCCGCTTCTCTTGTTCGACCAAGGCTACCATACCCACTCGAAGTCTCCTATCTCCCTCGACTTCTCATCTCCTCCCTCGAATTCCTCTCCTCTCTCGAATTCCTCTCCTCTTCTCGAGCGCAGTAGAGGAGCCGAAAAATAGAGCACCAACCACCACCTCCAATGGCATCGAATACGGCCACTTCATACAACCATACCACATCCAATCCCTTCCCCCTATTGAGACGACCTCATCCCTGCCATCCATCATCGTCGAGGCTCATCGTAGAGGAGGAATCGAAGCCACGAACCCAGAATCCCTTGACGGCGTTGTTCGTGATTTCTGATGGACCCAGGCTACGAGACCACCTCCAATCGACTCTCTTGGACAAGGCGAGCCTACCTCTGTCCTTTTTTGTCGTCGTCGGTGCTCGCAGCTCGTCGTTTGGGGGTCAATGGCCAGCAACGTTCGAACATTCACAGCCAATTTTCGACAGCTACAGGTGATGTTTGGACTCAACTCTTACACCGTTGGTTTCATAGTGTCAAGGGCTAGGGATTTAGGCTAATTGCATGTTGATTTTGAGTCAGGAACTACGACGGTCGAGCTCGCCAGAAATTGCAGACCTGCACGGACCTTTGTACCTTCTCGATGTGTTTCCGATTGATTCAGGTATAATATTGACCTATAAACAAGTTATTTGAGGTCCTTGTGTTGAGTAGTTGATGTTTGGTGGGTTGCATGTCGAATTTGGTGCAGAATAGAGGAAATTAACCTCGGTGCGTTTCCAGATTCCGACAGCCGCGAGTGGAGGCGCGTGGCATCGTGTGAGCCCCGTTTTTGGGACGTTTCGAGTTGTTAATACGTTTCTTGTACCGTAGAGTAATGATTTGAGCCATTCTTTTGGGTTTTTCGTTAGTTTGGGTTGTGTACGTGTTGTGAGATTTGCTCTTGGTCTTGTTTAGGGATTTGGATCGCTTTGAGCTTACGTTGGTTTGCTGTCGTCAGGTGATTTAATCCCCGACCAAGTGTGAGTGGACCTCTTTCTCAAATCTCATTTTTTATCATTTTCTTTTACATTCATGTTTTCTATGCCATTAATTGAGATCATGAAGGCATAATATGTTGAGTTGTTGAAAGTAGAAATGATAAGTTACGATGTTAGTTATACTTCATGCATAAAAGTGCACAACCAAGTAATTCAAATTATAGCACAGGTAGGATAAGACCCACTATGAACCATATACAGTTTTTGTTTCAAATATGAACCTCTAGAGTTGTATTGTCAATAATTGTATTTTCTCTTTTGTCAATTATGTTAGCAAAAAGATGAGTTTCAGCTCTAGAGCTGTCACCATGTATTTCCATTTGGAAGAGATCACTTTATCTACTTCCAAATTTCACCATGTTTGCTTAACTTTGGTATATTCCAGTGCATCTTTCTTTCTCTTCCTCCTTTTCCTAAACTAGTCAGTTTGTCCTACAATGGAGAAGGAACCAAAACCCCATTTTACCAACTCACCAGTGATGACCAAAGTACCCAATTAAACTATCTTCATAAACTTCTTTTGTACCTTTTATGCAATTAACAATTATATTGAGAAAGTATTATACCAGTGGGCTAGAAATTTCAACTGCTTTTTCTTTCCCATACAATTGCTCAACCAGCGCAACAGAATACTCCACGGTAGTACCAGGTCCACGACTTTTCACCACTTTTCCATCCAGTTGTACTCTTGATTCAACAACAGTTGCACTAAAAGCTAATTACTCCATAAATATATGCTGGATAGCAAGTTCCCTGTCAAAAACCAATACATCCCATGAGTTCAGATTTTGTTATTTCAGGAACGATTATAAATACCATTTCAATTCTAATCTGCATAATACCATTTCAGTCCCTTCAGCACACCCAATGACCCGAGTGCCACTGCAGGTGAAGCACATATTGCAGCATAGAGCTTGTTTTTTCACCAAACTTTCCAGAACCTCACTGTTCTTGAGATTGGTAGCACCTGGAATGCCTCCCTATAGAATAAAAGCAGATGCATTCAAATTCAATTGGATTTAAAAATGAGTAAGCGCAATGCAATAAGCAACCAGTCAAGCACAATTAGAGAAGCTAGTAAGAGGGAGTGATACAAGGCTTACAAGGAAAGGTAGAAAAAATAACTCTGCCCAAATCTTATGGACTACATCAATGTTACATGAAAATATCGTCTCATTTGACAGTTCGGGTGCATTTGGATATTTCTTGGGAATTAGGCAACATGGGTATATTTTATGCATGAATCTATTCTCATTTGGAGATGAGCAACCAAAAGCATAGACACTAAAAACCTAAATCAAGCTGATTTGAGTAACCATAGTTTCCATGTCCACCACAAAATAAGTGATTCAGTCAATTTTTTTTTCATTAGTGAATTAGGACATCATTTTCAAGTCTATTTTATCAGGTTTCTCAGCAGCCAAACAAAACCTTCCAAATTTAGACGTTCTGATACACAATGCAACACATACATAAATAAATACATAGATACTTATATACAGAGAGAGAGATATATATATATATATATATATATATATATATATATATATATATATATAAAATGTACGGGTAGAGTGATGAGATCGAAGACGCTCTGGCTACAATCAGAAATCAACGCATCAGTGATGATCTTAACGCCATGATAAGCCTCAACGCGAGACTGCTTCTCCACAGAAGCAACAGTAACATCAGTTCCAGCTCGACATAGAACGTCGATGGTGACGACTGCCTCAATCGGCTCCGTCCCATTCGCAATCAGAACCAAAACCTACTTCCACACTCACAGTCAATCTCACTCTCACAACAAATCAAATAGTATATCAACTCACAAAATATGTGGTTTTGCAAGTTCCCAACTCAAAAATTATTAAGTTCCAACCCAAATAGAGTTCAACACTGCCTAAAGCGAAATAGTAAAAGCTCTCTTCTTCACATCAACCCTCAAACACCGCGACTAAGAGACAGATAGAGTGCGAGAGAGAGAGAGAGAGAGAGAGGAAAAAAAGAAGAAACCTACCTAGTGATAATAAAAATATCGAACACAACTAAGATAACTTTATTTCCACCAGTTATAACTTTGCATATGCACAAAATCGATTAAGATAGTATTACGGGAAGCCAATGTCGATTCCTCGAGGACTTGTTTAAATATTAAATTCCAATTAAGTTTAGATTATATTAACTTAGATAAAAAGACTCAAAAATAATAAAACAAAGGCTAGACACCAAGACACGGTAGAAACTTCTAATTAGACCCAAACAAAGACTTATAATGCAAGAAAGAAAACAAAACTCAACTAAAGACTAAAACAAAGAAAACGGCAAGGGAGGGGGGGGGGGGGGGGGGGGGGGGGGGGGTGGGGTGTGGGCTGACCTACTGACATTTGGTGTTAGAGGGTATTCCTATTTGGACCACCACCATTCCGAGGTCTTGGCTTTGACCTGTATGTTATTCTGCGTCTGACAGGTAGGAGTGGTCAGTAAGTACAGAGGTTCTGTCGGGAACCCTATAAGGTTTACTAAATATTATGTAAGGATAAAGGGTATTCCTGGTATATTATTTTGAGGTAAAAGAGCTGTCAGACGGGATAAAGGTTCTTCTCGGGTTTTGAGGGGAAATTCGGGAAGGGTCCTTACATGGCAGGCTCTCTTCAAGCCCTAACTAAGTTTCAATCACTTCCTAAAGACAAAGCCACGACCTTGAGTCCAAATGGGCGAACTCACCATCCAAATCACGCTATCTCTCAATCTCAAACTTCAATCCATAAAGAAGCTCAGAAAGCGCATTTGGAGATAGAGGATGACGTAGTAGTGCCATTTCCTCGCCGGTTTAAACAAAAGAACTAGGAAAAGGAGGAGTTCGAGAAGGAGATGAAGCACATGCTGAAAAAGCTCGAAATCACATTGTCATTCCACATACTTGTCAAGGATATGCCACTCTTTGCTAAACTTTTGAATGACTTAGTTTCTAGAAAACGTGGAGCTCAAAAAAAAGTCACTCTCGACATCAGTTCAGCCACTCTTAATGCTCTCCATGGAGTGCCACCCAAGGCCGAGGATCCCGGTCCCCCATCACTCCTTTGTATCATTAAAGAAAAACGATTTCATCATTGTCTTTGTGATACAGGGGCGGTAGTAAGTATCATGCCCTACCATGTGTTTAAATCCCTAAATTTAGGATAGTTAAAACCTACTGAGCTAGGCATTAGTTTAGCTTATTCAACTGTGACTAGTCTAATGGGTGTGATTAGGGATGTTAGTGTGCATATAGGGGACATTTGCATTACTGCAGATTTCTATGTTCTGAGCATACCGGGCCAACGTGAAGATCCACCACCTATATTTGGTAGACCCCTTATATTTGACAAGGGGACGGAAAGATTGTCCGAAAGTTTAGCAAATCATTAGTTCATATTATATTGACTAACATCAATTAATAATATCTTGACAACCATTTCCTCTTTATATAATGTGATTGCATTTTGTAGAAAAATATATTGAGTTGTATAATTTGTTAGGTAAATTTTATGCATTATAAGCCAGTTTTCTTATGGAAACGGCATTATATAGAGTTTAATTTAAATATATATCTATGAGTAAGAAATTAAATAGAAAATTACAATACTTATAATTCCCTTTGTATCCATTGTACAAGTATATACGATTTCCCCTATTCATTAGGTTGCTCTGTTTATTTCTAAGGGGAAATAGTATCAATATTAATAAAACGGACAAATTTCAAAAACAGTTTTTTAACCCAGTTAGATGGGTACGGGAATGGTACTTACACATGTACTGCCGACATGGGAATAATGTCGCCAATTAATACCAGGACATCCCCACCCCATTACACCTTGATTATGATGGTTGTCGTATCAAATTAACACCACACTAATATCACATTGACCTAACTTCATAAAATAACTGTATGGTATGTATCAACGTCCAATTGGTGGGTACATGATCACCTATGCAGTTATAAATAACACGTTTAGGAGTTTGAAATTAACTCAACACATTACCTGCATTTTTATTTTCTTTGTTCCTCACCCTTTTAAAATATGTCTGAACTTTTCCCCTTTAACTCCTATGATGCATGCTTTGAAAGAGACTAGCCATGGAATATACCTCACCCTGAGCCACCACAAATCCCGATTTCCCCCAAACACATTAGCACCCCGCCTAATTCCGAATTCGACTCGGATGACCCTAATTGATGAGGTCCAATCCACTTTAGTATACTACGAGCAATCTGCATGTTGGTGGAGAACCAAGTTTGAGATTCACCAAAACGATATGAATCTTGTCAAGAAAGAAATGTCTCTGGCAACTTTGAAAAACTGAAACACTCAATGGCTGCTGAGAGAAGGGAGGGAAAAGTTGAAAAACTAAAGGCTCAAATCGAGGACAAGAAGAAGGAGGCAGTGAAAAATTACAAAAAATCTATGGAGTGGTACCAAACCATCAAAGAGTCACATAAACAAAGTTTATCGTTGTTCAAGGACTATGCAATGTTCATTGATCCAGAAACAAAACTTGCACAAGTGAGTGTAGAAGGAGTTAAGACAGTGGAGAAGTCAAATGATCCTACAAACCACTCAATTGTCATCAAAGCAAGAAGCAATCCTATTGAGTTGTTCTACTTAAGTCGTATTACAGTTTGGGATTCTTGTGTACCCATGCAAGTAACAAGGTTAGTCTTGCAACACACGTGTATCATGTTGGGTTTGTCAACATGTTTTGTTTCGTGTGTGTTACCAACCCAAAGGGTTTAAAGGTCGACTTAGTGTGTTTTACCACCTTTTTGTATGAATCCTCTTTAATTTACCAACTTAGTATTTGGTTTGAATTTAATTTAATTAGTAGCTATGCTTATCCACGTGTGTTTTTTCCTTAATGTAACCAACCATATGGGTTTCACGTTGGACTTAATGTGTTTTGCAACAATTGTAGTCTTATACTTTAGTGTATTTGGCCTATTTGGTAGTAGTTACTCCACCATCATTTCTACTAATTCCCTTGATGTATGTTTTACTTTAGTGTATTATAATTTATTGTATTTGGCGTATTTGCTAGTATTCAGTCCACCATCATTTCTGCTATTTCCCTTAGTGTATTGTTTACTTCACTGTTTTTTAGTTTAGTGTATTTGGCCTATTTGTTAGTATAACATTTTCCTTACTGTATTTTATACTGTGCTGTTTTATACTTTAGTGTATTTGGCATATTTGCTAGTATTCACTCCACCATCATTAATGTAATGTATTTGCCAAAATGTTAGTGGGCAGCTTGGGGGAGGATTGAGATTTGTAAAGCTTAAATGGAGAGGACATCGTATGTGAGCGTCAAAATTTTTATATAACTTGGGTTCGGCTTTTTAATGGGTTTCATTAGAGGCATTACAGCAGCAGACCAGTGTCGGTTGCTTTGTTTCAAGGCTTCCAAGCACTAATCGCAGCCAAGATCATCCATCATGCGATCACACCCACCAGTAGCGACGGTACCCACTTCCGATCGTTGTGGACTCTTGGTGCACCCGCATATACCTTATAGTGCTCAACTACCGAAACATGCACACTATTTTGACCACATGTATGTACCAGTTTTGAAATAAACCTAGAATGGGGAAACCCAATAATCAAAGTCTAGTATCATGATTCTATTTACTGTCATCTACAATCATATAATTAAGGACCAATAATGACCAAATCGCCTAAGTGCCTAAAGTCTCAACAATATATGCATTCAACTAGGAACTTAAAATTGAAAATTAAGGTTTCATTATATTCGCAGTAAAATCCATCTCAAATTTATACAAACACTAGAAAAATATTTCTATTCACTTGCATAAACTATATATATTTACTAATTGAGAACATCCACAAATGTTGACCAATATGCTCCTTCGCCTGAACTTGCAAACCTACGCAGCCAATATTAACTTTCTCAAAATATCATTGTACAGTCCAACAGATTATTATAAACAAATCTCTTACTTTCTCTTAGCAGTAACACATGTTTGTATAGTATGATCACTTTTCCCGCATCCTCCAAAAAGCCTCTTCAATTTCGCCATAGATTGTTCTTTGGCTCCCACAAATAGTTTGCCTCTACCTTTGACCTTTGCTTTTGGAGGATCCTATAGACCGTCTTTCCTTTTCAAAGAATTACTACGATCATGGATGTGTCCAAGGAGTCAAAAGTATTCTCTAGACATTCTGGCGGCAAACACATGCTTTACGTAAGCCGGAACCCATTTTGTCCTCATTCTAAACATTTTTTGCAGCCATGTATTTTTGTGTAAAGCCCTACTCAGAATAATCAAATCCCATCTGGAATCAAACTCTTCCTGAGTGACACTATCCCAAATACAAATTTCTAGATCTTTTCTACTTTCTTCATCATTAACATTGGTGGACAACTTGTTCAATATATGCCAAATGCATATTCTATGAAAAGTATTCAGATAGCATTCTCTAATGGCTTTAGCAATTGCTCCATCTTGATCAGTTATAATAACAGTGGGTGAGAACCCCACCATGGCTTTCTTCACTTCCTCAAACAACCAAATGAAAGAGCTTGTTGTCTCGTTACTTAGTAAACAGATGCTAGTACTGTGGTTTGACCATGATTATTAACACCTATAATAGGTGCAAATATCATACCATACCGGTTGGTGTTGAAGGTAGTGTCAAACACGATTACATCCCCAAATATATTACATGCTCGCCTAATTTACCATCTGCCCAAAAACAATGCACAAGCTTTTCTTCGCTGTTTGACTCTATCTTATAGTAAAATGAGGGATTTTTTTCCTTCTCTGCGGAAAAATGCTCCCTAACCATTTCCGCATCATGCCCCTTCATCTTTTCCTGCATCCTCCCCTTATAGTATACATGTCTTTCTGTATGCATCCTATGTTTTCTATCCCTCTAGCTTGAACTCCAAATAGATTGATATGTTGATGCATATGCATATTTACAAAATCCAATTGCTTTGTAATTGCCTTCTTAGGTTCTGTAACAACCCTATGCGAGGGCAACAAATGCACGGTATCAAATGATGCACATACATTGTTGTGTTCAGCAACAAACATAGAAACTTTGAACTTTGAACTCTTCCTCTCCCAAAGAATGGACATCTCAGCCTCGCATTTTTCCCGTACATTCCCTACCCTACTACAATTGGGGTTTACCTGTTTTTTTGGGGCTCTTCATTCCTTTTTTAAAACAAACAAATTTTTTTCTTGTTATCTCTTTGCTTGGACTCACTTTACTATAATGAATACGAACACTAAACCCCGCTTTCCTCGCATATCTATTGTAGAACTCGTAAGCTTCATCAATCGACCCAAAATATTTACCTTTTTGGGGTACACAATCTACTCTCACATTAGGGATATAGGTAAAAACTCCCTCACTTTTACCAGCATTCCCTACATCCACACACTCCTCCATTTCTTCTTCTGTATTCGTTCCCTAAACAATAATAAAAATGTTTCAATCCTACTGTTTTAAAACATAACCAACAATATAGGTTCCTGCTTTCTATTTTCCAATCATCAATCTATCTACTTATCCTTTTCATTTATTATAACACATGCTTTCAATTGAAGACACAGACCGAGCCAATATAATGTAACACATGCTTTCAAAATTATACCTATTTTTGGTGGGTTTTCATGATTGTCCATCTACTTTTCAAACAATTCACACACCAAATACATATTCGCATTTCCACAAAAATTAACTCAATAAACAAGTAATCATACCATTGATTCCACGAAATCCAGCTCCAAATCAACGGGAATATCAATTCTCCTTCCCTTCTTCGATTAACACCGTATCCTCAAATTCCCAACTCTTGCTATAGCCCAACACCGTTGATTCACAATGCGGTTCCGCCTCCACCTGCAACTCTACTCTAATTCCTCCATTTCCTCACGATTTCCCAACTTTTTGCTATTGCCCAACACCGTTCCTTCCCAATGAGGTACCGTCCCCATCATTCTTTCAAGACATTAGTGTTACCACAATGGTCATTTCTTACTCTTTTTGTTAACAAAATTATAGCTAATTCTTCATCATCGTCTCTGCAATGAGTTTCAGATAATTTCAAAAATCAAAATTTCCCATTTTTAATAGTTAATCTACTCATATACATGGAAAACGCAATTATAGTCCAGGGTGGATTGCCTTACCTCCTCTTTCTCTTGCGACATTTAGCCCATCCGAAGATCCATCGAGGAATTCACTCCCGATCCGGTTCCGCCTCCATCTCCATTCAGGGTATTTCTATTTTTCTCCCATTCCCTTTGCTTTTTCATTCACTTTTTTCCTTTTTCTTCTTTCTGCTACACTTTGGTGGATTGCCTTACCTCCTCTTTCTCTTGCAACATTTAACCCACGAAGATCGATCGGAATTCACTCCCAACCTACTACGAGGATCCCGTATCCAACAACCCAACCTAAGTACTGCAACTTTTCTAAGGCGCTCAGCTATGCATGGCCGCCTATCGAGCTTCGATACGGTTCCGCCTCCCTCTCCCTATCTGGGTTTTTCTGTTTTTCTCCAATTCTCACTCACTTTTTCCCTTTTCCTTCTTTCTGCTACAATTTTCTGCCCTTGTTTTTCTTTTTCACTGTGGCAGCAACCCACCCATTTAGCTTGGGTTGCCTGTAAGTGCAAGATGTTTACTTCTCTACAACCAATCATTTTCCCCTCCTTTTCATCTTGGCCGAAGGTCAATATTGACGGGCTCAAATCATGTCTTGCCGACTTGTCCGCACCTTAGGCGTCCGCACCTGCGCCGATTTGCAGTTTGTAAATATATTCGTCAGGCAGTTTGGTAAGGGCCTTGAACTGCATACCAGGGTTTGGTTCAAAGCCCTACGGCATCAAAAATTCCACCTCCCTTTAGATTAGAGTTAGAATAGAATATCTTTTGTATAAAAACAAAATTTAGTACATCAATACGTCTGGGACACGCATGAGCTGATGCTAGTCTTATTGTGTATATAAGATCCAATCCACATGAAAATTTAAGAGCCAAAAGTACAGATAAGAAGGTCAATTATGGTACAAAAAGCAAGGTAAAAAAGAACAATGGTATAGGAAGCTTGAGCGCATTGCTTTACTTGATCATTTACAGCATTCATAACTCCAAAGGGAAAAAATTAAACATACCCTGAATCGCATCTAACTTGTAACCTCAGCAAACCTAGACATAAGATCTGAAATAAAAAGCCCGAAATAGGGAAACCCCAAACTCACAGGAGGCTCAATCCTGCTTATTTTGAGAAAGCCTTGCCCGATGTCTTAGCTCGGCTCTTTTCCACCTAACAATCAGGCGACACAAGGAAAACAGTGTGTTTATCTGCAAAATAGAGTTACAAGTTAACACAAAAAATTGCAAACATGGAATCACTCAGACCAGTCAAAATACAAGGGACTTAGATATATAAGATATTGTTGTGTATACTAACCAAAATTACGATTGCAATGATTAGAAGAGGCCCAGACCACACAGCTGAGAGAAAAACTCCATTTTGATCGAAATAATTCTGACCAGCAAACCTCTTCCAGTTCTCACCCAGGAAACCATTGATCCTCTCTGCAAGATATACTCCACCCACTGCATAACATAGTTGCATATGTAAGTATCCAGATAAGCAACAAACATTCATGAGTACCTAGACATATGCCGACAACCAACAAGTTTAAGAAGTTAAGTACGCAAGCCTACATGCCCAGTTTGACCCTTGTTCTAAAAAGAAACCTGGAGACATGCAAACACTTCCTCGACCCCTCCATTCTCACTTAGCAGCACATAAGAACATCAACACTTAACACTCATATCGTAATTCTATAAGCTCATAGATTTTACAAGTGAAAATATAAAAAGTTCTATAAGCACATGTGATAAGTACTGGTTAATGACTCAGTTAGATAAGTTACCAATTACTGAGTTTGCAAAGTTACCAACTAATATGCAGATCACTACTATTTAATGTTAAAAAGCTTCTAAGAACGGTATGAGGAGCTTGAAATCTTAGTTTTACTTGAGGGTAAATTTATTGTCACTCCCTAATATAATGAAACCAACCCCTCTCAAAAAATTCTCCAAAAATTCTAATTTTAACCAAATAAAATAAAATAAAACACCCAGCAGCCACACCCAACCGGACAACCACCTAAATCCATCCTCTCCATCATCGACGGCTCCCCCTCTAATGACAGTCTCTTCCTCGTTCTCTTAGGTTTGATTGAAGATAAACTAAAACCCGGAAAATTCTGCATTTTTTTCAAGAGATTCCAAAGCCAATCGTTTATGAAATTGACCACCCAACTCCCCTCTCCGATATGTCAATTACAAACACAGTTTCTGGTATGGTCTAAAACTCCAGAACTGGTCTAAAACTCCAGAACACTGAATGAATTCAACAAGCTTATAGATTTGAAACACCAGGATTAATTGACAGTAGTGGATACGATTACTTGACAATAACGTGGTATAATTGATGGTTGGGATTACTTCACAATTGGAACGGGAGATGAGGATGGATGCTACTAGTTTTTTTTTTTTTTTTTTCCTGGTAATGGTGGGTGGCTACTAGGTTTTCCGAGCTTTTGATTTTTTTCTTCAAATTTTTAAAGTTTTAATTTTATTAGGGTCAAATTTGAGAATTTAAGGAAAATTAATTAGGTGGGGGTGGTTTCAGTAGTAAGAGGGGTTTCTATTAAATCACCGTTATGAATTTACTGATTAACAATATAAAAAAATTAAACACTAAAGAGAAACAGAGGAAGTATTCTTTGCAGAGCTAGTCTCAAGTACTGAAATTTGATGTTTCAATAATAATTCCTATATATCATATATTACTGCCAAAGAGATACCTCCATATGATGGAGAAATCACAAGCAAATGCAATATAAAAATCTATTTATTTTCAAAGCTTTAAATAAAAGACATAAGGGTGATAAAGAAAAGTTGAGCAAAATATTGGGTGTTGTACCCAAATTTCTTGATATAGAGAGGAGGAAAAAAGCTGTGCCTAGTAGAGGACATGAAATGTAAACAATCATTTGGACTAGAAGCTGTGCCTAAATCTAGACTCCACAACTCCAACATGTTTTGCTACTATTTCCTCTATATCCTCCTTTAATTATCCCCCAATTTACTTCGTATTGACTAGAAGCACTAGTCTATAGAAACTGAGGTTTGTTTATGAGTATCCACCTTTTGAACCAAAGCTACTAAACCTGGTGGTGTCTGCTAGAGTATTATAATTGCCAAAAAACTAGTTTGAATTATGACTAGCTACTTATGACAATCATGCTTCTAAACATAGTTATCAAATTACTCTAGCATCGTCCACTAATGTATTCCTAAAAGTCTGCAAAAGACGGCGAGAGATCTTCCAAATATAATGTAATGGAAGCATCTTACCCATCACCTATAAAAGGTTATTCACCAAGGGTTAAGACGCAGCCGAGCAACATTTTCTTACAGATGCTTATAATCTAGTACTGTTAAACCTAACTATTGTTGTTGCTCGGCTGGGAAGAACAAGCCTTCATGGACACATTATGCGATGAATTTAATAAAACTAAAAATTATATAATGAACCAATGTTTACACATTACATGCAACACTAATAATAATACTGCACATCAGAAGCTAAAAACAGAATCAATCGAGTTTGAACAAAACAGCACATAAAAAGGAACAATAGATGAAACTTACATGCCGTGAGGAACAAAAACATTTGGAAGTTAACATTCTTCCTGGAGGTAATGGCTATTGCTAGAAAAAGAAAATGGCTGCCGATCAAACCCATTAACCAAGGCTCCTGCAAATAACGCATAATATTTAATTTAGATTTTCCTTTCCACTGGGATTACTTTCTGGGAAACCAAACAGAGACAGAGAAGAGGGCATACCTTCCAGTTGATAGCGTGGAAAAAACCCAAGAACTGATCTACGGCGGGTCCAAGACCAGAACGTAATTCAGCTGAGAATTTCTGGAGGAGATCTTGCAGTTGATCGATGTGCTGCTCCATAGCCGACTGAAGCTGATCCATTGCTCTACAATTCTTTTTCTTTCTCTTTGTTTTTTCTCAAACAAGTCTCTCAGACTAAGATCTATACCAAAAGACGACTTGATCTTACTCGATGTTTCGGAGAACGCTGGGCGCTACTAAACTGGCGTGTAAGAGTCTCGCGGCTAGGCGGCTAAGTCAAGTGGGGCGGAACCTAGGCTGTTTTTTTTTTTAAATTAAAATATAAAGAAATTAATAATATATTGAGTATTGACACATATTTCAAGAGTAAATTACACTTCACTACCCTCTGTTTTACACTTTGTAACAGCTTCATAGCTAACCTTTCAAATGTTGCAATTACCACTTTAACTCTTTAAAACTTGACAATATGGCCCTCCATTAACTATTTCGTTAAGATTTATGTTAAATGCTGACATGAACAAAATGAGACCCATTATTTAATTTAAATTAATAACAAATAGGCACCATGTGGCAAAAATATTAATAAATTAAGTTTAAATGATTAAAACTAATTTTTTTCCCATGAATTTTGAAACTAATTTACTCAAATTACAAAAAAAATGGAATGTTGAATCAAATAAGTATGAGTTAGCAAAAAAAAAAGTAGTATGAGAGGGAGAATGTAAAAATGTGGAGAAATCAAAGAAAAAAGACTTTAAATTGCAGCAAAAGTAATCTCTTAGGCCTCTCATCTATCTCAAACCCCTCCGATCAAATTTCGAGAGTTTGGTGAATTTTTTGGAATTTTTCTGGAAAAAAAATGTAAGTAAGAATATTTCGTCGCTAAAGCGTATGATAAGCTTTAGCAACGAAAAACTCCGATGAACCACGTCGCAAAAAGCCTTTGCTGCGACACTGTTCCTTTGAATATTTCGGTGCTAAAGGTGTTTCAGCCTTTTAGTGACGAATTAAAACAAACTCATGCATTTTCCAGAGAATTCCTTTTAACACTTGAGAACGATTTTAGACCTTCCAACACATCAATAAACATCCAGAAAATTCCCTTAACACTAAGATTCCGATCAATGGCTTATTCCTCCCATTTTCTTCTTCTCTCCTCCAATTTTCTTCTCCTCAAACTCTCTCTCTCTTCTCTGATTCTCGATTCAACTTTTTTTTTGGTTGTTTTTTTTTTTCTTGAATAAATAGTTTTAATCATTTAAATTAATTTATTATTATTTTTACCACATAGTGTCCACTTGTCATTAATTAAAATTAAATAGTGAGTCCTATTTTGTCCAAATCAGCATTTTACAAAAAGATTAACAGAATAGTAAACGAAGGAGCCATGTTGTCACGTTTTGAAGACTTCAAGGGAGTAATTGCAACATTTGAAATGTCAGGTATGAATATATTAGAGCATCTTTCAGCAGACTCTTTATATATTAGGTCAAATTTGACTTTGAATTACCCAAAATTTATTAATAATTATTCAATTTTTAATGCCATTAAAGTCAACGTTCTCTATATCTTCAAAAGAGAAGTTAAAATTTGTCTAAAAGCTCTCAAAGCATCTCACTCGAATCTGTTAGAGCATCTTCAACAGACTCTTTATATATTAGGTCAAATTTGACTTTGAATTACGTAAAATTTATTAATAGTTATTCAATTTTTAATGCCATTAAAGTCAATGTTCTCTGTCTTCAAAAGATAAGTTAAAATTTGTCTGAAAGCTCTCAAAGCATCTCCAGCAAACTCGAATCTGTTAGAGCATCTTCAGCATACTCTTTATATATTAGGTCAAATTTGACTTTGAATTACCCAAAATTTATTAATAGTTAATCATTTTTTAATGCCATTAAAGTCGATGTTCTCTATATCTTCATAAGAGAAGTTAAAATTTGTCTGAAATCTCTCAAAGCATCTCCAGTCGACTCTTCAAATTTAGTTTTGGGCAAATTTGACTAAAAATTGGTCCAAAGACGTCAAAACAGCCCTATAGCCAAGACTCTCTACTTTTAATATCAAATTTAACATAATGAACAGTACTAGTTACATATAGCCAGCTACTGTTCATTTGGAGAAATTTGAAGTTAAATGTAGAGATTCTGCTAGAGGACTATTTTAATGCTTTTGGACAAATTTTAGGTCAAATTTGTCCAAAAGCTACATTTGAATAGTCCAATATGGATGTTCTTATAAGGTGTAAAACAAAGGTAGTAAAGTGTAATTTGCCCTATTTTTAAAGTCTCTAAATTAAATACTAAGTACTAACATATTAGTAATTTAATTATTATAATTTATTAATTTCATTATACTATATATATAATTATAAAGAATAACTACTTAAAACCACTTCATTTATACAATATTTATTATTCCTCTATACATTATGGTGGCGTTTGTTTCGCAGGACCGGTCCTCTATCCACCAATATATCTTTAAATAATAAATGTACTTTTTTTATAATTTTAAAATATCGAAAAAGATTTCAAATTTGAATTTCTTTGTTCAAACTCACACACATTATCAATCACAATTAACAACTAAACAACTAGTTCAACTTAAACTAAAGTTACTAAACAGTAAACACGAAGTTCACAAACATACTTAACGTTGTACCAGTCTTGGTGTATAAATCTCCTGATCATGTACTTGTAGACTTGTAGTTATCACAAAGTGTATAGGATGAATTAGAGGTTTAGAAGTATTTCAATCCTAATGAAAGGTTATGTTGGCATAAATTGTACCAACAGAAAAGGAGAAAGACACAGAGAGAGATAAATTGATAAAAGAGAGAAAGTGAGACAAACAGAGAAAAAGAGAGACAGAGCTAGAGACTGACTGAAAGAGAGAATTAGAGAAATAACAAGACAGAAAAGACGGACAGAGAACCAGAGAGCCAGCGAACAGAATTAAACAGCGAGTGAGAAAAAAACAACTGATACTCACAAACAGATTCTCACAAAGCGATGCAAGAAAATCCCAAGAACATTTGGCCCACAAAAGAAAAAGGAATGGATTGCATCATATAGATGATAAACAACAAAGTAACGAACTTCATCAAGAACGTACCTAGGTTGGCTTCGAGGAGTTTGACCTAGGACTAGTTAGTGAGGGCTTTGAACCTACACTAGTTAAGCACAGCTAAGGAGGTGTGTTTTAAGTTGGACTAGTTAAGCCCACTTATGCCAGTCCGAAGCTTTACCAAAATGGTTCTAATTTCTTATGTAGTGTAATCCCACTTAGTGAGAATCGGTTCTAATTTCTTATGCAGTATAATCCCACTTAGTGAGAATTATTCTGTAACATGTAAATATTTATTCTGGAAGAAATACTTTTAATTGTTTTGATTTGTATCTCTGGTTTATAAGTTGGGGTCATCCATATTTCCCTGATCGATTATAAACACAATAGGATGAGAACAAATGCACCAAAAGATCATCAGTAACATAACATAACAAACAAACAATAGAAGGCAAAACTAGGTTCTTAAATATACACAACTTCTACAACTTTGAGAAGCCAATATAATGTTTTGAAATTATATCGACTTCTCAAAGAAATTGAAGAAATTTATGACACCTAAATCCAATGACCAAGTCTTCCCTTTCAGACTTTGGCCGGCAAGTTCCACCATTTCTAGATTGATTTATCCCTAACAAAGTAATCCCACTCCCAGATTCCCAGAACATTACTTACCATCCAAATAGTTTCTATTCAAATTTACCCAGATGCAGATTGACACAAAGTATTTAACTTTTCAACGATTCAAACAAAATTTCACAGAGAAACCATGAAAAATGAGCACACCTTAAAATTCAAAGATATCAAACAGAAAATTTCAAGCATAGAAAGCCGTAAGCTCCACAATGAGGCAAAACCCAGATGAAAAAACTCACCTTTGATTGTCAGATCCCACCACCAGATCTCAGAATGTCGCCACAGAAAAGGGAGAGAACAAGCGAGAGAGTAAGGGGACAGAAAAGGAAAGGGAGAGAGAACGAGAGGGATGAGGAACGTGCAAGGTTGAAACGGTAATAAAAAAGAAGGGAGCTAATTTAAGGAAAACGCTACTGGTGGCATCTACCATTCCACGTTTTTTTTGTATCTCACCATATGTGGCGCATAATGTGTCAATTCATGTCTTTCTTTTTCAATTATCTATCTCTAAATAAAAATAAAATTAAAAATAAAAATAAAAATAAAATCAAACATATAAAAATAATATTTGAAAATAAATAAAACAAAGAAGATATATCCTGATTGTTTCATTCGGCATCAAATCGTGATCTCTTTTCAAAAAAAATATAAATCCTAAAAATTTCATCATACATCAAAGATTATGGTTGCAATTGGACAACAAGCCGATACGATATAAACCATAATTTCATTTGTTTTGTGTCTCTTTAGTTCTTCTCATCTTTGAAGATCGAAAGTTCAGATTGTCTTTGTCCTCCAACGACAAGACAACATAGTCGTTGACTTGTAGAAGAATCTAAATACAATTTTTTCATCTATTTTCTTTATTATTTGGTCTTATTTCTTTTTTATTGCAGAAGATATTAACTACATATTTAGTCTTGCTTCTCAATTATGTGGTCTTGTTTCTCAATTATTTGGTATTCTTTGCGATTTTATTTGGTATTGTTTCTAATCGATAACTGGGCCATAGAAATAACTTTAATTTAATAAGTTTTTTTTGAGATTTTTTGCTTTTAGTATATTCTATTTAGTATTTAGAAATAGGGAAATTAATAATCAAAATAATACAAAAATAATATAAATATAGATAATTAGTCTATCTATAACTATAAGAAAGAGATTTTATTTGGTATTGTTTCGTTGATTTCATTTAAGTGTCTGAGGGTGTTGTTTTATTTGGTATTTTTACCTTTCGTATTCAATTAAAGATTAGATATGAGAGAAGTGGGTGGCAGATTGTGGTAAGAAAGGGGTGGCAGATTGTGATAAGAAAGGGGAGGCATATCGGTGAATAGGGATGGCCAAATGGGTAAAATTAAGGGCATGGGTAAACCCTTACTCAACATGGGTACAAATAAGTACTATACCCGTCTACACCCATTATTAATTTTTAAGGGTTTACCCAAACCCTACTCATTGGATAATGAGTACCCATGGCAATTTTACTTTTTATTTTCCCTTTCAATTTTTTTTCTTGCTTTTCATTTTGTTTTTAACTTCTAATTTTTTTTTCCCTTTCAATTTCTTTTGCTTTTCATTGTTTCTTTTGCTTTCCATTTTTTTTCTCCTCCATTATAATAAATAACATATTATCTCAACATTTTAAACACAACATTAGTTTATCTTTTGGTCCTAATACATGCATAAAAGTTCACAATATTACGAATTTAAGTTCAATCTTATAAAATTATAACAAAATAATGAGGACTTTTGTGCAAGTTCAATCATCTTCATCGTCGTCATCATCATCAACAATCTCAACATCGATGTCATCGTTAAATGTATCAGATTCAATATTTATAGAAGCCAAATCTGAAGTCGACAAGTAATTATTTTTTAACTAATAAATATATTAAAAATATATTTTTAATACCTCGTATCTCACTCCACAGCCAATCTCGAGCACACATTAAACTCTCAACTGTGTTTGATTGGAGACGACTACGTTGTGGACTTACAATTCTTCCACCAATACTAAATGCAGACTCTGAAGTAATAGTGGACACTGAAATTGTGACAACCCGTACCGGAATTTAAAAGTCATAATTATTAAATTACCAAATTCCCTTATATCTTATAGTCGAATTTTCATGAAATTTACTAAGTTAGCGAGAGGAAATAATTCGAGAGTGACACTCATAATTTTTAACTTAAACTGAGGAATTGGTAGAAATTCTCAAAGACAAAATTCGAAATAAGAAAATCGAATTCGATAGAATGTTTCGTTAGTATCACCATTTAAGAAAGTATGATATTTAGAAAAATTCTATTATTTCTCTTTGTTTTTTTTTTCCTTTTAAATTTATATATATTAATTATCTTTATTTTATTTTTATTTTACCAAACCACCAATTCAACCTCACCATTTTGCACTCACTCTCTCTCCCTAACCCTCACCCCCTTCCTCTCCTTGCGACAGCGACCACACCCAGACACCAGCCACCACCGTGCCCAGTCCCGGCCAAATCCAGCCTCACCACCCCCACACAAACCCTTCCCCAGGTCGAGATGACCTCATCCCTACCACCCATCACCGTTGAAACACACTGTGGAGACGAAATCGCAGCCGAGAAGCCAGGTAGCCCCGCCGCCGTCGACGACGATTCCGGTGGACCTAGGCGGGGAGATCACCTCAGATAGACTCGTCTGAACAAGGGGAAGAGAACCTTACCTTCCTCCCCCATCGCCGGTGTTCGTGGCCCGCGAATCGTTGGTCAACTTTCTTGTACAAGGTGACGAGAACCTAGCGCTACTGTGGCAGAGTCAAAATCTTGGAATCGGCGACGACAGTTTTGGGTTCGAAGTCAGTGGCTTTGCAAGAGGATCGTGCCAGTGGGCTTGGTTTGCCTTCGGGTAACTTGGTTTTTGGCTGCATCAAAGTCGTTGGTGCGCGTGGAAGAAGGCGATCGAAGAGGAAGAGGAGGCTGTAATTTTTAACGGGGAAGGGTAATCGGCGGGTTTACCCTTACCTTATCCTGCTTCGTGATGGGTAAATTTTACCCGTTAGTTTCTCTGCCCATGTAGTTAATACCCATGGGTACCGCACTCATGGGTATTTATGCCCATCCCTATCGGTGGGGGTTCAAGAGAGATAGAGGGATGAGGAGGAGAAGGTAGAGACTTGATTGTGTTTCAGCGAGATTTTTTATTTTATTTCTCAAAGCCTTTTGGTCTTTAAAAAAGAGAACTATAGAGATATAGAGCGAATAAAATCGTGTACCGGTTTTCCCGAAAAAGTCGAAACGATATGACTTATGATATCGGATCTAGGCAGAATGGGAATATACACCTCTGGATGACCGAAGAACCGAAAGACAGAATTAAACAATCAGAATTTATCTTCTTTATTATTTTTTTGCTTTTTTATCTTTTAATGTTTGATTTATTTCTTATATTTATTTTAAGATAGATAATTAGAAAATGATAATATGAATTGACACGTCATGTGTCATATATTGAGGGATACAAAAAGTGAGATTTTAAGTGGTACCCGTAACATTATTCCTACTTGCTACATTCTAGTTTTTTTAATTTAATATTTTTTTTTTTATGAATTAAACTTCAAAACTTAGCCCTCTTCAGTAACATTTTGGAAATCGATAACCATCCAACCATCCGTTGGTGATTATATCATAAATAAAGTTGGCATTAATTAAGGCAATAGAGAAGAGTTTTCTTAGAAAATTACTGAAGAACTATGTATAATGTTTTCGAGAAAAAAAAAAGAAATTCAAATATTTTATGTAAACAAAAGAAATAAATTAAAATATATTAAATTCAAAAAGAATAGTGATAAGTTTGGAAGTTTGATTTATAAAAACATAAGAAAATTAAAAAAAAAATGGAGTGCATCAAACAATTTATGGAGTGTCAAAATCAGCTCCAAAAAAGAAAGAATCAGAATGTTTTTTGAGAAATTGTTAGCTATACACTCGGTTTGAGAATTGTTTTTGAAAATACCACTTTCTTAAAATTTATTCACACGTACCTTGTATAAATAGCTAGCAGTTATCCATGTTAACTCTGAGTACCCCTAGTTCATTATTCAGATTTTCTCCCAAAATCAAATCGACCTAAAAGTCGAATTCTTCTTCTTCGTCTCTTTCTGTTGAATGAGGTCTTTGAATATCTTAAGCCCCAATTTGGCAAACCCGATTCCATAGCTCACAAATCCATCATTGTTCCTGTATATTAGCTGAAGTCGCCAAACTCAGAGTCAGACCCAAGTTATGTGTATGCGGCTATGGCGTCGCTCTCTTCAGCGATCTCAATTCATCTCTCTTATTCACCATCCCACTAAAAGAATTTATCTCTCTCTAAACCTAAATCCCCATATTGCAAAATCTTCCATCTCTCTACATCACCCTCTCATCTCTCTTCTCTCTTTTTCCTCTATTCCCCCATTAATGGAAGAAAGAAAACCCAAGATCAAATACCCAAGAAAAACCAAGATCAAATACCCATATAAGAGAAGAATTGGAGACATTGAGATGATTCTTCTTGGACCAAAAAAACAAAAAACAAAAAATAGGTGATTGTTCTTCCTTGTCTTGGTGGATATGGATTTGAGCTAATTAAGGGCTACGATTATTAGAATGTTCCGTATTTTTGCCTATGGAAAACTATTTGGATCTTCTTTTTTCTAGATTTTATACATTATTCATTATGAGTTACTATGTGGACTCCATAAGACTATAAAGACACTATAAGTACATTATATCACATTTTTTGGCCTTACGAGGTGCCTGTGTGGACAATAAAAGGTGATACAGTGTACTTAGTGCCATCACAGTCTTATGGAGTCCTCATTGTGACCCATAATAATGAATAAAACCCAGAGAAGAGTAAATCCTTAACACCGATGAGAAAACTCATAATAATATTAGATTAACATATCAATTATATAGTAAAAAAAATTCAGGGCCTTGTCGAGGTGGGGCCCAAGGTAGCCGCCTTGTCGGACGGCCCTCAAGGCCGAACTTGGTTGGTGACATCGGATTTACCTGAAAACATCAAATTGGGAGATTGATCAAAAAAATTAAAACACCAAAAATGAAAACCTAATTACCCAAAATCAATTCTAAACATGCTATAACCAATCCAATGCTTAAACCCAATCTAATTTACATATTTAAACATGTTCCAAACATCCAACACCTGAAAACACAACTTTTTGGAATTTTGGGTACTCAAAACCTTTGTTTTATAACTAAAACAAATATGAGAGTTAACTAAAAACAGAAAATTAAAAGATATTCCCACTCCCAAACCTAAAGTTAACATTGTCCTTAATGTTAAAAATATAGCGTACGACTGTAATGCTAAATCAAGTGTAGGAGCTAGAAAATCACAACAATTTTAAAAAAAATATAAGAAAAGAAATCACCGGATTGGATTTAGACCTAATTAAGCTCAGTTTCCAATGAATGAAGGAGTCTTTTCTTTGGTAAATGTATTGTGCTCCTCGTGGGTTAGTTTCTCATTAAGCATAGGCATCTCCTTAATGACCTCATCTCCACTATCCACTGTAAAGCCTCCTTCAAGGTCAGAAGGATACTTTGTCGTTTTTCCAACATTGACTTTGAATTTTTTATTTCCAAAATGTAATAAGTACAACACCTCGATCCATAACAAGAACTATTTTTCTGGTTGTGAAGAACAGTCGTATGAGGATGATTGGAATCTCTGGTCATCTTGCATGTAAAGTAGCACAAAATCTACAAGAAAGTAAGTGTCGTCTACTTTGACTATGAGATCGTCAGCCTGTCCTCTTTGTACCTTTGTGGATTTATCTGCACAATTTAAAGCGATGGGGGAAGGTTTTATGTCAGTGAATCCAAGTTTCAAAGCAAAAGAAGTAGGCAATAAATTTATACTAGACCCTATATCACATAAAGCTTGCTTGAATTGAAATTTTCTAATTGAACAAGGTATATTATAACTCCCTGGGTCTCCCTTTTTAGGAGGTAAATTGTTTTGCAAGTTGGCATTGCAATTGGTGGTGAGTTTTACCACTTTCTCATTGTTGGGTCTCCATTTCTTTGAAAGGATGTCTTTCATCAATTTTGTATAGATAAGAATTTGATCAAGCGCCATATCAAATGGAAGGGAAATTTCAATTTTCTTGAAAATATCAAGAAATTTTTTGTACTGGTCTTCATTTCGAGTTTTTCGAAGACGTTGTGGAAATGGAATAGGTGGAGCATAATGCGACAAGTCAACAAGTTTAGGTGGACGATCTTCTAGAATTTGCGGTTATTTTTGGACGGGTTGAACTGGTTCGGTCTGGTCTGATTCTCCATACTCCAGTTTGACTGGGTCAGTCGGTCTGGTGTGACTGATTTCTAGACCAGTCGGTTCAAACCGATTGGTTGGAACATTCTTTGTTTCTCCTTTTTACGTTGTTTTTCCCCTTCCAAAACCACTGCAATTTTTATTGGTTTTCCATTATGCAGTGTGATGGCATGCACATATTCTTGTTTTTTTTTTCAAATTTTCCTCTATTTTGCTTGAAAATACCCCTTGCCCTCTTCCATTCAATGCTTGTGCGATCTGCCCCACTTGTATCTCCAAATTTCGATTTGTTGTTGGCTGATTGTTTAAGGTAGTTTACGTATGATTCATGAAATTATTATTGGTTGCGGTCATTGTATTCACATTATTGGCGAGTTGTGAAACAATGTCTTCCAATGAGCTATTCTGCTCATGTGGTGGAAAACTCGATGCCTATCTTGAAATGTTTTGATTCCGCGAGAAGTTTGGATGGTTCCTCCATCCGCGGTTGTAGGTGTTCGAATAAGGGTTGTTTTGTGGCCTCTTGTTGAAGTTGAAGACTTTATTAACACTTTCGGTAATGTTGGAAGCGAAAGGGTTGCCTTCGTTGCACTCATGAGTGGCGTGGTTACTTGCACTCAAATCACAAGTTAACCAATTAGTTGGACTATGATTGACATTATCACATAAAGTATTAAGTTGTATACAAATAGTTGAGAATTATGCAGATAAGACATAATTAGTGTTAATCTCATAGATTCCAGGTTTCTTTAATAGCATTCGCTTGCTAGGCCAATGCACACTATTGGTGGATATGTTCTCAAGGATTTGATATGCTTCCTCTTCGGTTTTCTGCATGAGCAAAACCAGCGGCTACATCAATAGTAGTGTGATGAGGAAATCCTAACCCGTAGTAGGATGATTGAACTTGGACCTAAACAGGCAAAGATAGTTGTGGGAATATCCTGACAAGATCCTTGAATCTTTCACAAGCTTCATAAAATGCTTCATTGTCAAATTTAGAGAATGTGACAATTTTTTTTCTTATTTGCACCATCTTAGAAGGAGGGAAGTATTTGGATAAGAATTTCTTAGACAAGGTTCCCATGTAGTGATAGAACTGGAATGTTGGCTTTTTCTTTTTCCTTCAATCTAAAGGGAAAAAGCATAAGACGAAGTGCGTCATCTGAGACACCTACTATTTTGATAGTGTCACACATCTCAAGAAAGATGGGAAGATGTCAATTTGGGGCTTGGTTTGGTAGCTCATGAAAAGTGGATGCTTATTGCACCATTTGGATGAAGCCCAATTTGTGCTCTCAGTTGTTGGCTGTTACTACCGGGTGGACAATGGTGGGGGTGATAGCCGTGGTGGGTGCGATGTTGTCGTACATGCGGCAAGGAGGGGTTTCTTCGGCCTTGAGCAGCTTCTCGGTTTTGGTTCGAGAAGGGTAAGTGCTCCTTGTAGTTTTCTTTGGTCTCTCAACGTCTTCTCAAACTCCAAATCCAGTGGTGTTAACTCGGGGTGGTGATATCCTGTCAAAAATTGCATCAACTACGTGAAGTACATGCAAAAAGAAGATAGAAAATAAAAATAAATAAATAAATTTTGAATAAAAAATAAACATATTACTTAAAATTCAAATAAACTAGCAGCGACGCCTAGTTAACAAATAAAGGATATTAGAAATTCCGGTCCCTACCAGTAGCGCTTGAAACTTGATTGCTAATATGCAACTTTTTTAAGTAAAAAGTATCGTCCCACATATACCGAATTATACTATCAATATGTCAATTTAATTCCTTTATTTATTTGAACTAAAAAATCCAAGGTTGATTGTGATTAAAATAAACAAATAAAGTAACAAACAACAAGCAAAGCAGGTAGAGAAAAATATATGGGCATGGACACTAGGACTTCGGACTCCCCACAAGTAATCCTATTTAACTTTTATATGCATAATAATTTAAATTTACCCTTCCCAAGTTGACATTATTTCCCCTTAATTTTTACTAATAATCCGGCTAAGGAAATACTAGATGTGTTCTTCTAATTAACATAATACGGTTAAGGCATTAGATCTACATGAAAGAAACTCATTAAGATCTATGAAAACAGTGAACAAAGCTGCATAAACCATATGCACGACTCTTGTCCTATTGACTATGTATTATGGCAATTCCTAGAAGAAACTATCTATTAAGTATCTCCACTACGACTCACCTTAATTCTTCAAGTAAATAATGGCCATTTATTTGATAACATAAAGCATAGTAGAAATTACTCAATCATAGAAAGAAAAATTGAAATTAATATAACAAAAGAATTAAATATTCATAATTGGGTTACACCCTCGTCCTTGCAAAGACATTTAGCTCATGTCGAGCTTAGGAGACATGATGATATTTGATGAATTGTGAATGGGTATGAACTCCAAGATTGTTGCACGAATGGCTCAAAGCTTCCTCTCATTGATTTCTTGAAATTGTAGAAATTATGGTATGTTGATGGGTGATTTTTACAATGGGCGAAGCTGCCTTTTTATAAGAGAAAATTAATCACCAAATAATAAAGAGTTCTCAATTGAAATCCTAGAAGGAAAAGGTTTTCTAAACCTTTTCATTGAACACAATAAAGATAAATTGAAATCCTAGTGAAAAATGGATTCCTCAAAGAAAAAGGAAAACAACATCAAGGCTGGGTTGGAATAATTTTCCTCCAAAAACATGGAAATCAAATGTTGAAAGCGTCATTAGGACCTTCGGTGGAGAGCTGCTGCAACAAGGAGGCGTGGGCTTCGCTCCTTAAGCAGAAATTGTAGCCTCTTAGCTGAATTCTGGGAAGCTTGAGCTCCCATTCGGTGGAAATTATATACGGTTAGTTAGACATACACCCCCTGAGATTTTTTGTGTTTCCACGAACACTCCCTCACATTTTAGAAATTATATAAACACCCCTTCAAGTTCCAAAAATATTACACATAACCCCATTTCTTAAGTTCAATTATGACATCAACCTAAAAATATTAAATATTGACAAAAATAACCTTATATCAAATTGAATAAGCTATTCTCACTAACCTAATCAAAAGCAAAGGCATAGTTGAATCTAACCAAATCTACAGAAAACCCGATGCATACCTAAGCCCCATAAGTTAATTTAATCATATTCTAGGTTATTTTAAATTTTTTTAATTTTTAATTTTTTTTTAGAGAAAGAGTCTCAGACATCCAAGTAAGGATAAAAGCAGCATAGGCTCTCAAGCCCAGCAAAAGGAGAAAGCACTTAGGCGCCCATTGCAATTGTTCTTGGGAAACAAGCCTACTTTGGATCTATCATCATTGACCCCTAATACACACAAAAATCATAGTATAATTAATTAAACACAAGAATTTGAAACACAATCAGGAACGAAACCACTGAAGAAGCATACAAGGATGCAAGGGGAGATTGGGTTTTGCCACATATAATAAGTATTGGGTTCTTCAATGTGTGTGTGAAAAGGAGATGCCCATTAAATGTCGCCACCATTAGCAAGAGCGTGGAAACCAAAAACTCTGCTTGAATTTGCTTCAATTAGAGGCTTGGTGGTGCAAGATTCTAGAATTAGCAGATTGGTGGTAAGCATGGTGGTGCAATATACAAAACCCCATAATTAAACTAATTATGAAGTTCTGTATGCATTTTCGGGGTTATGCATATTTGGTTATGATAAATTATGCCTTTGCTTTTGATTAGGTTAGTGAGGATA
Organism: Oemleria cerasiformis; assembly: GCA_037349345.1. NCBI lineage: Eukaryota > Viridiplantae > Streptophyta > Magnoliopsida > Rosales > Rosaceae > Oemleria > Oemleria cerasiformis. The sequence continues at coordinate 9,882,727 of JAZGTL010000003.1, read as the reverse complement.
ACTTATTCAATTTTTTGCAAGGTTATTTTTGTCAATATTTAATATTTTTTAGGCTAATGTCCTATAATTTTTTTTTGAACCTCAGGAGGAGCTTGTGTAATTTCTAAAACGTGAGGAGGTATTTGTGAAAACACAAAAAAACTATAGGGGTGTATGTGCAAATAACTCAATTATATAATTCATCAATGACCTTGGATCAATGACCTTATATAGTCCATTCGGTGGAAGGCCAGCAAAACATGGGCTTGAACTTGGCTTGGAATTCACCCAGCTGACTGGACAGCAGGCTCCTTCAGGAATCATTGGGATATTTCAGTGGGTCCATGCCAAATTTACATATCTTCTTCATTCCTTCTCCTAATCGCACCGTTCTTTCGCTAAAATCTTCTTAATTTTATGAAGTATCAAATCCTACACGATAATTACAAAACGTATAATATTCTCCTATTTAGTTACAAATAAAAGAGCTCAATCATAGATTAAAAAAGACATAAAAATATGTATAAAATGTAACTTTTCAGAATCTCCTAGACATCGCAATATCAACTGATCCATCTCACGAGATAATTATGGATTATGAGTCTGTCCTGATAGAGATGATGTTGGGGGAACGCTTCAATGTCTGAACCCACTCCCTAGAATAGAAAAATCTCGGTAAATTATGCATGCTCAAGTGAGATATATCAGAAATCAGAATGATATTATCATCGATGATGTATTCAAAGTCTAAACCCACTCTCGAGAATAGCGAGATCTTATGCATCCTTAAGTGAGATCTGAAATCGGAATGATATAATCATCGATGATGTATTTGTATCCATTGTAGCTACCGAAAAAAAAACTAGGGATGACCATCGAACCTCTCACCATTGATGAATGTCAACAGAGAGAAGACTGGTCAAAATGGAAAGAAGCAATCTAGGTCAAATTAGATTCTTTGACAAAAAGGAAAGTGTTTTGGCCCATCGTTCCTACACCTCCCCATGTTAAACTTGTAGGATTTAAATTGGTTTCTGTAAAGCAGTGACATGACCCCTCCCGAATTTCCACTCGAAACCCGTGAGAAGTCCTGCTCCGGTTTGACAACCCCTGAAAACACAAAACCTTTCTGAAATACCCTCACACAACCAACCAAACCTTATGAGCATTCTTCCGAAAATTTGACAGAATCTCCCTTTGTAACGGGTCAAAAGCCAGCTTCCACCTATCAGACGAAGGATGCAACATAAATACAAATCCAAATTGTCCAGCTAGATCCACAACCTAAAACAAATCTGAGCTCAAACTACCAAGTCCTCGAAATAATTTACAATCCCCAAAAGTGGATCAGAGAAAGCTAGGTAACCTCAAGTCTACAAAAACTAATGAAAGTCCTAAGCGATAGTAGTGCAGCGAAAGATGATGCATCCTCCTAGTGTCGTCGCTTCGTCCTGCTATGGCCTGGAGGATACAAAACCAAAACAACTCTGAGTCACCAATAGAACCATATCAAAGCGTACACACGCTAATAAAGTGATGATAATAATAATAATGATACTCATAACAACCCACCTCATGGTAAAACATACTTACATTAAGACCCTCCATTACAAATATAAATGTTCATACACCATACCGGAGTATCATTGAATTACCTAGGTGGAACCCATGCTATATCCAATTGTACCTGCCATTGTAATAACCTCGACCAAAGCCAATATCCCAGGTCGTAGCCCCACATCCTGGTCGTAGCCGTCATCCCGAGCCATAACTCAATATCCCGACCGTAGCCGTCATCCTGAGCAGTAACCCGATATCCCGATCGTAGCCGTCATCCTGAGCAGTAACCCGATATCCCGATCGTAGCCGTCATCCTGAGCCATAACTCGATATCATGGCCATAGCCGTCATCCCAAGCCGTAGCTCAATATCCCAGACGTAGCCGTCATCCCAAGATCCAGGGCAGTCCAACACGAGGACATGCCCTCCTAACCTCTGCTGAAAATACCTCAAAGCAATGGCTAGAGAACTGAAAGGTCCAACCCAGGGACCTAATCTCCACATGACCGAAAATACCTAAAGATCATGCGGACGAGCACATGACCGAAATACCTCAAGATCATGTGTCGAAGATGAATGCGCGTGACTGAAAATACCTCAAGATCATGCGGAGGAGCACATGACCGAAATAACCTCAAGATCATGTGTCGGGGATGAACACACATGACCGAAAATACCTCAAGATCATGCGGACGAGCAAATGACCGTAAATATCTCAAGATCATGTGTCGGTGATGTAGCCATAGTAACCGGGGATGGTACACATAGAGAAAAACCATTGTGTGAACTTGAAATCCAAATTAAAATCTTTTTTACATGACCTAAGCCAAATCGTAGAAAACCTGGGCCAAAGTCTAGATTCCATAAAACTGAAAATCCCGGGCATAAGGCCAAAACATAAGTTCGGGCGAATTCGAAAGCCACCAAAATAGAAATCCATAAATCCAATTAATCTAAGATTCATAAAACTAGGCTTAAACATATGTTATGTAATCCAAAGTCTTTCTCAAAAACCGTTACCAAAGTCTATCCTCAATAATGAAGAAATCGTTAAAACAATTATTCTTAATTCTCGAGACTCATTAAATGAATAGACATTGAGAATTAATATCATTAATTTCTGAAATTCAAATTTAATGAGAAATTATGTAAAATATATAATTATGTATGCATTGTGATTTAAAACAACCAAAGTCTACTCACTATAATGTCTACTCGAGTCCAATCTCCAAGCTACCTGTGAACCTCAGAGCTACCACACCTGTCAAAAATGTCACTTGGCATTACTAAACGATATTATAAACATCAAGTTCAATCCCCTAACCCCGGGGTGCACGCATGTGCTCTCAAAGTCCTTTAACCACCCAAAACAGCCCCTAAATGAACCCCGACAGATCCGAAACCTGCATCAACAGATTCGGAACGTCGAAAGCATCGAAACACAAGTCACCGCAGGTCGAGGGAGGGCCCCATACGCCCTCACGTGCCTCCACGCGCATCCTGCCTTCTCTCACTCGCGATTGCAACGTTCAGTCACCTTCAACCTTCATTCGCCGGCTATCGGCTGGAATCCGCTATTGTTGGCCTATTTTGAAGCTTTTTTAAAAGCTTAAATTATAAACTAAATTTAACATTTTTGTAGTCTAAATCTATCTATCGAGCCAAGGAACTCAAATCTCACGTCCAAATGGAAAACCTTTACTTGTGGTGGCTGAAAATTGGCCGGAAAGGTACGAAACTTTTCCTCCTCGGTTATGGGCCTACGATGGATGTGTCTCTTGGAGATTTGTACGGCTAGGGTCGTGGTGAGGTGGGGAAGACGATGATCTGTGTGGTGGTGGTTGGTTTGGCCAAAAACGAGGAAAGTGGAGGCGGGGGTCTTTGGTCCTACTTGAATGGGAGAGAGAGAGAGAGAGAGAGAGAGAGAGAGAGAGAGAGAGAGAGAGAGAGAGAGAGAGAGAGAGAGAGAGAGAGAGAGATGAGACAGTGAGAGTAGATATTTCTGAAAAAAGAAAAAAGAGATAAATGTAAATTTAAAATATCAGAAACCCCAAAATTACCAAATTGCCCTTCAAGGTTCTTGACCCATAACTCTCTCAATCAGACTCCGAATTTCGTGTTCTGCCTATTTACGAACTCGTGAATTCGAGACCTACGCAATGGTCCAAGAAAAACTTTCAAAATTATTCCAAACTAAAAGTGACCCTCGAACCCCTCCTAAACCTGAGGGTAAAATTGTCATTTTCTCACTTAATTTTACAAATTTAATTCCTTTTAAGATGCGGGTCATTACAGACAGTGTAATGAGAAGAATGAGATAGTCAGAAACAAAGCTCGTTTAGTGGCACAATGATTTTCTCCACACCATGGGATTGATTAAGAGGAGACTTACTCTCCTATAAATGACATCATCATGATCTGCTACCTTATCAGTTTGGTAGTTTCCGAAAAAACTGAGTATGCAGCTTATGAATGTGGTCACAACCTATCTCTATGGGGATCTTGATACAGATATATATATATATATATATGAAAGTTCCCGAAGGACTTAAGATACCCGAAACAAATAGTTCCAGAATGTGGAACACTCTCTTTATTCATTTGAGGCGTTCATCTAATTGATTGAAATAGTCGGTACGCATATGTTATAACTGTGTAAGTGAATATTTGATCGAGATGGGATTATGTAAATAATGAACTATGCCCATCCGTGTTTATTTAGAAACCAAGTCCCGGGATGCAATTATACCAATTTCTACCGATGACATGAAGCCTATTGATACTCTTGAAGAGATCAAAGAAACTGCTAAGCCCTTGAAGTTGAAATTTGAATTTAAAGATCATGGGAGAATGAACTTCTCCCTAGGCCTAGAGCTCGAGCATCGTGTAGATGGAATTTTATTCCATCAATCAAATTACATCTAAAAGATGTTGAGGCACTTTAATAAGGATAAAGTGAAGCCTTCGAGCACGCCCATGATCGTCCGTATCTAGATTCTAAAAATGACATGTTTTGTCCCGTAGATGATAACGAGGAGATATTGGCACCAAAAGTCCCATATTTGACTGCAATAGGCACATTATTGTACTTTGCTCAATGCACTACATCAGAAATTTCATTCGCTGTGAACTTGCTAGCTAGACATAGCTATGCGCCAACACGCCCTCACTGGAATGGCATAAAAGAAATTTTTTGCTACTATTGGAAAAAATAGAAGACAAATAAATGCAATCTATTCTTAAAAGTTAAAACCTTGCAAGTGTACAAGTCAACTAAGAAAATATAGTAGAAAGCAAGGATCGATCCCACAAGGACTATGTATCAACATTGATTCCAATTAAGTTTAGACTCAATTGACTTAGTTAAGATTGAACAAAAATGATAAAAGAAAGACTAAACAACTAAATTAAGAATCACACTAGTTAGATATGCGAAGACACCTAAAACAACTTAAGACACTAATTACTTGTAACACAAAAAACACACAAGACTCTAACAAAACACACAAACAAGACATACAGCAAAGGTTGGGGGTGGGGGGAGATTTGATGAATTGGATTCCAAAATTAAAGACAACTAATAAAAGTGCAAGAGCAAATTAAAACATAATTAAAGGTGATTGTATTGATTGAGTAACTAAGTCGAATTAAGGCTAACTATCCACCCTAGCCAATTCAAGTTCCTAATTTGATTTCCAAGATCCTATTACTATGAATTCTCTGCATAAGATGCCCATGCAAAGGTCCAGTTAAAGCTCACCCCACACATATTATTCTCTTCTTACCTATCATGTCCTAGCCGTTTCCTCTGCTTAGAACGTCTATCAATCTTAGAGAAGGATTAGTAATCTAAGATGATACATGAAGTACGAAAGGAATTTAATGACATCACACTACCCCAAGAGAATGATTAGTAATCTAGGTTATCATGAATTCTGATTACAAGATTGTTTCTTAACCTCAACCTCTCGATGCAATCTCATCAATAATTAATGTAAATAGGGTAGCTAATCATGTAAACATAAAAGAGCATCAATTCAAATAGTAATAAGAACTTATTCAGCATTAATAATAATAGAAATCAAAGGCCAAAATCACGTTAAAGAATTACATGTGTAGGGCTTTAAGCAGCCCAAAAAGAACTACTCTGAAATATTGAATAAAGTAACTGAATAATTCATGAATACAAAATAAGAAGTAAATGGACGAAGAATGAAACACTGAATGCAAAGGCAAACCAAGAACACGTCTGAGCCTTGCCACACCACTCTCTGCACTAAGCTTCTCTGCCAAAAGCACGAGCTAAAAAATGAATGATAAAATTGTTTAAAATGGAAAACTAAGCTGCAAAAATAGGTGGGAACCCTAATTCAGCGTTAAAGCATCACTTAAATAGACTTAGGGTTCCCCTAAAAACTAGGAGTTAAATCCGAAAAATAAAAGACCAACTATCCCTAAGTACACTCTGAAAAGCAGCTTCCTTGTTCATCAGGGAGAAGCTCCTAAAAATCAGGGTTCCTTGCGTGACAAGGAATCATCTTTTGAGCTTTTCTTTCATCTCTCGTTTTCTGGATTTCTTGAGTGGCAACACACTTTGGAATCTTCTGAGAAAGTCTTGGGCATCAAGGAATGGGTTGGGCCACTCCTGAACCTCGCTGGCATGGCAGGACCTCCATTTGGGGCACAACAGGCCCAAGGTAGATTCTGGACATAACTAGCTGCGCCTTATCACTTCTTGGACTTATAGACTTCATTTGAAACTCAAATCTGGTTGTTGGCATGCCTGGTTCCATCGTTGGCTAAGGGATGACACATTTCTAACCAGGTGGCATGTCATAGCCCTAATTAAGGCGCAGTCAAAGGCACGTCCTGAGTTCATCGCTGGACCTGGTCTCTGGAATTTCTAAGGGACAAGTCTGGGACTTGGGACTTGAGGCGTGTCAGGAGACACAGTTGGAACTTGGCTGAGAGCTCTAAAGGACTCATCTGGGACTCGCTCATATTAGGGCACATATTAGGTGTCTTTGAGATATGTCAGGGACATGTCATAGCATGACCCTTGACTCACTTTGAACTTTATTTGCTGGTCCTCAGACATGGTTCTAAGACCCGGATAGCTTGATTCGAGGTTCTTGATCCTGCACACTAAATAGGACGCATGGACGCGTCAGGACCTGACTTAGGACCAGATTTTGCACTGAGGATAACTTCTTCATTATAACTTCAAATTGAGCCATTCTTTTTTCATTCTCCTCAGAATATCCGTATCTTTCCAATTATGCACAAGTCTCACAAAATGCATCACTTTCTACTATGGTTGGCACGAAATCATTCAAAAGACATATAAAAGGGCACTAAGTGACATCAAAATGATGTATAAATAATGACTGAACAAATACCCCCAAACCTATCTTTTGCTAGTCCCTGAGCAAAAAAAGGAAACAAACACTAAACAAAATGAAAAACTCAATCTTAGTTAAGGATAAATCATTTAAACCCTTAGTTGTCCCTAGTAGGAGGAGTTTTGTCTTATGAGGTTATGTTACCCACAAACATTTTACTTAGAAAACTACGGTGCTAAAGACAGACTTCTTTAACAAGAGAATCAATGAAAGTAAACACGTTTTGCAAAACTAAAAGTTATGCCATAATAGTAAGAGTCATGTGTAATATGTGAATGCCAAGATCATAATCAGCCAAGCTCAAAAACAACTTTATTTAAATGCTCCAGAAAGATTTCGCATTGACTCTAATCCTTAATAGGTATCTCTCAATTCACTCTAGAATCCTATGCTTACACTTATATCAAGCATATGTGATGAAGTTATGTAACGGGAATCAAAGTATAATCGCATATGAGTATTTAATGAAAAACAAAACTTTCTGAAATTAAGATCTCATGAATAGATTTGAACTTTAAGAACATAGACACTTACCTCAATCCTCATCATGGGCGGCCATAAGATTAGTTAGGTCTTCTCATTAGGTTGCAATGGGGTTAGGCTGATTGTGGTTAAGAAAGAAGGGATTGGAATTCAAAAACTCAGATGAGACAAGGCATGAAGAAGCATGACTTGGAATGTGACCTCTTTATTGATCTATTGAGAAACCGCACTGCCAAAGCACTTCATAACTTGACGTCAAACTTAACTCCTTGACCTGACACTGACCCTTGAATTTGAATCTCATTGGATCACTTGGCTTAGTTCATCACTTTTTCTCCTTTATTTTTTTTATCTTTCAAAATTCTTTTCTATATTTTTCTCTTCCCTTTTTTTTTTTTCCTTTTTTTTCCTTTCTGAACTCAGCCAAGATCATGCAATGGTGTGATTTTAGCGCCGGCATAAGAATCCTTTTCCGTGACACGGGTTGGCACAGTTTAGGGCTCAAGTTCAGGGACAGGCCCAACGGTACTCTGTGGCGCGCCTTGTAGTGGTTATGGGACTCGATTAGGGCATGCTCAACGATAGTGCTAAGATGTCAAATTTGGCGCGTTTGGGCTGCGATAAAGGCCCTGGCATGTCCTGCATCAATTTTTTTTTCTGGCATGTACTTCAGCGGCAATTGACTTAATTCACAAGTAATGCAAGTTCTCCTTTCTCATTCTCATCATGAACTCCATTTGGTACTGCCTTGTCACCACCTAAGCTATAAGGTATGGCCAAATTGATTGGGTATATTTTTGGGTAGATGATGCTTAGGGTGATGAAAGAAAGGCTAGTGTTTGGCTTCAAAAATGGCTTAGGGAGCACACAATAGGGTAGGATAGGGCCTTTAGAGGTTAAGCACACATAGCCTACATCACTTCTTATGGAAAACCACACTTCAAACCAAGAGCATCTACATAATGTTAGTTCTTTAAAATTCAATGCAAATATGATGCAATGGGATCAACATTTATGAACAAAAGTGAAGAGTGTTTAAAGAGTAGAAACAATGTGAATCGCTCAGAAAGAATGGCATTAAGGCTCAAGTTCTCACAAGGTAGTCTCCACTAATTTTCTGAAGTTCACTCAAATTTAGTCATTTTATTCACTTAATCACTTAAGACAAGGCATTGTAAAGTGCAAGTTATGCTACAAATTGACTATGGCATGATTCTTAGTAAAACAATGATAGTTAACATAATATGTAAACTCATATTAACAAGTTAAAGCACTACTCACTAACAGAAACTTAGACTAAGAACTAGACTAACTAAACAACCTAAGTAAAACAGAAACTGAAAAATTGAAAAATCTAGCCGTGTGTACCCCCAAACCTATTGATTTCAATATGCAAAGTGTTTTGATCCATGCCCCCAAACCTAAACTAAACATTGTCCTCAATGTTTGAGAATAAGCAAGACAAAGCAGAATGTAAGTTCAATGAGGTGATATGGGCAGAAACACAAGAATGAGCGAGGGATACAAACCAAGGCTAGGTTGCCTCCTAGCAGCGCTTTATTTAACATTTGGGCAAGACGATTGTTGGTGAACAAGGAATATGCAATCTAATTCTAACAGTTATAAAATCTTTGCAAGTGCACAAATCGATAAAGATAGTACAGGAAAAGCAAGAGTCGATCCCTCGAGGCCTTGTATCAACTTTAAGATCCAATTATAGTTTAGATTTAAGAAACCCAGTTTAAGACTTAAGAAACAAAATACTCAACTAAGGACTCACTTAAAGGCCTACGGCCAGGGGGGGGTGGGTGGGGTGGGGGGTGTGGGGTGGGTTTGATGGTTGAAATTCTGGAAATTAACTAAGTAACTTAGAATGCAAAAAACAATTACATAGATTTAAAGACGATTGAATTGATTGATTAATTAAAGCGAATCAAGACCAACAATCCAGCACTAACCAATTAAGTTCCTAACACAATTTTTTAAAGGTTCAATTACTATGAATTATCTGAATACGATGCCCATGCGAAGGTCCGGTTAAAGTTCACTCTACACAATTCATTCTCTTCTTACTTAGCATGTCCCAGTCATTTCCTCTGCTTAGAACGTCTATCAATCTTAGAGAAGGGTTAATAATCTAAGATGCTGCATGAAGTACAAAAGGAATTTAATGACATCACACTACCCATAGAGAATGATTAATAATCTAGGTTGTCAAGGATGTAGATTACAAATATATGTAAAGCCATATACCGTTGATGACAAACAATCACAAGAAGATGACTAGTCTAACAAGCAAGTATTCATCGATAGAATATCCCAAAAAATTAGTTAGATTCATAAACATAAACTAAGCTCATGACGTACAATAGTCTAAATCATTTTAGCATTCAACATAATGTAAACCAAGGGCCAAAAAATGTCAATTGTAAATTCTTTGCTGCTAAACAAAAGGTGGAACCCTAAACTTGCGTTGAAACTTAAAGACAAGTAAATCAAAGTGCAGAAAATAACAATGCAAGAATGAAAGGTTGATTGTTTGTTAACCAAGGTGAATTAAGGCTTATTATCCACTCTAACCAATTATAGCTCTTAACCAGATTATCTTGACCTAATTACTATGCAATTCTGAATTAGGTGCCCATGCCTAGGTCCTGGCGTTGGTACACTAATCATATATCATTCTCTCTTACTTAACATGTTTTAGACAGGGCATATGCCTAGAACATCTATCACCTACCAGTTAAGATCACGCATGAAGTACTAAGAGAATTTAATGACACCACACTAGCCTAGAAGAGTGGGATGCATTCCTAGGTTGCCATGAATTCCGATTACAAGATTGTTTCTTAACCTCAACCTCTTGAAGCTAATGAATCACAGGATGATATGGCGGTCACGCAAGCAATTCCTTCAATAATTTATGCAAACAAGGTAGCAAGTCTCATAAACATAAAAGAATGGTAGTTAAAGCAGTAATCAGAGTTATTCAGCATGCATAGCAATTAAGAACAAGAATAAAATCTACTTAATGAGCTAACATGGCAAGGGCTTCAAACAGCCCTAATTCAGAAAGGAACTACTCACTCATAACTGAAATTGAAACAAATATAATTGAATTCATAAGTAAATTGCAATAATGAAAATAAGGGTACAGAAGAGATTGTTGAAGAACAGACACAGCAGAGCCACGGCAGAGCCTTCTTCCCCAAGCTCCACGCCTAATAATCTGTGTGTAAAATATTATCTCTAAAAATCTGCTCTCCAATTCTCCCCTGAACAAAGGCTCCCTTTTATAGACAAAGGGAAAACCTTGTCCTATAAGGATTGGTAAAACCTTGTCCTATATGGATTGGGAAAGTTATTGTACTTCTAATTAATTACAAAGTCCTTAAATCTATTAGAACCAATCAGAGCATGGTTGGGAGTGTGAATGCAAGCTGGCTAGTGGGAACACAAGCTGGCCGCGGGTAGCCCGCGGTCTTCCTGCGGACAGACGCTGGAACTTAGAACTTGGCCCTTCGCATGTCTTCGTCATAGGGGTCTGGGACTGCGCTTTTGAGGTACACCACGAGCATAGTAGAAGCGCATCTTCGCTCAGGCCAGGCGCACATGTTGTTAGGCTTAGCGCAAAGGAGGAACTTTGATCCACCGCTGGCGGAACAGGAACCCGGGTTTAGGTAGAGGCTGGGCTCGGATGGGAAGTTCTTCGGACATGTACTCGACATGTCCTGGCAAGACCTTGGCACTTCTAGGACATGAACTTGATGTCATGAGACACAGGTTTGGGACCGGATGACATGATCTGAAGTACTTGGTCAAGGACTCAAAATAGGCGCACTGGCGCACTCATGATCCAGTTCAGGACTCTAACCCTCACATGGCATCTCTCAATTCAATCTAGAATCCTAGGCTTACACTCATATAAAGCATATGCGATGGAATTTATGTAAAGACAATCAAAGTTTAATCACATATGAATAATCAATGAAAACAAAATCGCACCCTCTGACATTAAGATCTCATGAATGGAATTGAACCTTAAGAACGTAGATACTTACCTCGATCCTCAGCATGATTTCCCACAAGATTAGTTAGGTCTTTCACATTGGGTTGCACTTGGGCTAGGCATTTTTTGCTTAAGAAAGAAGGGATTGGAATTCAAAAAACCAGGTTGAGACAAGGCATGAAGTAGCATGACTTGGAATGTGATCTTCCTCTTGATCTTTTGAAAACCCCGCAGCACTCTTGGCACTTATGACTTCCATTGAACTTGGCTTCATGAATTTATGCTAGTCCTTGATTTCTGACTCTCATTGGCTCACTTGGCGTAGTTCAACACTTTTACTTTCTATTTCTCCATTTTTTTTCCTTTTCTACACATATTTTTCTCTTCTTTTTTCTTTTTTTTTCTTTTTGTTTTAACTCAGCGAAGATCATGCAATGATGTGATATGTTGACATCACTGGCCGTGACACACTTTTGCGCAAGTTGGACCTCTGTGGCGCTGATTGGCGCAGATTTGGCAAATCCGTGAGCAGGCCGAGAGACTTGTCTTGGGACATCAAATTTGGCACGTCTGGCTGCAGTAAGGGCCCAGGCTTTCCTTGCGGCATCACTCTTTTGGCATGTACTTCAACGGCCATTGACTTGGTTCCCAAGCATTGTGGGTTCTCCTTTCTCATTCCCATCATGAACTCCATTTGGCACTACCTTGTCACCACCTAAGCTATAGGGTATGGCCAAAGTGATTGGGTATATTTTGGGTAGATGATCATTGGTAAAATTAGAGAACAAGAAATATGCAATCTAATTCTAACAGTTATAAAATCCTTGCAAGTGCACAAATTGATAAGAATAGTATAGTACCACAGCAAGAGTCGATCCCTAGAGGACTTATTCAACGATTAACCCAGTTAAGTTCTGATTTGTTAACTTAGATAAAAACACACACACACACGCCAAGGGCGGGGGGGGGGGGGGGGGGGGGGGGGGGGGGTGGGGGGTGGTGGTGGTGGGGGTTTATGATTTTAGAATTGAAAATTAGAGACAAGTAAATTAAAGTGCAGAAAATAACAATGTAAGAATGAAAGGTTGATTGCTTGTTAACTAAAGCGAATTGAGGCTTACTATCCATCCTAACCAATTATAGTTACTAATCAGATTGCCTTGACCTAATTACTATGCATTCTCTGAATTAGGTGCTCGTCCCTAGGTCCTGGCCTTGGTTCACTAGAAACATCTTATTCCCTGTTACTTAGCATGTTCTAAACAGGCATATGCCTAGAACATCTATCACGTACCATTTAAGATGATGCATGAAGTACAAAGAGAATTTAATGACACCACACTAGCCTAGAAAAGTGACATGCAATCCTAGGTCGTCATGAGTAAATATTACAGGTAAGTGTCCCAAATACCCATGATGCTACAAATCACAAGATGATATGACGGTCACTCAAGCAATTACATCTATAATTATATGCAAACAAGGTGATCAATCTTATAGGCATAAATTAAGGTCATTAAGCAAAGTAATCTAACTTGCTAAGCATGCATAGCAATCCTAATCAAGAGGCAGAAATCTAATCGATGAACTAACATGGCTAGGGCTTCAAGCAGCCCTAATCCTAAAAGGAACTACTCACAGATAACTGAAATCAAAGACATAATTTAAATTCTTAATTAAAATTGCAATGAAATAAAAGTTTGAAGTAAAGAACGTTGATGAGCACTGATGGACAACGGTGCACAACAGAGACACGGCAGAGCCTTCCTTTCTAAGCTCCATGCCCAAAAAGTGCAGAAAATAAGAAACTGTTTAAAACTGAAAACTGGAGTACAATGATGTCTTGTGGCTAAGGTGTCTACATCTCCAAAATAATGTGTGAAAATTCCTCCCTAAAACACTGAACAAAGGCTTCCTTTTATAGACAAATAGAAAACCTTGTCCTACAAGGATTGGAATTAGAAACCCTATCCTAGAGTGTTCTAGAATAGTTATTATACTTCTAAGTAATTACAAAGTCCCTAAAACCTATTAGAACCAATCAGCACACGGTTGGGAGTGTGAATGCAAGCTGGCAAGTGGGAACACAAGCTGGTCGCGGATAGCCCGCGGTCTTCCCCTGGTCAGACGCTGGAAACCTAGAACTTGGCCCTTGGAATGTCTTCATCATAGGGATCTGGGACTGCACTTTTTGAGGCACACCATGAGTATAGTAGAAGCGTATCTTGCTTTAGGCTAAGCGCATAAGGTTCAGAATTGGAGCAGAAACTAGGGGCAGATGGGAAGTTCTTGGGACATGTACTCGACATGTCCTGGCATGACCTTGGCACATCTTGGACATGAACTTGATGTTAGGAGACACAGGTTTGGGACTCGGATGACATGATCTGAGGTACTTGGCCATGGACTCAAAATAGGGGCATTGGCGCACTCTGGACCCAATTTAGGACCTAATATTGAAATGAGGACATCTCCTTCATCTGAACTCCGATTTGCTTCATTCTTCTTGCGTTCTTCTCATAATTTACATGTCTTTCCAAATCTGCACAAGTCTCACAAGATTGATCATTTTCTACTATTGATGGCACAAAATCATTCAAAAGACATGTAAGAGCGGCATATAAAGAGATCAAAATGATTCTTAAATAATGACCGATCAAATAGCCCCAAACCTATCTTTTGCTAGTTCCTGAGCAAAAGAAACTTAAACAAAATGAAAAGACTCGATATTAGTTAAGATAGAGCATTTAAACCCCTAGGTTCATCTAGTAGGAGGAGTTTTGTCTCTTGAGGGTTATAGCAGCACGATACACACAAACGTTTTACTTAAACAAATAAGATGCTTGAGATAGTACTTTTAACAAGCTAATAAGAATCAAAGTAAGTAAACATGCTTTGAAGAACTAAAAGGAATTCCATAGCCGTGAGTGTCATGTGGAAGTTTAGATGTTTAAGTGCCATAGTTTCAAGTGATCATGTTTGAGAACAACTTTATCTAAGTGCCCTAGAAAGATTTCGCCTCGACTCTAATCCTCACTAGGCAACTCTCAATTCGCACAAGAATCCTAGGCTTCCACTCTTTCAAGCATATGTGATGAGTTTATGTTATGAAATTCAAGTTTAAGCACATATGAGTAACAATGAAGAACAACACTTTATGGAAATAAGGATCTCATGAAAGGAATTGAACTTTAAGAACATAGATACGTACCTTAATCCTTAGCATGATTGTCCATAAGATCAGTTAGGTTTTCCATTTTTTGTTGTAACGGGGCTAAGCTTCAGGGTTTAGAAAGGAATGATGGAATTCAAAGAACCTGAGTTGTGTCAAGGCATGAGACCTCATGACTCGAACTTGCAATTTCTGAACTGAATCCTTGCTTAAGGTCCACGACATTGTGCTTTCTTGATGGCTTATTTTGAGGCTCTTGGCTTACTTGGCTCAATTCACTTTGTTTCTCACTTTTTTTTTTCTCTTTTCTTTTCTATTTCAACGTTTTTCTTTCTTTTGATTTCTTTCTTTTTCTTTTCATTTTTTTTCTGTTCTTTCATTTGTTTGCTTTATTTATTTTTCTTATTTTTGAATTGAATTGAACCAAGATCATGCACTGATTTCCTCAAACTTTCGTGCAACTTGTAAGGCTTGTCACTCTTCAAAACTTTGAACTTTGAAAACGCCAATGTCGTTGGAATTGGGCCGCATCTTTTTTCACTTCTATTTCTCACCATGAATCTCATTTAGGGCAATCTTAGCACAAACTGAGGTTATAGGGCATGACTGTGATGAATGGCTAAGTATTTTGGGTTAGGTTATACTTTAGGTGATGAAAGAAAAGGCCGAGTGTTTGGCTTCAAAATTGGCTTAGGGAGCATGCAAATGGGTAGGATAAGGCCTTTAGAGGTTAAAGCACATATAGCCTACATCACTTCTTATGGCAAACCACACATCAAATCAAGAGTATCTAATGATGTTAGTTCTTTAAAATTCAATGCAAAATGATGTAATAAGATTAGCAATTAAGAACAAAAGCGATGAGTGTTTAAGAGTAGAAACAAGTATATCCCTCAGAAAGAATGGCAATTAGGCTCAAAGTTCTAACAGGGAAGTCTCCACTAATTTTCTAAAGCTCACTCAAATTTAGTTGTTTTGTTCACTTAATCACTTAAAACATGGCATTGTGAAGTGCAGATTATGAACTACTTGACCATGGCATGACTCTTAGTAAGGCTAAGACAGTTAACTTAGCATATACATCCCTATTAACAAGTTATCATACTATTACTTGCAAACACTTATCTAAATAGAAAAAACTAATACATAAAACTCAAAAGTCCTGGCCGTGTATCACCCCCAAACCTACTTGTTTCTATATGCAAAAAATTCAATCCATACCCCCAACCTAAACTGAACATTGTCCTCAATGTGATAAGCAATATGCATGACAACAGAACATAGGTTAGAGAGAACTAAAGGGCAGAAATAGGAAAGGAAGAGAAAAATACAAACTAGGGCTAGGTTGCCTCATAGGAGCGCTTTATTTAATGTCTAGGCAAGACGGGGCTGGCATGCTAGATGTTTGGCGCCAGTTGAATGTCAAGGTAATTTGGTGATTGAAGAGAATGGGCAGCCCTAGGATGCCATGGTGGCTGCGGACTCCATGGAAATGGTGGAGGTTCCTTGATGGAAGGCCAAGGGTCCTTGGCCGTGAGTGGAAGGTCATCATTTGGATAATCGGTTAGAGAAGACACAATTTGGGGCAAGCTTAACCTGGCCGTCTCGTGCCCCTCATGTTCTTCTAGAGGTGTTTGGTATTCTTGTCGAGCAACTCTTTAGTGCATGGCCCTACTATTGTGTCATGAAACAAATGATCCATTAATTATAAGGGAAAATCAATAATGGGTTCAGCAAGGTAGTGAATGATATCATGGTTTTTGAAAGTTCGAAGCTTCTCCCAAACATTGATAGCCACTGTCCCTCTTTTGATATTGATGTCACAATCAATGGTGGCTAGAAGGGGTCTACCAAAAATCAGTGGTGGATCGTCACTTGGACCGGGCTTCTCCATCATTAGGACATAGAAATCTGCTGCAATGCTAACATCCCCTATTTGCAAACTAACATCCTCAATCACACCCATTAGACTAGTTAGAGGGGAATCAGCTAATTTAATGCAAAGCTGAGCAGATTTTAATTTCCCTAACTTTAAAGATTTAAACACATGGTAGGGCATAAGGCTTACTGCCACCCCTGTATCACAAAGACAATGGTTAAATCGTTTTTTCTTTGATGATACAGGGGAGTGATGGGGGACCTAGATCGTCAACCTTGGGTGGCACGCCATGTAAAGCATTGAGAGTGGCCGAATTGATGTCTATGGTGATTTTTGGCTCAGCCCCACACTTTCCAGAAACGAAGTCCTTCAAAAGTTTAGGAAAGATTGGCATATGCTTGACGAGTTTATGGAATGGCAATGTGATCTCAAGCTTTTGCAGCATGCGCTCCATTTCCCCCTCGAACTCCTCCTTCTCTTTGTTCTTGTTTTGAAACCTGCGAGGAAAAGGTAAGTCAATGACATTTTCTAACTCAAAAGTCACTCGTTTAGCTGTTTTCAGATTTGAATTTTGAGTTTTAGAGTTAGAATTATTTGGGTGCTGCGAATTGGCCTTGGGACTCTAGACCATGGTCTTGGCATTGGGAGTAGACTGGATGTTAGTCTTGGCCTGATCCTGGTGGTTACGCGCATTGTGATGTAGGTTTGCGCTGTTGTGCGCAGGTTGGCGCATAATATGGTCCTCAAGTGCGCTGGAATGCTCCTGCGGCAGGGCTCCTGGCGCAGCATCTGGCATGTCTTGCAGTAAGACATGGGGCATGATTCTCGATGGCTCGCCGGGCAAGGCTCTCGGTGCAGGCCCTATTCTCATCTCTGCAACAAGTTTAGGTCCCTGCTTGCTGTTTTGCGGCAGTGTGCTTGGCAAGTGCAGCAGAACATTCTGCTGCGTGGTTTGTTCCAAAGTTTGTGGAATGCCGTAAGGCATGGCCTGCTGAGGTCCCAGTGGCAGGGTCTGGGTTCAGGCCTGCGGTTGAGGTGAAATATTGGCCTAATGCTGCGGCATGACCTCAGGTGGTGTCACGGCAGAGTTGGACCTTGAGGGGGCGACGAGTAATCTCTTATACTCCTCATTCTCTTCAGTCTCAGCGTCATAGGCATCATAGTAAGGTCCATAGATCTGCGTTCCACTGCGCAAAGTGATGGCATTTACACTTAATGTTGAAGTCCCTTTGGATTCACCTTTACTTGGCTTGGCAACCGCCCTTGTTCCCGCTGATTCAATTGATTGGCAATCTGTCCCAATTGACGATCCAAGTTTGCAATTGTATTATTCGTGCTTGCCATCTGACTCCGGCTGTCTTGCATGAATTGGATGCTCTGTTGAGCCATGGTATTGATGGTATCCTCCACAGACTTGCTTCCGCTAGTCTGATTTGAGGAAGGGCCATGAGAGTTCCCTTGAGGGGCTGCAGCTTGCTGCTGAAATCCAGGGGGCTGCAAAGGATTGGCGGCAGTTTGATTGTTGCTCCAGCGGAAGTTTAGATGATTTTTCCACCCCGGATTGTAAGTGTTTGAATATTGGTTATTCCGGGGTCGTGAATTGTTATTGAAACCTCCAGCAAAATTGGCGTCTTCCACCATTGGGCAGTCTTGGGACGTGTGGCCCTGAATTGAACATACTTCGCAGGTTTGAACTCCTTTTGCCTTCTCGCTACATAGTTGTTTCACCATTGCCTTGAGTTGAGCAATGGCGTCATCATTGTGATTATTGTACGCATCACCAGTAGCCCTAGAGGAATGACCACAGTAGCTAAATTGTTTTTCCCTTTGAGCATTGTTCTCAAGGAAGTCCTTGCTTCCTCGGTTGTGCCTTCTAGAATCCCTTGGGATTGAGAGTCTACCATTGTCCATCACTAGTCTTCAAACCTCCGTAGAAGTATAACATAAGATGATGGTCGTCGATATAGTGGTGGGGGTACACCCTTAGCATCTGGCGGAAACGTTCCCAAAACTCGTGGAAAGATTCCTCCATGTCTTGCCGTGGGTTCATTATCATGGACTTCAATTTGTTCGTCTTTTCCAGGGGAAAATATTGTGTCAAGAATTTGGACGTCAAGTCCCTCCATGAGTGAATGGAAGCCGGCGCCAACGAATGAAACCATGCCTTTGCACGATCCTTGAGACTGAAGTGAAAAAGCTGTTGGCGGATTTCAGATTCCATCATGCCGGTAATGCTCAGCGTGGAGCAGCCTTCAACAAATTCCTTGACATGAAAGTGTGGGTCCTCGCCGGAAAGTCCGTGGAATGTGGGCGGCATGTGAATCGTCCCAGACTTCAACTCGAAATTTGCAACCGTTTACTCGGGAAAAATAATGGGAAATTGATCCTCCGAGACATGGGGAATGGCAAAGTCTTTAAGGAGCCGTGGGGCTTGCGGTACTAGGCCATGTTCCCGTCCTTGCCCTTCTCTGTGATCTGCCATCCCTCCGGGACTTGGTGGTGGTGAGCCGTTTATTGAAGATTCTTTTGAAGATGGCCCACTTGACTATTCGTGCACCGAGCCTTGGAATGACATAAACTGGTACCTAACAAAAAGAAAAAACTAAGTTAAAAATCCAAACTTAAATGGGCACCGTTGAGGGACAAGTCCCCGGCAATGGCGTCAAAAACTTGTTGGTAAAATTAGAGAACAAGAAATATGCAATCTAATTCTAACGGTTATAAAATCCTTGCAAGTGAACAAATCGATAAGAATAGTATAGTAGCACAGCAAGAGTCGATCCCTCGAGGACTTGTTCAACGATTAACCCAGTTAAGTTCAGATTTGTTAACTTAGAGAACAACACACACACACACTCGCCAAGGGGGGGTTTATGATTTTAGAATTGAAAATTAAAGACAAGTAAATTAATGTGCAGAAAATAACAATGCAAGAATGAAAGGTTGATTGTTTGTTAACTAAGGCGAATTAAGGCTTACTATCCATCCTAACCAATTATAGTTACTAATCAGATTTCCTTGACTTAATTACTATGCATTCTCTAAATTAGGTGCCCGTGCCTAGGTCATGGCGTTGGTTCACTAGACACATCATATTCCCTCTTACTTAGCATGTTCTAAATAGGGGATATGCCTAGAATGTCTATCACCTACCGTTTAAGATGATGCATGAAGTACAAAGAGAATTTAATGACACCACATTAGCCTAGAAAAGTGACATGCAATCCTAGGTCGTCATGAGTTAAGATTACAGGTAAGTGTCCCAAATACCCATGATGCTATAAATCACAAGATGATATGACGGTCACTCAAGCAATTACATCTATAATTATAAGCAAACAAGGTGATCAATCTTATAGTCATAAATTAAGGTCATTAAGAAAAGTAATCTAACTTATTCAGCATGCATAGGAATCATAATAAAGAGCCAGAAATCTAATCAATGAACTAACATGGCTAGGGCTTCAAGCAACCCTAATCCTAAAAGGAACTACTCACGCATAACTGAAATCAAAGACATAATTTAAATTCTTAATTAAAATTGCAATGAAATAAAAGTTTAAAGTAAAGAATGTTGATGAGCAATGATGGACAATGCTGCACATCAGAGATACGGCAGAGCCTTCCTCTCCAAGCACCACGCCCAAAAAGTGCAGAAAATAAGAAACTGTTTAAAACTGAAAACTAGAGTACAATGATGTCTTGCGGCTAAGGGTCTAAATCTCCAAAATAATGTGAGAAAGTCCTCCCTAAAACACTGAACAAAGGCTCCCTTTTATAGAAAAAGGGAAAACCTTGTCCTACAAGGATTGGAATTAGAAACCCTAGCCTAGACTGTTCTAGAACAGTTATTATACTTCTAAGTAATTACAAAGTCCCTAAAACCTATAAGAACCAATCAGCACACGGTTGGGAGTGTGAATGCAAGCTGGCAAGTGGGAACACAAGCTGGCCATGGGCAGTTCGCGGTCTTCTCGCGGTCAGACACTGGAAACCTAGAACTTGGCCCTTGGAATGTCTTCATCATAGGGATCTGGGACTGCGCTTTTGAGGCACACCATGAGCATGTTAAAAGCGCATCTTGGTTCAAGCTAAGCGCATAAGGTTCAGAATTGGTGTAGAAACTAGGGGCATATAAGAAGTTCTTGGGACATGTACTTGACATGTCCTTGCATGACCTTGTCACATCTTGGACATGAACTTGATGTCATGAGACACAGGTTTGGGACCCGAATGGCATGATCTGAGGTACTTGGCCAAGGACCCAAAATAGGCGCACTGGCGCACTCATGACCCAGTTCAGGACCTGATATAGAAATGAGGACATCTCGTTCATTTGAACTCCGATTTGAGTCATTTTTTTATGTTCTTCTCAGAGTTTACCTGTCTTTCCAAATCTGCACAAGTCTCACAAGATTGATAATTTTCTACTATTGATGGCACGAAATCATTCAAAAGACATGTAAGAGCAGCATATAAAGACATCAAAATGATGCTTAAATAATGACCGATCAATGATGCTTTGGGTGATGAAAGAAAGGCTAGTGTTTGTCTTCAAATTGGTTTAGGGAGCACACAATAGGGTAAGAGATGGCCTTTAGAAGTTAAGCACACATAGCCTACATCACTTCTTATGGTGGATCACACATCAAATCAAGAGCATCTAATGAGGTTAGTTCTTGAAAATTCAATGAAAATATGATGTAATGAGATCAACATTTATGAACAAAAGTGAAAAGTATTAAAAGAGTAGAAACAATGTGAATCATTCAGAAAGAATGGCATTAAGGCTCAAGTTCTCACAAGGTAGTCTCCACTAATTTTCTGAAGTTCACTCAAATTCAGTGATTTTGTTCACTCAATCACCTAAGACATGGCATTGTGAATTGCATGATATGCTACAAACTTAAGATGGCAAAACTCTTAGTCAAGCAAAGCTAGTTCTTTAGCATGTAAACTCCTATTAACAAGTCAAAGGCCTATGATCTAGCAATGGTTACAACTACTAAAACTTAAAAAAAACAAGTCAAAATCTTTAAAAACTGAAAATGAATAGATCTGGCCATGAGTACCCCCAAACCTACTTGTTTCTATATGTATCAAAATTTCAACCCACACCCCCAAACCTAAACTAAACATTGTCCACAATGGTTGAGAATAAACAAGATAGAACATAATGGAAGTTTAGTGAGGTGATATAGGTAGAAACAAGAGAATGAGAGAGAGGTACAAACCATGAGTAGGTTGCCTCCTAGGAGCGCTTTATTAACGTCTGGCCAAGGTTAGGCAGGCACTTAGGCACTTGGTGGTTGCTGCAATGCTTGGATGGCCGAGGGTCCTTCAACAAAGGCTTCAAAGTAGGGCTTAAGACGGTGGTCATTCACCTTGAACGTGACCCTCATCCTAAGGTGCTGCATTTCAACTGCACCTTGTGGGAAGATCTTTGTCACAACATAGGGCCCAGTGCATCTAGAACGGAGCTTACCTGGAAAAAGCCTTAATCGTGAATTGAGTAAGAGAACTTTTTCCCCAATCTAAAATTGCTTCCTTTGAATGTGTTTATCATGGAACGCCTTGGTCTTCTCCCTGTATATGTGTGAGCTTTGTAAGGCTTCGTTCCTAAGCTCCTCCAATTCACTCAATTTTTCCAACCGCATCCATGTCTATATTGGCCCTCTTGATTGCCCAATTCACCTTATGCTCTAGACCAACCGAAAGGGTGAAATTCCAGTAGGGGTCTTATAGGCTGTTCTGTAAGCCCACAAAGCATCATTCAAGTGTTGAGAACAATCCTTCCTCGTAGGGCTCATGGTCTTCTCCAAGATCGCCTTCACTTCTCTATTTGAAATTTCAGCTTGTCCACTTGTTTGAGGATGGTAAGGTGTGGCTACTCGATGGGTGACACCACACTTTCTCATTAGGGCCTCAAAGGAACGATTGCAGAAGTGAGTGCCCCCGTCATTGATAATAGCTCTAGGTGCTCCAAAGCGTGCTAAGATATGGTTCTAAATAAAACTCACAACCACTTTGGAATCATTAGTGCGAGTGGGGATGGCTTCCACCCACTTGGAGACATAGTCAACAACAAGTAATATGCAAAACAAACCATGAGAGTTTGGAAAGGGGTCCATGAAATCAATGCCCCACACATCAAATATTTTGACAACTTGAAAGGGTGTAACGACATTTGATTCCTAGGGCCTATATTACCTTGCTTTTGACATTTATCACAGGTGAGGACAAACTCATGAGCATCTTTAAATAGGTCAGACCAACAGAATCCAGATTGCAATACCTTAAACGCAGTCTTCTTGGCGCCAAAGTGCCCTCCACAGGCTAAGGCATGACAAAAATTTAGAACGGACCGCATTTCAGATTCAAGGATGCATCTTTTGATGATTTGATCTGAACAATGTTTCCATAGGTAGGGATCATCCCAGACATAGTATTTAGCATGTGCCACCAACTTGTCCTTCTGAAACCTATTCAACGAAGAAGGCACATAGTTAGTAGCTAGATAATTTATGATGCCAGCATACCATGGATCTATACCATGTAGAGAAAAGAGTTGTTCGTCACGAAAGGTTTCAAGCAACGGAAATTGATCGGCTTCCTCAGTAGATCCATGGATTAGCTTGCTCATATGGTCTACTACAACATTCTCACTGCCCTTCTTATCCTTGATTTCCAAGTCAAACTCTTGTAAGAACAGCATCCTACGCAGTAGCCTAGGCTTAGCATCCTTCTTGGTGAGCAAGTACGTCAAAGCTGCATGATCAGTATAGATTATCACTTTAGTATGAATTAAATAAGAACGAAACTTTTCTAAAGCGAAAATAACAGCTAGAAGCTCCTTTTCTGTTGTGGAATAATTCAATTGTGCATCACTGAGGACAACTTGCATAGTAAATGACATGAGGCATCTTGTTCACTCTTTGACCCAGGACAGCTCCCAGTACAAGTCAAGGTTGCATTATATCAAGTGTCAAGCAATAAAAAAAAAGACACCAGTCAAGAAAAAAATTAGCTGAAATCAAACTGCTTAAGGCTGATCTTTTGATGGTGGAACAAAATGCAGTTTGGGAATTCAAACACTCTTAAGAGATGGAAGACATGATGAAAGTTGAGTTCGAAATTGGATTCATTAAGTGTAAGACATTTGCCAAATGGGTGGGTCCCAGTGGTAAATGTGATGATATTTCAGTCGAGGGTGCCATGAATCTCCTTAACGGAGGTCGCCGTTAATTATCTAATAATTATATTATGTAATATTTTGTTTTTCGGGCGATTACCTAATTTTCATGGTAATGGCTACCACGGATGACCAACTAGGGTTTACATACACCCCAAATGTAATGGTCAACAAGCCTTTTTTTCACACTATCAATGCATTAAAATTTCTAACACCAACACTCTAACAACTTCATTGTCATAGTTACATGCTAAGTGGCCTTTTGTGTTAAAAAATATATATATTCCATATTCCATAACAAAAGATAACATAGTAAGTAGCCCATAACTTCATATTATAACATACTCAAAAGGAAAAATTTAATTGTTTGCAAGTGCTTAAAACCACCCAACTTCCCAAAGACTTGAAAATGGCCATAATGTTCAGGTCAGTGGCCAAAGTAATTAAAAGTACACAATGTTAATTACCATTTTTTTAGTTTCGAGGAGTCACAAAAGATTAGTGATCGTGATTAAGTTCACTGGCCTTCAGAAGTTGTATGGAAAATACACAAATGATGAATAAGGTCAGTGCCATTCACAGTGTCATTGAAAGGATAAATATTCAATTAAAAATTTATAACATACCAAAATCATATTAACAGTGGCCCATTAACAATAGCCTATTAACATAGCAAATACATATTAACAAAGCAGAAACATTTTAACCCATCAAGCGAGAATTTATTTTGCAGTACCAAAAACTAACTTCTCTAAACCACATGCAAGCCTAGCAACAAGGAATCCAATTGATATAATCATCCATAACGATATTTAGATCATTTTGGTTGATAGGAACAATGACACCTTCTTCATTCGCCCCAACCTTGTTGTACCAATCAGTGTTCCCACCCTTGGAACATTGTCTCATAAGAACCCTTAGGGGATTAAACTCACCGACAACATCACAGAAAATAGACCAAAGTGTGGTTTGGATTACAGAAAAGTCGATGTCCCTCCAGGCTTTAATGTTAGAAGATTTACCTTTAGCAATTGAGATAAGCATCTTCAAAGCAGATTCTTTTGATGCGCCATCGTCGCAGATACCATGAAGGCCTATAATGTACGCAGCCAGCTTATGGCCACGTATTGCAGCCTCCCTCAATTTTGCCAGTCCTTCAACGACTTTTCTGTCATGTCCCCTGACCTCACCGTCCAAGAACTCCTTCATCCCAACCCGATATAAAGCCTCTGGATTATCATTTGCTAGACACCACTCCAAAAAACTCTTGTGCTCTTGGGTTCCACCCCCACGAATTCGGAGGATATTTGCTCATAGACATGGACTCCCACACACACTTGTGTTTGGCCATTTCATTGAAGTCTTTGCATGTCAACAACAAGCTTGCCAAACCATCACATGATTCATGGCCAACCTTGGTTATTATTTCAAACTATGCAAGGTCCGGCAATGGGGAATCCATTTTCAAAACAAAGTGTATGGAGAGGCAATAGATTTTTAAACAAGGTAATGTGAGGTTGTCTTTCTTCTGCAATTTTATAACATGTAGAAGGTGAGAAGGTCAAATGAAGAAACCCAATATAGCCCAATATAAATGAGGTGGTTGAAAATTTAATTAGGAGTAAACTTTACAAACCCCTTATAATACCCTTCCAATACCCTAAAGAGACCAAGCAACCCTTCAGTCCTCCAGACACGTCATTTCATATTTTAAAGGAAAAGCTTGTACGGGGCCCACCAAAGCTTCGAAAAGGCCTAGGACAACATGTTCGACCGCATTATAGTGGCCCACTATGCACACTACCCACCATGAAGACCCAACGACGGAAAAATACTTTCAAAGCCTGAAATTAGAAAATTCTTGTTGTGACCCAAGTTGAAAGCCCGCCATTGCTGGGTAATTATCTTCAGATTATTAGTCTGTCATCCTAAGCCCTAATAATTAATTAATTAAAAAATAAACACATGAACAATGTTACCGCCACCAAGTTAAGCACTGACTTACCAGTTTCAAGGTTGCTATAACAAAAATAAACCCTGCATCATTATGCGCCATCATTATTCATCCTTAATGAAACAACTAAAGCACAATACAATCTCACTCATTACCATTCCGGACCTTATTAGAAAATATTTAATGAAATAAAACAACTACCAAAATTCGTTATGGGATATAAATAAATTCAAAAGTGAAGACCCAAGTCTCTGTTTATAACAAAGATTATTTTGGTACGAAATTATCAGCTCCGATTTATCTCTCCTGGACTCCATGTATTATAAGAGAAGAGAATTTCTTAAAACACGTTACATTTACATTTAACATGCACGGCAAGCCTTAATATTAACTGAATTTTTGACAAAACAATTTAATCGAAATCCAACTGAAATCCACTATCAAAGGACTACTTCGCGATATGTTCTAGTTCAATTGATTCTAATGTCAACGGAAGAAGCTATTTCAAGTCCTTACTTGAACAGTTACTTGAACAGAAAATAAACATAGAATAAGTGGCTTCATAATCATCACCTCTTTTTACAAGTCCTTTATAACCACCAAAATTAAAATTATAAAGTAACCACAAATATTAAATATGCCAGAATTTTTACCTTACTTGTGTATTAACAACCTCCTCTCCTTATATGCTCCAAATAATCTCCTCATGCTAATTTCAACTACATGAAATAAACACAACGTTAAACAATGCCACAATATGATTACCACTAATTGAATATGAAAAACTATTTATACTATCAAATCACTTACTGTGTCTTCGCAGTAGGACGTACATTTCCTTTTTGTGTGATTAAGTTGCCCACATCCACCACAACGCTTCTTCTTCCTCATGTTTTCCTCTTTGCCTCCCTGCAACCTTTTCCTTCTTCCTTTTGTCACAGCTTTTACTGCATGTATCATTGGAATTGTATCATTTGAATTTCCTTCACCGTTTTTTCCTACTGCTCCATTGTATGTGCCTTCTTTGCTTTTCATAACATCTTCCTTATAACTATTACCAACAACTCCTTTAATACTCTCATCAACTGATTCTAATGTCTTGTACAAACGTTCGCTTGCCTCCGGAGCTAAGAGGGCTCGATCAATTACCTTGGACGCAAGATTAGAAAGAACTGCATTCCACATTAATACAACTTATCACCAAAATCTTTGATTTCCCCACCGTCAACTTCTAAAACCAACCCGGACTTCGCAGCCTTAGTCCATCTCTTCAATATATATTGCTTAGGCAAATACATAACTTGTTTTACTTTCCAATAAGTCAACAAGTGCCTGCATGGAATTCCTTCAAACTCAAACATTCTACAACTACAACAAACATAGTCCAAATATTTCTTATCAATAACCTCGTGGATAATCCTACTTACATCATCTGCCATATCAAGAGCATGGTATATATCAATGGTTCCCTCCTCATACACAAGTTCAAGTACACAAGACAAGCAACCCCACAATTGTTCTTGGAACTTATAGAAAATCTTCCGAGTGTATATATTGGACATTTGCTCACCCATAGGCATACCAGTTTGGACCACCGGTTTTTCATTAATATCAATATGATTTGCTATAAAGTGATTGTGTCGCTACCAACTCAACGCACTGTCAAACTGTGCCACAAAATTCATTAGGGACTTATTTTTCATAACATACATCTTGAAAAACAAATGGGAGCTCTCTGCTCTCTGGTTGCTTGACATCCCTGCTGCAAATACATGATTCACAAATGCAGGAACCCATGTGCCCCTAAGTGCAAATATGATGGGTAACCATGTGTTTTGATGCAATTCCCTACTCACTATAATATTTTCCCACTTATATTCGAACTCTTCCTAGGTTGCTGAATTCCATATGCATCGCTCTAGATCTTTCAACCCTTGTTCATCATGAACCTTGCTTGCAAACTTTTCCAAGATGTGCCAAATGCATAAACGGTGAAAAGTGTCCAGAAAGCATTTACCTATTGCATTTGCTATTGCACCATCTTGATAAGTTATTATAACTTTGGGTTCCAAGCCACCCATCGTTGTCTTGAATTCTTCAAATAACCAACTAAAAGATGCAGTGCTTTTGTTACTTAGCAATGCACAACATAAAAGGATTGTTTGTCCATGGTTATTAATCCCTAACATCAGTGCAAATATCATACCATACCGGTTCGTATTGTAGGTGCTGTCAAACACAATTATATCACCAAAGTAATGGCTTACAAGCCTACTTTTACCATCTTCCCAAAAACAGTGCACTAGCTTGTCTTCACTATTGGACTCTATCTTATAGTAGAATGAAGAATTCTTTTCTTGCTCACCAATAAAGTGCTCCCTTACCATTTCGGCATCATGCCCTTTCCGTTTTTGCCTTAACCTCCCCTTATAGTTATACATATCCTTCTGGGTGCACCCAATGTTCTATATTCCTCTTGCTTGAACCCGAAATAAATTGAACTGTTGATGCATAGGAATATTAATAGCATCCATCTGTTTTGTTATAGTCTTCTTAATTTCTGACACAAACCGATGAGAGTGCAACATATGAACAGTTTCAGTCGTGGCACATACATGGATGTGTTTGGCAACAAACGATGAAACTTCATACTGTGACCCATTCTGTACCTTAATCACACACATCTTCGCCTTGCAATTTTCACGTACATTTCCTACCTTCGCCTTCGGTGATGCATTCGTTTTGGGGCTCTTAACTCCTTTAAAACACACAAATTCCTTCCTAGTTAACTCTTTGTTTTTTCCCACTTTACTAGAGCTTAGTCTAACGCTAAAACCCGCTTTTCTAGCATACCTATTATAAAACTCAAATGGTTCAACAATCGATTCAAATATTTGACCTATTTTGGGAACACAATCTAACCTCACTCTAGGTATGTTATCATGACTTTCATCCTTAACATCAACTGTTCCTACATCGACGCCATCCTCCATTTCTCCACTTCTTCACCCCTATCATAATCATGTTGTTAATTAATTTCTTCATTGATATTGTAAAGGTACTGTAAGGGTACTAACATCGAAAAAAATTTAATTTCACAGAAACATTTTCTCCTCGAAATTCTATCTTAATCCAATTTCATGTCACACTCAGCTAAAAGTTCTAACAACAAGCTTACCTTACTTAGCCGGTCTGAGCCAACTACCCTTGTCGATTGCAACTGAATTTTCCAAAAACCAACCCACCGGTTTGGCACCAACAACAAAACCCCATCTTGGCCTCCTCTCTCATTTTCTGATTTGCAAGAAAGTGGAAGGGTGATTAAGCCATCCTTTCATATTTACAAACCTTTATCCACACACATTTAACAATCCATATAAAATCACATTCAATTGGTCTGCAAAAGTCCTCATTTTGACAGTTCCTCATCTTAGCCAGGCGCTTAAATTAGATATGGCCAAAGGTTATGGTTGGGTCGAGTGGCGCTTCTTAGATGCAATGGTGTTGCGATTGGGATTTGATCCAAGCTGGGTTGTTCGTATAATGGACTTTCTGCCTTTAGCTTCATTTTTGGTCCTTTGGAATGGACATCCGTTTGGACTAATTATCCCACACAAAGGATTGAGCCAAATATGTCCTCTTTTACCATATTTATTCTTAATTTGTTCTGAAGGTTTCTCGGGCCTCCTTCAACAAGTTGACAGTGAGGACACTTCTTAGGAGTGCGTGAGGAGAGTTCAGGTCCTCGCATATCACATCTCTTTTTTGCTAAAGACATGCTTATCTTTCTGGAATTATTGGAAGATATATATATGCCTCACTCTCAGCACTATATTCTGTATTTATGAGGAGGCTTCTAGTCAGTAGAGTAATCTCACTAAATCAACTTTTTCATTCAGTCCTAATGCTCCTTAAGAGCTTCAAGAACTACTAGCTACTACCTTGGGCATTGGTTTCTTGTCATGAGAAGTATATGGGTCTGCCTACTTTGGCCTGTAGGGGACATCGGAAGTTATTTTCCTCAATCAAGCTTACAGATGGAAAGAAAAGTCACTCTCCACCATAGGTAAGGGGGTTCTACTCAAAGCTGTTAATCAAGCAATACCTTTTTATTCCATGTGTGTCTTTCGGCTGCCTAAGAGTATATGTATTGAACTCATCTCTCTATGTGCACAGTTTTGGTGGGGTAAACAACAATCATCTGTTGGATGGGCATACTCGAAGAGGAATCGCAGAGGGTGATGATCGATTGAGACCGATTCGCCGAAGAGGATGATGATCTCTTCACGGATCAGAGGCAATTCGCTTCACAGCAGGGAAGAGCTGTCGCATGCAAAGTATGAAACTTAAACCCTAATCTCTAGCTGAACCTTTGAATCGAGACTAGCTCGTGATGCATTCTGTTTCTCTGCTAGGTTCTCTGTTAGGTTTAGAGAAATTGGATTGAGGATATTGCTAGAATTTAGGTGCTGATCAGTATGATGATCTTATGCACCCTAGGTGTTTGTTAATATGCTTTAGAGAGATTTCTGATTTGAGGGAGGTCAGCTGTGACTGACTATCTCCCATGAGAATTTTTGTATATCCTCTATTGTGAGATTGTTCAAATTACACAGCATATACACTCATTCACTCTCTCTACAAAACGGTTAGAGATGATGACACTATGATGTCATAACACACACACACATTTGCTGTCTCCTTGTTTTGCTCTCACACACACAACAATGCTAACTGTTTTTTTTTCACACACTCACACAACTAACATCCCTGCTTCCATTTCGTGCCTTAATGCCTCATTTCCTTCTTGAGTCAGCAGCTGGTATGCTGCCAAGTCAGCTGCCAGTGATGTAGCTTAGTCACCAACAACCTTTCCTAAGCTAGTCACTGGAACCACTCCCAGCAAACCCCGTAGATAGTTGAACCTTTCTCTAGGTAGAGCTTTGGTGAATATGTCTGCAAGTTGTTCTTCTGACTTGCAATAGTGTAGAGTAATCTCTTCATTTTGAATTGCATCTCTGATGTAATGAAACCGTCTATTTATGTGCTTGGTCTTCTGATGGAAGACTGGATTTTTGGTCATGGCAATGGCTGACATGCTATCATACAGTAGAAGGGTAGCCTCTAACTGTTCCTCTCCCAATACAAACCTTAGCCAAACTGCTTGAGTAGTTTCCTCAGAGGCACTTACATACTCAGCTTCTGCTGTTGAAAGAGCAACACTGCTATGTTTGACAGATGCCTAAGCAAATATCCCACTGATGTGCTTTTCATGTCAACCTTAGACCCTCCTCAATCAATGTCACAGAAACCCACCAAAGTAGCTACTTTTCCCTTCTTGTATTCAATTCCATAGGTCACTGTACCTTGGACATACCTTAGGACTCTTTTAGCAGTTCCTAAGTGCTTCTTGGTAGGATTTTGCATGAATCTAGACAGTAGACTTGAAGCATACATTATGTTTGGTCTAGTAGCAGTAAGATAGAGCAGACTTCCCACAATCTGCCTATAGAGTTGCTCATCTGCAGCTTCACTACCATCATTTCTTTGCAGCTTGTCTGTAGTTACTAGGGGAGTACTTACTGGCTTGCAGTCTTTGAGTCCAAATGTTTCTAACAATGGAGTAGCATACTTCCTTTCGTGAATGAAGAGACCATTGCTTGACTGTAGAACACCCATCCCTAGGAAATGATGCAATAATCCCAGGACTGTCATCTCATATTTGTTCATCATGTCTTGCTTGAACTCAGCCATCATAGCAGCACTGTCACCTGTATAGATGATGTCATCTACATAGATTGACATAATTAGTGTTCCTCCCTCTTGCTTACACTTTAAATACAGAGTTGCTTCACTTGAACTTCTCTCAAACCCACAACTTAGCAAGTAGGAATCAATCTCCCCATACCAGGCCCTTGGTGCCTGCTTCAGTCCATAGAGTGCCTTGTTTAGCTTGTAGACACTGGCTTCATTTCCTTGAACTTCAAAACCTTTAGGCTGATCCTCATACACCTCTTCTTCTAGAACACCATTTAGAAAAGCTAACTTCACGTCAAGTTGAAACAATTTCCACTCTTTCTGTGTTGCTAGAGCAATTAGGGTTCTGATAGTGTCAAGCCTTGCAACTGGTGCAAAGGTCTCATTGAAATCAATTCCAGGTTTCTGAGCATATCCCTTAGCTACCAATCTGGCCTTATGTTTCTGAACAAATCCATCCAGGTTGAGTTTAGTTTTGTACACCCACTTGACACCAATCACTGATTTGTCAGTAGGTCTTTTTGTTAGTGCCCATGTATCATTCTTCTTAATCATTTGTATCTCACCTTCCATAGCTTTCTTCCAAGCTGAATCCCTGATTGCTTCACTGAAACTTTTCAGGTTCTATTATGCACATGTGACATCTAGCATACACATCACTTAGGCTTCTTAGTCTCACAGGTGTATCCCTAGAACTTGAACTGGGTGAATCACAGGAACTAGAACTAAGATTTGTACTAGGATCAGAATCAGGGGTTGAGTTTGAACTTGAACTGGTGCTAGTAGTTTGAGGACCCTGAGTTGCTGGTGTGGCATCATCAGTCCCAGTTTCAAATCTTACTGGTATGAACTCCTGTACTTCTGCATGCTTCTTCCAATCCCAGCTTCCTTCTTCATTAAATATTACACTTCTAGACACCACAATCTTTCCAGTTTCCAGATTATAGATTCTGTAGCCTTTCTCACAACTACCATAGCCTACTAGAACACCTTTCACACTTGAATCATCTAGTTTCTGTCTCTTCTGAGATGGAATATGCATGTAGCATATAGAGCCAAATACCATTAGGTGAGACACTCCTGGTCTTCTACCAGAGAACTTCTCAAATGGAGTCTTACTTTGCACAGCCTTGGTAGGACATCTATTGAGAATGTATACTGCAGTGTTAACTGCTTCACCCTAGAACTCATAAGGTAGTTTCTTACCATGTAACATAGACTTAGCCATCTCTACCATAGTCCTGTTTTTCCTCTCATTAACCCCATTATGCTGAGGAGAGTAAGCCACTGTCAGCTGTCTCTCAATTCCATGCTTTTCATAGAGTCTCTGGAATTCATTTGAGGTGTACTCTCCACCTCTATCACTTCTTAACTTCTTCACCTTGCACCCACTTTGTAGTTCAACCATAGCTTTGAACTTTTTGAACACATTGAACACACCTTACTTGTGTCTTAGGAAATACAACCAGCACATTCTAGAGTGATCATCAATGAAGGTAAGGAAATACAGGTTACCTCCCATTGTTTCTGTTTGCATAGGACCACACACATATGAGTGTATTAACTCAAGAGGTGTAGTTGTCCTCCAAGCCTCTTCTGTGTCAAATGACTCACATGGTGTTTCCCTGAAATACATCCTTCACAGAGTTCTTTGTCACCTTCTAGACTAGGTAGACCAACCACCATGTCCTTCTGTCTTAGCAGTTTTAGGCTTGCATAGTTCAAATGCCCAAATCTCCTGTGCCATAGTTCTGTGCTTTCCTTTGCTTCTGCTCTTCTAGCCACTGGACTCACATAGTCCAAAGAAAGCTTGAAACATCTACTGCCTATCATAGGAACCTTGGCAACCCTTTGTTTCATGGTCTTATCTTCATAGACCTCTGATGTACTGTCCCCAAACACAAGGCAGTTTCCATGTTCCACCATCTGACCTACACTTAGTAGGTTCTCATCCAAACCAGGTACAAGCATCACTTCCTTGATGTACTTGTCACCTTGGTTAGTATGGATCAACAAGGAACCTTTTCCTGCAGCTTGAACTAACTCACCAGTGCCCATCTTCACTTTTACATTCAAATGTCGATCAATGTTGGTTAGTAAGGACTCATGTCCAGTCATATGGTTAACCACTATCCAAGTATCACACACCCACATCCTTCTCAATGGAGGCTGAATGGCAAGCATAGAACATGTTGCCTTCAACTTCATTCACTTTCTGAGCTAGATTAGCAACCTGGTTTTCAGAACAGTCTTTGGCAATATGGCCAAACTTAGAGCACTTGAAACACTTCACTTTTCCTTTGAACTAGCATTCACTGCAGTGAAGTTTGTTGCAATTCTTGCAATCATCCTTAGAACCACTGGTTTCTCCTTTCTGATTTCCAAAGAACTTGTTCTCATACTTAGCATTTCCTTTGAATTTACTATTAGTCCAACCTTTGTTTCCACCTTTGAAATGCTTCTTCTTGAACTTACCCTGATTATAACCTGCTTGTGCCTGTGACTTGTTATTCACAGTCATACTTGAGAATGCTTTCTCAACTTCACTCTCAATATGCATCTCCAATCGTTGATCAAATGCCATGATTGATGCAGAGATACTTTCAACACTAATCTGTTCTAAGTCTCTAGTTTCTTCAAGTATGGACACAATTGAATCATAGGGTTTAGTCAAGCTTATCAGAATTTTCTGTGCTAATCTCTTTTCAGTTACTTCATCACCATATGTTTTCATTTGATTAACAACACCAAACAGTCTAGTCATATATTTAGAAAAGGATTCATCATTCTTCATACGTGTATACTCAAAATCTCTTCTAAGACTTTGTAATTTAACGGCTCTCACCTTAGGATCTCCTTTGTATTCCTTTTTCAGAATCTCCCAAGCATTCTTGGCTATCTCCTCATTTGAGATTCTTGGGAAGATTTCTTCAAAAACTACATTCTGAATCAGATTCAAAGCCTTGGCATTCTTGATCTGATCAACATGGCTTGCTGTTGTCTCAAGCTCTTCATCTGCACTGTCATACTCAGGATTAGGTAAAACTTGAGTGACAATTGTCCACAGATCACATGCTTTTAGTGCTGTTTTCATTTTTATATTCCAGAAGTCATAATTCACTCCTGTGAAT
Source organism: Oemleria cerasiformis (assembly GCA_037349345.1). NCBI lineage: Eukaryota > Viridiplantae > Streptophyta > Magnoliopsida > Rosales > Rosaceae > Oemleria > Oemleria cerasiformis. The sequence continues at coordinate 9,848,209 of JAZGTL010000003.1, read as the reverse complement.
ACAGGGATCTTTGGTTCCCCTCCTCCAGTACCAACCATGACTTGGCAGTGAAGGAAACTCCTGCTTAACTCCTGCTCGGCTTCACCACAGACAGACGCCCCTGAGATATGATCTCAGAGCTCTGATACCATGTTGGATGGTCAGACTCGAAGAGGAATCGCAGAGGATGATGATCGATTGGGACCAATTCGCCGAAGAGGATGATGATCGATTAAGACCGATTCGCCGAAGAGGATGATGATCTCTTCACGGATCGGAGGTGATTCGCTTCACAGCAGGGAAGAGCTGTCACATGCAAGGTATGAAACTTAAACCCTAATCTCTAGCTGAACCTCTGAATCGAGACTAGCTCGTGATGCATTCTGTTTCTCTGTTAGGTTCTCTGCTAGGTTTAGTGAAATTGGATTGAGGATATTGCTAGAATTTAGGTGCTGATCAGTATGATGATCTTATGCACCCTTGGTGTTTGTTAATATGCTTTAGAGAGATTTCTGGTTTGAGGGAGGTCAGCTGTGACTGGCTATCTCCCGTGAGATTTTCTGTATATCCTCTACTGTGAGATTGTTCAAATTACACAGCATATACACTCATTCACTCTCTCTACAAAACGGTTAGAGATGATGACACTATGATGTCATAACACACACACATTTGTTGTCTCCTTGTTTTGCTCTCACACACACAACAATGCTAACTGTTTTTTTTCACACACTCACACAGCCAACATCCCTGCTTCCATTTCGTGCCTTAATGCCTCATTTCCTTCTTGAGTCAGCAGCTGGTATGCTGCCAAGTTAGCTGCCAGTGATGCAGCTTAGTCACCAACATCATCAGGGTATTCATTGGCTCCAATTGAAGGCACTATGTCACCATAAAAATGATGGCTGCTTGGGCTTTCATGATTTTATTGATTTTAATCAGGAATTATTAGCGAAGCTGTTGGAGAATATTCTACAATCCTAATTTCATGGTTAGTACAATTTATGAAGCCTGATATTATCCTAATGAAAATTTTATTACAGCTGCTAAAGGTCGTTCATCCTCTTTCATTTAGCAATCTCTTTTATGAGGGCAAAAGCTTCTTTCTCAGGGCCTGCGGTGGTGAGTTGGTGATGGCTGGTCGTTCTATCCATATTTACTTTGATGCATGGTTACCATCTTTTACAAGACTGCGTATTCGATCTTCGCCTCTTTTCCCTTTGGATACTCCTGCCAGTCATCTCGTAAGTGAAAACGATTGATGAGATCTTCACCGTCTTGCCCAACTATTTTGGGACACGAGGAAAGCCTTAATTGTATCAATTCCTCTACCTGACCTCAACATGTTCAGATAAATGAATGACATTTTCAAGAGAATTAATAGTCTTTAAACAATCGAGACTGGTATAGGATTGGCCAAAGGATTCGTTTGTATTTTGAGGGTGATTTTAGGTCATCTTTTACACAGATGGATAAAATTTGATCTTCAGTCTGGTCTCTATCTATCCCAACCAAAATTAAGGTTTTTAATTGGCGTTGTTTGCATGGTATCCGCCTTGTTTAGAGAATCTTTGTAATCGTCATAATATGTCTTCTTCCCCAATTTGTTTTAGATGTCAAACACGGCTGGAAACAGTAATTCATGGAATGGCGGATCCATTGAGTGGCAATGAGGGTCAATTGACCCCCTCAACCACTTGAATCCTCCATTGAAGCATTGATCTTGACCCCTCATCTGGCATGAAAATATTGCCCTTTAATCACTAGCTCTTGCCTCTTAAGTATGGTTGCCCCTCAACCTCTTGAATCCTCCATTGAAGCATTGAACTTGACCCTATCATCTGGCATGAAAATATTGCCCTTTAATCACTAGCTCTTGCCTCTTAAGTATGATTGCCCCTTAACCTCTTGAATCCTCCATTGAAGCATTGATCTTGACCCTATCATCTGGCATGAAAATATTGCCCTTTAATCACTAGCTCTTGCCTCTTAAGAATGCTTGCCCCTCAACCTCTTGAATATATCCTCCATTGAAGCATTGATATTGACCCCATCCGGCATGAAAATATTGCCTTTTAATCACTTGCTCTTGCCTCTTAAGTATGATTGCTCCATCGAAAAAATATTCTTGATCCCTGCAAACATTTGAAATTTAGCTCTCCAAAACCCAGCTCTTGCCTTCTCCTCATGATGACGTCGCCGCTCTTATTCAACATCTTCACTTCTAGGCCGCGGGTGTTGCTTTAATTTTTCTCTTATGTTTTTTATTTCATTTTATTTTTACTTTTTATACACCGTCTAAACCTAATTTTGGGGAGATGTTATAAATAAAAGTTGTCTTTTGTTGATTTCCCAATTCTAATACCACCAAACAATTCCCCAATATCACACCACCCAATCCCAATTCCTATCAAATATTTAAATTTAAAGTATTTTCAAAGATCAAATAATATATATGCTAAAGTTAAGTTCAAAAACACTATTTATTAATAGTGTTTTGACCATTTTGCCCTTTTATTTTATTTTTCTATGTTGTGAATAGTAAACTTACAGTTTTGCCCTTGGTCAATATTACTACTATTATTATTACTACTGCTACTCTTACTATTACTATTATATTATAATTTTGTTTGTTAATTAAAAAATATATTAACATAAAAAAAATTATTTTGTTGGTTATATAACTCATATTGGACTATTAGAGTGTATATTTTATTTCTTCAAAAATAAAACAACATTCTTACGTTTTATATTTTATAGTCATTATTTAATAGTCTTTATAATTGTTTTTATATATATCATATGTAAAATCATGCTTATGGTTAGCTATCTAATATTGCTACAATAAATGTAAAATCATGTAAATAAACAAATGATGATGTATGTAAATAGTAATCATCTTTTGAACATTTTCTCATATCCTAAATCTATTCATATATATCATTTTGTATAGAATTCATGTTTATAATCAATTGAACAACCCCGCAGCAATGCGCGAGCAATATCTTGCTAGTTATTTATAAATTCTTAATATTTTGATTATATGCTAAAATATTTGGTTTGATTATTTGTTAAAAAAAATTTGAATTATTTCTTATAGAGTTTTTGATGATATAAAGATATTGGAGAGAGAAAGAAATTTATATTTATTAAGTATCAACTTCGTTATTTACAAGAATTGAGTTTAATACACATTTTGTTCAAACAATAATAGAAAGTTTCCCCATTCTATATCAACAATTCGAGCATAATGTATTGTTTTCAAGTATTATGTGACTATTCAAAGTATACTTCTAATTTATATGTTGACCCGAGCTCCTAACAAAACTTTCTAGATCCGCCACTGAATTCATGCTTTATGGTGTTGTCCGTTTGCAAAGGAGGTTTGGTAACTTTCTCCTTTCTCATGTTTGGTTGGTGAGTGGCCTACATCTTGTCTTTCAGACTTCGTTTCAGTATGCCTTAACTATCCTACAACCAGATGAATTGGTATGTGTTATTTATTTGTATTGGAGTATTTGGTACAATCGAAATGAATATATGATTTCAGGCAAGCATACCTTGGCTTCTGCCCTAGCTTCATGCTCGCAGTTTAGGTTTAATGAATGAATATATTCAGGTTAATAAAAGGATTCTATATATCTCTTCATCCAAACATGGGGCCTACCCGTAGATGGGAGAGACCTTCAGCCTCTTTTTTAAAGCTAAATGTAGATGGTGCTGTTAACCATAGAGATGGAATTCGGGGTTGGAAATTGATTTTCACACTCCATTTTTTACTTGATGTATTCTCTACTTTTAATTTTTTCTGTTATACTTTTAAAGGAGTGGAGTGTAGAAAATAAAAAATGGAATGCGGAAATCATCTCCCTTCGAGATTTAGGTTCATGAAAATAGTGGAGATCTTATGGTTGCAACGTCCAAAGGCTTTCTGGGAGGTCTAACTCCTTAAGCAACATAACTTATGGGGGCGTGTTTGGGATTGCAAGTTGCTTACCATATGGGTTATAAATTTCTTATTTTGGAAATGGATGCGCAAGACGTGATGAGGCTTTTACATTCTACAGACAGACGATTGTTTGGATGTATGGAGCACTGTTTGAAGAGGCACAAACTTATTCTGGCTATTTGCAGTCGGTGGAATGTCAAGCTATCCCCCGAAATTGTAATCTGGTCGCACACTTTTTGGCTAAGAACGCCTTTTCTTCTCCGAAATTTCAAGTGTGGATTGAAGAACGCCGTTCTTGGTTATTCGTAGTGTTATATTCCGATGACTCCAGAGAAAGTAGTTGACTGAGAGCAGTCAGACGGTTTGGCTCACTTCCTCTCTATATATATGAATTGTGCTACCTGTGTTTCTTCTCGACTCTGCTAATGTATGCCGGATTATTACCCTATGTATTAGTTTTAGTCATTCTCATTGTTCTTATTCTTCATGCAGGTGTCCCTGCTTGCTGCTTTGTTGGTTTATTTCTTAGCTGCTTGCCTGCTTGTTTGTTTTGGTATTGTCACCTGTTGAGATTCATGTGATTTATGTCTTTCAAGAGTTTTGGCTTTAATTAATACCTTTCTTGGATGATTTTGCTATCTTTATCCTATCATTGTCATCCATGTCTAGTCATTTCTTTACCTTCTCTTCCAGTTTTGTTTACACTCTTCATACTTGGTTTTAGTCTTGGGTGCTTTTTCCTTCTTTATCCTAGCAATGCCGCCCTGTCCATTTTTATTGTTTAGCTTCTCTTTCAGTTTTATGTTTACTCTTTATGGCCACTTTCGTCGAGTACGATTGGATTGGATGGATAACTCTTCTAATTCAATGCATTTAGAATAATGTTAAAATGGATGTGGTTTCATTGCAAGAGGATTATATAAGATCAGACATAAAAGGAAACTTATCTTTTATTCTACTATTTGAAGTGGATTTGATAAGTTTTCTTCAATCTCCACTTTCTCTAATCCCCTTACCATAAAAACACATCTATTTTTACATCTAAAATAAATTGAATTTGACGAATTACCAATCTAATTTAATTCAACCCACCAAACGACCCCTATGTTTGTTATTAGATTTTGGAGTTAGCTAGTCTTGGTTCAGTGCAGTTATAGATTCCTTTCTTACCTTCAGCTTACAGAAAGGAAGTTACCTTCTATTACTTATTTTATTTATACAAATTATTCGAGCTTATTCTTTACCTTTCATTCATTATGCTTTGAGGTTTTCTATTGTTTAGGTTTTGCTAGGTGATAATTCTGAGTTGTCCATTGTCGGTTTTATTTTCTCTTATTTAGAGTACTACTGATCATGTCTTTCTAATCTAGCTTTGCAGCTCCTTTTCTTAAAGGTGAACAGTCTTTCACTTGGCACCCTCGGTACCTTCTTGTCATTCCAAGCGCGATTCACTCCTTTTTCTTTATTAAGATTTTTATCCTATTGGATTTTTCTTGAAAAAGATTATATTTTATTATCTTGTAATTTATATCAAATAACAGGATTATACATGTATTTTAAAATATTTCACTTTACTACCCTATACTTTTAAAACAAGTTACACCCAGAACCCTTCGTTACGTTTTCAGTTTTCTCTCCAGATAAGTGCAAATGTGGAGTATTTGGGTCCCACCAATTAATCATTTTTAACTTCAGTTGAAGGGTATAATTGCCAATTTACACTAGATAATTATGTTAAAAAAAAGAAATTAGAAATTAAAGAAAATGAGTGAATATAAAGGGTAAAGAGTAGTTTTTTTTCTTTCTGGGGAAGATGAAAAGGAGGCCAAACAAAAATGGCATTACAGGCTAGGGTTTCAAGCTCCAAGGTTCTCATCCTCAGAGCTGGCTTGACCAGTTCTATCGTTTTGAGGAGTGGGCGATTACCAGACCTTATTGCACAGCTTCAGGAGATATTGAAGGGTGTAAATGAAGTCGAAGTCTTGTCAGAGAAATATGATGGTCAAATTATCAGAGCTCAGATCCAACAATTGACTAAAGAAATCAGGGAGTTAACCTCGTCTGGCCCTGTAATCATCTACAATGAGAATTCTGCCTCTAGTGGGAATTATGCTTCATATTTAGTTCCAGCTGCTGCACTTGGTGCAATGGGCTATTGTTGCATGCGCTGGAAGGGCTGATAATTTTCTGATGTGTGAGGAACGTAAAATCACTTTTGGTTTAACTTTGAAAAGTCAAACTTGGTGGCTAAACAAAGCAACTTGGTGGCTAAGTAACTTGGTGGTTAAGTACCTTAGTGGGAGGGGAAAACTAATCTATAAATACATCTCCCTCATTTTCAAATCATCCCAAGCATCCAAGAAATAACCTTTAGAGAGTTTCTCAAGAGAGAAAATATTGTTTTCTCCTTAGAGATTATTTTCCCAATTTGGTGAGAGAGTTGTTTCCCTTATTTTCTAGAGAGTGTGTGATTGTTCTCTCCTTGTATTTAGAGAGAAGGTGTTGTAATCCCTATTTTACAATAGTGAATTCCTCCTACACTTGCCCATGGTTTTTCCCCTAATTCGTGTTGGGGTTCTCCACGTAAAATCTTTGTGTCCATTTTATTCTTCATTTTTCTCAATTTCGCTTTAGTTGTATACTAGCTCCGACCCATAAATTCCCTAACATGATGTAACGATGTAACAACGCATAATATGGAAAATGTTGTTGCGTCTGTGAGCAAAAATTAGATCATGTGCATGAAACATTGGCTGTTACAAAAAGGCATTTGACAAAGAAGCTGGAAAACTTGGATTGGAAGATGGAGGAGCATAAGGAAATAACTCAGCATATTGCAAATGATGTGAATGAGGTGAAATCAAACCTCTCTCAAATTGGGTTTGATGTTGAATTGATTCATCAAATCGTCGCTGGGTTGGAAGGGAAGGTCGACCTTATTGAGAGCAAGCAGGATGTGACCAACTAGGGTTTATGGTATTTATGCAATGTCGCTGAAGGCTTCGAAGATGGGCTGGATACTAAACCATTTCAGAATGTCTCTGCTCATCTAGGAAAGCATTCAACAATGACATTAGAGGATAAATCACTCAAGGGCCTACAATTCATTGCGGACACTAAAGAGCCGAGCATGACTGAGAAATAAATGACAAGCGCAAAAAGGAATGGTCCCAGCAACTTCCCTGGAGAAAAAGTTCTAATAGTAAAAACAAGAATACACAGGTCATATCCGGTTGGGATTTCTCGGACTCTGGACATAATGGGCTCTGATTTGCATGTGATTCTTTTTTTCTTTTTCCTTTATTTTCGTATCTGATTTATTTCATGAAGGGTCCCTCTCATGATGAATTTTTCTGTAATTTATGGGATTCACATATTTGTTATCGAGTCATGAACAAAAAAAAGAGTATGGAGTGGACGAAACCCTGAATCGCAGAAGAGTGCATTGGAGAAGATGGAATATGTTGGGTGGAAGATGATGGGTGAAGGTTAATTTCTTCTTTTAATATAAAATGAATTAAAAAATAGTTAATTGGTGGGATCCAAACACTCCACATCAGCACATAATTGGAGAGAAAACAGAAAACGTGACGGCGGATTCCAAGTATAATATTTTTGAAATTAGTATAGGGTAGTAAAGTGAAACATTTTAAAGTACAAGTGTAATCATGTTATCTGGTATAAACTAGAGGGTGGTAAATTAGTGTAATTTGCCCTGTTTTTAATGACGCAACATCATGCGCACATCACCCTTAATCCTCGGTTGTGGACTTCTATGTTATAGACTTTTTGTAATTAATTAGATGTTATAGTTGGAACTCAGTGTAATCTTATTTTATTTCTTAGTTCTCCGTGAATCTAATCATGCTTAAATCTTCTAAAAATCATGCTATTTTTTCTCGTATTCACGATTGGGTTCTTGATGGACCTACTATCTATATCTTTATACTTCGTAAGCTGTTTAAATAAAACTTCTCTTCTAACCAAAAAACAATTTCATGGCACATGCACATATTCTCGTTATGTGATGAGAAACGTAAGCACAAATGAGTTCAAATTTTTGGTATGAATATGAAACAAGCTTATTGCTCTAGTAAATAAGGCGTTATATATCATCTGCGAGAGTGCTACTGGCTTTGTCTTTGCCGGATGATTTTGGGCAAACATAAGAGCATTTGCATTAGTGTGCCCATTTAGTAACTATATATATATTAGTGTTAATCCCTTTGACATTATTGCCCTTCATGGGCTCTATAACTCCATTTACAAGTAATATGTATGCCGCCTTTTGTCTTCACAGAAATGCCAATTAGGGTGAAGGTGCCGGTGCCGGTGCCGGTGCCAGGGAAGGAGATGCCAAAAATAGTCGCGAGAAGAGTTTGTCAGCAAGAACTGCATTTGCTTCATCCGAGGGGTGGAACGCATCCCAGAATACATAATCCTTGCGATTCGAGCATAGCTTTGAATTAGGCAAGCACAGCCCTCCAATGTTTGTGTCCACATTGCAGCATGAAGTGTTAGAAACCTTAAACCCTAATCAACACCCAACAAGTTAAGCCAAATGTCAAACTTGTAATACTGTAAATCCGATGTCTCTTAATCTAAATATTAGATATCAAGTCATGGGCATCCCTTATGTCCTCCGGTGGTTACAAGAGACACTTAGTGAGATTTGAACACTAAACTTCGGAGAAAACTAGACTAATGCTTAAACTACTAAATTACCCCTTGTGATTTAATCTAAACATTAGTTGAGTGATCAAATTTAATTACCGTAAGAGGTAGGGTTTTGGATCAAGTCGAAAACATCTGGATATGTATCGGCGAACGATAGCTTGGCCTTGGGGAGGCGACGGTTGAGGGAGGCAATGAGCTTTTGAACTTTGGAGTTGAACTCTAGCACCCACTCATTCACTCGCTTTAAGCATTGGCCTTTCTTTGACTTCACTCTCTGTGATGGAATGCAGCCAAGTGGTCCAAGACCATGGAAGATCATCTTTCTTGCACCTAGTCGGTACAGCCTCTAGCACAAACATTTCATTCCAAGACACATTTTTGAGTTCATTTCGTAAATGCAACTTCGCGGAAATTGGAGACTAAAAATGTGATTTATACCAACCGTAAATTGTCCTTCTAAGGTGCTGATTAACAGCTCCACGAATTCGTCGTAAGTGTACTGCTGGCCATCAGCTAAGAAGGGTTGCAAGTAATTGTTCACATAATCATTGCTGCCTGAAAATTGAAAATCAAAAGAATGTAGAAAAAAATTGAGGATATGTTAGAAGAAATGAGATTTGTTCATTTGTGCATTAAAAGAGTACCAATTCCAATGAAGTACATAGCCTCACTGCAAAGCTTGGCTGCAGCCTCTCCCCCAAGCTTAGCCTTGATGGCCTCCTTTGTTTTGTTGAAGTTTTGTATCTGATCATCAAAGGACAATCTCTGAATCTGCCACACAGAGGAAACAGCAAAAAACTTCATCATTCATACTTTTTGCAGTCGGGAATTAGCAGGTCAGTTGGTAAAAAAAAACGTTCGTCTGCTCTTTCCACTCGAGTTTAGAATTGAAAGAAATGTGATTACAAAGTAGAGTCCAGTGTCATTGAGAATTCCTGCTCCACCAGATGCATAATTCACCCCTTTAAGCAGCTTATCATCATTTTGTGACAAGGAAAGATACGGTGGTGGTGATGGAATACCAAGTTTTTCAGCTACAAAATTTACAACGAAATAAAACACATCAATTAGTTATGAATTTCTGGAAAATCAGGAAATAAGAAAAGAAAGAAAAAATTTCAGAAACTTCATACATATTATGTCCCCAATGGTTCTTCCATTAGTGAACCTCCCAGTAGCCTGACCACCAGCGTAATCGACCCCATACCAAGGATAATTCGACTTTGCAAGAGAGTACTGCAGATAATTGTTGTTTCCTACTTCTGTTAGGGAATCCCCGAAGACGAACGTCACGGTAGACGCTGCAGATGAAGCCATGGCTACCATGGTTGTGAAAATGGTGGTGGTGGCTAAAGCCATCCCCAATGTCGCTTCCATGTTTCAGTAATTTTCCTTAGAAAATAAGTGGCAGTTAGTGACAAGAATTTATATAACTTTCTAAAGGCAGTAGATTTTTAATTTTTGAGTGATGTTTAATTTCCCCAAGTTTGCACAAATTAGGTGATGGATTATATATAATCTTGAGGAGTTGGCCAACTCAGCTCCATTATGTCACCAGAATCTGATACTGTTAGGTATTTTCTTCAGAGTGGCTGTGAATTTAAGAAGAAGCATCAAACTCACTTGCCCTGCTTTTGAGTTTTTCTTAATTATTTGGCTGCCTACTTTGGGTTAATTGGATGCCAAGTAAACTAAGCACGTTGTGAAATTAAAGCTCTAGTAGATTTTAACCAAGGAAAAAGAAAAAAAAATCACGCACTAATTATAATACTATAAAAAATCATTATTTAATAAGCTAATAATACCATCAAGAGAATTCTTGAACATAATTATATACTTTCACGAGTCTATGTGTTTTCTAATCTTAAAATATTAAACTATGCTTCAAACATTTGATATTTGATTGAATATGCAAAAATAAATTATTTAGTAAATAAGGATACAATAGTAAAATCAAATATAAAATTTATAAATTAAATTAGTTAATGGAAGAAGTAGGGAGTAAAAAGGTGGATAGTGGGCTCCTCTCATTTTTATTTAAAAAAAAAGTTAATTTTTATATATTTTTTATTTTAATTTTTGTTAACAAAAATAGAAAAAGTAAATTGGCATACGCGTTAGCGGGTGTCAAAATGCTAGTTATAATCATAAGTGAAGTGAGTGAGTTTAGTGTTACAAGCTTTACAAAAATAATTTGAACAAAAATATCCTTAAATAATAAAAGTTATTAAAAAAATTTAATAAAAAAGGACAAAATAGTAAAATCAAAAAAAAAAAAAAAAAAAAAAGAGTTAAAGAAGTAATATGTTAGTGGAGGAAGTGGATAGGGACTCCTCCCTCGTTCATTTTTCAGACATGTTTTTAATAAATTTTTATTTCTTTATTTTTGAACATTAAAAAAATGTCCAGAATATACCGCTTCGAAAAAAAAAATAGGAACAAAACCTAAAATAGAAAAACTTAATCTACGCATAAGCGTGTGTAAGAAGCTAGTTATTCAATATGGAAACATTAGGCTCCAGTTTATAACCGTTTCGTTTCTAGATTTTTAGTTTAAGTTTTCATTTTTTCTATGTACGTTTTACATATGTTCTTTACGAAACCTTAGTAAGGTCACAACACATGTAGTGAACCAATATATTAACAAAATGAGGACAAAAATATGAAGCAAAATGCGCAGCACTCAGAATTCACAAACTCACAATTCAATGATGCAAGATTATTCCTCCTCTCTTCAATTCCACAGGGTTGTTATTCAAATGTTCGTGGCAAAAGCTAATGGTGTAGCTCATAGATTAACTAGATTGACTTTAGGAAGTGGAACACTAACTAATAATGTTTGATTTAAGAAGCTACCAAATGTTTGATGTTGAGAAGTTCAACGCAGTAATTTCTCGTTGTGGAAAATGAAGATTAAAGCAATTTTGAGGAAGGATAATTTCTTGGCAGCAATTGGAGATAGGCCCGCAGAGATCACCGATGACAAGTGGAGCGAGGAACTTCACTTAGCACTAGTCGATGGAGTGTTATCCAGTGTGGCGGAAAAGAAGAATGCATAGGAAATTTGGGATACTATAACAGGACTGTACGAGGCTAGGTCACTACACAACAAGATCTTCTTCAAAAGGAGACTTAATTTACACTCTTCGTATAGAGGAATCCACATCGGTGACCGACCACATCAACACCCTGAAGTCTTTATTTTTGCAACTTACATGAATGGCTTACAAATATAGAGACAGCAGAATGTGCGGAACTTTTGCTTCAAAGTCTACTTGACTCCTATGATCAACTCATCATCAACCTGACAAACAACAGCCTTACGGACTATCTAGTCTTCGACGAAATTGCAGCCGTTGTTTTGGAAGAAGAAACCAGGCGCAAAAACAAGGAAGACGGACATGCATGTTCGCAGTAAGCAGAAGCTTTGACAGCGACGAGACGGAGATCAATGGAAAGTGGGTCCAATGGGAGTCAGAATCATGGCTGTAACGACCTGGAAATTTAATTAGTGAATTTTCGTAAATTATTTTGCAGAAGGATAAAATTTCCCTTGGTTGTGTAAGGGGCTCGAACGTCAATTTTTGTTTTGAGACACTTTTGCCTGTGTTTCGGGGACCATTGCGTAGGTCTCGAACTCACGAGTTCGTAGACATGCGGCATACGGAAAACGGAGTCCGTGTGAGAGAGTTGTGGGTTTAGAATGTTCAGGTGCATTTTGGTAATTTGGCCTAGGTAGATATTTTAACCCAGGGAGATTAGATTCTCCTCATTTCTCTCTCTCTCTTCTCGATCTTCATCCATTGCATGCGAACCAAACCCAAAAACCCAAAATTTTTAACTTCAATTCGAGGCTAGCTCGTCCGATTTGGTTCCACTCATCGGAATCTTCTCCTCCTCATGATCAAGGACGTACCAACTGTCGAAGGAAGCAACCGCGGGAGACACCGAATCGAGGAAAGGAAAAATCTAAACTTTCGATCGATTTTCCGGCCAACACAGGTATTGGTTTCGTGTTTAGACTTCATTTTTGAGTTCCTGGGTTCGAGTAGATGGATTTGTATTAAAAATTCATAAACACGATTAAGATTTAAGAAAGTTAGGAGAATTTCAAGGTCGGCCGGCAATGGCGTTTTCTGGCGACGGCGAATAGTGTTGCACGGCAGAGCGGTCGTCTTCTCCGGCGACTGGTTCGGTCAGAGGGGCTGATGTGGCATGCCACCTGGCAGCCATGTGGAGCCATGTGGAGGCCACCTGGCAGCCACGTGGTGCCACCAGGCGGTTGAGTCAGCACTGAGTCAGCACTGAGTCAGCACTAAATCAGCGCCGAGTTCGGCGCTTGAAGCACTATAGCAGCGTTTTACATATGTTCTTTAATAAACCTTAGTAAGATCACAATACATGTAGTGAACCAATATATTAGCAAAATGAGGAGAAAAATGTCAGGACCCGTCCCGAATTTCCCCTCGAAACTTGGGAAGAACCCTGATCCCGTCTGACAACCTAAGGAAAGATTCCCAAAATACCCTTCAATCCTTACAAAATAATAATAAATACTTTCACTTGTTAGACAAGGGATTCAAGCACTCAATAATTCTCGTAATTAATGACCAACCAAATAAAATATAATATTAGAGCGTCTAAGTAGGATCAAGGGTACAATTTAGATATCCTACTCAAGTTTAACTACACAGCGCAGCTGAAAGTACTAATGCCTTTGCCTCAAGAGAAGTGTCCGCGTCAACTCAACAGCCTGAAGGGGGTTTAAACACAAAAGTTGTGAGTGGACAAAAATAATCATTTATAAATCGTTTTCCAAGGAAATATTACCTTTTCTCCCCTCCATTTATAAAACCATGCATGCATCACATAAAACAGTTCATGATATAAAAACATCATCTGTAATCACCGAATTTTCCATTTCTCTTTAAAACCACTTAGTAGGACCCACACAAAATCCATATAAGGAAAGCACATCGTGGTCCACAGTTTGGTTTGAAAATCATCCTCAAAAGAGTTCAAAATCATTTAATTCAACCTGGACACATAATATCTCAAATCCACTGTTCCCGACACATCCACTAGCCACCAGGGTATCCCTTGGGGTGTTCTAGTCCTGTACTACAACTCTGTACTATGCATAGACAGCCTCGCAACCCGGTGGGGAAAAACTCTCGATGCTAGAGTCTGAGCACTCAACGAACCAGCGGAGCAAAACTCTCCACGCTAGCCGAAGAAACAGCGGAGCAAAACTCTCCACGCTAGTCGGAGAAACAGTAACCAATTATATTGGAGGTTCACCGGGTTCACCACCAACAGCGGATCCTAGTCCCATATCCTGGTCCTCCTCAAATATGTTTATCTTGGAGGTTCACCGGGTTCACCGCCAACAGCGTATCCTAGTCCCTTATCCTGGTCCTCCTCAAATATGTTTATCTTGGAGGTTCACCGGGTTCACCTTCACTAGCGGATCCTAGTCCCGGGTCCTGGCCTCCCTCAAATATGGCTAAATCCGATAAACTCATACATCCGGGTCAAAACCCAAATCATGGACTCAATAATTTCCACGTCAAAACGATATCAAAACCGAGTCCAAAAACCATGACATTTCTCAAATCACACTTTAACTGAAATAGTGGAAAACATGTGTCCAGTAATCATTTCTAAAATCCAGAAATTCAATGCCACAATACATAACAGTATTTAAACAAAGATACATTGATGCATGCATTTCAGTTTATAAAACAAAAGTCCACTCACAAACCTGTTCAAGCAAGCTCAATTTCGTCTTGTTCAAGCAAGTCCACTCACACTTTAACTGTTCAAGCAAGCTCAATCCCGTCTTGTTTGTTCCTCTGAGGTTCCCGGAACAATATCGCCTGTCAAAAACAACAATCGGGATTACCGGCTAGTAATAAGACTCTTATATAACAACTCCCTAAACCCCGGGAAGTCTACATATGTTGTTCTAGAAAACACAACAACTTCGGACGCCCAAAACGACCTCTAACCGACGTCCGATCAACCCGAAACCTATACCAATTGATCTGGAAAGTCGAAAACTAGTTACCACGTACCGCCGTGACCACAAACTCGGCCCCACGCACCGCCGGAAGGTCAGAACATGCGCCTGCTACAGTGTTCACGCACTTGGACCGGTCCAACTCGACCTGACCAGTTCACTCAACCCGACCGATTCAACTCGACCCGACCAGTTCACTCAACCTGACCGGTTCACTCGACCCAATCGGTCACAGGTGACTTTCCGGAGAAGACGACCGACTGCCAGCGCCACTGTCTGGTTTCGCCGGAATCCCCCATTTCCGGCCGAAACTTCAAGCTTTTATAACTTCTCCAAAACTTTACCAGTTTTCACAAATTTTATGTCTAAAACTATCTACTCAAACCCAAGAATCCAAATATGACCTCAAAACCACAAACACGTACCTGTGTAAGCCGAAAAATCAATCGGAAGATCTGAAACTTCCTATACTCGATTCGGCTTCCCCCGTGGTCCTCTCCTTCGATGGTTGGTACGGTTGTGATCGTGGGAAGGAGTAGAATACGATTAGTGGATCAAAAATGGAAGTTAAAGCCTTGAATCAAAAGTTGACTTTGTGGGTTTTGGGGTGTTTTCTCACGGGTTCGATGGTGTTTGTGTTTCAGAGAGAGATGAGTGATAATGAGATGAAGATGAAAATGAAGTGAAGATGTTAATGAAGATGTAAAAATGATTGGGGTTAACAAAATATCTACTTCCCAAGTCAAAATTACCAAAATACCCTTGTACATCTAGACCCATAACTTTCGTACACGAACTCTGTTTTTCACGTGCCGCCTGTCTACGAACTCATGAGTTCGAGACCCACACTACGGTACCCGAAACACTGCCTAATAAGTTCCGAAACAAAACTTGATTTCCATGCCCTTAACCGACCAAGGGTAAAATCGTCTTTTTACAAAAAATAATTATGTAAATCCAATAATTAAAATTCCGAATTGTTACAAAAATATGAAGCAAAATGCGCAGCACTCAGAATTCACAAACTCACAATTCAATGATGCAAGATTATTCCTCCTCTCTTCTATTCCATAGGGTTGTTATTCATATGTTCTTCGCAAAAGCTAATGGTGTAGCTCATAGATTAACTAGATTGACTTTAGGAAGTGGAACACTAACTAATAATGTTTGATTTAAGAAACTACCAAATGTAATTGCCGATTTATTAGACGAGGATAATTATTTATATATATTGTTTGGCGCATGATTTTTTTTTTCTTCAACAAAGTTCAAATTTCTGACAAAATTTTAATCGGGTCACACGTGTGCAATCTATCCTCTATCTACATTATTTTAATCTCAATAATAATATCGTGTTTTTCTCAACTAAAAAAAAAACCCTACCTAGGAAGAGCTAAGCACATGGTCTTGCCATAAGTGTGGGGTGAAGGAAGCTACACTACAAGAAAAGCGATATTGCCCGACGAACAAAATATCGATGGGTAAACGACTTTTGCCCGACAGATACGAAGGCTCGCCCAGTAACCTGTTGGCGGGAAGGGCAAGCTTTTGGCACGCAAAATAGGAAAGGTTTGCCTGACGCTTTACACCATCCGTCGGGCAAAAGTATATATAACGATGATTATTCGTCGTCGGGTAACATTTGGCGTTGACTCTGTGTTTAGACGGATCATTACAGTTTGCCCTGCGAATGTGATCCGTCGGGCAAAAGTCTAATAACACTAAATAGCCGACGGATACGAAGGCTCGCCGGGTAACCTGTTGGCGGGAAGAGCAAGACTTTGGCGCGCTAAATTGGAAGGGTTTGCCCGACGATTTGCACCATCCATCGGGCAAAAGTATATATAACAACGATTATTAGTCGTCGGGTAACATTTGGCGTTGACTTTATTTTGCCCGACGAATCATTAAACTTTGCCCTGCGAATGGTATTCGTCGGGCAAAAGTCTAAACATACTAAATACCCGAGACGCTCTCATTTCTTCTTCTTCTTCCTCCTCTCTGGTTGATCCTCAGTCTCTGCTCTCTCTCTTTCTCTCTCACTCACTCACTCTCCTTCTCATCATCTCATCACCATTTTCGCTACCAATCAAATCATTTTTCTCTATCAATCACCAAATATCAAATTTTAAGGTTTGATAAATTTAATTTTTTTAATTTTTTAATTTTTATTTTTGATTAGAAACTAATTATGTTTTTTGTTGTAGGAATTTTGTGGTTGATTTGAAGGAATACTTATAAAAAGGTATGTGTGTTTACCTCTCAATTTAATTTTGTTAAGAATTTTGTTAGGAAATTTTGTATTTATTGTGGAAAATGTGTAGAAATTGTTAAGAATTTGTGGAAATTAGAAATTAGAAAATTTGTTAAGAAAATATGTTATGAAATTAGGAAATTAGAAAATTTTGTTGGAAATTAGAATATTTTGTTGGAAAAATGGAAAATTAAAAATATGTAATGAAATTATTGAAATTCGAAAATATGTTAGGAAAATAGGGAAATAGAAAATATGTTAGGAAATTAGAAAATATTTTAGGAAAATATGAAAATAAAAAATATGTAATGAAATTATTGAAATTGGAAATTATGATAGGAAATTAGAAAATATGTTAGGAAAATAGGGAAATAGAAAATATTTTAGGAAATTAGGAAATTAGAAAATATTCTAGGAAAATAGCAAAATAAAAAACATGTAATGAAATTATTGAAATTAAAAAATATGTTAGGAAATTAGAAAATATGTTAGGAAAATAGGGAAATAGAAAATATGTTAGGAAAATAGGGAAATAGAAAATATGTACGAAAATTATAAAATTGTAAACTCTGTTTTATGCATAATTAATATATGTTTGTATTTGTGAATTTGTTGTGATATTTTTTGTAAAACGCTTTATTTAGTTCCGACGGAGTGAAATACGTTGATATTTCATAACCGTTTATGCGATGTTAATCGAGTTGATTAACTTCATATAATGAAATTCAATGAAAGATCTTAGAGCCGTTTGAGAGTCAGTGAATCGGGTTGATTGACTAACTCTTGAATTTTCCATTTATTCAGACAGTTTGGGGGTGCGCAACTATGTGTTGTGTAGTTGGCGGTCTACGAGGTTAGGTTTCGATTGTGGGAAATTCGGTTTGTATCCCCTCAATGTTCTCCGAATGCATACTAGATATTTGTTTATAATATCTACTTCGTGCATTTGGGGAACTGTACGGAGATGCTGCCGAAATTTCGCTCGATCGAAACTTAGCCTCATAGGTCGCAAACTACACAACACAGAACGTGCACTCTCGAATTGGATAGGGCCAAATAATCGAAGGCATAAGGAGACGAGCTGCTTTTGATTTTAACTTGTTATAATTACGGGACAATGTTAACTCAATTACTTTCATTGGCTCTATGTTGTGAAAGCAGACACAATGGACAGAGGCTGGATGCAAATGTTTGATAGATCTTCTTATCAGTATTTGGATGGGATCGACAGCTTCATTGCACGTATTCATTGTTGTGATGACAGACAAATCAGGTGTCCGTGCCGTCAATATAACAACTGTAGTTGGATGCCGTTGAATGAGGTCCAAACTTATCTCGAATGGAATGGGATCGTACACAACTACACGAATTGGATCTATCACGGTGAAGAAATATTTTCCGCATCGACATCTTCGATTCAAGGGACCCGTCGGGACGAAAGTGGTTTGGATCGGCGATGTGATAATGATCAAGTCGTTGAGTTATTAACCGATGCTTTTCCTCCCGCATCGGATGATATGGACGATGAGGCGCCCAGGTTGGAACCAGAAGACTCTAAGCTCCATTACGAGAGATTGTTGAAAGCAGCTCAGCACGAATTGTACCTCGGTTGTAAATCATTTTCGGTTCTAAGGGCAGTTGTGGAGTTGATGCACATGAAAGTTGAGTATAATCAAACGAACAAGCATTTTGATCACATGATGGACATCATCATCCAAATGCTCCCTGAAGACAAATGTCTGCCTAAAGATCATTATAGCTCGAAGAAGTTGTTGAAGGGCCTTGGTTTAGGGTATATCAAGATCTATGCATGCAAGAACAACTGTGCATTGTTTTACGGTGAATTCGAGTAGCTTGAGAAATGTCCCATGTGGAATGAGCCTAGGTTTCAAAAGAAAAAGATTCCTAACAAGGTGTTGCGTTATTTTCCACTGAAGCCAAAGTTACAAAAATTCTACATGTCATCCCACACAGCCCTTGATATGAGGTGGCACAAGGATGAATGCATTGATGATGTTGTACAGAGGCATCCGGCCAATGGAGAGGCTTGCAAGGAATTTGATAAGATGTATCCCGAGTTTGCTGTGGAGCCATGAAATGTCATATTAGGGCTCGCTACTGACGGGTTTAATCCATTTGGGAGTTTTACAAAGCCCTATAGCACTTGACCAGTGGTTATTGTTCCGTATAACTTGCCTCCTTGGAGATGCATGAAGAAATAAATCACAATCCTAAGTACTTTGATACCGGGGCCCAAATTGCCGAGTAATTCCATCGATGTGTATTTGTGGCCGTTCATTGACGAGTTCATGTATCTATGGGAAAATGGTGTCAGAACATACGACAAGTGCAGTGGAGAAATGTTCACTCTACGAGCGGCCGTAATGTGGACAATTAATGATTTTCCTGCCTATGGTATGTTGTCGGGATGGAGCACCAAGGGCTATCTTGCTTGCCCGACATGTGGACCAGACACAACGTCATTTTGGCACGCATCTAAGGAATGCTACTTGGGTGCGAGAAGGTTTCTGCCCTGGGATCACCGATGGCGAATGCAATCTGACTCATTTGATGGTAAATCATATTTAAGAGCTCGACCAAGGGAGAGGTCCGGTGATGAGATATTTTCCAAACTGAACAGTATAGATGACTTCGTCACACGGATACCAAAACCATCTTAACTGGAAAATTGGATGAAAAAGAGCATATTCTTCCGGTTGGCATATTGGTCAAAATTGAAAATCAGACACATTGTCGATCCTATGCACATCGAGAAGAATGTTGCTGAAAGTGTTGTGGGATCGACTTTACCCTTAGAAGGCAAGTCAAAGGACACAAAAAAGTCTCGTCTAGGCATGAAAGAAATGGGGATTCGGCCAAATTTATGGCCAAAAGTCGTCAATGGAAAATACATCATGGCTCATCCAAGTTATACATTTACGCAGGAGAATAAGAAAAAATTCCTGAAGTGGTTGCAGGGTGTGAAATTTCTCGATGAGTACGTCGGGAACATATCCTGGAATGTTAGCATGGACAGTGGGACCATTTATGGTATGAAGAGCCATGACTATCATGTTTTGCTACAATGACTCATTCCGATTGGTATTCGACCCTTCTTGGAGGCTGCTGTTGTTGAGACAATAGTTTATTTGTCTCAATTCTTCTAGATACTATGTGCCAAATCGTTGGTTAAGGCGGACCTTCAAGCAATTAACGAGGATATTGTGTACATCATGTGCCGGCTAGAGCAAATATATCCACCTGCATTCCTTGATGTAATGGTGCACCTACTAATACATCTGCTGGATGAGGCAAAGCTAGCTGGCCCGATGCATTATCGTTGGATGTACCCAATAGAGAGGTATAACTTATCCCTGCTATTTTATAATATTTCCTTACTATCATGTATATATGTGAATCATAATGTACATTTCCTTGCAGAATGTTAAGTACGTACAAACGGTACGTTCGGAACAAGACACATCTCGAAGGCTCTATATCCGAGGCGTACATTGCAAGGAGGCACTGGCATTTTGTGCAATGTACCTTCGAAATGTTGAAACTTCCTTCAATAGGGCGTCGCGCAACGACGATGGTGGTCAACGTCCAGAGACCCTATCTGTATTTGCCCAACCCGCACGACCATTCGGCACTGGTCCAATCTCGGAGCCGTTCATCAATAGCGACATGGAGGTGGTTCATTGGTTCATACTAAAAAATTGTGACGAAGTCTGGCCCTTTCACGAGCAGCACGAGGCATTGATGAAGGCCCAATTTCCTTCTAATTGGGAAGAAATGGACAAACAACTGTTTCCACATTGGTTTTCCGAGCATGTAAGGCAAATATTTTATTTTCAAGTTTCTTAAATTGGTTTTAAGCTTACCTATTTCGTTTCTTGTGTGTATCTTACCAAATGGCACAGCTGAAAGATGTCAACTCGCCAAATTTCAATAAAGAATTAATGCAGCTGGCCATTGGCCCATTCCAAGGAGAAACATATGTTGGTTGTCATGTTAACGAAGTTAAGTTCGTGTGCACAGAACGAGACGACAAGTTGTCTACACAAAACAGCGGGGTCTTCGTGCCGAGGGATGGGGAAAATACTGATACGGGGTTCTACGGCAAATTGTTAAGTATGGTTAAGGTGTTATACGTAGACCACAAGGAAGTCGTCTTGTTCAAGTGTCATTAGTTTGATACGAACCCAAGTATCCCATGTAGTGTCATTATAGATCAGTTATGTACCTCTGTAAACACAAACACCCGGTGGTTTGAGAGTGATCCCTACATCCTCGCTAGTACGGCGAAACAAGTATTCTATGTGGATTATCCAAAAGCTGGTGGTGGTTGGAGAGTAGCTGAGATGGTGAATCATAGAAACATTTGGGACTTGGATGACCGATACCATGAAGAAGATGGGGAAACAGGCGATTACCAAGTTGTTTACTAGGTGGATTCCTCGGCATCCACCCAAAACGTGGATGGAGTACGGACCAATGACATCATCCCACCAATTGCGATTGATGACATTTTTATTGATTTCGGGGAATTAGAACAAATTGATAGTGATTCGGAGGAATCAAGTACTGTACACATCTCTGATGACGAGCGTGAATGGGAAGGTGAAACCGAATCCAACACCGAATGAAAGTTGTAAATTAGAAATTTCATTTATATATGTAATATCCATCTTCAAATCAATAAATTTGATTTCTATGTATGTTGTATGATTTCATTCACAAAAGTTTTAATTAATCTTTTATAAATGTACTACTCTGTAGCTTTTCATACAGGAAGCAAGCACTTTTTCAAAAAGGTAAAAATGTAAAGCCTGTTTTCGTGTGTACTAAAAAAACTTATAATTTGATTACAGCTGGTTAGGAAGCAAAAATTTGTTTTTTTACTTTCTTAAAGTGAGGAGACTATACATGCACTCCACAAATTACCCAACTTCGAAATAAATGAAGGTCAAAGATTTAGTCAAATATTTTGATGTAATATCCATCTTCAAATCAATAAATTTGATTTCTATGTATGTTGTATGATTTCATTCACAAAAGTTTCAATTAATCTTTTATAAATGTACTACTCTGTAGCTTTTCATACAGGAAGCAAGCACTTTTTCAAAAAAGGTAAAACTGTAAAGCCTGCTTTCGTGTGTACTAAAAAAACTTATAATTTGATTACAACTGGTTAGGAAGCAAAAATTTGTTTTTTTACTTTCTTAAAGTGAGGAGACTATACATGCACTCCACAAATTACCCAACTTCGAAATAAATGAAGGTCAAAGATATAGCCAAATATTTTGATGATAAGGCATGAAGGTCAATTTGATAAGTCATGAGGGTCAATTTTTACTCACTAGTGCAATGTGAAAGAAAGAAAACCCAACATTAATATTGACCGAATAAGAGACAATAAATTTTTATAAAACAATATTGTCAATAAAATGTGGTTTGATAATATAAGTATGTAAAAAAATTGTGAATAAAATGGGAAAAATCTTACAAAAACTATCACACATTTGCCCGACGAATATACTTATACATCCGTCGAGAATTATTTAACAGATTAAATTATATTTATATTAAACAATTTTTTAAATTACTGTTGGCCGACGAATTTTAAAACTGCTACCCTTCGGATAGCCAACCATTGTTGTTACCCGATGAAGGTTTTAAAAGGTTGCCCGACGGACGTACCGCCAAAATTTTTGCGAAACTCTAGCTTACTGCCGAATATTGCCCGATGGATATTTATAAATTAACCCGACGAATATTTAAAGAGTTACCCGACGAAGATGTAAAACGTTACCCGGCGGATATGTAACGACTTAATCGAAGAATAATCATTTATATTCGTCGGGCATTATTAAGCAAATTAAATTTACATTTATTTATTAAACAACTTTTTAAAATTACTTACGAGATGAAATGGACCAATCAAACCATCAACTTTTATGGTAGGTACTCATAGATCGCCTACGCGAAAAATTACCCAATTTGGAAATCCGGGGTTTAGGTAACAGTGCACAACGATTCAACAGTTACACAACGTATATGCACGATCGGACGGCTTGAAATCCTCAAAACATCAAGATTTTCGACGGGCGAGATCTAGGCACATAAAATCAAAAAATGAACGGTTAGATTTGTAAAATTCAATCGTTTGAACATCAATAGAACCAACACTTCGTAAAATGTATTGAAGTTTCCATCAAGAGTTTAAACTCGTTGGTCAATATGCTTGTTTTCCAATTTCCAATAATTTACAAATTGAAATGGACCGATCTAACCGTCCACATTTATGGTAGGTACTCATAAATCGCCTACGCGAAAAATTAAACAATTTCGAAATCCCGGGATTTGGTAACGGTGCGCAACGATTCAACGGTTACACAACGTTTCTTCACGATTGGACGGCTTGAAATCCTCAAAACATGACGATAACGATTGATGGGGCTTTAGGCATGTAAAACCATAATTTGAAAGGTCCCGATGTTGATTATTCTTTCATCGGACCTGGTTTTCAGATTAATGATAAACAACATCAGAAAACTCAAACTCGACGAAGAAAGTCATTCGCCGGGCAAAGTTCCGTCAGGCAACATTAGAACCGTCGTCGGGAAACGTAAATAAAACGCGCAATTTTTTTCCCCCGAAAATTAAAACAATTCCGTCGATATTTCCCGAAATCTCAAAATTACCGCGTATTTGTACCCGACGAAGGTTTTAACTGATTGCCAGACGAATATTCCGCCAAAATTTTCGCGAAATCTCAAACTTACCGCCGAATGTTACTCGACGGATATTTATAAATTAACCCGACGAATATTTAAAAAGTTACTAGACGAATATGTAACAAATTACCCGACGAAGATGTAAAAAGTTACCCGACGGATATGTAACGAGTTACCCGACAAATATCCACCGTTTGTTATTACCCGACGAATCATTAAAGGGTGGCCCGATGAACCCTTTCATCGGGCAAGGTCAATCAGACAGATAAATCATATCGACTCTTCTTCTTCTTCCTTGTTCTTCATTTTCCTTATTTTCTCTGGAAACTGTAGCTCTCTACAATCACACTTCTGCCTTCCTCGCGCCGTTCCGGTCGTCGCAACTGCCACCCTCTCTCGTTCTCCCTCAATCTGCCGCCCCAGCAATCCATCGCGCCGCCTCTCTCTCAGCAAGGTTTGCTATCACCGCCGCGCGCCTCGCCGGATCGATCTTTCACCGAGTTCCTTGAAGGTCGAACTCATTGTCCCTTTCTCTCTCTATTGTTAATGTATATTGGTTATTGTTAATTTTGATTGGTTAAATTTTAATTTTTGTTTGGATTGAAATTTAAATTTAAATTTGGTTTGGATATTATGAAATTGTATTGAAAAATTAATTTAAATTTGGATTTGATTATTGCAGATTGTGCATTATTGTCAAATTTGCAGATTGAGAATTCAGGGGGATTAGTTGAATATTGTGATTTTGGATTGGATTGGAATATAAATATTTGTTTTGTATAATGTTGAAATTTTTAAGATTTGTTTGGATTGGAATATAATAGTTGAAGATTTGTTGAAATTTTGATGTTTGGTATAATGTTATGATTTTTGTTATGATTTTGGATATGAAATTTATGTGAATTTTATGAATTTTGAATATTTGAATTTAAAATAAATTTGTGAAATTTTGATATGGTGTAGTATATGTGAATTTTGGATATGTGAGTATTATAAATTTTGAATTTTTGAATTTTATGATTTGGATATTATTATTTTATGTTTGGATTAATTTGTAAGTTTGATTTTGTTCCCGAAATTTGGATTTAGAAATTTAGGTATAATGTTGTGAATTTTGAGTTTAGTACTTTTGGATTAATTAGTATTTTAAGTTTAATTTTCGTTTGTGTTGGATTTATTTTAAAATATTAGAATTTGGTGGTTTTAGTTTTTAGATACCAATTTACTAATTATTACTAAAAAAAATTATTGCTTTATTTATTTACGTTTATTGGAATTAAAAAATGTTGGTTAATTTTAAATGTAATTTTGTATTTATTTTTTGAATTTAATATTTAATATTAAAAATATTTCGTTTTTTTTATTTAATTAAAAATATATTGGTTAATTTTATATTAATTATTTTATATTTCTTATTGTAGATGTCGCATCGCACCTTAATCACGTCTAGGACCCCGCCTCTGCCTTTATCCTGTTGATGATCAAGCGCCGGAAGAGGCAGCCCCTGACTCGGGTGCCTCAATAGCGACGTCGGTTCTGCTACCGATGTCGGTTCATCAGCGATCTGATGCTCGATCGGCTTGTCGAAAGCATAGAATGAGACTGGGGGAACCCCGTACCGACCCCCAGCCCCCACAGGACGACTCTGGAGCAGACGAAACGGCGACAAATGTCGGAGCACTCCCTAAGGGTAACTTGATTATTTTGTTTATTTAAACAACCGTTTTTATTTGTTACTCATATTATGTACGAATGTTCATCGAATTTGTAGGGAAGTCGGTGAACGTGCGCGGGATAAATTGGAGTTTGACATCCCAGCGGATTTGCAAGACAACGAATGCAAAGATCCTAGTGGTGTACGTGCCATGCCTCCGGACCGCGCCGATAAAAATCCACAGCCTCCTTGTGCATTACATTGGCGCGATTCTTCGCATCAAGTCCCTGATGATGGGGGAGACTTTCAGAACCCAACCCCCGAATGAGATCACACGTTGTTGGGGAAAGTTATCGGTATGTGTTTTTCCCATTTTTAACATTAATTTCCTATTTTTTTAATTATTTTACTAACTTTAATAATTTATTGCAGATCAATTTTGAGTTCGACTTGGAGGACGTCGAGCTCAGTAGGTACCTGAGCCACCACTAGCAGTTACGGTACGCCGACTGGAAGTACGAGCTCCACAAGTACTTCAAGACTTGGCCTTCCCCGGAGGAAGCTTGGGCAAATCTTCCGGAGTAGTTGGACGGGCCGAAACTGCCAGGGTGGTTGTAGTTGTGTTACCATTTCGTGTCCCCCACCTATGTGGTACGTATTATCCACCTAGTTAATTAAATTATTTATTTTTTATGTTATTTTCCGTTTGAAAAATATAATTTTTGGTTTTACGAATGAATAGCGGAAATCGATTGCCAACACATCGAACTGTGGGGCGAAGAAATTCAACCACCACGGGGGGTCGCGATCCTTATCGACCCGGTAGGAGGATCAGCGCATCGTTTGGTCGTTGTTCCCGGAGGTGGATGCCTGGGGGCAAGTGTACGCTGGACGGGGGATCAAGAGGCTGACAAAATTCACGTAAGTTTATTTTTTGCAGATTAAACATTCTTTCTTAATTTGATAATTATATTTCTAATTAATATTTATTCGAATTTGTAGGAGGCGATGGAGGAAGACGTCTAGCAGACACAAGCTGAGCTCACACAACAGCATCCAGATGTGCCGTTGGAGCAGCAGCTCCCGAATCCCGAGATGTCGATCGCCATCCTGGAGCAACGACTTGGGAGGCGTCCAGGGAGGATCATTCGGGGGGCGGGTGATGGGATTGTGCAGGATATCTCGAGTCACTTGTCGAGTTCATCTTGGGCAGGCAATCCCGAGGAGATGTCGAACCTCAGGAGAAACTTCGAGTTTCTCCAGGGTAAAAATGCTCAGATCAAGGCTCAATATGCGGAGATCAAATCCCAAAACGACCAAATCAAGACCACCCTTGCCAAGGTCCTTGATCGCTTGGGTGACAATGGATTGGATGACCTTTTCTCAGAACCTCAACCCCCTTCCCAACAGCCAGCCTAGGATCCCGACTACTTCGACCCGTCGACAAGTAGTTAGAGTGTAATATATGTAAAATATTGTTTTAGTTTTAATGATATAAAAACATAACATTAATTTGTATAAATATTATTTTTATTTTATTTTGATTCTTTTAATTGAATTTAGTTTAAAAATTTTATTTTTAATTTTATATATTTAAACCCAACTACATACCCACGAATCCCACTGAAACCCAGCTAATTGGTTGAGGCTGCTGTTGTCGACGTCGGAATCAAGATCGTTGACGGAGAGGGCATAACAGAGCAGAGAAGGGGCTGCAGGATTTGCCGGAGGAGGAGAGATTGGAACCGACGGTAAATGATGCAATTGAGGTCGAGGGCCTTCACATCGCCGCTCTTGTTGAAGACCAAGAGAGAAGGGAGTCCGAGAGGGTATTTTTATACTGGTGCTTCTGAGGACC
Organism: Oemleria cerasiformis; assembly: GCA_037349345.1. Taxonomy (NCBI): domain Eukaryota; kingdom Viridiplantae; phylum Streptophyta; class Magnoliopsida; order Rosales; family Rosaceae; genus Oemleria; species Oemleria cerasiformis. The sequence goes on along the minus strand of JAZGTL010000003.1, from coordinate 9,821,076 downwards.
TAAAGCCAAGGGCGTTTGATCGGTGGAGGTGCTCGTAAGCGACCCATCTTGTAATTTTCAAAGATTAAGAGAGAGGAAGAGTATAGGTGCCCATTTACCATCATGGCTTTTAGTGGTGGTGGTCTGCACCCTATCCTCGCTGTATATTTCTTCCCTTTAATAAAATCGTACTTTCTCATTAAAATGTCATCTCCAGCATTGTCTCTTAACATTTTCTAAAAATTCACAAAACATCCCTCGCGTCCAGAAAATTACACGAACATCCCTTGAAGTTAGAAATAACTTTCACATAATCTGATACTGTCAAATTTAACATTAAAAGTCTCTGATATCTACATTAAAACCTCTCAATCACAAATATACCCTTGGAAATATTTTGCACATTCAGTAATTGATATCTTTTTTTTTTTTAATCTGGAACCCAGAATCTACCTAATATTGCTTCTTGACTGCATTGTGTTAGAGAGATTTCCTCTTCTCAATCAAAACTGATTGTGTAACTGAAGATCAGTTTTGATTCTTTGTAATTATAGTCTTTAATGCTGTTTATAACTTCATGTAACAATCAAACAAATCTCCTATATAGCAGTACATTGTAAACAGATTTTTATCAAGGAAAATCATTTTCTATATGGTATCAGCCTAAGCCTAGGATACTCACCTGTCTCTCTTCCTTTGGTGTCCCTGTTCTTTCCCATGGCCACCACCTCTTCCTCAACTTCTCCCTCCCAAAATACTGCTCAATTCACCAAACTTACTGACACCAACTACCTTACCTGGCTTCGGCAAATCAAACCTTGCCTTCACGGTGCCAAACTTTAGGGATATGTTGATGGCACCATTCCTGAACCATCTTTCACCACCATGACTACTGCCAGCGACACTCAACCAGCACATTCCATCCCTAATCCCGACCACGATATGTGGTTCACCGTCGACCAACAAATCGTTAGCATCCTCACCACCACTCTAACAGAAACCATCGCACAACTTACCATTGGTTTCGACACATCAAAGGCAATTTGGAACTGCCTTGCACGTCAATTTTCCCAGAAGTCTGTAGCTAGTGCAACCAATCTCAAAATGCAGCTTCTAGATCTCACCAAAGGCACTCAATCTGTTGACGAATACCTCCGTCATGCTAAATCAATTGTTGATGCTTTGGTCTCCATTAACAAGCATGTTTTTGACGAGGACTTGGTCATTGCCACTCTTCATGGTCTTGGCCTCGATTGCCTCATGCTTCGCACGGCTCTCACTCAAAATCCTCCGCTCCCTGATTTTAATGAACTTCGGGCTCGAATTCTCTCTTTTGATGCCCAACAGTCTCGTCCTGCTGATTCCCCTACGGCCGCCGCTCTCTTTAATCACAGCCAAGCCCCCTCTACCCGTCGTGATCACTGCCAGATGCAATACAGGCCACCAATTTCCCACCGGTGATCGTCCCAGCAATGGCCGCTTCAGACGTGGTCGTCATTCCCAGCAGCAAGTCGCTCCATAGTCACAGGTTGCGTCTCCTTTTCCTATGCCACAACAACATGTGCTCCATTTGGGCTGTTTACTTCACCTTCTTGGGATGCTCGTCCCCCACCAAATGGTCTTCTTGGCCCAGCACCCCAATGGTGTCCCAATTGTCACTCAAGTCACCATGGGCTCTCTCAATGTCCCCATAGATTTTCCGGCCCAAATACTGCTGCTCCGTTTGCTGGCATACATTATGCTGCTGATCCAAATTGGTACCCGGACACCGGTGCAACCCATCACATGACAGCCATGCCCATCAATAATCCTCAACCTTATGGTGGGCCGCATAATGTATATATGGGTAATGGGGACTCAATGCTCGTTTCCCATACTAGTAACCTTCCCTTTTCATTAGGCTCTTCCACCTTCACTTTACAAAATGTCTTCCGTATTCCGTCTGTTCGTAAAATTCTTCTATCTGTTGCTCGTTTCACTAAAGACAATCGTGTTTTCTTTCTTTTTTCACCTGACTTCTATCAAATCTATTGCTTACATACTGGTCGTCGATTGTTTCAGGGCCCTTGTAAATATGGTCTATATCCGCTCAATCTTTCAAACATCTCCACTTCTCCACAAGCCCTTGCTTCCGTTCACTCCTCCATCTGGCACAATCGTTTGGGTCATCCGTCATCAAATGTCTTAGCACGTCTAGGTTCTACACTTAATTCCAAATTGTCTTTTCGTTCTTTTTGTTGGCACTGTGCACATAGCAAGTCTCACTAATTACCTTTTAATTCCAATAAAGAGACTGCTAGTACTCCTTTTCATATTATCCATAGTGATGTTTGGTCCTCATCTACTACTTCTGTTAGTGGTTTCAAATATTATGTTCTATTTATTGATGAATTCTCACGCTACACTTTGATTTACCCCATGCATCGCAAAAGTGAAGTCCTAACTCATTTTCAAACTTTAGTTGCAATGATTCAAAATATCTTTCACCATACCATTCAATTTCTTCAAAGCAACGATGGGACTGAATATGTAATTAATGCCTTTTCTCATTATTGTAAATCCTTGGGAATTCAACAGAGATTTTCTTGCCCCCATACACCACAACAAAATGGCCTTGCCGAGCACAAGCATCGCCATAATTCCACAATGACTCGGAGTCTCCTTCTCACTTCTGATGCTCCACATCATCTATGGGTTGAAGCTGTTTGAACCTCTGTTTATCTTATTAATCTTCTTCCCACACCCACTCTTAATTGGGATACTCCACATACTCCTCTCTATGGCAGCCCGCCTTCCTATTCCTCTCTTCGCGTTTTTGGTTGTTCTTGTTTTCCTCATCTTGGATCTTATGTCTCCGATAAACTTTCGAGTCGTAGCATTGGTTCCCCCATCTTCATCTCCAAATCTTGTTGGCTGCAAATGGGTGTTACGAGTAAAGCACAATCCATATGGCACTATTGAACGTCACAAAGCGCGACTTGTGGCTAAAGGATTTCATCAACAACACGGTATAGACTATACATATACCTTTAGCCCTGTGGTTAAACCTGCAACTATTCGTGTTGTGCTTTCTCTTGTTGTATCTAGAGGCTGGTCACTTCGTCAATTGGACGTCAAGAACGCATTCCTTCATGGCTTTCTTAAAGAAGATGTGTATATGACTCAATCACCGGGATTCTTTGATCCGTCGCGGCCATCTCTTGTTTGCAAGCTCAACAAGGCCATCTACGGCCTCAAGCAAGCTCCGTGTGCGTGGTTTCATCGTATGACATGCTTCTTACTATTAGTTGGCTTTGTTCAGAGTTTGGCTGATTCATCTCTGTTCATTTTCCACCTTAGGTGTCATACAATTTATTTTCTCCTCTATGTTGATGATATTGTGGTCACAGGTACTGATGATAGACTTTTACAAAGTTTTATTGATGCTTTATGTCGGGGTTTTGATATCAAAGATCTTGGAAATCTACACTACTTTCTTGGTTTACAGGTTACATCTCAAAATCAAGGTGTTCATATCAGTCAACTCAAGTATGCGTATGATCTTCTTGTGAAGCATGGTATGCTGCTTAGTAAACCAATTAGTACTCCAATGTAAGCAAAGGCTATTCTCACTTCTAATGATGGTGATCTCCTTTCCAATCCATCGGTCTTTCGGAAAATTGTTGGATCCTTGCAGTATTTGACAATCACTCGTCTTGACATTGCCTTCGCTGTTAATTCTATCGCTCAGTTCATGAGTCAGCCACACACACCTCATTTGATTGCTGCCAAGCGCATCCTTCGCTACATCAAAGGCTCCCTTGGCCATGGCTTGTTCTTTGGTCCTCAACGCCATCCTACTTATCTTGATGCCTATGTTGATGCTGATTGGGCTGGCTGTCCAGACTCTCGTCGTTCAACGTCTGGTTATCTTGTTTATCTTGGCACCAACTTGGTCTCTTGGTTCTCTAAAAAGCAACCTACCATTGCTCGTTCTACTGCTGAGTCTGAGTATCGCTCCCTTTCCCATGCTAGTGCAGAGTCTACTTGGTTAGCCTACTTGCTTTATGAACTTGGTGCTCGAATTCAGTTTCCCATTCTCTTGCATTGTGATAACCTCAGTGCTACCTACATGGCTTCTAATCCGGTGTTCCATGCCCGCACTAAACATATTGAACTTGATTATCCCTTTGTTCGTGAGAAAGTCGCACTTGGAAGACATCGTGTTTGCTTTATCCCTTCCATAGATCAGCCTGCGGATCTTCTCACCAAGCCTCTTCACAAGCATCGTCATGTTCTTCTTACTCACAAACTTGTTCGTGCAGGCCCGCCAAGTTTGAGGGAGGGTGTTAGAGAGATTTCCTCTTCTCAATCAAAACTGATTGTGTAACTGAAGATCAGTTTTGATTCTTTGCAATTATAGTCTTTAATGCTGTTTATAACTTCTTGTAACAGTAAAAAAAATCTCCTATATAGCTATACATTGTAAACAGATTTTTATCAAGGAAAATAATTTTCTACACATTGGTCCTCCACAAGCCTATGCAGGCGCCATGATAATTGAAGCATCAGCCATTCCAAGCACAAAACCCTCATGTGGCGATGCAATCGGATTAGTGTGGTCACGATCCGAAACCGCTTCATTTGTAACCAAATTAAAGACCAAGCCCTTTTTTAGGTCATGTAAAAGAAACATAATTGGAACCCTCTCGCTCTAGCCCCTATTCACTACCAATTTTAGCTTAAAGTCCCCTTCTTCTTTAATCACTACAAGAAAATCGTTGTTGCTCGATTAGATTTTGCCCAACGAAAACAATCTCACGGGGTAAGCACAGTTTGCCCAACGGAAACAAAGACTCGTCGGGTAACCTGTTGGCGGGAAGAGAAAGCTGTTGGCGTGCAAAATCGGAAGGTGTTGGCCAACGATATGTACCCCCCGTCGGGTAACATTATATACAACGACAAATAATCGTCGTCGGGTAACATTTGGCGTTGCCGCTTTGTTGCCCGACGGATCATTAAAAGTTGTTCTGCGAATGTGGTTCGTCGGGCAAAGGTCTAAACACACTAAATACCCGAGACTCTCTCTTTTCTTCTTCCTCCTCTCAACTTCAGCACTTCCCTGCTCTCTCTCTCTCAATCTCTCACTGACTAACTATCTTTTCTCTACTTAACATTATCATCTCATCACCATTTTCACTACCAATCAAATCCTTTTTCTCTATCAATCACCAAATATCAAATTTTAAGGTTTGAAATTTTTTTTTTTTTAGTTTTGAAATTTTGATTTTTGATTGGGAATTAATTATGTTTTGTGTTGTAGGAATTTTGTGGTTGATTTCAAGGAATACTTAAAAAAAGGTATGTGTGTTTACCTCCCAATTTAATTTTGTTAAGAATGTTGGATATAATTATGTTAGGAAATTTTGTATTTATTGTGGAAAATGTGTAGAAATTGTTTAGAATTTGTGGAAATTAGAAAATTTGTTAGGAAAATATGAAAATAGAAAATATGTTATGAAATTAGGAAAATAGAAAATATGTTAGGAGATTAGGAAATTTTGTTGTAAAATAGGAAAATTTAAAATATGTAATGAAATGATTGAAATTAGAAAATATGTTTGGAAATTAGGAAAAATGTTAGGAACTTAGGGAAATAGAAAATATGCTAGGAAATAAGAATTTTTTTTTAGAAAATAGGAAAATATAAAAATATGTAATGAAATTATTGAAATTAGAAAATATATTAGGAAAATAGGGAAATAGAAAATATGTTAGGAAATTAGGAAATTACAAAATATTTTAGGAAAATATAAAAATATGTAATGAAATTATTGAAATTAGAAAATATGTTAGGAAAATAGGGAAATAGAAAATATGTTAGGAAATTATGAAATTAGAAAATATTTTAGGAAAATAGGAAAATAAAAAATATGTAATGAAATTATTAAAATTCGAAATTATGTTTGGAAATTAGAAAATATGTTAGGAAAATAGGGAAATAGAAAATATGTTAGGAAATTAGGAAATTAGAAAATATGAAAATAAAAAATATGTAAAGAAATTATTGAAATTAGAAAATATGTTAGGAAATTAGAAAATATGTCAGGAAAATAGGGAAATAGAAAATACTTACGGAAATTATAAAATTTAAAACTCTGTTTTATGCATAATGAATATATGTTTGTATTTGTGAATTTGTTGTGATATTTTTTTTAAAACGCTTTATTTAGTTCCGACGGAGTGAAATACGTCCATATTTCATAATTGTTTATGCGAAGTTAATCGAGTTGATTAACTTCGTATAATGAAATTCAATGAAAACCTTAGACCCGTTTGAGAGTCAGTGAATCAGATTGATTAACTGACTCTTGAATTGTCCATATATTCTGACAGTTTGGGGGTGCACAACTTTGTGTTGTGTAGTTGGCGGTCTACGAGGTTAGGTTTCGATTGTGGGAAATTCGGTTTGTATCCCCTCAATGTTCTCCGAATGTATACTAGATATTTGTTTATAATATCTACATCGTGCATTTGGGGAACTGTAGGGAGATGCTGCCGAAATTTCCCTCGATCGAAACTTAGCCTCGTAGGTCGCAAACTACACAGCACAGAACGTGCACTCTCGAATGGGATAGGGCCAAATAACCGGAGGCATAAGGAGAAGAATTGCTTTTGATTTTAACTTGTTGTATTTACGGGAAAATGTTAACTCAATTACTTACGTTGACTCTATGTTGTGAAAGCAGGCACAATGGACAGAGGGTGGATGCAAATGTTTGATAGATCTTCTAACCAGTATTTGGATGGGATTGACAACTTCATTGCCTTTGTACGTAGTCATTGCAGTGATACAAGGCGTATTAGGTGTCTGTGCCGTAAATGCAACAATTGCATTTGGATGCCGTTGAATGAGGTCCAAACTCATCTAGAATGGAATGGGATTGTACACAACTACACTAATTGGATCTATCACGATGAAGAAATATTTTCCGCATCGAAATCTTCTGTTCCCGTGAGCCGTTGAGCCGAAAGTGGTTTGGATCGGCGATGTGATAATGATCAAGTCGTTGAGTTATTAACCGATACATTTCCTCCCGCATCGGATGATATGAAAGATGATGCGCCAAGGTTGCAACCCGAAGACTTTGAGCTCCATTACGAGATATTGTTGAAAGAAGCTCAGCGCGAATTGTATTCCGGTTGTAAATCATTTTCGGTTCTAGGGGCAGTTGTGAAGTTGATGCACATGAAAGTTGAGTATGATCAAACGAACAAGCATTTTGATCACATGTTCGACATCATCATCTGAATGCTCCCTGAAGACAACTGTCTGCCAAAAGATCATTATAGCTCGAAAAAGTTGTTGAAGGGCCTCGGTTTAGGGTATATCAAGATCCATGCATGCAAGAACAAATGTGCATTGTTTTACGGTGAATTTGAGCACCTTGACAAATGTCTGGTGTGCAATGAGCCTAGGTTTCAAAAGAACAAGATTCCTAACAAGGTGTTGCGTTATTTTCCACTGAAGCCAAGGTTACAAAGATTCTACAAGTCGTCCCACACAGCCCGTGATATGAGGTGGCACAAGGATGAACGCATTGATGATGATGTACTGAGGCATCCGGAGGATGGAGAGCCTTGGAAGGAATTTGATAAGAAGTATCCCGAGTTTGCTGCGGAGCCAAGAAATGTCAGATTAGGGCTCGCTACTGACGGGTTTAATCCGTTTGGGAGTTTTGCAAAGCCCTATAGCACTTGGCCAGTGGTTATGGTTCCGTATAACTTGCCTCCTTGGAGATGCATGAAGAAAGAATTCACAATCCTCAGTACTTTGATACTGGGGCCCAAATCGCCGAGTAATTCCATCGATGTGTATTTGCGGCCGTTGATTGACGAGCTCGTGGATCTGTGGGAAAATGGTATCCGAACATACGACAAGTGCAATGGAGAAATGTTCACCCTACGAGCAGCCGTACTGTGGACAATTAATGATTTTCCTGCTTATGGTATGTTATCGGGATGGAGCACCAAGAGCTATCTTGCTTGCCCGACATGTGGACCAAACACAACATCCTTTTGGCACACATCTAAGGTATGCTACTTGTGTGTGAGAAGGTTTATGCCTTGGGATCACCGATGTCGAATGCAATCTGACTCATTTGATGGTAAATCAGAGTTAAGAGGTCGACCAAGAGAGAGGTGCGGTGATGAGATATTATCCAAACTGAACAGTATACATGATTTCGTGACACGAGGATCGAAACCAGCCGAACATGAAAATTGGACGAAAAAATGCATATTATAACCGTTGCCATATTTGTTGAAATTGAAAATCAGACACATAGCTGATCCTATGCACATCGAGAAGAATGTTGCTGAGAGTTTTGTGGGAATGACTTTACCCATTGAAGGCAAGTCAAAGGACACCAAAAAAACTCGTCTGGGCATTAAAGAAATGGGGATTCGGCCTAATTTGTTGCCAAAAGTCGTCATGGGCAAATACACCATAGCTCATCCAAGTTATACATTTACGCCGGACAATAAGAAAAAATTCTTGAAGTGGTTGGAGGGTGTGAAATTTCCCGACGGGTACACCGGCAACATATCCCGGAGTGTTAGCACGGATGGTGGGACCATTTCTGGTATGAAGAGCCATGACTATCATGTTTTGCTACAACGACTCATTCCGATTGGTATTTGACCCTTCTTGGAGGCTGGTGTTGTTGAGACGATAGTTTATCTATCTTAATTCTTCTAGATACTATGTGCCAGGTCGTTGGTTAAGGCGGACCTTCAAGCAATTAACGAGGATATTGTGTACATCATGTGCCGTCTTGAGCAAATATATCCACCTGCATTTTTTGATGTAATGGTGCACCTACTAATACATCTGCCGGATGAGGCAAAGTTAGCTGGCCCGATGCATTATCGTTGGATGTACCCAATCGAGAGGTATAACTTATCCCAGCTATTTGATAATACTTCCTTACTATCATGTATATATGTGAATCATAATGTAAATTTCCTTGCAGAATGTTAGGTACGTACAAGCGGTACGTGCGGAACAAGACACGTCCCGAAGGCTCTATACCCGAGGTGTACATTGGAAAGAAAGGACTGACATTTTGTACAATGTACCTTCGAAATGTTGAAACTGTCTTCAATAGGGCGTCGCGCAACGACAATGGTGGTCAACGTCCGGAGACCCTATCTGTATTTTCCCAACCAGCACGACCATTCGGCATTGGTCCAATCTCGGAGCCGTTCATAAATTGCGACATGGAGGTGGCTCATTGGTTCATACTAAACAACTGTGACGAAGTCTTACCCTTCCACGAGCAGCACGAGGCGTTGATGAAGGCCCAATTTCCTTCTAATTGCGAAGAAATAGACAAACAACTATTTCCACGTTAGTTTTCCAAGCATGTAAGTCAAATATTTTATTTACAAATTTCTTAAATTGGTTTTAAGCTTATCTATTTCGTTTCTTGTGTGTATCTTATTAGATGGCACAGCTGAAAGATGTCAACTCGCCAAATTTCAATAAAGAATTAATGCAGCTGGCCATTGGCCCATTCTGAGGAGAAACGTACGATGGTTGTCACGTTAACGGAGTTAACTTCGTGTGCATAGAACGAGAAGACAAGTTGTCTACACAAAACAGCGGGGTCTTCGTGCCGGGGGATGGGGAAAATGCTGATACGGGGTTCTACGACAATTTGTTAACTGTGGTTAAATTGTTATACGCAGATTGCAAGGATGTCGTCTTGTTCAAGTGTCATTGGTTTGATACGAACCCAAGTATCCCAGGCAGTGTCATTAAAGATCAGTTATGTACCTCTATAAAACCAAACACCTAATGGTTTGAGAGTGATCCCTACATCCTCACTAGTACGGCGAAACAAGTATTCTATGTGGATAATCCAAAAAATGGTGGTGGTTGGAAAGTAGCTGAGATGGTGAATCATAGAAACATTTGGGACTTGAATGACTGATACCATGAAGAAGATGGGGAAACAGACGATGACCAAATTGTTTACCAAGTGGATTCCTCGGCATCGACCCAAAATGTGGATGGAGTACAAAACAATGACATCATCCCACCAATTGCGATTGATGACATTTTTTTTTATCTCAGGGAATTAAACTGATAGCGATTCGGAGCAATCAAGTACTGTACACACATAAGAAGACGAGCGTGAATGGGAGGCGGAAAGCGAATTCGAATGAAAGTTGTAAATTCGAAATTTCATTAATATATGTAATATCCATCTTCAAATCAATAAATTTGATTTATATGTATGTTGTATGATTTCATTCACAAAAGTTTCAATTAATCTTTTATATGTATGGAAGTGAAAACTCCATATGATACCAATTTGCCCGACGAATGTACTTATAAATCCGTCGGTAATTATTTACCAGATTAAATTTATATTTATTTATTAAACAATTTTTGTAAAGTAATGTTGCCCGAGGATTATTAAACATGTTACCCGACGGATCGCAACAATTGGTCTTACCCGACGGATGCGTAACTATTACCAGACGACTATATGTAAAACGTTACCCGACAGATAGCTAACGGGTTACCCGACGACAGGTCTCCTCTTGTACGTACCCGACGAATATACATGATTAATCGTCGGGTATTATTTAGTAGATTAAATTTACATGTATTTATCAAACAATTTTTATAAATTAATGTTGCCCGATGTTTATTAAACATGTTACCCAACGGATCGCAAGAATTGGTGTTACCCGACGGACACGTAAAGGGTTACCCGAAGACCGGCCTCCGCTTGTACTTACCCGACGAATATACATGAATATCCGTCGGGTATTATTTAGCAAATTTAATTTACATTGATTTATTAAACAACTTTTTGGATATTACTTACAAATTGAAATTGACTGATCTAACCGTCCACATTTATGGTAGGTACCCATAGATCGCCTATACGAAAAATTACCCAATTTGGAAATCCTGGGATTAGGTAACGGTGCGCGATGATTTAACGGTTACACAACATTTTTTCACGATCGGACGGCTTGAAATCCGCAAAACATCACAATTTTCGATGGGCGAGATCTAGGCATGTAAAAGCATAAAATGAACGGTTAGATCTGTAAAATTCAATCGTTTGAACATCAATAGAAGCAACACTTCGCAAAATGTATTGAAGTTTCCAACAAGAGTTTAAACTCCTTGGTCAATATGCTTGTTTTATGATTTTGAATAACTTACAAATTGAAATGGACCGATCTAACTGTCCACATTTATGGTAGGTACTCATAGATCGCGTACGCGAAAAATTACCCAATTTGGAAATCCCGGGATTTGATAACGGTGCGCGATGATTCAACGGTTACACAACGTTTCTTCACGATCGAACGGCTTGAAATCCTCACAACATCACGATAACGATAGATGGGGCTTCAAGCATGTAAAACCAAAATTTGAACGGTCCCGATGTTGATTATTCTTTCGCCGGACCTGGTTTTCAGATTAATGCTAAAAATGGCATCAGAAAAGTCAAGCTCGACGAATAAAGGCTTTCGCCGGGCAACCCACCGTCGGGATACATTAGACACGTCGTCGGGTAAATGTAATAAAACGCGCAATTTTTTTCCCCGAAAAATTTCAAAATTTCCCCCTAATTTTTCACGGAATCTCAAAATTCCCGCGTAGTGTAACCCGACGACGTTTGGAAATTTTACCCGATGGATTGTCGACCGGTGCTCTTACCCGACGACGATTTTGAATAATGCCCGACGAACACTGCGCCTATATTTTCGCAGAATCTCAAAAGTCCCGCAGTTTGTTGCCCAACGGAGGTTGAAATTATTACCCAACGGATGGCCGACCGGTATCCTTACCCGACGCATGAAATTATTACCCGACGGATTTCCGCCTAAATATTCGCGGAATCTCAAATTCATCGCCGAATATTGCCCGATGGATATCTAACATGTGACCCGACGAAGATAGGTGAAGAGTTACCCGACGGATGAGTAACGAGATACCCGACGAATATCCACCATTTGTTATTACCCAACGAATCATTAAAGTGTTGCCCGACGAACCCGTGCGTCGGGCAATGTCAATCAGAGAGATAAATCGGACCGACTCTTCTTCTTCTTCCTTGTTCTTCATTTTCTGCAGTTTCCTCCATTGCTCTCTATTTATCTTCCCTTGTTTGCTCTTTGTTTCGTTTGAATATCAGAACCACACCACTGTTTCTTGCTCTCCCTCAATCCGCCGCCCCAGTAGTCAAAGATGCCGCCTCTCTCTCAGCGAGCTTTGCCGTCGCCGCCCCCCCCCTTGCCGGACCCATCTCTCATCGAGTTCCTTGAAGGTCGAACTCATTGTCCCTCTCTCTCTCTATTGTTAATGTATATATATTGGTTTATTGTTAATTTTGATTTGAAAAAAGAATTTAAGAAATTGGATGTTGTTATTGTTAATTGTTATTGTTAATGTATATATATTTGGATATATATTTGTTATTGATTTATTGTTATTGTTATTGGTAATGTTAATGTATATATATTGGTTTATTGTTAATTTTGATTTGAAAAAAGAATTTATGAAATTGGATATTGTTATTGTTAATGTTTATGTATATAGATTTGGATATATATTTGTTATTGGTTAATTGTCATTGGTTTATTGTTATTGTTAATGTATATATATTTGGATATTATGAAATTGTATTGAAAAAATAATTTAAATTTGGATTGGAATATAATAGTTGAAGATTTGTTGAAATATTGATGTTTGGTATAATGTTGAAATTGATATAATGTTATGATTTTTGTTATGATTTTGGATATGAAATTTATTTGAATTTTGGATATTTGAATTTTAAAAACAATTTTGTCAAATTTTGATATGGTGTAGTATAAGTGAATTTTGGAAATGTGAGTTTTATAAATTTTTATTTTGTGAATTTTAGGATTTGGATATTATTATTATATGTTTGGATTAATTTGTAAGTTTGATTTTGGTCCCGAAATTTGGATTTAGAAATTTGGATTAATTTGAGTTTAGTACGTTTGGATTAATTAGTATTTTAAGTTTAATTTTCGTTTGTGTTGGATTTATTTTAAAAAATTAGAATTTGGTAGTTATAGTTTTTAGATACCAATTTAGTAATTATTACTAAAACAATTATTGCTTTATTTATTTACGTTTATTGGAATTTTAAAATGTTGGTTAATTTTAAATGTTATTTTGTTTGTATTTTTTGAATTTAATATTTAATATTAAAAATGTTTGGTTTTTTTTATTTAATTAAAAATATGTTGGTTAATTTTATATTAATTAGTTTATATTTGTGATTGTAGATGTCGCATCGCACCTTAATCACGTCTAGGACCCGCCTCTGCCCTGATCCCGTTGATGATCGTGCGTCGGAGGAGGCAGCCCCTGACTCGGTTGCCTCAACAGCGGCGTCGGTTCAGTGATCGATGTCGGTCCATCAGCGAGCTGGTGCTCGATCGGCTCGTCGATAGCATAGCAAGAAACGGGGGGAACCCGGAACCGACCCCCAGCCCCCACAAGACGACGTCGGAGCAGACGAAACAGTGCCTAATGTCGGAGCACTCCCTAAGGGTAAGTTCATTATTTTGTTTATTTAACCAACCGTTTTTATTTGTTACTCATTTTATTTACCAATGTTCATCGAATTTGCAGGTAGGTCGGTGAACGTGCGCGGGATAGACCGAGGCTTGACATCCCAGTGGATTTGCAAGACAACAAATGCAAAGATACTGGTGGTGTACGTGCCGCGCCTCCGGTCTGCGCCGGTCAAAATTCACAGCCTCTTGGTGCATGATATTGGTGCGATTCTTCGCACCAAGTCCCTGATGATGGGGGAGACTTTCATAACCCAACCCCCGGAGGAGATCACGCGTTGTTGGGGAGAATTACCGGTATGTATTTTTCCCATTTTTAACATTAATTTCATATTTTTTAATTATTTTACTAACTTTAATAATTAATTGCATATCAATTTTGAGTTCGACTTGGAGAACGTTGAGCTCAGTAGATACCTGAGCCACCACTGGCAGTTACGGTACGTCGACTGGAAGTACGAGCTCCACAAGTACTTCTTGACTTGGCCTTCCCCGGAGGAAGCTCGGGCAAATCCTCCGGAGGAGTTGGACGGGCCGAAATTGCCAAGGTGGTTGTGGTTGTGCGACCATTTCGTGTCCCCCACCTATCTGGTACGTATTATCTATCTAGTTAACTAAATTATTTAATTTTTATGTTATTTTCCATTTTAAAATTTAATTTTTGGTTTTACGAATGAATAACGGAAATCGATTGCTAACACATCGAACCGGGGAGCGAAGAAATTCAACCACCACAGGGGGTCGCGATCCTTATCGGTTCGGCAGGAGGATCGGCGCATCGCCGGGTTGATGTTCCCGGAGGTGGATGTCTGGGGGCAAGTGTAAGCTGGACGAGGGGATCAAGAGGCTGACAAAATTCACGTAAGTTTTATTTTTTTGGAAGATTAAACATTATTTTTTAATTTGATAATTATATTTCTAATTAATAATTATTCGAATTTGTATGACGCAATGTAGCAAGACGTCCAGCAGACACAAGTTGAGCTCACCCAACAGCATCTGGATGTGCCGTTGGAGCAGTAGCTCCCTAATCTCGACATGTCGATCGCTATTTTGGAGCGACAACTTGGGAGGCGCCTAGGGAGGGTCGTTCGGGGGGCGGGCGACGGGATTGTGCGGGATGTCTCGACTCTATCATCGAGTTCATCTCGGATAGGCAATCCCCAGGAGACGTCGGACCTAGGAGAAACCCCGAGTTCCTCTAGGCCGAAAATGATCATATCAAAGCCCAATACGCGGAGATCCAAGGCCAAAACCAACAAATCAAGATCGCCATTGACAAGGTCCTTCATCGTTTGGGTGATCATGGATTGGATGACATTTTCTCACCGCCCACCCAACAGCCCTCTCAGGATCCCGGCTACTTCGACCCGTCCACTACTAGTTAGAGTGTAATATATGTAAAATATTGTTTTAGTCTTAATGATGTAAAAACATAATATTAATTTTTATAAATATTATTTTTATTTTATTTTGATTCTTTTAATTGAATTTTTAATTTTTTTTTAATTTTTAATTTTTTAATTAAATAATTTATTAAAAATATTTTTTAAATATTCAGAGTTTGCCCGACGTACAGTCAAGACGTCGGGCATAGGAATGAAATTTTTTAAAACTGTACCCGACGAATATTAAGAACGTTACCCGACGAATGGGGTACAAGTTACCCGAAGAATACGAAAACGTTACCCGACGGCTAAGTGAAATTTTACCCAACGGCTATGTAAACGGTTACCCGACGGATATGTAAAAAGTTACCAGATGGATATGTAAACCTTTACCCGACGGATATGTAAACACTTACCCGACGGATATGTAAAAAGTTACCCGACGGATATGTAAAAAGTTACCCGACGGATATGTAAAACGTTACCCGACGGATATGTAAACAGTTACCCGACGGATATGTATCGAGTGACCTGGCGAAGATTTAAAACGTTACCCGACGAATATTTGAAGATTGTCCGACGAATATATGAAGATTACCCGACGCACATTCTCCGTCGGTAATATCTTGTTGACTTTTAGATTGCTCGACGAAGGTGTAAGCGACGAACATCTATGGTTGCTCGACGAACATCTATGGTTGCTCGACGACGTCCTCTCGCCGGGCAAGATGGATTTTATTGTAGTGAATAAAACGTGATTCGATTTTTCAATTCTGCCATCCACTCTTGAGAATCCGCTACCGTGCAGTGTCTTCACTGCCACCAGCACTAGAATTAACTTGATCTTCCTATTTTATTTTTATTTTTTTTTAACTTGATCTTTTTTTTTCCAAGAGAAATAAACTTCATTAAAGACGAACATCAACATTTACATCAGCAGCAAGAGAATCAAACAACCAATCCAGTTCTAAACCCTCCCAGCGATGGTCACCCCCCATACATCTAACAAAGGAAGCTACAAGATGCACATCATTGTTTCATAAACGGGGAACAAAATTAAAACTAATAAACTCAAACCTATCTCTTACAGCACGAACATCAAGAACAATACTCTCGATCGAAATATCTGTTGCCACACCCTAACGATTTGATAAGGAGCTGCGAGTCAGACTCCACCTCCAGACGCCTGATCCCAGCAACGAGACATGCTTCCACAGTAGCCTGCACGGCCATTGCCTCAGCCTGTAGGCTCGACTGGCACGGGAAGCCGCCCTTTCCACCTCCAAGCTCAAAACTTCCCAGAAACGACCGTAGAACCCAACCATAGCTCTCGGAACTTGAGCTTGCGACCTAAGATCCGTCACAATTCAACTTCAGAGTGCCATACAGAGGACGTTGCCACTGCAGTGTAGCGACGTCAGGTTCCATAGACGACGTTTCAGATCGCACCGTAACAGGAGACCGTTCCTTAGCACGCAAGAACTCATCAACATCCTCCTGCGTTCCTCTCACTTCCGCTTCCGGATCAGAGACCATATCCTTAAAACATTTCAGGTTTCTACTCTTCCAGACACGCCATAAGCCAAAGATCAACCATTGAATAACTTCTGCACCGTCCTCTCGCTTTCCGTATAGCTGCACCAAGAACTCCCAGCAGTCTCTCACCTTCAGGCCTTCAAGCATTCTGGTGTCCAATTGTAAAGGACTCGAGAACCAGAAGACCTGGGCAAAATGACACATAAAAAAATATGTTCTTGAGTTTCACCCATCTCACAAACCGGACATACATCATCCACAAACACTCTTCTGCATACGAGGTTTGCGCGCACTGCAAGCAAGTTCCACAACCAACACCATACGAAGATGCGCAGCTTATGTGGGACTTGGGCCTTCCATATCATTTTCCATTGCTTCTCCTCCATGTGGCAATTGCTGCTTTCATCCGAGCCCTGCCTGCTCAAATCCCCATTCCTGGACAAGCCAAGGGCTAAGGAAAAGCTCGTTTTTTTTGGTGCATAAGCTGTCACAAGGCATCTAGGTGGTTGAGACAAGTCAGCAAAGTATCCAATCAAGGCAGTGAAGTTTTCTGTTACAACAGAAAACTGTGAGGGTATGTGTGTGAGCCTAACTTGGCGCCCAAGCTAGAAGAGCCGTGTGGGATATGTGTGTGTGTGACATCATAGTGTCATCACACTAACAGCATGTAAGTGTGAATGTAATAGGTGTGTGAGTGTGTAATCATTCTAATAAAAATAACAATTGAACACTCTCTCTCTGTCACAGCAGAGAGATCATCCGAATCCTATAAGAATTGCATAGCAGCATTTCATCAAACAATTGGTGTGCAACACACAAAACCATCCAATCTCTACAGAAATTAAACCTAGTGTTCATCACCCGAAGGATTCATTCCTACATCTAAGAACAATCAATCCAAATCCGTAATCAAAACCATACTCAATTCAGGTTGAGTTTAGAGAACTTACCCGATAGCAAGGAGAAACGCTTTCCGATTGTGTTGAAGCTGCTGAAATAAACATGGTCTCAAAGCTATCTGATCCGTGAGCATTGGCACAAGGGACGATCATCTGTGAAGAAGAAGCAGCTGCGTCTAACATGACAGGAGCTGGTGGATCAGAGCTACGAGCTCCGATCTTTGATGGAACCAACTATGAATTCTGGAGCATCAAAATGTGGACCATCCTCAGAGCACATGATCTCTGGGAGTATGTTGATGTTGGACTGCATGAAGAAGCAGGAGATGATGCCGGTGATGTGGTTAACCAACCAACCCGAGCAGATTACATCAAGGATGTAAGAGCCTTGGGGATGCTTCAAACATCAGTTGCTGATACTATCTTCTCAAAAATCTCAAACAAGGAGACTGCCAAATAAACTTGGGATCTGCTAAAAAGAGAGTACAGAGGTGATCAGAAGGTAAGAGCAGTCAAGTTACAATCCTTAAGACGTGATTTTGAGTATACAAGGATGAAAGAAACTGAATCCCTATCCAACTATCTGTCTAGATTATATGAAATAGTGAATCAAATGAGAACCTATGGTGAAGATGTTACTGAAAAACGGTTAGCACAGAAAGTATTGATCAGGCTAACTAAATCCTATGATTCTATAGTATGTATTATAGAAGAAACTAGAGATATGGACACTGTGAATGTTGAGAATGTAGTGGCTTCCATTAGAGCTTTTGATCAAAGACTAGAAATGCATGAGAGTACTGTGGATAAAGCATTTTCTAGTTTATCTATGCATGATAAGGGACAGCAAGGGACTGGTCAAAGCAAGTTCAAGAAGCAGTTTAAGGGAAACAAAAACTGGAATAAGAATTCATTTCTGGAAAGCCTAACTAAAATCAAAGTGTGAATCCCAGTAAAGCTGAGAGCAGTGGTACTAAGTGCAGGATCTGTGACAAACTACACTATGGGGAATGCTGGTTCAAAGGGAAAATCAAGTGTTATCAATGCAACAAGTTTGGTCACATGGCCAAGGACTGCAACGAGAAGCAGAATGCAAATGTTGCAAGAAAAGCAGATGAGGAAGGTGCAATGTTCTATGCCTGTCACTCTGCTACATCTAAACCTGACACAGATATCTGGTACCTTGAAAGTGGCTGCAGTAATCACATGACATCAAATGAAGCCTCATTGATTAACCTAGATAAGTCTCTAAAGTCCAAGGTGAAAATGGGGACTGGTGAACTTGTGGATGCAAGTGGTAAAGGCACACTGGTGATCAAGACACAGAATGGAGACAGATTGATCAAGGAAGTGATGCTAGTGCCAGGTCTGGATGAGAATCTGCTCAGTGTTGGACAGATGGTGGAGCATGGATACAATCTTGTGTTTGAGGACAAGATTGATACGATCTATAATCAGGGAAATGAGTTTGCAACTGTTCCAATGACAAGGAATAGGTGTTTCCCACTCTCATTCAACCAAGTGATTCCAGTAGCAAGGATTGCCACTGAAGAGGGATGTTCCTAGCTATGGCATAGGAGGTTTGGTCATCTGAATAACTCTAGCCTAGATGTTATGTACACAGAAGATATGGTTGTGGGAATGCCTAAGCTATCCAAGAAGAGTGAAGTGTGTGAAGGCTGCATTGTTGGCAAGCAGCATGTTGAAAGTTTTGAAAAGGATAAAGCTTGGAGAGCATCAAAACTACTAGAGTTGATCCACTCTGATGTCTGTGGTTCAATGCAGACTGAGACAATGGGCGGAAACAAGTATTTCCTAACATTCATTGATGACTACTCTAGGATGTGTTGGGTCTATTTTCTTAAACACAAGTCTGGGGTGTTTAATGCATTCAAAAAGTTTAAAACAATGGTTGAACTGCAGACAGAAAACAAGATCAAACGGTTGAGAAGTGACAGAGGAGGTGAGTTCACATCACAAGAGTTTCTGACCTACTGTGAACAAATGGGAATAGAAAGGCAGCTCACTTTGGCATACTCACCACATCAGAATGGGGTTGCAGAAAGGAAGAACATAACTATTGTGGAAATGGCTAAATCTATGATGCATGACAAGAAGATGCCATATCAGTTTTGGGCTGAAGCTGTTAATACAACAATCTATCTACTCAACAGGTGTCCTACAAAGGCAGTTCTAAGGATGACACCATTTGAGGTGTACAGTGGTAGGAAACCAGGAGTAAAACACTTAAGAGTGTTTGGTTCTGTGTGCTACACTCATGTACCTTCACAGCTTAGACAGAAGCTAGATGGAACTGCTTCAAAAGGTGTGTTTGCAGGCTATGGGAGTTGTGAGAAAGGGTATAGGATTCACAATCTGGAAACCAAGAAAATTGTGATTTCCAGAACTGTGACCTTCAATGAGAGAGCAATGTGGAATTGGGAAACAAATGAAGAACTCAAAATCCAAGTTCCTGAGATGGAGGCTGAAGTTCCTATGGTTCAAGAACCAGACCTTCAAGCTCAGGACTCACAACCAAGTTCAAGCATCAGCTCATCCTCAGAAACATCATCTAAGTCAGGAAACATTCCAGCAAAGATGAGAAGTATTGGAGATATCTATGCTAGATGTAACCTAACTATTGTTGAGCCTGAGAACTTTGAAGAAGCAGTAAAGGACAATGCCTGAAAGAAAGCAATGGAGAGTGAAATTGAGATGATTGAGAATAACTCAACCTGGGAGTTGGTTAACAGACCAGCTGAAAAACTAGGTATTGGAGTTAAATGGGTATACAAGACCAAGCTGAACCTAGATGGCTCAATCCTGAAGCATAAGGCAAGGCTAGTAGCTAAAGGCTATGCACAGAAGCCTGGAATTCACTTCAATGAAACATTTGCTCCTGTTGCAAGACTAGATACAATCAGGACTTTGATTGCACTGGTTGCACAGAAGGAATGGAGTCTATATCAGCTAAATGTCAAATCAGCCTTCCTAAATGGTGTCCTAGAAGAGGAAGTCTAAGTGGATCAGCCTGCTGGTTTTGAAGTACAAAGAGAAGAAGGGAAGGTCTATAAGCGTAGAAAGGCCTTGTATGGTTTGAAACAAGCCCCTAGAGCTTGGTATGGTGAGATAGATTCTCACTTACTTAGCTGTGGTTACCTAAGGAGTCCTAGTGAAGCAACATTGTACATGAAAGCAACTAAGGATGGCATGACCTTAATCGTTTCCATATATGTGGATGACATTGTCTATACTAGCAATTGTGACAGATTGATGAAGGAATTCAAGGAGGACATGATGACCAAGTATGAGATGACTGATTTGGGACTTCTACATCATTTTCTAGGTATGGGAGTTATTCAAACAGAGAAGTTCATCTTCATTCATCAGCAGAAATATGAACAGGCTTTACTTGACAAGTTTGGAATGAAAGATTGCAAACATGTGAGCACACCACTTGCTACTGATGACAAGCTCAACAGAAGTGATGGTTCAGAAGCTACAGATGAAGGTACCTATAGACAGATTGTTAGTAGTCTGTTATACTTAACTGCCACTAGACCAGACATCATGTTTGCATCTAGTTTGCTATCTAGGTACATGCATAATCCATCAAAGAAACACTATGGTACAGCTAAGAGAGTGTTGAGATACATTCAAGGAACTATCTCTTATGGGATTGAATATCAAAAGGGAAAACAAGCTACTCTAGTAGGGTATTGTGATAGTGATTGGAGTGGTAGTTTGGATGATATGAGAAGCACCTCTGGTTATGCCTTCTCATTTGGCAGTGGGGTATTTTCTTGGGCCTCTGTGAAACAGCATAGTGCTGCCTTATCTACTGCTGAGGCAAAATATGTTAGTGCATCTGAGGCTACTGCTCAAGCCAAATGGCTGAGATTCGTGTTGGAGGACTTTGGGGAAGAACTAGTTGGAGCTACACCTATCCTATGTGATAATACTTCAGCTATAGCCATGTCAAAGAACCCAGTATTTCACCAAAAGACTAAGCACATCAACAGGAGGTTTCACTTCATAAGAGAAGCTATGCAAGCTGGTGAGATTGACCTAATCTACTGCCGGTCAGAGGAGCAGCTTGTAGATGTGTTTACTAAATCACTACCTAAAGGCAGATTCTACTACTTAAGGAGTATGCTAGGGGTAATGCCAGTGAACAGCTTAGGAAGGGATGTTGGTGCTTAAGCTGTCACAAGGCATCTAGGTGGTTGAGACAAGTCAGCAAAGTATGCAATCAAGGAAGTGAAGTTTTCTGTTACAACAAAAAACTGTGAGGGTATGTGTGTGAGCCTAACTTGGCGCCCAAGCTAGAAGAGCCGTGTGGGATATGTGTGTATGTGACATCATAGTGTCATCACACTAACAGCATGTAAGTGTGAATGTAATAGGTGTGTGAGTGTGTAATCATTCTAATAAAAATAACAATTGAACACTCTCTCTGCCACAGCAGAGAGATCGTCCAAATCCTATCAGAATTGCATAGCAGCATTTCATCAAACAATTGGTGTGCAACACACAAAACCATCCAATCTCTACAGAAATTAAACCTAGTGTTCATCACCCGAAGGATTCATTCCTACATCTAAGAACAATCAATCCAAATCCGTAATCAAAACCATACTC
Source organism: Oemleria cerasiformis (assembly GCA_037349345.1). Taxonomy (NCBI): domain Eukaryota; kingdom Viridiplantae; phylum Streptophyta; class Magnoliopsida; order Rosales; family Rosaceae; genus Oemleria; species Oemleria cerasiformis. Next base: position 9,799,010 of record JAZGTL010000003.1, on the reverse strand, counting down.
AATTGAGGTTGAGTTTAGAGAACTTACCCGATAGCAAGGAGAAACCCTTTCCGATTGTGTTGAAGCTGTTGAAATCAACAGTTTTAACAGAATATATCCCAGATTTCGTATAATGTCATACTAACCTATCTTTGTTCCCATGTCTGCTTACTGGTATCGCAAGGATTGTGGACACTTCCTCTTCCATGAACAAGCTATGCACCAGTGCCTGGTTTCAGAATTTACTAGTAAGGTCAATCAGCTCCTCCACCGTCAGCGGCATCTCCGGTTTTGATGATTTTATCCTAAAAGGCCTAGTGGACGACACCCATGGATATGCGCAGATATGGACAGCCTCCCCCGTGCCTACTCTCCAACGGATACCAACATTAAGAACCACCCTAGCTTGTAAAATACCTTTCCATCCCCACGAAGATCCCGCTATATTTCCTGCTTCCATAAATGACTTCTCTGGATAATATTTAGCCTTCAGAACCTGGGCCAAAAGAGATTGAGGGTCCATGAAGAGCCTCCAACCTATCTTGGCTAACATGGCTAGGTTAAAGCTACATAAGTAGCGAAATCCTAGGCCACACGGATATTCGGTTGCTTAACTCGTTCCCAAGGAGGCCCAATGAATTCCTTTTTCCATATATTTTCCCCACCACCAGAACCTCGCCAAACTCATCTCTATGTCTTTGCACACCGAAATTGGAAGCTTGAAACATGACATAGCATAGATGGGAAGTCCCATTGCCACTGCTCGTAACAGAACCTCTTTTCCGACTGTAGAAAGGAACTGCTCGGCCCATCCATGTGTCTTTAATTCTATTCATTGTCTCAAATCATGAAACACATCCCTGTTACTTAAACCAAAATATGACTGGAGGCCTAGGTATTTACCAAAGCCAGGTTTCTGCTTAATTCCAAGAATGTTCACCACCTTAGCTTGCATATCTTGTAACTTGATCTACCTTCACTTCCTTTGATTCTTCAAGCCAATTGCCAAGGGTAAATTTGTTTTTAGGAGATTTTTTATGCTGATGTCAGCAGTTTTTAAATCCAAATTTGTTATAAAGGGGATTATGTAAAAACAATTTTAAACCTCAGTGGTGTTTTTGTAATTACAAAAACTTAAATAATATTATGACCATTTTAACCTATTATTAAAAACCCTGTTTACTAATCCTGAAACCGATTATATTTTTAAAATGTTTGCTACAAGAAACAACTGGTACACACGAAAACAACAACTGGTAAAGATAAATAACAACTGTGGAATGACAAAAAAGAATGACCAATTTTTCAAGCAACGAATTTATTGTTACACAAACATTAGCAAATTAGAAATAGAAAATATATTGAATCATGGACTGAAGGATCCAAAACTCCTAAATTAATAATACTATGGTGAATAATACTCTAGTCTCCCTGTAACATTTTTATTTTGTATGATAACAAATTGTTAATTATATCGTCACCATTTCATACAAATTGTCTTACCTTTTTATTACAGGGATAATACTTGTATTCTACCCTAATGATACCTCTTCGTACTACCCTTTAGATTTATCGAATTGTTTTTGAACATATATTATAATCGGAACCGTTCATTATCTAAATCATCATTCAAGATCATTTCCGTAAAAAATCAACAAGATTGGAGGTCGTTTAGTTATTCATGTATATCACATAAATCAACGATTTTTGTAACAATTAAGATCCTCATGGCGAACCGTCCATTTAGTTGATATATATGAATGGACAAAATGATCTACAATTTCGTTGATTTTTTTGCATAAATGATCTTAAAATGATGATTTAGGAGTTGAACGCTTTCGATTGTTATATATGTATAATGATAATTAGATAAATCGAAAGGGTTCATCAAGGTGGGATGCAAGTATTAATGCATAAGGGAATAACAAATACCAAATATACAGCTATGTTTTGTATTCTTATTTTTTCAAAAGCATGAGTCATCAATCATGCCATTTCTTTACACGGCTTAAGATTATGTGTAAACCAACCCATTAAAAAAATGGAGAATTATCGCTAATACTCACTTTCCACAAAAATTATCCATCGTTACCCCCTTTCCGTTTTCTAACCAACAACAAGAATTAGAAATTGGGTATTTATACTTTTGGACCAAGGTATATATACCCTCCAAGGACTAATTTGCAAGTTCTCATTTCTTTCTCTCTCCTCTCTTCTCTCCTCTCCTCTTTTCTCTCCTCTCTTCTCTGGGTCTGACTCCGACAAAAGGGAGACGAGCCAGAGGGCCTCCAAGCTAGCCAATCCACCACCACCGGCGGCAAAACCTCCTTTTTACCGCTGATGAACCAATTTTACTCTTCCCTCTCAAGATCTTTCAAAAAATTTCATACCCATTTGCCAACATTTTAGATAAAAGACAAGAGGAAAAGCAAGGTTTCTTCCAAGCTCACCAGCCTCTGCATGGTAGCCCTCCTCGTCCTCTTCCTCTCATTAACTGCCATGTCGGCTCGGCCCCTGCCTTCTTGCCAATCCAATAAAAATTCAACATGAGGTAACTAGCTAGACCCTATTATTATTTCTTTGAAAATCATGTAATAATTAAGATTGTAATTAATTAATTTGTTTGGATTTGTTTTTTCATTTGAAGGATGTTGATCAAGTAGAAAAAAGACATGATGGAGGAAAGCTGTGATGGAGTTGGAGAAGAAAAGTGCCTCATGAGAAGAACTATTATTGCTGACAAGGTCAAGGGTTTTTGGCTTTTGCCCAATCCCAAATTTGTAAACTTTATTTGCTCTGTGATCAAAGAGATGGGGAGGGCAAAGAAAGGTCTGAAATTCGCGGTAATGAGAAGATCGTCACCTCTAAAGCGATCAAAAGGTAAGATTTTCTATGTTTTCTTGCTTATTTGTGTTTATTTCTTCGATTTTTTGCATAATTAGCTTCAAATTTTAGTAATTTTTGTTATGCACTATAATTTCAGCTACAAAGAGGATTTTTGAATCCAAACAAGAAAGATCACACCAAAGAAAAGCTACCCAGAAATGTGTAAGCTTAATTATTTTGTTTTTCTTCTATGTTTATTTCAATTTTTTGCTTTTGTTTGTTTAGCATAATTGATTTTGTTTTTTCATTTAGGCCAAGTGTTTCTTTGGCCCTTTTCTTCAAATACAACGCTAGTTTTGGGACCGCTATACTAGGTTTTAGTCGATACCAGCTTCATCAATTTCTGAATAAGGTGAGTGCTCAGTACTATACATGGAGTCTTCTAATTTAGTCTGATTTGTGAAAAGGATAAATTTGTGGTTGAAAAATCATGATACTTGTGTACTTTGTTAATAATTTAAAGCTCATTTTGTTATTTTTGATGAGCTAAAGCTACAAGTTTGGGATTTCTGTATTGAACATTGTTGACTTTTATAGCTCCTTCACTTTATGCAGTTGGATTTGGAGAAGGGAATGATGGATTGCTTGTATGCAAAGTGCGAGTCTTAAATCACTTGTTTATTTGCTTGTGTGAACGTTCATTGTTTCCTTGGAATTGGTTATGATTGCTGAATTTCATTACGTGAAATCAGTAAAACATTCTTATAATGTTCTCAAATTATCATTAGGCTCTCTATATATTGAAAATGCAAGGGAGTGTTTCACTTATCGATTTCTCTTTCGTATTTTTGAAAATTTGTTTCATCTTTTAAACTTGTAGGCACCTGTATCACGGATTGTCCAAAATTGTGGAAGGGCATAAAACCGGATAGAACCCAACTTGAGAAGAAATTATGTCAGAAATGAGAAGGCCTGAAGGAGTTCTGAATTTTCCTGGTAAGTGGTGAGAAGGCTCAAGATGGTCTAAGTTTGATTGTGATCTTATTAATGTTCTTGTTTCTTCCTAATAGCATTGAAATTGAATAATGTGTTTAATTTCAAGTCTTTATAGACAGATAAATTTGTTTTACTAGTTTTGGAACTGAATAATGTGGTATACTCTTTTCTCATAAATTTTTACTAGTTTTGGAACTGAATAATGTGGTATACTCTTTTCTGATAAATTCTATTAGATGCTGAGATATGTGTGTATGAGTAGAATTAGAAGTGCCATTTTGCCAGCTAGGTAAAATAAGAAATCCAGATGCTGATTTTATTCCAAGTTTTGCAATAGTTAATGTTTTTGCCTGTTCTTTTTCCATAAGTCAGGTTTTTTCTTTATCTAGCTCAACATTAGTGTTGGTGGTATAATCTGGACTGAGGAGTTTTAGTTAATGTGGCTAAAGGTCGCCATTGGGCAGGGGATGCTAATGATTTCAGGCCTACCTCTAGTTATATGGTGACTAGATCATCTACTAAAGGCCGCCTTGAGCAGATATCATGATGTGGCTTGCATTTCGGATCTAATCAAGTGGCTATAGAAATGAGTTTGGAGTTTCAAATTTTTCTTTTTGTTGTAAGGTTGATGTGATAATACGAGATTGGATTTTTGAATTATTATTTTCTTCAAAATTTTGAACTTGAAATTATAAGGTTTGTATAAACTCTAATGTTTCATTTATTGAATCAAGTGGCCATAGAAATGAGTTTCTAATGTTTATGTGCGTGCTTATTTTGTTGGAATGCAATCTAGGGTGCTTAGGGTGTCGACTCTATCTCAACGAGAGCTATTTGAGTCCCTTTGTATTATGATGGCTTATGGTTGGAAACTTATGTAGTTCAAGTGTAAATATATAAGTTTTACTTTGGCAGGAAAATTTTGAAGTTGACTACATTTTATCAGTTTTGCATTGTGATGTTATTAGGATTAGTCCTGAGGTGTAATGGTCCATAACTTGCTGGTTTGATGTAGGATAAGGAGCTTTATGTTTTGCATTCATAGGTTTGATTTTGCTGGTACAGCTAGTATAGTGGAGTTCAACTGTAGGTGTGGTATATAATCGGTATATAACATGTATATAACTGGTATAGAAGTGGTACATATCAGGTATATACGTACTTCATAAGTGGTTGATTCCAATTTACAAATTAAGAAACTGTTTCATATGTGCAAGGTGATTGGTTGTAGTCACTTCATGGTGTAGGAAACGTAAGGGAAGTATGTGGGAGTATGAAATCAAGTACATTCCATGATTATTTGGTCCTCTCCTCTATTGGTATGTAAGCAATATATAAGTGGTCTATAAGCAATATATAAGTGGTCTATAACTGCTCCTTAACAGGTTTTAAACCGGTATATAACTGGTAGATAACATGTATATAAGTGGTATCTAGTGGTAGATTCCAAATGAGAACATAATTTACCATCTCCTACGTGTCATTTGAGGTAGGCTTTGTAATGTTATTGGTTGTAGTCACTTCATGGTGTAGGAAACATAAGGGAAGTGCGTGGGAGTATGAAATCAAGTACGTTCCATGAGTCTTTGGTCCGCTCCTCTAATGGTCCATCACTTGATGCTTTCATAGTACAGTGGCATCCGAATCGCATGTGTGGTAGATAACCGGTACTTAAACGGTGTATAAGTGGTCTGTAAGCGATATATAAGTGGTCTATAACTGCTCTTTAACATGTTTTAAACCGGCATATAACCGGTAGATAACATGTATATAAGTGATATCTATGTAATGGATTCCAATTTAAAATTTAAGAAACTGTGTAAAATGTGTCATTTGGTGAAGGCGTAGCAAAGTACGGTACTACCAATGCTTATACAAAGGACGACAACACAAACCCCATGAATATCTGCATAAGCACAAATACTTTCTTACTTATAAATTGTTATGTTCCACTTAACTACCGTTTAGTGGTCCTTAGTTACAACTTAGAACATGCTTAGTTACACAACTGTATCCAGTTCCTTTATTTTCAGGTTCTCTTACAAACACGCTTATACAAAGGCAGACAACACAATTTGCACCAAAGGCCAACAATTCCATATATAGAATATTCAAATAATCATTGGAACAGAAGCCAATTCGTCCAAGCCGTTCTTTCCTAGCTTTACCTGCAGCATATGTTGCAATGAGCTCAAGAAATCATCTTACAACATAGAAATGACTTGAGAGAGGACGCCTGGATCAGTTGAGTTACCTTCTTGTAAAGTGCCATTCCTGCGCAGCATTGCTTCCTTCTTGGCCTCTGCACTTTCCATATCATTACAAGACAAGTCTACATTGTCTAGGCACTCATTCACATGTTCATTATAAGCCACTAGATAAAAGGGCATAAAATCCTTACAAATAACTATCAACTTCTTAAATGGTGGAAGTTGGGTGTTATTGAAACACATGGTTCCTAACAGAAATTTTGAAAACATCACATACATACAACTTATATGAGACAGCCCAACAACAAGTCCACAACTTGAGCGTAATTAAAGCCTGAAACGATGGTATGGGTTATTACCTTCTAGGTCTAGGAGTTTGTGAACAGATTTCTTGACCCGATATAATTCCTTTACTCCTAAGCCAGAAGCACAAGTTTCCTTCCCTAAATTTTGACATGCTAAGAAGAGTACTTGGAAATATAACCATATGAACAAGAAATTAACAAAAAAAAAAGACACCATATTTACTAAACAAATAGGGGCAGTGATTATTTGTCCATACCTTTAAATAGAGCTGAGCATAAATATTAACAGCATCAAGCATATAGAAAGAGGTGTTGAGAGGTACACATAGACTGGGTACAAGATTTTGGGCATCATCATTCTCAATGGTTTCTATTCTACAACTGGGCAGCCAATTCTGGGCATTCTGATGACAGAAAACATGAAATATGAACATTATATCAAGGGGAAAAAATCTAAGTATTCAAGCTGCTGTGGTAATAGAAATAAGAGGGAGGGTTACATCTTTCAACAACATCAAGTTCTTCATGCTCATGGCTGGTCTCAAAATGCCCCTGAATAGAAGAAATACAAGGCCTTTCCTATTAGCTAACCTAATGCAAAGATAAAAGTAAAAGAAAGCCCTCTTAACAAGGTAACAACAAAATGCATACAAATGCTGCAATAATTGAATCCCATTTACAGTTACTTGGGAAAATTTCGAGGGAAATCCGATGGAGTTATTTTTGAAACCCAAGTGTCAAAATGAAAAATAAGAAAATTCTATTCCGGGTTTGGAATAGAATGGGAAAGGAAAAGAAAAAGCAAACCTTCTTCTCACACTAGGCACTGCGTCATTATGATTTTGGGTTGCGGAAGCCATTGCTTCTTCGGCAACTGTCAAGAGGTTCAAGGACTCATTCCAATAGTCAGCAACATGCCACAGAGGCTTGGCTTTAGGGGAAAAAGGTGAAGCAACCTTCCTGAAACACCCGACGCGCCTCCTCCAATTCCAACTTCATCGTAAATGTCGACGCGTATATACGAGTCTTTCGAACTCTGATTTAACAAGTGCTAAGCGATGGAGAGGCCGGCGAAGCCAACACCAGGCACGACGTACCTCATATAAGTGGGACTCGGAGGATGCTGCTGATGAGTGAAAGAAACTAAGGACCCAGCCGAACAGGAAGAAGAAAATAGTAAAGTGGTTCCACTGTTGTTATTGCGTATACCACCATGAGCCATCTCCTATTCGGTTAGAAAGTAAAGTGATTCCTCTCTTTTTGCCACCGGTGGTGATGGATTGGCGAGCTTGGCGGCCCTCTGGCTCATCTCCCTTCTGTCGGAGTCGGACCCAGAGAAGAGAGGAGAGAAGAGATGAGAGGAGAGAAGCGAGGAGAGAAAAAGAAATGAGAAATTAAAAATTAGTCATTGGAAGGTATATATATTTTAGGTCAAAAGTATAAATATCCAATTTTTAATTTTTGTTGTTAGTTAAAAAACGGAAAGAGGTAATGATGGATAATTTTTGCGGAAATGAGACATTAACGATAATTCTCATCAAAAAAAAAAAAAAAAGGAAAGGCATGTTATCCATGGCCTGAGGCTTAAGACAAGCACCCATTTCTGAGTGCCTCACTGTCTCTCCCGCGTGAAACCTCCGCCATTCTCTCATGAACTCGCAAAATTAACAAACCCCACACTTCTTCAACCTTCAATCCTCCCAGCTCAGCAATGTCGGTGGCTTGCGGCATGGAGTGCGTGGTGGTGCTCGGCTGTATGCGCTGGGTGTGGCGGCGCTGCACCTACATCGGCTCCCACGACAGCGCCACCTGGGCCTCCGCCACCCCCGATGAGTTCGACCCGGTCCCGCGCATCTGCCGCTTGATCCTCGCCGTCTACGAGCCCGATCTCCACAACCCCCACTTCCTCCCCACCGTTGGATTCCGCCCCAACCCCGACTGGGTTGTCAAGCGCGTCACCTACGAACAAACCTCTGGCCACGCGCCGCCCTACCTCATATACGTCGACCACGACCATAAAGAGCTAGTCCTCGCGATTCGCGGCCTCAATTTGATCAAAGAAAGCGACTACAAGCTCTTGCTCGATAACAAGCTCGGAATGCAGATGTTCGATGGTGGCTATGTGCATCATGGTCTATTGAAGTCGGCGATTTGGTTGCTGAACGAAGAAGGTGAGACTTTGAAGCGGCTGTGGCTTGAGAATGGGAGCTGTTACGATATGGTGTTTGCCGGACACTCTTTGGGGTCCGGTGTGGCGGCTCTGTTGACTGTGATTGTGGTGAACCACAGGGACAGGTTGGGTGGGGTCCCCAGGAGTAAGGTTAGGTGTTACGCGCTGGCTCCGGCGCGTTGTATGTCGTTAAATTTGGCCGTCAAGTATGCCGACGTTATATACTCGGTGGTTTTGCAGGTGGGTTTGTCTGAGTTTTTGTCATTTGTGTTTGTTTTAGTTTTAGATGATTCTTATGGTTTCCATAACTTGTGGAATTGAACTTTTTATTTGTAGGATGATTTCTTACCAAGAACTGCGACCCCTTTGGAAGATATTTTCAAGTCGATCTTTTGGTTAGTTATTTGATTATTTTATTTTAATATATAACAAAAAAGAAAACAAATATAATTGGCATTGTTGATTTAGTGGAGTGAATTACTAAGACTTGGTGATTTTGGACAGCTTGCCTTGCTTGTTGTTTTTGGTTTGTTTGAGGGATACCTTCATACCAGAAGGAAGAAAGCTTAGAGATCCCAGAAGGCTTTACGCACCCGGTCGGATGTATCATATTGTTGAGCGAAAATTTTGCAGGTAGCCCACCATGATCCTTACAACAGTCTTGTCATTTTCTTCATAGGTATTAAATTGTCTTTAATAATGTTGTCGTATTCCGTATGAATTCAAAGCATTCAATTTGCCTCATTTGCATAGTTGTAACCTTTCTCCACCATCTTTATTCTTGCATTTGTGTAGAAACCTTAAGCAGAGGTTAAACAGAATATAAATCAGAGTTTTATGTCTGCATGAAAACGGTGAGTGCGATTTTGAATTTTTGACAGTAATGTGAAATTGGTAGCGAGTCAATCACTCATTCGGTTCTACCTAAGAAATTCATGCTTATTGCCTTTTCATGTTCATGTAGGCGAGAACATCTTTAGATTCATATAGGCTATGTCATCAATTGTGGATTGTGGTTCTGTGACCGGATTAATCATCCTACTTTCCAGAACTTTACTAAATAATGAGTCATGGTCCTACAGTTTTCGTATTTATTAGATATGAAGTTGGAATCAAAGTGGAGGCTTATTCATAATCATTAAATGGAGATTTTGGTTTATGGAGTTCCTATAACAAAACATTCTAGTACATTGCCAAACCATTTCATTCACACACTAACTATGGAAAACAGTTCTCGTCTTCTTTTTCTTTCTTTTTGGGAAAATTAATTGTCATACGTGTGTTATGGATGTATTTCTACATTATGACCAAGAGTGCAATTTAGAAATGACTACAATTTATTGTAGGGTAAATTATATTTTACACAAGTGGTCCTGGTTTTGATAATTTTCTGCTTTGTCCTCTTTCCAGCTGTAAAATAAATGCAGCTTTCTTCCTTTAAAATGATGCAAAACCCTTCCCTTATGTCCACTCTGTGTAGGAATGTGTTTTATTAAATACATCTTATGTGAGGTTACAGTCTACTAATTTTGACGAACTATTGGCTTATTCAGTATCAATGCTTGCATTTCTGGAAGTAATAAATCCATTATAAACATTCAGCTATGAAGCTGGAATTCGGTACCCTACTTTTGAATTAGTTAAAATCTTCCTAATTTTCCCAAAGCTTTAAAGCTAGAACAAAATTTGTCTCTTGAAGGGCTTTTCTGCATGGTGTCCTGTGTGGAACTAGTGTGAAGTCTTACATTTTAAAAAACACTAGTGCTATGTTGCAACTGGAACTCTAGTGTTCTTCCGATTACTGAGTTCCTCACTGGTTGTTACAACAGATGTGGGAGGTATCCTCCACAGGTTCGAACAGCCATTCCGGTTGATGGGAGATTTGAACATATTGTCCTGTCATGTAATGCCACATCTGATCATGGAATTATCTGGATAGAAAGGGAAGCAGAGAAGGCTTTAGAAGTAAGTGGAACTTAACTTTCAACCTTTTACATCTGTTATCTCTCTTTTCTCCAGGAATGACATTGTTATAAACAAATTGAAATTGACTATCAAGCTCCAAATTTTACCACATTCTGATATTTTAGGTATATTTTATTATTATTTTGTATAAGCATAATCTTGGGAACTGTACAAATAATCTAGAATAGAAGTACAACTATATGCCTTAGGAAGTTCGGCTTGAAAATTTCTTTCAAATGTTTTCTTTTTTATTTTCATACAAATTAAATATGCTTTTAGCTCAGTTGCTATGCTGTGATTTCCACTGGATTGTAAAGAATATATACAGTCTCCTTGGTTGCATTCTCAAAGCCTCAAATTAAAATGATCAATGGAATAGCTGTTGAGAAGTGTTTAGAAACTATCAGAAGGGTCCTAATGCATGTAAACTATTCTTATATGGAGCTAACTATTAACTAAACCACGTGCCAGCGGATTGATTCAATTCTCAGAATATTTTACTTCAGTTTTTTCTGCTACTGTTTTTTACTGGACTGTAGTAAATGGTTAGCTTTTTTTCTGAAGAATAATTACTGACTAGTGATGCAATTTCTCTTCAGATAATGAAGGAAGCTAGTTCTGAGACCGTAACAACTGCACCCAAAGTACAGAAGCTGGAGAGGTTGCAGACCATAGAAAAAGAACACAAAGACGCATTGGAAAGAGCCGTCAGTTTGAATGTGCCTCATGCTGTAACATCAAATGAGGATGTGGCCGACGACCGAGACCCTGAAGCTTCAAAGAATGAGAATGAGAAGGAAGACATTGCAGACACAAAATCAAAGTCCACAGGGGGAAGGGCAAGGTGGGATGATGTGGTCGAAAAGCTTTTTAAGAAAAGCGAGTCTGGGGATTTACTGCTAAATAAAGATTCAAATGGCCCCAAATAGCAGCATTTTATTTTATTTTTCAGTTTCTTTTAGTCTTTTGTCTCTGAAGGTTTAGGTTTTTGTGAATATCATGATTCATTCTTGTATAGTGGTTGAGTTTCCTTTTATTTTTATTTTTGATTTGGTACCAGGTTTTAAGTATGTTAAAATTTGTAAATTTATAGTTAAGAGTTGCGGATTACAACTAGATACAACTACGGGTTCATTACCCACGAGAGAATTTGCAATACAGAAAATAATCATGTTTTAGTCTCCGTACTCCATAAAATTCAAAGACAATTTTTATTATTTTTTATTATTTTTTTTTATCAAAAGGATATTCATTGAAACTTTTTATTATTATTAAATTTTAATGTTATTAAGTTTTTTGTATAAAAAAAATGTTATTAAATTTTTAGGGTTAGCTACACTTTCCACACCGAAGTTTGGAGTATAAGTCATAATAGTATGGTTTCTATCTTTAAACATTCGGCAAATATCATTTATAAGGTTGCAAATTCTACGCTAAAAGCTGTTGTTGGTGTAACTTTTTGTGGCCATGGAACTAAGGATGGATATAAATCCGTGGAAATTGGAAACCGATTTGATTCAAATCGTTATTGGCTCTATGGTTTGGATTTAACGGGATAAAAGTCATACGGTTTGAACATTTAAACAGTTTCATTCGTAACGATTTGATTTTTGATTTTCATTTTGAAAACCATTAGGAATCCAAGCCGAACCGTTAAGATTTTTATTTGTATATGTTATTTATTAGTAATATTTTCCCCCCTTTAATTTGTTCGTGTAAGTGTTCACCATGGGACTCTATCTCACTAAATCCTTACTCATTTTGTTTTACTTACGAATTTAAATTAAATTTAAGCATAACCCGCCATATTTGAAGTTTAAAATGATGAAATTTTTTATTTGTTGATGTGTATGAATGAAATGTCTATGAATGAAAACTTGAAGTGAATGGATGAAATGTTGATGTGTATGAATGAAATGTCTATGAATGAAAATTTGAAGTGAATGAATGAAATGTTGATGTGAATGTTGGAATTTTTGAAATGATGATGTGTTGGAGTATTTTTTTTTTAATAATGGCTTTGATTGAAATGATTTCATTCTAATTTTTGAAAATCTAAAAAGTACCGAACCTTTGCAATTTTAACGGTATGGATTTGGTTTTGGGTAATATATGTATCAATCCAAACGTGCCCACCCCTAGTCTGCTACTTTACAGATTCAGTATTCGGTAAAAGTGTATTTGGATTAAGGAAAAAAAATATGAGATTTAGCAAAAATTCATAATTTTGAAATTCCCATGCATATTTCTGTAGTAAGTTTTATGTAAGATTGGACGAGTAATTACCAAATATTACCAAACGAAAAAATTGTGTAAAAAATAATAGATTTTGCTTGCAATATGATATTTGAAGTTTCAAATTTAAACTTTTTTCATCGTAATTTCTAGTTTGGATTTTCGAATTATAAGATTCATATGAAGGATGAATTGTGACTTTTAACAGTTTTTAGTTCTGTTTTACGATAATAAGGTTGATGTAAACTACAAAAAATAAAATAAGATTGAGATTTCAAAATTCAAATTTTTTTCTTCAAAATTTCGAGTTTGGATTTTGGAATTATGTGTTTTATGTGAACTCTAGCGATTGATAATATTGATTGAAAAATAAATTTTGAATTTTTTGAAGTTTTAGTTTGGTTGATACGAACTCTCACAATATAAGATTGAGTTTTGAAGTTCAAATTTTTTTTCTTCCAAATTTCGAGCTTGAATTTTAGAGTTATAAAGTTCATATGAACTCTAGCGCTTGATATTACGGATTGGAGAAAGAATTTTGAATTTTTCCTATTTTCAATTTAGTTTTTCTATGGTAAATTGAAAATGGGAAAATTTCAAAACTGAAAACGGAGAAGATTCAAAATTCTTTCTCCAACTCGTAATATCAAACACTAGAGTTCATATGAACCTTATAATTCCAAAACAAAACTTCGAAATTTTGAAAAAATAAAATTGAACTTCCAAATCCTAATCTCATATTATGAGAGCTCACACCTTACCATTAAAAAATCAAACTCAAAACAAAAAAAACCCAAAATTCTTTCTACAATGCATATTATCAAATGCTAGAGTTCATATGAACATTATCATTAAAAAATTCGAACTCGAAAGTTTGAAGAAAAAAAATTGAACTTTGAAACTGCAATCTCTTATTGTGAGAGTTCACATCAACCTTACCATCGAAAAATCAAACTCAAAAAGGAAAATTCAAAATCTTTTCTCTAACCCGTAATATCAAACGCTAGAGTTCATATAAACATTAATTCCAAACTCCAACCTCGAAATTTTGAAAAAATAAAATTGAATTTCGAAACCTTCATATCATATTGTGAGAATTCGCATCAACTTACTCTATCATAGAAAAACCAAACTCAAAATTTTAAAAATTCAAACATTCAAAAATTATTCCTCCAATCTGTAATATCAAACGCATAGAGTTCATATGAACATTATAAATACAAAATTCAAACTTGAAATTTTGAAGAAAAAAATTTCGCAACCCCAATCTCTTATTGTGAGAGTTCACATGCATCAACCTTACCATAGAAATACCAAACTCAAAATGGAAAAAAAATTAAAATTCTTCTCCTATCCATAATTTCAAACGCTAGAGTTCATATGAGACTTATAATTCAAAAATTAAAAATCGAACTTTAGAAGAAAAAAATTGAACTTCGTAACTCAAATCTCATATTTTGATAGTTCACATCAACCTTACCAAAGAAAAACCAAACTCAAAATGGAAAAATTCAAAATTCTTTCTCGAATACGTAATATCAAACTCTAGAGTTTAAATGAACCTCATAATTCAAGAATCCGGACTTGAAATTTTGAAGAAGGAAAATTGAACTTCGAAACCCCAATCTTATATTGTGAGAGTTTACATCAACCTTTCGATAGAAAAATCAAATTCAAAATTGAAAAAAATTCAATACATTTTCACCAATCTGTAATTTCAAACGCTAAAGGTCATATACCGTATAATTCCAAAATCCAAACTCGAAATTTTGAAGAAAAATAATTGAACTTCAAAAACACCAATCTCATATTGTGAGAGTTCACATCAACCTTACCAAAGAAAACCCAATAACTTAAAAGGGAGAAAATTCAAAAATCGTTCTCCCACATGTAATCACTACAATAAAATCCATTTTGCCCGGCGAAAGGACATCATCGAGCAACCATAGGTGTTCGTCGAGCAACGTTGAAAACGGCGAATCTACGTCGGGCAACCTGCGTTGGGCTACTGCAGTCGGGCTTGATGTTAGTCGACGACAACAGTGTATTCGTCAAGCAACTAAAACTTGCCCGGTGGAGGAGTTTGTCGCTTACACCTTCGTCGAGCAACCTAAAAGTCAACAAGAGATTACCGACGGAGAATGTGCATCGGGTAGCCTTCATATATTCGTCGGGTAACGTTTTAAATCTTCGTCGGGTAACTCGATACATATCCGTCGGGTAACTATTTACATATCTGGGTAAATATTTACATATCCATTGGGTAACATTTTACATATCCATCGGGTAATGTTTTGCATATCCGTCATGTAACTTTTTACATATCCTTCGGGTAAGTGTTTACATATCCGTCGGGTAACATTTTACATATCCGTCAGGTAACTTTTTACATATCCGTCGGGTAACCGTTTACATATCCGTTGGGTAAATTGTTACTTATCCGTTGGGTAACGTTTTGGTATTCGTCGGGTAACTTGTATCCCATTCGTCGGGTAACTTTATTAATCTTCGTCAGGTACAGTTTTAAAAAATTCCATTCCTATGCCCGACGCCTTGACTGTACGTCGAGCAAACTCTGAATATTTAAAATATATTTTTAATAAATTATTTAATTAAATAATTAAAAATTAAAAAATTAATTAAAAAATTCAATTCAAAGAATCAAAAAAAAAAAAAATAATATATATAAAAATTAATGTTATGTTTTTACATCATTAAAACTAAAACTAAATTTAACATATATTACACTCTAACTAGTAGGCGACAGGTCGAAGTAGCCGGGATCCTGAGGGGGCTATTGGGTGGGCAGTGAGAAAATGTCATCCAATCCACGGTCACCCGAACGATCAAAGATCTTGGCAAGGGCGGTCTTGATTTGGTGGTTTTGGGCTTGGATCTCCGCGTATTGGGCTTTGATCTGAGCATTTTCGGCCTGTAGGAACTCGAAGTTTCTCCTAAGGTCCGACGGCTCCTGGGGATTGCCTATCCGAGATGAACTCGACGACTGACTCGAGACATCTCGTACAATCCCGTCGCCCGCCCCACGAACGATCCTCCCTGGGCGCCTCCCAAGTTGTCGCTCCAGAATAGCAATCGACATCTCGAGATTAGGAAAATGTTGCTCCAACGGCACATTCAGATGCTGTTGGGTGAGCTCAACTTGTGTCTGTTGGACATCTTGCTCCATCGCGTCCTACAAATTTGAATAAATATTAATTAGAAATATAATTATCAAATTTAAAAATAATGTTTAATATTCCAAAAAATAAACTTACGTGAATTTTGTCAGCCTCTTGATCCCCCCGTCCAGCGTACACCTGCCCCCAGGCATCCACTTCTGGAAACATCAACCTGGCGTTGCGCCGATCCTCCTGTGGGGCCAATAGGGATCGCGACCCCCCGTGGTGGTTGAATTTCTTCGCTCCCCGGTTCGATGTGTTGGCAATCGATTTCCACTATTCCTTCGTAAAACCAAAAACTATATATTTTAAAATGGAAAATAACACAAAATGGTCGGGCAACCACAACCACCCAGGCAGTTTCGACCCGTCCAACTCCTCCGGAGGATTTTTCTGAGCTTCCTCCGGGGAAGGCCAAGTCAAGAAGCACTTGTGGAGCTCGTACTTCCAGTCGGTGTACCGTCACTGCCAGTGGTGGCTCAGGTATCTACTGAGCTCGACGTTCTCCAAGTCGAACTCAAATTTGATTTGCAATAAATTATTAAAGTTAGTAAAATAATTAATAAATATGAAATTAGTGTTAAAAATAGGAAAAACACATGCCGATAACTCTCCCCAACAACGTGTGATCTCCTCCGGGGGTTGGGTTCTGAAAGTCTCCCCCATCATCAGGGACTTGGTGCAAAGAATCGCACCAATGTCATACACCAGGAGGCTGTGAATTTTGACCGGCGCGGACTGGAGGCGCTGCACGTACACCACCAGTAACTTTGCATTTGCTGTCTTGCAAATCCGTTAGGATGTCAAACCTCGGTTTATCCCGCGCACGTTCATCGACCTACCTGCAAATTCGATGACATTGGTAAATAAAATGAGTAACAAATAAAAATGGTTGGTTAAATAAACAAAATAATGAACTTACCCTTAGGGAGTGCTCCGACATTAGGCCCTGTTTCATCTGTTGCTACGTCGTCCTGTGGGGGCTTGGGGTCGATACGAGGTTCCCCTCGTTTCTTGCTATGTTGTCGACGAGCGGATCGGACACCGGATCGATGATGGACCGACATCGATGACTGAACTGACGTCGTTGTTGAGGCAACCGAGTCAGGGGCTGCCTCCTCTAGCGCATGATCATCAACGGGATCAGGGCAGGGGCGGGTCGTAGACGTTATTAAGGTGCGATTCGACATCTACAATAACAAATATAAATTAATTAATATAAAATTAACCAACATATTTTTAATTAAATAAAAAAAGCCAAACATTTTTAATATTAAATATTAAATTCAAAAAATAAAAACAAAATCACATTTAAAATTAACCAACATTTTATAATTCCAATAAACGTAAATAAATAAAGCAATAATGTTTTTTAGTAATAATTAGTAAATTGGTATCTAAAAACTAAAACCACCAATTAATAATTAATAATTAAACTTAAAATACTAATTAATCCAAACGTACTAAACTCAAAATTCGCAACATTATACCTAAATTTGTAAATCCAAATTTTGAGACCAAAATCAAACTTACAAATTAATCCAAACATATAATAATAATATCCAAATCCTAAAATTCACAAATTAAAAATTTATAAAACTTACATTTCCAAAATTCACTTATACTACACCATATCAAAATTTCACAAAATTGTTTTTAAAATTCAAATATCCAAAATTCATAAAATTCACATATCCAAAATTCACATAAATTTCATATCCAAAATCATAACAAAAATCAGAACATTATATCAATTTCAACATTATACCAAACATCAAAATTTCAACAAATCTTCAACTATTATATTCCAATCCAAACAAATCTTAAAATTTTAAACATTATACCAAACAAATATTTATATTCTAATCCAATCCAAAATCACAATATTAAACGAATCCCCCTAAATTCTCAATCTCCAAATTTGACAGTAATCCACAATCTGCAATTATCAAATCCAAATTTAAATTCCTTTTTCAATACAATTTCATAATATCCAAAACAAATTTAACTTTAAATTTCAATCCAAATAAAAATTAAAATTTAACCAATCAAAATTAAGAATAAACCAATATATATACATTAACAATAGAGAGAGAGAGGGACAATGAGTTCGACCTTCAAGGAACTCGGTGAGAGATCGGTCCAGCGAGGGGAGCGGCGGCGACGGCAAACCTCGGTGAGAGATATGTCCGGCGAGGGGAGCAGCGGCGACGGCAAACCTCGATGAGAGATCGGTCCGGCGAGGGTAGTGGCGGCGACGACAAATGTCAGGACCCGTCCCGAATTTCCCCTCGAAACCCGGGAAGAACGCTGATCCCGTCTGACAACCTAAGAAAAAGTTCCCAAAATACCCTTCAATCCTTACAAAATATAATAACAAAAAAATACTTCCACTTGTCAGACAAGGGATTCAAGCACTCAATAATTCCCGTAATTAATGATCAATCAAATACAATAGAATATCATAGCGTCTAAGTAGGATCAAAAGTAAAATTTAGATATCCTACTCAAATATAACTACACATCGCAGTCGAAATACTAATGCCTCAGCCTCGAGATCAGTGTTCGCGTCAACTCTACTCAACTGCCTGAAGGGGGTTTAAACAAAAAAGTTGTGAGTGGACAAAAATAATCATTTATAAATCATTTTTCGAGGAAATATTACATTTTTCCCCCTCCATTTATAAAATCATGCATGCATCACATAAACAATTTATCGTATAAAAACATCATATGTAAATCGCCAAAATTTCCATTTCTCTTTAAAACCACTTAGTTGGTATCACATAAAATCTGTATAATGAAAATACCTCGTGCTCCACAGTTTGGTCTGACAACTCTCTTCAAAGGAGTTAAAATTATTTAATTCAATCTGGATACATAATATCTCAAATTCACTGTTCCCGACATATCCACAACACACCAGGGTATCCCTTGAGATGTGTTAAAATCTGTACTACTTGGACTCGATTACAATCTCTGCAAAATCACCTTTTATATTGGGGGTTCACCGGGTTCACCGCCAACATTGGATCCTAGGCCTGGCTCCTGGGCCCCCTCAAATCGGTTTTGTTTATATTGGGGGTTCACCGGGTTCACCGCCAACAGTGGATCCTAGGCCCGGCTCCTGGGCCCCCTCAAAACGATATTGTATCCAAAATCAAGTATATATTTTGTTTATCCTTTATCACAAATACGGTTTCAACTCAAAATCATAGACCCAAATAATTACCACGTCAAAACAATATCAAACCGAATCCAACAACCATATCATTTCTCACAACACACTTTCACTGAAATATTGGAAAAACAAATGTCCAACAATCAATTATAAATTCCAGGAAATCATTGCACCCATACATAACAGTATTTAAATCAAAGATACATTTATGCATGCATTATAGTTTATAAACCAAAAGTCCACTCACAAACCTGTTGAAGCAAGCTCAATCTCAAACTATACGCTCCCCTGAAGTTCCTGGAGCAATATCGCCTGTCCAAATTAATAATCGGGATTACAATCTAGTAATAAGAACCTTAAATATAAACCCCCTAAACCCCGGGAGTCTAACTATGCTGGCCTAGAAAACGCAGCAACTTTAAAACGTCCAAAATAACCCCTAAACGACGTCCGATCGACCCAAAACACGTACCAACAGATCCGGAACGTCAAAAACTACTTGTCACGTGCCACCGTGACCTCAGACTCGGCCCCACGCGCCGGCACGCCCCTCATGCGCCGGTCATGCGCCTACTACAGTACCCACGCGCCTGGACCGGTCCAACTCGACCTGACCCGGTCCAACTCGACCCGACCCGGTCCAACTCGACCCGACCGGTTCACTAGACCCGACCGGTTACCGGTGACTCACCGGAGAAGACGACCGGACTGCCGTCGCCGTCGCCGGAGGCTGGCCAGAGAAGATGACCGGACCACCACCTCCGCCGCCGTCTGGTTCGCCGGAATCCCCCATTTCCGGTCGAAACTCCAAGCTTTCCAACTTCCTCAAAACTCAACCATTTTTCACAAATTTTACGTCTAAATCTATCTACTCGAACCCAGGAATCCAAATATGACCTTAAAACATCAAACACGTACCTGTGTAAGCCGGAAAATCGATCGAAAGATCCGAAACTTCCTACACTCGGTTCGGCTTCCTCCGTGGTCCTCTCCTTCGATGGTTGGTACGGTTGTGATCGTGGGAAGGAGTAGAATACGATTAGTTGATCAAAACTGGAAGATAAAGCCTTGAATCCAACGTTGACTTTATGGTTTTGGGTGAGTTTTTCGCACGGTTCGGGTTCAATGGTTTTGTGTTTATCTTTGTCACAGAGAGAGAATGAGTGAGATGATAATGAGATGAAGATGAAATGAAGATGTAAAATAATTGAGGTTAAAATATCTTCTCCCAAATCAAAATTACCAAAATGCCCTTGCACATCTAGACCCATAACTTCCGTACACGAACTCCGTTTCCTGCGTGCTGCCTGTCTACGAACTCGTGAGTTCGAGACCTACGCAACGGTACCCAAAACACCACCAAAAATGTCTCGAAACAAAACTTGATTTCCATGCCCTTTACCGACCAAGGGTAAAATCGTCATTTTACAAAAATAATTTACTTAAATCCAATAATTGAAATTCCGGGTTGTTATAGCAAACCTCGATGAGAGAGAGGCGGCGTCTTTGAATGCTGGGGCGGAGGATTGAGGGAGAGCGAGAAACAGTTGGTGTGGTTCTGATATTCAAATGAAACAGACAGCAAAGAAGGGAAGAGAAATAGAGAGCAAGGGAGGAAACTGCAGAAAATGAAGAACAAGGATGAAGAAGAAGAGTTAGTCTGATTTATCTCTCTGATTGACATTGCCCGACGCACGGGTTCGTCGAGCTACACTTTAATGATTCGTCGGATAATAACAAACGGTGGATATTCGTCGGGTATCTCGTTACTCATCCGTCATGTAACTCTTCATCTATCTTCATCGGGTCACATGTTCGGTATCCTTCGGGTAACATGTTCCATTTTCGTCGGGTTAATTTATAAATATCCGTCGGGCAATATTTGGCGGTGATTTTGAGATTCCGCGAAGATTTAGGCGGAAAATCCGTCGGGCAACATTCTAAATCATTCGTCGGGTAAAGGGCTGATGGCAGTACCCGTCGGGTAAAATTTTCAAACTACGTCGGGTAAGGACAACAGTCGGCTATCCGTCGGGTAATATTTTCAAACTCCGTCGGGCAACAAAAACACGGTACTTTCGAGATTCCACAAAAATTTAGGCGCAGGTTTAGTCGGGCATAACTTCAAAACCTTTGTCAGGACAGATCACCGGTCGACTATCTGTTGGGTAACCGTTACAATATTCGTCGGGCTACACTACGCGGGAATTTTTAGATTTCGCGAAAAATTATGCGGAAATTTTGAAATTTTTCGGGGAAAAAAATTATGCGTATTATTTACTTTACCCGACGACGTTCTAATGTAGCCTGACGGCGTTTTGCCCGGCAAATGCCTTTCTACGTCGGACTTGACTTTTCTGTTGTCGTTTTTAGCATTAATCTGAAAACCAGGTCCGACGAAAGAATAATCAACATCGGGACCGTTCAAATTTTGGTTTTACATGCCTAAAGCCCCATCAATCGTTATCGTGATGTTTTGAGGATTTCAAGCCGTCCGATCGTGAAGAAACGTTGTGTAATCGTTGAATCGTCGTGCACCGTTACCTAATCCCGGGATTTCCAAATTGGATAATTTTTCGCGTAGGTGATCTATGGGTAACTACCATAAATGTGGACGGTTAGATCGGTCAATTTCAATTTGTAAGTTACTGAAAATTGGAAAACAAGCATATTGACCAAGGAGTTTAAACTCTTGATGGAAACTTCAATACATTTTGCGAAGTGTTGGTTATATTGATGTTCAACGATTGAATTTTACAGATCTAACCGTTCATTTTATGCTTTTATGTGCCTAGATATCGGCCGTCAAAAATCGTGATATTTTGAGGATTTCAAGCCGTCCGATCGTGAAGAAACGTTGTGTAACCCTTGAATCGTTGCGCACCGTTACCTAATCACGGGATTTCCAAATTGGGTAATTTTTCGTGTAGGCGATCTATGGGTAACTACCATAAATGTGGACGGTTAGATCGGTCAATTTCAATTTGTAAGTAATATCCAAAAAGTTGTTTAATAAGTAAATGTAAATTAAATCTGCTAAATAATACCTGACGGATGTTCGTGTATATTCGTCGGGTAAGTACAAGAGATGGCCGTTCGTCGGGTAACCCTTTATGTATCCTTCGGGTAACACCAATTCTTGCGATCCATCGGGTAACATGTTTAATAAACGTCGGGCAACATTAATTTATAAAAATTGTTTGATAAATAAATATAAATTTAATCTGCTAAATAATACCCGACGATTAATCATGTATATTCGTCGGGTACGTAACAAGCGGAGGCCTGTCATCGGGTAAGCCGTTAGCTATCCGTCGGGTAACGTTTTGCATATAGTCGTTGGGTAATAGTTACGAATCCGTCGGGTAAGACCAATTGTTTCGATCTGTCGGGTATCATGTTTAATAATCGTCGGGCAACATTACTTTACAAAATTTTTTTAATAAATAAATATAAATTTAATCTGGTAAATAATTCTCGACGGATATATAAGTATATTCGTCGGGCAAATTGGTATTATTAAAGGAAAATGCTGGAATGTGATGAAGAGAAGCCATGGTTGAAGACTTAGAATAAGCAATTCAAAAGCTTGATTTTTGAGAGGTATTTGAAATGAAGGCAGCTAGCTAGGGCTGTGAGAGAAGAGCATGGAGTCATAGAACTAGGGAAATCGAAGAGATAGAGGCTTGGGGTTTGAGAATGGTGGGTGTGGCCATAAATAGAAGATGGGAAAAGATTTTGGATGGAGCAGTATTGTGGTGACTACTGACTAGACTACACTCTGATGTAATCAATCCTTTAATCTTTCATCTCTGACAATTTTTTTTTAAT
The DNA here is from genome assembly GCA_037349345.1 of Oemleria cerasiformis. NCBI lineage: Eukaryota > Viridiplantae > Streptophyta > Magnoliopsida > Rosales > Rosaceae > Oemleria > Oemleria cerasiformis. Next base: position 9,776,133 of record JAZGTL010000003.1, on the reverse strand, counting down.
TGGAAGAGAAGCCATGGTTGAAGACTTAGATATATTATCAAAGCACATTTTATGGACAATATTTGTACAATTTTATTCACAATTTTTATAAATAAATATATTATCAAAGCACATTTTATGGACAATATTTTTTATAAAAAATTGTTGTATCTTATTTGGTCAATATTAATGTAGGGTTCTATTTTTTTCACATTGCACTAGTGAGTAAAAATTGACCCTCATGATTTATCAAATTGACCTTCATGACTTATCATCAAAATATTTGACTACATCTTTGACCTTCATTTATTTTGAAGTTGGGTAATTTGTGGAGTGCATGTATGGTCTCCTCAATTGTATGGAACGCTATCGCGTAGTACATATATAAAAGATTAATTGAAACTTTTGTGAATGAAATCATACAACATACATATAAATCAAATTTATTGGTTTGAAGATGGATATTACATATATAAATGAAATTTTGAATTTACAACTTTCATTCGGTGTCAGATTCGCTTTCCCCCTCCCATTCACGCTCGTCATCCGATATGTGTACAGTACTTGATTCCTCCGAATCACTATCAATTTGTTCTCATTCCTCGAGATCAATATAAATTCCATCAATCACAATTGGTGGGATGATGTCATTGGTCCGTACTCCATCCACATTTTGGGTCGATGCCGAGGAATCCACCAAGTAAACAATTTGGTCATCATCTGTTTCCCCATCTTCTTCATGGTATTGGTCATCCAAGTCCCAAATGTTTCTATGATTCACCATCTCAGCTACTCTCCAACCACCACCAGCTTTTGGATCATCCACATAGAATACTTGTTTCGCCGTACTAGCGAGGATGTAGGGATCACTCTTAAACCACCGGGTGTTTGTGTTTACAAAGGTACATAACAGATTTTTAATGACACTGCATGGGATACTTGGGTTCGTAACAAACTAATGACACTTGAACAAGACGACTTCCTTGCGGTCTGCGTATAACACCTTAACCACAGTTAACAAATTGCCGTAGAACCCCGTATAAGCATTTTCCCCATCCCCCGGCACGAAGACCCCGCTGTTTTGTGTTGACAACTTGTCGTCTCGTTCTGTGCACACGAACTTAACTCCGTTAACGTGACAACCAGCGTACGTTTCTCCACGGAATTGGCCAATGGCCAGCTACAGTAATTCTTTATTGAAATTTGGCGAGTTGAAATCTTTCAACTGTACCATCTGGTAAGCTACACACAAGAAAAGAAATAGGTAAGCTTAAAAAAAATTTAAGAAATTTCCAAATAAAATATTTGATTTACATGCTCGGAAAACCAACGTGGAAATAGTTGTTTGTCCATTTCTTCCCAATTAGAAGGAAATTGGGCCTTCATCAACGCCTCGTGCTGCTCGTGGAAGGGCCACACTTCGTCACAGTTGTTTAATATGAACCAATGAGCCACCTCCATGTCGCTATTGATGAACGGGTCCGAGATTGGACTAGTGTCGAATAGTCGTGCGGGTTGGGCAATACAGATAGGGTCTCTAGACGTTGACCACCATCGTCGTTAAGTGACGCCTTATTGAAGGCAGTTTCAACATTCTGAAGGTACATTTCACAAAATGTCAGTGCCTCCTTTGCAATGTATGCCTCGGTTATAGAGTCTTCGGGACGTGTCTTGTTCCAAACGTGCCGCTTGTACGTATCTAACATTCTGCAAGGAAATTACCTAACATTCTGCACGAAAATTTACATTATGATTCACATATATACATGATAGTAAGAAAATATTATCAAATAGCAGGGATAAGTTATACCTCTTGATTGGGTACAGCCAACGATAATGCACCGGGCCAACTAGCTTTGCCTCATCCGGCAGATGTATTAGTAGGTGCACCATTACATCAAAGAATGCAGGTGGATATATTTGCTCAAGCCGGCACATGATGTACACAATATCCTCGTTAATTGCTTGAAGGTCCGCCTTAACCAACGACCTGGCACATAGTATCTGGAAGAATTGAGACAAATAAACTATCGTCTCAATAACAGCAGCCTCCAAGAAGGGTCGAATACCAATCGGAATGAGTCGTTGTAGCAAAACTTGATAGTCATGGCTCTTCATACCAGAAATGGTCCCACCGTCCGTGCTAACACTCCAGGATATGTTGCCGGCGTACCCATCGAGAAATTTCACACCCTGCAACCACTTCATAAATTTTTTCTTATTGTCCGGCGTAAAAGTATAACTTGGATGAGCCATGATGTATTTTTCATTAACGACTTTTGGCCACAAATTAGGCCGAATCCCCATTTATTTCATGCCCAGACGAGTCTTTTTTGTGTCCTTTGACTTGCCTTAAATGGATAAAGTCATTCCCACAACACTCTAATGCATAGGATCGGCAATGTGTCTGATTTTCAATTTCGACCAATATCGCAACCGGAAGAATATGCTTTTGTTCGTCCAATTTTCCTGTTCGGCTGGTTTCGATCCTTGTGTCACGAAATCATGTATACTGTTCAGTTTGGATAATATCTCATCACCGCACCTCTCCCTTTGTCGACCTCTTAAGATATTATCCAAACCTTCTCGCACCCAAGTAGCATACCTTAGATGCGTCCGAAAAGGACGGTGTGCTCCATCCCGATGAGATACCATAACATACCATAAGCAGGAAAATCATTAATTTTCCACATTATGGCCGCTCGTAGGGTGAACATTTCTCCACTGCACTTGTCGTATGCTCGGACACCATTTTCCCACAGGTCCACGAGCTCATCGATTAACGGCCCCAAATACACATTGATGAAATTACTCAGCGATTTGGGCCCCGATATCAAAGCACTGAGGATTGTGAATTCTTTCTTCATGCATCTCCAAGGAGGCAAGTTATACGGAACCTTAACAACCGGCCAAGTGCTATAGGGCTTTGCAAAACTCTCATACGGATTAAACCCATCACTAGCGAGCCCTAATCTGACATTTCTTGGCTCCGCAGTAAACTCGGGATACATTTGATCAGATTCCTTCCAAGCCTCTCCATCAGCTGGATGCCTCAGTACATCATCATCAATGCGTTCATCCTTATGCCACCACATATCACGGGCTGTGTGGGACGACATGTAGAATCTTTGTAAACTTGGCTTTAGTGGAAAATAACGCAACACCTTGTTAGGAATCTTGTTCTTTTGAAACCTAGGCTCATTGCACACGGGACATTTGTCAAGCTTCTCGAATTCACCGTAAAACAATGCACAGTTGTTCTTGCATGCATGGATCTTGATATACCCTAAACCAAGGCCCTTCAACAACTTCTTCGAGCTATAATGATCTTTTGGCAGACAGTTGTCTTCAGGGAGCATTCGGTTGATGATGTCCAACATGTGATCAAAATGCTCATTCGTTTGATTATATTCAACTTTCATGTGCATCAACTCCACAACTGCCCCTAGAATCGAAAATGGTTTACAACCGGGGTACAATTTGCGCTGAGCTTCTTTCAACAATCTCTCGTAATGGAGCTCAGAGTCTTCGGGTTGCAACCTTGGCGCATCATCATCCATATCATCTGATGCGGGAGGAAAAACATTGGTTAATAACTCAATGACTTGATCATTATCACATCGCCGATCCAAACCACTTTCGTCCTGACGGGTCCCGGGAACTGAAGATGTCGACACGGAAAATATTTCTTCACCGTGATAGATCCAATTAGTGTAGTTGTGTACGATCCCATTCAATTCCAGATGAGTTTGGACCTCATTCAACGACATCCAACTGAAATTGTTACATTTATGACACGGACACCTGATACGTCTTGTATCACTGCAATGACTACGTGCAAAGGCAATGAAGTTGTCGATCCCATCCAAATACTGATAAGAAGATCTATCAAACATTTGCATCCGCCCTCTGTCCATTGTGCCTACTTTCACAACATAGAGTCAACGTAAGTAATTGAGTTAACATTGTCCCGTAAATAGAATAAGTTAAAATCAAAAGAAACTCTTCTCCTTATGCCTCCAGTGCTTTGTTCCTATCCCATTCGAGAGTGCACGTTATGTGTTGTGTAGTTTACGACCTACGAGGCTAAGTTTCGATCGAGGAAAATTTCGGCAGCATCTCCCTACAGTTCCCCAAATGCACGACGTAGATATTATAAACAAATATCTAGTATGCATTCAGAGAACATTGAGGGGATACAAACCGAATTTCCCATAGTCGAAACCTAACCTCGTAGACCGCCAACTACACAACACATAGTTGTGCACTCCCAAACTGTCCGAATATTTGGACAATTCAAGAGTCAGTCAATCAATCTGATTCACTGACTCTCAAACGGGTCTAATGTTTTTCATTGAATTTAATTATACGAAGTTAATCAACTCGATTCACTTCGCATAAATGGTTATGAAATATGAACGTATTTGACTTCGTCGGAACTAAATAAAGCGTTTTAAAAACAATATCACAATAAATTCACAAATACAACATATATTAATTTTGTATAAAACAGAATTTTAAATTTTATAATTTTTGTACATATTTTCTATTTCCCTATTTTCCTAACATATTTTCTAATTTCCTAACATATTTTCTAATTTCAATAATTTCATTACATGTTTTTTATTTTCATATTTTCCTAAAATATTTTCTAATTTCCTAACATATTTTATATTTCCCTATTTTCCTAACATATTTTCTAATTTCCAAACATAATTTCGAATTTTAATAATTTCATTACATATTTTTTATTTTCCTATTTTCCTAAAATATTTTCTATTTCCCTATTTTCCTAACATATTTTCTAATTTCAATAATTTCATTACATATTTTTATATTTTCCTATTTTGTAAAAAATAATTTCTTATTTCCTAACATATTTTCTGTTTCCCTAATTTCCTAACATTTTTCCTAATTTCCAAACATATTTTCTAATTTCAATCATTTCATTACATATTTTTAATTTTCCTATTTTACAAAAAAATTTCCTAATCTCCTAACATATTTTCTATTTTCCTAATTTCATGACATATTTTCCAAACAAATTTTCTAATTTCCACAAATTCTAAACAATTTCTACACATTTTCCACAATAAATACAAAATTTCCTAACATAATTATATCCAACATTCTTAACAAAATTAAATTGAGAGGTGTAACACATACCTTTTTATAAGTATTCCGTCAAATCAACCACAAAATTCCTACAACACAAAACATATTAATTCCCAATCAAAAATCAAAATTTCAAAACAAAAAAACAAATTCAAACCTTAAAATTTGATATTTGGTGATTGATAGAGAAAGAGGATTTGATTGGTAGTGAAAATGGTGATGAGATGATAATGTTAAATAGAGAAAAGAGAGTGAGTGAGTCAGATATTGAGAGAGAGAGTAGAGAAGTGCTGAAGTAGAGAGGAAGAAGAAGAAGAACAAGAAAAGAGAGAGTCTCGGGTATTTAGTGTGTTTAGATGTTTGCCCGACGAACTACATTCGCCGAGCAACTTTTAATGATCCGTCGGGCAACAAGAGTCAATGCCAAATGTTACCCGACGATGATTATTCGTCGTTGTATATAATGTTACCCGACGAGTGGTACATATTGTCGGGCAACACCTTCCAATTTTGCGCGCCAACGGCTTTCTCTTCCTGCCTACAGGTTACTCGGCGAGTCTTTTTATCCGTCGGGCAACCTGTGCTTACCCCGCGAGATTGGCTTCGTCGGGCAAACTCTAGTCGGGCAACAAAGATTTTCTTGTAGTGAATATCAAAATGCTAGAGTTCATATTAACTTAAAATTTCAAAATCAAACCTCGAAATTTTCAAAAAATAAAATTGAACTTCGGAATCCTAATTTCATACTGTGAGAGTTCACATCAACCTTACCACATAGAAAAACCAAACTCAAAATGGAAAAAAATTTAAAATTCTTTCTCCATTCTGTAATATCAAAGGCTAGAGTGTTTGTTTTTTTGGAAAAAAATTTAGAGTTCATATGAACCTTATAATGCTAAAATCCAAAATCAAAATTTTGAAAAAATAAATTGTGATTCGAAACCTCAATCTCAAATTGTGAGAGAACATCAACCTCTTTATACAAAAACCAAACTAAAATGAAAAAAATTCAAAATTCATTCTTCCATCTACAATATCAAATGCTAGAGTTCATATAAACCTCATAATTCAAAAATCCAAACTTGAAATCTTGGAAACAAAAAAACTGAACTTCTAAACCCCCAATCTTATTTGGATAGCTCACATCAACCTTACTGTGATAACCCCAAACTGAAAATGGTTAAAAGTGCCAATTCATTCTTCAATTTTCAACATCAAACATTCAAACACTAGAGTTCATATAAACCTCATAATTCCACATCCAAACTTGAAATTTTAAAGAATTAAAATTGAACTTCGAAACACCAATATCATTTGTCAAAACCCACATAAACCATACTAAGACAAAACCAAAACTTATCATCACTTTCGTTTTGATCATTACCATCTCCATTTTCCTTCTTAACCAAAAATAGAGCCAAGTAAAGGTCAAGCTTGCTTATTAAAACAATTTCTAATGATCAAGTGCATCTCAACTAAAGTTCATAAACTGTTGGTTTCTGTACATAAATAGTTGAGGATTGGATCTAAAGATACCTAACAAATATATCATGTGTTAAGCTGCAAACACACTCTAAAAAAAATAAGATTCAATTGCAAAAGAAGGTTTATCCTCGTCCTTCAACTTGGATAGTTTTGAATTTGATTAATATGATACCGGATGTGGATTCGATTCATATTGGCCCAATTTATATATGGTGGTGGCCCGGTGGACATTGGACGTTAGGCTGGACTAGGCCAATGGTTGGCCACTTCTCCTAAACTAAAAATGCAAAAAAGAATTGACAAACAGAAAATAATAAGTTTGTAAAAGAAAATGGGTAAGGAATTGAAAGGTGCAACTGCCACTACCTACCAAAAAAGGGGAAAAAAATTAAAGAAGTAAAGAGATGTTTGGCCAACCTAGAAACTATGGTTATGGACGGACAAATTAGAATTATTACTTCATCCAACATGCTTTCTCATTAACCTTAAATCACTCTTCACCGTACATTTCTTTCAAATTTTTGATAACATACATAATTATATAGAATATACGCTCTTACATAGTTATAAGTTTGGATATCGAGCATCGTGTTCATATTACCATATGAGTCCCATTAGAGGTGGGCATAAATCTTGTTGAAATTGGAATCGATTCAATTGAAACCATTAATGGCACTCCGGTTTGGAATTGACCAGACGGTTTGAATTCAAACAGTTTCGTTAATAATGGTTTGGTTTTGGATTTTCATTTGAATTCAAACCCTAAACCGTTAAGATATTTATTTATTTATATTATTTATTAGTTAATATTTTTTACCCTTTAATTTGTTAGTGTACGTGTTTATCATGGACCCTTAACTCATTTAATGCTACTTTGCTAATTTAAATTATAATTAAACATAATCCACCTTATTTGAAATTTAAAATATTGGAGTTTTTATTTGTTGATGTGTATGAATGAAATCTTGAAGTGGATGAATGAAATGATGACGTGAGTGTTGGAATTTTTGAACTGGTGATGTTTTGGAGGAGTCTTTTTTGTGAATATGTGATATGAAAATTATATGCTACACCATCCAAACTGATCTAAACCAAAATGTTTCAATTCTAATTTTTGAAAATCCAAATCATAATGAATCATTAAAATTTTAATGGTTCGAATTTGATTTTAGGTCATATCCATATCGATTCAAACTTTGCCCACCCTACATTAGAACCTATATGCACATTAGATTAATGTCACTAGGTATTCATTTTTTACAATTTTTCTTATACATTATCTATATGAAATTCGGGTAATCCATGTAGCACTAAGTTCGCATTCTTGTAACCAAAAATAAGCTCACCAGAGCTCTACCTTAAAATATATTAGTTACATTTGTAGTTTCACAGACACAAAACGCAAAAGTTATGTTTTGTTGAGGAATATCAAAGTTCCAACGGATTTAAGCTATATTGGTAATAAATGCATTAAAAACAAGGAGGCACATACACCACGTGAGTATAACAAAACCACTAAACAATGGATTTCCAAATAGATGTTACTTACAAATCTCATATGTCTATTAATCACTCGCGTTTTGGAATTTCATTTGAAATGCTTCTTTGGCTTTGCTTTATTTACTTTTCATCACATAATGGTTATAGCAATGCTAATTAATTTCGTTTATGATGTGTTTATTTATGACACATCCTTAGTCTCTAAAAGTGAATCACTGTCATGTTCTTAAGCACTTGGGAGTGTTTTTAACTTTATTTTGTGAATGTGTAGTCCAAAGAGCAAAGAATGAGAAAATGAAGCAAAAGGTGCATAATTGAGATATTTTCGAGAATCTGCCTCTGCAGCACATCTAACTTTGTGGATTTATTGAGAACAATCTAGAACGAATTAGAAAGTGAACCACACACAGTTGGAAATCTACGGATGTTAGCTATTCCAAGGAATTTTATGGTTCGTGATTTGAAGTTTTCTAGAAGAAGTTAAGGCTGTTTGAACACTGAAGGGTCATATCAGAATTTTCTGAGGGAATTTGTTAAGTTACCTTTTGAGACAACAAACGTGGGCTTCAAGTTTCAATAATGAGAAAAGCCTTAAGCTCAGACCTGGTGAGGCTATATACCTATGTGGATATGTAATCTCAACCATTCAAAATCGTTAAAGAATGGATGGCTGAGATTATTCAGGAGGAGTGACCATAATCGGACCTATAAATATACACTCTTTGATTACATAAAAAAAAAAATAAAGGAAGAAAAGAAAAGGAGGAGGCAGCCGACAATGGAGGAGGAGGACGACCTCTTTGCAGCCATTTCTACGATTTTTCTCCTTCGATAGTTTGTTTTCTCTTTTCAATTTCTTTCCATGAACATTTTTTTCAAACTTTTGATTATGTCTAGCTAATTCTCTCATAGCTAGGGACAATTTCAAAGCCCCAAACATGCTCAATTTGTTTCAATGACAATTTAGTTTTCAACTTTCTATTTTTTCAATTGAGTATTTGTTTCACTACATGTATAAAATGAATCGCTGCTTGTTTGTTTAGGTGCGCAACTAGATGAACATGTAAGGGTTCTAATGCTAGGAATAATGATTGATTCGTATTTGTCAAAGAGTTTATTATAAGTTAGTAGCAAAATGTTTTCTTGAAGGACATGTGATTCAAACCCTAGGCGTAGTAGGATTACCAATGTACCTATAACTCTAGATTTATTCAAACCCTTTTCGTGCTTAATGATTTTGGTACGTTAAACCTAGCGAGCTTGTGTCTAGGTTGCATAGTTTAAATTAGATTAAGTGGTGAGCCTTTATTCACTTGACAAGAACTAAGAGAGGGTAACGAGTTAATTCGAACCTGTGAGTTAACTTAAGGTAAATTCAATTGAGATTAGGATACATTGACTGGACTTTGTTATGATTGAGTGCGTTTGGTGGTAGAGAATGAGTCCTTAGCCCATTTTTATCAATAATCTTCAAAAACCCCAAATCTGTTTTTCTGGTTTCATGAATTCCTATTGTCTTGCGTAAATTATTTGGTATAACAAAACATCTCCGATACCCCTGAAATTGTGTGCGCATGTTCTTCAATGTGTCTATATTCTACACTTACATTTTCATAAAATTCCGTTCAGTCTAGGCTAGTTAAATAATTTATTTTCGTTTTCTGGTCAGTAGTGTAGTTTGAATTGGTTTGTGACATTTGATAAGTATTTTGGGAACAATCTCCAGCGGGTAATGACCCTTGCTTGATCACTGTATTACCAACGACAATAATAGTGTGCAAGGATAAGTTGTGCATCTTTTAGATGTATCAGTTTACTCTTCTGTATTTAGGATTTACACGTATAGACTGTGGCAGCTCATCCGGAAATTACATAGATGTTTCCAACAAAATTTATTATACTCCGCATGAAGAGTATATATAGACATGGAAAAACTATGTGCTCTCACATGAATATGATAATATCACTAACTATTTACCTCTACTAACTCTTAGGAGTTTTCCCATAGGCAGAAAACATTGCTATAGTTTGAAAACCTTAGGTGGTCTGAATTTAGTTTGGGCCTCATTCTTGGACGGTAACTATGACCTAAAGAACGAGCTACTAGAATTTGATGTCTTTCTGGATGTCAACTTCTGGTTTACAATAAAGTTTAAAAATGCACCTCACCTAGTTATAACAGAGACTATCAATTTTGCAATGTCCAACATAATTCACATTTGTCTTATCAACAAAGGGTTAGAGAACCACTGTTTGGACACATTACTTCCAAAAACTTACACGTGAGTAATATATAATTTTCCAAAGCCTTGTTGGGTATGGATCATAAGGTCTCGATTTATAAGGCAGATGGCTCTACCCAGAGCGGGCCCTTGAATGGTGCAGGTGGTGCCACTGCATAGTGCCCCAGATTTTTCGAGGCCCCGACATTTTATTTATTTATATAATTAGGAATAGTCATAATAAATAAGAAATCATGTTCAATATTAGTATTATTGTGCCAACAACAGGATTGGCAATGTTGATTTTATCTCATGCACCTTGTTTACACCTAATTTGATCAACCTGGTCGAGGCCGAATAAAGCCCTGCATAACCATACGTAGCCTCAGCTCAGCAAGACACACAGCCTCAGACAAAGGCAACCACCCACTAGGCCGGCCATATCTGGTCGGCCTACTCCTCAGCCGACCATGTCAAAACATCAGGACACGTGTCAGCTCCAAGAATGGGGACATTTATCCCACGTCGAAATACCTCACCAACAAAATTCAATGCCACTATAAATACAAGGGTAACTCCCCTGAAGAAAGGTAATGACATATTTGCCCTTACACTGTCAAATCCCTCCAAACACTTAACTAACTTAAGCATCGGAGACTATTTGGCTGGCACCCCACCGGTGCTCCTTTACTTCTATCTTCTCTTATTGCAAGTCTCCCTACACCCAAGGAGTGAGTAAAGCGAGCTTGAAGAGAAAATTCTAAGTTGGTCCATTTTTGGCATCAACAGTTTGGCAACGTCTGTGGGAAATCTGAAAACAACCTCCCAGGAACTCGCTTACCACAAAGGCCGTCCCAACACCCTCCGGAACCATGTTGGGTGATCAAGACGAAGGAGAACTCAACAACACCCCCTTCATGCAAAGGGGCCCTAGGGACAACATCCCAGATATACTAAGACAGACGTTGGACGATCTCAAACGAGAAATGGCAGAACTCAGAGCTCACAACGCCAAGATTGAGGCCAAGAATAAGGTCATATCAGAGCAGTATGAGAGCACACTCGCCCTTGTAAGGTTGTCCCAGCGCAGGGAGTTGCGAAACAAAGGACCAGCCGACCTAGTACATACAGACCCGATCACAACTGAGTGCACCTCAGCCGAGCAACCCGTCCTCGAGCAAATTCCCTCATACAAACAGAAGAGGATATAGGCTAGAGTTCGCCCTAGCTCATCCGGAAGCCGACTACTCATCTAGCGTCAAATGGGGATGGACCCTCTCAACCTAGAATCTACTGGGATGCTCGGCATCTACTAGACAATCGACAACTCGAGTTAGAACCCTCCGCCTGACTTACGCTACATCAGACCCGAGGGCAACGGACAACCCCCCTTGCCCATCTTATCCGCGTCAGGCCGGAAAATTGCGGGACACGCCTCTGGCATGGCACATGACCAAGAAGACCAAGGCACGAGAGGTCCAGAGCAACAGCAAGAGCCACGCGACCACGAAACTCAAAATGAGACCGGCTCAACCACAGGGAGCTATTCCCATGGCCGAAGAAGAAATCGAGATCGCCGGGCAAGGGGTGATGACCAATATGAACACCAACCAAATCCACCCCCACCCCGACAAGGCAATGCCCTGGTCGAAAGCCTCCTACGGCCGGTGAACAATCTTGAGGCAGATAAGGAAAAGGGCAAGGCCTCGACATAGGGAAAAGCTAGCACAGCCCCCTTCACCAACCGAATCCTTCGGTCAAGGCGGAGGACCGAGGTAAAACCATTAAAGATAACTCCCTACACGGGAAAGGGGGACCCCGTCACCCACCTAAAAAACTATGTCTCCGCCTTGGCAAACAAAAATGTGACGGACGAGGTCCAATGCCTAATCTTCAGCTCCACTCTTACCGATGCAGCCTTTAACTGGTTCTACCGCCTGGCTCCCAACACCATCGACTCGTTCGATGAACTTCATACAACTTTTCTGAACCAATTCATGATCCAAACTGACATGTTGGTCTCCACAGAAGATCTCTTCTCCCTTAGAAAGGAGGAAGAGGAGACACTTCAAAAATATGCTGCCAGGTTCAGCCTCGAGTACTCGAGCTGTCGGGACACTGACCATAAGGCTACATTCAACGCTTTCCGAAGCGGCCTTAAGGAATCACCTTTCAAGTATGCTGCCCACACCGAGGACTGGAAGGATTATAATGAGATCATGCGAAGAACATCAATCCATGCCAAGTAGGAGTTCTTCCACACTCCCACCAAGGAAACCAGGGCGCCCTTATACTCAACTCTGCCAGGAAATAATAGCCAGGGTAGAACCGGCCATACTAGTGGCAGCTACAATCTTGACTCCCATCATTCCCAACAAGGAAAGAGAAAGCTCACCTACGATGGCCACCATCAGGGCAAGAAGGGCAGAAATGGTTGGCAACCTGTCACCTTTTTCGGAGGAGGAAGAAAGAGGTGTCGTGTTCCCACACGACGACCCATTTATCATCCGAGCCCAGATATCCGAGTACGACATGGGGAGAATACTCATCGACACCAGAAGCTCAATCATTGTACTCTTCTGGGAAGCCTTCAAACAAATGGGCATCAACGAAAAGGAGCTCGACCGAAAGGTTACACCGCTTATTGGCTTATCTAGTGACTCGGTCTTGCCTAAGGGAGTCATCTCCCTACCGATTTCTATGGGCACTGATCAGTCGTTATTTATGCATCATTTTGATGTCTTTATATGCCTCTCTTACATGTCTTTTGAATGATTTCGTGCCATCAATAGTAGAAAATGATCAATCTTGTGAGCCTTGTGCAGAGTTCGAAAGATAGGTAAAATCTGGAAAGAACGCAAAAAGAATGACTCAAATCGGAGTCCAGATGAAGGAGATATCCTCATTTCAATATCAGGTCCTGAACGGAGTCCTGAGTGCGCCAGTGCGCCAGTGCGCCTATTTTGGGCCACTGGCCAAGTACCTCATATCAGGCCCTCCGGGTCCCAAACTTGTGTTTCATGACATCAAGGTCAAGTCCTAGAAGTGCCAAGGTTGCGCCAAGGTAGGTCGAGGACATGTCCCAAGAACTCCCATCCGAGCCCAGATGTGCGCCTAAGCCGGGGTCCCTGTTCCGCCAGCGGTGGATCAGAGGTTCTCCCTCTGCACTAAGCCTGACAACATTTGCGCCAAGCCTGAACGACGATGCGCTTCTATTATACTCCTAACGTACTTCAAAAACGCGGTCCCAGATCCTGATTACGAAGACAGTCAAAAATCCAAGTTTGGCCAGCTTGCGTTCCCACTTGCCAGCCTGCATTCACACTCCCGGCCAGCTTGCGTTCCCACTTGCCAGCCTGCGTTCCCACTTTCCCTATTCCTATAGGACATGGTTTAACCAATCTGTATAGAACAAGGTTATACCAATCCTTATAGGACATAGGTTTGACCAATCCTTATAGAACAAGGTTTTCCCTTTGTCTATAAAAGGGAGCCTTTGTTCAGTGTTTTAGGGGGGAGATAATTAGCTAGGGGCGTTTTTGTTTCTGGAAAAACAGAGACCTGAGCCACAGAGTTCCGTTTTGGTTTTCTAGAGAATTAGGGACCATATTTTGGGAGATAATCTTTCACATAGATTATTGGACGTGGAGCTTGGAGAAGAAGGCCCTGCCGTGTCTTCTGCTGCATCTGTTCTTAACAATCTCTTCTGTACCCTTATTTTCATTATTGCAATTTACTTATGGATTCAATTATACTTGTGTTTATTTCAGTTATGTGTGAGTAGTCATTAGGATTAGGGCTGCTTGAAGCCCTAGCCATGTTAGCTTGTTAATTGGATTTCTGGCTCTTGATTATGATTGCTATGCATGCTGAATAAGTTGGATTACTATGCTTAATGAACTTAATTTATGCCTATAAGATTAGCTACCTTGTTTGCATATAATTATAGATGTAATTGCTTGAGTGACCGTCATATCATCTTGTGATTTGGAGCATCGAAAGTATTCGTACTTGTAATCTTAACTCATGACGACCTAGGATTGCATGCCACTTTGCTAGGCTAATGTGCTGTCATTAAATTCTCTTTAAACTTCATGCATCATCTTAAAAGGTAGGTGATAGACGTTCTAGGCATATGCCATGTTTAGAACATGCTAAGTAAGAGGGAATAAGATGTGTCTAGTGAACCAACGCCAGGTCCTAGGCACGGGCACCTAATTCAGAAAATGCATAGTAATTAGGTCAAGGAAATTTGGTTAAGAGCTATAATTGGTTAGAGTGGATAGTAAGCCTTAATTCGCCTTAGTTAACAACTTTTCATTCTTGCATTGTTATTTTCTGTACTTTGATTTACTTGTCTTTAAATTTCAGTTATCACATCATAAACCCCCCCCCCCCCCCCCCCCCCCCCCCCCCCTGTGTGTGTGTGTGTGTTTTTGCCTAAGTTAACAAATCTGAACTAAATTGGTCATCACGTTGATACAAGTCCTCGAGGGATCGACTCTTGCTGTCCTACTATACTATACTTATCGATTTGTGCACTTGCAAGGATTTTATAACTGTTAGAATTGAATTGCATATTTCTTGCTCTTTAAATCTACCAACAGGCACCACCCCTGATGTGACCACGGTCATCACAACCTTCCTCGTGGTCGATTGCCCCACGGCTTACAACGCCATACTAGGAAGAGGGTTGCTCAACCAAACGAAAGCCATAATGGCAACACACCTGCTCTTGATGAAATTCCCAACTCCTACGGGCATGGGACAAGTAAGGGGGGACCCACTCTCCGGTCAAACTGGTTATGCCACGGCCCTAACCAAGACAAGCTTACTGGCTTCACTGGATAAAACGAAAACCCTATCCGTCACCGAAACGGCCCTGGGGGACGACCTCGTCAAACCTGAGCTCATGCAGGAATACCGAGACAGCCCACCGAAAGACCCACGGGACATTAGGAATATGCCACAGGTAGAACTGTGGAGGAGACAGAGGCAATACCTCTGTTCGACACACATCAAGAGCACACGGTTCGGATCGGCTCTAAGCTCAAACCTTCCATACGAGCAGTCCTCGTGGAGTTCCTAAAAGCCAATGCCGAAGTCTTCGCATGGTCTTACGTGGACATGCCGGGCATCTCCACTGATGTAATCTGCCATCGGCTCACCATTGATCTGACATTTCGACCGATCACTCAGAAACAGCGTTCCCATGACACCGAAAGGCAATTGGCCATGCAGGTCGAAATCACCAAGCTCAACACCATACACTTCATAAGGAAGGCCATTTACGCCACTTGGGTGGCCAATGTGGTACTTGTCAAGAAACCGATCGGATCTTGGCGCATGTGCATCGACTTCACCGATCTCAATAAGGCATGTCCGAAGGATAGTTTTCCCTTTCCCAAGATTGACATGCTCGTAGATGCCACCGCAAGACACGAACTGCTCAGTTTCATGGATGCCTACTCGGGCTAAAACCAGATCCTCATGAACCCAGGTGATCAAATACATACAAGCTTTAGAACTAACCTGGGTATCTATTGCTACAATGTTATGCCCTTCGGGCTAAAGAATGCAGGGGCTACATACCAGCGACTAGTTAACTTCATGTTTGCCGACCAAATTGGCAAAATAATGGAGGTCTATGTTGACGACATGCTCGTCAAAAGCCTCGAAGCCGAGAAGACACTAACTCGAACACCGACCTGGGGAATGACAAGTTGTGGACCCTTCACCGAGAGGATCAACCAGTTCAGGCATGACCAAGAGATTAATCCCCTAAAAATCTCACTTTACACAAGTCAGGGACACCCCATCACTCACGTAAATATTTATCAGTCACCCATGGCCTTCAAGAACTTATCGGATGAGGCACATTATCTCATCTTCAGCTCAACCTTGACTGAGAAAGCAATCAACTGGTTCTACAGACTGGGATCTGGGACCATAGACTCTTTTGAACAATTGCAAACAGTCTTCCTCAACCAGTTCATGATACAGACCGACCGATTGTTCTCAGTGGAAGACCTCTTCCTCCTAAAACAGGGAGAAAATGAACCTTTACAGAAATATGCAGCTCAATTCAGCCATGAATACTCTCGGTGCGCAGAAACAGATAACAAGGCTGCCTTTACAACCTTCAAGGGTGACCTCAGGGAATCCCCCTTCAGGTATGCTGCACTCACATAGGGTTGGTCCAGCTACAACGAGATCATGAAACAAGATGCCATACATGCCAAGGCAGAGATGCTGAAGCACAAGGGGGATGCTACATAGGCTAACACTTACCAACCTAGCACAAACGACTCGGTCAACACATACAGTCTGAGCAACCGCAACCCTCAGCATTCTCCTCAGCAACACCACTCTAATTAGAACAAGAACCAACAATCCCACGGGGGGAAGAGAAAGTACTACTTCCATAAATCATACAGACGCAAAAAGGGTAAAAATCCCAACTACGCCAACAACTCCCACCAAGGCCAAAATCATCAGGACCACCGACCCAATAACAATGCTGATCGGCCACCTCCTCGGTCAAAATATGAAACTTACATGATCTTGAATACTTTATACAATAACGTCCTCATGAATATGGAGCACATGATCCCCAATAAAAATTGGGCACCAGCCACTCGAAAGCTCGCCAAAAACAATGGCACCTACTTCCAATACCACAAGTACAATGACCATAGTTTTGACCAATGTGTGGCCTTCAGGGACCTAGTAGAAGCTCTAGCTAGGGATGGAAAGATCAACCAATTCTTCCAACATGCACCTCCACCACCTCGGGATCCCCAGATTAACACCATTAGTGGAGGACCTTCCATCTCTTCACCTCAGACCTTCAACCGAGCTAAGAAGAACATCATTCGCGCCTCACAGAGCAACCATCAGATCTTCAACATTGAAGAGGAGCGGAAGAAGAAGATGAGCAATGTCGGCTGGGAACCCATCACCTGTTAAGAGGAGGAAGAGCGGGGAGTGGTAGACCCACACGATGAGCCAATTATCATCAGAGCACAGATCGCCAACTTTCACATCGGTCGGATCATTTTCGACACTGGTAGCTCTGTCAATGTGTTATTCATTGAGGCATACAAGAAGCTAGGGATTCCAGACTCTGACCTGGACAGGTCTCCCACGCCACTATTCGACTTAACTGGAGACTCTGTCGTACCTGTTGGCACTATCACCTTACCACTCTCCATTGGGGACATCCCAAAGAGAGCCACCGTCCTTTCTCCCTTCTTGCTGGTCGACTGCCCAACCGCCTACAACGTCATCCTAGGCAGAGGCCTCATCAACCAACTCAAGGCGGCAGTATCCTCCCACCTACTTTTGGTCAAGTTCCCTACCCCCATGGGCATAGGACAGGTCCGCGGAGACCAGATGGCTGCAAGAACATGCAATTCCTCAACTCTCGCTGGGAAGACCACTACCCAGCCAAAAGAAACAATGGCGATCACAGAATTCACATTCGAGGCCGACCCCATTGACCCTCAGGTTGCTCAACACATCAAAGATGGACCGATTGAGGACCCTAGGGAACACCCGGCCACACCTCATACTCAGGCCATTAGGGAAGTTGAAGTGGTCATCTTCTCCTACACTTATGCAGACCGAAAGGTGAAGATCGGTATCACCCTTAGTCCTACCTTGCGCTCAGACCTAATCAAGTTCCTACAGGACAACTCTGAGGTCTTCGCGTGGTCATATGCCGACATGCCTGGCATATCGCTCGACATCATATGCCATCGCCTAAGCATCAACCCATCCTTCAAACCGGTAGAACAAAAATGTTGTATATATGATGCAGAACGGACAGAGTCTATGAAGGCAGAAATAGTCAAGCTCAGTACCATACACTTTGTGCGTAAGGCAGTCTACGCAGTATGGGTCGCCAACGTTGTCTTGGTGAAGAAACCTTCTAGCGCTTGGCGCATGTGCATTGACTTCACCGACTTGAACAAGGCATGCCCAAAGGATAGCTTTCCTATGCCAAAGATAGATCAACTGGTCGATGCCACAACAGGTCATGAACTCTTGAGTTTTATGGATGCATACTCAGGATACAACCAGATCTTCAGCACCTAGCTAACCAAATCTACACTACTTTCAGAACTGACCAAGGTCTCTACTGCTACAATGTAATGCCTTTTGGCCTCAAGAATGCCGATGCCACATACCAACGCCTAGTGAACTTCATGTTTGCAGACCAGATTAGCAAGACCATGGAAGTATATGTTGATGACATGCTAGTCAAGAGCAAGACCGCTAATCAACACATCCCCAACCTCACCCAGATGTTCGAAGGCCTAAAGAAATACAAGATGCGCTTGAATCCAACCAAGTGTGTATTCGGAGTTGGTTCAGGAAAATTCTTAGGCTTCATGATCAGCTAGAGGGACATAGAGGCCAACCCTGAAAAAAACAAGGGACTTGTGGACATGGAACCCCCACTGGAATAGTGGCGGCTCTTACCTGTTTCATCTCCAAGGCCACCGACAAATGTGTCCCATTCTTCAAAGCCTTAAAAGGCAAGTCCAAACACATTACCTAGACGGAATAGTGCATAAAGGCGTTCACATAACTCAAGGAATACATGACCAAGGCACCTCTCCTTGCAAGGCCGGAAACAGGAAGGCCACTGATTATGTACCTTTCAGTATCCACATCAGCAGTCAGCTCAGTACTCATCAAAAGGAAGGATGGCGTAGAGCACCCAGTCTACTATGTGAGAAACGCGCTACAAGACACTGAAACAAGGTACACATACCTAGAAAAACTTGCCTTTGCTTTGATAATATCATCCAGGAAGTTCAGACCTTACTTCCAAGCTCACTCCAACATTGTCTTGACCAACAAACAAATCCACCAAGCACTTCGAAAGCCAGAAACTTCTGGCCGCCTACTCAATTGGGCAATTGAGCTTAGCGAGTTCGACATCACTTTTGCACCCAGACCAGCGGAGAAGGGGCAAGTCATCACTGACTTCATCTCTAAGTTCACATACCTACGACTTGAATTGGAAGAGAAGACCACCTCAGAGACCATCCAAAGTTCCAAAACACCTACCTTGGATACACAACAACCCACCTGGGTCTTACATGTGGATGGCTCTACTTGCCACAGCGGCTCTGGAGTAGGACTTGTCCTCAAAACCCCAGACCAGGTTCACCTAGAATACGCTCTTCGCCTCATCTTCAAGGCCTCCAACAATGAAACAGAATACGAGGCACTAATTGCGGGTCTTCGCTTGGCCATGCATATGGACGCCAAGCAAATAAAAATCTATAGTGACTCCTAACTTGTTGTCAACCAAATCAACGACGAGTTTGAGGCAAAAGACTCCTCAATGGATTTATACAGAAAGTTGGCCAAATCTCTCTTTGACGACTTCAAGGCACATACAATCAGAAGGATACCAAGGTCAGAGAATAGCCACGCAGATGCTCTTGCATGGCTATCATCCTCCCTTGATGAGAAAACAAGCTGAAACGTCCTTGTGGAGATCCTCCAACAACCAAGCACCAAGTGCTCTTCCATCAACGTAATAAACATCAACTTCACTTGGATGGCCCATTTTCTCAGCTTCCTCATCGACGGAGCTCTTCCACTTGATACGCTGACAAGCCTCTCAGTACACTATCATTGGTGGCCAACTTTATAAGCGAGGATTCACTCTCCCTCTTTTCAAGTGCCTCACACTAGAGGTTGGAAGAGTAAGCTTGGAAGAGATACATGCAGGAATTTGTGGCAACCACTCTGGCCCACGCTCTCTAGCGCACAAGGCTTCCGTCAAGGATTTTATTGGCTAAGCATGCATACAGACGCAGCAGATTTCACCAGGCGATGTGACAAATGCCAACGTTTCGCTCCCTTCCTACATCTTCTACCAGAGAACCTCACACCAATGCTCAGCTCATAGCCATTCTCTCAATGGGGACTTGATCCAATTGGAAAAATGCCAACAGGCAAAGGACAGACCGAGTACTCCATAGTCTTTGTGGATTACTTCACCAAATGGGTCGAAGGCTAACCTTTGGCCACTATCACGGCAGCTCAGATTGAAACTTTTGTCTTCCAAAACATCATATGTCGTTTCAGTCTTCCACATACCATCGTCATAGACAATGGCAAGCAATTTGACAACTAGCGCTTCAGGGCATTATGTGAGAGGCACAACATCAACCTATGCTTTGCCTCTCTAGCACACCCACAATCCAATGGCCAAATTGAAGCTATCAACAAGATAATCAAGCATACCTTAAAGACTCAACTAGATGAAATCAAGGTCAAATGGGCAGACATCTTACCAAATGTACCCTGGCCATACAAGACATCATACCGAACGGCCACCAACGAGACACCATTCTCAATGGCCTTTGGAACTGAGGCGGTTGTCCCAGCTAAGATCCATGAGACCTCATACCGAGTCCTGACCTACGATGCCGACCAAAATGATGACCAACTGGCTCTCAATCTAGACCTCATTGAGGAACACCGAGAGCATGCCAACTAAAGGAACATTGCTCACAAGCAACGACTATGTCAATACCATGATGCACATGTTAGACCTCGAACCTTTCAGGTCGATGACTGGGTTTTGAGGAAAGTCAGTTTGGCAACTAAAGACTGGTCGGTCGAAATACTTAGATCGAACTAGGAGGGTCCTTACAAGATCACAAGGATATGCCGACCGAGGACATATGAATTATCAGACTCTGGGGACCGCTCACTCGGTTACCCATGGAATGCTGACCACCTCAAACGTTACTACATATAGACCGGTCGGTCTAACACAAAGGAAGAACACAACTACACATTTTGAAAAGCCGCACTTAGGCTATCATTGTAATAGGTCCTACTTGGCCCAACACTTATCAATGACAAAACTTCTTCCTCCAAACTTACATTTTATTTACGCTCAATACTCAAAGAGCACACACATGGCCTAACACTTATATTGACTTCCCAAAAAGACTCATTATTTGACCAAGCTCAAAACTAACAGAGCTAAAACCACGCCGACCACACTACACGGTTTAAAACACCAACTGGTGTCTCAAATTGTGACCGACCGAACTTCAGGGTCAAACAATTTGTAAAAAACTCTAAGTACCAAAACATACTATGGTACAGAGTATGCACACCGACCGCTTAAGAAACATTAAACAACAGCGGGCATGCTCAAATAATAACACAAGTATCCGTCTACGGGACAGACCTCAACTTACAGTCAGTATAACAACTACTTGGATCGAGCACTTTACACGGCCCAATATAGCACTTGTATAAAACACACTAGGGAAAAGACCCATCACTCAGTAGTGACTGAGCCTGCTTCACATTCTCCACAAGCCTCAAGATGGCCTCAATCCTCAAGTCGGCCTCACTCCTCAGCTCTATCTGCTGATTAGCCTCGTGCAGCCTCCGGTCGGCCTCCTCCATGGGCACCCTCTTGCCACCCTTCTTGGTTGGCCTCACAATAGACTTCTCGGTCTCACCACCATTCGTCCTCGGCCTCACAATAGACTGATCGGCCTTCCCACCCTTCTTGGTCGGCCTAACAACCTCATCTGGCTCAGCCTCATCACCAAGGTCTATAACCTTCACAGTTTGCATACCGAAAAGAGCATTCTTGGCCCTCTTCTTCTTCTCAGCCATAAGGGCTATCCTCCACTGAGCCCTTGGGTCAAGCCCTATAATCCTTCTCTTTGGCCCAGAGGACGATCCCCAACTGTAGGTGCCTATTTCCTTTTCTGGCTAGAGACCGACCCACCAGCAACGGAGTTCGTCCGACCAAGATCTGGCACCAACCGAATAATAGGAGGAGCAGGCCCCTTCTGACTAACTGCCGCCCTTACCTCTTCAGCATTCTTCAAAATGTGCTTCTCTGCATCCTTAGGAAGGACTGCAAAAAAAAAAAAAAAATAAAAAAAATAAAGTGAAACAATGGACTGGTCGGCCAAACAAAATCACACCGAGACATGAAGACTTACCTGTTGAAGAGATCAAACTGACCTCCTTAAGAATGGTTGGTAGACAGAGGATATACCGATTCCGCTGGGTTGGATTCAACGTCTTCCTCACTTCGCGACAGGCCTGATGAATTTTCCCACTAATCGTCACACCAGGAAGAACACCTGCATGACCGACCATGGGTCAGACTAACGACAACAAAATAAATAAAACTAGAAAGGTAACGTATACCATGACTGACCAGGGTTGTCAATCTTCTGGAACTTCGAAGGAATACCTTATTCCCCCTAGGCCCCACCAACAAAGGCATATCAACCCTTGTACGTCTTCTAAGAGGACGGTTCACCATGTATGAATTCGCCTCTTTCCTTCTTATTGATGCAAAGAATGTGCTCCCAGCCCTTGCTT
This sequence comes from Oemleria cerasiformis, assembly GCA_037349345.1. Classification (NCBI taxonomy): domain Eukaryota; kingdom Viridiplantae; phylum Streptophyta; class Magnoliopsida; order Rosales; family Rosaceae; genus Oemleria; species Oemleria cerasiformis. The sequence goes on along the minus strand of JAZGTL010000003.1, from coordinate 9,753,436 downwards.
TGCTGCTGCTGGCCGAATTCATACAGGTACAAGACTTTCCAATAAGTCGGCTATGGCCTCCCCGCCATCCTAAAGGCAGCATACAGACTAATCAGCACAATCTACACATTAGGATTGAGCTGATCGAGCGCCACCCCCATCTTCTTCACTATCATCCTCAACCATGGATGGAGGGGGAACCTCAGACGATGCATATACAACTCTGGGGAGAAAAGCGCATAGCCAGGTGGAGGGTCACTTGGCGTCTCATTCGGTCGGACTACCCTGAACTTAACGTCCTTGGGCACATTCCAACCAGTATGCCACCTATCCATCCCTGCCTGGGTCTCTTCGCTGAACATTTCATCCATTGTGTACTCTGCCTCCTTGACCGGAACAGCTTGCAACACACTATCAACCCTAGTAAGAAGACCCCCACTCAGCTACTTCAGCAAACTAACCTTCCCACTAGACCGACCATGCATAATCTTCACAACACGGTCGGCTAACACCTCATCCTCCTCTAATAGGTCAGCCTCTACATCCGACAGTCCCTTACCCTAGGTCTCCTCAAATTCCCTACCACGGGGACCAACCTCATGCTGGTCGGTCATCCCTTCGAACCGAGCCCTCATGCGCTTTTCCTCTTCCGTCTCCTCTTTTGACGGATCTACCACTTGCTCGACCTTCCCCCCTTTACCACTTGAAACACCCTTTGACTGGGCCGGCTATTCCTCTTCAAACCCTTCCCAGCCGCTTAACCCTGCCGACTAAACCTCTGTCTTGGCATTCACTTCATAGTTTTGCACTTCATTATTTTGACTGTCTGAGCCTGACCTGATGGCAATCTAGGGAAAAGAAAAGGAAAAACAACTATGACAGACCGAGCACTATGCCTACACAGATCCAACCACCATCCGACCACCAGTTCTTTACTAGTTCTTCAAAAAACATAACTTTGATTCAATAAACCAAGGAAACAGCATCATACCTTCTTTTTACATGACGGAGAAGGTCCATAGGAAATCGCCCCACCGCACCGACAGCGACAAAATTCTCGCCGGAAATTGCCTCTTCACTTTGACAGCAGCTCCACAAAAGTGAAAAAATTAAAAATGAATATCAAAGCAAGCACCTCAACTATTTATAGAGGTCCAGGGAGGTGAAACGATCGGCCAGACGAAACAACGCCTCGATAACACAAAAACACACCTCTGAATGACACGTGTCCAACATGCAGAGGTCACACGCACCCCCACTCTCCCTACCTGAGTGTAGCGGACACCTCACCTGGCAACATGACCGACTAGACATTAATTCACCGATCAGTCTCTCAAATGACGATTTGTCTACAAGCAACACCTACTCAACTCACCGGTTGACTAGCCGACTTGACACATCGGTCGGCCTCCTGCTGAGGGCCGAGACAATAAATGTCCAACTTCTACGACTCAAGCCTACAAACCCAGTCAACCTCCGAAACACCACCGAGCCGAATGACCACGTCAGTTCAAACCATATCAATACAAGATACACCAACCATTCACTCGGTGCTCACCCTCGCCCCGGGGACTCGGGGAACTAGAGGTATATCTCCCCATCGAGTCTGAGAAATATAACAAGTCCCCAACCGAGAAATTCCACCTCGGTCAAGAACTTGGGAGATTTCTGTTGACACCATATTGGACCAGACTCATTGGGCTACGTACCTCAAGCCCAAATCCCAACAAACATGCCCAAGCACTAAGTGATCCCAAGCCCACAATGCAATTGAGTCCAACAGGGACCAATAACACACTGACACGTGGATACATATCCACCACCTATCTAGGTGCCACGTGTCAGCACCACAAAAGAAGTGCATTTATCCCACTTCGAAACTATTCATCAAACCTCCCTCAATCACCAATACAAAAGGGAGGCACATTTTACAAAAAAGGTAACGAAAATTCACTATTTACTGTTACTCTGTCAAAATCACTATTCACCACACACCTCTTATATACACAGACCTGAAATATTGACTTGGGTGTCGGAGACTCTTTAGGCGAGTACCACACCAGTGCCTATCCATGATCGATGAGCAATCACTCTTCCTTTTACAGGTCTTCCGAAGAGCATGTGGCACGCACAAACTGGACTGAGTATCATTCCTAAGTTGGTACATTTTGTGCATTAGCACAATAGAAAACCAGTCATTGAATTCTTTTAACCAAAAAATCTCTCATTTTCCTTTTTCCAACAGAAACTAGAAACTATAGTTATGGAGGGAGAAATTAGAAATGTTACTTTATCCAACATGCTTTCTCATTAACCTTAAATCACTCTTCATCATACGTTTCATTCAAATTTCTGATAACATATATAATTATACAGAATATACATTCTTACAAAGTTATAAGTTTGGGTAGCATTTATCGTATTCATATCAACGTATGGGTCCCATTAGGGGTGGGCATAAATCCGTTGAAATCGGAATCCGATTCAATTCAAACCATTAATGGCACTCCGATTTGGATTTGATCATATTGTTTGAAAATTCAAACCGTTCCGTTAGTAAGGGTTTGGTTTGGGATTTTCATTTTAAAAATGATTGGAATCAAAACCGAACCATTAAGGATTTTATTTATTTATATTATTTATTAGTTAATATTTTTTACCCTTTCATTTTTTAGTGTACGTTTTTATCATGGACCCTTTACTCATTTTGTGCTACTTTCGAATTTAAATTATAATTAAACATAACCCGCCATATTTGATGTTTAAAATGTTGGAAGTTTTTATTTGTTGATGTGTGTGAATGAAATCTTGATGTGTACGAATGAAATCTTGATGTGTATGAATAAAATCTTGATGTGTATGAATGAAATCTTGAAGTGGTTGAATGAAATGACGACGTGAGTGTTGGAATTTTTGAACTGGTGATGTTTTGGAGGAGCATTTTTTGTGATTAAGTTAGATAAAAAATTTATGCCTGAACCATCCAACCCAATCTAAACCAAACTGTTTCAATTCTAATTGTTGAAAATCCAAATCATACTTAACCATTAAAGCTTTAACAGTTTGAATTTGATTTTAGGTGATACCGTATCAATCCAAACTGTGCCCACCCCTGCATTGTACCTATATGCACATTAGATTGATGTCACTAAGTTTTTTATTTTTTACAAGTCATCATATATGTTGTCTATATGAAATTCGGGTAATTCATGTAGCACTAAGTTTGCATTCATGTAACCAAAAATAAGCTCACTAGAGTTCTACGTTAAAAGATATTAGTTACATTTTTTGTGACACAAAACGCTAATGCTATGTTTGGATGAGGAACTTCAAAGTTCCAACGGATTTAAGCTATATTACTAATAAATGCATTAAAAATGAGGAGGCACATGCACCACGTGAGCAAAGTAAAACCACTAAACAATGGATTTCCAAAGTAACACCTTTATAGGTGTCTTAGAAATCTCATCTAGTGATTTGCAAATTTCTTGGTACTCTGAACTTACAAGACTAAAGTGTAACACTTTTATGCTCTGTTATGTATGGTATTTGATGTAAATTATGTCTATTAATCACTCATGTTTTGGAATTTCGTTTGAGATGCTTCTATGGTTTTACTTTCTTTACTTTTCATCACGTAATGGTTATAAAATTGATAATTAATTGAGTTTAATCTTTTGTATATATTATTTACATGTATAGACTGTGACAGCTGATAGGACCCCTCCTGAATTTCCCTTTGAAATCCGTGAGAAGTCCTGCTCCTGTCTGACAACACTTGAAACCTCAAAATAATTCCTGAAATACCCTCACCAATCCAACAAGGACTATACGAGAATTCTACTGAAAGTTCGGCAGAATCTTCCTTGTAAATTGGTCAAACTGCCTTCCATCTGTCAGACGAAGGATTCAAATTCTAAAATAATATCCAAACAGTCCAAATCAAATCACAACCAACCAACCAACTCCAAGTCCAGCAAACAACCTACAGAATAATTACAAAGCAATCCCAACGGTTAATCAGAGAAACTAGGTTTTAAAGTTAAATTTATAAGTCTGATAAACCCTACTCAAAGATAGTACGGTTGTAGTGCAGCTAGAAAGTGATGCCTTCTCCTCGGGCGTGTCCTCATTGTACTCAGGGTCCTGGAGGGGATGCAAAACAAGGGAAAAACTGTGAGTGGATAAGAATAATAATAATTTAAAACCCAAATTTCGAGGAAAACACAACCTTCCCCTCCGTAAATAAAATCATGCATGCATAAGGTAAAATCTTTTGAAGTAGCCAACTAAATAAAATAATTATAAAAGAACTTACTGAAAATCCATTTATTAATTTAAAATTCGACGGGACCCACAAAAAATCCGTGCAATATAAAACACATCGTGGTCCATAACTATACTTTGAAAATCCTCCTCGAAGGAGCTTAAAATAATAAGAAAACATGGACACAAAATACTATAAAAATATCCCACCATCTCCCAATGTAATCCCAAGCCGTAGCTCGATATCTAGGGTCGTCCAACATGGAGACATGCCCTCCTAACCATTACCGAAAATACCTCTAAGCATGGGTAGAGAACCAAGAGGTCAACCCGGGGACCTACTCTCCACAAATCCAAAAATACCTCAAAGATATGCGGTTGTAACCCTGTACTACATGTAGGCAGCCTCCTCAAACGTATGACGGAAAATACTTCGACGTCGTACATTGGAGAAATAACCTTCAACAAGCACATGACGAAAAAAAAACCTCGATGTCATGTGTCGGAGAAATCCCCACCTAACACATCCGAAAATACCTCAAGGACATGTGGCAGAAATCCATAAAACCTGACTGAAGCCAAAACCCTCAACTATCCGGGCCTAGGCCCAAAACCATCAAAACCCGGCCGAAGCCAAAATCACATATCCGGGCCTAAGCCCATAATCATCAAACCTGGCAGAAGTCGTAATCCCTGGTCAAAGTCGTTATCCTCACGAACTCATGACGGACAAAACCTCTATATCATGTGTCGGAGTGCCTCGACGAGTAGATGATGGAAAATACCTCAACATCATGTGTCAGAGTACCTCAAAAAGCACAAGCTAGAAAATACCTTTACATCATGTGTCAGAGTGCCTCAACGAGCATATGACGGAAAATATTTCAACATCATGTGTCGGAGTACCTCAACAAGCACGTACTAGAAAATACCTTTATTTCCTAAACCCGGGCCATAGCCCAAACATGTAACCGGAACGAAGTCCCAAAATCATATCCATAATCAACCATAAATCCTAATCTCATAAAACCGGGCCGTAGTCCAAAACCTCAAAAATCGGGCTTAAAGCCAAATTATATAATCCAAAGTAATTTCAAAGGCATTATCAACATCTATCATTTATAATAAAGAAATCGTTTGAAAACAATTATCCTAAGTTTCCGAGATCCATGAAAATAATAAACTATTTTAGAATCATTTCATTTAATTTTTGAAATTCATAATCGATAAAAAGGAATTTAGAACATAACAATATGCATGCATTACGATTTAGAAAAACAAAGTCCACTCACCTCAAGGTCCAAGCGAGTTCAATTCCAAGCTATTTGGTCCTTCGTAACCTTCGGAGCCACCACACCTGTCAAAAATGACACTTGGCATTATTAAATTACAATTATCAACCTAAAATCCGATCGCCTAATTCCTAGGAGTACAACGCATCCTAAACACTTTTAAAGTAACTTTGGACGCCTAAAGCAGCCCCTAAAAGGACTCCGATGGACCCAGAACCCACGCCAAAGATCCGGAACGTCGAAAACATAAAGACATGAATTGCCGGAGCCCGAGGGAAGGCCCTACGTGCTGCCACGTGCAGGTGGCGTGGCGGTGGCTCTCCCCCACGCGGCTAGGTCATCCCTAACCATGGCTCGCCGGCCGGAACCTGCCATTGTTGGTTGATTTTCAAACCTCGATATCTCACTCATTTCTCAACAAAATCTGATGTTCTAATAATGGAAATTCAACTACTCAAGCCAAGGAATCCAAAATTGAAGTCAAAATTCAAATCCTATACCTGTGGCGGCCAAAAATTGGGCGGGAAGCTTCGGGCAAACTTCCGAGCTTCGCTGCGTCGTCCATGGTTGTCCTCATGCTTCAAGGAAGGTATGGTTGAGCTCGTAGGGAGGACAGGAAGGTAGTAGTGTCCTTGGTTTAGTTTGAAATAGTAAAAAATTTTGGTGATGAAGGTGGTGTATAATTTTGTGTTTTCTCACGGCTTGGAGGAGAGAAAATTCGAGAGAGGGAGAGAAGAAAGAGTAGAAAATATCTGTGCAATTTGGAGAGATAAGGATATAAGGCACTTTAAAAAAATCAAACGTCAATATTACCAAAGTGCCCTTGCACTTTCTAGAGGCAAAACTTGCTCAAATTGGCTCCGATTTATGCGTTCCACCAGTCTACGAACTCGTGAGTTCGAGACCTACGCGATGGCCGAAGAAAAACTTCCAAAAGTATTTCCAAAAAAAAAGTAACTTTCGAGCCCCTCCTAAAATCGAGGGTAAAATCATCATTTTCTAAAAAAAATTTTGGAAATTCACTAATTAATAATACAGGTCATTACAACAGCTCATCCGGAAATTACACATATGTTTCTAACAAAATTTATTACACAACTGATGAAGGATACATACAGACATGGAAAATATACGTCCTCTCACATGGATATGATAATATCACTAACTATTTACCTGTAATGACTCTTAGGAGTTTTCCCATAGGCACAAAACATTGATATAGTTTGAAAACCTTAGGTGGTCTAAATTTAGTTAGGGCCTCATTCTTGTACAGTTACTAAGACCTACAGAACGAGCTACTAGAATTTGATGTCTTTCTAGATGTCAACTTCTAGTGTACAATAAAGTTTCCAGAAGAATCTCACCTAGTTATAACAGAGATTATCAGTTTTGCAATGTCAAAGATAGCTCACGTTTGTCTTATCAACAAAGGGTTAGGGAACCACTATTTGGACACATTACTTCCTAAGACTTACATATGAGTAATATATAATATTCCAAAGCCTTGGTAGGTAAGGATCATAGGATCACGATTTACAAAGCATATAGCTCTACCTAGGCCCTGCCCTGGAGTGCTGCAGGTGGTGCCAACTAAACGAATGGAAATGTTGATTTTATCTCACGCACCTTGTTGATGCCAAAAATGGACCAACTTAGAGTTGCTTCGCTGAGCTCGCTTGACTCGCTCTCCTCTGGGTAGGAAGGCCTGCAGGGAGAAGGTAAAAGAAAAGGAGCACCGGTGGGGTGCCGACCTAACAGTCTTCGATGCTTAAGTCAGTTAAGTGGGGAGGGTACTGTAATAATTAGGTAGCGTAAGGGCATGGTTCTCATTACCTTTTTGAGGGGAGGTGCCCTTGTATTTATATTGGCATTGAATGTTGTAGGTGGAAAATTTCGATGTGGGATAAATGTTCCTGATCCTAGAGTTGACACGTGTCCTTGTGGTCTCGAGTCCCGTGGTTGTGTTAACACGGTAGGCCGATGGACGGGTAGGCCGACCAGATCTGGTCGGCCTAGTGGCTTTTGGTGTCTTTTGTCTAAGGCTGCATTGATGGGATGCACTTGATGTTGTAGATTTGTATTGTTGTTTTCTTGTTGAGCCGAGGGCCAAGTATGGTTTTGGCGGGACTAATCGGTCTTGATCAGTTTGACCAAGTTCGGTACGAACATAAGTCCCCCAAGTCGTTGACTGAGGTTGATTTCCTCGGTTGAGGGTTTGTCATCACAAGTCGGCCTGTAGGGATATTTGTCATATACTAGTCCCCAAGCCCTTGGCTGAGGCGATTCACCGTGGTCAATCTTTGCCAAAATAGGGTTTGTGAGAGAGGATGGTCGGTGTGAAATTTTGGCAATGGCTGAGTGCCATCTTGTACGGCCCGTAGGAGTGGAATTTTGCACTTTCAAGTGGCCAATCGGCTGGGAGTTTCCATGGCCGATCGAGTGGTTCTTGCAAGATGAGTGTATGTCATCTTGTATGGCTCGCATGAACGGAACCTTGCATGATCATGTGACCGATCGACTAGGAATGTCTATGGACAATCGAGTGCCACTTGCAAGATAAGTGTATGTCATCTTGTACGGCCCGTAGAAACGGAACCTCGCATGATCATGTGGCCGATCGACTAGGAATGTTCATGGCCGATCTAGTGCCACTTACAAGATGAGTGTATGCCATCTTGTACGGCCCGCAGGAGAGGAACCTCGCACGATCATGCAGCCGATTGGCTAGGAATTTCCATGTTCGATCGAGTGCCACTTGCAAGATGAGTGTATGTCATCTTGTACGACTCGCAGGAGCGGAACCTTGCATGATTATGTGGCCGATCGGCTAGGAATGTCTATGACCGACCGATTGCCACTTGCAAGATGAGTGTATGTCATCTTGTACGGCCCGCAGGAGCGGAATCTCGCACGATCATATGGCTGATCGGCTAGGAATGTCCATGGTCGATCAAGTGCCACTTGCAAGATGAGTGTATGTCATCTTGTACGGCTCGTAGGAGCGAAACCTCGCACGATCATGTGGCCGATCAGCTAGGAATGTCCATGGCCGATTGAGTGTCACTTGCAAGATGAGTGTATGTCATCTTACACGGCCTGCAGGAGCGGAACCTCGCACGATCATGTGGTCTATCGGCTAGGAATGTCCATGGCCAATTGAGTACCACTTGCAAGACTTCAGAGATGTGCTTCTGACATGATGTGAGGTATCTGAAATGGTATGAGTGGAGTGCCACGCGTCGTGCTATCAATGCCTTGTGTTGTGTGCGTGACCCTTCGACTGGCTGAAGTGGTTTTGTAACGGTCGACTTTTGTTCTCCTATAAAAGCTTGAATCCTTCCTTATTTGTCACTTTGGCTTTTGAGAGAAAATTTGAAGGCGATTTCCGGCGACTCTGAATCCTGTTTAGGCGATTTCCGGCGACTCTGAATCTGGTTTAGACGATTTTCGACGAGTACTTTAAGGCGAAGTTTACGGCGGAATTCCCATAAACAAGGTATTTCCCTGTTCTTCCTTTGGTTTTTCGATCAAATGTGTGACTTTTACATGAACTGGTGATGAACTTGATGAATGTGTTCGCTTGATCATCCGTGTGTCTAGTTGTTGTGTCTTGCATGTTTCCCTTCATCGATCTTCCTTGTATGTTGTAGATGTCAAGTTCAGTGGGTGATTAAGAAGGATCTGAGGATCGGTCCTATCATGCGTTTGACGGTGAATCAGAAGCTAGCTCGGTTAGCTCTGATTCACGACTAAACGTGTCTGAATCGGTCTCTAGTTTCCCTCGGCCAAACCCTAGGGTAGAGCCAATGGTGGATATTAACATAGGTCGACCGATCCTTGAGGCATCTCAAGGACAATTGGCCCAGGAACTGCAGGAAGAGCTTGAGAAAGCTCTTGAATGCATTGACACCTGTTATGTGTCGGCTAATGATGGGGCCGAGACCACTAACGCCGATGTGTCATCCGTTGAACAGAGTGAGTTTTTGAAGTCTCTAGCTGAGAAGGGTAAGAGTATAGCTTCGAGTTCAAAGATGGTGGAGATAGCATCGAGTTCAAAGCTGATGGAAATTGATGTGGAATAGGTCATTTAATTGGTAACAATGGCCAACTCGGCCTATCAGGATGATCGGCAAGTAAGTAACTTGGATGATGATGACCTTCTGGCTTACTGAAGAGTGTTCAACATTCCAGATTTTATAAAGATGAGATTACTTGGGAGAAGGGAGACGCCAAACAATCCGCCGATCGATTGGGCGACCTTTCATCCGGATAATTTTAGTCATGGGGTGATGCTTCCTCTTCATCCATGGCTGCAGACGATGGCCGTTGAAGTGGGGGTTTCTCTCGGCCAGCTTAATCCAAATTGTTGGATTATGTTAACTGGGGTGTATACAGCTTTCAAGTTGTGCAGGAAGGGTGAGCCAGCTTGGGGTCATATCAACAATTTGTACAAATTTGTGAGTGATAAGATCGGTTGCATATACGTAGAGTCCAGACGAAGAAAGAAAGAGGGCCCTTTATTGAAGATATGTCGACCTCCCAGAAGGCTTGGAAGCCTAAGTTTAGGTATGTTTATGGGAATTGGGAAGGAATAGACCTGCCTTCTTCGGCCGACGCATGCCACGCGTGTATCAGTCGAAAAGTGGTAGCCGTAGGAAATTTTTGCCTTGTTTTATTGTATGATTGCTTTGTGAATAATATGGTCGATTGGTGTTGACTTGAATCTTGTTTTTTGTAGACGTTTTTAAATGGCCTGATATCAGTGATCAGGAGAAAGTCGACTGTGCTGAGATGTTTTTCAAGCTTGATCGGGCTGAAAGGAGTAGAGATTATCTACGACTGCCTACTTATATCTTGCAAGTTGGTCTGATACCCACTCTGCGTAAGTGTCACTCGACCTTAGTTAGTTAGGATTATGCTTCAGCCCTTTACTAACTTGCTTTTTGTTGCAGCCGATCCAGATGTTATTGTAGCTATAGCCGAGCAACTAACCAAGAGAATGGCGAAGATTGCAGAGGCGTTGACGAAGGCAGCTGAGACAAAGGCCGATGCTGAGAAGGCCAGAGCATCCACAAGAAAGGGTGACTTCTGTAAGCCTATCAAGACATGATCGACTTTGAAGGTTTCTTTACGGGTTGATGATGGTTTGGCCGAGCAGGGTGGTCATGATGCGTTGAATTCCCAAGGGGTGTATCCTATTACTAGGGAGCCACTGGCGCAAATTTTTGCAAGTGCATCTGGGTCGGTCCCTGCCCAATCGACTGCTAGCTCTAGGCCATCTGCTAATCAGCCTCCTGTTCCTCCCTTCATCAATCTTGACGATGAAGTTGACGAACGTCGCCAAATAAAGGTTGAGGAGAGGAAAGGAGGGAGAAGAAGCAGAAGAAGTTGGCCTCCGATTCTGAGGGTGTGCTTCAACAGAAGAAGCAGGGTAAGGTTGAGGCCCTTGAGACGGTTCGCAAGATCTTCTTTCTTAACATCAGCTAGGACTTGGAAGGCCAAAGGATCCCCAAGACGATGATGAAGTCGTACCTTAATGCTTCCCTTCAGTCCTATTTTTTGAAAACTGATAGGGAGCCGGATATGGTGAACACCCAGGAGGTGGACGAGACTTGGGGGCAGCTGTGTACGGACTTCCATCCCTCTCAACTAGACTTCATGAACACTGTTGTTCATGGTTCTCAGTATGAGTTGGATGAGATCGCGGCCTTGAAGGCGAAGGACTTTGCTGATAGGTGTGACAAGACTATGCGAGCTGGGGCATATGTAAGTTCCTTCTGTTTGACCATGTATTTTGTTTTTTTGTACTCATGCTTTTCTTTATCTAAGTGTTTGGTGTTTATGCAGTTCCTTGGTGAGATCTTCACCACCTTTCGGCATGCTAGCCAAGCCAGGGAGAAAGTAGCCGAAGAGCACCAGGCCTTGAAGTTGATGATGGACTCCTTGGCTGAGAAAGAGAAGGTGGCCGATAGGTCTATTCAGGTCAAGGTGGATGCCGAGCTCAAGCTGAAAGAGCTAGAGAGGAGGCTGGCTGCCCAACAGGATGAAGCCAAGGCAAAGATGGCTGAGTTGGAGGTTAAGGTCCAGGAGGTCGAGGCCGCCAATGCTCGGCTGGCCGAGCAGCTCATCTCGGCCAAGAATGTGGGTGCTGAAGAGTACAAAGCATCCTCGGCTCATCATCAAGACCTTCAGCGGTTTGGGGCCAAGCTGGAGAATGGGTTGTGCAAGCGAATCCTTCTGGCTAACACTGGTCTTCCTATACAATTTCCATGGCTGAAGCATCCTCCACAGTTGGAAGACTACCTGGATGAAGATGGGAATGCTCTGCCTGATGATGAGTATGATGGTGATGCTAATGATCAAGATGAGACGCCGAAAGATGATGAAGGAAATGTCCCAGAAGATCATGGGAATGCCCCTTAGTTTTTGTAATTAGTTCTTGTATTCTTTCTATTCATCGGCCTTGTGGCCCGGTATGAACAAGTAATTTTTTGGTGGGACCATGGGGTCTCACCTATAGATGTATGCTTATTTTCTTTCTCATACCTTTTTGTGAGTGTTGAATTTTGCACGATCGCTCATAATAGACTTGCATGTATGCCAGGTCAGACTGTAAGGCCGGGTAAGTGATGCGAGGCCGTTCAAAATATAGGTCAACATAAGGTGTTTGCCTTTGAAAGGTGGTATAGCCATTAAAAATTACGTAAGGCCGTTTAAGGTGGGATGCTTCGTAATGAGAGAGTACTGCTTAAGATAAGGCGAAGACGTTCAAAATGAGGTGCCTCATAATGAAAAAAGGCTGTTCAAAATGAAAGAAACCGTTTTAAAAGGAAACTGAGGCCGTTCAAAAATGAGTCGTAGTGAGTGTTGATTAGGGTAAATTAAGGTCGTTCAAGATGAGGTTCCGCCTCATAGTGAAGGAAGGCCGACCACTTGATAAAATGACAGATTTCCAAAGAGATGAGAGAGAAGAGGTGTTGCCTCATTGTAAAATTCATTCATTGATAATGTCAACAGGGTATGCCAGAAATGATTACAAAAATTCGGTCATTGGCCCATCATGTTTGTGGCCGTGGGCCTGTTTACTTGTAGTAGAATTTGGGATGGTCCACATTCCATGGATGTGGAAGTGTCTTTCCTTTTGATTCTTGGAGCTCATTGGTCCCCTCCCGGCATACTTTGGAGACTTTGTAGGGTCCTTCCCAAGTTGGGGCAAATGTGCCAGCAGATTTTTCCTTGGTTGCAAGGCTGACTTTCCTCAAGACTAGATCTCCTATATTGAAGCTTCTATGAAGAACTCTTGACTCGTAATATCTTGCAACTCGTTGCTTGTATGCAATGTTCTTTAGGTTGGCCTTCTCGCTCCGTTCCTCCAGTAGGTCCAAGCTAAGAGTTATTTGATGATTATTTTGTTCTGGGTCGTAGGAGATGACTCGATAGGACGTCTCGCCAATCTCCACTGGCACGACTGCTTCTGTGCCGAATGCCAAGGCAAAAGGAGTCTCATCTATGGCGGTCCTGTATGAGGTTTTGTGGGACCATAACAAGTAAACGATAATGTTGGACCATTTTCCTTTGTCTTCATTGCATCTCTTCTTTTAAGTTGTACTTGATGTTCTTGTTGACTGCTTCTACCTCTCCATTGGACTGTGGGTGAGATGGTGAAGCAAAGAGGAGTTTGATGTCGTAGGTTTCACAGAACGCTCTTAAGCGATTGAAATCAAATTGTTTCCCATTATCAGTGACAATCGTGTGTAGGATCCCAAAGCGGCAGATGATGTGTTGGTAGACGAAGTACTTGATCTGGGCTACTGTGATGGTTGCTAATGGTTTCACTTTTGCCCATTTTGTGAAGTAGTCCACAGCTACGACTGCGTAGTTCACCTTTCCCTTACCTTCAGACATTTGGCCGATCAGATCTAGTCCCCATTGGGAGAATGGCCAGGGACTAAGCATAGAACTTAAGGGCTCCGCTGAGAGGTGAGGGATTTGTGCATGTCGCTTGCACTTGTCGCATTTTTGCGTGAGTTTAATGGTGTCTGAGAGTATGGTGGGCCAATAGTACCCTTGCATGAAGGCCTTTTGTGCCAAAGTTTGTGCTCTAGAGTGATCACCGCGAATGCCTTCGTGCATTTCTCTTAGCACGTAATCACCCATGTCTGGTGTCAGGCACTTCAATAATGGGGTAGTGAAACCACACTTGTAGAGATGTTCATGCTCGATGGTGTACCGAGCTGATTGTCTCTTGATTTTCTTGGCCTCCATCATGTCCTTTGGTAAAGTGCCGTCTTGGAGGAAAGCTTTGATGGGATCCATCCAGGTGGGACTGGTATTGATGGTGTATAGTGGGCGTGGTCTCGTGCTGGGCACGTGTTGGACTTCCACAAGCACCCTTCGCTTCTCCTTCTCATCCAATGAGGATGCAAATCGTGCTAGAGCATCGACATGGCTATTTTTCGATCTGGGTGTTTTGTTGATTTCATAGGCCGAGAAGCTTTGAAGAAGTTACTTTGTTAGGACCAAGTAAAGTGACATGGATATGCCATTGGCTTCAAAGTCATTGTTGATTTGGCTGACCACCAATTGTGAATCGCTGTAGATCCTTAACTGTTTGGCCTCCAGGTCTTTGGCTAAGCGTAGGCCAGCCAACGGTACTTCATACTCGGCCTCGTTGTTGGATGCCTTTAAGCTGAAGCGTAGGGCATATTCTAGCTTGACTTGTTCTGGGGAAGTGAGAACTAGTCCTACACCTGATCCACTGCAGCAAGTGGATCCATCCACGTAGAGTGTCCAACATGGGCGTTGAGGATCAATTAGGGGTGCCTTGGTTGATTCTAGGATTTCCATGGTGATGATTCCTTGCGAAGGGGTTGCCTCCGGTGGTATGTATTGTGTAGGTTGGTAGGAGTATTCGGAGACAAAGTCAGCCACTTCTTGTCCTTTCTCAGCTGTCTTGGCTACATAGGAGATGTCGAACTCACTCAGCTCGAATGCCCATTTGGTGAGACGACAAGAGATGTCTGGCTTCTATAGAACTTGTCTCAAGGGTTTTCTGGTGACGACCTTGATCTCATTTGCTTCGAAGTATGGCCTGAGGCTCCGTGTTGTGACTACTAGAGCCAGAGCAAGTTTCTCCAGGTCAGGGTACCTGGTTTTTACATCCTGAAATGCTTTGCTGACGTAGTAGACGGGATGTTCTACCCCTTCTCGTCTTGTGATAAGAACAAAGCTGACAGATGAGGTTGATACTGATAAGTATACGAAGAGATGTTCTTCGGTCTCTGGTCTTGCTAGCAGTGGTTCCCTGCTCATGTATTTCTTGAGTTCAACGAATGCCTTGTTGCATTCCTCCATCCAGTCAATTTGTTTGCTCTTGCTTGTTAGAGCTTTGAAGAATGGGGCGCATCTGTCCGTTGATTTAGATATGAAGCGAGTGAGAGCTGCCACTCGTCCCGTCAAGCGTTGGATTTCCTTGTGGGTTGGAGGAGGTTGCATGTCAAGGATTTCCTTGATCATCTCAAGATTTGCCTCAATGCCTCTCTGGCTGATCATATATCCAAAGAATTTCCGGATCCCACTCCGAAGACACATTTGGTGGGGTTGAGGTGCATCTTGCACTCCTTGAGGACTTTGAACATCCTAGCTAGGTTGGGAATGTGCTCGTCATCTGTTTTGCTCTTGACAAGCATGTCGTCCACGTAGACATCCACTGTTTTATCGATTTGATCGGCGAACATGAAGTTGACCAATTTTTGGTATGTCTCTCCTGCATTCTTTAGGCCAAAAGGCATAACATTGTAGCAGTAGACACCTAGGTTAGTTCAAAAGCTTGTATGAATTTGATCACCTTGATTCATGAGGATCTAGTTATAGTCTGAGTAAGCATCCATGAAGCTGAGCAATTCATGTCTCGCAGTGGCATCCACGAGCATATCAATCTTAGGTAATAGGAAACTGTCCTTGAGACAAGCCTTGTTGAGATCAGTGAAGTCGATGCACGTGCGCCAGGATCCATATGGTTTCTTGACAAGCACCATGTTTGCTACCCAGGCGGCATATATGGCTTTTCGAAAGAAGTGTATGGTGCTCAGCTTTGTGATTTTGGCCTACCTGGCCAATTGTCTCTCGGTGTCATAGCTTCGCTGCTTCTGTGTGACTGGCTTGAATGATGGGTCGATGGTGAGCCTGTGGCAGATCAAATCAGTGGAAATGTCAGGCATGTCTGCGTAAGACCATGCAAAGACTTCGGCATGTTCACTTTTGTTTTGGAATGTCATTTGAAATGCTTCTCTGGTTTTATTTTCTTTAGTTTTCGTCACATAATGGTTATAGAAGTGTTAATTAATTTAGTTTACTTTTTAGTATTTAGGTTTTACAAATATAGAGTGTGGCAACTCATCCAGAAATTACATAGATGTTTCCACCAACACATTTATTACACTGCTGATGAATATGATAATATCACTAACTAATTACCTCCACTAACTCTTACGAGTTTTTCAATAGGCAGAAAATATTGCTATTGTTTGAAAACCCTAGGTTGTCTAAATTTAGTTAGGGCCTCATTCTTGTACAGTTTGCAACTATGACCCCTATAGAACGAGTTGCTAGAATTTGATGTCTTTCTGGATGTCAACTTCTGGTGTACAATAAAGTTTCAAATTGCATCTCACCTAGTTATAACATAACAAATAGGATATCATTTTGAATAATAACATATATTATTGTAACAACAAAAATGTCAATGTTAGTGGTTTTTTTTTGTCTTCCGGATTTTTATTTTTTTTTTGTCTTGTGCTTTCTTTGGTTTTTTTGTCTTTCCCTTTTTTTTTGGGCTATTCATTGATAAGACCCTGACAATATCAATGTATATTCAAAACTCTACTAACTATATTTTTGAAACTTTTCAATCCCTGACCACCATAATAATTACTCAAACAATGAAATTAACCATTTAAAGTTTTTAATCCCTATACTATCCCTCTAGTACTTTTTACTTTTTATTTTATGAAAACATTACTTCCACGTATAATCTTTTTTCTTTTTTCCCTTGTTCATTTTAAGGAGTAATATAAGGACAATTCAACTTAAAAAAAGACAATTAAGATTTAAGAGCAAGAATTCTTCAAAAATACTTTTAACCATGAAATTTGAAAAATCTTTATTATTCAATATTAAAATATTAGGTTAATTGCTTATGCTTTAGGGTTTAATTTTTGGATTTTGGACAAACCCCACCTACCCCTACCTAAGCTCTTCCACCACCACCCCTATCTAAACACCCCCTAGCCCCTCCCTAAAACTTTTTATACCCTACCGTTAAACCCCAGAAAACACGGATTTCATTCTTGGTTTCAAAGAAAAAAAATCAATTGTAATATATAAGTTTAATTATAAAAGTGTATTAAGTTTAATTATAAAATAGGGGTTACCTAATCCTGCATTGTACAAGAAGATGTCAATAAACATGCATGGCTAAAAAATTATGGAGGGACCTAGGACTAAAAATTTGTTATATCTTAGCTTTTAAGTAAAATACAATCTTGTCAAGCATTATGTAGTAGTTTATATTTTTTTTTTCTTCCGCTAGAAAATCAATCATTTTCTTTTGTTGACTAGAAAATCTATCATTTTCCTTTTTTCATTAGAAAATTTCTTGCAAAATTTGAATTGATTTCCTAATGTTTTCATTGCGTATAGAATATTATTACTATTTCTATCATAGTTGAATCTGCAGAAAGAAGTTTTTCAAAGTTAAAATTATTAAAATCTCACTTGCGATCTATGTCGCAAGAAAGACTAAAAGGACTAGCTTCGATTTCAATTGAAACTGGATTTTTAGAAAAACTTGATTACGAAAGTTTAATTGAGGATGTTCATCAAAAACTCAAGAAGAACCATTTCAGAATAGTATTGTAGCGAGTATAGCACCTATGGTGGTGGATTTTTTCTTTTGGAAAAGTTGTCTAATAGTTTTAATTAATAAAATATAGTGCCATTTAAAAAAAAAAATCATATATTGGTTGTTAGGAAATATTTATTTTTTGATACAATTATACGAGGGAGCGAATTACATTATACACACTGAGTATTAATCTCAGTTTTTATGGGAGTTGAACCTGAAATTTTCACATAATGTGTTGAGAGAAATATCACAATACCTTGATATTAAGTGACATTGGTGACATTGATTATTAGAAAAGATAGTTTTAGTTTGATATTGGAATTGGAATTTAGTTCAAAAACTTCATTATGACATCATTTATGGTAATATATTTTTTTTGTCTTTTTATGTGAAATGCTGGAAAACTTTCGTTTAAAGGTTTGTTAAGGGTCCCAAATTCTCAGAATTGGCCCTGCTTTGAATTTCTACTTTTTTTTTTATTAATTTTGCCTAAATTCTTGAAATTTTGAAGTTACATCCAAACATACCTTTAATGAAATATTTACAATTAAGTAAGTAATATCTAACGCACCAAAAATATAGAAATTGATTCTGAAAACCAATACCAAACTTAGTCAAAAAACCATTTTATCAAAATCATCAAAATGGAAAGTGGTCTTCATTTCTACTTATGCTTTTTAACAGAAAATGACAAATGATACTTGGTTTGAGGACTTTTTTCCTCGCATACAGGTAATCCAATCATATTAGGCTTATTTACATTAGTAACTTCTCTGTTAACAAAATTAACCTCTTAGACTTGTGCAACCAAACATAGATTTTTACTTCTAATTTTGTAAAATACAATCCAAAAACCAAACAAGCACTTAAATACATAGAATCAATGACACCTCTTACAATGGATTGGATGCTAAGAATAAGAAGAATATATAAGAAATGATCCGGTTTAGTGGGTTGATCAGAAAATGGGTGATTCATTATTATTTGCTTTTCCCATAATCGTTTGACAAATTGGGATGCTAATTAGCCTAATTTGAGTGTTAATTAAGGGTGAACATTTTTTGTAAGTATACCCCCTCTTTATTTATAGGGTTTCCAGCGTGTTAATTAATTAATCACTGTTCCAATGAGGTAAAAAAAAGTTGGACACCCTGCCAAATTTTGGGTCGATTAGTATGCAAGAAGCTAATCAATCATGGAAACCAAAGCTTGAATCTTAAGCATTGGATTAGTAGTAATTTAATTGATTTTTGGGTCGACCCATGGGTCATGAGTCATGAGCTAACTAACTTAATTTATGACATGCTACTTAACCATGATAAAGCCAAAAGCTGAGAATGGGTTTAACTTCCTAATCATGCAATCAAAGTAGGCCTTATGTCTTGTTTGGCTAACGGCTCTCATAAGAAATGCCTGAAAGTGGGAGCCTAACAACCTCTCTTCCTATTTTTTTCATGTTTTTTGGAGTGCCATTGATTTATGAAAATAATAGTGACATAAAGCAACACTGGACTGAAATTTTTTTGACTCCGCAACGGTATCTGGATAACTCTACCAAGTTTTACCTTTTTATTTAATTTTAATTTTAATTCTTTTTTTATTTTACTTTTATATAGCATAATTTGCTCTTGTTAGACAGGTGTTTATATCGTTAAAATGTGAATTTGGAATGGGCACGTACATTCAAGTGAATATCAATTTTGTGTCTTGGAATTAATTCATACGGTAAAAGTCGATGGATTATAATTAAACGGTAAAGACGTGACTAGAGCACGGGTTCGATTCATGTCTGATGAGACAATAAAAGAGAGAAAAATTAATAAGGTTATGGTTGGATGAGGAACTTCAAGTACCAAAATTTAGGCTAATTAAAGTAGTTAAAAATTAGGAGCTTCAAGTTGTAAGGATTTTAAATGATTAAATGCAAGATATTTATAAGAGATTTGTAAGTAACATCTTCATAGGCAGTAATTTGGAAATCCATTGTTTAGTGGTTTTACTATGCTCACGTGGTGCATGTGCTCCCTTAGTAGTAATTCCCCTAGTTACTTACAAACACCCTACTCAATTATTGTTAGTACATTTCTTAGTAATATACTATAGGTTAAATAGTTACCAAAACGTCTTTGAACTCTACTCAAATTTTACCAACCACCCATTAACTTCAATATTAGAGTCAGTCGTCCATGAACTTTACTCAAATGTTCAACGATAGTCATTCCGTCAATTTTTTGAAAGTTCATTGTTGAAAAAAGCCACGTGCAATGACATCTCCATTCTACTGTGGTTTTTTACTCAAGCTGCCCCATGAACTTTAACTTTAGTCTCAAAGTGGACCATAAACTCGTTTTTGTAACAAAATACTCCTTGAAACCCACTTTTCGTCTCAAAATACCCCCCTCTGTCAAGTCTGCTAACTTACCGTCAAATATAAGGACAATATGGTCACTTTGGACAAATAAGCATTTGAGTGGGCCCCACTTTAAAAAGTAAAACATGAAGAGAGTATGTAAGAGGAAAATTTTCAAAAGAGACACCTTCTCATAAACCAGAGAAGCATAGCCCTATCACCTCCTTCAGCATATGGCCTCCGGCACAGTGCACCCTCGACTCCGTCGTCAACTGTCTCATCGAAACCTTCTCCACCCATTCAACTCTCTCCATGGCACCTTGGCTGCAGATGAGGATGTCGCTTCCTGTAACGACCCGGACCAGAAATGGACGATTTTACCCTCGATTTTGGACGGGTTCGGGAGTCACTTTTTGACTGGCAGTACTTTTGGGAATTTTTCTTGGGTCGTTGCGTAGGTCTCGAACTCACGAGTTCGTAGACAGGCGGCACGCAGAAAACGGAGACCCGGTGTGTTTGTTACGGGTCTAGAAGCTTCAGTGGCAGTTTGGTAATTTTGGAAAAGTTGGAACTATATATCATATATTTTTCTCTCTCCTCGGGAGATTGGTCGATGCAGTCTCTCTCTCTCCTACCCGAAATTCTTCCCGTGCGAACACCGAGCCACCGTTTTCATTGGACGGATCTCATTCCGATTTGAACGAAACCAAGGCCGGGAGGATCTTCACCGCGACCCAACGAGTCTTTTGGTGTAATCATCGGAGCGGGAGCACCGCCGTAGGCGACGGACGGAGGAGGGAGGTGGACCGAATCTTCTCGGTCGTTTTTCGGCCAAACCAGGTACGATCTCGGAACTTTGACCTCATATTTGGATTCCTGGTGAAAAGTAGATGAATTTACATGTGTGGATCGTGAAAAACGGTCAAGAAATGAAGAAGTTATAAAAGCTTGAAGTTTCGGCCGGAAATGGGGATTCCGGCGAAACCAGACGGGGCCACGGCGGCTGTCGGTCATCTTCTCCGGTAGACTTCGGCGACGGCGCCGGCAGCCGATCGTCTTCTCCGGCGACCGGTCAAGTCGGGTCAGATCGGGTCGGGTTGAGTAAACCTGTCGGGTTGAGTGAATCGGTCAGGTTGAGTGAACCGGTGGGATCGACTAAACCGGTCGGATCGAGTAAACCGGTCGGGTCGAGTAAATCGGTCGGGTTAAGTGAACCGACCGGGTTGAGTGAACCGATCGGGTTGAGTCGAGTTGGACCGGGTCAGGTCGAGCCGGGCCGAGTTGGACCGGTCTAGGCGCGTGAACACTGTAGCAGGCGCGTGAGGGCGCGTGGCGGCGCGTGAGCGCGTGTTCTGACCTTCCGGTGGCGCGTGACAGCGGGTGGGACTGTTCCCGAAGTCACGGCGGCGCATGACTAGGGTTTTGGGAGGTTCTGGATCAGATTTTGTTGGTTTCGAGGCCATAGGAGTTCGTTTCGAGCCCGGTTGGGCAATCCCAGCGGTAATGGTTGACCGTGGAGAGGGTTTTTCAGCTCGGAAAGTCAAGGTAGTTGGTTCATTATTGTGTAGGTGTTTCTTGGGCTAGAGCGTCCATGAATTTTGGGTTGGATGATGTTTGTAAGCGGACTTTTGGTTTATAAATTGTAATGCATGTATAAATATCTTTGATTTAAATACTGTTGTGTATGGTTGTAATGATTTCCTGGAATTTATAAATGACTGCTGGACATTGTTTTCCAATATTTCAGTGAAAGTGCGTTGTGAGAAATGGCATGGTTGTTGGATTCGGTTTTGACATTGTTTTGACGTGGAAATTATTAAAGTCCATGATTTTGAGCTAAAAATCGTAATTGTGATTATAAAATATACTTGATTCTTGGATACAATACGGTTTTGAGGGGGCCAAGGAGCCGAGGTAAGGATCCGCTGAGACGGAGAACCCGGTGAACCTCCAATATAAAAAATACGGTTTTGAGGGGACCAAGGAGCCGGGGTAAGGATCCGCTGAGACGGAGAACCCGATGAACCTCCAATATAAACAATACGGTTTTGAGGGGGCCAAGGAGCCGGGGTAAGGATCCACTGAGACGGAGAACCCGGTGAACCTCCAATATAAACAATACGATTTTGAGGGGGCCCAGGAGCCAGGGTAAGGATCCGTTGTTGACGGTGAACCCGGTGAACCTCCAAGATAAACATATTTGAGGAAGACCAGAAAATGGGACTAGGATCCGCTATTGGCGGTGAACCCGGTGAACCTTCAATATAATTGGTTACTGTTCTTCGACTAGCATCGAGAGTTTTACTCCGTTGGTTCGTTGAGTGCTCCGACTCTGGCATCGAGGAGTTTTGGCTCCGCCGGGTCGCGAGGCTATTTATGCATAGTATAGAGAGTTGTGATACAGGACTAGCACACCCCAAAGGATACCCTGGTGGCTAGGGATATGCCGACTGATGTGATATGAAAGCTGAGGATATTTCCAGCTCTAATATGGTTTGACGACGATTGTCATGTGATAAATCAGCCTATGGAAACACTTCGTCATCCGGGTCTGTGGGTTGGTGTGGGTGGTGACCCAGAATGATGAATTATTGTTGGTTCACAAGTATCTGACTAGTCTGTTGTCTTGTGGTATTCCAGTAGAGATGTCAGCAGTGTCTGACCTACTGACATTTGGTGTCAGAGGGTATTCCTATTTGAACCACCACTATTCCGAGGTCTTGGCTTTGACTTGTATGATGTCCTACGTCTGACAGGTAGGAGTGGTCAGTAAGTACAGAGGTTCCATTGGGAACTCTGTAAGGTTTACTAAAAATTATTTGAAGATAAAGGGTAGTTCTGGTATAAGATCTTGAGGTAAAAGGGCTGTCAGACGGGATAAGGGTTCTTTCCGGGTTTTGAGGAGAAATTCGGGAAGGGTTCTTACACTGCCCGCCTCATAGAGGATGATACTTTCGCCGCTGATGTGAATTAAAACAAGTAACAATTATGAAGCCTATTCTATCCAGTTAAACTTTGCAAGTATACAAATCGATTTACACAAGTATAGTGATAAGAAAAGGTCAATCCCTCGAGTACTCGTTCAACGATTAAATCCAGTTATAACTTAGATACCGTAACTCAAATCAAAACCCTAAACACAATTAAAGAAACAAAAAAAATACCTAGACCTCGACTCACAAACTAATGCAATGAGCAAACAAACACTAAGACATTGCTAGGACTCTCAAACAAAACTAAAGGCTTAGTCATGACTCAAGAAACACAAAAGACTCACTTAAAGACTCCAAACAAGAACTCACGGAAAAGGGGGGGTTTGATGATTTGGAATTGGATTTAAAGCATGTAACATAAGATGCAAATAACAAGTCAAACAACAATGAATAAGATTGTAAATCGATAAATAAGGCGAATTAAGGCTAACTATCCACCACCAACCACTTCTAGTTCCAAACAAGATTTCCAAGATTCCATTACTATGAAACGTCTGAATCTGATGCCCATGCAAGGGTCCGAGTTAGGGCCCACCCTACATATTCATTCCTCTTCTTACATAACATGTTTTAAGCCGTGTGGGCACTGATAGAAGAAATACTGAACACAATAATTATGAACTTTATTTCTACTAAGTATAACTTTGCAAGTGCACAAAATCGATGGAGATAGTATAATGATAAGCAAAGGTCGATCCCTCGAGGACTTTTTCAACGATTAACCCAATTAAGTTCAGATTTAAGTAACTTAGATAAAAACATACACACACGCAAAAGAGGGTGGGGTGGGGGGGGGGGGGGGGGGGGGGGGGGGGGGGGGGGGGGGGGGGGGGGGGGGGTTGGGGTTGGGTTTAAAAACAAGTAAAACAAAGTGCAGAAAATAACAATGCAAGAATGAAAAGTTGTTAACTAAGGCGAATTAAGGCTTACTATCCACTCTAACCAATTTAGTCCTTAACCAGATTATCTTGACCTAATTACTATGCAACTTCTGAATTAAGTGCCCATGCAAAGGTCCCGATGGTTGGCCCACTCCACATATATTATTCTCTCTTACTTGGCATGTTCTAAGCATGATCTGTACTCTAGAACATCTATCACCTACCAGTTAAAATGATGCATGAAGTAAAAACAGAATTTAATGACACTACACTAGCCTAGAAAAGTGATGTGCATTCCTAGAGCGTTGTGAATTCCGACTACAAGATCGTTTCTTAACCTCAACCTCTTGATGCTCATGAATTACAAGATGATATAGTGGTCACTCAAGCAATTCCATCAATAAGTTATGCAAACAAGGTAGCAAAACTCATAGGCATAAAGGATTGGCAGTTAAAGCAGTAATCAGAGTTATTCAGCATGCATAGCAATCAAAATCAAGAGCCAAATTCTAATTAACGAACTGACATGGTTAGGGGTTCAAGCAGCCCTAATCCTAACAAAAAGTACTCACGCATAACTGGGATTAAAACAGATATAACTGAATTCATAATTAAATTGCAATAACAAAAATAAGGATACAGAAAAGATTGTTGAAGAATAGGCACAGCAGAGCCTTCTTCCCCAAGCTCCACGCCTAATAATCTGTGTGTAAAATATTATCTCTAAAAATCTGGTCTCCCTTAAACACTGAACAAAAGCTCCCTTTTATAGACAAAGAGAAAACCTTGTTCTATAAGGATTGGTAAAACCTTGTTCTATAAGGATTGGTAAAACCTTGTCCTATAAGGATTGGTAAAACCCTAGCCTAGAATGTTCTGGAATAGTTATTGTACTTCTAATTAATTACAAAGTCCTTAAAATCTATTAGAACCAATCAGAACATAGTTGGGAGTGTGAATGCAAGCTGGCAAGTGGGAACACAAAATGGCCGCGGGCAGCCCGCGGTCTTCCCGTGGTCTTTGGAATGTCTTCGTCATAAGGGTCTGGGACTGCACTTTTGAGGCACACCACGAGCATAGTAGAAGCGCATCTTCACTCAGGCTAGACGCACAGGTTGTCAGGCTTAGCGCAGAGGAGGAACTTTGATCCACCGCTGGCGGAACAGGAACCCGGGTTTAGGCGCAAAGGCTGGGCTCGGATGTGAAGTTCTTGGGACATGTACTCGAAATGTCCTGGCACGACCTTGGCACTTCTAGGACATGAACTTGATGTCATGAGACACAAGTTTGGGACTCGGATGGCATGATCTGAGGTACTTGGTCAAGGACTCCAAATAGGCTCACTGGCGCACTCAGGACCTAGTTCAAGACCTGATATTGAAATGAAGACATCTCCTTCATCTGAACTCCGATTTGAGTCATTCTTTTCGCGTTCTTCTCATATTTTGCCTATCTTTCCAAATCTGCACAAGTCTCACAATATTGATCATTTTCTACTATTGATGGCACGAAATCATTCAAAAGACATGTAAGAGAGGCATATAAAGACATCAGAATGACGCATAAATAATAACTGATCAAATACCCACAAACCTATCTTTTGCTAGTCCTTGAGCAAAACCAACTTTAACAAAATGAAAAGACTCGATCTTAGTTAAGATAGAACATTTAAACCCCTAGGTTCACCTAGTAGGAGGATTTTTGTCTCCTAAGGGTTATAGCAGCACGAAACCCACAAACGTTTTACTTAGACAAAAAGATGCTAGAGATAGTACTTTTAACAAGCTAATAAGAATCAAAGTAAGTAAACATTCTTTTCAGAACTAAAAGGATTGACATAGCCTTGAGTGTCATGTGAAGGTGTACGTGTATAAGTGCCAATATTTCGAGTGATCATGTTTGAAAACAACTTCATCTAAGTGCCCTAGAAAGATTTTGCCTCGACTCTAATCCTCACTAGGCAACTCTCAATTCGCATAAGAATCCTAGGCTTTCATTCTTTTCAAGCATATGTGATGAGTTTATGTTATGAAATTCAAATTTAATCACATATGAGTAATAATGAAGAATAGCACTTTATGGAAACAAAGATCTCATGAAAGGAATTGAACTTTAAGAAAATAGATACGTACCTTAATCCTTTGCATGATTGTCAATCTGAGCAGAATCGGGAGACACTGTCACGGCATGGCCTTGGGCGGAATTTATGGCATCCATGGCAAGCACTTGTCGAAGTGTTAGCTTGTTGGTGTCTGATCAGTCGTTATTTATGCATCATTTTGATGTCTTTATATGCCTCTCCTACATGTCTTTTGAATGATTTCATGCCATCAATAGTAGAAAATGATTAATCTTGTGAGACTTGTGCAGAGTTAGAAAGATAGGTAAATCTAGAAAGAACCCAAAAAGAATGACTCAAATCGGAGTCCAAATGAAGGAGATGTCCTCTTTTCAATATCAGGTCCTGAACTGAGTCATGAGTGCGCCAGTGCACCAATGCGCCTATTTTGGGTCACGAGCCAAGTACCTCATATCAGGCCCTCCGGGTCTCAAACCTGTCTTTCATGACATTAAGTTCATATCCTAGAAGTGTCAAGGTCATGCCAGGACCTGTCGAGTAGATGTCCCAAGAACTTTCCATCCGAGCCCAGCCTCTGCGCCTAAACCTTAGTTCATGTTCCGCCAGTGGTGGATCAAAGTTCCTCCTCTGCGCTAAGCCTAACAACCTGTGCGCCTGGCCTGAGTGAAGATGCGCTTCTACTATGCTCATGGTGTGCCTCAAAAACGCAGTCCAAGACCCCTATGACGAAGACATTCCAAAGACCACGGGAAGACCGCGGGCTGCCCGCGGCCAGCTTGTGTTCCCACTTGCCAGCTTGCATTCACACTCCCAACTATGTTCTGATTGGTACTAATAGATTTTAAGGACTTTGTAATTAATTAGAAGTACAATAACTATTCCAGAACATTATGGGATAAGGTTTTACCAATCCTTATAGAACAAGGTTTTCCCTTTGTCTTTAAAAGGGAGCCTTTGTTAAGTGTTTTAGGGGATAATTAGAGACCATATTTTTAGAAATAATATTTTACACACAGATTATTGGGCGTGGAGCTTGGAGAAGAAGGCTCTGCCGTGTCTTCTACTGCACCTGTTCTTCACAATATCTTTTGTAACCTTATTTTTACTGCAATTTAATTATGAGTTCAATTACGCTTGTGTTTATTTCAGTTATGTGTGAGTAGTCGTTAGGATTAGGGCTGCTTGAAGCCCTAGCCATATTAGCTTGTTGATTGGATTTCTGGCACTTGATTATGATTGCTATGCATGCTGAATAAGTTGGATTACTGTGCTTAATGACCTTAATTTATGTCTATAAGATTAGCTACCTTGTTTGTATATAATTATTGATGTAATTGCTTGAGTGACCGTCATATCATCTTGTGATTTGGAGCATCGAAAGTATTCTTACTTGTAATCTTAACTCATAACAACCAAGGATTGCATGTCACTTTGCTAGGCTAATGTGTTGTCATTAAATTCTCTTTGAACTTCATGCATCATCTTAAAAGGTATGTGATAGATGTTTTAGGCATATGCCCTGTTTAGAATATGCTAAGTAAAAGGGAATAATATGTGTCTAGTGAACCAACGCCAGGTCCTAGGCACGGGCACCTAATTCAGAAAATGCATAGTAATTAGCTCAAGAAAATCTGATTAGTAACTATAATTGGTTAGAGTGGATAGTAAGCCTTAATTCGCCTTAGTTAATAAGCAATCAACCGTCAATTCTTGCATTGTTATTTTCTGCATTTTATTTTACTTGTCTTTGAATTCCAGTTCTCACATCATAAATCACACACCCCCCCCCCCCCCTGCGTGTGTGTGTGTGTGTTTCACTAAGTTAATAAATCTGAACTAAAGTGGTCATAACGTTGATACAAGTCCTCAAGGGATCGACTCTTGCTATGCTACTATACTATTCTTATCGATTTGTGCACTTGCAAGGATTTTTTAACTGTTATAATTGAATTGCATACTTCTTGCTCTTTAATTCCACCAATAGTTTTTGGCGCCGTTGTCGGGGACTTGTCCCTCAACGGTGCCCATTAATTGAGATTTAGTTAACTCAATTTTGTATATTACCTATTTAGATTTCATTCAGATTGTTTACTAACTTTGTTTGTCATCTTTCTCATGTACATATGAACAACTCATACACGGATTTGGGACCATGGAATTATCCATACGTGGGGCCGGGAGCTTGGAACGATCCATACCCAACGTCATTTAATCAGGGTGGAGCAATCACAAAAAACCAGAACCTTATAACCCTGGGTGATCCGAGCAGCCTAATTTCGCATGGAACTCCCCTCAAATAGTTCCTCACTATGAACCAACTCCTGACCTCCACCCTTCGCTGATGGCCTTGGTACAATGCATGGAGATTTGTACTCAATACATGGCAGCTGCTTCTAAAGAAAGCCTAGAGGAAAGCCAGCGCCTAGAGGAGAGACTGGAAAAAAGCAGGAGGGAGTTTGACTTCAACATGTGCCAAATCGAAGAAAGGGCACGATTCCCGCCAAGTGAGGCCGTGAATGATGATCATGATAAAGTTATCATCAAGCCAACACTTCGACAAGTGCTTGCCATGGAGGCCGCAAAGTCCACCCAACATTCGCTGTGGACCAGGATACAAAGCATGGAGGCTTGTGAAATGAACCATCACACAAATGAAGTGCATAATAAGGACACTTCCACGGCAGATCCCAAGGACCAGCCCGTGCCTCCCAATTTACTGCCAACCGTGTCTCAGCCCTTGCCCAAGGACAAGGACCCGGTTTTGAAATTCAATACGCCTTCTCAACTCAATCATGAAACACTTAACTTTCATTTGAATAAGGAAAACTTGGATTTGAATTCTGATTTAGCTCCTAATACTGTTGAACTTTTCCCGTGCAGGTTCCACCATAAAACACCAAGAATATGCTAAAGGCCCTCAACTTGGTCCCCCTCTTCAAGTTCCGAAGGAAAAATCGACGGAAGGGACCAAGGATGAAGTCTAGAACGTACAGGGCACAACCAAAGCTGTTCCCCCACGGGCATTTTCCAAGGAAGACAGTCCAGAATGGACAGAAACTGCTCTCATTCAAATCACACCTCAATCTCTTCCCCGATAAGTTACGTTCTCGTCGGTGGATTCCTTTATGTGTTTCTAACTTTTTTCTCCATGATGCAGCGCATACTCTATAGCAAGATGCTCTCATTCAAATCACTCATAGACGTTAAATAAAGCGCTCCTAGGAGGCAGCCTAGCCTTGGTTTGTATTTCTCACTTCCTTTTCTGTTTCTGCCCGTTATATCTCTCAAACCTTTCTACTGTTGTCATGCTTACTGCTTATCACATTCAGGACAATGTTGAGTTTAGGTTTGGGGGTGTGGATTTAAAATTTTGCATATAGAAACAAGTAAGTTTGGGAGTGATACACGGCCAGGACTTCTGAATTTTCAGCCTTAGTTTTTTGTGTTTAGTTAGTTACATAATTTTTTGCGTTTGAATAGTATGATAACTTGTTAATATGGATGTATATGCTAAGTTAACTGTCTTAGCCTTACTAAGAGTCATGCCATGGTCATGTAGTTCATAATCTGCACTTCACAATGCCATGTTTTACGTGATTAAATGAACAAAATAACTGAATTTGAGTGAACTTGAGAAAATTAGTGGAGACTACCCTGTGAGATCTTTGAGCCTAATTGCCATTCTTTCTGAGGGATATACTTGTTTCTACTCTTAAACACTCATCGCTTTTGTTCTTAATTGTTGATCTCATTACATCATATTTTGCATTGAATTTTAAAGAACTAACACCATTTAGAGACTCTTGATTTAATGTGTGGTTTGCCATAAGAAGTGATGTAGGCTATGTATGCTTTAACCTCTAAAGGCTTGATCCTACCCTATTGCATGCTCCCTAAGCCAATTTTGAAGCCAAACACTCAACCTTTTCTTTCATCACCCAAAGTATAACCTAACCGAAATACTTAGCCATTCATCACAGCCATGCCCTATAACCTCAGTTGTGCTAAGGTTGCCCTAAATGAGATTCATGGTGAGAATGAGAGGTGAAAGAAGATGCTGCCCAATTCAAAAGACATTGGCGTCAATTCAAAGTTCAAAAGTAAAGAAAAACTTTACAAGTTGCAAGCTGCACGAAAATTTGAGGAAATCATTGCATGCTCTTGGTTCAATTCAATTCAAAGAAGAACAGAAAAAAAACGTTCAAATCAAAATAAAGAAAGAAAAAATAAATAAGTGAAAAACGAAGTGAATTTAGCCAAGTGAGCCAAGAGCCTCAAAATAAGCCACAAGAGCCTCAAAATAAGTCATCAAGAAAGCAGAATACCGTGGGCCTTAAGAAAGGATTCAGCTCAGAAATTCCAAGTTCAAGTCATGACTTCTCATGCCTTGGCACAGCTCAGGTTCTTTGAATCCAATCCTTCCTTGCTAAACCCCAAAGCTTAGCCCCATTACAACCTAAAAAGGAAGACCTAACTGATCTTATGGGCCATCATGCGAAGGATTAAGGTACGTATCTATGTTCTTAAAGTTCAATTCCTTTCATGAGATCTTTATTTCCATAAAGTGCTATTCTTCATTGTTACTCATATGTGATTAAATTTGAATTTCATAACATAAACTCATCACATATGCTTGAAAAGAGTGAAAGCCTAGGATTCTTGTGCGAATTGAGAGTTGCCTAGTGATGATTAGAGTCGAGGCGAAATCTTTCTAGGACACTTAGATGAAGTTGTTCTCAAACATGATCACTCGAAATTTTGGCATTTATACACGTACACCTTCACATGACACTCACGGCTATGGCATTCCTTTTAGTTCTGCAAAGCATGTTTACTTACTTTGATTCTTATTAGCTTGTTAAAAGTACTATCTCTAGCATCTTTTTGTCTAAGTAAAACGTTTGTGGGTTTCGTGCTGTTATAACCCTCAGAAGACAAAACTCCTCATACTAGGTGAACCTAGGGGTTTAAATGTTCTATCCTAACTAAAATCAAGTCTTTTCATTTTGTTAGCATTTGTTTTGCACAGGTACTAGCAAAAGATAGGTTTGGGGGTATTTGATCAGTCTTTATTTATTCATCATTTTGATGTCTTTATATGCCTCTCTTACATGTCTTTTGAATGATTTCGTTCCATCAATAGTAGAAAATGATCAATCTTGTGAGACTTGTTCAGAGTTAGAAAGATAGGTAAAATCTGGAAAGAACCCAAAAAGAATGACTCAAATCGGAGTCCAGATGAAGGAGATGTCCTCATTTCAATATCAGGTCCTGAACGGAGTCTTGAGTACGACAGTGCGCCAGTGCGCCTATTTTGGGTCACTGGCCAAGTACCTCATATCAGGCCCTTTGGGTCTCAAATCTGTGTTTCATGACATCAGGTTCATGTCCTAGAAGTGCCAAGGTCGTGCCAGGACTTGTCGAGTACATGTCCGAAGAACTTCCCATCCGAGCCCAGCCTCTGCGCCTAAACCTTAGTTCCTGTTCCGCCAGCGGTGGATCAAAGTTCCTCCTCTGCGCTAATCCTAATAACCTATGCGCCTGGCTTGAGTGAATATGTGCTTCTACTATGCTCATGGTGTGCCTCAAAAGCGCAGTCCCAGACCCCTATGACGAAGACATTCCGAAGACCACGAGAAGACCGCGGGAAGACCGCGGGCTACCCGCGGCCAGCTTGTGTTCCCACTTGCCAGCTTGCATTCACACTCCCAACTATGTTCTGATTGGTACTAATAGATTTTAAGGACTTTATAATTAATTAGAAGTACAGTAACTATTCCAGAACATTCTAGGATAAGGTTTTACAAATCCTTATAGAACAAGGTTTTCCCTTTGTCTATAAAAGGGAGCCTTTGTTCAGTGTTTTAGGGGATAATTAGAGACCATATTTTTAGAAATAATATTTTACACACAGATTATTGGGCGTGGAGCTTGGAGAAGAAGGCTCTGCCGTGTCTTCTGCTGCACCTGTTCTTCACAATATCTTTTGTAACCTTATTTTTACTGCAATTTAATTATGAGTTCAATTACGCTTGTGTTTATTTCAGTGATGTGTGAGTAGTCGTTAGGATTAGGGCTGCTTGAAGCCCTAGCCATATTAGCTTGTTGATTGGATTTCTGGCACTTGATTATGATTACTATGCATGCTGAATAAGTTGGATTACTGTGCTTAATGACCTTAATTTATGCCTATAAGATTAGCTACCTTGTTTGTATATAATTATTGATGTAATTGCTTGAGTGACCGTCATATCATCTTGTGATTTGGAGCATCGAAAGTATTCTTACTTGTAATCTTAACTCATAACGACCAAGGATTGCATGTCACTTTGCTAGGCTAATGTGGTGTCATTAAATTCTCTTTGAACTTCACGCAACATCTTAAAAGGTTGGTGATAGACGTTCTAGGCATATGCCCTGTTTAGAACATGCTAAGTAAGAGGGAATAAGATGTGTCTAGTGAACCAACGCCAGGTCCTAGGCACGGGCACCTAATTCAGAAAATGCATAGTAATTAGGTCAAGGAAATCTGATTAGTAACTATAATTGGTTAGAGTGGATAGTAAGCCTTAATAAATCTGAACTAAAGTGGTCATAACGTTGATACAAGTCCTCGAGGGATCGACTCTTGCTGTGCTACTATATTATTCTTATTGATTTGTGCACTTGTAAGGATTTTATAACTGTTATAATTGAATTGCATATTTCTTACTCTTTAATTCCACCAACAGTGTCCTCATTTTTCCCTTCATCCGTGTGATGGTTTTGATTACAAGCCTCCATGCTTTGTATCCTGGTCCACATTGAAGGTTGGGTGGACTTTGCGGCCTCCATGGCAAGCACTTGTCGAAGTGTTGGCTTGATGATAGCTTCACCATGATCATCAGTCCTGGCCTCACTTGGTGGGGACTATGCCCTTTCTTCAGTTTGGCGTACGTCGAACTCAAACACCCTCTTGCCCTTTTCCAGTATCTTCTCCAAGCGCTGCCTTTGCTCTCGTTGTTGTTCACAAAAAGCTGCCATGCATTGATTACGAGCCTCCATGCATTGCACCAAGGCCCTCAGCGAAGGGAGGAGGTCAAGAGTGGGTTCGTAGTGAGGAACTATTTGCCGGGAATTCCATGTGAAATTAGGCTGCTGGCACCATCCTGGGTTGTATGGTTCTGGGTGTTCTTGATAATGGAATTCCGGTTGATTGCTCCACCCCCTGATTGAATGAAGTTGGGTATGGATTGTTCCAAGCTCCCGTCTCCGTGTATGAATAATTCAATGGTCCCATATCCATGTATGAGTTGTTCATATGTACATGAGAAAGATGACAAGCAAAGTTAGTAAACAATCTAAATGAAATCTAAATAGTTAATGTACAAAATTAAGTTAACTAACTCTGAATTAATGGGCAACGTTAAGGGACAAGTCCCCGGCAGCGGCGCCGCGGTGCCAAAAACTTGATAGAAGAAATACTTAACACAATAATTAAGAACTTTATTTCTACTAAGTATAACTTTGCAAGTGCACAAAATCGATGGAGATAGTATAATGACAAGCAAAGGTCGATCCCTCGAGGACTTGTTCAAGGATTAACCTAATTAAGTTCATATTTAAGTAACTTATATAAAAACACACACACACACGCCAAGGGGGGGTTTATGATTGAGAATTGAAACTTAAAAAACAAGTAAAACAAAGTGCAGAAATTAACAATGCAAGAATGAAAGGTTGTTAACTAAGGTGAATTAAGGCTTACTATCCACTCTAACCGATTATAGTCCTTAACCAGATTTTCTTGACCTAATTACTATGCAACTTCTAAATTAAGTGCCCACGCAAAGGTCCCGACGGTTGGCCCACTCTACCTATATTATTCTCTCTTACTTGGAATGTTCTAAGCATGATGTGTACTCTAAAACGTCTATCACCTACCAGTTAAGATGATGCATGAAGTACAAAGAGAATTTAGTGACACTACACTAGCCTAGAAAAGTGATGTGCATTCCTAGAGCGTTGTGAATTCCGACTACAAGATCGTTTCTTAACCTCAACCTCTTGATGATCATGAATTACAAGATGATATAGTGGTCACTCAAGCAATCCCATCAATAATTTATGCAAACAAGGTAGCAAAGTTCATAGGCATAAAGGAATGGCAGTTAAAGCAGTAATCAGAGTTATTCAGCATGCATAGCAATCAAAATCAAGAGCCAAATCTAATTAACGAACTAACATGGTTAGGGCTTCAAGTAGCCCTAATCCTAACAAAAACTACTCACGCATAACTGGGATTAAAACATATATAATTGAATTCATAATTAAATTGCAATAACAAAAATAAGGATGCAGAAAAGATTGTTGAAGAACAGGCACAGCAGAGCCTTCTTCCCCAAGCTCCACGCCTAATAATCTGTGTGTAAAATATTATCTCTAAAATCTGGTCTCCCTTAAACACTGAACAAAGGCTCCCTTTTATAGACAAAGAGAAAATCTTGTTCTATAAGGATTGGTAAAACCTTGTCCTATAAGGATTGGTAAAACCCTAGCCTAGAATGTTCTGGAATAGTTATTGTACTTCTAATTAATTACAAAGTCCTTAAAATCTATTAGAACCAATCAGAACATAGTTGGGAGTGTGAATGCAAGCTGGCAAGTGGGAACACAAGCTGGTCGCGGGCAGCCCGCGGTCTTCCCATGGTCTTTGGAATGTCTTCGTCATAGGGGTCTGGGACTACGCTTTTGAGGCACACCACGAGCATAGTAGAAGAGCATCTTCACTCAGGCTAGACGCACAGGTTGTCAGGCTTAGCGCAGAGGAGGAACTTTGATCCACCGCTGGAGGAACAGGAACCCGGGTTTAGGCGCAGAGGCTGGGCTCGGATGGGAAGTTCTTGGGACATGTACTCGACATGTCCTAGCACGACCTTGGCACTTCTAGGACATGAACTTGATGTCATGAGACACAAGTTTGGGACCCGGATGGCATGATCTGAGGTACTTGGTCAAGGACTCAAAATAAGCGCACTGGCGCACTCAGGACCTAGTTCAGGACCTGATATTGAAATGAGGACATCTCCTACATCTGAACTCTGATTTGAGTCATTCTTTCGCGTTCTTCTCATATTTTACCTATCTTTCCAAATCTGCACAAGTCTCACAATATTGATCATTTTCTACTATTGAATGCACAAAATCATTCAAAAGAAATGTAAGAGAGGCATATAAAGACATCAGAATGATGCATAAATAATGACTGATCAAGCACTTGAAACGTCTATCATATTTTGGGCTTCCCAATCGAGATCTATTTCGTATTAATTTGGATTTCTTTTGATGCCTATATACTGTAATGACCTGCTAAATATTTAAATTTTAAGGTATTATCGCAATGCAATTCAATTCTATGTGGTTCATATCCTGTGGATTTTTGTTGAGTATTGATCTACTGGTTCTTCATCTGATTTGTTCCGAGATGTTTGTGCTGCATAAATTATAATGAAGCAGTAGCATTTTGAATTGGAATTTTTTTAAAATTTTCCTCTTACGTATTGTCTACATGTTTTACTTTCTAAGTGAGGCCCACTCAAATGCTGACTTGTCCAAAGTGACCATATTTCCCTTATATTTGACGGTAAGTTAATAGACTTGACGGAAAAGGGACAGTTTTAGACGAAAAGTGGGTTTCATGGGGTATTTTGATACGAAAGGTGGGTTTCAGGGGATATTTTGTTACAAAATCAAGCTTATGATCCACCTTGAGACTAAAATTTAAATTTAGGGGGTATCTTGAATAAAAAGTCTTCTACTTTTAATTGAAAACGTTCAAAAAATTGATGTAAGGATCATCATTGCACATTTGCGTTAGGAAGAATGACAGAGTCTATTATTAAAATTTAGGGACGATTGGTAAAATTTGGGTAAAT
The DNA here is from genome assembly GCA_037349345.1 of Oemleria cerasiformis. Classification (NCBI taxonomy): domain Eukaryota; kingdom Viridiplantae; phylum Streptophyta; class Magnoliopsida; order Rosales; family Rosaceae; genus Oemleria; species Oemleria cerasiformis. The sequence goes on along the minus strand of JAZGTL010000003.1, from coordinate 9,717,776 downwards.
TTCAAGGACGATGACAACCGTTTTCCCTATAGTATAAATTCATTTGAATTTTGAAATTTCTCATCCAAGCATACCAAGAGAAGATTTCTATCTTATGTGTGCTTTTTATATTGTAGAGTTCTTGTAAAGTTTTTATCAGTTGGTTTTTTTATCTATGATGATGTCACAATAAGTGTGTACATGTTTATTTTTATATCGACAATATTAATTTATCCCTTTAGAAATAGTGCATTACAATTTTACCCACAACGTTACCATTTTCGCAAACCGAATATATATAGATTAAGGTAGAGATGTACCACTATTTTTTTTTTTTTTCCCAATTCAAAAGAAAAATGTACCATTTAATTTGATGTTTTACCATACTTTTGTCATCGTTTGAAAAAACAAAACTGGCCAAGATAAATTACTGAAATCTACCCACTTCTTAATCCGTATATTCGCACCCATGAAAAAAAAAATGGGAAATTCAAATAAAAAGTTGAGTTATGAGAATGTCAGCTTGTGATCATTAATTACTATGGTGAGTAATGAAGTTGATTATTAGTGTTGTAATGAGTTAAGTTTTTAGTTAGCACACATAATTGTAGTGAATGATGTGAAGTGAAGCCACACTTTTTGGATTCATGTGTGTGTTTAGTTTAAAGTTAATTTTAATTAAACAAAGATGATATTTGAAGGAACTTAAAGTTATCTTTGAAAAAAAAAAACACTTAAAACTTTTAATCAGCCGGGGTTTGACAATATAATAATTTAGATTATGATTAATGAGAGGGAGATTTAATCAGAATGTTTGGTGCCTGAGACTCATCATCACTCAGAGCTGAGACAACACTCACAGAAATCAAGCATTTATGCAGCAATTTCTTTGATGTTGCAATCCAAACAATAACCACTCAGGCCAAGCTTGGACAACTACCAATCTCCAAACTCTTCTTTTATATATACACACACACACAGAGTCCTAATTAAATCACTTCATTCATTGTTGAGCTCCATCTATAATAAATATGAGACATTTATTTATGGAGAAGACACATACCAAATCTCCTCCTAAGGTCGTGGTGTTTTTAAATTGTTATTTTTATTATTAATACTATTTCTTAAGTTGTTATTGTTTAATTTCAATACTTGTCTTTCTTAATTTTTCGGTTTTTTTTTTCCTTTTGTTTTCCTCTCGTTTTGACGATGAAGTTTGTGAAGACTGCTTCACAATCTTCAGCTGGTTCATGGAGTTCGAGTTCTGGAGGAATGGTGAGAGATGATCCCACATATTATTAATTACCACAATATGTATATATATTAATCTCTTCCAAGTTAATTAGCATGTGGAGCTATTAGAGTTGTAGTGTGATTAATCAAGGGCTAAATTATTAAATCTCTTCCAGTTTATTGCTTTTATTTTTGTCAACTGGGCACTTGTACTTTATATGATGATCTTGTCACTTACAGCCATATGGAATCATTAGAACAAGCGTAGAGAGTGAGCGGGGAAATATAGCAGGTTATGATTAATCTGAGTTGATGATTTTGGGATTCGCTGTTTCGTCGTGGTCGTAGATTGGATTCGCTTTGATTATGTCAAAATCGTATTTGTTGGATCTGTTTCCATTTCTGTACGTACTTTCTTTTAAGGGTAAAGAGCATATATAGGAACATAAGGGCCTAGGTAAATGATACTTTATACTTCTTATGGAATAAAATTGTAAGTGCTACATGGGACTGACTCTGAGCTTTATTATGTACCTTCTTAGGCAATGCTGTTAGTAGAAAAAAAAAATATGCTCTCATCAAGTGAGTGACATGAAAAATAATAAAATATGTAAAATATTACTAATTTCCTTTATAGTTTAGATCTCCTTTTTCTATGGTACACTGAATTTCAGTAAAATTAAAATATTATATTCTAAACTAACATTAAAAATATCAAAATTCGCTTATTGAAAAATTCATTAGACAAATCCACTATTAAACATTCGATAGTATATTAGAAAATTAAACAATTATTCTTATTGTAATTAAGGGTATATTGAAACGCGTGTGTGAGTCTTCCCAATCCTAAAAAATAGATTATATTGTGATCCACAACTAATTGATCTCTCATTTTTAAGAAAAAAAAAATTATAGCTAGTGTGTACTCTATGGGCTTTCATGTCTAGTAGTTGTCCTCATGATTTCCAAAGCATATCCACTAACGTACACCCTATCTTTCTTATTAATTTACAGTCAAAAGATGAACTCAAAGAGCGGGTTCAAGGCAAGTCCAAGGTATAAATAATGTATCAGCCTTACATAATTTTGCCCATGTATTTCTGAAATATGAATGCTTGACTGGGTATAATTTAAAAATCGTATTTCATGCATGATTCATAGAAATTAATATAAAAATAATCCTTGGTTCCATCTGCAGCAATGATCATAGAAATTAATATAAAAATAAATGGATATTTTAATCCTTAATTTGGCAACTTAATGTTGCTGCTCGCCTTACCTTTTGTGCATACATATTACAAGAATTTTCAGAAGTCTCCTAGTAGAGAAAACACCAAACCTCAAGAAATCAAACTTCACACTCAAGAAAGAGCAACCAAACGAGCAATGTTCAACTACACGGTGAGTCAAAACTGTGAAACTAATCACTTGAATCATCTTCGTCTGATTTTCGACTCATTCATTTGGACCGTCGATCCCATTTAACCATTTTTCATATATTCATCCATCATGAATACACAGGTCGCAGCCAAGCTGAGTATCTTGGAGCAGCAGAGAAAACAACAAGAGCTGTTGCAGAAGGTAGCCATGTGTACATATATATATACATATATATATATTTATTATAACAAATAGAATTATGTGAGAGAGAAGCCTGTGATGGAAATAAAGTGCTGTAAAATGAGCAGATGATTGAAGAAGAAGAGATTCGCTTGCTGAGAAAAGAGATGGTTCCAAGGGCTCAATTGATGCCTTTCTTTGATAGACCTTTCATTCCACAAAGGTAAAAAAATACATATATATTTTTTATGATTCATTTTTTTCTTTTCCAAGAAATCAATTGGGGATTTTAATTTTGTAATAAAGTGTTTTTGGTTTTCTAATTTCGTTGAATTACAGATCTAGCAGGCCTTTGACAGTTCCCAGAGAACCAAGTTTCTGCATGATGAGCAACAAGTGGTTGGGCTGCAACTCCAGCAATGAACTCTACAACTTCCAACACACTCAAGCTATGAATCCCATCAAGTAGACCATAACTACAGTCATCAATAATAGATTGATATCATATGCCCTAGTCTACCCCTAATGGATCTGCAAATTTACTATACAACCGCCTTTTTTGCCCTTTCTTTTGTCAGATCATTTTCATGTGTAGTTACTAAAATCCCAGTGTTACTGGATAGCTGTGTATTTTAGTGAAGCCTAGAAGGGGAAGTAATTATCTTCTCCACTGTAAAAAATAAAGTGAGTGCATGGTTTTCTACGGTGTATTTTCTTCTTGTTAAAAAAAAAAGGTTAATCAATTGTGTATTTTCATATGTTGATCAACCCATATATAAATGTTCATTATTTTCAAAATTAGTTTAAATAAGCACGTTAGTACATAAATATATGTTTCAATTTCATCAAAATGCATGGTTATTCAAAGTAAATTTGTTTTGATTACATGAATGACAAAAACACTTAGGCCACTCACAATGGTGGTCTATATTATAGACTGTATTTATGTTGAATGTAGCTCCAAATGCAATCTCAACAGAAATCTTTCGAGCTATATATATATAGTATTATTGACAATGAGAGTTTATATTTTTTAAACTATATATGGGGCTATATTTCTTTTTATAGGAAAACTTAATTTGGAATTAAATTATTTTTTTCCTTTTAACTTAGTTTAATTTAAATTTTTTTCCAACATTTTAACGTAAAGAAATTCAAATTCCCACGAATTAAGTTTTTTCTTATATAAACCATTAGATCACATTCTCCAAACCAAAAAAAAAACCCATGCAAGGGTACTAGCTAGGGTTTTGTTTTTTTGGTCAATTGCAAGAGTACTAGGTTAGATATCTCCAACATTGCGTGTGGTCCCTACATTATTGCTTCAAAATTCATTACTTTGTTGCAAAAAGCAACTGTGGGCCCCAAAATATATGGGTTGCTTAGGCTGTATTTCGGGCTGCATTTTGACAGCTTTTACATATAGGTTGTGGAAGACGTAGCTCAAAAATATTATAGTGATAGGTTTTTTTTTTTTTTCAGAAAAAGAAATTCAATTATAACCAAATCAAAATATTTACATCCACGACTGGGGCATTAAATAACCATTCCAGTTCAAGACCCTCCCAGTTGTGGTGACCCCACATACGTCTAGCAAACGAGGCCACCAAGTGTGCCACCGAATTACAAGACCTTAGGACAAAGCCCCCACAGAGGCTATACTTTTTGAAGACCACTATGTATAAAGGCTAAAGCCCCATATTGTGGTGGCCTTATATTAAAATGTAAGGTCATCTCTAAGTATAAGGTTAAATTTGAAGGTCAAGTTAAAATTTAATTTTTAAAAAGAAATAATTTTTTTATGAATAATGCATAACTATATTTTATCATCTCGAATAATTTAGGACTAAATCATTACTATTTCAATATATTATCATTATTTTCTACATATTTTAAATTTTAAAATAATTAAATTAAATTAATAAAAAAATCATATTTTTTAATTGATATATAGTTGTTGGAAAAATAATTTTGTGAAAAGATTGAAATGGGAGAGATAATTTTTTCATAAGATTTTTGGGCGCCTCTTTGTATCGTGTGTTGCATTGTCATATGTTTCTTTTTATGTTGTATTGTGATAAATGACAATTCATTATCAAGTGTCTATTTTTATGGTGTGTTGTAATAAATTATAATTCATTTACTAATGTGTTATGTGATAAGTTAGCATGTAAAATTTGAAACTAGCTTATCCTTTTATTAGGATTTAACATTAAAAATTTGACTTTATCTTTAGTAAATAAAGATACTATCTTAATTAGAGTTATATTAGTCTGGTTAGACTAACATTGAAAGAAAGTAACTTAAATTTAAAACACTTGAACATGAATTAGAAAGATAATAAAATATTAAAACTTAGCAAAATCAAAGTTAATGGGGCCACTTCAATTTGGCTTTCAAGATTTTTCCTACTTTTTTGGACAAATTTGAGAAAGAGTTTAGCCCTTGGTCAATTGGTCCTTGAAAAAAATATGTCCATGGCCCTTAACCTTATGGTTGAAGACCATTTTTTGCCCAATTTTCCTACAATTTATGTCCTTGGCCCATGGTTGGAGATGATCTCAATATGCCCCCTCATGTGTGATTTCATTTAAGTCTAATACATGGACAACACATATCTAATGAAGTTTGGACACGAGAATACCCCAAGCTCTAATAAATGTGAGCATCCACCAATTGGCGATAGAAAAGATAAGCCTAAGATTATTTGAACCACTTGGACAAACTTCTTTTTCTGACATAGAACAACTCTCAACAAATGTTTATTTGTTTGGATATCATTTTAAGATTACTAAAAACTCATTAGGAACATTAAAAAATGGGCACTTTTCTTTAAAGACTTACACAAATTCAGAATTGATTTATAATATATACATGTTGAAGTGGCAATTATCTAGGAACATATAAAGCTGAAAGTTTTTTCCAAGAAAATTGTGAAATATAAAAAGATAATATATATATATATATGTACTCAATTGTAGCAAAAAATGGTGGAGGCGAACGATGAAGGTAAACACGATGGAGGCAAATGTGAAGGAGCCGTGTTTGCAAAATGCAGAACACGAAAGAGACTAGCAATTTATCAAATAACTAGTTGTATAATGATTTGAAATCAACACATTTAGAGTCTGAAATCCCCTATGTATTTGGCTCAAATTCAAATATTTCATTTAAATGTTTATCCAAATAGCTGAATTTGGATTTAGAGGCCCGAATCTAAATCCAAATCTAAATCCAGGCTCATCCAAACGTGTCCTTATAGTTTTTGCAGGACAGTTACACTCAGTTTTCATGGCCTTTATACTTAGTTTTGTAGGGCAGTTACACTAGGTTTCAGATGGCAGTTACACTTATATATCCAAATCAAACACTATGGATATCTCCAATTCATGGGTCTCAAACCCAAATTTTAGGTTTTTCTCAAAATTTCCTCCAACCCAAGAAAGTAACTTAAATTTAAAACACTTGAACATGAAATAGAAAGATAATAAAATATTAAAACTTAGCAAAATCAAAGTTAATGGTGTAACAACCCGGACTTTTCATAATTGATTTTATGCAATTATTTTTATTAAATGACGATTTTACCCTTGGTCGGTAAAGGGCTTGGAAATCAAGTTTTGTTTCGAGACACTTTTGGTGGTGTTTCGGGTACCGTTGCGTAGGTCCCGAACTCACGAGTTCGTAGACAGGCGGCACGCAGGAAACGGAGTTCGTATACGGAAGTTGTGGGTCTAGATGTGTAAGGGCATTTTGGTAATTTTCCATGGAGGGGAGATATTTTAACCTCACTTATTGTACAACTCATTTCATCTTTATCTCATTATCTCCTTCTCTCTCTCTGTAACAAAACAGAAACACAAACACAACCCATACACTAAACCGAAACCGAGAGAAAAATCAAGAGAAAACCAAAAGTCAACGACGGATTCAAGGCTTTAACTTCCCATTTGGATCAACTAATCGTATTCTACTCTTTCCCACGATCACAACCGTACCAACCATCGAAGGAGAGGACCACGGTGGAAGCCGAGCCGAGTAAAGGAAGTTTCGGATCTTTGGATCGATTTTCCGGCTTATACAGGCGATATCGTTCCGGGAACCTCAGAGGAACGAGCGAGACGGGATTGAGCTAGCTTGAACAGGTTTGTGAGTGGACTTTGTTTTATAAACTGAATTGCATCCATCAAAATATCTTTGTTAAATACGGTTATGTATTGTGGCATTGAATTTCTGAATGTTAGAAATGATTTCTAGACATATGTTTTCCACTATTTCAGTTAAAGTATGATAGTCGAGATATGCCGACTGATATGATATGATAGTCGAGATATGCCGACTGATATAATATGATAGTCGAGATATGCCGAGTGATATGATAAGATAGTCGAGATATGTCGACTGATATGATAAGATAGTCGAGATATGCCGACTGATATGATATGATAGTCGAGATATGCCGACTGATATGATATGATAGTCGAGATATGCCGACTGATATGATATGATAGTCGAGATATGCCGACTGATATGATATGATAGTCGAGATATGCCGACTGATATGATATGCTAGTCGAGAGATAGGCCGACTGATGTGATAGCATAGTACAGAGAGTTGTGATACAGTACTAGAACACCCCAAGGGATACCCTGGTGGCTAGTGGATGTGTCGATGACAGTGGATTTGAGATGTTATGTGTCTAGGTGGAAATAAATGATTTCGAACATGAAAATGCCGGTGATTTAAAGATGATGTTTTTATAACATGAATTGTTTATGTGATGCATGCATGGTTTTATAAATGGAGGGGGAAAAAGGTAATACTCCTTGGAAAGCGTTTATAAACGATTATTTTTGTCCACTCACAACTTTTGTGTTTAAACCCCCTTCAGGCCGTAGAGTTGACGCGGACAGTATCTCGAGGCAGAGGCATTAGCACTTCCGCTACGCTGTGTAGTTGTACTTGAGTAGGATATCTAATTTGTACATTGATCCTACTTAGACGCTCTGATATTCTTGTATTTGGTTGGTATTTACTTACGGGAATTTTAAGTGCTTAAATCCCTTGTCTGACAAGAGAAATTATTTATTGTTATTATATTATACTAAGGATTGAAGGGTATTTGGGAACCTTTCCTTAGGTTGTCAGACGGGATCAGGGTTCTTCCCGGGTTTCGAGGGGAAATTTGGGACGGGTCCTGACAATTGGTATCAAAGCACTAGGTTAAATTCCTGTAGACCGTACATCTAGTGTACAGGTGAAATTTTGGTATTAATGGTTTACAACTTCTTTTCAGCGTATAATGCCTCCGAGACGAGAGTTCCGTCAACGGTCAGGGAATGGTGGAGATGACCATGAACCCGTAGTGGAGCCTGATTTGAGGCAGACACTGGAACAGCTGGGTCAGACATTAGCTTCTGTACTCCAGGATAGAGCTTCTCATGAAGTCTCTGATATTGAGAGAGCCCAGAGACTGGGGGCGACGATATTCATGGGTGACTCTAGCCCAGAGGAAGCTGAGGAGTGGATTACTCGCATGGAGCGGGTGTTTATGATTATGAGGTGTCCTTTAGAGGAGAGAGTTCTACTGCCCACATTTTTACTAGTTGGTTCTGCTTACCACTGGTGGCACTCATTGGAGGTGTCAGGCTGGAATGTCCATACGGTTACTTGGCAGATTTTCCGGGAACGTTTCTTGGAGCAATTTTACCCTCGCTCACACCGGAGTGTTAAGGAGGCTGAGTTCTTGCATTTACAGCAAGGAGACATGACGGTGGCCTAGTATGAACAAAGATTCATAGCGCTGAGTCGCTTTGCACCGACGTTGGTAGCGACCGAGTCAGACAAGTGCCACAGATTTGAGAGTGGACTGTGGAGTGAGATTCGGTCAGCAGTTATGTCTATGGACCACACTTCGTTGAGGACTTTGGCTGATGCTGCAGCTCGAGTAGAGTTGAGTTTGGGTTTCCCAATGCCACAGCAGTACAGTGGGAACAGGAGACGTCGAGATCACTGGACTGCCGGAACCTCTAGTCAGGGACCATAAAAAAGAGGCAGTCATAGTTCTGGATCTTCTGGGAGATCTAGTACAGGCAGTGGCGGAGCTGGTCAGACACGACAATCTTTTGCACAGTCTCGGGGTGCCTCAGTGCAGTTCAACAGGAGACAGGGTAGCAGATCTAGTGGCTTCAGTGATGCCGGTTATTATTTCTGTGGGGAGCCTGGTCACATCAAGAGATTCTGTCCACAACGACGTCCGGGCAGTAGTTCCTTTAGTCGTGGTGCGACTGATCCTAGCCCGAGTGCAGGACAGATGTATGATACTGCAGCTGAGAGGCAGACCTATTTCGGTGGGACTGGTAGAGCTAGTGGGACCAGCAGTGCTAGAGGCAGGTATGGGGATCGTGGTCGATCTTCAGGTACACCAGCTCGAGTGTTTGCCATGACGCAACAGGAAGCTCGAGTAGCACCGGATGTGGTCACGGGTACGTTATCTATTTTTAACCGCAATGCTTGTGTGTTATTAGATCCGGGAGCAACTCATTCTTTTATTTCTCGGGGTTTTGCATTGTTTGCGGATAGAGAATTGTCTCCAATTGGTTGGGACATGGGTATTAGTACTCCTACCGGAGATATGTTAGTGGCGAACCTAGTGATTCGCAGTTGTCCGGTGATGGTTGAAGGCCATGGTTTGGAGGTAGATTTAATCCCCTTAGATATCTTTGAGTTTGATGTGATTTTGGGGATGGATTGGTTGTCCATGCACCATGCCTCCATAGACTGTTACGATAAGACAGTAGTTTTTCGAAGTCCAAGATTACCTGAACTTACATTTCGGGGAAATCGTAGGGTATTACCCTATGGAGTGATATCAGCGTTAACAGCTGAGAGATTGTTGAGAAAAGGTTGTGAGGGTTACTTGGCTCATGTGATAGATGCTCGGAATACTTCGATGAGAGTGGAGGATATTCCTGTGGTGAGTGAATTCTCTGATGTATTTCCAGATGATCTTCCAGGATTACCACCACACCGTGAGATTGAGTTCACAATCGAGCTTTTGCCAGGTACTCAACCTATCTCACAGGCACCGTACAGGATGGCACCGGCAGAATTGCGAGAGTTAAAGACTCAATTGCAGGACTTGGTGAATATGGGATTTATTCGCCCAAGTGTTTCACCATGGGGTGCACCGGTATTATTTGTGAGGAAAAAGGATGGTGGTCTGAGATTGTGTATCGACTACCGGCAGTTAAATAAAGTGACGGTGCGAAATAAGTATCCTTTGCCAAGGATTGACGATTTATTTGATCAACTGAAAGGGGCAAAGTATTTTTCAAAAATTGACCTTCGATCCGGGTACCATCAGTTGAGAATCCGGGAAGAGGATGTTCAGAAAACAGCTTTCAGGACTCGGTATGGTCATTATGAGTTCCTGGTGATGCCTTTCGGGTTGACTAATGCCCCGGCAGCGTTTATGGATTTGATGAACAGAGTGTTCCAAAAGTATTTGGATCGATTTGTAATTGTGTTCATCGACGATATCTTGGTGTATTCAAGGAGTGCCAAGGCACATGAGAAGCACTTGAGATTGGTGCTGAATATGCTTAGGAAAAAGCATTTGTTTGCCAAGTTCAGTAAATGCCAGTTTTGGTTGACCGAAGTTGGATTCTTGGGTCATGTGATTTCGGCTGAGGGTATCAGCGTAGATCTCCAAAAAGTGGAGGCAGTGGCAAACTGGGAGCAACCGAGGACGGTGACAGAGATGAGGAGTTTTCTGGGTTTGGCAGGATATTATCGGCGGTTCGTAGAAGGATTTTCTACGATAGCAGGCCCATTGACTCGGTTGACTAAGAAAGGAGTCAAATTTGACTGGGATGCTGATTGTGAGCAGAGCTTCCAGGAGCTAAAGAGAAGATTGACTTCTGCTCCAGTATTAACCCTTCCAGATGGTAACGGGGGTTTTGAGGTATATAGTGATGCATCATTGCGGGGTATTGGCTGTGTGCTGATGCAGCATGGGAAAGTGATAGCGTATGCTTCCAGACAACTTAAAACCCATGAGAGGAATTACCCCACACATGATTTGGAGTTGGCTGCAGTAGTGCATGCACTGAAAATATGGAGACATTATTTGTATGGGGAGACGTGTCGGATCTTCACCGACCATAAGAGTTTAAAGTACTTGTTTACCCAGAAGGACCTGAATTTGAGGCAGAGAAGGTGGCTTGAACTGATAAAGGATTATGATTGTACTATTGAGTACCACCCAGGAAAAGCCAATATTGTGGCAGATTCCTTGAGCAGGAAATCTATGGGATCTTTGGCCGATTTGCATACAGTCTACTTACCGTTATTGGTAGAGTTCCGTAGAGCAGGGATTGTACTGGACATGGATAGCCAGGGGGCTTTGTTGGCTAGTTTCCATGTGAGGCCTGTTCTGATTGATCGGATTATTGAGGCTCAACTCCAGGATCCTACATTGTGCATTGTCAGGATGGAGTTAGAGGCTGGAAACAGGCAGGACTATGCGATTAGGGATGATGGAGCATTGGTTAAGGATGGACGGTTGTGCGTACCGAATGAGCTGGAGCTAAAGAGGGAAATTCTTAATGAGGCTCATAGTTCGGCTTACGCTATGCATCCAGGAGGTACCAAGATGTATCATACCCTAAGGAAACATTATTGGTGGACTGGGATGAAAAGAGAAATTGCTGAGTTTGTGAGTAGATGTTTGACATGTCAACAAGTGAAAGCGGAGAGGCAGAAACCCTATGGGACACTGCAACCATTACCTATTCCGGAATGGAAGTGGGATCACATTACGATGGACTTTGTGTATAAACTTCCAAGGACACGGAAAGGACATGATGGGATATGGGTAATTGTGGATAGACTTACGAAGTCTGCACATTTCTTGCCAGTGCGAGAAGATTTTCGGATGAGTCGGTATGCCAAATTGTTCGTGGATGAGATCATACGGCTGCATGGAACTCCAGAGTCTATTGTTTCGGACAGGGATCCGAGATTTACCTCCAGGTTTTGGCGGAGTTTGCAGAAGGAATTTGGCACCACATTGCATTTCAGTACAGCCTTTCATCCTCACACGGATGGTCAATCTGAGAGAACAATCCAGGTTTTGGAGGATATGATGAGGGCTTGTGTACTACAGTTTAAAGGGAACTGGGATTCACACTTGTCTATGATGGAATTCGCATATAATAACAGTTACCAGTCAAGCATCGGGATGTCACCTTTCGAGGCACTGTATGGGAGGCAGTGCAGAACACCTTTGTGTTGGAGTGAAATAGGTGAAAGAAGACTGTTAACACCTGAGTTGGTGGATTTGACTGAGGAAAAGATTAGAATCATCAGAGAAAGGTTGAAGATAGCTCAGGATCGCCAGAAGAGCTATGCAGACCATCGAACCAGAGACCTTGAGTTTGAGGTTGGTGATTGGGTGTTCTTGAAACTATCTCCTTGGAAGGGAGTTGTACGTTTTGGTAGACGGGGAAAACTAAGTCCTCGCTACATTGGTCCATATGAGATTTTGGAAAGGATAGGACCAGTGGCATATCGTATTTCTTTACCCTCGGAATTATCCAGAGTTCATGATGTCTTTCATGTATCTTTGCTCCTGAAATATCTGTTTGATGAGTCTCATGTGTTGGAAGAGCAACCACTTGAGCTGAAAGACGATTTGACATTTGAGGAGCAACCAGTGCAAATTCTGGATTGGAAGGAAAAGGTACTTCGCAGAAAGACTATTCCTCTAGTTAAAGTGTTGTGGAGGAACAATAACGTGGAGGAAGCCACGTGGGAAACTGAGGAACTAATGCGGGCACAGTATCCTCATTTATTTCATGATTAGGAATGAATTTCGAGGACGAAATTTCTTAAGGGGGGTAGATTGTAACAACCCGGACTTTTCATAATTGATTTTATGCAATTATTTTTATTAAATGACGATTTTACCCTTGGTCGGTAAAGGGCTTGGAAATCAAGTTTTGTTTCGAGACACTTTTGGTGGTGTTTCGGGTACCGTTGCGTAGGTCCCGAACTCACGAGTTCGTAGACAGGCGGCACGCAGGAAACGGAGTTCGTATACGGAAGTTGTGGGTCTAGATGTGTAAGGGCATTTTGGTAATTTGCCATGGAGGGGAGATATTTTAACCTCACTTATTGTACAACTCATTTCATCTTTATCTCATTATCTCCTTCTCTCTCTCTGTAACAAAACAGAAACACAAACACAACCCATACACTGAACCGAAACCGAGAGAAAAACCAAGAGAAAACCAAAAGTCAACGACGGATTCAAGGCTTTAACTTCCCATTTGGATCAACTAATCGTATTCTACTCTTTCCCACGATCACAACCGTACCAACCATCGAAGGAGAGGACCACGGTGGAAGCCGAGCCGAGTAAAGGAAGTTTCGGATCTTTGGCTCGATTTTCCGGCTTATACAGGCGATATCGTTCCGGGAACCTCAGAGGAACGAGCGAGACGGGATTGAGCTAGCTTGAACAGGTTTGTGAGTGGACTTTGTTTTATAAACTGAATTGCATGCATCAAAATATCTTTGTTAAATACGGTTATGTATTGTGGCATTGAATTTCTGAATGTTAGAAATGATTTCTAGACATATGTTTTCCACTATTTCAGTTAAAGTATGATAGTCGAGATATGCCGACTGATATGATATGATAGTCGAGATATGCCGACTGATATAATATGATAGTCGAGATATGCCGACTGATATGATAAGATAGTCGAGATATGCCGACTGATATGATAAGATAGTCGAGATATGCCGACTGATATGATATGATAGTCGAGATATGCCGACTGATATGATATGATAGTCGAGATATGCCGACTGATATGATATGATAGTCGAGATATGCCGACTGATATGATATGATAGTCGAGATATGCCGACTGATATGATATGATAGTCGAGATATGCCGATTGATATGATATGCTAGTCGAGAGATAGGCCGACTGATGTGATAGCATAGTACAGAGAGTTGTGATACAGTACTAGCACACCCCAAGGGATACCCTGGTGGCTAGTGGATGTGTCGATGACAGTGGATTTGAGATGTTATGTGTCTAGGTGGAAATAAATGATTTCGAACATGAAAATGCCGGTGATTTAAAGATGATGTTTTTATAACATGAATTGTTTATGTGATGCATGCATGGTTTTATAAATGGAGGGGGAAAAAGGTAATACTCCTTGGAAAGCGTTTTATAAACGATTATTTTTGTCCACTCACAACTTTTGTGTTTAAACCCCCTTCAGGCCGTAGAGTTGACGCTGACAGTATCTCGAGGCAGAGGCATTAGCACTTCCGCTACGCTGTGTAGTTGTACTTGAGTAGGATATCTAATTTGTACATTGATCCTACTTAGACGCTCTGATATTCTTGTATTTGGTTGGTATTTACTTACGGGAATTTTAAGTGCTTAAATCCCTTGTCTGACAAGAGAAATTATTTATTGTTATTATATTATACTAAGGATTGAAGGGTATTTGGGAACCTTTCCTTAGGTTGTCAGACGGGATCAGGGTTCTTCCCGGGTTTCGAGGGGAAATTCGGGACGGGTCCTGACAAATGGGGCCACTTCAATTTGGCTTTCAAGATTTTTCCTACTTTTTTGGAAAAATTTGAGAAAGAGTTTAGCCCTTGGTCAATTGGTCCTTGAAAAAAATATGTCCATGGCCCTTAACCTTATGGTTGAAGACCATTTTTTGCTCAATTTTCCTACAATTTATGTCCTTGGCCCATGGTTGGAGATGATCTCAATATGCCCCCTCATGTGTGATGTCATTTAAGTCTAATACATGGACAACACATATCTAATGAAGTTTGGACACGAGAATACCCCAAGCTCTAATAAATGTGAGCATCCACCAATTGGCGATAGAAAAGATAAGCCTAAGATTATTTGAACCACTTGGACAAACTTCTTTTTCTGACATAGAACAACTCTCAACAAATGTTTATTTGTTTGGATATCATTTTAAGATTACTAAAAACTCATTAGGAACATTAAAAAATGGGCACTTTTCTTTAAAGACTTACACAAATTCAGAATTGATTTATAATATATACATGTTGAAGTGGCAATTATCTAGGAACATATAAAGCTGAAAGTTTTTTCCAAGAAAATTGTGAAATATAAAAAGATAATATATATATATATATATATATATATATATATATGTACTCAATTGTAGCAAAAAAATGGTGGAGGCGAACGATGAAGGTAAACACGATGGAGGCAAATGTGAAGGAGCCGTGTTTGCAAAATGCAGAACACGAAAGAGACTAGCAATTTATCAAATAACTAGTTGTATAATGATTTGAAATCAACAAATTTAGAGTCTGAAATCCCCTATGTATTTGGCTCAAATTCAAATATTTCATTTAAATATTTATCCAAATAGCTGAATTTGGATTTAGAGGCCCGAATCTAAATCCAAATCTAAATCCAGGCTCATCCAAACGTGTCCTTATAGTTTTTGCAGGACAGTTACACTCAGTTTTCATGGCCCTTATACTTAGTTTTGTAGGGCAGTTACACTTGGTTTCAGATGGCAGTTACACTTATATATCCAAATCAAACACTATGGATATCTCCAATTCATGGGTCTCAAACCCAAATTTTAGGTTTTTCTCAAAATTTCCTCCAACCCAAGGTAGGGTTATTAATCGGGACTTAACCGATTATCGTTTTGATAACCGATTGGGGATGAAAATGTAAACTTCCATCTCTTTTGTTTTTTCTTCTTTTTCTTTCTGATAAACTTTGTTTTCTTTCTTTCTTTCTTTCTTTTCATCCTTTTTTCACCACGAACTTTCCCCCATCGTTCAACATCATCTTTTTTCATTTTTTTCCTTTCATAATTTTTTATTCCCATTTGTGTTTTTAAAGGGAATTGTTACTTTGGCTACACTAAGCTTCCATCATGTTGTTCATATTTGCATACTCAATTTCATCTTCATTATCTTAACTTAATGATAGCATGCTGGAATTTTGCTGTCTGTGCGCTTCCCTTTCATTTGCTGCAATTTCTAAGTCCACTGGGAAGTCGAGTGAACTCCTTCTGTTGGCAAATTTATCTATCAACTCTATTGCTTCATTTTTTTCGTGTTTAAGTAAAAATGATGCTATAGGTTTGTCAAGAAAATTCGTCATCCATCGGTTGCTTCAACCAAATTGATGGAGTTCACAAATTATCTTGCAATA
Source organism: Oemleria cerasiformis (assembly GCA_037349345.1). Taxonomy (NCBI): domain Eukaryota; kingdom Viridiplantae; phylum Streptophyta; class Magnoliopsida; order Rosales; family Rosaceae; genus Oemleria; species Oemleria cerasiformis. The sequence continues at coordinate 9,701,743 of JAZGTL010000003.1, read as the reverse complement.
TCGAATGTATGGATTCAACTATCAACCCATTGTGTTATGGGATTGATGCAAAGTGCCAGTTGTTTAGTTCTTGGAAGGGTTTCATCCAGAACATCTCTATCGATTGTTTCTGTTAACAACCAAATTTAATAAGGCTGACAGAATCTTTCCCTTTCTCTCCATCCGAGTGTGCTGGATATAGAGGAAGTCAGATATCGGTTCCATTTAAAATTTTAACGACTACATAAACCATTGATTTGATAAATGAAGGAAATGCATTTAGATGATCGAAATTGAAACTTTGGAAAACTACTATGTTGGAAATTCCCCACTCGACGGTTTCTACGTCCCAATGTTCACTTGTTAGAACAAAAGAAAGTCTTGGAAAATTATCTGCCAAATTTATATTTTCGTGATTTCGAAAATAAAAATCTAAAATTTTCTCCTGATGATCCAAAACCTTTTCTTTTATGTTAATAAAAACATCAGGTGGCAAAATTTTGTTTGCTTTTTCAAAAAATCAAATTCTTTTGATTTTTTCAATCACAAGACATAATCATTTTTAAGAATATATGTTATTAAAAATATCTGTCATTTAATAATTATTTATCTTTCCGAAATTAAAATCTTCATCCCAATTCATTTGTTTAATAATTTGAAAATAAAGATTTTTTAGCAAAACATTTTCTTATTTTACCAAAGCAATATCTTCTTCTTTTGCTTTTATTTTTTCTTCATTTGGAGGGTTTTAGTCACCGGAAATCTTGGTAGATGGTCTCAGGTATTGCTGAACCAACAAATGGATGGAACACATAGTAAAGTAGAATGTGTAGCTAAGTCATTAGGCAAGAGTGAGGATAGTTATAATCATAAGTTACATATTGATAAAAAAAATCTGAAAATAGCTTAAGTTACATATTTCCGGTATCTAAAAAAACAGCTATTTTTTAAAAAACAATAAAAGCAAAAGAAGAAGAAATTGCTTTGGTAAAACAAGAAAATGTTTTGCTAAAAAATATTTGTTTTCAAATCATTAAACAAATGAATTGGGATGAAGATTTTAATTTCGAAAAGATAAATAATTTTCTTCAAATGACAAATATTCTTAAAAATGATTATTTGGATTCTGTCTGAAAAAATCAAAAGAATTTGTCTTTCTGAAAAAGCAAACAAAATTTTGCCACGTGATTTTTTTATTAACATAAAAGAAAAGGTTTTGGATCATCAGGAGAAAATTTTATATTTGTATTTTCAAAATCACGAAAATATAAATTTGGCAGATAATTTTCCAAGACTTTCTTTTGTTCTAACAAGTGAACATTGGGACGTAGAAACCGTCGAGTGGGGAATTTCCAACATAGTAGTTTTCCAAAGTTTCAATTTCGATCATCTAAATGCATTTCCTTCATTTATCAAATCAATGGTTTATGTAGTCGTTAAAATTTTAAATGGAACCGATATCTGACTTCCTCTATATCCAGCACACTCGGATGGAGAGAAAGGGAAATATTCTGTCAGCCTTATTAAATTTGGTTGTTAACAGAAACAATCGATAGAGGTGTTCTGGATGAAACCCTTCCAAGAACTAAACAACTGGCACTTTGCATCAATCCCATAACACAATGGGTTGATAGTTTAATCCATACATCCGATAGTGCAAGATAATTTGTGAACTCCATCAATTTGGTTGAAGCAACCGATGGACGACGAATTTTCTTGACAAACCTATAGCATCATTTTTACTTAAACACGGAAAAAATGAAGCAATAGAGTTGATAGATAAACTTGCCAACAGAAGGAGTTCACTCGACTTCCCAATGGACTTAGAAATTGCAGAAGATAAAAGGGAAGCGCACAGATAGCAAAATTCCAGCATGTTATCATTAAGTTCAAATAATGAAGATGAAATTGAGTATGTAAATCTGAACAACATGATGGTAGCATAGTGGATCCAAAGCAACAATTCCCTTTAAAAACACAAAAGGGAATAAAAAATTATAAAAAACAAAACAAAACAAAAAAGATGATGTTGAAAGATGATAGAAACGTTTGTGGTGAAAAAATGAAGAAAAAGAAAGAAAGAAAACAAAGTTTATAAGAAAGAAATAGAAGAAAAAATAAAAGAGATGGAAATGTACATTTCCATCCCCAATCGATTATTAAAATAGTAATCGGTTCTATCTTGATTAGCAGCCCTAACCCAAGTGTCACAAATCTAAAATTTGCATTTTTAGCTACAGTGTGGAGGGATATTTGGGACCTTGAATTGATGGTCCTAAACTTGGATTGGCCCCACCCATTTAAGTTTGTGATTTCATCTTTGTTTATAGTTTTCATTTAAATTTGGGTTATGCTCATAACATCTTGCATTTTTCCTCTTAGATCTTATTGGATTTTGTTCTTCGTCGTCAGATTCACCATCCATTGCCTCATGCTCATCCTCGACAATCATATTATGCAAGATTATGCACATCATCATGATTGAACGAAGGTCATCTACATCCTATCCCCGAGAAGACCCTTTGATGATTGTCCAACGAGCTTGCTGTTAGTTTTCTATATTAGGCATGTTATTATAATTGGCTTTGCTTGTCATTGTAAACTTTCTTATTATGCACCTTAGCTCAATCTAGAAAGTTAGCATCTCTAGTTCATGATGGTATTTTATCTTGAAGATGGTTGAAGCTGTGAGAATGAAGGTATATTGCATTTCAAAAGAATATTTCTGCACCAGTACAATTGAAAGTGTTTTCTAAAAACGCTCAATGACTAGTCATCGTTTTTAAGTTCTTACTATCAGCTGTTAAATTTTTTTTCACTAAGGGCACGTTTACTTACCAACAATGCGAATAGTGGGTAATAAGAGAAGTAGACAATAAGATAAGTGGGTAATCGGAGAAGGGGGTAATCATTACCATTGAGTTGTTTACTAAGTATATAGAATTAAAACAGTAATGAGATTGATTTTCATTGTTATTGTTTACTAACCGTTATGAATTGGAATAAAAATTAATTGATTACTAAAATGCCCTTTCTTTTTCTCAGTTCTTTCAGCATGTTGTTCTCTTGTCTGATCATTCTCTAAATAGACACCAACCCCAGCAACCACAAAAGAATACACAGACAATATTTTAAACACAAAAATAAATTAACCTTAACCGTGGTGAGGTGTAAAGGAGAATAGAAGCAGAAAAACAAAAATAACGTACTTACCTACTTTGGAGCAAAAAGAGTGTTTGGAGCAAGAAGAATGTCTAGAGAATTAAAGGGTTAAGCTGTCGGAGTATTGAAGCATTCAAAAGAAAATTAGGATACGCGTAAATTTATTGTGACTAAATGATGTAATTACTATAAAAGTTGTAGGGCAGTTTTGGTACATAAAAAAATTAAAATAGGTAATGGGAATCATTAACACCTCCCCCCTAGATAATCCCATTACCCATTTTTGGGTAATGACATTAAGGATTTCAAGTGGGGCCCACCTGTTAAAAAAATCCAATTGTGCAAGTAAACGCAGGAGTACTCCGTAATGGGAATTATTGCCTTTGATTTGATTCCCATTACTCCTATGTAAACACGCCCTAAGTGTGTTTTCTTTTACCCAAGGGCTTTTATGTCACACTTTTGACATCAGTTGTCAAACTGTGCGTTCTGAGTTATTTTAACAGCTTTGGGAATATAGGCCATCGGGTTGGTTCATTCACGGCAAGTGTGTAAAATATAGCTGAGAGCTTTAAGTGAAGGTAGCTGAGCTCTCAATAGGGGCTGTTGCGATTTCTGGGTTTTCATAATGGTTTTCCAAAACTGATTTTCTTGAGAATATCATTGAGTGAAAAATGGTTTTGATAGTGTTGTTTTAGTTCAATAAATTATTCTTGAAATACAGTTTGTTGATTTCTCAAATTTGGTTTTGAAATATGCTTTTGGGTAAATTTCTAGGTTCTTGAATTCATTTTTGTTCTTCAAGGTTCAGGCTTGATGAACTCAGATTGATTTATTCTTGCTATTTCATTCATTTTGAATGTGAGTTGATTGACAGTTCAATCAACATGAATGATGCTATTGTGGATAAATATTTATAATAAGGTATGACTGCCTCTAGAGTTTAGACTTAGAGATTGAGCTGAGTTTTACCTTGTACTGATGAATATTAAACTTATTGGATTGCATGGTCAGCGGATCAACCCCTAGTTTTCTTTGATTATTATTTGTTTGTTGAGCTGCATTGAATCTCTCTAGTTGTTTCATATACTTGTCATTTATCTACTATAAAATGATTGGGAATGCTTGTTATTTTTGCACACACTATATCATTTAGAACTAGCACATGGCTGCCTACATTGATAGAGCTTCTGAGTGCATAGGTTGTCACTGCTGTGAAGTGTTTTTGCAGGAAGCGTGTGAGATTGTGTTGATTATTTGTGCACTGCTTAATTTTTGCTTGTTGTCTTTGGGCATGACTAGTCACAATCTTGAATGTTGATTGTGTAAGTGACGCCTTTGTGCGTGTAGGCCTGATATACAACTTTCACTTGCAGTATCCCAAAGGCTCTTCCTCTTGTGTTTTAGCTAAGTGTTTCTTTTTTTCATTGTCAGAGTGAGAAAACGTTTTGACAAATGTAGCCCAAGCGAGGTAAATACCATTTGTCAAATAATAACCCAAGTCTGAAGGAACATTATTTACATAATAGTGTACCTGCACATAACCATTGATAGTTTCATTGGATAGATGAGATCGACCAAGAACAATGACGTCGTTGTTTGATCCTGCAATTCCAAAAAATGCATGCCATATCCATGTGTGGTAGGATGCCACTGCCTCAAGAATAATTGTTGGCTTACGTTTGTGCCTTGTATACTGACCTGCCCAAGAGGAAGATCAACTTTAATTACCATTCCCAATGCATGCAATCAAGACTACCTAACATAAATGGAAAACCTCGTTGATTAGCTTTGTGAAGGAGCCTTTGTAGGTCGAAACTTGTTGGGGCTCTAGGTACCATTCTCCATAAAGTCTTTTGATGGCAGTACAAAATCTTTTAAGACCCTGAGAAGCTCTGCTCTCCCCTAATCTACAATATTCGTTAGTTGCATCAGAAGGGCAACCATATGCAAGCATCAGGAAAGCAGAAGTTAGCTTATGTAGTGGGGATAGACAACTTCGGACGAGTGAGTCTTTCTTCTGGGCAAATTAGGGACAAAATTGACAACATCAGTCAAGATGCAGTTGTAGAGCTCCAGTACGTCTCATTGGAAAGCGCCTACCGAACCAATAAGGCTTACAGGTATGATTGGTATCGAAGTAATCTTTCATGAGGCTCAAATGCTTTTCTTGTCTATCGTGATTGATGTATTCACGACCAACAACCAAACCCCTATGTTTTGATTGGGATTCAGAATGTGCATACAAAGCAATAGCTCTAGCTATGGCCAAGTTTACTCGTTCTTCTTGACCATCATCATCCGAATCATCATATAGTAGCATCTGAATCACTTTCTCCTGCGAACCTATTTGCAAAAAACGAAGAAAGTGCTTCACTATGAAATATAAGGAAAAGAGTGAAGATATTATGTGAATGGTTTGAATTTCTACTTTGGTTATATAGAGAAATGTTGTGGCCATTGAATATAATTGGATGCAGATAAAGATGAGATAAAAGGATATAGGAAATATGGAGGATTGGATAAGAAAAGATGCCCGAAGATAGGTGAGATCTGAGATAATGATCTATAAAATTCAAGAAAATAAATAAAGGATCCAGCTTATCTTAAAATAATTGAAACCATACAACGTGAATCACAGATGCCAAAGCGATAAGGAATATACAAGTGGTACTCGTTCTCTATTCGCCAAAAATTTTAAATTTTCAGAATTTGAATTTTTTTTAGCTCACAATGTTCATAAATTTTTTTACGAAAGAATAAATAAAAGTTAATATTAAAAATTATTAAATAATAAAAATTTTGAGGGCAAAACAATTGTTTAACATTTACTAAAATTGGGGTCTCAAATTTTGAGACTGGGTTAGAGAAAAAAATTGTTTAGGACCATGAATGGTTATTTTTTAGATGTTGGAAAGAAAATCCCATTTATATATTGTAATTGGCTCATTCATTGGGTCAAATGTCCATATTAGAATAGAATTCTTAATTTCCTAGTTTAGCTCTATTTGATTAGTTTATATTCTCTGTAAATTGATGAGTATCAAAACAATTCAAACATACAATTCTACGAAAAGTTAATATGGTATCAGAGCCAGGTTCTTGATTACATCAATCTTCCAAATTTTTTGTTCTTCTTGTTTTCCAGAAAATCACCATGGCTGAAGATAAGTCCACCTCTTCAACTTCAAACCCAACCTCGGAAATGTCCAATCCATATTATCTTCATCATTCTGATAACACAAACAACTCTCTTGCTACTACCCAGCCTTTAAATGGGGAAAATTACGCTACATGGAGTAGAGCCGTTTACATTGCTCTTATAGCCAAGAACAAGCCTGGTTTCATTGATGGCACGCTCAAGGCACCATCCGCTGACAAACAGCCGCTCGAACATGCCCTATGGGATCGTTGTAACAAAATGATTCTCTCTTGGTTCGTTCACTCTGTGACACCTGATTTGGCTCATACTGTGATTTTTGCTGAGTCAGCTCAACAAGTTTGGGTTCATATCGTGATCGATTTTCACGAGGTAATGCTCCTCCAATTTATCAAATTCAAAAAGAAATTGCTTGCAATACTCAAGGTTCAATGTCTGTAACTGCTTCCTTCACAAAACTTCAAATCTTTGGGATGAGCTTGATTCCTATAGAACTCCACCTAAAGAAGGCAGTGACTATGCATCATATCATGACCAAGAACAAACTATGCAATTCTTGATGGGATTGAACGACTCCTATAGCGTTGTGCGTGGACAAATCCTCTTGATGACTCCTTTACCCAGTGTGCGTAAGGCATACTCCTTGGTTGATCAAAAGGAAGCACAACACGAAGTCGGTTCCCACACCCCAGAAAATTTCTCTGTTCTGCTAGCTGTTGCTAGAAAACCCATAAACTCCTCCAGTCGTTCATCTTCATTCAACCTTCCAGACAATAAAGATCACATTCATTGCACTTATTGTAAACTGAATCACCATACGATTGAAACCTACCACAAGCTTCATGGTTTTCCCCCTCGACATCCACGCCACTGTGGCAACAACAATAGAAACAATCCACAAACACCCAGCGGCTCTAGTATTTCCAACAGCTCCGCCAATTCCAGCGGTTCAGGAGGGTACAACGCCTCACGTCCGCCTTCTAGTTTTGAGCACTCCCGTGGCTCCTCGCGCGGCTCTTACTCACGCAATTCCTCTTATGCGCATCAGGTCAGCGCATCTAATCCAATTGGGCCACCGAACCAGCAGATGGCCCAGTCAAGCCAACCTCTCAATTTGGGTCAGCCCACCACATCAGACCAGTTTGCATTTATTTTTCAGAATGTTCTTTCCGGTTTCTCCGAAGAACTATGTAAGCAGCTAGCGGCTGCCATGGTAAATTTTTCAAAATCTAATCCCTACCATTCTCCTTCTTTTTCTAATGTCGCTGGTCAGTTTTCTTCACCTCCATCAATTAATTCCATTTTTTTCCAATTCTTGGATTTTATTTAGTGGTGCCACTGATCATATCACTCATGATTCTTCTTCATTTGTTCATACTAATCAACCCTCCATTCCTTCTATTAATCTCCCCACCGGGTCCTCAGTTCATACTAATCAACCCTCCATTCTTCTTCATTTGTTGTATAATTCGTTTTCCTGATTTTTGTGTCATCCAGGACTTGGCTTCGGGGAAGATGATTGGTTGTGGTAAGCAGAGCTTGTACTTTATGTCACTCATCCTTTCACCTCTAGTTACTTGTCATGCCACCATGTCTACCGACACCTGGCACCATCGACTTGGTCATCCCTCTTCTGACCGTTTACAATTATTTTCTACATTTATTCCGTCTTTATCTCATTCTTTACAAAATCATTGTATTGTTTGTCCTATGGCTAAACAAACCAGGGTTCCCTTTTTGTCAAGTTCTATTTCATCTACCGCACCTTTAGAATTAATTCATTGCGATATATGGGGCCACATAAATGTCGAACCCACTTGGATGCTCATTTTTTTTCTAACCATTGTCGATGACTACACTCATTGCACATGAATTTTTTTAATGGTCCACAAATCTGAAGCACCTTCATTAATTCAAACTTTCTTTTCCTTTCATCCATACTCAATTTAACAAATCCATAAAAATAATTCACTTCGATAATGGCTCAGAATTTCTTTCACTCAAACACTTTTTTTCTTCACACAGGGTTGAATTTCAGCATAGTTGTGTATACACACTACAACAAAATGGTGTTGTTGAGCGCAAGCACCGCCACATTCTTGATGTAGGCCGTGCCTTGTGTTTTCAGTCCAACTTACCTCTTTCTTTCTAGGGGAGTGTGTACTTACTGCTGTTTATCTTATTAATAGGCTCCCTACACCATTGTTGTCCAATAAAACTCCTTTTGAGCGTCTTTATGGTCGTTCTCCTTCTTATGATCATCTTCGAGTGTTTGGGTGTCTTTGTTATGCAACCGTTGTTCATCCCGTCACCAAATTTCACTCTCGGGCTCATCGTTGTATTTTTGTTGGTTACCCAATTAGGCAAAAAGGTTATAAATTATATAATTTGGATACATACAAATTTATTGTGAACATAGATGTTCGTTTTTTTGAAACTGAGTTTCCCAATCAAATTTCATCTCCCACACCCACCCCCGCCCCTTCCTCTAATCCAAACTAAGTTTACTCTTCCTCCCTATAAGCCACATGACAATCTCTCATCTTCTCTTGAGCCCCATGTTAGATTATGAGTACAATATAATCACTTATGTGCATAGTATTACGTAAGGATCATTATGATAGATGATAAAGTCATTATAATTAAATCAATTTGGTAAACTCCTAATTAGGTATGGTTTATGTTTCATCAATACAAAGATTTTGTTACCTATTAGCCATAGGGGTTCCATTGTGACTATTATAAGAGGTCTTTTAGAACAAGGCTAATATATAAGTTGGTCTCTGCTCTTATCCTAAGACTGGCCTTAATTCAATGCTAAGACCTATTCATTAACTAAGGACAATCAACTTTTGACAGGGAGGAGAAAATGAACTTGTGATTGAGGAATTCACTATGGCATATCCGAATATGTGACTAGTCATCTTGTTTTCTTCACCTTCTTGATCGATCTTATTATTTGATTCTATTGTGATCTTTGAGATTTAGTTGAACCTATATGTAACACTATTTTGATTACTCTTACATGTGGTATCAGAGCTGAATTTCAATGAAAACAGAATCAATTGATGCTTAATTAAAGAAACAACATGATTTCAATCAAAACAGCACCAAGGAGTATCAAAATCAGCCCAAAACTACACAAGCAGTAAGAGCAAGATTATTATGCCAATTAATATCATTCAATATTTATCAACAAGATAATCAATTAGGCACAACCATTATCAATGCAACAAAATGCAGCGGAGCAAAGCGAAGGGTCAAAGATTGATGTTTGAACACATGAATTCTTGGTAATCTAGCAATTAATCGAGTCAACCAACAACAGTATGAAAGACCCAACAATAAACTTTTACCCAGAAAAGCGCATATTCATGTAGAAAGAAAGCAACCAAAGTACCTGAATTTAACGAGTTCTTACAGCATCGGAACAATCAAGTCAACGGCAGAAAATCGAATTTCATTTAAACCAATCAAAGAGCAAGAATCGCAGAAAATTTTGGAGAAGAAGATAAGGATCGCAAAAACCCAGAATCGCAAAGAAAGGCAGAAAACGCTTTCAAGCGTCTGGAGAAGTTTTAGTAAAAATAGCAAAATTTTAGTAAAAACAATACCGGCATGTCGTTGTTTCATGCAAAAGAAAAACGATAATTAGACATGAAAAAGTAGTCAGTGTACGTACAACCCTCTCATGCTAGTACTTACACCATAAGAATTCTCATGACTTCAAAAGGAAATCTTCGGCGTAAGGCAAAATCAAAGACAATTTTTTTGTTTGGTTTAAATTATTACAAAAGGGATCTTAAAGCATGTTGGCGCTCTGATACCACAAGTTGACGCTCTGGAAAATAAAACTTATGCCCAGGAGTTTTAAACAGTAGGATTTCAATTATGATTTATAGAGTCATGAAGTTACTAACAATTTCATTGTTTTGAGTATTGATGTGCCCAACATCTAAATTCTATTACACTGATTTATTGATCACTTGATTCAGAATTCAAATTGATCATCAGGGCTCAATCACACAATGACGGGTCAAACTCAATAAATTGAGCTTGTACTGTGTGGTTGTGTGAATATTTAGAGAGACAAATAAGAGTTTTGTATGCTGTGACTGGTGAGAATACTCATTCTGGTCTAATACGAATTGTAAGTGGGCTGTGTGTTTTGACAATTCAAATTCATTCACACAAAGTGATGATTTTGCGCTTGTTGAAACACACATATGCCTGTTTTATATGCAATACAATTCTGCACAAAGTGGTTTTGTATTACATGATTGAGAAGAGTGGATCAAAGATTTCAGCATTCCTTTTTTATTCACTGAACCTTCAGTATTATGGAAACTCATTTTGAATTTGTGATTCGATCTGCTTAGTTATTGGATCGGTGAATTCTTATTTGAAAGAATATGGCGTTCTTCCCTCGAGCATCGGGTTAGGTTTTCAACTCTCTAATGTTGTGTTCATATTATGCCATTTATCAATTTTTGCTTCCGCAATTTGACACACACCTGAATTGGATTTGTTAAACTTGGGTTTTTTGATTTTATTTTGAATTGTTGATGTACTTTAATGAATAATTGTTGATTTTGTATATTTGGTTTTTTAACTTCATACACATGACTCGTTTTGTATAAAATCTATATTTTGTGTTGCTTGATCCTTGTTTGCAGAAACTTTTTGAGTCTTAGAGTTATTGTCAAACTGAAATCCTACTGTTTAAAACTCCTGGGTACTTGAGTTTTATTTTCCAGGAACATGCTGATTTTCAGTTCTTTAGTCAAAACTAAGATTCTATTTATAATGATACTAATTACTCAAGGACTTAATTAGTAATTTGGACTTGTCACTTGTACTTTGATAAGTCATTGAAGTTATACTTTTAATTAACTACAACTTCACTTCCTTCACAAAATTGTTTCATTTTGGGCATTTTCTCTCTTTTCGTATTCTCCCAAATTTTGGATATTCTCTTTTTGTTCTCCTGCCTTCTGAATGACATCTTCAACAAAAATTATTCTGCTGTTTTTGCTTTTAAGAATATGATATTGGAACTGTGAGACATGAGGCATTTAGTCATCGTTTCTTGAATAAAAAGGCAATATACTTGTTAATTGGCGTATTTTTTTGCTGTTATTTTTGGGCCTCAAATGTGATAACTCCTTGTTGTTGACATGATCAAAATCTTGTTGTTTTCTTGTGTTTCCTCCATTGATTAGTATTGTTTTTCAATAAATCTTGTTCGGATTTATTGCTATATATTAAAATTACTAGCAATCTTGTAGTATGAGTTGTCTAGTATGCCCAATAGATTCAGACTATTACGCCAATTGTTTGATCAAATCAACGGAACTCAATTTGATCATTGTGACTCAATCACATAGTGACCGGTCAAATTCATCCGAAGTGTTTTTGTGCTGTTTTTTTATGTGATTTTGTGGGAGTCAACTTTTGTGGTTTGTATGCTGTGACATATGGAGATTCTCTAAAGAGTCTTCATTCTGGTCTAATGCAAATTGGGGATGTTGGATGTTGTGAGTATTTGGGCAGTGCAGATTCATTTGCTCAAAAGTGATGAATTTGTACTTGTTAGAATACCCACACCTAACTTATATGTGATATAATTTCTACCCAAAGGTGATTTTATGATCACATACACATGATAAATAAATCAGAAATCTTATGACTTGTCCTGATTCATTTAACCCTTCAGTACTATGAAACTGATGTTTAAGATTAAGAAACTTTATGACTTGTCCTGATTTATTGTGATGTGATGCTCTAGTTCAAAGGCTTCATCGGTTAAGTTCTTAGATCGGTTGTTTGTTACAAATTGACCGTTAAGATGACTTTGCCTTGATATTCAGTTTAAGTGCTGCCTTTAGTATGTATTGCTGCAATTTGTGAATTGATGACATGTTATAGAAAGCAAAAATTAATCTTTTATATTGTCTCTTAAGGTTCAAGGCCAATAAGGTTCGTTTTATTTAGTTAGTTCCTCTAAATGCCCTAGGTGGTTCTACTTACATATGAGTCGACTAATAGTTCTAATGAATCTTAATCTCTTGAGAAGAGATTAAGATTGGTGAAGAAAATGTGAATGGTGTAATAAGTGTGATTCAGTAAGACACAGCTTCCATGTTGATCCATTAAGCAAAGCTTTGCTCGTGGGAGCCTTCAAGCCACATGTAACGAACTTGGGATGGTAGAAAGCTTGGATCAGTAGGAGTAAGTTTTTACATCTTTTAATTTTCATATGCTAAAGTTATCTAGCTAGTTCAACTAAACAACCATTGATTCAGTTTCTTATGAAGCAATTCAGTTTTGATTAAATCAATATATGGACGATGATTGATTTCAAATGTGCTTTTAAGTACTAGCTAGGTTTTCAACATAAAGCTCTTGTGAACTACTCATTAATATTTTGAAATAAATTGTCAAAATAACAAATTAGTGAGTGTTTGCCAAAGTGGGATTCACACTCACCGACTTATTTGGTGATTTCTATACATTAGAGATTAACAATTAATGAACAAATTGGTTTGGCTGATGATCTTTCGCAGATGCTTATGATTTATGTCAATTATTGGTATACTAATGAATCTAGTTTGATGTTTTGGGATAGCTGGTCCAACATTGTGGTTTTTTGTTTTGTTCTTTAATTGATCTTAATGATAAATCAAAATTCTTTTTTACATGTCTAATTGTTTTCCAAAAAATATTATGGATATGATTCTAATTGAGATAAGTATATAAAGGAACATAAATTATTGGATAAACTATATAAAAGTACAAAAACTATATGGGTCATTTCAAGTTCATACATAAGCTATGAAAATTTTCATCTAGGTACCCAAACTATATGGCCATTAACAGATCACTACATCCGTTAAGTTTTCCATCCAAATTGCTGTTAAAATGACACGTGGCAAGTTATTGGTCCAGTCAGCTTGTGAAGTAGCAAAAATTAAAAAGGGTAATTTAGTCACAAAATTTGGACTAAAAAAAAGAAGAAAATCAATAAACAAAATAAAATCATCATCATCCTCATCTTAATCTTCCTTAATCATCCTCATCATCTTCATCGTTCTCATCATCCAAAAACTCCCTCTTTTTTTGTCCTGCATCATCCTCATATTAATCTTCATCATAATCATCCTCATCATCCCATACCCCCCAAAGAACCCCAAACCCGCAACCACCATTCAGATTCATAAAGCTAACACATCATCAATTAAAAAATCAAGCTTGCTCCTAGCTTTAACAAATCTCTGATTCTCAAACCCATTAACCAAATCAAAGCAACCAACACAATCTCTACTCAATTTCTTATCAGTTAAGCAATCAAACTTCTTACATCCAAGACCACTCCAAGTAACAATCTTATCACTAACAGGTTTCCAAAGAGAAATAGGAAAAGGGTTTAGACCCACCTTGGGAACAGTCTTGGCGAAGCATCTCCTTCTCGGCAAAGGCTCACATCTCCTTCTCGGCAAATGCTCACATCCACGCAAAATTAGCTTCTGGGCAAGGCTCCAATCGTCAGGGCAAGGCTCAGAGACCTTGTAGTTCATGTATAGAGACAACAAGTCAGCAGATTTTTCACAAGAATGACCCACGAAAGCCACCACTTCAGTGATCCCAATTCTCGAATCTTTGCCCAGAGTGAGCTCGTGGTGCTAAAGGAAGAGTTTAAGTTCACTTGCAACATTGGATCTCGAAAGATCGAAGCTTTCATAGTCGAGGAGCTCCTTTTCTATCTGGGCAAGCTTCTTTTGCGAAGAATCGATCTCTCCGAGGATCAGAGAGACTTGCTCGGAGATGAGAGAGATGTTCTTCTGGGTATGCTCGGAGATGAGAGATGTTCTCGATTGGGGGACTCTCGGCGGAACCCGCGATAAGGTTCTGGGTTTGTATGGGGTTCAGTAGTTGAACATTGGGTGGTTCGAAATGAAGTCGCACGTTGGTGCTTTATGGTCGACGGTGGATTTAGGGTTTCAATTTGGGAGTGATTTCGCGGCTCTGAGGGTGGTGGGTGGGTTTCACGGCGGAGGGATTTTGAATTGGTTTCAATTTGGGATTTTGACTCCCTTTTCTTTTTCTTCCGAGAATGCCCTTTTTAATTTTTGCCACTTCACAAGCTAACTAGACCACTAACTTGTCACATGTCCTTTTAACGGCAATTTAGATGGAAAACTTAACGGAGGTAGTGATTTGTTCATGGCCATATAGTTTGGGTACCTAGATGAAAATTTTCATAGTTCATATATGAACTTGAAATGACTCCTATAGTTTGGGTACTTTTATGTTATCCTAAATTATTTGGTCTATATTTTGACAATAGATTTTAGGTATAGCGATTGGTTTTTACCAAAGTTTACTCAATTTTTATACATTTAGTTTAATTAGAAACCTATTGTTCATGTTTCTGTTTAATTGAAAACCATATTTTGTTAAAATTAGAAAACATTATGTTATAGTTTCTAATGATCATATGCATTCATGACATATTCTCTAGTGAAGATACGGTATGGTATCGAATTTTGATCAGTGGGAGTAAGTGTGGTTTTAGTTTTATTTTCTTTTGATGAAAACTGTTTGCCAGAATTTTATAGTGTTGGATAGCTTTTGGTTAATGAAAACTGGTTAGAATGACTGTTGTTTTATTAATTCTCTGCATTCTAAGTTTTCTAGTGTTGTCTTAAATTCTGCTTAAGCATATTGGCCTTGAACGACATTGTGGTTTGAAGATCACCTATGATTTTTGTGATCTATTGGTTAGTTATGGTTGGACATGAGAAATGCTGAGATGTTAGCAGACCCACTAACTAAAGCTTTACCAGTGGGAGAGTTCAAGAACCATGTCACAAACATAGGTCTGGTACCAAATTTTGATCAGTGGGAGTAAAGTATATTTCCTTGTTTATTATGTTGTTTAATTCATAACATATGTTTTGTTTTGATTATGTGTTTGAAAACTGTGTTTGTCAAAACTTGATTATGGAAGAGTTATTCAGTTTGTTTTGCTGTGAAACGGTTTTGTTCACTGTCAAAATCTGCAGTTTTATTGTTCTTGTTTTCGGTAGATTGTGATGAAGAACCAATTTCAGTTTTGTTATTTTTTGCTTGGTAACAAAAGTTTCTTTGAACCTTATAAGTCTGGACCAAAATTTTTGATGGAAACTCATTATGAGTTTGCCATTTTGTATTGATATAACAGCAGACTCGTGTGACTGTTTAGAAAAATTTGTGGTTGTAGTGCAACGACACACATTGGTGTCCAAGTGCTACAGTTCAATTTTTCTCAAAACAATCATGGCTACTGCATTTGGAGTTGATTTGATTATGTTTGGGACTCAGTGTATACTGTCATTTTCAATTATGAGTAACATTGTGCAAAATGATTATATAAGTACTCAAGTGAGAGAATGTTAGATTATTAGTACAATATAATCACTTAAGTGCATAGTGTTACATAAGGATCATGATTATAAGACGATAGAGTCATTATAATTACAACAATTTGGTAAACTCCTAATTAGGTATGGTTTATGTTTTATCAATACAAAGATTTTGTTACCTATTGGCCATAGGGGTTCTATTGTGACTATAATAGGAAGTCTTTTAGAACAAGGCTAGTCTATAAGTTGGTCTCTGCTCTCACCTAAGACTGACCTTAATTCAGTGCTAAGACCTATTCATTAGATAAGAAAAATCAGTTTTTGGCATAGAGGAAAAGATGAATTTGTGATTGAGGAATTCACTATGGCAGATCCGAGTATATGACTAGTCATCTTGTTTTCTTCATCTTCTTGATTGATCTTATTATTTAATTTAATTGTGTTATGATCTTTGAGATTTAGTTGAAGTTATATGTAAGAATATTTTGATTACTCTTACAACCATTCACAATCTCCCACTCATCATGCTAGCCCACCTTCCTCCCACACTCACACGGGTCCACCAATAAATACTCCAGACCCGCCCTCCTTTATTTCACCACCAATTCCATCTATCTCCTCTTTGCCTACTAATTCACTTTCCCATTCAGACCCCCCTCCTCAATTTTCTCCTTTATCTATTCCTCCTCATAATGACTACCCTACCTCACCATCTCCTACACCACTTCCAAACCGTCACTTTTCTAGACTCACTCGGCCTCCTACATGGCATAATGATTTTCACATGTCCTTCGCTACGACTACTCCCAAGCAGTCAACAATCTGAACGCTATATCCTTCATCAGGTGCTCGTTATCCTTTATCTCACTTTCTCTCTTATTCCTATTTTTCTCCTACCCATTCTGTTTTTTTTAACTAACATTGCAGGTCTAATTGAACCCGCTTCTTTTTTTCAAGCCACCCTTGATCCTCAATGGCGCATTGCCATGCAAGCTGAACTTGACGCTCTGGAAAGTAATCACACATGGTCTCTTGTTCCATTACCAGCCGGTCACAAACCCGTTGGTTGTAAATGGGTTTATAGAATTAAAAACAACTCTGATGGTTCCATTGAGCGTTACAAGGCACGTCTTGTTGCTAAGGGCTACACTCAAATTGAAGTGTTGATTATATGAAAACTTTTTCCCCCACAGCCAAACTTACCATTGTCCGCTGCCTCCTCGCAGTCGGCGCCTCTCGTAATTGGTTCCTCCAGTAATTGGATGTTTAAAATGCTTTCCTTCATGGTGATCTTGACGAGGAAGTTTATATGGAAATCCCCACTGGTCTTCGCCGACAGGGGGAGAATTTGGTATGTCAGCCTCACAAGTCCCTTTATGGATTAAAGCAAGCTTCCCGAATTGGTTTGCCAAATTTACTCTTGCTATTCAAAAGGCAGGATTTCAACAATCAAAAACATATTATTCTTTATTTACAAAGACACAAGGAGATTCTATGACAATGATTCTCATTTATGTTGATGACATAATTATGACCGGAAACAATGAACATGCAATTCAAGATCTCAAAGAATCTCTTCTCCAACAATTTTGCATCAAGGATCTGGGGGATCTGAAATATTTTTTGGGCATTGAAGTCTCACGATTCAAAAAGGGAATTTTTTTTTTCTCAAAGGAAATATGCCTTATATATATTCTAAAAGATGCAGAATTATTGGGGGTTCGTTCAATTTCATTTCCAATGGAAGAGCATTTAAAGCTCAATCCCGATGATGGTGATTTACTTCATGATCCAACCAAATATAGAAGATCGGTGGGAAAATTTATTATTTGACAATAACCAAACCTGATATTGTTTATTTGGTGCAAATCCTGAGTCAATTTATGCAAAATCCTCGAAAGCCACATTGGGAAGCTACCTTACGTGTTTTGAAATTCATTAAAAGTTCTACATGTCAAGGTTTATTTTTTCCGGCGGCAAATAAACTTTTATTACTTGCTTATTGTGATTCAGATCATGCCGGGTGTCACACCACGAGAAAATCCATCACGGGATATTGCACATTTTTGGGTGTTTCCCTCATATTGGAAATCCAAGAAACAATCATATGTGGCAAAATCAACAGCTGAAGTAGAGTATCCAGCCATGGCGAGCACATGATTGGAAATTACTTGGTTGCGGTATATATTGCATAATTTGAAGGTCATTTTAGAATGCCCCACACCATTATATTGTGACAACCAAGCGGCGATGCACATAGCAGCAAATCCAGTTTTTCATGAGCGCACAAAACATATTGAAATTGATTGTCACATTGTCAAAAAAAAATTACAAGCATGCATTATTTTACCATCCCATGTTCCTTCTCGAGCTCAACTAGCAGACATCTTCAGCAAAGCATTGGGAAAGGAGCAGTTCCATTTCCTAAGTAGCAAGTTGGCACTCTTTAACCTGAGGGGGAGTATTGGAAAGAAAATCCCATTTATTGTAATTTGCTCATTCATTGGGTCAAATGTCCATATTAGAATTGATTGTTAATTTCCTAGTTTAGCTCTATTCGATTAGTTTATATTCTCTGTAAATCGTTGAGTATAAAAACAATTCAAATATACAATTCTTCCAAAAGTTAATATTACAGTGGAAAATTTGGGTTGGAGACCTTTTGGGTTGGAGATAGCCTAACCATCACCAACCCATAGGATTTAGGCCATTTTTCTCCTACCAACCAATACTTTGGAAGGACCCAAAATACTGGGTTTACTACCGTAAGCATGGAAAAATAGAACCCTCAATCTATGATCCTAATTTTTTTGGGGCCCCTAGGGGTGGGCACGGTTTGGATCGGTACGATATCACTCAAATCCAAATACAAACCGTTAAAATTTTAATGGTTCAATACGGTTTGAATTTTCAAAAAATATAATTGAAACCGTTCCAATCCAAACTGTTATTAGTGGTTTGGTTTGGATCGATTTGGACGGTTTAAACATAAAAATTTCATGTAATTTGTTCACTAAGGCATTGTTTACTTACTAATAATGGGAATGAAATCAAAGGTAATGATTCCTATTACTTAATTTTCCTACGTTTATTTGCAATTAGGTAATCATTACCCATTCAAAATAGGTAATCCCTTTACCCATTTTGGGGTAATCCCATTAACTAGGGGAGGGGTGTTAATGATTCCTATTACCCATTTTCATTATTTTTTTTTACTAAAGTAACCTACAATTCTACAATAATTCCAAATACCCCAACCCAAAATTAAAAAAAACTAAGAATATAGTTTACAAGTATTAATTACAATAATTCTAACTAGTAATGTTGTTCTCATGTGAATAAATCCTCATTTTCCGAGCTAACTCCTTCAAAAACTAAAAACACGATTTACAATATTTATCAATGAGTTATATATTGCTAAAAAAAACCAATAAGACATATTTTCTCATATTTTATTAGTGAATAATCATAACAAGATATATGACATTTTGGATTTGTTATTATTGGCTATGTACGGTTCAACCTCGATCTTAAAAAAAAAACAAAATAAAAAAAATAATATATATATGTGCAAGGACATTTTAGTAATAAAGTTAGTTTTTATTCCGATCCATAAGACTTAGTAAACAAAAACAATGAAAATCAATCTCATTACTGTTATAATTCTATATAGTTAGTAAACAACTCAACAGGAATGAGTACCCACTTCTCCGATTACTTACATCTCTTATTGTCTACTTCTCCCTTTACCCATTATTCCCATTTCTGGTAAGTAAACATGCCTTAAAAAGACTCATCCAAAACATAATATTTTCCAAAATTTCACCATTGTCATCAAGATTTCATTTATTCACATCAAGAATGAAATTCATTCATTCACATGAAGATTTCATTCATACACATGAACAAATTAACATTTTCAATATTTTAACCTTCAAATATGGCGGTTTATGCTTAAATATAATTCAAATTCGAAAGTAGCACAAAATGGATAAGGATTTAGTGAGATAGGGTATGTAATTGATACGACCCGTCTCGGAAAATAAAAGTGGAAATTTAATTTAATTAAATAACCGGGCGTTGTGGGTTAGATTAGAAATTTGAAATGGGCTTAAGTATGGAGATGGATCTTATAGAGGGCCCAAAGAAGGTTGTTAGGCCGTGAATTAAAGGTTGAATTCACGGAATTTACCATTTTACCCCAGATTTTCCTTACGGCCCGAAAGTCACTTTTCGATAGAGGACCCTTTTGGGAATTTTCTTTGCACCATTACGCAGGTCTCGAGCTTACGAGAACGTACACAAGTGACACACTGAAATAGGAGTCTGAACGAGAATATTATGGGTCTAGAAATATAGGGACGTAAAGCTAATTTTGAAAAAGTTTAAAATTATAAAATCTCTCTCTCTCTCTCTCCACTCTGGGTTGATCAGACTCGCCTATCTCTCCTTTTGCTTTCTTCTTCCCGCGACTTCTTGCTGAAGACCCAGAAAATCCAGTCGTCGAAAGGCAACGACTCAGATAGAGAGGGGACCATATTCTTCTTCGTCTTACTCCTACGAATCTAGCCATATAAACCATGGAGGTCGTCGTCCACTGTACGCGGCGCAGGAAGTCGCGAAAGGTCGTGGGTCTCATGGCTTTTGAGAGCTTTTTCGGCCACCACAAGTACTGTTTTGACTCCTCGATGCCAAATTAGTGATCCTCTCGTCGAGCGGACAAGTTTGGACATATGGGTTGAATTATTTGGGGGAGATTTGAGGAAGTTGCAGAAAAAGCTTGGGCGGTTTTAATAGAGTCTCCGAACAGGCACCGGCGAGACCATGATAGGGGCGACTGAACCCCATAGTCGCGGCCCTTATAACCCCCAGAGAGAGCGCCGGCGCGAGATGGTGGGTGGGGTCCTCCCTCGGCCTCCGTCGAGTTGTGTTCTTGATGTTTTCGACGTTCCGGATCTGATGGCATAGATTTAGAATCAATCGGAGTCTGTTTAATATTAGTTCCGAATGTCCTAAGCATAAGTTTCCAAAGGTTAAGGTTATAGTTTTAATGGATAAATTATGAGTTATTAAGATTATATTAATCTTATTTGCTAGGTATTATGTCAATGGAAAATCGGATGAGCTCGTGGGGACCTCCGGGATCGAGTGCCTCGAAATACGTACAACGGTAGATTTGGTCGGGTGAGCTCTCCCCGACGTACAGTGAGTGGAACTCATGCCCTAAACTTATAATTATGAAGTTATATATGATTGATTTTGTGATGATTATGAGGTGAATTGATTAATTATGGTTTGGATTGTTGATGAATGTCTTGATTGTAATGCTTGGAAACGTATTGTTTGATTAATGTGATAGAATAATGTTAGAGAATTATAGACAATGCCATGGGGTAGATTTAGAGCCTGGCATATGTTTGATATTCGGGATTTAGGATGTAAATCCCTCTTAAAGGTAATTACTCCGCAATGAGTATAAACTAATATTATAGAGGTAGATCTCAAGGATAAATCTCGAGATAGTCCTAATATAGATGGAATGTAATTACTCCGAAACGAGTATAAACTAATACTTTAGTGGTAGATCTCGAAGATAGATTCCGAGATTTAAATTAGAATATCAATGAATGTAATTACTCCGGAATGAGTATAAACTACCACTAATACGATATCTCTAGGGTCGATTCTGAGATACGTGAGACTAAGATATTTGTGAGTTACGGAGAGACCGATACGATAACAACGACTACGACATTTACGACATGTACGATACTCGAGAGAGATTATACGATTGAGATGCTATTACCGAGGAGTTATCCCAGCATAGCACATGTGTCGTTCGTGTCGTCATTTGTATGTATTGTCGAGCGAGGATTGCCGATGAGTCATGCCGGCATAGCACATGAGTATGTATTGTCGTGCGAAGATTTCCGATGAGTCATGCCGGCATAGCACATGGGTATGTATTGTAGTGCGAGAATTGCCGATGGATTATGTCGGCATAGCACATGTTTCAGATGTGTTGTCATGAGTCATATGATGGTATAATGATTGCCGAGGATTCATGCCGGCATAGCACATGAGCCATATGATGGTGCGATGATTGCCAAGGATTCATGCCGCCATAGCACGTGAGTTAGTTTTGGTACGCCCGTATGGTGGCCACTAGTGTCGTACGTCTGTAGGCCACATACCATCCTCCACGTGATCATTCACCTGCGCCCGCTCTATACTAGTAAAATGGCACTAGTCCTGTTCCCGAGCCTTGTGTTATAGTGGTCCCAGTCTCCTAGGGGAACTTCTGGTAATCGTGCATGTACCCAGTCCTTCACGTTGTCGTGGTATGAGCGAAGACTCCCAGTCCTGTCACATACGCGTGACTCGTGCGGCTACAGTGCCATAGAGATACGTGTGTGTGTGATGCCAGCCGATGTTATATGCCGGCTGATGCCAGCCGATGATTTATGTTGGCTGATGATCCAATGTCGGCCGATGTTACTTGTCGGTTGATGCCAGTCGATGTTACATGTCGGCTGATGCCAGCCGATGTTACATGTCGGCTGATGCCAGCCGATGATTTATGCTGGCTGATGATGTGATATGCCAGACGATGATTTAAGCCGACTGATGATGTGATATGCCAGTTGATGATATATGCCGACTGATGCCAGTCGAGGGATATGCCAGCTGATGACGTGATACGATAGCCGAGGTGACATGCAGGCTTATGTGATATGACATCCGATGGTTATGTCGGCTGATGCATTATGATATACGATCGTTATGATATGAGAGCCGAGGTACTTGTCGGTTCATATGATATAATGACTAGTTCTCTTGACTCGTGATAAGAGTTTATGTACCAGTGAGGGTACGTTTGTTGTCGAGGTCAGTGGGCATGATGTGGGCGATGACCCTGATTCGTGAAATTATATTTTGTATGGACGATGTGTCCTTGAGATGATCCATGCCATTAGAGAGAGGTGATAGTATCAAAGGATTACTAGTCATGTCATCAATAGGATGTGATGTGTCATCTTCATTGTGTGGAGATTCAATGTTTGGATGTCAATGGTAGATTCGTATGTGATTGTGTTGAGTGGGTGTGAATGCTAACCCTGCGGGGTTATTCGATTGTTATATTGTTGTATGCTTGTTTGCTGAGGGGTTAACATGGAAATACTCACCCTTATTTCATTTTACACCCCTCAGGTCATCTTAGGAGTTCCTAGATTCGAGGAAGGATGCTATCAACTCTTACATTTTGCTGTCGACTAAGGTATTATCGGTTAGTATTTGAATGCTTTTATCTATGATCACCTATTTTGTAAGCATACTCTGGAACGTCGCTGTCGCGGTGAAACGGTAATTTAGTATTGGCTATTTTACCTTTGACTAAACTTCCTAAAACACAATGTTTTAGTGGGCTTTCGTCACCTGAACTTAGCTTCCAAGTGTCGACCAGCACCGGTGACTCCGGTATCCAGTTGGATTTCCGGTGCGGAGTGTAACAATTGGTATTAGGACATGGTTTTAGGAAGTGAAGTTGTTTTCACACACTTAATGATCATAATTACCGATTCTTACGTGTTAGAGCACCTCCTCGAATAAATTTTTGTGATTAAGTGTTGGTTAGTCTAACCTACCAAGGTAGGGAGTATGTTTTGTAGTCGATCATCTTGACGACTCGTGTTGGAATTAGTAAACCTTTGTATATTGTTGGTGTCATATGGTCCTGAGGGAGAACTTATTCGTGAAAGTAACATTGAGGGTGTTATGTGATTTAGATGTCAGTGGTATATATATATGATGATGTTTCAAGGATAAAGTACCATAAGGGTATTATTTGACTCCCGAGCATGATTTGGACCAGAATGATTGTGCTTTGGTCTGAACTGGTTGGGTAATAGTTAGTATGTAAATTTCTTGTCTCACAAGTGGAAGACGGTATGACCCACTTTCAAGGGAGATTCTGCCGAATTTTCGGTAGAATTCTCGTAGTATGGATTGGATTAGTAAGATTGTCTCAGGATTTGTATCAGGGTTGAGTTATTTGAGAAATCTTGACCCTTTATTGTGGTAACTTGTGAAATTCCTATCGCTTTCTTCGTTCGGGTGGTGAAAACGAGTGGCAAGAGTCGTCTAGGTGGCGTGAACAAAGTATTTGGCGGTTAGCACGAAGATCTAGTTCCGCGCATGGTTAGTAGCCAAAGGCTACACTTCAGGGGATGAGACTTAAAAATTCATATCAGTGACCAAACTGTACCTTGCTAAATGGGAAGAGTAAGAAAAGTGTCAAAATTGACACCTCTCGAAACTAGTGATGCATTCCCGAGAACTGAGTAGTCTCGGAGGAAAATTACGGATTGGAACGTACCAAGGCAAGCAGTTTGCTTGCGAAAGAAGAAAGCCTTCCCGAGAAGGAAACTCATAGGAAACAAGAGAAAGAGAAATCTCATCGGAAGCTCATAGTTGATGCTATCAATGAAATTCTTGTTGACAGCTGAACTTAGTTCCAGAGCTATGGTTGAAGACTGACAAGCTGGAAAAGGAGACCCTCAATGTTCAAAAAGCTTCTGAAGGAGCTGTCGTGCAAAATAGAACAATTACCAGCAAAGAAATGAAAGTGCAATACTATTATCATGTTGTGATTAAATACGTAAGGGATGAGAGTAATTCAGGGTGAATACCTGAGTTATGTTCCTATTTGAGTTGCTGACGTAACGGTACTCGAGGTCTGTGCCGAGTTAACATTACGATTGATATCAGTGAAGCCATGATGAACGGTTTTGGTATGATTACCAAAAAGTGAATAAATTTGACCGGATTACGTATGAAGGCGATGACCTCAACGTATGAAAGCCAGAAAGAGAGACCATAGAATACTAGTACATGGTGGTAAGACCATCTGGACAGGACACATAAGAGCTTTGTGATAGCCCATGTCCGATAGTTAGATTGGTCAAGCGAATCGAATTAGTCCAATGTGGGGAAATGAGATATTGAAATCGTGATGAGGTCATAACAGTCTGAGAGACATTTGGTTGTAGTCTGATGGGTGGCAGTAACGAAACGACAAGTAATGTTGATGATTGCAAAGAAAAACGGGAACTTAAGCCAACTTCTAAGATCGGTCGAGAAGAAGGAAAAGAAGCGTAATTGCTATCTCCAACAATCAAACCCAGTAAGTGGTTCCTCCTTGGTATAACGGTCCTAGTGACCCTACTTGGAGACTAAATTGTGCTAACTGATAGAGTGAACGGCGTGACTTATGGTGATGTTGACACCGGTTAAAGAAAGGACTTTTCAAAGTAATAAACTATCTTCATATATTCGGACAACTCAACAAGACATGGTTGGCAAAACCGAGATATAATTGATAATCATGTAGTTGCCCTAGATTGGCCAGAATGCTTGGGATTGTTAAATGGCCAATTGAACAAAATGATAATGACTGTGCTCGAGGACGTTCCGAGCCAATCTGTGAGAAACTACTAGACATAACTCCGTAATGAATCTTGGAGAAAGACAACCATGTTGTGGTGACTGTCAGACTCTGTGAAAGTTAGCTGAGATCGTGTGAAAACATTTACACAGCCTCTCATGTTTTGAAGATATCTATGCTCGAGGATTGTACCGAGCTAACTTTTTGAATGATGCGATGTTTAGATGGAACGGTGAAGACCGTCCGAGATGATGGGAAATAATTGATGAGCACGCAGCGAAAGCATGGAGTTAGTTACCACTCGGGTGACTACGAACCATTGTAATTGAGGGATGAAATTTTCACCCTCAAAATGTGAAAGCAGTAAATGGTAAGTGGTACAGATTGTGTAGAAGTCAGTTGAGTGGGATTTTCCCCTATGATTAAGCAAATTTCGGGGACGAAATTATTTTAAGGGGGTAGATTGATACGACCCGTCCCCGAAAATAAAAGTGGAAATTTAATTTAATTACATAACCGGGCCTTGCGGGTTAGACTAGAAATTTGAAATGTGCTTAAGTATGGAGATGGAAGTTAGAGATGGCCAAAGAAGGTTGTTGGGCCGTGAATTAACAGTTGAATTCACGGAATTTACAATTTACCCCTGAATTTCCTTAAGGCCCAAAAGTCACTTTTCCATCGAGGAAATTTTTGGGAATTTTCTTTGCACCATTACGCAGGTCTCGAGCTTACGAGAACGTAGAAAGATGGCACGCTGAAATCGGAGTCCAAACGAGAAAGTTACGGGTCTAGAAATATCAAGACGTAAAGGTAATTTTGAAAAAAGTTTCAAATTATAAAATCTCTCCCTCTCATCTCTAGGTTGGTCAGACTCGCCTCTCTTTCATTTTTCTTTATTCATCTTGCGACTTCTCAAGGAATACCCAGAAAATCCAGACTAAGAGGAGACCATCTTCTTCTTCGTCTCACTCCCATTAATCCTGCCATATAAACCATAGAGGTCGTCGTCCACTGTACGCGGCGCAGAAAGCTGCGAAAGGTCGTGGGTCTCACGACGTTCGAGAGCTTTTTCAGCCGCCACAGGTAGTGTTTCGACTCCTAGAATCCATAATCTTGATCCTCTTGTTGAGTACACAAGTTTGGACATATGGGTTGTATGATTTGGTGGAGATTTGAGGAAGTTACTGAAAAAGCTTGGGCGGCTTTAATGGAGTCTCCAGCCAGCCGTCGGCGAGACCATGATAGGGGCGACTGAACCCCACAGTCGCGGCCCTTATAACCCCACAGAAAGAGTGCCGACAAGTGAGGGCGGGTGGGGCCCTCCCTCGGCCTCCGGAGAGTTATGTTCTTGATGTTTTCTACGTTCCAGATCCGATGGCATATGTTTGGAGTCCATCGAAGTTTGTTTCATATTAGTTCCACACGTCCTAAGTTATTTTAGTTTCGAACGTCCTAAGTTATTTTAGTTGATGCTAAAGAACATAAGTTTCCAAAATTTAGGGTTTTGGTTTTAATGGATAAATTATGAGTTATTAAGATTATATTAATCATATTTGTGAGGTATTATGTCAATAGAAAATCCGATGGGCTCATGGGGACCTCCGAGATCGAGTTTCTCGAAATACGTGCAATTGTGGATTTGGTCGGGTGAGCTCTCCCCGATGTACTGTGAGTGGACCTCATGCCCTAAACTTATAATTATGAAGTTATTTTTGATTGATTTTGTGATGATTATGAGGTGAATTGATTAATTATGGTTTGGATTGTTGATGAATGGCTTGATTGTAATGCTTGGAAACTTATGGTTTGATTAATGTGATAGAATAATATTAGAGAACTATAAACAATGCCATGGGCTAGATTTAGAGCCTGGCATATGTTTGATATTCGGGATTTAGGATGTTAATCCCTATTAAAAGTAATTACTCCGCAATGAGTATAAACTAATATTATAGAGGTAGATCTCGAGGATAAATCTCGAGATAGTCATAATATCGATGGAATGTAATTACTTCTAAACGAGTATAAACTAATACTTTAGTGGTAGATCTCAAAGATTGATTCAAAGATTTAAATTAGAAAATCAATGAATGTAATTACTCTGAAATGTGTATAAACTACCACTAATATGATATCTCGAGGGTCGATTACGAGATATGTACGACGATGATAATTGTGAGTTACAAAGAAACAGATAGGATAACGACGTTTACGACAGGAACGATACTCGAAAGAGATTATACGATTGAGATGCTATTGCCGAGGAGTCATGCTGGCATATCACATGTGTCGGTCGTGTCGTCATGAGTATGTATTGTCGTGCGAGGTGTAACGACCCGGAAATTTAATTAGTGAATTTTCGTAAATTATTTTGCAAAACGATGAAATTATCCTTGGTTGTATAAGGGCTTGAAAGTCAATTTTTGTTTGGAGAAACTTTTGGCAGTGTTTTGGAGACTGTTGCATAGGTCTCGAACTTACGAGTTCATAGACAGGCGACACTCGAAAAATGGAGTTCGTATGCTAGAGATGTGGGTCTAGAATGTTTAGGGGCATTTTGGTACTTTAGCCTGGGTAAATATTTTTAACCCCAAGCATATCAGATTCTCCTCATTTCTCTCTCTCTTCCCGATCCTCATCTATTCCGTGCGAACCAAACCCAAAAACACAAGATTTCGAACTTCATTTCAAAGCATATTTGTCCGATTTGGTTCCACTCATCGGACTCTTCTCCTCCCCGTGATCAAGAAAGTATTGGCCGTCGAAGGAAGCAACCGTGGGAGACACCAAACCGAGGAAAATAAAAATTGAAACTTTCCATCGATTTTCTGGGCAACGAAGGTATGGGTTTCGTGTTTAGACTTTATTTTTGAGTTCTTGGATTCGAGTAGATGAATTTAGACTAAAAATTCATGAAGAAGGGTTAAGATTTGAGGAAGTTAGGAAAATGTCAAGGTCAGCAGGCAATGGTGTTTTCCAGCGACGGCGAACGGCAGTGCACAGCGGAGCGATCATCTTCTCCGGCGATTCTCCGGTGACACTCTAGTGGTAGGTTCGGTCAGAGGGGCTGACTTTACATACCACTTGGCAACCTCATGGAGCCACGTGAATGCCACCTGGCAACCACGTGGAGGCTACTTGGTGGCCGAGTCAGCGCTGAGTCAGGCGCATGAGGCACTGCAGCAGGGCGTGAGGTACTGTTGCAGGTGCATGAGGTACTGTAGTTGGCGCATGGCCGATCCACTGGCTTCCGCCGGCGCATGGTGGTGTGTGGGACCGGTTCTTGGGTTACGGCGACGCGAGTCGATAAGGCTTCGACGTTCCGGACCTTTTGGCGCAGGTTTCAGGTTAATCGGACGTCGTTTAGAGGTAATTTTGGGCGATCGAAGTGGCTACATTTTAAGTGTGATGCAAGCGAACCTCCCGGAGTTTAAGTAGTCTAAATGTAGGGTTTTAATTATCGTTAGTAATCCCGATTGTTACTTTTGACAGGCGGTACTGCTCCGGGAACTTCAAAGGAGCGTACGACTCAGAATTGAGCAAATTGGACGTTTGGTGAGTGGACTTTGGTTTTGAACATGATAATACATGCATAAAGGTATATTTGAATAAATTCTTTTTACGTATTATTTTTTGTAAATTCTGGAATTGTCAAGTATTATTAAATTATTACTGGACACTACCTTTCAATAATAATTTGGAAATAATGTTTTGGGCCATGGCCTGGCTTTATGGTTTCGGGTTTTATATGGTTTGACTTGATTTATTTCGGATTTAGGTCGAGTCCACGATTTTGAATTTAAACCCGGTTTATCAATGAATTTGGTCTAAGCCAAGAAACAAGGATTTGAAAACATGGATTTTGGTTTTCTCTGACTGGCGTCGAAGGGTATTTCTCGACCAGGTCGTTGAGGCTGTCTACGCATAGTACAGGGTTCTGCATAACTCGAGGTATATCGGGTGTGTGGAGGGTGTCGAGCTACGGTTCGGGATTTTATTCGAGGAGTTGTGGGATATGTTTTAATATATTTTGTGTCCAGGTCTATTTCCATGATTTTAAACTCCTTTGGGGAGGGTTTTCAAAGCACGGTTGTGGACCACGGGATGTTTTCATTATACCGATTTTCGTGGGACCCACCAAGTTTTTTAACAAAAGATAGATTTTCCGGTGAGTTTTTGGATTATCTATATATTATATTTATATAAAAAGGAATTTTATGTTATGCATGTTTGGCTTTACTCGTGGAGGGGGAAAATTTATGTTTTCCTAGGAAAAGAATTTTAAATGATTATTTTTATCCACTCACACTTTTCGTGTTTTAAATCCTCTAGTTGACGAGGGCACATCTAGAGGCGGAGGCATTAAATTTTCAGCTGCGCATTTACCTAGACTGTCGAGTAGGATATCTATTTCTGTATTTACTTATCCTACCTAGATGCTCTGATAAGTTTTTTGGACTGATTGTAAAATTGTGGTTACATCGTTGGATGGTTGGTGTTGTTGGAATTTGGAGTGTTATTTGATCTTTCGTCTGACAGGTGGAAGACGGTTAACCAGTCCTTAAGGGGAGATTCTGCCAGATTTTGGGCAGAATTCTCATAATTAATTACAAGGGTTTAAGGGTATTCTTGGAATTTCTTTAAGTTGTCAGATAGAAGCAGGATTTTTCCCGGGTTTCGAGGGGAAATTTGAGAAAGGTCCTGTCAACTTGGTATCAGAGCACTAGGATATATTCCTGTAGATCGTACACCTAGTGTACACTGACGAATTATGGTTCTTTTCAGAGTAATGCCTATGAGACGCGAGCCCCGTCAGCGGCCTGAAAACGGTGAGGATACACATGAACTCGTAGTAGAGCCTGATTTGAGGCAGACCTTGGAACAATTGGGTCAGGCATTGACGACGGTACTTCAAGGTAGGACTACGTCTACAGTTTTGGATATTGAGCAAGCCCAGATGATGCTGATGAGTGGATTACTTGTTTGGAACGAGTGTTTGATGTTATGAGATGCCCTCCGGAGGATAGGGTGCGAGTAGCCACATTTTTTTTGAGTGGATATGCGTACCGGTTGTGGCATGCTTTGCAGCTGACAGGGTGGGATGTCCGTACCCTTACTTGGGAAGTTTTCCGGGAGCACTTCCTCGAGCAGTTTTATACTCGCTCATACCGGGATGCCAGAGAGGACGAGTTCTTGCAGTTACAACAGGGGAATATGACGGTGGCACAATATGAGCAGGAATTTCTTGAGTTGTCACGCTTTGTACCAGCTCTGGTGGCAATTGAGATGGATAAGTGTCGAAGATTTAAGAATGGATTGAGAGATGAGGTTCGAGTAGCAGTAATTGTTGTGGCCCAGACTTCTTTGAGGGCTTTATCAGACGCTGCTACTAGAGTATAGATGAGTCTGCCAGCTCAGTACCAGCTAGGTAGGTCCAGGGGATCTCGGGATCGCCTGAATTTCTGGGCCTCTAGTCAAGGACTGTCTAAAAGAGGCAGTTTCAGTTCTCTATCTTCTGGGGCGCAGGATCCTGATCAGGCAATGGTGGAGCCGGTCAGGGAGATTTTTAAGGGGGACAACAACCATCCGCTCAATCTAGTGGGACTTCAGTGCAGTTAACTTGGGGACAGAGTGGCAGACCCGCATGGTCTGGTGATACCGATTGTTACTTTTGTGGGGAGATAGGTCATTTTAAAAGCGACTGTCCATATCGACCGGGTAGAAGTTCCTTAGGCCGAGATGCTGAGGAATCGAGTTAGAGAGTAGCGCAGACATCTGGTACTACAACAGGGAGCCAGAGCCAGTACAGTGGGGCCAGACGTGCCAGTGGGAGATAGAGGGGTCGTGGTTTATCTTCTGGTACACAGGTCAGAGTGTTTGCTATGTCTCAGCAGAAGGCTCGAGCAGCACCATATGTGGTTACTTGTATGTTGTCTATCATTTTTCTTTTATTTTTTGGGGTTTTACACTTTTTGCCAGTAAGGAATTGTCACTGAATGACTAGGACATGGGTATTAGCACTCCTACCGGAGATATGTTAGTGGTGAACCTCGCGGTACGTAATTGTCCGGTGGTAGTAGGATGTCATGAATTAGAGGTAGATTTAATCCCCTTGGACATTTAAGATTTTTTTTTATGTGATTATGGGGATGGATTGGTTAACCATGCACCATGCCTCCATAGATCTTTCGACAAGAGGGTGGTTTTCCAGAGTCCAGGCTTGCCGGAACTTACGTTTCAGAGTGACTGTAGGGTACTTCCCTCGAGAGTATTATCGGCTTTGGCGGCTGAGAAATTATTAAGGAAAGGATGGGAGGGCATTTAGCTCACGTGATCGATTCTCGGGATACTCCGGTGAGAGTAGAGGATATTCTTATGGTGAATAAGTTTTTAGATGTGTTTCCGGAGGATCTTCTAGGGTTGCCACCTCACCGGGAGATTGAGTCCATGTACCGTTGATGGTGGAACTCCGAAAAGCGGGAAGTATACTTGGCATGGATATCCAGGGGGCTCTGTTGGCTAGCTTCCATGTGACACATGTCTTGATTGACCGAATTATTGAAGCTCAACTCCAGGATCCTACATTGTGTGTTATTAGAATGGAGTTGGAGGCTAGGAATAGGCAGGATGATGAGATTAGGAATGTTGGGGCCTTGGTTAATGTTGGGGCCTAATGATTCAGAGTTGAAAGGAGAAATTCATACTTTTAAGGAGTAGTACGTTTTGGTAGACGAGGGAAACTGAGTCCTCGCTATTTTGGGTCTTACGAGATTATTGAGAGGATAGGATTAGTGGCTTACAGACTTACTTTACCCCCAAAACTGTCAAAGGTTCACGATGAATTTCATGTATCCATGCTCCGGAAGTATCTATTCGATGAATCTCATGTATTGGAGACGCAACCATTTGAGCTGAGAAATAATTTGACTTTTGAGGAGCAGCGAGTGTAAATTTTAGGAAGTAGTGCGCATAAAGACTATTCATCTGGTTTAAATTCTGTGGAGGAATTATAACGTGGAGGAGGCCACGTGGGAAACCGAGGCAATGATGTGGGCGCAGCATCCACATTTGTTCCAGTAATATGAATTTCAAGGACGAAATTTCTTTAAGAGGGGTGAGTTGTAACAACCCAGAAATTTAATTAGTGAATTTTTCGTAAATTATTTTGCAAAAGGAAGAAATTACCCTTGGTTGTATAAGGGCTCGAAAGTCAATTTTTATTTGGAGACACTTTTGGCAGTGTTTCAGGGACCGTTGCGTAGGTCTCGAACTTACAAGTTCGTAGACATGCGGCACGTGAAAACGGAGATCGTATGCGAGAGATGTGGGTCTAGAATGATCAGGGGCATTATGGTAATTTGGCATGGTTAGATATTTTTAACCCCAAGCATATCAGATTTTCCTCATTTCTCTCTCTCTTTTCCCGATCTTCATCCATTCCGTGCGAACCGAACCCAAAAACCCAAATTTTGAACTTTCTTTCTAAGCATCATCGTCTGATTTGGTTCCACTCATCGGATCAAGAACGTACCGACCATCGAAGGAAGTAACCACGGGAGACAACGAATCGAGGAAAGGAAAAATAGAAACTTTCAATCGATTTTCCAACCAACACAGGTATGAGTTTCGTATTTAGACTTCATTTTTGAGTTCCTGGGTTCAAGTAGATGGATTTAGATTAAAAGTTCGTGAAAAATGGCTAAGATTTGAGGAAGTTAGGAAAATGTCAAGGTAGGCCGGTAATGGCGTTTTCCGGCGACGGCGTAGCGGTTGTCTTCTCCGGCGACACTCTAGCGACTAGTTCGGTCAGAGGGGCTGACGACGAATGCCACATGGCAGCCACGTGGTGCAACCTGGCGGCCGAGTGAGCACCGAGTCAACGACGAGTCAGGCGCGTGAGGCACTGTAGCAGCGCGTGAGGTATCGTAGCAGGCGCATGAGGTACTGTAGCCGGCGCGTGGCCGAGCAGCCGACCTTCCGCTGGCGCATGGCGGTGCGTGGGATCGGTTCATGGGTCACAGTGATACGCGTCGACAAGGTTTCGACGTTTCGGACCTTCTGGCGCACGTTTCGGGTTAATCGGACGTCGTTTAGGGGTATTTTTGGGAGTTCGAAGTGGCTGCATTTTTAGTGTGACGCGAGTGGACCTCCCGGGGTTTAGGGAGTATAAATGTATGGTTTTAATTATCGTTAGTAATCCCGATTGTTACATTTGACAGGCGGTACTGCTCCGGGAACTTCAGAAGAGAGTACGACTCAGAATTGAGCTAATTGGACATTTGGTGAGTGGACTTTGGTTTTGAAAATTATAATGCATGCATAAATGTATATTTGAATAAATTCTTGTTACGTATTATTTTTGGTAAATTCCTGAATTGTCAAGTATTATTAAATTGTTACTGGACACGGGCTTTCAATAATTATTGGGAAATGACATTTTGGGCTTTGGCCTGGCTTTATGGTTTCGGGTTTTATATGGTTCGACTTGATTTATTTCGGATTTAGGTTGAGTACATGATTTTGAGTTTTAACTCGGTTTTTCAATGAATTTGGCCTAAGCCAATAAACAAGGATTTCAAATCATGGATTTTGGTTTTCACTGAATTATTATCCCCGAGGGTCATGGTTTTCTCTGACTGGGGTCGAAGGGTATTTCTCCTCCAGATCGTCGAGGTTTCTCCGACACTGGTGTCGAAGGGTATTTCTCCACTAGGTCGTTGAGGCTGTCTACACGTAGTACAGGGTTCTACACAATTCGAGGTATATCAAGTGTGTGGAGGGTATCGAGCTACGGCTCGGGATATTATTCAGGGAGAAGTGGGATATGTTTTGATATATTTTGTGTCCATATCTGTTTACATGATTTTAAACTCCTTTGAGGAGGGTTTTCAAAGCAGGGTTGTGGACCACGGGATATTTTCATTATGGATTTTCCGGTCAGTTTTCGGATTACCTATATATTATATTTATATAAAAAGAAATTTTATGTTATGCATGCATGGTTTTACTCATGGAGGGGGAAAAAGATATGTTTTCATCGGAAAAGATTTTTAAATGATTATTTTTTTCCACTCACATTTTTCGTGCTTAAAATCCCCTCTAGGCAGTAAGTTGATGAGGGCACATCCAGAGGCGGAGGAATTAATTTTCAGCTGCGCATTTACCTAGACTATCGAGTAAGATATCTATTTATGTATTTACTTATCCTTCCTAGGTGGTCTGATAAGTCTTTTGCACTGATTGTAAAATTGTGGGTACATAGTTAGATGGTTAGTGTTGTTGGAATTTGGAGTGTTATCTAATCCTTCGTATGACAGGTGGAAGACGGTCAACTAGTCCTTAAGGGGAGATTCTGCCGAATTTTTGGCAGAATTCTCATAATTAATTGCAAGGGATTAAGGGTATTCTGGGAATTTCTTTAAGTTGTTAGACGGGAGCAAGGTTTTTCTCGGGTTTCGAGGGGAAATTCGAGAAGGGTCCTATCACGAGGATTGTCGATGAGTCATTCCGGCATAGCATATGAGTATGTGTTGTCGTTCGAGGATTGTTGATGATTCATGCCGGCATAGCACATGGGTATGTATTGTAGTGCGAGGATTGCCGATGGATTATGCCGGCATAGCACATGTTTCAGTTGTGTTATCATGAGTCATATGATGGTGTGATGATTTCCGAGGATTCATGCCGGCATAGCACATGAGCCATATGACGGTGCGATGATTGCCAAGGAGTCATGCCGGCATAGCACGTGTGTCAGTTTTGGTATGCCCATATGGTGGCCGCTGGTGTCGTACGTTTGTAGGCCACATGCCAGCCTCCACATGATCGTTCACCTGCGCTCGCTCTATGCTAGTTAAATGGCACCTGTCTTGTTCCCGCGCCTTGTGTTATAGTGCTCTCAGGCTCCTAGGGGAACTTGTGGTGATGGTGCTTGCACGCAGTCCTTTACGTGGTCGTGGTACGAGCGAAGACACCCTATCATGTGACTTATGCGTGACTTGTGCGGCTATAGTGCCATAGAGATAACGGTGTGTGTGATGCTAGCCGATGTTATATGCCGTCTGATGTCAGCCGATGATTTATGCCGGCTGATCAATCGATGCCAACCGATGTTACATGCCGGCTGATGCAAGCCGATGATTTATGTCGGCTGATGATGCGATGCCAGCCGATGTTACATGCCGGCTGATGCCAGCCAATGATTTATGCCGGGTGATGATGTGATATGCCAACCGATGATTTCTGTCGATTGATGATGTGATATGCCAGTCGATGATATATACCGACTGATGCCAGCCGAGGGATATGCCAGCTGATGATGTGAAACGATAACCGAGGTGATATGCCAGCTTATGTGATATGAAAGTCGAGGGTTATGCCGGCTGGTGCTGTCAGGACCCGTCCCGAATTTCCCCTCGAAACCCGGGAAGAACCCTGATCCCGTCTGACAACCTAAGGAAAGGTTCCCAAAATACCCTTCAATCCTTACAAATTATAATAACAATAATAAATACTTCCTCTTGTCAGACAAGGGACTTAAGCACTCAATAATTCCCGTAATTAATGACCAATCAAATACAATATAATATCAGAGCGTCTAAGTAGGATCAAGAGTAAAATTTAGATATCCTACTCAAATATACTACACAACGTAGTCGAAGTACTAATGCCTCAGCCTCGAGATCAATGTTCGCGTCAACTCTACTCAACTGCCTGAAGGGGGTTTAAACACAAAAGTTGTGAGTGGACAAAAAAATAATCATTTATAAATTCCTTTTCGAAGAAATACCTTTCTTCCCCTCCATTTATAAAATCATGCATGCATAACATAAAACAATTTATCAATAAAAACATCATATGTAAATCACCAGAAATTCTCATTTCTCTTTAAAACCATTTAGTTGGACTCACATAAAATCTATATAATAAAAATACCTCGTGATCCACAATTTGGTTTGAAAACTCTCTTCAAAGGAGTTCAAAATCATTTAATTCAATCTGGACACAAATTATCTCAAATTCAAATCATTTCATTCCATCTGCCACATAATATCTCAAATTTCACTGTTCCCGACATATCCATAACACATCAGGGTATCCCTTGAGATGTGTTCAAATCTGTACAACTCTGTGTACCATCTGTACTATCTGTACTCTCTGTACTATGCATAGACAGCTTCGCAACCTGGCGGAGCAAGGCCCCTCAACACCAAGGTCCGAACCCTCAACAACTGGTAGAGCAAGGCCCCTCAACACCAGTCAGAGCAACAATAACCAT
The DNA here is from genome assembly GCA_037349345.1 of Oemleria cerasiformis. Taxonomy (NCBI): domain Eukaryota; kingdom Viridiplantae; phylum Streptophyta; class Magnoliopsida; order Rosales; family Rosaceae; genus Oemleria; species Oemleria cerasiformis. The sequence continues at coordinate 9,665,315 of JAZGTL010000003.1, read as the reverse complement.
CGGGACGGGAACCAGTGAATCAAATCCATACTTCGAAATCTTTGTTTCTTGGCCTAAGCCAAATTCTTTGCAATATCATTTTATGACCAAAATCAATAAATCATAATTATGGGTCTCAACCCAAATCACATACTCAAATAGTTACCACGTCAAAACGATATCAAAATCGAGTACAAAAACCAGGTCATTTCTCAAAACACACTTTCACTGAAATATTATAAAACATGTGTCCAGCATCATTTTTAAAATCCAGAAATTCATTGCACCCATACATGACAGTATTTAAATCAAAGATACATTTATGCATGCATTTTAGTTTATAAACCAAAAGTCCACTCACAAACCTGTTCAAGCAAGCTCAATCCCGAACTGTACGCTCCCCTGAAGCTCCTGGAGCAGTATCGCCTGTCCAAATTAATAATCGGGATTACCAGCCAATCATAAGAACCTTAAATATAAACCCCCTAAACCCCGGGAGTCTAACTATGATGGCCTAGAAAACGCGACAACTTTAAAACGTCCGAAACAACCCCTAAACGACATCCGATCGACTCGAAACCTGCGCCAACAGGTCCGAAACGTCAAAAACTACTTGTCACGCACCACCGTGACATCAGACTCGGCCCCACGCGCCGACGGAAGGTCGAAACACGCGCCCACGCGCCGCCACGCGCCCTCACGCGCCGGTCACGCGCCTGCTACAGTACCCACGCGCCTGGACCGGTCCAACCCGGTCCAACTCGGCCTGACTCGGTCCAACTCGGCCAGACCGGTCCAACTCGGCCTGACCGGTTCACTCAACCCGACCGGTTCAACTCGACCCGACCGGTCACCGGCGACTGGCCGGAGAAGACGACCGGCTGCCGTCGCCGTCGCCGGAAGCTGGCCGGAGAAGATGACCGGCAGCGCCGTCGCCGCCGTCTGGTTTCGTCGGAATCCTCCATTTCCGGCCGAGACTTCAAGCTTTCCTAACTTCCTCAAAACTCAACCATTTTTCACAAATTTTATGTTTAAATCTATCTACTCGAACCCAGGAATCCAATTATGACCTCAAAACCACAAACACATACCTGTGCTAGCCGGAAAATCGATCGGAAGGTCCGAAACTTCCTATCCTCGGTTCGACTTCCTCCGTGGTCCTCTCCTTTGATGGTTGGTACGGTTGTGATCGTGGGGAGGAGTAGAATATGATTAGTTGATCAAAACTGGAAGTTGGAGCCTTGAAATCAAAGTTGACTTTGTGGGTCTTTGGATGATTTTCGCACGGGTTGGTTGTTTGTGTATGTTTGTCACAGAGAGAAAGAAGGAGATGAAGATGAAATGAAGATGAGGATGAGGTGGATCAGATAATATCTGATTTGGGGGTTAAACATATCTACCCCAAGTCAAAAATTACCAAAATGCCCTTGCATATCTAGACCCATAACTTCCGTCCACGAACTCCGTTTTCCGCGTGCCGCCTGTCTACGAACTCGTGAGGTCGAGACCTACGCAACGGTACCCAAAACACCACCAAACGTGTCTCGAAACAAAACTTGACTTCCATGCCCTTTACCGACCAAGGGTAAAATCATCATTTTACATAAATAATTTACTTAATTCCAATAATTGAAATTCCGGGTTGTTACAGGTGCATTATGATATATCAGTCGTTACGATGTGAGAACCGAGGGACTTACCGGTCCATACGATATAACTCGTGATCAGAGTTTATGTACCAGTGAGGGTATGTTTGTTGTCGAGGTCAATGGGTATGGTGTGGGCGGTGACCCAGATTCGTGAAATTATATTTTGTATGGACGATGTGTCCTTGAGTTTATGCATGACATTATAGAGAGGCGATGGTATCAAGGGATTACTAGTCACGTCATCCATAGGATGTGATGTGTCATCTTCATTGTGTGGAGATTCAATGTTTGGATGTCAATGGTAGATTAGTATGTGATTGTGTTGAGTGGGTGTGATTGCTAACCCTGCGGGGTTATTCGATTATATTATTGTTGTATGCTTGCTTGCTGAGGGGTTAACATGGAAACACTCACCCTTGTTTCCTTTTACACCCTTTAGGTTATCTTAGGAGTTCATAAATTCGAGGAAGGATGCTATCAACTCTGACATTTTGTTGCCGTCTAAGGTATTATCGGTTAGCATTTGAATGTTTTTATCTATGATCATCTATTTTGTAAGCATGCTCTAGGACGTCGATGTCGCGGTGAAACAGTAATTTAGTATTGGCTATTTTACCTTTCACTAAACTTCCTAAAATGCAACGTTTTAGTGGGTTTTCGTCACCTGGACTCAGTTTCCAATTGTCGGCCAGCACCGATGCCTCATTATCCAGTTTTATTTTCGGTGCGGGGTGTAACAAGATGAACAGTTACATTAACATATTATAAGGTGAATTATATTAACTAATAAATAATATATATAAGAACTTTAATCGTTCAATTTGGATTCCTACGATTTTCAAAATAAAAATCCAAAACCAAACTATTATTAGCGGAACGAATTTTCAAATCGTTTGACTTTTATCCAGTCAAATCTAAATCGAAGTGCCAATAATGGTTTGAATCAAATCAGTTTCTGGTCTCAAAGGATTTATGTCCACTCCTATTATTACCTACTATACAATGCATTTTTTTTCAATTTCATTTATAAAAAAAAATCAATGGTGCAAAAAAATTAAAATGAAATGAAAATTAAAAAAAAATTGATTCAACTGTCCTTATTGAAATCCAATGATTAAAACATAATATTAATAAATTAAATGTATGTTCAGCCTAAAAATTCTATAAAATTTACCCATTTTTTCAACACATGCAAACATCAATTTCTTCTATGACAAACAAAATTAGTTTATTTTTCTAATATTTTCATTCTACTCCTTTTTTGTTTTTTTCAAGATGCCACCAAAATCATCAACAAGAAATATTAATTGGAAGGCACAAGAAGATGAAGCTTTATGCTTCACTTGGGTTTCAAATTAGGAAGATGGTATCATGGCAGTGTAGGCATAAATCCCCAAATTTACTCCAAGAGAGATGAAGTGAATCAATGATACAAAAATAAAAAATGATGCAATAGTGAGGTCCTATGACGAACAAGTCTCTCACTCAAATTTGGAGGACAACTCCGTTGACTTTCTTCCAAGTCCACCCCCTTATTAGTTTTTATATATTGTAAATTTAAATTTGTGATTTTTATTTATCTTTTTTCATAAAAAAAAATGATAATTCATTATATCATGAAAAAAAGATACATACATACCATCAAAATCAAGTTATGACGTCGGCTAGATCCACAAGCTAATACGACAATACTAATACGGACAAAAACTGCATAAACAACTAAAAAACTCACATCACTAAAATTATGCAAAATTACAAACCATATTTATAAAGCCCAAAACAACCAAAACCCTAACAATACCTATAACCCTAAACTAGCTACCTCCACTAAAAGAAACAACCACCGTCGTTAAACCCATCACATTTGGTCTTGAAGTGCTTATAGAGTAGGGGTGGATATGAGGAAGACTTAATCTCCAAAGATCTAATTACGTATAAAAGCGAATAAATGACGAAAAGTTCTCATCTAACTACTGTGACCAAAATCAATGAGAGATATTCTCGAAAACTCCTCTAACAACAAAATAGAACAAGATTTAGAGAAAAAAAAAATTTTAAGAAAGGTTTTGGGTATGGGGATGGATTGAAAAAAATATCAAAATAACTGTGATGGGGAAGTCAAATATGAGCATGGCTCTGACCAGATAGACAATCACCACAAGAGACTCATATGTTATCCTAATAAAATTAGTTTTTTATCGTATGTTTATATTGACTTAATATATAGTTAGTCCACTTATTTACATATATGTAAGCCCCAAAAAAGAAAAAAAATGACTTGCACTTCAAAAAATGTTTTAATATGTCGTCTAGATGTCGTATAAATACGTATTAAATTTAATTAAGTTATTATTTATTAAATTTTGAAAGTTATTAAAAAATAATAAAATATTAAATAAATTATAACTTAACAATGAATTATAGATGATAAAATATAAACCGGCACTATTTATTTACTTAGCTCCTATAATTAGTAATAGCCTTAGGCTCCTCTTCTAACCAATAACGACTCCCCTTCCCAAAGCATCACTTTCAATCAGAAAAAACAAAGGAATAAAAAAAAAATCAGTACTCTTGATGGAAAACCATGTGAGCCCATAGTTATTTGGCGCCATGCCGCCATTAGTATTGTTATGCTCCTAGGTTTATAGTATTCTTCCAGAGATTTCTACAATTCAAATACAATTTAATGTTATTACTTCATTTTCAAAACTTCCATTATGTTCAAGCATTATCAGATATCACAATTATAGTGTCATAAAAAGTTGATTCACATTCTAACTAATGCAAATAATATCTGGAAATTTATCGGATCGGATATCGGTTAAAGTATTTTCCACAAAAGAAAGATCCTCGTCATTAATTATGTACATTTGGCACAAATCAGTGGGAGCTAGAATAAATACCGTTCGAGGAATAATATTGTAGTAGCAACTTGAATAATCCGAATTTATGCTAAATTCCCTGTCTATTACTCTACTTCATTATATATATATATATAGTGGGTATGGACCTTATTCATTACGAGAGTTGAATTCGAAATCTCCTATATAATGTATGGTGAAATATACCATTATTGTACTTTTTCTGTTTTTCTTAAATAATAATATTGGGGGAGGAAATAATAGGGAGCTGATTTTGGCATCCCACAAATTATTTGATGCACTGCACTTTTTTATTTGATGTTTTCTTATTTTTTTTTATGAATCAAACTTCTAAACTTAGTACTCTTCATTTTGAATTTAACATATTTTATTTTTATTTCTTTTGTTTATATAAAACATTTGGACTTTTTTTTTCTCAAAAAACCCTACACTCCTATTTCATATTTCTCCCGCTTTCTAATTTCATAATTATGAGGACTATACTTCAGCCATTAAAGTATAATGGCAGTTCTAGGTTGCTTGAATTATATGAACACTTGACTGCATATGTACATGATCAAAAAAATTTGTTGCAATATGATAGAAAGACGCATGTGCACCAATAAATATTTATGCTTGAAGGTGGTTTATAGTTAGTCTATTATATTATTATGAATTTTTTATTTTTTATAAAATAAAATAAACTAAGAGATAAGGAGTAAATTTAGAAGTTTGAATTATAAAAAAAATAAGAAAACATCAAAATAAAAAAGTAGAGTACAAAAAGTAATTTGTAAACTGATAAAATCAATTTATACATATTGGATACCAACTAATGGAAAAAAAAGTAATTAGAAATACTAATGGACCATAAGAGTAACTATTTACACAGGATGTGTAAATAGAAATCCTAATGGACCATAAAAGTAATTATTAAATGGCTTCTTGTACTTTTTCGTTGATAGTCTTTAAGGTATTTGAAAGAAAAACGGCAACTAGGACCTTCAAGAACCTTCTCCTTCTCTTTTCTACAAGCGTCCACGGGAGTACCCAAGCAGTATATGATAGTCCGGAAACCCGCCACACAGTTAAAGGAAAAGAAACAAGCACAGCTTCCATCTGTATTATATATATATATATATATATATATATATATATTTGATCGAGAAAGAGAGATCTAGTGGCTGCGGGGTGGTCAAAACAATTAACGGCTAGATGGGGAAGGCGCGTAGTATAGGCATAGGCATGGATTATTCAGCAAGCAGCAAATCGGCCCTACGATGGGCGGTCGACAATCTGATCGACGACGGAGATCGCATCGTGTTGATCCATGTTGGGCCCCCCAAAGCTACCAGCAGGAAGAAGCAGCTCTTTGAAGACACTGGATCACGTATGCTTATGTCGATCTCCATCTGTTAATTTCTAATTAATCTTCCAACATACCTAGCTATATAGTACTTATCATTTCCTTAATCAAATTATCCCTTAATTAATTGATTGTATATTTTGGTTTTGGTGTGTTGTGTTGTATGTTTAATTGCATGCAGCTTTGATTCCTGTGGAAGAATTTGCAGAGCCTAATGTTGCGAAGCAGTATGGACTTACTCATGATCCGGAGGTCCTTGATATTCTTCAAACAGTCGCAACAACTAAGGGGGTATGTTATTAATCTCCTCTCTCATACCTATAACAGCTACCCACAACCAATACCAATCATGATATTATGGATGAATTTATTGGTATAGTTACCAAACTTTTAACATATTGTGGAGTTGTCAATCCGCTACTAGTACTACGATTTAGTGATATTTTTCTTTACTGTTAGTTAGAGTTTTCGAATTTTGACTTTCATAAATAGTGAAGTTGATATATAATTTGGATAATATCTCTTACGTAATATTGTTGTATTAGAAAGTGGATAATATTTGCATCTCATTCTTGTTAGGACCCAATTGGCCCACACTGGAAAAATAAAAAATGTTAGAGGGGTTTAAAAGATCTATTGAGATCTTTTCTCTTCAAACTAGCATTTAGATAAGTTCTATCATTGGGCTCTTAATAATTGGTATCAGAGCCTGGTTTCACCACGCAACTAGGCACAGACTCCACTGAAAGAGCGACCTAGAGGCTGAATTAAAGTAGTCGGTATTATGTATGGGCGTAATATCGAGTCACCGAAAGGCCCTGACTCCATAGAAGGGGCGTAATATATGAAAAATCGGTATTATGTATGGGCGTAATATCGAGTCACCGAAAGACATAGACTCCACGGAAGGGGCGTAATATATGAAAAATCAACCAAATGGATATTGGTACATATTATGTATGTGCGTAATATCGAGTCTCCGAAAAGCCCAGACTCCACGAAAGGGGCGTAATATATGAAAAATCAACCAAATAGATATTATTTAGCCATTCATATAAGATCTTAATTGTTACCATTACTAAACTAAATGGATGGGTCACTATTAGGATCTTAATTGTTACCATTACCGTTCATTTTTCTGATAGATATGAAGGACTAAACGACCTCCAATTTTGTTTATTTTTTGCGGAAAATAAATTTATTGACATATGTGTATATAATTATTAGATTACAAATAAAATTAAGCTTAAACAACTGAGTTTATTTTGGATTGTGAATTTGTAATTATATATTATAGGCGAAGGTTGTGGCAAAGGTGTATTGGGGAGATCCAAGGGAGAAGCTGTGTAATGCTGTGCAAGATCTCAAACTTGACTCGCTTATTCTTGGAAGCAGGGGCTTAGGCCTTATTAAAAGGTGACGCTTATGTACTGTTTTTATCTAATCTAAATTATAAGACATAAATTCAAGGTTGTGTAAAGAGAAGAGTGTACGACTAAAATATTTCTTTCCAATATTTCTTTCTAATATATATATATATATATATATATATATCCAAGAATCTATTTTATTAAGTGCGAATTAATTAAGTAATGTGATAAATTTGCAGGGTATTACTTGGCAGTGTTAGCAACTATGTGGTGACAAATGCTTCATGTCCAGTTACAGTGGTGAAGTCCACCCAAGCATCAAGGAACCCTTGTTGATATGAAAAACAAGCACCTGTTAGTTTGAAATGAATCTCTTGTAACTGAAATTAACTTCCAAGGGTTAAGGCCTTGGGATTAGGGTTGTGATTTTTTATTTTCTTATATCAGTTTTTGTCATGGAATATTTGTTCTAATGGTTTTGGATTGATGGGAGTGGATTTGTTTGTAAACTTTATTATCATTCATATATATGTTATTGTTTCTGTTATTTGGTTAGTTATACGAGTTAGTGAAATAGATTAAGGTAAGAACGTCCCATATCCAAATCACATTGAATGCAAAGATAGAAGGGGTTCACCCATAAATCAAGCTACATCCACTGTGAGGTTGTATTTGTATTATATTTAGGATTACATAGTATATTTTACATGATTTTTAAGGTGTCCAAGCGAGTCTTCCATGGGAGACTCGAAATGGAAGACCTGACCCTGTCGATGCACAAAATGTGCCAACTTATAAGTTGTACTATGCCAGTGTCCCACGTGCCACATACTCCTCGGGAACCTGTATAGAGGAGAATGATTTTTCGTCTGTTAAGGATCAGCACCGGTATGGTGCCGGCCTAAAGGGTCTCCGACGCCCAAGTCAGTATGTGGTTGTAAAGGGGAAGTGGTAAATGGTAATTTGTGCAAAATAGGGGTAATAAGTGAGTATTAGTTACCTTATTGGGAAATGTGTCTTTCCTTTTGTATATTCGCTGAAGGGAGCTTGATGAATAGTTTCGATATGGGATACATGTTGTTCTATTGTGGTTATGATATGTGGCGTACATATGTAGGGTGGACCTGTGCCCACTTGGCATTTGTGTTGTTAACCCTTGCTGAGTTTATTTGATTGTGGGCCTGGGCCCAATTGATGAGTTTTGCCTTCTTGCTGGGCTTGCACCTTGGTTGTGGCTTTGGGCTTGTTCATTCGTGGCTCACTGGGTCTGGTCAGATATGGCGTCAACAGAAGTCCCCCAAGTTCTTGACCGAGGTGGATTTCCTTGGTTGGGGACTTGCTCCTTCTTTCCAAACTCAGTAGGGAGGAATGGTTCTAGTCCCCCAAGTCCCCCGGGCAAGGGTGAGCACTGAGTGTTTTGTCGTTTAGGTTTTATTTTTAATTTTCTTTTAATTTTATTTTTTATTTTTACTAACACGTCTATTGCTCGAGGAGTGGGTGGCCGATCGATGATGGTGAAGGCCAACCGATTAAGAGGGTCCATGTGGGCACAACATGCAGCTCAGTGGGAATGAAGATGTCGATCAGTGTAAGAAAATGAGGGGGGCTGATTGATGTACGTGAATCAAAACTGTTTAGAGAACTAGTGACTAGTGTGCTCGGTACTGGTAATAGGCCGATCGGCCTATGCTAGAAACGTCTTACCCGTGTTCGTGGCTTCATTTTTATGTGCGCGTAGTAGATCGATCGGTGTTCAGTTTGCGAATCATTAACCAATCGCGTTCAATTGATGACTCGGCATGTGCTTCTAATGGGGCTTGCTTGCTTGTAGCCATAGGGGGTGCGGGGCGCGTTGGCAGTCTGCATGTCGACCATGTGTTGCCGTATAGTGGCTGCAGTGGGTCGTTTCGTCTGACCGAGGTGTCTTCTCACCCACCTGAAGCTGTCGTTTGGTCTTTTCGAGGCAACTCTTTGCCTTCCCGACCGTTGATATGCCTCGGCTGTTTATAAATGGTTGAGGTGCTTGCCTTTTGCTCTTTTTGAGTTTTAGAGCAGAGCTTCTACCAAATTTTCAAGGCGATTTCTGGTGAGAGTTTTGCGCTGGTGCGATTTCCGATAAGCTCTTTCCTCCGTGTTTAAACAAGGTATGCTTGTTTTTTTTTTGCTTTTTTTGGATTAAACTGGTGGTTTTTGATGAACTGGTGCATGAAATGATGGTGGATGGTGGTTGGATCCGCTAGGCTATAGTTTCCTTTGGGTTTATAGTTTCTCTTTCCTTTTCTAGCTTTTGTAGATATGTCAGAGTCTACTGGGTATGTTGAAGTTCAAGATTACGATTCGGATGTGGAGGTGTTGTCGAATAACGATGAGATGACCAGCTGGTCGGTCTCGGTTGGTGAACAACGACCGACGCAACAAAGGTCTAATGTTGATGATAGTGGTCAGTTTGGGGGAGAGGTCGAGCGGTCTATTGATGATAATGGGGAGGGTACATGCTTAGCACGAAGAAGAGGCCGATTGATCTCGTGAAGGAAGTAGCAATCGGCCAATCGATCTTGATAGGGATCGCGAGGCTCGACTTGCGGATGAGGTCGATAGGCCACAAGAGCAAGGGCTGAGCGTGGTTCTGGCCATGGTTCGACTCCCGATAAGGCTGCATGCGAGTGGGAGCGAATATGGCAAGCATAACAATACCTTTGTGAAGGTAAGATTCCACTGTTAAAGGTGGTGAACCTTGGGCTGCGCTGGTTGGAGGCCGGCGGCCATAACAATGGCCATCCTGTAAGGCTTACGAGCGGGGCTGGGTTGTCACATATATGCCTCCATGAATACCACGTTTACAGAGCTACCAGTGTCGATCATGATCCGACCGACGTCATAGTTGGCGATCTGTGCTCTGATGACGATTGGGACATCGTGTGGGTATACCACTCCCCGCTCTTCTTCTTCTGAGAAGGTGATGGGTTCCCAGCCGACCTTGGTCATCTTCTTCGCTCATCCCTCCTCAATGTTGAAGATATGGCGGTTGCTCTGTGAGGCGCGAAGAAAGCATTTCTTACCTCGGTTGGAGGTCAGAGACGAAGAGATGGTAGGTCCTCCACTGATTGTGTTAATATGTGGATGACGACGAGGTGGAGGTGCATGTTGCAAGAATTGGTTGATTTTCAATCTCTAGCCAGAGCTTCCACTAGGTCCCTGAAAGCCACACACTAGTTAATATTATGGTCGTTGTACTTGTGATATTGGCAATAGGTGCCAATGTTCTTGGTGAGCTTTCCCGTGGCTGGTGCCCAATTTATTTTGGGGATCATGTGTTCCATATTCATAAGGACATTCTCATATGAAGTGTTCAGGATCGTGTATGTTTCATACTTTGATCGAGGAGGTGGTCGATCAACATTGTTATTGGGTCGGTGATCCTGGCGATTTTGGCCTTGGTGGGAGTTGTTGGCGTAATTGGGATTTTTACCCTCTTGCCTGGGTTGTATGAGTTGTGGGAGTAGTCCTTTCTCTTCCCTCCGTGGGATTGTTGGTTCTGATTTTGGTTGGAATGGTGTTGCTAAGCAGAGTGTTGAGGGTTGGAGTTGCTCGGTCGGTATGTGTTGACCGAGTTGTTTATCCTAGGCTGGTAAGTGTTAGCCTGTGTAGCATATCCCTTGTGATTCAGCAGCTCTGCCTTGGCATTTATGGGAGCTTGTTTCATGATCTCATTGTAGCTGGACCAACCATATGTGTGGGCAGCATACCTGAAAGGAGATTCCCTAAGGCCATCCTTGAAGGCTGTGAAGGCTGCCTTGTCGTCGGTATCTGCACACCGAGAGTACTCGTGGCTGAATCGAGCTGCATATTTCTGTAAAGGTTCATTTTCTGCTTGTTTTAGAAGGAAGAGGTCTTCCGCCGAGAATAACCGATCGGTCTGTATCATGAATTGATTGAGGAAGACCGTTTGTAGTTGTTCGAAGGAGTCTATGGTCCCATACCCTAGTCTGTAGAACCAGTTGATTGCTGCATCGATTAAGGTTGAGCTGAAAATGAGATAACGTGCTTCATCTGAGAAGTTCTTGAAGGCCACGGCCGACTGATAATTGTTTAGGAGGGTGATGGGGTCTCCCTTACCAGTGTAAAGTGGAATTTTTAGGGGCGTAATCTCTTCGTCATGTCTGAATTGGTTGATCCTCTCTGTGAAGGGTCCATAGCTCGTCTTTCCCCAGGTCGGTGTTCGTGTTTGTGCCTTCTCGATTTCGAGGCTCTTGACTCGGTCAAGGAGCTGCTAGACGAACGGGTCAGCCACAGGGGGCTTTTCTCTGTCATCGCGATTAGTGTTGCTAGTAGGCCAGTCGGCCATTCGTTGGGTGAGCGACCCACAATGTCCCCCACGGCGTTCACTTCATGTAGGCCGGTCGACCTCATGTCGAGTAGGTGAGTTGTGATGTCCTTCCAGGTGATTATTACGTGGAGGTCGGTCGGATCTCCTTGCACTCATAACTTCCTAAAAGGATCTTGCACCCTCTGAGACAAGGATTGGCATATGGGGCTCGGTCCGTTGGGGTATTGTGGCTCAGTATCTTTCATAGGCCGATTAGCCTGTTCGTCTGTCGGCCGACCGGTCGTCCCCTCATTATCAGGAAAAGTCAGCCTAGTTGGTGCAAGAGGAGATCGGTCCCTGTTTAATCCCTCACTCAAGGCTTCCCTAGCATCTCGGTATACTCATGTCCCGGCTTGGCCCTTGCCAGGGAGAATCAATAGCCCAGTAGTATGATTAGTGGGTTCAGCATGTGTTTTCCCTTTGTCCTTCTCGGTGGCTTGGCGGCCGCGCTCGACCCTTTCGGCACAATCCACCACGACTTGTTCGGTCTCGGCCATTGTGGCCTTGGTTCAGTGAACCTCTAGCTCGGTCTTGACGATTTTGAGCTGAGCCACTACGTCGGCGTATTGCTCGTTGAGCACCTGGTTTAGATAAGATAATGTTGAAACAAAAAAAATTACAAAAATAAAATCACTAATAAAATATGTGGCTGATAGCATACGAATGAGTTCGTAAAAGGAAAATGACTCATTTTTTTAAATATCTTCGGTATTTATCCTTTGGATATTTACGAAATAAAAAAAAAAAACTAACAAAAATCAGATGAATAGAGCATAGTTTCGAAATTGAAATTAAAAATTTTAATCATATTTCGAATTCAAAAGAAGGGATGAGTAATTGAACATTTGAATTCAAAGAGTTATCAGCTTATTTTGAACTTATTTTGAATTCAAGTCACCCCATCTTACATGATCTCCATCTTAGAGTGTCTAAAATAGAGGCACAAGAGGAGGAAAAAAGGGTCCGACGGGGCTGCCTCCTTCATCTCCAACGTCTTCGATGGCCTCTCCGTTCCCAGCAATTTGGTCTCCAAAGTCGGGTCCGACTTCGCTTACTCGGTCCCTCGTGACCCACTTGTTGTACCCAATTGCAAAACCACTCTGTTCCACGCGCATTTCAATTCGGGGGTAGATGGTGACGAGCACCAGGACCGGGTCCTGACGGAACTGTGAAGCTTGTGGGTTTGAAAGAGAGTGGGTTCTTTCACCTGTTGCCACGAATTGGATTTTTAAAGGCGTCTGCGGAAGAGACCTTGTTTATGGACGTTGAGGAGGTAAGGAAGCTGTGCTGTGTTGTTGTGACCAACGGGAGACATGGGTGTAGAGTGTACTTGATCTTTGTGGGTAAAAACTGATGAAGTTCCTTAATTTTTTTTCTTGGTTTATTTTGATGAGTTCATGATCATTTCAATAAATTTCATATGTTGAATTTTTCAGTTGCAGAGATCTGGTAGAAAGAAAACACTTGTAGAAGTAAAATTATGTTGTTTGTTGTCTTTTACTTCCTCCTTCATCGCCCAAAACCATCTCTCTGACTATTTTTCTGGGCAAAAATAAATTGAAGTTTCTTTATTTTTTTTTGTTCATTGGTCTTAGTTTGATGAGTTCCTGTTCATTCAATATGAAAGAATTTCAGATATTGAATATTTTTTCAGATGCATTGTAAAAGATTGAATTTGGTGTGCACACCAAACAAAATTGATGAATTTCCAAGACCATATATCAGATCAGGAAATTAAAAGAAGAAATGGAGAGATCAATAGAAAAGAAAAGATATGAGAGGAATATTTGACAAAGGGATTGAACTTGAAATAGGCGGAAGAAGAACCTGTGATCCAGGTGATGTGGTGAGGAAGGTGTTGAAAACCAACAGTGAAATGACTGCTATACCCTTAAATTCAACAGATTCCGTTCATAAATTTAACGGAGGGACGATTCCGACTATTTCGAACAAGTTAAGGGACGATGGAATTTAAAATTCAAGTTTAGGGACGTTTACTAAAATTATTATAAAATTTAGGGAGATCTGCTACAGTTTTTCCTACATATATATATATATATATATATATATATATATATATACATTAAAAATATCCATATGTATAGATATATTTCGAGAAATCTAGCATTGCGGGTCCGATGTTCATAAACACCAGAGAAGTGAACGATCGTGGCAAGGAAGCAAGCGATGCACATGGACATCAAAGGAAATGGACGATCATGAACGTCGATGGTTGATCATGATTGGTCGGGAAAGTATGATGTTCATGAACATCAGTGGACCATCCATAGAAAAGCAAAGAAAAGATGTCGATGTTCAGAGGCATTCAAATTGACGAGCAGCAGAGTTTACCTTCAAAAAGTCGCACTCGTCGCCTACACATGAAACTAGCGAATCAATCAATCACCGTGTCGTGGGAGGGAGTTTGCGACTGGGAAAAATAAAGAAATAATTAAGTTCATGATGCGGCAAAGGAATTATTATGTTTCCTTCATTCCACTGCGCCGGATCGCTGGGTAAAGCAAGTGAAGACCAATCCAACTGAACTTCGTAAGGAACCTCGATGCAAAGCTTACAAGTCGAATGATTCAAGAAAAGGAAGGAAAGATTAATTCCATTCAAACCATGCTTGCTGATTAGGGAGGCTTGTGGACTACCTTTGTTCCAAGTCTTTCATTCCTCCAGATAAGGAAAAAATTGAAGAAAAAGGGGCCCAATCAATAAACAACAGATCGAGTTGGTGCCGTCTTCCTCAACAATCAAGTTCCAATAAGCATGAGATCGGTTCAAAGCTTTCAGATTCATAGATTACGAATTATTGGGCTCAAATTCAAAATGGCCTTTAATTCTAAAAGAAGCAAGTATCAAATCCAATTCAAGTGGTACAAAACCACCCAAAAGCCCAAGTGGTACAAAACGCAATTTCATCGAATTACGCCAGTTTGATCCAACCAAGGGTACGTAGGCAATCTAGAATCAAATCTAGTTGCAACCGACACCTCAAATAAAATTCGTACTTATTCTGAAGTTAAATTCACTCCAAACTACACAAACACATATTTTTAGTGGGTCATTCACTCGTTAGAACTCTCAAATAAATCTCATTTTTCAATGAGTTATTCACTCATTGAAAATCTATGAACTCCGCCGGTTTGATTCCCGCTGAGGGATACGTAGGAAATCTAGAGATTCAATCTAGACACAACCACAAATCTAAATCGAATCCCTGGTTTTTCAAACCAAATTCACCCAAACAGGCATCCACCAAATCAAATACAAAACTTCTTTTTTTAGTGAGTTATTCACTCCCTGAAAATCCTAAATCCAACTTTCAAACTACGTTGGTTTTATTCCTGCGAAGGGATACGTAGGAAATCTAGCATACTCACAAGATGCAATCGCAATTCAAAAATCCAAATTGAATCCATGGTTCATTCCAAACTAAATTCACCCAAACACATGTCCCAAAATAGAATCCCCAGTTCGTGTCTATCGTACTAAATTATCCTAAACAAAATCACTCCAAAATTCTTCTTTTCGATGAGTCATTAACTCATTGAAAATTTTAGAACTACGAGTGGCCTAATTCCGAAGACGGATACGTAGGCAACCTAAGGCTCGACTTAGGTGCAACTGCAAAAACAAACAAACACCATCTCTTTATTATGTTTCTGTAATATGGAATCAAAGGATTTTCCTTTTAAACAAGGGTTGTAATTAAAAGACACACTTGTCTTGAATAGGCCGAACCTAAAATAAATAATAAAAACTCATTACTCAGGCAGTAGCGGTGAAATTATGTTGACGAACAAATTTTCCACCAACAGATAATAATTAATTAGAGTAGCAATTAAAAATAAGACTTTTCTTTTTAATCTAACAAACAACATTCATCTTCTGCTTCCTGACCATAACTAACTTCCTCGAAATTGTTGTGATCTCCCTAGACTTTTCCAAATCACTCTTCTTGCTCTCAAGCACCGTTTGGATCGGCTTCCCACTCTCTTCGTCGGCACCCTTTACATTGGAGCTGATGAGCTTCGATAGGAGCGTATCAAGTTCATGCAACACCTTCTTCATGTCATTCACAAGGCGCGCTGCCAAAGTGAAAGAGAAGTCCTCTCTAATGACAATGCGCAGCACGGCCACGTGTTGCGCATTTGAGGGCATGGTGTAGGCCGAGACGATCCAGCCAAAGCGGTGGAGCAAGTCAGAAATCTCAAACTCGTCGTGGATGTGGTTGCCCTTCAAAGAAAAGGCCACCAAGGGAACCCCTTCATCTTTTGACACTATAGAGCGACCTGTCCTCTCCAATCCTTGTTTCAGTACTATATATCATGTTTTCACGACAATTTTGCATGACATCCTTGTATCCCTGGTGTGCATCAACAAAATTTAATTAAATCATACATTACTAATTCAGGTAATACGATCACAATTAGAACTATTAAAGATTCTCCATATGACATTTTTTTTTTCTTTATCAGAATGATCTTTGAATGAAAACTATTGCAAAATAAAACCATCATATTAGTGACATGGATGATGAATACCTATTGGCCACGTTTGGTGAGCGGGATTGAATTGGATAACTCTCCAAATTCAGTGTATTAGACATAAAATGATTACATAGAATTATACATAAAAGAAAATTTACCTTTTTCAAAATCCTACTATTTTAAGGGGATACGATTGGATAATTGTTCTTCTATCTCAACTCCCCCCAATCCCCTTACAATGAAAACCCCATCCATTTTTATATTCAAAATATATTGAATTTAATGCTTTATCTAATCCAAGATAATCCCACTCACCAACTATTTGAAATGTAGTTAAAATTAGCAATCATTTTTTTATGACTATTTCTTTATAATATGTAAGTGTTCATACCTCAAAACCCAAGCGAATCAGTTGATAATATTGAGCAATAACTTGGCTGGAACCAGCATTATGGAAAGCATGGATACATAGTTTAAATTTTGGCTCTATTCAAACTAAACACAAATATAAATAAACTAGACCAAAGTGAGTCGAATTTAGAACCTCCAACCTACAAAACAAGGAGGAATACAACTAGATCGTAGCACAAGATTTGAACACAACATACCTTTGGAGTAGTTGAGGGTGAATTATTGTAGGTTGATCTTCTCCAAGATAGTTGATATGGTAGATGAGTTCCTCAGGCAAGGCCTCCTTGTTCTCCAGATGACCCACCCAATCCCTGCATACACAAGTCCGTACATGTGTCCACTCACATTGATGCTCTTCACTAAGGGCAAACGGAAATCCTACTCAAGTTCTGGGTATATAAATGGTGCAATGAACCCACCACTTGCTGCATCTACATGGATTGGAGTATCCCATCTATCCAACCAACAAAACAAAAGGAAGATTTTTCAGTTTACAATCCTACGTTTCTGATTAATTAAGATGATACAAATTGCAGGCGCTAGCATGCGTAAAGAAAGACTTAGAGAGAGAGAGAGAGAGGTTATGTATACCCAGTTTCCTTGTTCTTCTCTACCAAGAGATCATTCAAGATCTTGACATTTTCGAACTCGTCGTTGAGGGTGGAGCCGAGGATGGCAGGGACGCAGATGGTGTTCTCGTCAACCACTTCCACTGCTTTCTCAGGGTCCATCACCTAGTACCCATCTCTCAACGTCACCTCTTTCAGCTCCACCTCAAAGTACCTAGCAAATTTCTCCCAGCACACCTAAATAAAATTCAGAGTAACAATGTTTAGTTCAAATTATTGCTACAGACATGACATAATAAATAGTTTACACAGTTGCTATCGTCTCTAAATTTTACCCACTTTACCTAAATGTGCAACATTCCGTTAATTTTTTGAACGTTTTATGTTAGAAATAAAGGTAGAGATGTCATTCTACGTCAAGTTTTTTAACAGGAAATGTTCAAAAGATTGACGGACTAGAACTATCACCACAGCAAAATCCAAGTTGCCCGGCGAAAGGACGTCGTCGAGCAACCGTAGGGATTCGTCGAGCAACGCTGAAAACGGCGAATCTCCGTCGGGCTAGTACGGTCGGGCTTTGATCTTAGTCGACGACAACAGTGTATTCGTCGAGTAACGTTATCTTGCCCGGCGGACTAGTTCGTTGCTGAAATCTTCGTCGAACAACCTAAAAGTCAACAACATATTACCGACGTACAATGTGCATCGGGTAACTATTTAAATCGTCTTTGGGTAACTTGATAAATAACCGTCAGGTAGCTTTTTACATATCGGGGTAATTATTTTCATATTCGTCGGGTAACGTTTCACATATCCGTCGGGTAGGGTTTTATATATCCGTCGGGTAACTATTTAAATATCCGTCGAGTAAGTTTTTACATATCCGTCGGGTAAGTTTTTACATATCCGTCGGGTGAGTTTTTACATATCCGTCGGGTGAGTTTTAAACATCCGTCGGGTAATGTTATACACATCCGTCGGGTAACTGTATACACATCCGTCGGGTAAAGGTTTACACATTCGTCGGGTAACGTTTTACACGTCCGTCGGGTAATGTGTTACATATGCGTCGGGTAACATGTCCCACATTCGTCGGGTACAGTTATTAAAAATTCCATTTATATGCCCGACGCCTTGACTATTCGTCGGGCAAACTATGAATATTTAAAATATATTTTTAATAAAATATTAAATTAAATAATAAAAAATAAAAATTTTAATTAAAAAATTCAATTAAAATAATCAAAATAAAATAAAAATAATATTATTAAAATTAATGTAATATTTTTACATCATTAAAACTAAAAAAATATTTTATATATAGTACACTCTAACTGCTAGTAGAGGGGTCAAAGTAGCCGGGATCCTGAGGGGGCTGTTGGGTGGGCGTGAGAAAATGTCATCCAATCCACAGTCGCCCAAACGTTGAAAGACCTTGTCAAGGGTGGTCTTGATTTGTTGGTTTTTGGCTTGAATCTCCGCGTATTGGGCTTTGATCATAGCATTTTCGGCCTCGAGATTTCTCCAACAGTCCGACGTCTCCTGGGGATTGCCTATCCGAGATAAACTGGACGACTGAGTCGAGACATCCCGCACAATCCCGTCGCCCGCCCCCCGAACGTCCTCCCTGGGTGCCTCCCAACTTGTCGCTCCAGAATAGCGATCAACGTGTCTGGATTAGGGAGCTGCTGCTCCAACGGCACATCCGGATGCTGTTGGGTGAGCACAGCTTGTGTCTGTTGGACGTCTTGCTGCATCGCGTCCTACAAATTCGAATAAATATTAATTAGAAATATAATTATCAAATTAAAAAATAATGTTTATTCTTCCAAAAAAATAAACTTACGTGAATTTTATCAGCCTCTTGATCCCCATCATCCCCACCCCCCCGTCTAGCGTACACTTGCCCCCAGGCATCCATCTCTGGGAACATCGACCCGACGTTCCGCCGATCCTGGTGGTTGAAATTCTTCGCTCCCTGATTCGATGTGTTGGCAATCGATTTCCGCTATTCATTCGTAAAACCAAAAATTAGATTTTAAAATGGAAAATAACATAAAATTTAACTAATTTAATTAATTAGATAGATAATATGTACCAGATAGGTAGTGGACACGAAATGGTCGCACAACCACAACCACCCTGGCCGTTTCAGCCCGTCCAACTCCTCCGGAGGATTTGCCCGAGCTTCCTCCGGGGAAGGCCAAGTCAAGAACTACTTGTGGAGCTCGTACTTCCAATCGGCGTACCATAACTGCAAGTGGTGGCTCAGGTATCTACTGAGCTCGACGTTCTCCAAGTCGAACTCAAAATTGATCTGTAATCAATTATTAAAGTTAGTAAAATAATTAAAAAATATGAAATAAATGTTAAAAATGGGAAAAAAAACATACCGATAACTCTCCCCGACAACGCGTGATCTCCTCCGGGGTTTGGGTTCTGAAAGTCTCCCCCATCATCAGGGACTTGGTGCGAAGAATCGCACCAATGTCATGCACCAGGAGGCTGTGAATTTTGACAGGCGCGGACCGGAGGCGCGACACGTACACCACTAGTATCTTTGCATTGGTTGTCCTGTAAATCCGCTGGGATGTCAAACTGCGGTTTATCCCGCGCACGTTCACCGACCTACCTGCAAATTCGATGAACATTGGTAAATAAAATGAGTAACAAATAAAAACGGTTGGTTAAATAAACAAAATAATGAACTTACCCTTAGGGAATTCTCCGACATTAGGCCCTGTTTCGTCTGCTCCGACGTCATCCTGTGGGGGCTGGGGGTCGGTACGGGGTTCTCCCCATTTCTTGCTATGTTGTCGACGTGCCGATCGGGCACCGGGTCGCTAATGGACCGACATCGATGACTGAACCGACGCTGCTGTTGAGGCAACTGAGTCAAGGGTTGCCTTCTCCGGCGCATGATCATCAACGGGATCAGGGTAGGGGCGGGTCCTAGATGAGATTAAGGTGCGATGCGACATCTACAATAACAAATATAAATTAATTAATATAAAATTAACCAACATATTTTTAATTAAATAAAAAAAACCAAACATTTTAAATATTAAATTCAAAAAATAAAAACAAAATCACATTTAAAATTAACCAACATTTTATAATTTCAATAAACTTAAATAAATAAAGAAATAATTTTTTTTAGTAATAATTAGTAAATTGGTATCTAAAAACTAAAACCACCAAAATTCTAATTTTTTTAAATAAATCCAACAGAAACGAAAAATTAAAATTAAAAAACTAATTAATCCAAACATACTAAACTCAAAATTCACAACATTATACCTAAATTTCTAAATCCAAATTTCGGGACCAGAATCAAACTTACAAATTAATCCAAACATATAATAATAATATCCAAATCCTAAAATTCACAAATTAAAAATTTATAAAACTCACATTTCCAAAATTCACTTATACTACACCATATCAAAATTTCACAAAATTGTTTTTAAAATTCAAATACCCAAAATTCATAAAATTCACATATCCAAAATTCACATAAATTCATATCCAAAATCATAACAAAAATCATAACATTATATCAATTTCAACATTATACCAAACATCAAAATTTCAACAAATCTTCAACTATTATATATACATTAACAATAACAATAAACCAATAACAATTAACCAATAACAAATATATATCCAAATATATATACATGAACATTAACAATAACAATTAACAATAACAATATCCAATTTCATAAATTCTTTTTTCAAATCAAAATTAACAATAAACCAATATATATACCTTAACATTAACAATAACAATAAACCAATAACAAATATATATCCAAATATATATACATTAACATTAACAATAACAATAAACCAATAACAAATATATATCCAAATATATATACATTAACATTAACAATAACAATAAACCAATAACAAATATATATCCAAATATATATACATTAACATTAACAATAACAGTTAACAATAACAATATCCAATTTCATAATTTCTTTTTTCAAATCAAAATTAACAATAAATCAATATATATACATTAACATTAACAATAACAATAACAATAAACCAATAACAAATATATATACATTAACATTAACATTAACAATATCCAATTTCATAAATTCTTTTTTCAAATCAAATTTAACAATAAACCAATATATATACATTAACAATAGAGAGAGAGAGAGGGACAATGAGTTCGACCTTCAAGGAACTCAGTGAGAGAACGGTCCGGCGAGGGGAGCGGCGGCGACGGCAAAGCTCGCTCAGAGAGAGGCGGCGTCTTTGACTGCTGGGGCGGCAGATGGAGGGAGAGCGAGAAACAGTGGTGTGGTTCTGATATTCAAACAAAACAGAGAGCAAATTGGGAAGAAAAACAGAGAGCAACGGAGGAACTGCAGAAAATGAAGAACAAGGAAGAAGAAGAAGAGACGGTCTGATATATCTCTGTGATTGACATTGCCCGACGACCGGGTTCGTCGGGCAATACTTTAATGATTCGTTGGGTATTAACAAACGGTGCATATTCGTCGGGTATCTCGTTTGGTATCCGTCGGGTATCTCGTTCGGTATCCGTCGAGTAACATGTTTCATATCCGTCGGGTTAATTTAAACATATCCTTTGGGAAACATTAGTTGATAAATTTGAGATTCTGCGAATATTTAGGCGGAAATTCCGTCGGGTAACATTTTCAAAATGCGTCGGGTAAGCACAACGGTCGGCAATCCGTCGGGTAATATTGACAACTTCCGTCGGGCAACAAAATGCGAGACTTTTGAGAATCCGCGAAAATTTAGGTGCAGTGTTCGTCGGGCATAATTCAAAATCGTCGTCGGGTAATATCACCTATCGGTAGTCCGTCGGGTAACATTTCCTATATTCGTCGGGTTACACTACGCGGGAATTTTGAGATTTCGCGAAATTTTTCAAAATTGCGCGTTTTATTACGGTTACCCGACGACGTGCCAAATGTAGCCCGATGTTTGTTGGCCCGGCGAATGCCTTTATTTGTCGGGCATGACTTTTCTAATGCCGTTTTTAGCATTAATCTAAAAACCAGGTCCGCTGAAAGAATAATCAACATCAGGACCATTCAAATTTTGGTTTTACATGCCTAAAGCCCCATCTATCGTTATCGTGATGTTTTGAGGATTTCAAGCCGTCCGATCGTGAAGAAACGTTGAGTAACTGTTGAATCGTCGCGCACCGTTACTTAACCAGGGATTTCCAAATTGGGTTATTTTTCGCGTAGGCGATCTATGGATACCTACCATAAATGTGGACGGTTAGATCGGTCAATTCAATTTTTAAGTTTTTGAAAATCGGAAAACAAGCATATTGACCAAGGAGTTTAAACTCTTGATGGAAACTTCAATACATTTTCTGAATTTTTGGTTCTATTGATATTCAAACGATTGAATTTGACCGATCTAACCGTTCACTTTGTGGTTTACGTGCCTAGATCTCGCCCGTCGAAAATCTTGATGTTTTGAGGATTTCAAAAAAACGTTGTGTAACCTAATCCCGGGATTTCTAAATTG
Source organism: Oemleria cerasiformis (assembly GCA_037349345.1). Lineage (NCBI taxonomy): Eukaryota > Viridiplantae > Streptophyta > Magnoliopsida > Rosales > Rosaceae > Oemleria > Oemleria cerasiformis. Next base: position 9,642,701 of record JAZGTL010000003.1, on the reverse strand, counting down.
GGTTATTTTTCGCGCAGGCGATCTATGGATACCTACCATAAATGTGGACGGTTAGATCGGTCAATTTAAATTTGCAAGTAATTTAAAAAAGTTGTTTAATAAAAACATGTAAATTTATTTTGCTCAACCATACCCGACGATTATTCATGTATATTCGTCAGGAAATTACAAGCGGAGACCGGTCGTCGGGTAAACCGTTAAATATTCGTCGAGTGACATGTTAATTATCATCGTCGAGTAAAGGTTAAGTGTCCGTCGGGTAACACCAATTGTTGTGGTCCGTCGGGTAATCCGTACCATACCCGTCAGGTCAAGTGTTACATATAGTTGTCGGGTAATAGTTACGTATCCGTCGGGTAACATGTGTAATAACCATCGAGCAACATTAATTTAAACAATTTGTTTATTAAATTAATGTAAATTTAATCTGGTAAATAATTGTTTATAAAAATATTATCAAAGCACATTTTATAGACAATATTTTTTATAAAAAATTATTGTATCTTATTTGGTCAATATGAATGTTGGGTTCAATTTTTTTCACATTGCACTAAAGAGTAAAAATTGACCCTCATGATTTATCAAATTGACCTTCATGATTTATCATCAAAATATTTGTCTAAATCTTTGACCTTCATTTATTTTGAAGTTGCGTATTTTGTGGAGTGCATGTATGGTCTCTTCACTTTAAGAAAGTAAAAAAACTATTTTTGGGAATGAAATCATACAACATACATATAAATCAAATTTATTGATTTGAAGATGGATATTACATATATGAATGAAATTTTGAATTTACAACTTTCATTCGGATTCGCTTTCCCCCTACCAATCACGCTCGTCATCCGATATGTGTACAGTACTTGATTCCTTCGAATCACTTTCAATTTGTTCTCATTCCCCCAGATCAATAAAAATGTCATCAATTGCAATTGGTGGGATGATGTCACTGGTCTGTACTCCATCCACGTTTTGGGTGGATGCCGATGAATCCACCTGGTAAACGATTTGGACATCGTCTATTTCCCCATCTTGCTCATGGTATCGGTCATCCAAGTCCCAAATATTTCTATAATTCACCATCTCAGCTACTCTCCAACCACCACCAGCTTTTAGATCATCCACATAGAATACTTGTTTCACCGTACTAGCGAGGATGTAGGGATCACTCTCAATCCACCGGGTGTTTGTGTTTATAAAGGTACATAACTGATCTTTGATGACACTGCCTGGGATACTTGGGTTGGTATCAAACCAATGACACTTGAACAAGACGACTTCCTTGTGGTCGGCATATAACACCTTAACCACAGTTAACAATTTTCCTTAGAAACCCGTATCATCATTTTCCCCATCCCCCGGCACGAAGACCCGTAGACAACTTGTCGTCTTGTTCTGTGCACACAAACTTAACTCCGTTAACGTGACAACCAGCGTACGTTTCTCCTCGGAATAGGCCAATGGCCAGCTGCATTAATTCTTTATTGAAATTTGGCGAGTTGACATCTTTCAACTATGCCATCTAGTAAGATACACACAAGAAACGAAATAGGTAAGCTTAAAACCAATTTAAGAAATTTGGAAATAAAATATTTGACTTACATGCTCGGAAAACCAACGTGGAAACAATTGTTTGTCCATTTCTTCCCAATTAGAAGGAAATTGGGCCTTTATCAACGCCTTGTGCTGTTCGTGGAAAGGCCAGACTTCGTCACAGTTGTTTAGTATAAACTAATGAGCCACCTCCATGTCGCTATTGATGAACGGCTCCGAGATTGGACCAGAACCGAATGGTCGTGCGGGTTGGGCAAATACATATAGGGTTTCTAGACGTTGCCCACCATCATTGTTTCGTGACGCCCTATTGAAGGCAGTTTCAACATTTCGAAGGTACTTTGCACAAAATGTCAGTGCCTCATTTGCAATGTACTCCTCGGCTATAGAGCCTTCGGGACATGTCTTGTTCTGAACGTACCGCTTGTACGTACCTAACATTCTGCAAGGAAATTTACATTAAGATTCACATATATACATAATAGTAAGGAAATATTATCAAATAGCAGGGATAAGTTATACCTCTCGATTGGGTACATCCAACGATAATGCACCCGGCCAGCTAGTTTTGCCTCATCCGGCAGATGTATTAGTAGGTGCACCATTACATCAAAGAATGCAGGTGGATATATTTGCTCAAGCTGGCACATGATATACACAATATCCTCGTTAATTGCTTGAAGGTCTGCCTTAACCAACGACCTGGCACATAGTATCTGGAAGAATTGAGACAAATAAACTATCGTCTCAACAACACCAGCCTCCAAGAAGGGTCGAATACCAATCGGAATGAGTCGTTGTAGCAAAACATGATAGTCATGGCTCTTCATACCAGAAATGGTCCCACCTTCCGTGCTAACACTCTGGTATATGTTGCCGACGTACCCGTTAGGAAATTTCACACCCTGCAACCACTTCAGGAATTTTTTTCTTATTGTCCAGCGTAAATGTATAACTTGGATGAGCCATGATGTATTTACCATTGACGACTTTTGGCCACAAATTAGGCTGAATCCCCATTTCTTTCATGCCTAGACGAGTCTTTTTTGTGTCCTTTGACTTACCTTCAATGGATAAAGTTGTTCCCACAACACTCTCAACAACATTCTTCTCGATGTGCATAGGATCGGTGATGTGTCTGATTTTCAATTTCGACCAATATGGCAACTGGAAGAATATGTTTTTTTCGTCCAATTTTCTTGTTCGGATGGTTTCGATCCTCGTGTCACAAACTCATGTATACTGTTGAGTTTGGATAATATCTCATCACCGTACCTCTTCCTTGGTCAACCTCTTAACTCTGATTTACCATCAAATGAGCCAGATTGCATTCACCATCGGTGATCCCAGGGCAGAAACCGTCTCGCATCCAAGTAGCATACCTTAGATGCGTGCCAAAATGACGTTGTGTCTGGTCCACATGTCAGGCAAGCAAGATAGCCCTTGGTGCTCCATCCCGATAACATACCATAAGCAGGAAAATCATTAATTGTCCACATTACGGCCGCTCGTAGGGTGAACATTTCTCCATTGCACTTGTCATATGTTCAGACACCATTTTCCCGCAGATCCACGAGCTCGTCAATCAACGGCCGCAAATACACATCGATGGAATTACTTGGCGATTTGGGCCCCGGTATCAAAGTACTTAGGATTGTGAATTCTTTCTTCATGCATCTCCAAGGAGGCAAGTTATAAGGAACCATAACAACCGGCTAAGCGCTATAGGGCTTTGCAAAACTCCCAAACGGATTAAACTCGTCAGTAGCGAGCCCTAATCTGACATTTCTTGGCTCCATAGCAAACTCGGGATACATTTTATCAAATTCCTTCCAAGCCTCTCCATCCGCTGGATGCCTCAGTACATCATCATCAGTGCGTTCATCCTTATGCCACCTCATATCATGGGCTGTGTAGGACGACATGTAGAATCTTTGTGACCTAGGATTCAGTGGAAAATAACGCAACACCTTGTTAGGAATCTTGTTCTTTTGAAACCTAGGCTCATTGCACACGGGACATTTGTCAAGTTGCTCAAATTCACCGTAAAATAATGCACAGTTGTTCTTGCATGCATGGATCTTGATATACCCTAAACCGAGGCCCTTCAACAACTTCTTAGAGCTATAATGATCTTTTGGTTGATAGTTGTCTTCAGGGAGCATTCGAATTATGATGTCCAACATGCGATCAAAATGCTTGTTCATTTGATTATACTCAACTTTCATGTGCATCAACTCCACAACTGCCCCTAGAACCGAAAATGATTTACAACCGGGGTACAATTCGTGCTGAGCTTCTTTCAACAATCTCTCGTAATAGAGCTCAGAGTCTTCGGGTTGCAACCTTGGCGCATCATCTTCCATATCATCTGATGCGGGAGGAAAAGCATCGGTTAATAACTCAACGACTTGATCATTACCACATCGCCGATCCAAACCACTTTCGTCCCGACGGGTCCCGGGAACTGAAGATGTCGATGCGGAAAATATTTCTTCACCGTGATAGATCCAATTAGTGTACTTGTGTACGATCCCATTCCATTCCAGATGAGTTTGGACCTCATTCAATGGCATCCAACTGCAGTTGTTACATTTACGGCACGGACACCTAATACGTCTTGTATCACTGCAATGACTACGTGCAAAGGCAATGAAATTGTCGATCCCATCCAAATACTGATAAGAAGATCTATCAAACATTTGCATCCACCATCTGTCCATTGTGCCTGCTTTCACAACATAGAGTCAACGTAAGTAATTGAGTTAAAATTGTCCCATAAATAGAACAAGTTAAAATCAAAAGCAGCTCTTCTCCTTATGCCTCCGGTGATTTAGCCATATCACATTCGAGAGTGCACATTCTGTGCTGTGTAGTTTGCGACCTACGAGGCTAAATTTCGATCGAGGGAAATTTCGGCAGCATCTCCCTACAATTCCCCAAATGCACGACGTAGATATTATAAACAAATATCTAGTATGTATTCGGAGAACATTGAGGGGATACAAACCGAATTTCCCACAATCGAAACCTAACCATGTAGACCGCCAACTACACAACACATAATTGCGCACCCCCAAACTGTCCGAATAAATAGACAATTCAAGAGTCAGTCAAACAAAGTTTACAATTTTATAATTTCCGTACATATTTTCTATTTCCCTATTTTCCTAACATATTTTCTAATTTCAATAATTTCATTACATATTTTTTATTTTCATATTTTCCTAAAATATTTTCTAATTTCCTAATTTCCTAACATATTTTATATTTCCCTATTTTCCTAACATCTTTTCTAATTTCCAAACATATTTTCTAATTTCAATAATTTCATTACATATTTTTCTATTTTCCTATTTCTGACAAAATTTTCTAATTTCCTAACATATTTTCTATTTCCCTAATTTCCTAACATTCTTCCTAATTTCCAAACATATTTTCTAATTTCAATCATTTCATTACATATTTTAAATTTTCCTATTTTACAACAAAATTTCCTAATTTCCTAACATATTTTCTATTTTCCTAATTTCATAACATATTTTCCTAACAAATTCTAAACAATTTCTACACATTTTCCACAATAAATATAAAATTTCCTAACATAATTATATCCAACATTCTTATCAAAATTAAATTGAGAGGTAAACACACATACCTTTTAATAAGTATTCCTTCAAATCAACCACAAAATTCCTACAACACAAAATATAATTAATTCCTAATCAAAAATCAAAATTTCAAAACTAAAAAAAATAAAATTTTCAAACCTTAATATTTGATATTTGGTGATTGATAGAGATAAAGGATTTGATTGGTGGTGAAAATGGTGATAAAATGATAATATTAGGTAGAGAAAGAGAGTGAGTGAGTGAGAGGGAGAGAAAGAGCAGAGAGAACGGATGAAGCAGAGAGGAGGAAGAAGAAGAAGAAGAAAAGAGAGAGTCTCGGGTATTTAGTGTGTATAGACTTTTGCCCGACGAATCACATTCGCAGGGCAATATTAAATGATTCGTCGGGCATATTAGAGTCAACACCCACTGTTACCCGACGACGATTATTCGTCGTTATATATAATGTTACCCGACGCGGGGTACTTATCGTCGGGTAATCTTTCCAATTTTGCACGCCAACGGCATGCTCTTCCCGCCAACAGGTTACCCCGCAAGTATGCTTATCCGTCGGGCAACAGTTGATTACCCGGCGAGTATGTTTTCGTCGAGCAAGATCTTGTCGGGCCAGACAACATTTCTTGTAGTGTATATTGTTGCACATTTGAGTAAAGTTCAAGAACAACCGACTCTAATATTGAAATTAAAGACGGGTGGTAGAATTTGGATAAAGTTCAAGGACCTTAGCAACCATTATATTTAGCCTAATAAATAACTAATATAATGAATTAATATCACCAGTCACATAATGTGATATATATAATAGATACGTACCTGGACATTGGCGCCGGTGACAATGTTGGGGTTGTCGGTGGGTTTGCCCTCGGCTCTCCTCCTGTTCTGCCACTTTCTCTTGAATGCCAAGCCAGCCAGCCAGCATGATGGCCTCAGAAGAACCCACAGTTCCCACTCCAACGGCAGACTCTCCCTCTCCAAGGGGTGCATTGAAGAGATGAGCGATCATGTTTACACATCGATTCTGTGTGTTCATGCACATCAAAAACAAAAACAAAAACATCATCAGTTCCAGAAATTAAATTAACCAACACTAATTAACCTACTAATTGTGTGTCTTCAGTTAAAAGTTCGGATTAATTATTATAATTACAAACTTTATGTAAAAATCACAAAAAAATTAAAAAGCTATCTTGATTCATCTACAATTCTTTTGTGGTTAGTTAATAATACCAATCATAATCAATATATATTGAACAAACCAACAATATTGGTAACAATTAATGATGATCTTCATGGTGAATCGTCCATTTAGATTACACATATGAATAATTAAATGATCTACAATTTGGTTTATTTTTTGTATAAATGATCTTGAAATGATAATTTAATAGTTGAATGATTCCAATTATGATATATGTATAAGGATTATTTGATAAATCTAAAGGGTGGTACGATAAAGAGAGAGGAAGAAGCTAAGGAGTTGTGGGAAAAAAATCAACCGTACAAGTAGTAATCCGTGTAAGGGTGTTCATGGAAAAAATCAACCGTACAAGTAGTAATCTGCAATAATATGAATATTTCCTGATTGAAATTCAGTTTGCTCATATTGACCTTCGAAAGCAATTCTTCTCTATCAAATTTTATCATCAACAAATTAATGTGTCACATAAACGAATGGAACACTACTAATTAGCAAGAATTGGGGTTTTTATTTTGAAACATGAAATTGAATCCTTGATCATGATTCATGAGACCAAGGGTAATGAGCAAGGATTTTACAAAACTTCAAGTTAGAGAAGTATTGTGAATTTGTGACCAATAAAAAGGAGGCGGCACCTTGGTTAATATAACTAACTCTTACCTTGTATTTAGCTTAATAAAAAAGGAGGCTGCTTCACAAATACCTCTTAGATTTTGGATCTTACACAAACACCCCCTAAGGTTCCGAAAACATTATACATAACCCATAAAATATGAAAAATCTTTAGTTAACTATAATATAAGTTATGTAAATACTAAAATGCCTTTATAGTTGTTTGGGTATATTATTATTCTGATTCTGAAAATATTACTATAGAAGGTCAATTTTGTCAATTTTTAAGTTGATGTCAGCTTTTAATTGACAATCACTTAACAAATGAGTTTATTTATAATGTTTTTGGAACTTAAACGAGTGTTTGTGTAAGATCCAAAACTTGAAGGGTTGCTTGTGAAAAAATAAAAAACACTAAGGAGTGTTTGTGTAAATAACTATTTATAAAACAAATATATATAAACAAATAAAAATTTTGTGACGAAATGTAGCAGTTTTATGCTGACACAATAATTTGATTATTACATAAGAAGTAAGAATGAAAATAAAAAGTGGCAAACTACCGAAAGTGCACATATCTTTGTAGCTACTAGTCAAATTATGCTCATAATTAGGACCTTGTGTCGTTGACATTTCAATAAACGAAGGGAAAGGAAAGAAAAATCAAGGCGATAATGTAGGTGAGCAAATTCTTTGTCCTACGAATCCACGATTAGTCATGGGCATATGAAATCGAAATATCGAAATCAAATAGTTCCGGATCAAACCAAATCGAAAAAATACCAAATAATTAAATCGAATAGAAATTTATTACGGTACTTAATCGAACCAGTTTGGTTCGGTATAATTTTGGTTCTGAGTTTTGAAATATCGTATCACAGTAGCATAGCTAGAAATTCAAGTAAGTATGGGCACTTTATAAATAATGTTAAGGGTACTTTCCGGTCGAAATAATTTTGTAACAATGTTCTAATTCTATTTTGAAAAAGATTAATATTAGAAAGGGAACTTTATATAGACAATTATAATGACAACAAAAATAAAAATCTATAAATAATGACAATAGTTAGAGAATTTCATAGAGCATGTGTTTATTCATTTCCCAATAAGTAATTATATTATTTTCAATTTGAGTACTTAAAAGTCTGCAAAATAATTATTAATGCACTCAAATTTCGATGTTTAATAAGTAATAATTAAATAATATTTGGTATTTTCGTGGAAAAATAGAAAATATAAGATAAAAATTGTAACAATATGAGTATAATTGCATACACATATACATGTAACAAAAAAAAATCCATTGGGGGCCTCAACCCCCTCTGGTCTTCAAGTGGCTCCACCACTACCGTATCATCCTATAACGTATCGAATTAGATTTTTTTTTATATAATTAATAACATATTATTATTGGTTGAGATTTCAGTCAACTTTATGTATTTCATTAGTTTGCATGAGTTGAAATTAAATTGAAGATGCATTGAAGAATCATGGTAATTTGACTAATTTCTGCAATACTTCTGACTTGATATTTCCTTCTCCTAGCTACAAGGAGTGGTTGGTTTCTGCCTAGCTACGCGAAGACACTAAAATCGTAGGTGACATTTACCGAAAATTCTACAATACCATGTCGGACTAAGTGCGGTGTCTATTTATACCGTTGGATCCAACTCTCCAAAATCCAACGGTTGGTGAAATAAGAGATATAAAATAAAACAGAAAATTGTGGGGAAATTGGTAAAACCGGGAGATTGGGTGAAACAGGTTAAAGCATACTTTTTTTTTTTTGGTTCAATTGGTTAGAGGAATCGAAGCGTAGAGACTAGAGAGGAAAAGGGATCGAACTTCCGAGTCTTCTACCCGCAGTCCCTCCCTCCTCAACCATTAGCCATTTAGCCTCTCTGTCAATCTCAAGCTAACACTCACCCACCATCTTCTCTCTCAACCTATCAATCACCCACCATCCTCTCTTTCTCTCAAGCTATCACCCATCATCCTTCCCGTGTGTGTTCTTCGAACCTGACCGGAAAACACCCAGCATATACAACAAAAAATCAGAACAATCTCAACGCTCCGGTGACACTAAAACCATCGACGACAATCCTAAGATCTCAATCTTCGAACCTAACTGAAAACACCCAAATCACTAAGGGTCACCGCCCATGCCAATTTATCTTTACCTCATATTCTCACATCGAAGTCAAGCTCTCACCACTCTTAAATTAGATTGGAAGAAATTATAGATAAATGAAGAGATCGGATCATGGTGGTGCTGGGTGATGCATGTGGCTGATTTTCTTTTATTGATCGCAAATTCGCAGGTCGGTGTGGGCGAGAGAGGCTGATGGGTGGGGTGCTTTAGAGAGACTGAGAGGCTGACGGGTAAGCTGATAGGGTTCTCTTTGCCTTGTCCAGACGAGTCGATCGGTGGAAATCTCGCGGCCTGGGTCCACCGGAATCTCGAGCGACATCGTCGAGGGTTTTCTGGGTTCGTGGCTCCGATTCCTCCTCTACGATGAGCCTGGACGGTGGAGACAGGGATGAGATGGTTTCGATGAGGGGAGACGATTGGCTGCGGTGTTGAGGCCGGTCGTGAGATGGGCACGGCGGTGGTTGGTGGCGTTCGTAGTCGCAGAGAAAAAGATGAAGATGAGTTTTGGGGAGAGAGAAGGGGATTGGTTAGAGTGAGAATAAATACGAAAATGGTGATCAGTGGGAATAGTTTTATGGTTAAAGGAAATAGAAGAAATAATTAATTAAAAATTAAAAGGAAATTAGAAATAAAATTCAAAAAATTTAAGGGGAATCTTGGCAAAAAAATTAAAATTTAAGGAGAATTTTCTAAATTCTTAAAATAGTTTATAACGAAAATTCTAACGAGTTCATTTTTCTCGTTTCAAATTTCGTTTCAACACTTTCTACTAATTCTTCGTGTAATTGGAAAGTTTTCAAAGCCAAATTCTCGAAATAACTCATTCATTAGCTTTGGTCAATTGGACAAAATTTTGATAACTAACGATAGAAGGGTAAGTTGGTAATTTACTAATTCCGACTTTAAATTTCTGGGACGGGTAGTAACAGAAGCTCCAATAAAAATTGAGAGGATTCGAAAAAAAAAATCTTGAGATAGTATGTTATTTATTATAATGGACGATCTAATTTTCCAGATTAGGACCATTCACTTTGTGGTTTTACATGCTTAAACCTTGCCCGTTGAAAATCTCCAGATTTTGAGGAGTTAAAGTCGTCCGATTATCAAAAAAAGTTTTCTAACCGTCGAATCGTGTCACACCGTTATTTAGTCTCGGGATTTCGAAATTAGCTAATTTTTGACATAGGCAATCTACGAGTACGTACAATAAATGTGGACGGTTAGATCGGTCAATTGATTTCGAGAATTATTCAAAATCGTTAAATCATCTTATTCATCAAACCCCTTTAAGTATATTTCAATACATTTTTCAAGTTTTGGTTCAACCGATATTCAAACGATCGAATTTTCAAGATCTGGACTGTTTACTTTGTGGTTTTATATGACTAGACCATGCCTGTCGAAAATCTCCGGATTTTGAGGGGTTAAAATCGTCTGATTGTCAACAAATATTTTGTAACCGTCGAATCGTGTCGCACCGTTGCTTAGTCTCGGAATTTCGAAATTGGCTAATTTTTGGCATAGACGATCTATGAGTACTTACAACAAATGTGGCCAGATAGATCGGTCGATTGATTTCAAAAATTATTTAAAATTGTTAAATCATCTTATTCATCAATCACTTTTAAATATATTTCAATACATTTTTTGAAGTTTTGGTTCAACAGGCATTCAGACGATCAAATTTTAAAGATCGGGACCATTCACTTTGTGGTTTTACATGCCTAGACCTTGCCCGTCAAAAATCTCCGGATTTTGAGAAGTTAAAGTCGTTCGATCATCAAAAAACGTTTTTTAACTGTCGACTCATGTCGCACCGTTACATAGTTCCGGGATTTCAAAATTGGCTAATTTTTTGTGTAGGCGATCTATGAGTACGCACAATAAATGTGGATAGTTAGATCGGTCGATTGATTTCGAGAATTATTTAAAATCGTAAAATCATTTTATTCATCAAACACTTCAAACACTTCAAGTATATTTCAATACATTTTTCGAAGTTTTGGTTCAACCGATATTCAGACGATCAAATTTTAAAAATCGGGACCATTCACTTTGTGGTTTTACATGCCTAGACCTTGTTCGTCGAAAATCTCCTGATTTTGAGGAGTTAAAGTTGTCTGATCGTCAAAAAATATTTGTAACCATCGAATCGTGTCACACCGTTACTTAGTCCCGGGATTTCGAAATTGGCTAATTTTTGGTGTAGGCGATCTATGAGTACGTACAATGAATATGGGCGGTTAGATCGGTCGATTGATTTCGAGAATTATTTAAAATCGTAAAATCATCTTATTCATCAAACACTTTAAAGCATATTTCAATACCTTTTTCAAAGTTTTGGTTCAACTGATACTCAGACGATCAAATTTTCAAGATCGGGACCGTTCACTTTGTGGTTTTCGGTGCCTAGACCTTGCCCGTCGAAAATCTCCGGATTTTAAGGAGTTAAAGTCGTTCGAACGTCAAAAAACGTTTTGTAACCGTCGAATCGTGTCGCACCGTTACTTAGTCCTGGGATTTCAAAATTGGCTAAATTTTAGCGTAGCCAATCTATAATAACGTACAATAAATATGGACAGTTAGATCGGCCAATTAATTTCGAAAATTATTTAAAATCGTTAAATCATCCTATTCATCAAACACTTTAAACACTTATCTCAATACGTTTTTCAAAGTTTTGGTTTAACCGGTATTCAGACGATCGAATTTTCAAGATCAGTATCGTTCAATTTGTGGTTTTAGGTGCCTAGACCTTGCCCATCTAAAATCTCCGGATTTTGAGGAGTTAAAGCCGTTAGATTGTAAAAAATTGTTTTGTAACCATCGAATCGTGTCACATTGTTGCTCAGTCCCGGGATTTCAAAATTCGCTAATTTTTGGAGTAGGCGATCTATGAGTATGTACAATAAATGTGGACGGTTAGATCGGTTGATTGATTTCGAAAATTATTTAAAATCGTAAAATTATCTTATTCGTCAAACACTTTAAACACTTTTAAATATATTTCAATACGTTTTTTCGAAATTTTGGTTCAACCGATACTCAGACAATAGGAATTTCAAGATTGAGACAGTTCATTTTATGGTTTTACGTGCCTAGACCTTGTTCGTCGAAAATCTCTGGATTTTGAGGAGTTAGAGTCGTCCGATTGTCAAAAAATATTTTGCAACCGGCGAATCATGTCACAACATTACTTAGTCCCATGATTTCAAAATTAGTTAATTTTTGGCGTAGGCGATCTATGCGTATGTACAATAAATTAGGACAGTTAAGATCGGTCGATTCATTTCGCAATGTATTTAAAATCGTCAATTCAACATATTCATCAAACACTTTAAACACTTGAAGTATATGATTGAGTGTTTTACGGAAATACTTATTAGCATTAGGCAAAAATAGGTTTGATGATTTTTTAAAATTTTTTTTATGAATGAAAATGTTAATTGCAATTTTTAAGAGCGAGGAGAATGTCCGGAGAAGCCCGTAGAATTTTACGGTTTATAATTTATGATTATTTAATTATAATTTTTGAAGAAAAGTTCATGAATTGAAACAAAAAAAATAAAAAGAATGACACGTGGCAGCGCCTAAAAGGTGCCCCACATGGAGGAACCTCTCAGGTGCTGCCACGTGCTATTCTTTTTTGTTTTTTTGTTATATTTCATGATTTTTCTTCAAAAAATTATAATAAATTGAAATAATATCCAAAAAATATTCCAAAAATTTCTTCGAACTCGTTATGTTACATTCTGTCCCGCAAACTCAAAAATCGGCCATTGTTTTGACCAAAATGCCCCTAGGGAGATCTCGGGCCTTGGAAGTTCTTTAAATCTGTTAGTATGGGCTACTTTAGAGTTTTTAACTTAAGTTCATAAATTTATCTTGAGCCCAAAGTATTATTACCAAGCCCACACCCACTTATCTTTCTCTCCCTGATATCTCTCTCTTCCTCACTCTCTATTTCTCGAAGACAATTGAGAAACAAAGCAAACAAAGCTACCAAACCGGCCCCAACCACCCATGAAATCGGTGACCCAGACCACGCCACTTCCACCCTCTATTCTCTCTGGTCTCTCTCTCTCCCTCTCTCTCTCTCTGTCTCTCTATATCTCTCTTTCTCTCTCACGCTCTCCCTCTCTCGAACTCTCCTGTCCCTCTCGAACATAATCGAGGAACATCAACACAGAGGCCAACCGATCACCACCGGCAACGCCAATTCCGGCCATCCCAGGCACCCAGATCGCGATCAATACCTTCCCTTCGACGAGTCGATGCCAACCCTGTAAGCCAAGACGGTCGAAGACCACCGTGGTATGGGAATCGAGGAGAAGAAGCTCGTCGGAGCCGAAGCTTCACGGCCAATTTTCGGCCACCCTAGGTAATCCTTGGACTTGATTTTGAAACCTTTAGATGTAACGACCCGGACCAGAAATTAAAGTAAATTGAGAATTTAATTAAAGAAATGACGATTTTAACGTCGATTTCGGAAGGGTTCGGGATTCACTATGTGTCTGGCAGTACTTTTGGAAGTTTTGTTTAGGTCGTTGCGTAAGTCTTGAACTCACAAGTTCGTAGACAGTCGGCACGCGGAAAATAGAGTTCGTGTGAGAGAGTTGTGGGTCTAGAATGTTCAGGGGCATTTTGGTAATTTGTCCTGGGTAGATATTTTTAACCCCAAGCAGATCAGATTCTCCTCATTTTTCACTCTCTCTCTTCGCGACTCACCCAAACCCAAAATTTTGAACTTCAATTCGAGATAAGCTCGTCCGATTTGGTTCCACTCATTGGACTCTCCTCATTCTCGCGATCAAGGACGTACTGATCGTCGCAGGAAGCAGCCGCGGGAGACATTGAACCAAGTAAAGGAAAAATCGAGACTTTTGATCGATTTTATGGCCAACACAGCTATGGGTTTCATGTTTAGACTTCATTTTTGAGTTCCTGGGTTCGAGTAGATGGATTTAGACTAAAAATTCGTGAAAAATAGTTAAGATTTGAGGAAGTTAGGAAAAATTCAAGGTTGGCCGGTAATGGCATTTTTCGGAAATGGCGGTCGACGGCGCACGACGAAGTGGTTGTCTTCTTTGGCGACTCTCCGGCGACTGGTTCGGTCAGAGGGAGCTGACGTGGCATGCCACCTGGCAACCACGTAGAGCCACGTGGATGCCACCTGGAAGCCTAGTGGAGCCACGTGGAGGCAACCTGGCAGCCACATGGAGGCCACCTGGCAGCCACGTGGAGGCCGCCTAGCAGCCACGTGGTGCCACCTAGCGGCTGAGTCAGCGCCGAGTCAGGCGTGTGAGGCACTGTAGAAGCGCGTGAGGCACTGTAGTAGGCACGGGAGGTACTGTAGCAAGAGCGTGGCCGAGCCACCGACCTTCCGTCAGCGCGTGGCAGCGAGTGGGACCGGTCTTTGGGTCACGATGGCACGTGTCAACAACATTTCAATGTTTCAGACCTTTTGACGCAAGTTTTGGGTTAATCAGACGTCGTTTAGGGGTAGTTTTGGGCGTCCGAAGTGGCTACATTTTTAGTGTGACGCAAGCGGAACTCCCGAGGTTTAGGGAGTCTGAATGTGGAAGTTAGGAAAAATTCAAGGTCGACTGGCAATGGCATTTTTCTGCGACGGCGAACGACATCGCACGGTGGAGCGGTCGTCTTCTCTGGCGACTCTCTGGCGACACTCCGGAGACTGGTTCGGTCAGAGGGGGCTAACGTGGCATGCCACCTGGCAGCCACGTGGAGGCCACCTGACGACTAAGTCAGCGCCGAGTCAGGCGCATAGGCACTGTAGCAGCGCGTGACGGCTAACGACATCGCACGGTGGAGCGGTCGTCTTCTCTGGCGACTCTCTAGCGACACTCCGGAGACTGGTTCGGTCAGAGGGGGCTAACGTGGCATGCCACCTGGCAGCCACGTGGAGGCCACCTGACGGCTGAGTTAGCGCCGAGTCAGGCGCATAGGCACTGTAGCAGCGCGTGAGGCATTGTAGCAGGCACGTGAGGTACTGTAGCCAGCGTGTGGCCGAGCCACCGGCCTTCCGCATGTGCGTGGGACCGGACTTTGGGTCATAGTTGCGCATGTCAACAAGGTTTCGACGCTCCAAACCTTTTGGCGTAGGTTTCGGGTTAATCGGACATCGTTTAGGGTTAGTTTTGGGCGTCCGAAGTGGTTACATTTTTGTTGGGACGCAAGCGGACCTCCCGGGGTTTAGGGAGTCTGAATGTATAGTTTTTAATTACCGTTGGTAATCCCGATTGTTACTTTTGACAGACGATATTGCTCTGGGAACTTCAAAGGAACGTACGAACCTAAATATCGAGTTATGAATCGGGGTGCTCAGGATGAGCCGGGATATCGAGTTACGACTCGGGGTGTTCAGGATGAGCTAGGATATCGACTCGAGGGAAATCAGTGAGACTCAATTCAACCAGGTCAGGTTCTTTCGTCATCAGGGTCAGTGGGTTGGTATGGGTAGTGACCCAGATTGACGAGTCCTTGACAGCTCACACGAGGGTGACACGTCAGTTGTCTTGTTTGATTGCGGAGGAGGTTCTCCGAGGTAGTTTGTGAACTACTGGGCTATCCTTCATCTGACAGGTAGGTGAAGGTCAATCAGGTACATAGGAGATTCTGTTGGAACCCCTGTAAAGTTTATTTGATGTTTCCAAAGATTAAGGGTATTCCAGGTATTTAACTTTTCTAGTTAAAGACTGTCAGACGGGAGCAGGGCTTTTCGCATATTTCGAGATGAATTCGGGAAGGGTCTTATCATTAGAATCGCCTCGTTGAGAGCTTGATATTAGGCTAATTGCATGTTGATTTCAAGTCGTTCCCAATTTTGATACCTTTAAATCAATGAATATCTGAGATGGAGATGGAGGCGTCGATCTTGGAGTCGTGGTGATGGAGCTTGGAGGCGGACTCGGCGGTGTCGTTCTCAATTTTGAGTTTCAATTTCTGGTTTGCATAATTAATTTTCAATTTCTGTTTTTTCAATGTAATAATAGTATTTCATTGGATAGAGATGGAGTATGGATTGGATTATTGGAATATTGGAACTGGGATGCTCTCAGGGGGAGATGGAATATGGACTGGATTAGTTATATTATGAGAATTTGGATGCTTGCCATACTGAAGGAAATTTTTCGGTTTCCTGGGAGTGGGATGATGGATGAAGATGGATGAATCGACAGTTAACCGTCTTCTTTCCAGCCTATCTCACCTGCTTTTCGCGTGCTCATTATTCTCACCTCTCAGCGGGTACACATTTCTTTTCTCTCAACTTCCCATTTTTGTAAATCTTCACTTTTTATTATTTTTTATTCAATTTTGACACCGCACTTAGTCCGCCCTAGTATTGTAGTCCTTCCGGACATTTACATAGCAGAGCAGCTGTAGAAGACATGAGTAGCGCGAAGGTGGTTCCGGTTATGAATTTAGGATGCCTATTTTTCATTGCTCAACGATTTGAGAGGTACATATTTGATATTTCTTTAGAACCAGGATTTATACAGGAGGAAAGTTGCTAAGATGGAAGCAATATTGTCGAGGGAGAGATTTGTAGCTTGTCATATGAAATGTTTATTTCTTTTCTGTGTAGCTTCATGACTTGCATTCAGTGGTAATATTGAGAGAGAGATTTGTTCAGTAGTACATGACTAGGAACTGAAAATTTTTGTTTATAAAAAATTTCTTTATTAGAAAATTTTGGCTCAAAATCGAACAAAACCGAAATAATATTGAATACAATTGGTATGGTATAATCCGATTTTAATTTTTAAATATGAAATACCAAATCGATTAAAATTTTTTGATATTTTATCCGTATCAACCTAATACCGAACTATATCGAGGTTCTCAGAACTAACCACAATTGATTAAAAAAGATGACCACAGAAAGGCCAAACAGAAGAAAGTTCCAAGTAGCATGGCCCACGCATTTGGTATTAGGCTTTTCAAATGCCCCACCTCGGAGGAATTCTTCCATCTCAGTGCCCAATGCGGCTATGCGACACCGACACGCCAAACTAAGGCGTAATTTTCGCGGTCAATAAACTCATTTTATATAGTCGTGATCCAACAGTTTAGAAATTAGTTTTTAAAATTAATATTTAAATCTAAATCTACAGAGGAATTCTTCCATCTGACTGCCCTATGCGACCGACGCAAATTAGGAGTGAGGGCCAAGAGAAGAAGGGAAGGTGTGTGGAGACATTTTACGGTTGTTTGTGTCTAAACTCTAAACCAAAATACATATCTTATCTAAGAATTTACCTCTTTTATCTCCCTGCTAAATTATAGAATAATATATTATTATTATTACGTTGCATAATTCTTTTATGGGATATTAATACTGGTAGACGATTAAGTTAGTATTTTTTTCTGTAATACAGTTATTTGCACAAGTATTCCCTGAATTTTATTGTGTCTTCACAAACTTTCATTCAGGTTTTAGACTTTACACAAATAGCTCTTTAGGTTCAAAAACATTAACATAAACTCATTTGTTAAGTGATTGTTAATTAAAAATTGACATCAACCTAAAAATTGACAAAATTAACCTTTTATAGTAATATTTTCATAATTAAAATGATAATGCATCTAAACAATTATAAGGGCATTTTACTATTTACATAACTTATATTATATTTAATTAAAGATTTTTCATATTTTATGGGTTATGTGTAATATTTTTGGAACCTGAGAGGGTGTTTGTGTAAGGTCCAAAATCTAAGGGGATGTTTATGAAAACACAAAAAACCTGAAGAGGTATTTGTGTAAATAATTCCGTGTAATAATATTAACATATATATATATATATATATATATATTCATGATATAATTATTATCTTAAATATATTATAGCATATTATTATTCTACTTTTACTAGTGTGGTGGGATCATTCAAGAGCTTGACGTCTTTGAACTCACCGCTGAGGGTGGAGCCGAGGATAGCAGCGACGCAGATGGTGTTCTCCATTGCTTGCTCACGGTCCATCACGTAGTACCCATCTCTCAACTTCACCTTCAGCTCCACCTCAAAGTACCTAGCAAATTTCTCCCAGCACACCTAAATAAAATTCAGAGTAACAATGTTTAGTTCAAATTGTAGCTACACACATGACATAATAAATAGGTTATCCAGTTACTGTCGTCCCAAAATTTTACTCAAATTATAACGGTTCATAAACTTCAATATTAGAGTCTGCCGTTCTTGAACTTTATCCAAATATGCAATATTCCATTAATTTTTTGAACGTTTTCTGTTAAAATTAAGGGTAGAGATGTCATTCCACATCATGTTTTTTAACTAGAACGTTCAAAAGATTAATGGACTAGAACCTTATTGTTGCATATTTGAATCAAGTTCAAGAACGACATATTCTAATATTGAAATTTAAGGACGGTTAATAAAATTTGGATATAATTCAAGGACTTTAGCAACCATTATATTTAGCCTAATAAATAACTAATATAATTAATTAACATTACCAGTCACATAATGTGGTATATATATATATATATATACGTACCTGGACATTGGCTCTGGTGACAATGTTGGGGTTGTCGGTGGGTTTGCCCTCGGCTCTCCTCCTGTTCTGCCACTTTCTCTTGAATGCCAAGCCAGCCAACATGACCTCAGAAGAACCCACAGTTCCCACTCCAACGGCGGACTCTCCCTTTCCAAGGGGTGCATTGAAGAGATGAGTTATCATGTTTACATATCGATTCTGTGTGTTCATGCACATCAAAAACAAAAACAAAAACATCATCAGTTCCAGAAATTAAATTAACCAACCCTAATTAACCTGCTTGTGTGTCTTCAGTTACAAGTTCGGATTAATTATTATAATTACAAACTTTATGTAAAAAACACAAAAAATTTAAAAAGCTATCTTGATTCATCTACAATTCTTTCTGTGGTTAGTTAATAATATCAATCGTAATCAATATGTATTAAATAAACCAAAGAAATTGGTAACAATGAAGATCCTTATGGTGAATCATTCATTTATATTACATATATGAATAATTAAATGATCTCCAATTTGGTTGATTTTTTTTATATATGATATTGAAATGATGATTTAAGAGTTAAACGGTTTCAATTATAATACATGTATAAAGATTAAATGATAAATCTAAAGAGTGGTACGACAAAGAGAAGGGAATAAGCTAAGGAGTTGTGGGAAAAAATCAACCGTACACGTAGTAACCTGCAACAATATGAATATTTCCTTACTGAAATTCAGTTTGCTCATATTGACCTTCGAAACCAGTTCTTCTCTATGAAATTTAACCATCAACAAATGTGTCCCAAAAACGAATAGAACACTACTAATTAGCAACTGTCCTTTAACTTTACCATAAATTTAGCAACCGTCCCTAAACTTCAATATTACTGTCCCCCATCACTGAATTTTACTATAATAGTTGAGTTAGTCCCTCCGTTAAAAATTCAAATGGAATATGTTAAAAAAAAGGGCAAAATCGTCCATGAACTTGACCATAATTTTAGCTACCGTGACAAGTCCCTTTCCGAATTTCCCCTCGAAACCCGAAAAAAGCCCTGCTCCCGTCTGACAACATAATAAAATCCCCAGAATACCCTCAAGGACCTGTCAGACGAAGGATTAAATGATACTCAAAAATTCCAACATCACCAAACAATCATCGACATAGTCATAATGTACAGTAAGTCCAAAAAGGCTTAACAGAGCATCTAGGTAGGACTAGTACATAAAGGAATATAAATCCTACTCGATGGTCTAGGTAAATGCGCAGTTGAAATGTAATGCCTCCGCTTCTGGATGTGCCCTCGTCAACTTACGACCTAGAGGGGATTTAAAACACGAAAAGTGTGAGTGAACAAAATAATATTTCAAAACAATTTCTAAGGAAAACATATATTTTCCTCCCTCCACAAGTAAAACAATGCATGCATAACATAAAATCATTTTTTATATAAATATAATATATAGATAATCCGAAAACTCACCGGAAAATCTATTTTTTGTTAAAACCCATGGTGGGGCCCACGAAAATCTGAATAGTGAAAACATCCCGTGGTCCACAACCCTACTTTGAAAACCATCATCAAAGGAGTTTAAAATCATGTAAATAGACCTGGACACAAAATATATCAAAACATATCCCACTGCTCCCCGAATAAAATCCCGAGCCGTAGCTCGATACCGTACACACACCCGATATACCTCGAGTTGTGCAGAACCCTGTACTATGCATAGATAGCCTCAACGACCTAGTGGAGAAATACCCTTCGACATCAGCGTCGGAGAACCCTCAACGATCTAGCAGAGAAATACCCTTCGACGCTAGTCGGAGAAAACCTTGACCCTCGGGGACAATAATTCAGTGAAAACCAAAATCCATGTTTTGAAATCCTTGTTTCTTGGCTTAGGCCAAATTCATTGAAAAACCAGGTTTAAACTCAAAATCATGGACTCGACCTACATCCAAAATCAATCAAGTCAAACCATATAAAGCCCGAATCCATAAAGACAAGCCATAGCCCAAAACGTCATTTCCAATGTATTATTGAAAACCCGTGTGTAGTAATAATATATTAGCATAATACTTGACAATTCCAGAATTTACCAAAAATAATACCTACAAGAATTTATTCAAAGATACCTTTATGCATGCATTATAATTTACAAAACCAAAATCCACTCACCACACATCCAAATAAGCTCAATCCCGAGTCGTACGCTCCTCCGAAGTTCCCGGAGCAGTATCGTCTGTCAAAAGTAACAATCAGAATTACTAACGATAATTAAAACCCTACATTTACCCTCCCTAAACCCCGAGAGGTCCACTCGCGTCACACTAAAAATGCAGCCACTTCGGCAGCCCAACACTACCCCTAAACGACGTCCGATTAACCCGAAACCTGCGCCAAAATGTTCAGAACGTCGAAACCTTGTTGACACTCATCGTGTGATCGAAGAATCGGTCCCACGTGCCAGTGGAAGGCTTACGGCTCAGCTAAGCGGCGGCGGAAGGCTGGCGGCTCGGCCACGCGCCGGCTATAATACCTCACGTGCTTGCTACAGTACCTCACACATTGCTACAGTGCCTCACGCGCCTGACTTGGCGCTGACTCAACCGCCAGGTGGCACCACGTGGCTGCTAGGTGGCCTCCACGTGGCTACCAGATGTCATGCCACGACAGCCCCTATGACCGAACCAGTCGTCGAAGTATCGCCAGAGAGTTGCCTGAGAAAACGACCGCTCTGCCGTGCGTTACCGTCCGCCGTCGCCGAAAAACGACATTGCCGGCCCACCTTAAAATTTTCCTAACTTTCTCAAATCTTAATCGTTTTCATGAATTTTTAGTCTAAATCGATCGAAAGTTTAGATTTTTCCTTTCCTCAGTTCGGATTCTCCCGCGGTTGCTTTCTTCGACGGTCGGTACGTCCTTGATCGCGGGGAGGAAGAGATTTCGATGAGTGGAACCAAATCTGACGAGGTTGCCTTGAATTGAAGTTTGAAATCTTGGGTTTCTGGGTTTGGTTCGCATGGATTGGATGAAGATCAGGAAGAGTGAGAGAGAAATGAGGAGAATCTGATCTCCTGGGTTAAAAATATCTACCTAGGGAAAATTACCAAAATGCCCCTGAACATTTTAGGCCCACATCTCTAGCATACGACTTCTGTTTTTCGCGTGCCGCCTGTCTACGAACTCGTGAGCTCAAGACCTACGCAACGGTCCCTGAAACACAACCAAAAGTGTCTCGAAACAAAAATTGACTTTCAAGCCCCTTACACAACCAAGGGTAATTTCGTCCTTTTTCAAAATAATTTACGAAAATTCACTAATTAAATTTCCGGGTCGTTACAACTCACCCCCTTAAAGAAATTTCATCCTCGAAATTCATACATGTTACTGGAACAAATGTGGATGATGCGCCCGCATCATTGCCTTGGTTTCCCACCTTGCCTCCTCCACATTATGATTCCTCCACAGAACTTTAACCAGAGGAATAGTCTTTCAGCGCACTACTTCTTAAAATTTGCACTGGTTGCTCCTCAAAAGTCAAATCATTTCTCAGCTCAAATGGTTGCATCTCCAATACATGAGATTCATCGAATAAATACTTCCGGAGCATGGATACATGTAATACATTGTGAACCTTTGACAGTTCTGGGGGTAAAGCAAGTATGTAAGCCATTGTCCCTATCCTCTCAATAATCTCGTAAGGCCCAAAATAATAAGGATTCAGTTTCCCTCGTCTACCAAAACGTACTACTCCTTAAGAGTAAGAATTTCTCGTTTCAACTTTGAATCATTAGGCACGCACAACCGCCCATCCTTAACCAAGGCCCCAGCATTCCTAATCACATAATCCTGCCTATTCCCAGCTTGCAACTCCATCCTAATAACACATAACGTAGGATCCTGGAGTTGAACTTCAATAATTCGGTCAATCAAGAAAGGTCTCACATGGAAGCTAGCCAACAGAGACCCTTGGCTATCCATGCCAAGTACACTTCCCGCTTTTCGGAGTTCCACCATCAACAGTACATGGACTCAATCTCCCAGTGAGGTAGCAACCTGGGAAGATCCTCTAGAAACACATCTACAAACTTATTCACCACAGGAATATCCTCTACACTCACTGAAGTATCCCGAGAATCGATCACGTGAGCTCACAACCTTTCCTCAATAATTTCTCAGCTGCCAAAGCAATATTACTCCCGAGGGAAGTACCCTACGGTCACTCTGAAACGTAAGTTTCAACAAGCCTGGACTCCAGAAAACTACCCTCTTGTCGAAACAATCTATGGAGGCATGGTGCATGGTTAACCAATCCATCCCCCGAATCACATCAAAAATCTTAAATGTCCAAGGGGATTAAATCTACCTCTAACTCATGACCTCCTACTACCACCGGACAATTATGTAGAACGATGTTCACCACTAACATATCTCCGGTAGGAGTACTAATACCCATGTCCCAGACACTTGGTGACAATTCTCTATTGGCAAAAAGTGTAAAACCTCGAAAAATAAAAGAAAAATGATAGACAACATACCAGTAACCACCTCAGGTACTGCTCAAGCCTCTTGCTGAGTCATAGCAAAAACTCGGGCCTGTGTACCAGAATTTGATTATCACGCATGAAAGTAAAACAGTAAATTAAAATGCAGGGAAAGTTGATTGATTTAACTAAGGTGAATCAGGGCCTACTATCCACTTTAATCAATTATAGCTCTTTACCATATTATATTGACCTAGTTACAATGCAAATTCTAAAGTAAGTGCCTGATCAGTCATTATTTATGCATCATTTTGATGTCTTTATATGCCTCTCTTACATGTCTTTTGAATGATTCCGTGCCATCAATAGTAGAAAATGATCAATATTGTGAGACTTGTGCAGATTTGGAAAGAAAGGTAAATTCTGAGAAGAACTCAAAAAGAATGACTCAAATCCGAGTTCATATGAAGGAGATGTCCTCATTTCAATATCAGGTCCTGAACTGGGTCCTAAGTGCGCCAGTGCGCCGATTTTGAGTCCTTGACCAAGTCCCTCAGATCATGCCATCCGGGTCCCAAATCTGTATCTCATGACATCAAGTTCATGTCCTAGAAGTGCCAAGGTCGTGCCAGGACATGTCGAGTACATGTCCCAAGAACTTCCCATCGGAGCCCAGCCTCTGCGACTAAACCTTAGTTCATGTTCCGCCAGCGGTGGATCAAAGTTCCTCCTCTGTGCTAAGCCTAACAACCCGTGCGCTTGGTCTGAGCGAAGATGCGCATCTACTATGCTCATGGTGTGCCTCAAAAGCGCAGTCCCAGACCCCTATGACGAAGACATTCCAAAGACCACGGGAAGACCGTGGGCTGCCCGCGGCCAGCTTGTGTTCCCACTGGCCAGCTTGCATTCACACTCCTAACCGTGCTCTGATTGCCTCTAATATATTTTAAGGACTTTGTAATTAATTAGAAGTACAATAACTATTCCAAAACATTCTAGGATAGGTTTTACCAATCCTTATAAGACAAGGTTTTCCCTTTGTCTATAAAAAGGAGCCTTTGTTCAGTGTTTGGGGATAATTTAGAGAGCAGATTTTTAGAGATAATATTTTACGCATAGATTATTAGGCCTGGATCTTGGGGAAGAAGGCTCTGTCGTGGCTCTGTTGTGCCTGTTCTTCAACAATCTCTTCTGTACCCTTATTTTCATTATTGCAATTTACTTATGAATTCAATTATATTTGTTTCAATTTCAGTTATGAGTGAGTAGTTCCTTTCAGAATTAGGGTTGTTTGAAGCCCTAGCCATGTTAGCTCATTAAGTAGATTTTATTCTTGTTCTTAATTGCTATGCATGCTGAATAACTCTAATTACTGCTTTAACTACCATTCTTTTATGTTTATAAGATTAGCTACCTTGTTTGCATAAATTATTGATGGAATTGCTTGAGTGACCGCCATATCATCATGTGATTCATTAGCTTCAAGACGTTAAGGTTAAGAAACAATCTTGTAATCGGAATTCATGACAACCTAGGAATGCATCCCACTCTTCTAGGCTAGTGTGGTGTCATTAAATTCTCTTAGTACTTCATGCGTCATCTTAACTGGTAGGTGATAGACGTTCTAGGCATATGCCATATCTAAAACATGCTAAGTAAGAGAGAATGATATATGTTTAGTGTACCAACGCCAGGACCTAGGCATGGGCACCTAATTCAAAACTGGATAGTAATTAGGTCAAGATAATCTGGTTAAGAGCTATAATTGGTTAGAGTGGATAATAAGCCTTAATTCTCCTTAGTTAACAAACAATCAACCTTTCATTCTTGCATTGATATTTTCTGCACTTTGATTTACTTGTCTTTAAGTTTCAACTCTCAAACATACACCACAACCCCCCCCCCCCCCCCCCCCCCCCCCCCCCCCCCCCCCCCCCCTCCCCCCCCCCCCCCCCCCCCCCCCCCCCCCCCTCCCTTTGGTGTGTGTGTGTGTGTTTTTTTATAAGTTAACAAATCTGAACTTAATTCGGTTAATCGTTGAACAAGTCCTCGAGGGATCGACCTTTGCTTGTCATTATACTATCTCCAACGATTTTGTGCACTTGAAAAGTTATACTTAGTAGAAATAAAGTTCATAAATATTGTGTTCAGTATTTCTTCTATCAAGTTTTTGGCGCCGTTTCCCGGGACTTGTCCCTCAACGGTGCCCATTAATTCAGATTTAGTTAACTAAATTTTGTATAGTAACTATTTAGATTTCATTTAGATTGTTTACTAACTTAGCTTGTCATCTTTCTCATGTACATATGAACAACTCATACATGGATATGGGACCATGGAATTATCCATACATAGAGACGGGAGCTTGGAACAATCCATACCCAACTTCATTCAATCAGGGGTGGAGCAATCATGAAAATCCAGAACCATACAACCTAGGATGGTGCCAACAGCCTAATTTCACATGGAACACCCCTCAAATAGTTCCTCACCACGAACCCACTCCTGACCTCCTACCTTCGCCGAGGGCCTTGGTGCAATGCAATGAGGCTTGTATTCAATACATGGCAGTTTTTAATGAAGAACTCCGAGGGCTAAGCCAGCGCTGAGAGGAGTTACTGGAAAAGAGCAAGAGGGTTTTTGAGTTCGACATACCCCAAACTGAAGAAAGGGCATATTCCCCACCAAGTGAGGTCGGGAATGATGATCATGGTGAAGCTATCATCAACCAACACTTCGACAAGTGCTTGCCATGGAGGCCGCAAAGTCCACCCAACCTTTGCTGTGGACCAGGATACAAAGCATGGAGGCTTGTGAACAGAACCATCACACAGATGAAGAGCATAATAAGGACACCACTAAGCTAACACTTCGACAAGTGCTTTCCAGGGATGCCATGAATTCCGCCCAAGGCCATGTAGTGACAGTGTCTCCCGATTCTGCTCATATTGAGCAGTGGGACGCACCCAATTCATACCCTCCAGTATACTCTTCCTTTTATAATGTTTCTTATTCTGATTTCATGTCTAACTATACCTCTTTGCCTTACACTAACAGATTGGAAAGCGAAATGGAAGAAAACTGGGAGGAAGAGAATAGGACGGATGATGGTGACAAGGACATCCAAGTCAAACCCATGCCCCTGCCCTATGTGCTGCCCAGCAGCAACGCATTGCCCCAAGCCATGTCCCACAGCCATGACCACGTTCTGCCTACTTCCCTACCACAAACCCAGGATCCTGCTGAGTCCCAGAACTTACCAAATGCCCTGCCGCAGCCATAGCCTAACTCCACATAACCTGGACAAGTCCAGGGCACGCTTTCAACGCGCCAAGCTGCACCAACAGATTCACTACAGGGCAAGTCCTTAGTCGATGCACCAGAACCTTCCCAGCACGCATCTGAGATGCGCAGCGCTACAGCCACGCTTCAAGAGATATCCACGGCATAACCCAAGGTCCAGCATGTGCCTCCCAATCTGCTGCCAGCCGTGTCTCAGCCCCTGCCCACAAACAAGGACCCGGTTTTGAAATTCAATGATCCTTCTCAACTCAATCCTGAAACACCTAACTTTCATTTTAATAAGGCAACCTCGGATTTGAATTCTGATTTAGCTCCTAATACTGTTGAACTTTTCCCGTGCAGGTTCCACCATAAAAACACCAAGAATATGCTAAAGGCCCTCAACTCGGTCCCCCTCTTCAAGTTCTGAAGGAAAAATCAACGGAAGGGACCAAGGAGGAAGTATAGAACCTACAAGGCACAACTAAAGCTGTTCCCCCACGAGCATTGTCCAAGGAAGACATTCCAGGATGGATAGAAACTGCTCTCATTCAAATCAGTCCTCAATCTCTTTCCCAATAAGTTACGTTCTTGTCGGTGGATTCCTTTACTAACTTTTTTCTCCATGCTGCAGCGTAGATTCTACAGCAAGAGGCTCATAATCGGTGCCATGTTGACACTGCAACCTTGCATGCGCCAAGTACCTAGCATGCCAGCCCCGTCTTGCCTAGACATTAAATAAAGCTCTCCTAGGAGGCAGCCTAGCCCTGGTTTGTATTTCTCTCTTCCTTTGATGTTTCTGCCCGTTATATCTCTCAAACCTTTCTATTGTTGTCACGCTTACTGCTTATCACATTGAGGACAATGTTCAGTTTAGGTTTGGGGATGTGGATTTAAAGTTTTGCATATAGAAACTAGTAGGTTTGGGGGTGATACACGGCCAGGACTTTTGAATTTTCAGCCTTAGTTTTTTTGTGTTTAGTTAGTTACTTAATTTTTTTTGCTTTTGAATAGTATGATAACTTGTTAATAGGGATGTATATGCTAAGTTAACTGTCTTAGCCTTACTAAGAGTTATGCCATGGTCAAGTAGTTCATAATGTGCACTTCACAATGCCATGTTTTAAGTGATTAAGTGAACAAAATAACTGAATTTGGGTGAACCTTAGAAAATTAGTGGAGACTACCCTGTGAGATCTTTGAGCCTAATTGCCATTCTTTCTGAGGGATATACTTGTTTCTACTCTTAAACACTCATCGCTTTTGTTCTTAATTGTTGATCTCATTACATCATATTAGCATTGAATTTTAAAGAACTATCATCATTTAGATACTCTAGATCTAATTTGTGGTTTGCCATAAGAAGTGATGTAGGCTATGTATGCTTTAACCTTTAAAGGCTTTATCCTACCCTATTGCATGCTCCCTAAGCCAACTTTGAAGCCAAACACTCAACCTTTTCTTTCATCACCCAAAGTATAACCTAACCGAAATACTTAGCCATTCATCACAGCCATACCCTATAACCTCAGTTGTGCTAAGGTTGCCCTAAATGAGATTCATGGTGAGAATGAGAGGTGAAAGAAGATGTTGCCCAATTCAAAGGACATTAGCGTCAATTCAAAGCTCAAAAGTAAAGAAAAGCTTTACAAGTTGCAAGCTGCACGAAAATTTGAGGAAATCATTGCATGATCTTGGTTCAATTCAATTCAAAATAGAAAAGAAAAAATAAAGAAATCAAAAGAAAGAAAGAAACGTTGAGAAAAAGTGAAAAACAAAGTGAATTGAGCCAAGTGAGTCAAGAGCCTCAAAATAAGCCATCAAGAGAGCACAATGCCGTGGGCCTTAAGAAAGGATTCAGTTCAGAAATTCCAAGTTCAAGTCATGACTTCTCATGCCTTGGAACAGCTCAGGTTCTTTGAATCCCATCCTTCCTTGCTAAACCCCAAAGCTTAGCCCCATTACAACCTAAAAAGGAAGACCTAACTGATCTTATGGACAATCATGTTGAGGATTAAGATACGTATCTATTTTCTTAAAGTTCAATTCCTTTCATGAGATCTTTATTTCCATAAAGTGCTATTCTTCATTGTTCCTCATATGTGATTAAATTTGAATTTCATAACATAAACTCATCACATATGCTTGAAAAGAGTGAAGCCTAGGATTCATGTGCGAATTGAGAGTTTCCTAGTGAGGATTAGAGTCGAGGCGAAATCTTTCTAGGGCACTTAGATGAAGTTGTTTTCAAACATGATCACTTTGAAATATTGGCACTTATACGCATACACCTTCACATGACACTCACGGCTATGGCATTCCTTTTAGTTCTGCAAAGCATGTCTACTTACTTTGATTCTTATTAGCTTGTTAAAAGTACTATCTCCAGCATCTTTTTGTCTAAGTACAACGTTTGTGGGTTTCGTGCTGCTATAACCCTCAGGAGACAAAACTCCTCCTACTAGGTGAACCTGGGGGTTTAAAATGTTCTATCTTAACTAGGATTGAGTCTTTTCATTTTGTTAAAGCTTGTTTTGCTCAGGGACTAGCAAAAGATAGGTTTGGGGGTATTTGATCAGTCATTATTTATGCATCATTTTGATGTCTTTATATGCCTCTCTTACATGTCTTTTGAATGATTTCGTGCCATCAATATTAGAAAATGATCAATCTTGTGAGATTTGTGCATATTTGGAAAGAAAGGTAAATTCTGAGAAGAACGCAAAAAGAATGACTCAAATCGGAATTCATATTAAGGAGATGTCCTCATTTCAATATCAGGTCCTGAACTGTGTCCTGAGTGCGCCAGTGCGCCTATTTTGAGTCCTTGACCAAGTACCTCAGATCATGCCATCGGGTCCCAAACCTGTGTCTCATGACATCAAGTTCATGTCCTAGAAGTGCCAAGGTCGTGCCAGGACATGTCGAGTACATGTCCCAAGAACATCCCATCGGAGCCCAGCCTCTGCGCCTAAACCTTAGTTCCTGTTCCGCCAGCGGTGGAACAAAGTTCCTCCTCTGCGCTAAGCCTATAAATCGGTGCACCTGGCCTGAGCGAAGATGCGCTTCTACTATGCTCATGGTGTGCCTCAAAAGCGCAGTCCCAGACCCCTATGACGAAGACATTCCAAAGACCACGGGAAGACCGCGGGCTGCCCGCGGCCAGCTTGTGTTCCCACTAGCCAACTTGCAATCACACTCCCAACCGTGCTCTGATTGGCTGTAATAGATTTTAAGGACTTTGTAATTAATTAGAAGTACAATAACTATTCCAAAACATTCTAGGATAGGTTTTACCAGCCCTTATAGGACAAGGTTTTACCAATCCTTATAGGACAAGTTTTCCCTTTGTCTATAAAAGAGAGCCTTTGTTCAGTGTTTGGGGATAATTTAGACAGCAGATTTTTAGAGATAATATTTTACATACAGATTATTAGGCGTGGAGCTTGGGGAAGAAGGCTCTGTCGTGGCTCTGTTGTGCCTGTTCTTCAACAATCTCTTCTGTACCCTTATTTTCATTATTGCAATTTACTTATGAATTCAATTATATTTATTTCAATTTCAGTTATGAGTGAGTAGTTCCTTTCAGAATTAGGGCTGTTTGAAGCCCTTGCCATGTTAGCTCATTAAGTAGATTTTATTCTTGTTCTTAATTGCTATGCATGCTGAATAACTCTTATTACTGCTTTAACTACCATTCTTTTATGTTTATAAGATTAGCTACCTTGTTTGCATAAATTATTGATGGAATTGCTTGAGTGACCGCCATATCATCATGTGATTCATTAGCTTCAAGAGATTGAGGTTAAGAAACAATCTTGTAATCGGAATTCATGACAACCTAGGAATGCATCCCACTCTTCTAGGCTAGTGTGGTGTCATTAAATTCTCTTAGTACTTCATGTGTCATCTTAACTGATAGGTGATAGACGTTCTAGGCATATGCCCTGTCTAAAACATGCTAAGTAAGAGAGAATGATATATGTTTAGTGTACCAACGCCAGGACCTAGGCATGGGCACCTAATTCAGAACTGCATAGTAATTAGGTCAAGATAATCTGGTTAAGAGCTATAATTGGTTAGAGTGGATAATAAGCCTTAACTCGCCTTAGTTAACAAACAATCAACCTTTCATTCTTCCATTGTTATTTTCTGCACTTTGATTTACTTGTCTTTAATTTTCAAATCTCAATCAAAAAACCACCCCTTTGGTGTGTGTGTGTGTGTGTGTGTGTTTTTCTATTAAGTTAACAAATCTGAACTTAATTAGGTTAATAGTTGAACAAGTCCTCGAGGGATCGACCTTTGCTTGTCATTATACTATCTCCAACGATTTTGTGCACTTGCAAAGTTATACTTAGTAGAAATAAAGTTCATAAATATTGTGTTCAGTATTTCTTCTATCAGTGCCCATGCCTAGGTCCTGGTGTTGGTACACTAAACATATGTTATTCTCTCTTACTTAGAATGTTTTAGACAGGGCATATGCCTAGAACGTCTATCACATACCAGTTAAGATGACACAGGAAGTACGAAGAGAATTTAATGACACCACACTAGCCTAGAAAAGTGATATGCATTCCTAGGTTGTCATGAATTCCGATTACAAGATTGTTTCTTAACCTCAACCTCTTTATGCTAATGAATCACATGATGATATGCCGGTCACTCAAGCAATTCTATCAATAATTTATGCAAACAAGGTAGCAAGTCTCATAAACATAAAAGAATGGTAGTTAAAACAGTAATCAGAATTATACAGCATGTATAGAAATCAAGATCAAGAATAAAAATATACTTAACGAGCTAACATGGCTAAGGCTTCAAGCAGCCCTAATTCTAAAAGGAACTACCCACGTATAACTGAAATTAAAACAAACATAATTGAATTCATTAAAGTAAAAGCAATAAAAGTAACGATACATAGGTGATTATTGAAGATGAGACACAGCAGAAGACCACGCCAAAGCTTGTCCTCCAATGCTCACGTCCAACTCTCTCACACGCAGTAACTAAAAACTGTTTTAATTTAAAAACTGGATTACAATGTAAATTGTGGCTAGGGTGTCTAAAGATATCTTCACCCACGAACCCTAAGGTCCTTTAAAGAGGCCTCTAAACCCGTACAATGTAGGAGATAGTTTTGGATAAAATCTTAATCAGAAACTGACTCAAAACTTCTATTCTAATTAGATATAAAAAATGACTTCAAAGAGAAATCCTTCTTGGACTTGGACTAGGATTTGCGGCAACACTGTACAATAAGTCTTCTGAGCTTTCTTGCACTCCAAGGTAACTTCTGGAATCTTCTAGATGTTACTTGGACGTCACGAACTAGGCTGAGTCGCCCATGGACATGTTTTACACAGCAAGGCCCTAAATTAGCACTTTTGAGCCTCTTACGTACTTATTGAGAACTTGTCATGTCCTAGCCCAATATGACAGAGCAGGGCGGGGGGGGGGGGGGGGGGGGGGGGGGGTGGGGGGGGGGAGGGTGGGTTGGTAGTTGGTGGTGGTTTGATGCTTTTAGATTATCACGCAAGAAAGTAAAACAGTAAATTAAAATGCAGGGAAACTTGATTGATTTAACTAAGGCGAATCAGGGCCTACTATCCACTCTAATCAATTATAGCTCTTAACCAGATTATCTTGACCTAATTACTATGCAAATTCTAAAGTAGGTGCCCATGCCTACGTCCTGGCGTTGGTACACTAAATTAAAATGCAGGGAAACTTGATTGATTTAACTAAGGCGAATCAGGGCCTACTATCCACTCTAATCAATTATAGCTCTTAACCAGATTATCTTGACCTAATTACTATGCAAATTCTAAAGTAGGTGCCCATGCCTACGTCCTGGCGTTGGTACACTAAACATATATTATTCTCTCTTACTTAGCATGTTTTAGACAGGGCATATGCCTAGAACGTCTATCACCTACCAGTTAAGATGACGCAGGAAGTACGAAGAGAATTTAATGACACCACACTAGCCTAGAAAAGTGATATGCATTCCTAGGTTGTCATGAATTCCGATTACAAGATTGTTTCTTATCCTCAACCTCTTTATGCTTATGAATCACATGATGATATGACGGTCACTCAAGCAATTCCATCAATAATTTATGCAAACAAGGTAGCAAGTCTCATAAACATAAAAGAATGGTAGTTAAAACAGTAATCAGAATTATACAGCATGTATAGAAATCAAGATCAAGAATAAAAATCTACTTAACGAGCTAACATAGCTAGGGCTTCAAGCAGCCCTCATTCTAAAAGGAACTACTCACGCATAACTAAAATTAAAACAAACATAATTGAATTCAATAAAGTAAAAGCAATAAAAGTAACGATACATAGGTGATTATTGAAGATGAGACACAGCAGAAGACCACGCCAAAGCTTGTCCTCCAATGCTCACGTCCAACTCTCTCACACGCAGTAACTAAAAACTGTTTTAATTTAAAAACTGGATTACAATGTAAATTGTGACTAGGGTATCTAGAGATATCTTCACCCATGAACCCTAAGGTCCTTTAAATAGGCCTCTAAACCCTTACAATGTAGGAGATAGTTTTGGATAAAATCCTAATCAGAAACTGACTCAAAACTCCTATTCTAATTAGATATCAAAAAGGACTTCAAAGAGAAATCCTTCTTGGACTTGGACTAGGATTTGCGGCAACACTATACAATAAGTCTTTTGAGCTTTCTTGCATGCCAAGGTAACTTCTGGAATCTTCTAGATGTTACTTGGACGTCACGAACTAGGTTGAGCCGCCTCTGGACATGTTTTACACAGCAACGCCCTAAATTAGCACTTTTGAGCCTCTTACGGACTTATTGAGAACTTGTCATGTCCTGGCCCAATATGACTGAGCCAAACCACGTCTTGGGTTGGCATATGATGTAACTTGATGAATTATGGGCTTTGACTCACTCAGAAGCTGGCAAAAACTGGAGATCGCAAAACTATGCCCTAATTAGGGCGCAGACGTGTCTTTAGGGCGCAACTAGGCGTAGAGACTTGATACCTGGCTCCTGGCTGGGATCCTTGGGACATGACATTAGGGCGCAAAGTAGGACCCTGCTAGGTGCAGGCCAGGGCTCTAATGGCTTCATTTTAGCGCGTGACTTAGGACATGACAGGGGCAGGTCCTTGACCTCGATAGGAGCCTGATCAGGGACTCGATAGGGACTCAGATGGGAAGTTCTTGGGACATGTACTCAACATGACCTGGCATGACATTGGTACTTCTAGGACATTAACTTGATGTCATGAGACACAGGTTTGGGACCCAGATGGCCTAATATGAGGTATTTGGCCCAAGACCCAAAATATGGGCGCACTGGCGCACTCAGGATCCAGTTTAGGACCTGATATTGAAATAAGGACATCACCTTCATCTGAACTCCGATTTGAGTCATTCTTTTTGCGTTCTTCTTAGAATTTAGCTATCTTTCCAAATCTGCACAAGTCTCACAAGATTGATCATTTTCTACTATTGATAGCGCGAAATCATTCAAAAGACATGTAAGATAGACATATAATGACATCAAAATGATGCATAAATAATGATTGATCACCCACATACCGCTCGACTCCATCTATGAGCTGTCTGAATTTCGGCCTACCTGCTCCAAATTTTGAAATCTTGCACATAAATACAACCACCAACCGAAAACCTAAATTGAGAAAACACCAATTTACCCCCTTTCTTGAATCGGAGCCTTACCCAAATCTAGCATTGAGCCCTAAATGCGAAACCCAACCACAAATTCTCAACACACAAATCCTGAAATCTAGAACATAAATACAACCACCAACCGAAAATCTAAATCGAGAAAACACCAATTTACCCCCTTTCTTGAATCGGAGCCTTACCCAAATCTAGCATTGAGCCCTAAATGCGAAACCCAACCACAAATTCTCAACACCCAAATCCTGAAATCTAGAACATAAATTCAACCACCAACCGAAAATCTAAATCGAGAAAACACCAATTTACCCCATTTCTTGAATCGGAGCCTTACCCAAATCTAGCATTGAGCCCTAAATGCAAAACCCAACCATAAAATCTCAGCACCCAAATCCTCCATTACATCTGTCGTCAAATTAAGGTCTTATCCCATCAATTTATTGCCCCCAACCCCCAAACAACAAACAAGCAGCTGCAATCTCCTGTTTACAAGTCTCCGAGCAGCTCCCCTGCTCGAGAATGGGGGTAGAATTGGCCA
Source organism: Oemleria cerasiformis (assembly GCA_037349345.1). NCBI lineage: Eukaryota > Viridiplantae > Streptophyta > Magnoliopsida > Rosales > Rosaceae > Oemleria > Oemleria cerasiformis. The sequence goes on along the minus strand of JAZGTL010000003.1, from coordinate 9,608,020 downwards.
TCCGCCATCAACGCCCTGCGGGTGTATGCCAAAATCTGGCTCTTGTGTCCAAATCGAAAGCAAAAGGGTTCTCTAAGGTAGGTGGAAGTAAAGTTATTGCTAAAATAAGGAAGACCCAACCACTGCCAGAGGACATAAATTCCAAACAACTACCCAAGCCACCCTGGTGCAAAAGAGAAACAAGCAAAGCCAAAACACAAGGTAAAACATTTATACCGTAGAGTTCCTGCGGGTGCTTTTACTGTCTCTGAAAGTTCTAGGTGTGATACTGTTACAATACAAGTTCGTTTCCCTGGGGAGACCAGAAGGAAGAATGAGCTTGGGGGAAACCGTGGAACAGGTGGTCGGGACCTCCCTTAATGGGTCTCTTGAGCTGTAATCACAGTCAGGGTTCTCTGCTGGAATTGTCAGGGCATCGGCGGTGATCTGACAATCCAGACGATGGTGGAGCAGACAAGGCTTCTTCAATCAGACATAGTATTTTATTGGAGACGAAACAGAAAGGCAGTGTTGATTTCAGCAGCTTCAACACAATCGGAAAGCATTTCTACTTCAATCGGGTAAGTTCTCTAAACTCAACCTGAATTGAGTATGGTTTTAATTGCAGATTTGGATTGATAGTTCTTAGATGTAGGAATGAATCCTTCGGGTGATGAACTCTAGATTTAATTTTTGTAGGAATGGAATGATTTTGTTTTTTGCACACCAATTGTTTGATGGAATGCTACTATGGAATTCTGAAGGATTCGAATGCTCTCTTCTGCTATGATAGAGAGAGTGTTCAATTGTTATTGAAAATGTATTTGATTACACACTCACACACACCTTACATACACTCTTACATTCTGTTAGTGTAATGACACTATGATGTCACACACACACACACACCCACACGGCTCTTCTAGCTTGGGCGCCAAGTTAGGCTCACACACTCATTCACTGTTTTCTGTTGTAACAGACTCTTCACAGTTCTGCTAACACCTCCTTTGCTGACTTGTCTAGGACTTAGTTACCTAGATGCCTTGTGACAGCTTAAGCACCAAGAGGCAGGAGGTTTGAATATTTAAAAAGGAAGTTAGGGATGATGTGTATGCAAGCTGTTGAGCCGAGAGGGCTTAGTGGTGGACTTTGTGTTTTTTGGAAAGACAGTGATCATGTGATGTTAGTTAAATCTGCTGCCTTCCTCATTGAGATTTTGATTACGGACCAAGGTGCGAGTATGCAATAGAGACTCATGGGTATCTATGCGAGTACTGATGACAAGAAACGTGAGGAGCAATTGGGTAACCTGGGTCGTAAAATGCAAGTGTCTACGGATGGGGTATTGCTGTTGGGAGACTTTAATGATATCCTTCAAAATGAAGAGAATGATGGGGTTAACATACGTACAGAGAGTAGCATGAGGCAGTTCAGGCATTTTGTGAGGGACAATCAGTTGTTTGATTTGGGCTTTGTTGGCTATTCCTTTACATGGAGAAATAACAGGGAGGAGGGGTTCATTCAGGGCCCGTTAGATAGGGCTCTCGGTTTTGATAAGTGGGTTCAGATGTTCCCTGAGGCTGTGTTACGACATTTGATTAAGAAGGGGTCGGTTCATGCAATGTTGTTACTTGATAATGCGCCTCGAAGAAAAAGACGATGCAGTCGATTTATTTAGGATCCACGGTGGGGAGATGAACAAGGGTGTGTGGAGGCCATTAAGCATCACTAGGACCAACCTGTCCAGGGCTCGATGGGTGATCAAGTAGTCAGGAGATTGAATTTGGTTCGAAAGGGCATTCTATCCTGGAGGAAAAAGGATGGAAACAACTCTAAAAAATGGATTGAGGAACTACGTGGTAACTTGAAGGATTCATACCAGCAGCCACGGTTTGATGCTGTGAGAGCCAAGGAATTGGAGACTAATCTCAAATTAGCATTGCATAATGAAGAAGTCTATTGGAAGTTGAAGTCTCGGGTGTAGTGGCTTAATGAAGGAGAGAAAAATACGAAATTCTTCCATTCCAAAACTATCCAGCGTCGTCGAGGGAACCGTATTAAGGGTATATTTGATGTTGGCGGGACTTGGTGTGAGGATGAGGACCAAATCCGAAGTGTGGCAGTTAGTTATTTCCAGGAGGTTTTCTTTTCGAGTCTTCCGGGTTCAGATGGGGAGATTATGGAGTGCATCGATCAGCGGGTAACGCAAAGGGAGAATGAACAATTATGTAAGGAAATTGGAGATGATGAAGTGAGATAGGCAATGTGGCTCATCATAAATCCCCAGGGCCGGATGGATTTACTGGTGCATTCTATCACAAACATTGGGCCCTTGTTGGGCAGGATGTTTGCCTTAACGTGAAGGAGTTTTTCCATTCTGGGAGGATGTGTCAGAACTTCAACCACACTAATATTGCGCTAATACCTAAGGTGGCCAGCCCGGTTAATATGATGCAACTCCGACCTATTTCTCTTTGCAATGTCATCTACAAGGTAATTTCTAAAATTCTTTTAGTAGTGCATGAGCTACTGCATACAATTAAAAAGAGAAGAGGATGAGATGGATGTGATATGATAATTAAGTTGGATATGGCGAAGGCCTATCACTGGGTGGAATGGCCCTTTCTATCTTCACTGTTTAGAAGAATGGGTTTTCACAGTATCTTCATTCAGTGGATTATGGAATGCGTGAAATCAGCGACGTACAGTGTGCTGGTGAATGGAGAGGCGTCGGGGTTCATTAAGCTAGGACGGGGACTTCGTCAAGGAGACCCCCTTTCCCCGTTTCTATTTGTGTTATGCGCGGAAGGATTCTCAGCGATGATTCGTAAAAAGGAAGAGGATGGGTGCTTACATGGAATTCGTGTTGTGCCGCAGGGTCTGCAAGTATCTCATCTGTTATTCGCTAATGATTCAATTCTTTTTTCCAGGCCTCAGTGGCAGATGCGATGTGGGTGAAACAAATCCTGGATACATATGCGAAGTGGTCTGGGCAACTAGTTAATTATGATAAGAGTTCGATTTACTTTAGTTAAGATTGTGATGATGGGAATAGAAGTCAGATGGAGTCTATCTTGGGAATCAAAAAGCAAGGGGGCTTTGGTAAATATTTGGGACTGCAATCTGAATTTGGTCAATCGAAGAAGGAAGTCTTTGAACTGGTTCGGATGAGGGTTGAGAATAGTGTTCAAGGTTGGGCTGAGCAATATCTATCTGTGGCAGGGAAGGAAGTACTCCTTAAGGCAGTTGCTATGGCCATGCCAGTATATGCTATGTTGTGTTTCCTCCTCCCTATTACGGTATGTCATGACCTCCGAAGAGCGATGGTTGATTTTTGGTGGGGAGGAAAGAATATGAAGAAGGGGATTCATTGGTGTTCGTGGGAGAAGTTGTCTCCGTTGAAGTCTCATGGCTTTAAGAATATAAGGTGTTTCAATGTTGCCCTCCTTGCTAAGATTGGATGGAGGATTTTCTCTAATGAGAAATCCCTTCTTGGTCATGTTCTTAAAGTCAAGTACTTCCCAACTGCGGATTTTCTTCATGCTAACCTGGGTAAGAGGGCCTCGTGGGGGTGGAGAGGCATTATCCAGGGCAGGCAGATTCTTGAAGCTGGCCTTCGTTGGAGTGTTAGAGGTGGTAGTAATGTTCGCACTTTGCAGGATCCCTAGCTGCCTTTAAACCGACCCTTTAAACCTCTTTCCCAACACGTGGACATGCCTGAATTCGTTCCTGGGTTGATTGATGAGGAGAACCATTGTTGGTGAACTAAGCGTGTTAGAACTTTGTTTACTGCTACTGAGGTTCAGTGTATTTGTGCATTGCCCCTGAGCCGGTTTGGTTTTGCAGACAAAAAAGTGTGGCATTTCACCTCATCGGGAAAGTTCTCTGTCCGTTCGGGTTATGCTGCGGCCTAGGAACATAGTCGCAATGGGACTTTCGGTGTCAAGGAGAAGGAGAGTCCAGTATGAGGGATACGAATGTGGGGATGTGGAAGGGAATATGGAAACTTGATGTTCCTCCTAAGCTGCGATCTTTTATTTGGCGTTGCTGCAAGGACTTCCTTATTGTCCGTCATAATCTGGTGAAACGCAAGGTTCCAGTAGTGAATATTTGTCCGCATTGTGGTGAGGATGATGAGACACAAGTTCACATATTTTTTCAATTTAAGTATGCAGTGCTGTTTTGGTTTGGCTCCCCACTACAACTAGATATTAGACGTTTTGCAGGGATTGATTTTTGTGACTATTGGTGCAAACTTTGTGCTGTCCTAGCGCAGGCAGACGAGACTAGAGCTGCGCTCCAACAGCTCACGTTTGGGCTATGGCGTCTATGGAAATGTCGTAACCTGGTTTGTTACCCGGATACCGTGATGCCCCCTGAAGATGCAATTACACAAATGCAGGGGTAGTTTTTGGAGTTTTGTTCCCTACTGCAGCAACTGATGGCGCCAGGGCTTGAATTGGAGATAAGGGAAGGGTCTCCGCAAGTGGCTGGTTGGTAGAGACCAGCGGTGGGTTTACTTAAGGTCAATTGTGATGGAGCATGGCAGGCTGCCACGGGTCTGGGAGGTTATGGGTGGGTTGTGAGGTCCTCAGATGGTTGTTTCCAAGCCATAGGTGTCAGGGACGCATTCCTTGCAGGTCTAGTCTTCAGGCTGAGGCGATGGCATTGAGGGAAGCTATGTCCGCTTGTGTTGAGGAAGGTTTCCGCCGAGTGATCCTTGAATCTGATGCTAAGGCTTTGGTGTCTGCCATTCTTTCTAGGCAACGATCAAACGACAATATTGCTGCAATTATTCATGATATTGAAGTTCTAAGAGGCCAGTTTGAGAGGGTTTCGCTTAGATTTGTTCCAAGGAGCTCCAACAAGGCAGCACATGAGGTGGCTGCCTTTGCTGGCCGCCATGATGGTCTTCTACGATGGATTGGCTTAAAGCCTTATTGGTTATTTAACATTTTAGCTGCGGATGTAAACATTTTTATTCGTCTTTAATATATTGATGCATTTGACAAAAAAAAAAAGGAAACATCTTCTTGCCAAATTGTTTTGTATATATATGTGGTCGGACTGTGAATCTAAACGGAAGGATGAAAATTTAATTTTTTTTGCGTACACTACTACAAAATCCTTAATACATGATGCAAAAACTGCGTCATCTTTTATTGTTAAGGACACAATAGTTTCGTGTCATCTTAGTGGGTGTCATGGAAGATATTATTAATGACACTTAAAACGTGTCATCTATTATGTTTGAAGACGCCTAATAAGTGTCATGGAAATATATAAGTGTGTCATCGAAGATAATTAATGCCACTTAAAATATGTCATCATTATGTTTAAGGACACCTAATAAGTTTTATGGAAATATATTCACGTGTCATCGAAAAGGATGAATGACACAGTTAAGGTGTAATGTATTAGATCTAAGGACGCTAATAAGTGTCATGGAAATATATTAGCGTGTCATCAAACAAACTTAATGACACAGTTAATGTGTCATCTATAACTTTTAAGGACACTTAATAAGTGTCATTGAAGTATAAAGGCACGTCATCAAAATTGATTAATGTCGCAGAAAATATGTTATCTATTATGTTTTAGTATGTCTACCATAAGTCATTGAATAGATTAATGCGTGTCATTGATTCATTTTAAAGAGACATAATAGTGTCATGAAATAAAATACGTGTCTTCTAAGAAGTATAAGGACACATAAGCGACTTGGAATTTGAGAATAACCATAACTCGTGTTATTAGGTAAGAGTTCACATGGTGCAAGCTACATTTAAAATTTAAAGTAGTCTCTTTTTTCTTCAGGAACCTTGTCTTCCAATTATCCCATGATCCCTCCACATCTACTTCCTTCCCACCGTAGCTCCATGGAATCATAGTCGGAATTCCTTGCTCACAGGACATGTCTTCAAACGATGAAGTTTGCATCCATGAGTTGTTTGGAATGTGTATCTCATCTGGTCTTTGTAAGGGAACCACAAGGACCTGGGAAAAGAATAAAATAACACAATTGAATGAGAGGATGGAAATTGTGGACTGAGATAGAAAGAAGATACATCAGTGTGAATAACAGGCAAGGTAGAGGTGACAAAAATGTATTTCAGATCAGTGACTGAGCTTATCATAAGTACTTAGAAGAACAACAGATTACTAATAGGTTGATGCCCAAAAGGTTTTTCAAGGAGCCTAGCAGTAAAACTCAAGTATCAGAGACTAGCAGTGGAACTAGGGACATTCATGCCAACAACTTATCCATTTGTTTCCTGTTATCAGTCTCCTAACCATTGACCACTTTAATTTCTGTTTGTTCTTATTCAATGATCTGAGATACAAACGTCTCACTGAGAACCACAAATCCAATGCATCAAACATAAGCAGACTGCATGATGATGAAAGGATTACCTTTTTTTTCGGATTACCAGATACAGTACCAAAACCAAGAATTACAAACTGTTTCATCGGGGGACTTAAAAAAAACCCACATGGCCTGTTTAAAACATGCTTCAAGTAAGTTTTGGCGTTGCGTCATCAATTGAAATTAAGGACGGGTGGTTAAACAAAACACGCGTCATTGAATTCTTAAGTTGTGTGCCATTGATGACCAATTTTGTACTAGTGTCATGAAAGACTTTTAATGACACTTATTTCAAAAATGTGTCATTAAAGCTCCAAATTGAGTGTCATGTATTAGCTGTTTTTTAGTAGTGCTGATCTGGTATGTTGCCTCCTTCGTGATCGAGTTCACCGCCATTTTGAACCTTCATGATCGAAATCAAATGATTCATACGTTTCGTTCACACGTGCATAACAACGTCGATCATGAAATTGAAAAACAAAAAACAAATCATGCGTGTATAAAAAAGGAAACATTTTCTTGCCAAGTTGTGCCAAATTGTTTTGTATATGTAGTCGGACTGTGAATCTAAACAGAAGGATGAAAATTAAATGGTAATTACAGAGAAACAGAAGTTTGGACGTATAGGGAGGCGAAGGTGGAGTGGACGGAGACATCTGATTCTGATGTAGCCTTGGAGAGGACCATGGCGATCGATTGGGAATGGTGGTGAGAGATCTAGGGATTCGAATGTGGTAATGTTTTTGCAGGCAAGGCACCAATGGAGTAGGAGTATGCAATTAGGGAAGGGATAGCGGACACATTTATAGCTAAAAAAATTCCATATGTTACATTGGACTTCTATTAAAAAATAATAATTAAAAAAAATGTTATTCAACTATTGGAAGCTACCAAGTTGAACATGGACGGCTGGTTCATTCCTAAATTATGGGGCATTACTTATTGAACAGTAATAGAATATAGAAAGATAATACTTGCGTGTCACCCTAATCATACCTCCTTATATCACCTTTTCGATATATGAATAATCATTATACATATATCATAATCGGAATTGTTCAACTCTTATATAATCATTTCAAGATCATGTCCGCCAAAAAAATCAACAACATTGGTGGTCTTTTAGTTATTCATATGTATCAAACAAATCAACGTTATTGGTAACAATAATGATTCTTATGGTGAACCGTCTATTTAATTTACCCACATGAATTGCTAAATAATCTCCAATTTTGTTGATTTTTTGTATAAATGATCTTGAAATGACTATTAAGGTGTTGAATCATTCCGATTATGATATACGTATATAAATTATTTGATAAATTGAAATGTTGATACTAGGGGTATTACCAAGAGTGTATTATCCAATATAGAAAATGGTTAGCACGGACTTATGTCTAATTGCTGTTCTAGATGTATGTTGTGGGCTTGATTTTGTTGCGATCAAAACAGAATTTAAGTGGAATGCAATGACGGTGAACTCTTGCATTAGTGTTCCTGAGATCTTAAATGATATGATAGGGTTGGAGAAGTTCCATTCCTCATAAAAAAAACATGGTACTAAAAATCACATGTTTAGAATTAAATTAAGTACCATGAGATCTGACAAATAATGCTTAATGCTATGTCAAGCAATTCATTATCATAGATATTATTATGTGGTGCCCATCCATAATAATACAAATACAAGTATATACAAAATAGGGCATTCCCATTATAGGAATAGGTTCTATTCTCTATGACTCTTCATACCCTTGGTTTTGGATTTTTAGTTAGAACCAAAGCCCATTCAAAACCAGGGGTCCGAAGTTACTTGTTATAGACTTTTTACAGGGTAGATATTAATGAAATTATAGTATGAAATAACCATACTATCACTTTCGAATTTACAGTGCACTGACAGTTTAAAGGGAGGCCGAGAGTGTTGCGGCTGCCCGGGCTCTGCTGAGTGAGCGGGATGACTTCGTGTACCCCGAGCGCAACTTCGAGAGGTTGCCTTCTCCTCCTCAGCCTCCGCACCAACGACTGGCCAAGATAATTGACTATGAGGGGGTCAACATGGGTTGCTTCACCGACAAGAGCGTAGACGGGCCGGACGTCTCACTCTGCCTCAAAAAGGAGTTGTTGTCGATGGTTAACGACATTACCCAAGGGATCTCCATGGACTTGGAGGAGCCTGCCACTCTGCCTACCAAGGAAATGACCGAGCGGATGGAGAAGTCGCTCCTCATTGCTGCCCATGTAAGTAGCTTGATCATCATGTTTTGGTTTTACACTTAGTATTATGTCTGTGAACTTATGCTTTTGTTTGCTCTGTGTTGCAATCCTTTGGTGAGATGTTCATTAATTATGGGCAATGCCCAAAGGCGTGTGGCTAGTGCCGAGTAGGAGCGGGCGAAGCTGAAGGAGCAGCAGGAGGCTCTCGTCCCCAAGTTGCATGAGGCCATGAAGTGGAAGGTTGCGGAGTTGTCTGCTCAGTTGGAGCCTGCTCAAAGGGAGGCAGAGAGGGCAAGCGTGGTCGAGGCTGAGGTGGAGAGGCTGAAGGCGGAGTTTGCTCAGGTGGCGGAGAACAAAGAGGTCGAGCTGGTTCGTGCGAGGGTAGCTGTTGTGGACGAGTTTATTGACTCGAGGGAGCACCAGCACCGACTTGATATGTATGAGTTCCAGTGTGAGTGGGGCATCTACAAAAACATTTTCAAGTATAATGAGGGTATCTCCTTCGAGTCGCCTTGGCTTGGGTTCCAGCTGACCGCCGAGCAGTTCGAGTCGGAGTCCGAGGAGCCTTACACTGAGCCCTCCGGTAACCCTGCGATTCCTGGGTTTGATGGGCCGAAGGGACGATGCCAAATGATGGTCATACCCAAGCCCAAGCTTCAGACCCCGTTGGGCCATCTTTTAGCTCGGCTGACCCTCCACCTATTTAGGAGGAATGTTTAAGTTTGTTTACCTAGGCCGACTTGTTTGTCGGTGTTTATATTTATTTTGGTTGTTTAAACAAATATTATTGGCGGACCATGGGGTCTTAGCCTTCATTTATGGAAAGTACGTTTTTATTTTAATATGGTGCAAGTGTTTGTTTATTTTTATATTCTAAGTACTTGTTCGCCTTTGTTTGAGCTGATTGGTAGCTCGGCGTGTGAGTGTTCAATATTTTATTTAGGTGTTTAAAAAATGTTGTTTGTGTCGGCCGTTTATGAGCTTCGGGTAGTGTGCTCGCCTAGTGTGCTCGCCTAGTGTGTGCTCGGTTAGTGTGAGCATGAGTAGAATTTAGATAAGTAGGAAAATAGCGTTCATTGATAAGTGTTGGCCGATTGTGGCCTAGTACAATAATAGCCTAAGTGCAGCTTTACAAAAATGTCTATTTGGGGTCTTCCTCCAAGATTGGCCGATCGGCCTATGTAATGACCCGTTTCGGGCTCTCAGCCAACGGCAAATCGGGCCTAGTACATTAATAGCCTAAGTGCGGCTTTACAAAAATGTCTATTTGGGGTCTTCCTCCAAGATTGGCCGATCGGCCTATGTAACAACCCGTTCCGGGCTCTCAGCCAACGGCATCGTTAGTGGCATCACCGCCACCCCGACTGTACCGGCACAATCGATATTGTTAGCTTGTTCCCATTCGAAAATCCCCTAGCTACAGCATCTTTGAGGATTCGAACCCTAGACCAAGCATTTTTATTCCCCTTGGAGAGGACACCTTTCACCAGCTAAGCTACAGCTTAATTGGTTAAAGGTGTCCTCCTAGAGAGGAATAAAAGGGCTTGGTCTAGGGTTCGAATCCTCAAAGATGCTGCAACTAGGGGATTTTCGAACAGGGACAAGCTAACAATACCGATTGTGCCGGAGGATACCTGGTGTATACCAGAGGATTCCGGGCGGATGAAAGACTCCGCTAACAATGTCAATTCATTGCCTTGGAGGGTCGGGGTCGGTCGTTACAGCCTATATGTAATATTTCTTAAGGTGGTCTGCGTTCCAAGGATGACCAAGTGATCTGCCATCTGAGTGCGACAGCTCGTAAGTTTCCCGTCGGCATATCCTTGTAACCTTGTAGGGGCCCTCCCAGTTGGGACCAAGTGTGCCAACCGACCGGTCTTTAATTGCTAGGCTGACCTTTTCTCAAAACCTAGTCACCGACTTGAGGCTTGCTTATTCAAGTGTACATCTCAATATTTTGTAATTTTCCTCTAGAGCATAATAAGTTTAAGTTCAATTTTTTAAGACAACGGTTATATATTTGAGGGTGAAATTTATGTTCATTTTAATTATGTGTTCATATTAACATGTTCAATTGTACATCTCAATATTTTTGAATTTCCCATTTGAGAGAAATAAGTTTACATTTAAAATATTTTAAGAAGATGTAACCGAAGTTGTAAAAAGTTGGTTTGTATCATCAATTTTATATGTTATCACGGAAGATGCTCTAATTCTGAATCTCTAGCACCGGAAGTTAAAAGGGCTTCTAATTCCTCTTCTCTAGCCCCTCCCTTTCCTTTAGACGTGTAAATGTCAATTACCGAAAGGAGCTGGTCAGGGAAATTTGTCAACCCAACTTACCACGAGTTCTTAACACTTGTACAATTGCAAATTTGATTTGAGTGTTGATTGCACCCTCAAATGAGTTTTGCCAACATATATAGCGGGACGATTAAGAATTAAACGAATAGAATTATACACATTGACTCATTCATCAGACTAATAGAACAGTCTATCCTCCCAATGCATAAAGCAATTGAATGGGAACTGAGCTCCAGATACCCCCCATCCCTCTAATGACACCCACATTTTTTTCACTTTGATCCGATAAAAGGAAGGAAATTAATACTCATTAGGCATCAACGTGCAATTTCAATAAAACAAATTGTGACATACAAACACCAAATAAAAAGCATGCTCACTCGAATTCAAAGGACATACAAGTATGTAGTAATTGATAATCCAAAATGACAATTACACACTCAATTTTAGATAAGATAATAATTAATTAGAGTAGCTATTAAAAATAAGACTCTCTTTTTTTAATCTAACATACAACATTCATCTTCTGCTTTCTGGCCATAACAAACTTCCTCCAAATTGTTGTGATCTCCCTTGTCTTTTCCAAATCACTCTTCTTGCTCTCAAGCACCGTTTGGGCCGGCTTCCCACTCTCTCCGTCGGCACCCTTTACATTGGAGCTGAGCTTCGATGGGAGCGTATCAAGTTCATGCATCACTTTCTGGATGTCATTCACAAGGCGCTCAGCCAAAGTGCGAGAGAAGTCCTCTCTAATGACAACGCGCAGCACGGTCACGTGTTGCGCGTCTGGGGGCATGGTGTAGGCCGGGACGATCCAGCCAAAGCGGCGGAGCAAGTCAGAGATCTCAAACTCGTCGTGGAGGTGGTGGTCCTTCAAAGAAAAGGCCACCAAGGGGACCCCTTCATCTTTTGAGACTATAGTGAAGCGACCTGTCTTCTCCAATCCTTCTTTCAGCACTATCATGTTTTCACGACAATTTTCCATGACATTCCTGTATCCCTGGTGTGCATCAACAAAATTTAATTAAATCATACATTACTATTAAGGTAATATGATCACAATTAGATGTTTTATTGATTGTCCATATCACTTTTTTTTTTTCTTTATAAGAAAATGATCTTTGAATGAAAAATATTGAAAAGAATTAGTGACATGGATGAAGGATACCTATTGGCCACGTTTGGTGAGCATGATTGGATTGGATTAGATAATTTTCGAAATTCAGTGTATTAGACAGAGAAGGATTAGATAGGATTAAACATAAAAGAAAACTTTTATTTTCAAATCCTACTATTTTCAGAGGATTCGATTGGATAAGTGTTCTTTTATCTCTACTTCATCTACTCCCTTTAATCCCCTTACAATGAAACTCATCAATTCATATTCAAAATACATTTAATTTAATGAGTTATCCAATCCAAGCAAATCCCACTCACCAACTATTTGAAATGTAGTTAAAATTAGTGATAATTTTTTATGACTATTTCTTGTATAATATATTAGTGTACATACCTCAAAACCCAAGCGAATCAGTTGATAATATTGAGCAATAACTTGGCTGGAACCTGCATTATGGAAAGCAAGGATACTTAGTTTAAATTTGGGTTGTATTCGAACTAAACACATATATAAATCAAGTAGACCAAAGTGAGTCGAATTTGAAACCTCCGGCCTACAAAACAGGGAGGATCCAATACAACTAGATTGTAACACAAGATTTGAACACAACGGACCTTTGGAGAAGTTGAGGGTGAATGTAGGTTGATCTGCTCCTAGATAGTTGATATGGAAGATGAGTTCCTCAGGCAAGTCCTCCTTGTTCCTCCAGATGACCCACCCAATCCCTGCATACACAAGTCCGTACTTGTGTCCACTCACATTGATGCTCTTCACTAAGGGCAAACGGAAATCCCACTCAAGTTCTGGGTATATAAATGGTGCAATAAACCCACCACTTGCTGCGTCTACGTGGATTGGAGTATCCCATCTATCCAACCAACAAAACAAAAGGAAAATTTTTAAGTGTTATATAAATAAGTACTGCTTTTCAGTTTACAATCCTGCGTTTCTGATTAGTTAAGATGATACAAATACCAGGCACTAGCATGCGTATAGAAAGAGAGAGAGAGAGAGAGAGAGAGAGAGAGAGAGATTATGCATACCCAGTTTCCTTGTTCTTCTCTACCAAAAGATCATTCAAGAGCTTGACATCTTCGAACTCGCCGTTGAGGGTGGAGCCGAGGATAGCAGCGACGCAGATGGTGTTCTCGTCTACCATTTCCACTGCTTTCTCAGGGTCCATCACATAGTACCCATCTTTCAACTTCACCTCCTTCAGCTCCACCTCAAAGTACCTAGCAAATTTCTCCCAGCACACCTAAATAAAATTCAGAGTAACAATGTTTAGTTCAAATTGTAGCTACACACATGACATAATAAATAGGTTACACAGTTGCTATCGTCCCTAAATTTTACCCAAATTATATCAACTGTCCCTAAACTTCAATATTAGAATCTGCTGTTTTTGAACTTTACCTAAATATGCAACGTTCCGTGGATTTTTTAAACATTTTCTGTTAAAAATAAGGATAGAGATGTCATTCCACGTCAAGTTTTTTAACCGGAAACGCTTTGACGAACTAGAACCATATTGTTGCACATTTGAGTAAAGTTCAAAGACGATAGACTCTAATATTAAAATTTAAAAACGGTTGGTCGAATTTGAGTAAAGTTCAACCTTAACAACCATTATATTTAGCCTAATAAATAACTAATATAATGAATAAACATCACCAGTTACATAATATGGGTATATATAATAGATACGTACCTGGACATTGGCTCCGGTGACAATGTTGGGGTTGTCGGTGGGTTTGCCCTCGGCTCTCCTCCTGTTTTGCCACTTTCTCTTGAATGCCAAGCCAGCCAACATGATGGCCTCAGAAGAACCCACAGTTCCTACTCCAACGGCGGACTCTCCCTCTCCAAGGGGTGCATTGAAGAGATGAGCTATCATGTTTACACATCGATTCTGTGTGTTCATGCACATCGATCAAACACAAAATGAAAAACATCATCAGTTCCAGAAATTAAATTAACCTGCTAATTGAGTGTTTCAGTTAAAAGTTCGGATTAATTATTATAATTACAAACTTTATGTTAAAAAACACAAAATATAAAAATCTGTCTTGATTAATCTACACAATTCTTTTTGTGGTTAGTTAATAATATCAATCATAATAAATATTTATTAAACAAACCAACAATATTGATAACAATGAAAATCCTTATACTGAATCGTCAATTTAGATTACATATATGTATAATTAAATGATCTCCAATTTGGTTAATTTTTTGTATAAATAATCTTGAAAAGATGATTTAAGAGTTGAATGATTCCGGCCTATTATGATACATGTATAAGGACTATTTGATAAATCTAAAGAGTGGTACGACAAAGAAAAAGGAAGAAGCTAAGGAGTTGTGGGAAAAAAATCAACCATACACGTAGTAATCTGCAACAATATGAATATTTCCTGATTGAAATTCAGTTTGCTCATATTGACCTTCGATACCAATTCTCCTCTATCAAATTGTATCATCAACAAATGTGTCACAAAAACGAATAGAACACTATTAATTAGCAAGAATTGGGGTTTTTGTTTTGAATCCTTGATCATGATTCATGAGACCAAGGGTAATGAGCAAGGATTTTACAAAACTTCATGTTAGAGAAGTATGGTGAATTTGTGACCAATAAAAAAGAAGGCTGCACCTTGGTTAATATAACTATTAACTAACTCTTACCTTGTAATTAGCTTAATCTTTTTCCATTATTTATATAACAAATATATGTAAAAAAAATAAAAACTTTGTGACGAAATGTAGCAGTTTTATACTGACACGATATTTTAATTATAACATTAACAAGTAAGAATGAAAATAAAATTAGCAAATTACCGAAAGTGCACATATATCTTCATAGCTACTAGTCAAATTATGCTCATAATTAGGACCTTGACATTTCAATAAAAGAAGGAAAGGAAAGGAAATAAGTAGAAATTTTTTGAAATCAAGAAAATATCATTGACAAGTGACAACTATTTGAAAAAGACTTTGTGGAAAAATCAAGGCAATAATGTAGGTGAGCAAACTCTTTGTCCCACCAACTCACGATTGGTTGAAAAAGTTGCATGCACAACCATTGTGTGCTCATCTTCGGAGGAATTCACGATTCATTGAAGAAGTAGAGCACAATCAAGGCACTAATCAAGGTCGTTTTTCAGAAGAAAAAAAAAAGATGAGCACAGAAAGGGCCTAATAGAAGAAAGTTCAAAATAGCATGGCCCATGCATTTGGTATTAGGCTTTTCGTATGCCACACCTCGTAGGAATTCTTCCATCCCACTGCCCTACGCGGCAATGCGCGCAACACCGACACAAAACTAGGATTGAGGGCCAAAGTAAGGGGTAACGATGCGGCCAATAAATTCATCTGATGTAGTCGTCATCAAATAGTGTAGAAATTAGTTTTTACAATTAGCATTCAAATCTACTATAGATTTTTTTTAACTATAGAGTTTTTAATTGAATCAAAATAATTAGTCACTTAATGAAAAATAAAATGAGTAAGAATTTGTAATGAATACCAAGAATACCCTTAACTTAATTAATGATTTAATAGTAAAATAAACAGATGGAGTAAATTGATGTGATTTCAAAACCAAATGGAGTAAAATGATGAAATTGAAATCTAGTGATCCATTCTAATGTTAATCCCCAAATCTTTGGGTGTAAAGTGATGTTTTTCCCTTTTCCTTTTTTTTTCCTTCTTTCATTTATTTTTGGAATCAGCGGCTTCAACTTCGGCAATAATCAAGCCAAGTTGACAACCCAATCAATTCATATCGTTTTCCACCTTTCAATTTTTTAGAATATTAATTTTGTTTTTGAGTGTCTGTACCAAAAAACAGCTTATCTGGTATAATGTGAAATAAAACTTAAATGATTTCATAGATGTATCCATCTAACAAATTCATCATCTAACAATAAGTTTTGATTGAATTTTTATTTGCTCATCCATTATCCCAAGGCTTTTTACTATTAACTAGATAGTATAGTAGTACTAGTGTAATCATGGATGAAAATAAGGGGGGAAATTTTCCCTTAATTTTCACGATATCCGTATTAGTTTTATATAAATATTATTGGGTACTTAAGTTTTCTCAAAATTTCAGTCAAAATTTTCAAGTTTCGAACTAAATTTGTAACATTTTTTGTTGAGTATTAACAATATCGATATCGAAATATCCGTCAATATTTCCATAAATTTAACTATCAATATTTCCATGAAAAACGATATTTTCATTTTTTAGTATAATACCACCCCAAGTACTATCGTTAATTATTTACACTTTCAAAATTTGAGGCCTCCGCGATAGATAGATCGAGTCGGGTTTTTTTTCTTCCAAAAATAGAAATATTATTATGGCTTAAATTAGAATAGTAACATTGACATTCTTATCCAATCCGGATCGGATCGATTACATCAATTCACTTGTGTTGAAAAAGCGTTACCTACTAGTCTTACTCATTTTCTTCCTATTTTTACAGGGGCAAAAGAGACAGGAGGTTGGAGTTCACGAAAGATAAAAAATTACTAGATGGTATACCATGTGAATTGAATAACCACATATATAATAATATATAAATTATATTTGACACATAATTCTGAGACGATATTTATAACAATATCTCCCAACAACTAATTGGTGATTGGAGATTGGATATTGTAGCTTGCATAATATCAAAGGAGGAATAAAACCAAATAAAGAAATTAAAAATATATAAGAAAGTAGCGTCCAGCGCCCACCAACGAATAAAAAATTGACCACGTCGTAAAGCATATGCTTTTCAACAATTTTGAAAAAGCAGAAATTAATTAAGTCGTTGTTCTTATTAAGGCTTTGATACCCTTAATTAATGCGGCTATGATTTTTTTTAATGTAATAGGCAACAATAAAAATAATATAAAAACTAAATAAAATAATGCAGAGTTGTCCGACTGCGATGTAAATAATATTATAAATAATTATAAAACGCCATTAATAATTGAAGATAATAATTAAGATAAATTAATTAGATATAAATTAAAATTATATGGGTTTTAATTACCTGGAGCTCAGTGGTGACAGGGTACTCATCCATGTCGACGTAGTTCTTGTTGATGGAAGCCATCATGAGTTTATCGCACTCAGGCTCCATCCATGTCGTCACGAATGACGCCAGATTCAGCCTTGGATTCCCGTCCAACATCAACTCATCGTTTATGATCTGGTATGCTGCCTCCTTCGGGATCGAGTTCTCCGCCATTTTGAACCTTCATGATCGAATCAAATGATTCATACGTTTAGTTGACCGGTAACAACATCAATCGTGAAATTAAAAAAACAAAACAGATCATGCATGTATGAAAAAGGAAACATTTTCTTGCCAAATTGTTTTGCATATATAATCAGACTCTGAATCTAAATTAATGAGACAAAGAAAACTAAGTGGTGATTACCGGGGAAGAGAAGTTCGGACGTATCGGGAGGCGAAGGTGGAGTGGACGGAGACATCGGATTCCGATGCAGTCTTGGAGAGGACCATGGTGATCGATTGGGAATGGTGGTTGTTTTCAGAGAGATCTAGGGATTCGAATGTAGTACTCTTTTTGCAGGCAAGCTAGGCACCAATGGAGTAGGAGTATGGAACTGGGGAAGGGATAGTGGACACATATATATAGCCAAAAATATTACAAATGTTACATTGAACTTCTAGATTGAAAAATAATAATAATAACAAAATTGTATTCAACTATTGGAAGCTGCCAAGTTGGAACATGGACGGTGTGGTTCACTCCTAATTTATGGGGCACAATTATTGAATAGTAGTAGAAAATAAAAGGATAATACTTGCATTCTCTTTTGATACGGTATTTTTTTGTATCATCTTTTTGGTATATGAAATAATTTTTATACATGTATTATAATCGAAATAGTTTAATTCCTAAACAATTATTTCAATATCATGTCCGCAAATAATTAACAACTTTGGAGGTCCTTTAGTCATTCATATGTATCAAACAAATCGAACAATATTAATAACAATGAAGATCCTCATGGTGAACCGTCTATTTAGTTTACACATACAAATGGCTAAATGATTTTCAATTTTGTTGATTTTTTTGTATAAATGATCTTGAAATGACGATTTAGGAGTAGAACGATTCCGCTTATGATATATGTATAAGAATTAATTGATAAATTGAAACGATTGTACTAAGAGGTACCATCAGAAGTGGGATGTAAGCATTATCCAGTATAAAAAAATAGTTGGCATGGATTTACATCTGAATGTTATTCTAGATGTACTTTATGGGCTTCATCTTGTTGAGATCAAATCAGAACTTAAGTGGAATGCAGTGATGGTGAACTCTTACATTAGTGTTCCTGACATCTTAAATGATATGAAAGGGCTGGAGAAGTTCCCTTGTTCATAAAAAAAACATGGTAGAATTAAATTAGGAACCATGAGATCTGACAAATAACGCTTATATGCCATGTCAAGCAATGCATTTTATCATATATATTATTATGTGCTGCCCATCCATAATAATACAAATACAGGTATATACAAAAGAAGGCATTCCCATTACAGGTATAGATTCTATTCTCTATGACTCTTCATACCCTTGGTTTTAGACCTTTATTTAGAACCAAACCCCATTCAAAACCAGGGGTCCGTAGTTACTTGTTATAGACTTTTTACAGGGTAGATATTAATGCATTTGTAGTATGAAATAACCACACTGTCACTTTCGAATTTACGTAGTTTGAAAATTGCTAGAAGCATTTTGTAATCAAGAGCAAACAACACTCTAAACGGGATTAGTCATACTCTTCATGTATGAGAACACCTCGTAATACTTATAAAAAAAAAATTATAATATGAAATGAATAATACTAATAAGAATAATAATATTTAAAAAGTTTTCTTGCTTTTGTGTTTTCAGCACGATAGAAGATTACAAGTTGTGTAAGGTTTCATAGGGAACAAAGAAAAAAAATTATTCATTTTATTATTACAAAAGAAGGGAAGGCGATTTTCAAGCTCTCCCTCATAAAAGTAAACTCCCGCAAGAGTAGTGTGTATATAGATCGATAGTCTTTCTTTTTAAAAATAACGAAGATTAGAACTATGATCGTTATGTGCAATTACTTACGTACATAACACAAATTTAAATAAAATGAGAATTTTTAATGTCGTAGCAGTTTGAATCTGTTACTAAATTTTTTATGTCGTAGGGATTCGAACTTAAGACAACTGATATGTATGCTAAGATGTCGTCGGAGTTTGCCTTGACTTAGCAGTATTCCTCTATATACTTTATGTGGTAAAATTCGGATTCGATTCTCGTAAAGAGCAAGATCAATACTCAATGTGTATATCAATTAGACTGCCCAATACATTAGTCAATTTAGAAAGAAAAAAAAAACAATTTTGACAGCTAAGATCAGCTAATCAAGTATTATTGCGAAACCCAGGAATGAATCCAAAATTAATGGCAACTAGTTAATTAGTTAATTGACTCATCAATCCCACTAATTCAGTAATTAATTATTTTGTTGCATTACGCGGAATTTGGTTCTTGTGTTTGAACTTTGAATCACTTTATGCTTTTCTTGTTTTTTTTTTCTTTCTCTTTTTTCATTTTCTGTAATATCGGTTGAGTTTAATTTATACGTAGCATTCCAGAATCCAGCTTGGACTCGGCTTTGATTGAAGGTGACTTTGATTCATTTTGGACCAAGACTTTTATTCATTTTGGACCAAGACTTTGAAAGCGCCCGACTAGAAAAATAAAGACTTGGAAAAAGAAAAGATCAAGTTTAATATCCAATCCAAGAAAAGAACAATTTAACAATTTTTTTTTTGATAAAATCAAAGTATAATAAAAGGCCCAAGCCCAAAAGAGGCCAGCTGGGAAACCAGCAAAAAACACACAGCAGCACACACGCTGCCAAAATGTAGCAGAACACAGCAAAACAGACCTGCTGGGAAACCAGCACCTAAACAGCTAAACGCTGCCAACACCCAAACCTAAAGCAAAGAAATATTCCAGCTCAGATTCACCATGGAATTCTCCCGGGAGGGCTTTACATTTAAAGTACAAAGACGTTCCCTAATCAAATTAGAAAGGTAACGAAAAACACCATCAGAGGAACAATCGATCATCATCCTCTGCGATCCCCTTTCGAGTCTGGCTGTCCAACAATTATGGCTCTCAGGCAGAGAGTTGCAGAGAACAAAGGTAACCGAAGCAGCTGCAATATAGGAGCTTAAACGATCCAACGTCAAAAGACGAGAGGAGATGGCCATCCACAATATGAAGCTGGTTCTAGGAATGGCTTCAGGAAACCAAACTAGGTGAGCTCAGGGAAATTTACGCAAGGGAGAGAGCAAAGACAGCAACATAGTCTTGGAGGAGAATGCGCCATTATTACCTGGATCCCAAGAGAAAGAATCCATATTATCAGGGGAGGGGGAGATAGCCAGAAAGTCATCAAAAATTGAACGAATCCAGGGGAAAGAAGAGAAAGGCCAGCACCAGGAAGAACCTTCAATAACCGAGGATAATCTAGCATCACAATGAATACTAGAAAGCACCACCGTACCCTCACCCCACTTATCTAACAACCGCCCATGGGGGTGCCATTATCATGCCACAGGAAGGTGTTAGATCCATCTCCCACAAAAGTTGAGATGAGAGGCTTCACAAACTTCCTAATCTTCAAGAGTTTCTTCCAGTTCCAAGAACACGAGGAAGGAGGTAGAATAGTCCAAAAACACCGATCCTTAATAAAATAAGCATGAACCCACTGGGACCACACATTGTCACTGCTCTTAACAAAGATGTACCAAATGAGTGTTAGGTCATAATTGATACATGTATTTCAAGACATTTCATGTCCCTTTCCTTATCTTTTGTTTGAAATCTGGCCATCCATAGTAGAAAGTAATGCTCTTGTGAGACATGTTCAGGTTTTAGAAAGATAATGCAATTATAAGAATATAGGAAAAAGAATTACTCAAATCGGAGTTCAAATGAAGGAGATATACTCATTCAAATATCGGGTCCTAAACCAAGCCCTGAGTGCACCAATGCGCCCTATTTTAGGCAGAGACCAAGTACTTTAGATCAGGCCATCTGGGTCCAAAGCTGTGTCTCATGACATCAAGTTCACGCCTTAGAAGTGTCAAGGTCTTGCCAGGACATGTCGAGTACATGTCCCAAGATCTTCCCATCCGAGTCCCTTATCGTGTCCCATACACACTCAAGACATCGAGTGCACGTCCCAAAGGGGCCAAGTTCCAGTCGAGGTTCCCGCTATCGAGACAAGGCGCGACTGTGCCAGTGACAAGGTCTAGAATGCCTCAGCGGTACAAGTTCTACTTCCAGGTCAGGTCCCTGACCTGACCCGAGAAGTTCCAAGGAGGACATATACATGCCTACAACCATTTGATCGAGACATAAGGTGCGCTTAGACTCTCTGACATATAATGAATCCATTCACGTTCCAAGGCGCGCTATGGTGCGACAAAGACATCCTTAGGACGAAATTCCAAGTTTTCAAGCCCTGATCGAGGTCCTGCCCTGATTCCAGCCTGTGTTCTCACCTGCTAGCATACATTTGCATGCCCATCTTTGTTCTAATTGGTTTTCATAGTATGTTAGGGACTTTGTAATTACTTAGGAGTGCTATAGCTATTCTAGAATACTCTAGCCTAGGATTTCTAATTCTAGTCCTTCTAGGACAAGGTTTTGCCCCGCTTTACATTACTTAGAGATATTTTTGTTTACTTACTGTGTTGAGCTATTCAGGTGAGGCTTGTTCACGAAGACCTGACTGTGTTCTTAGAGGAGAGCTTGAAGTTGTGCTATGAGTCTGCCTTTGAGAGTATAATTGGGTTTAATCTTTCACTTTCATATTCAATACAATTAATGTTTATGTTTTTCATTATGTGTAGTGAGTAGTTCCATTTAGGTTAGGGCTGATCTTGAAGCTCTAACCAAGACAACTTCGTGACTTGGTTTTGGCGCTTGGTTTGATTGTTGTGTTTGCCTTGGTAGATTGATTTACTGCTTTAATTGCTATTCTATTTATGTTATTCAAACTTGTCACTTTAATTGCATGACTTAAAAGATGATTTTGCATCAAGGATTATAGTAAGAGTAATCTGTGAAGAGATCCATGACATTCATAGAATTGCACTTCACTTTCTAGGGTTAGTTTAGTGTCATTAAATTCCTTTTGAACTTAATGCTTTCATGCGTGCTTTGGTGGCTTAAGAGAACTATTGCATAATTGATTAAAAGTTAGGTAGCTTAAGAGAACTAAACATACAATCTAAGGAGGAATAAAGGTGTGAGGGTGAGCTTAAGAGACCCCTTGCATGGGCACTAAACCAAGAAGGAAACATGATAATTGAACCTTGCAAACCAAGTTAGGAGACATTGTGGTTAGGTGTGGACAGGGATTGCCTTAACCTTCCTTTAATTTGATTACAAAACTCTTTGTTATTTACTTTGTTTCTTGCATTACAAGTTATTTACTTTGACAACATCTTTTGAACTAAAACCCCCTTGTCCGTTTCTCGTTTTAGTGCCTTTTGTTTAGAGTCAAGCACATCTACTTAGTGTTTTTTTTTCTGTTTGAGTAACTAACTTGTGAGCTAAGCAATCTATTCTCTGGTTACATTGTTGAGTCAAGTTCTTGGGGGATTCGACTCTTGCTTGTACCACTATATTGTCTATTGATTAGTGCGCTTGCTAGGATATTATGTTTAAGGATTGTGTGCATTTACTTGTCATACTTTTCTTCCAACAAGTTTTTGGCGCCGTTGCTAGGGACTTGTCTCTCAACAGTGTCCATTTTTTAGATTGTTTTAACTTAGTTCCTTTTTGTTTGTTTTAGGTACTTTATGTCGTCACAAGGTTCTTCTAGAGGATTTGTGCACGGCTCTTCAATTCCATCATCTGCTTCATCTTATATCCAAGGTTCCCCTCATCGAAGTCCACCACCAAGCCCTGGGAGAATGGCTGATGAACGTGTCTTAGTTAACCCACCACCACTGCTGCTTAAGGACTACGCCACTGCTCATGTCAATGAGGACCAATTCCCCATTGTCTTTCCACCATCCACGGTGGACAACTTTGAGCTCAAATCAGGCACAATCCATATGTTACCTAAGTACCATGGCCTTTCGACTGAGGTCCCTCATTTACACATCAAGGAGTTTGTGGAAGTCTGTTCCACATTGAGGATCAATGGCATGACTGAAGCGGAGATCAGACTAAGGTTATTCCATTTTAGTCTTAAGGACAAGGCTAAAGCATGGTTCCATTCACTAGCACCTGCTTCTATAACCTCGTGGAGGGACTTATCCTCTAAGTTCCTCACTCAATATTACCCCGTGGTTAAAACCAATAAGCTCAAGGCTCAGATCATGGCACCCCAACAAGCTGAGGATGAATATTTTTATGAGTTTTGGGAAAGCTTTAATAAGATGATCTAAGAATGCCCTAATCACAACATCGATGAGTGCCACTTAATGTTGTACTTCTATGGAGGTTTGAAGAATAGTGATACGGTAATGGTGAACTCTCAATCCAAGGGAGTCTTGGAAAGCACGGCTGAGGAAGCAAGGGCAGCATTTGAGAGCATTGCTAAGAGAGAAAAGCAGTTTAGCTATAGGGGACAACAAGTTAGGACCCTTAGTAGCGTGAGTAGGGATAAGGATGACACCATAGTCCAACTTACAGCTATGGTAAAGTAGCTATGTGATGCCAAGGCCAAGCCTACTATGACGTGTGATGTGTGCTCAGTTCAAGGTCATGACTCTCAGACATGTCCTTTGGTTGAGGATGCAAATTACATTGGAAGGTACAATGAAGGCATAAGGCCCTGGAATGACCCTTATTCCAACACCTACAATCTTGGATGGAGGAACTATCCAAACTTCAAGTGGAACAATAACCAGAATGTTCAAAACCCCACAGCACTCCCTGGATTCTAAGGGCATGTCGTGGCCCCTCAACTTCCCACTCAATACCTTCAACATCCTCAAGGAAATCCTGCCCCAACAAAGAGATCTTTGGAACACATGATGGCTGACTTAATTCAACACACCATAGCAAATCAGCATAGGATAGATTGTGCCATCACAGCCATTGAGACCCAAATTGGCCAAATGGAAACTCAGCTCAATAGATTGGATCCTGGACCTCAACTCCCTAACCAAGTCCAGATTAATCCCAAAAACACTATCCACAAGGCCAATATAACTGCCCTTTAGCTTAAGAGTGGAAATGAGCTTCAAGGCTCAACTGAGACCCAAGAAACCTTAGATGAGGCTGAAAATCAGGTTCAGGCCCCAACCGCAAAATCTGCCCATGTGCCAAAATTAGGGCGCAGTTCCAGCACCGGGCCAGAATTATGGCGTAGTTCCACCTCTGTCCCAAAGCCTAGCCAATCTGAGACATACAAGGACAGTAGTGTCCAGGACACTAATGAGCTTTCTAAACCCTGTTTGTCTTTACATTCAAAGTCTATAGTTACTTTTAGTAATCCTTTAGTTACTAATTATGTTAACCTACCTTTTCCTCGTAGGTTCCAAAAGAAGGACTAGAATGCCCAGTTTGAGCAGGAGCTCACAAACATGCTTCACAAGCTTCAAATCACATTGCCTTTCTCTAAGCTTGTAAGGACCATGCCTATCTTTGCCAAGCTTCTCAAGGACCTAGTAGCTGGAAAACGTGGCTTTTACCCCAACAATGTCTTAGACATTAGTGTAGCCACTTTGAATGAGTTCCAAAGCCTGCCACACAAAGCCAGTGACCCAGACCTTCCTGCCATGTTGTGTGTCATTCAATCCAAAAGGTTTGAGCATTGTCTTTGTGACGCAGGAGCCTCTATAAGTATCATGCCTTTTCATGTATATAATTCACTTGCATTGGGAGACTTAAAACCTACTCATTTATGTGTTAGACTTCCTAATTCTTCTATGACACAACTTATGGGTATGATTGAAGATGTGATAGTTCAAATAGGAGATACATGCATACTTGATGACTTCTATATCTTGAAAATGGAAAAAACAATTGAAAGTGAGGATCCTCCCTTGATCTTTGGGAGAATTCTCTTGGCCACCATAAATTGTGAAATTAACTTGAACCAAGGTCAAATATCTATTAAGACTTTAGATAAGACTAGCACCTTTTCCATACATGATACTATGCAATATCCTCAAGAGCCTATAGTTGATTTTCCCTTAAACACTATGGAGTCCTTATTACATCAAACTATTATGCATACGTGTATAGATGACCTCTTGAGAAGGCCCGCACCTTGCCTTCTCAAAGTGACAGTGACCTCGATGGCCATATCATAGAGGAAATACACATGCTTGAGGCCTTGCCTCCACTCACAACCCCCAAACTATACATGTATGAGACCCTCCCCATAAAGGCAGAAAAGGCTCTGCCTTCCACCATTCAGGCTCCCAAGCTTGAGCTTAAGCCCTTGCCTGCACATTTAAAGTATGCCTATCTAGGAAAGGATAACACATTACCTGTCATAATTGCTTCTAATCTAACATCCTTGCAAGAAAGTCAATTAGTGCAGGTTCTAAGGGACAACATACAAGCCATAGGATGGAGCATAGCTGACATCAAGGGGATAAGCCCTTCAAAGTGCATGCACAGAATCATCCTTGAAGAGGATGCCAAGCCCACAAGGGAGGCACAGAGAAGGCTCAACCCACATATGAAGGAGGTGGTCAAGAAGGAGGTTCACAAGCTTTTGGACGTGAGAATCATCTACCCCATCTTAGATTCCAAGTGGGTGAGTCCAATCCAAGTTGTGCCTAAGAAAAGTGGCATCACAGTCATCAAGAATGAACAAGATGAGCTTGTTCCTCAAAGGGTTCAAACTGGATGGAGAGTATGCATAGATTATAGGAAGCTTAATTCTACTACTTGAAAAGATCACTTTCCATTACCTTTTATTGACCAAATGCTTGAAAGACTTGCAGGACATTCTCACTTTTGTTTCTTAGATGGCTATTCAAGGTACTACCAGATTGCCATTGCATCTGAAGACCAAGAGAAGACAACCTTCACGTGTCCCTATGCCACTTTTGCTTATAGGCTCATGCCTTTTGGTCTTTGCAATGCTCCAGCCACCTTCCAAAGGTGTATGATGACCATATTTTCAGACATGGTAGAAGACATCATTGAGGTATTCATGGATGACTTTTCAGTTTTTGGTAATTCCTTTTATTTATGTCTAACAAACTTGTCAAGAGTCCTAGAAAGATGCAAGGAATCCAATTTACTTCTAAATTGGGAAAAGTATCACTTCATGGTCCAACAAGGTATTGTGCTTGGCCATGTCATATCCAGTCGAGGCATTGAAGTCGACAAGGCCAAGATTGATGTCATCAGTGGCCTGCCCTATCCCACTTCAGTTAAAGAGGTAAGGTCCTTCTTGGGACATGCTGGATTCTATAGGAGATTTGTCAAGGACTTCTCCAAAATCACAAGGCCCTTGTGCAATCTGCTTGCCAAGGATGCACCATTTAACTTCACCAAGGAATGCTGTGAGTCTTTTGAGACCCTCAAGGACAAGCTCACGGCTGAACCTATCATAATGCTACCTAGATGGGACCTGCCCTTTGAGCTTATGTGTGATGCCTCAGACTATTCCATTGGGGTAGTCTTGGGACAAAGAATAGATAAGTTGCCACATGTTATTTACTATGCAAGTAGGACTTTAAATGATGCTCAACTTAACTATTCTACTACTGAGAAAGAACTATTGGCTATTATATTTGCTTTAGAGAAGTTTAGGTCATATTTGCTTCAAACAAAGGTTATTATCTATACTGACCATGCAGCTCTTAAGTATTTGGTTAACAAGAAGGATGCCAAGCCAAGGCTCATTAGGTGGATGCTATTGCTTCAAGAATTTGATCTTGTGATCAAGGACAAGAAACGAAGTGAGAATGTGGTAAATGACCACCTGAGCGTACTCATCCACGGGTCCAACGAGGACGTAGACCATTACCTCTCCAAGAGAGCTTCCTTGATGAGCAGCACTTCCACCTCAAGGCTTTTGACCCATGGTATGCTGACATTATCAATCATTTGGCTACTAACTTGATTCCTTCTCATTTGTCTAGGTTTCAAAGGGACAAGCTGGTCAAGCAAGCCAAATACTACATCTGGGATGAACCCTATCTATGGAAGCATTGCCCTGACCAGCTCATAAGGAGGTGTATTCCAGAAACTGAAGTCAAGTCCATCTTGGACTTCTGCCATAACCAGGTGTGTGTAGAACACTTTGGAGCCAAGAATACCGCCCTCAAGGTCCTCCAAAGTGGATTCCATTGGCCTACCATCTTCAAATATGCCTATGAGCACATCCTCACTTGTGACATGTGCCAAAGGCAAGGTAACATTGGCCCTAAAGATCAAATGCCCCTAAACCCTATTTTAGTTGTAGAAATTTTTGATGTTTTGGGCATTGATTTCATGGGACCCTTCCCTAGCTCCTTTAGTTTTCTTTACATTCTACTTGTTATTGGTTATGTTTCTAAATGGGTGGAAGCAATTCCAAACAAGACTAATGAATCTAAAGTAGTGTGTAGCTTCATTCAATCACATATCTTATCAAGGTTTGGAACACCACGAGCCATCATTAGTGATGGTGGCTCACACTTTTGCAATAGGACCTTTGAGGCCCTCATGAGGAAATATGGAGTCACACATGGAATCACAACTCCATATCATCCTCAAACTAATGGAAAATCTGAGATCTCCAATAGAGAAGTCAAGGCCATCCTTGAGAAGACAGTGGGACCATCAAGGAAGGATTGGTCCAATCGGCTCAATAATGCCCTTTGGGCATATAGGACTACCTCTAAGACACCGATAAGCATGTCCCCATATAGGCTTGTATTTGGAAAAGGCTTCCATTTACCTGTGGAGTTGGAACATAAGGCCTTATGGGCAATCAAGCATGTCAACATGGACATGGATGAGGCAGGACACCATAGGAAGCTACAATTGCAAGAGCTTGAGGAATTGAGGAATGAAGCCTATGAAAGCTCTAGGATATACAAGGAAAAGTCCAAGGCTTATCATGCCAAACACTTGGTCAGGAAAACCTTCCAAGTAGGACATAAGGTCTTGCTATTCAATTCTAGATTGAAGCTCTTCACTGGCAAGCTCAGATCTCGTTAGACAGGGCCATACCGAGTGCTTAAGGTTCTACCTCATGGTGCCGTGGACATCAAGCATGAAAAGTCAGGCCTCAAATTGAAAGTCAATGGCCATCGTTTAAAGCCGTATTATGAGGCTTACCAAAAAGGTCCAGCTCAAGTGTTGTTCCTGGTCGTGCCACCCCTTGCTTAACTGGCCAGCCACGTCTTGCCTAGACGTTAAATCAAGCGCTCCTAGGAGGCAGCCTAGCCCTGGTTTGTGATTCCTCCCTTCTCTTTATGTTCTGTCTTTCCATGCCTCATTTGCATCTTTACTTATTTTGATCTTATTATTTTAACTTGTTAAACATTGAGGACAATGGTTAGTTTAGGTTTGGGAGTGTGGATCAAAATTTGCAATATTTAGGTTTGGGGGTACACGGCTAGGAACTTGGTACTTTGCTTGTTAATAATTTACATTTGTGAATTAGTCATTAGTGTCTTGCTAGAGCCATGCCATGTTTAAGTTTGTACCATATATTTACACTTAATGTCTAACTTCAAGAAATTGAGCTAAAATATGACTTTGTTTAAGTGAACCCTAGAAAATTAGTGGAGACTACCCTATGTGAGATTTTGAGCCTAATGCCTTTCTTTTTTAGAGATTTACTTTGTTCTGCTCTTAAACACTATTCAATTCCTTCTATATTGATTGATCTTATTATTATTACTTTGCATTGAATTTTAAAGAACTAACATTTCATGTAGAGGCTATTGGTTCCCAGTTGGATGTACCATAAGAAGTGACGTAGGCAATGCATGTTTGAGCCTCTAAAAGCCATATATGTCCCTTTTTATGCTCCCTTAACCCACTTTGAAGCCCAACACTTAACCTTTCTTTCATCACCCACATAAAAAATGAGCCCTAGATAGGAAGCCATCAATCTTGACCATTCCCTATAGCTTAGGTTTTGACAAGGCCGCACCAAGTGAAGTTCATGTCCTGGAAAGGAAGACAAGCCTCAAAGTGTGAACATTCAGAGACAAGCCGTTTGAGCGCACTCATGACATATCAAGGCCATGTCATGGCAAAAGAAGCCAAAATGTGAAGTTGATATCAGGGGAATGTCTTAGACATCCCAAGTGACCAAATGTCCTAACGTGGACAGAGAAAAAATACAAGGTAAACCATTGCATGATCTTGGCTTAGTTTGAAATAAAAATGTAGAAGAAAAGAAAAAATGTGAAGAGAAAAAGAAAGAAAGAAAAAAAGAGAAAAGGAAATACTGAGCTAAGCCAAGTGAGCCAATGAGAGTAGTAGTCACAAATCATCATTATTCAAGGAAATCAAACATCGGCATAAGAAACCATTAAGTATACCAAGTCTGGCCGTGAGTTCAAAGAAAAGAAGATCAAGTTTCCAAGTCATGCTACTTTATGCCTTGTCAGAGCCCAGGCTCTTTGAAATCCAATCCCTTCTTCTAAACCCTTTGAACCTAGCCCCATTACAACCCTTGAATGAAGACCTAACTGATCTTATTGGAAGTCTTGCTTGGAATTAAGGTATGTCTCTACATTCTTGAAGTTCAATTCCTTCATGAGATCCATTTTCAGAAATTGCATTTCTTTCATAAAATTTCGTATGTGATTATATTTGATTCCTTTACATAAACTCATCACATATGCTTGCAAGAGCGTAACCTTAGGATTCATGAGAGAAACTGAGAGTTTCCTAGTGAGGTTAGAGTCGGGGGGAAATCTTTCTAAGGCATGTGAACTTGGTTGTTTTTGAACTTGAAATCTTGAAGCAAGGGAATTCACACTTAACACATGGTATTTGCTTGAAATTGGCATATCTTTAGTTTGGCATGACATGAATGATTTGTTGTGTTCCTTATTAACCTGTTAAGTATTTTGTTTAGTTTTTGCTTTAGTTGTTAAGTTAAAGGAGACAAAACTCCTCCTACTAGGTGAACCTAGGGGTTTAAATGATCTATCCTTAATTAGATTGAGTCTTTCAGTTTTTGTTTTAGTTTTTATTCTTTGTTTTGCTTGAGGACTAGCAAAAGCTAGGTTTGGGGGTATTTGTTAGGTCATAATTCATACATTTATTTCAGGACATTTCATGTCCCTTTCCTTGTCTTTTGTTTGAAATCTGGCCATCCATAGTAGAAAGTGATGCTCTTGTGAGACATGTGCCGGTTTTAGAAAGATAATGCAATTCTAAGAATACAGGAAAAGAATGACTCAAATCGAAGTTCAAATGAAGGAGATGTCCTCATTCCAATATCGGATCTTGAACTAGGCCATGAGTCCGCCAGTGCACCCTATCTTAGGCATAGACCAAATACTTCATATCAGGCCATCCGGGTCCCAAAGTTGTGTCTCATAACATCAAGTTCACGCCTTAGAAGTGCCAAGGTCATGCTAGAACATGTCGAGTACATGTCAGGTCCTTGACCTGACCCGAGAAGTTCCAAGGAGGACATATACATGTCTACAACCATTTGATCGAGACATAAGGTGCGCTTAGACTCTTTGACATATAATGAAGCCATTCATGTGAGAAGGAGGTCCGTGGCACGACAAAGACATCCTTAGGATCATCCTTAGGATGAAATTCCAAGTTTTTAGGCCTTGACCAAGGTCCTGCCCTTATTCCAGCCTGGCTGCCTAGCGGCCAGCCTGTGTTCTCATCTGCCTGCTTGCGTTTGCACGCCCAGCCTTGTTCTGATTGGTTTTCATAGTATGTTACGGACTTTGTAATTACTTAGGAGTGCCATAGCTATTCTAGAATACTCTAGCCTAGGATTTCTAATTCTAGTCCTTCTAGGACAAGGTTTTCCCTTGTCTATAAAAGGGAGGCCTTGTTCAGTATTTTAAACACGCTTTTGCCCCGCTTTACATTACTTAGAGATATTTTTGTTTACTTACTGTGTTGAGCTATTCGCATGAGGCTTGTTCACAAAGACCTGACTGTGTTCTTAGAGGAGAGGTTGAAGTTGTGCTATGAGTCTGCCTTTGAGAGTATAATTGGGTTTAATCTTTCACTTTCATATTCAATACAATTAATGTTTATGTTTTTCATTATGTGTAGTGAGTAGTTCCATTTAGGTTAGGGCTGATCTTGAAGCTCTAACGAAGACAACTTCATGACTTGGTTTTGGCGCTTGGTTTGATTGTTTTGTTTGCCTTGGTAGATTGATTCACTGCTTTAATGGCTATTCTATTTTTGTTATTAAAACTTGCCACTTTAATTGCATGACTTAAAAGATGATTTTGCATCAAGGATCATAGTAAGAGTAATATGTGAAGAGATCTATGGCATTCTTAGAATTGCACATCACTTTCTAGGGTTAGTGTAGTGTCATTAAATTCCTTTTGAACTTAATGCTTTCATATGTGCTTTGGTAGCTTAAGAGAACTATTGCATAATTGATTATAAGTTTGGTAGCTTAAAAGAACTAAACATACAATCTAAGGAGGAATAAAAGTGCGAGGGTGAGCTTAAGAGATCTCGTGCATGGGCACTAAATCAAGAAGGAAACATGATAATTGAACCTTGCAAATCAAGTTAGAAAACATTGTGGTTAGGTGTGGACAGGAACTGCCTTAACCTGCCTTTAATTTGATTACAAACTCTTTGTTATTTACTTTGTTTCTTGCATTACAAGTTATTTACTTTGGCAGCATCTTTTGAACTAAACATCATAGTAGAGTGGAAATTAAGACAAGCCAAGGCACCCAAAATAAAGTCCCAATTCAGAGTGTCATAGGCCTTGCAAAAATCCACCTTGATCGCACACCTAGGGGAGCCTCCATTGAGATGATACCCTCTCAAGAGCTCCTGAACTAACATAGTGTTATCCCCTATACGCCAGCCACCCACAAAAGCAGCCAGGTGAACTCCAATGATGTCAGGAAGAGAAGGCTTGATGCGATCTACAATAATTTTGGCAATGATTTTATAGATAGTATAACAGTAGGCAATGGGTCTGAACTCACTCATGCAAGAAGGATTTGGGGTTTTAGGGACAAAGGTAATAATGGTGGTGTTAAACACCCTCAGGAGTTTCCTTGAAGCGAAGAATTCCTTCACAGCAACAGTGATGTAAGGCCCAATAGTAGACCAAGAAAATTTATAAAATAGAGCATTGAAGCCGTCAGGACCCGAGACCTTACTAGGCTTGAGGTGGAAGTAGGCCCAACGAATCCCCTCAGCAGTAACCTCCCTAACCATAGAAGCAACACTAGAATATGACACCAAACGACCCTCACAGTTAACAATGGCAGCATAACCACTTGGAGGGGAGTCAAGGAGATCCTTGAAGAACCTCAAGACCTCCTGGCGAATTTCAAGAGGGTCAGGGGTGGAGGAGCCATTAGGGATACAAATGGAGGCAATCCAGTTACGGTTGATGCGCTTCTTGACCACACTGTGGAAAAACACTGAGTTCCTATCCCACTTGGAGAGCCAATTCAGCCGAGACTTCTGCTTGAGGAAACTTTCCTCGCGAAGGAGGCAAGCAGCATAAGCACCCAGTAAGTTCCTCTCAGAATCAATCAGGGTAGAGATATGCCGGTAATCAGCGAAGGCAATTTGGAAAGCATCCAAATTAGCTTTGGAATCCCTCACAGCGTCGGTGACATGAAGGCAAGGAGCACGGTTAAGGAGCTTAAGCTCAGCCTTGACCACCTTCAACTTTAATGCTACCTGGAGTTGAAAAGAACCCCTGAAACTGGTACCAAAAGCATTACTCACAGTATCATGGAACTTATCATGCTTAGCAAAGAAATCGAAAAATTTTAAAGGGCAACGCCGGCGACCATTCGATAAACCCAGAGAAGACACCCCTGGACAATGATCCGACCCCCCAAGAGGCAGGAACCGGGTGGAACTCTCAGGGAAGGCAGAGAACCACCAGTCGTTACCAAGGACACGGTCGAGCTTCCTATTGATCAAATTCCTATCATATTGGTGATTACACCAAGTAAGGAAGTACCCAGAAAAATGGATATCATCCAGACCATTAGCAAGAAAGCAGTCCTCCAAACCACGCATAGCAGAGGCTCTAGGACCAGGCCCACCCTCACTTTCTTCGATATACCTAACAGTGTTGAAATCTCCCAAAACACACCAAGGCTCCAAAGAAATACCATCTCCATAAGAACAAAGCTCAGCCCATAAGGACCTTCGCGAGATCTCATCATTTGATGCATAAACAAATGAACACAAGAAAAAGAAACCAGAATCAATACTTTGAGCCCTACAATGGAGAACTTGATCAGTAGCACCCAACTGAACCACAGACAAAACATTCGGTTTCCAACTGACTCAAAGCCTCCCATTCTCATGGGAACAATAGTTGTGCAGGACTGGCCAGTTGCCAAGAGCGTACCTAGAGACTTCATCAAAATTAGGACAGCGAAGAAGGATTTCCACCAACCCAATCAACGAGATTCTATTAGAGTCAATGAAATTCTTTATTTCGAGTTGCCGAGGGGAATGGTTAAGACCCTGACATTCCAGACCGCAAAGTTCATTAGGATGATAAAGAATTTGGGCGTACCTGGACCTTGTGTCCCTAACACTTGCCTTTAGACTTAATCGTAGAAGCTTTCCCTTGTTTTTTTCTTGGCTTTAACCCGACTCTCAACTAGAGGGAGAGCATCGATATTTTTGCCCAAAATTCTCGAGGGCCATGTGGTTGTATCAAGCGACGCAATAGCCTCAATCTCAAAATCCCCATCAGTCTCGACATCATTTCCTTCAGAATTCATAGCAAGTGACTCGAAGGGGTTAGAGGACGAGGTCGCAATTGGGTCCGAGTCCTTGTCAATGCAGATAGTCTCGCGGTCGCAAGAGAAGAACAATTTGCCTAGTTGTGGTGACCTATTAGTAATTAGCAGCCACTTTAATGACCTTTTTTCGAACTGAATTCTTTATTTCGAATATCCCTTCTAAAATCTGATTAGTCTATTGAATGAACCGTAATTATGATGATAAATTCATAGACAAGCCTCAATCTAATTCGAGTCTGGAACGACCTAATTACACTAAGAAAAAGAATATAAGGGTCCATTTGGATAGCCATGGATTTGGATTTGGATTTGGAATTGGATAATTATCCAAATCCTCTATGGATTTCATAAGGCAATATTTTAAAATTTCAAATTCATTTTGAAACTAGTCATTTGACAAATTCACATTTTCTCTTTCCCCTCTTTATTTTCAAACAAAAAAATAAAACATCTTTATTTTCATTTTTTTTTCCATCCTCTTTTTTTTCATCCTTTTTTCCATGCTCTATTTTTTTTATTTTTTTCATCTTTTTTTTGTCTAGCATCTCTGGGCCAAAAACATCTTTATTTTCATTTTTTTCATTCTTATTTTTTCATCCTTCTATTTTTTCATTTTTTTTTCATCTTTTTTTTTTCTAGCATCTCTTGGCCAAAAACATCTTTATTTTCATTTTTTCATCCTTATTTTTCCATCCTTCTATTTTTTTCTCTTTTCTTTTCATCATTTTGTTTTTTTTTTCATCCTTTTCTTTCATCAAAAGTTTTTCATATTTATTTTTTTCATCCTTCTATTTTTTTTCATCTTTCTATTTTTTTTTTCATATTTTTTTTTTCATCCTTCTTTGTTCCCCTTCTCTCTATCCCTATGTCAACTCATATTTCTCTCTTCTCCACCTTTTTCGCCCATTTCTCTCCTCATTCTCCTCTATCACCCTTATTTTCTCTTCCTCCTCTTCTATCACCCCTATTTTCTCCTACTCCTCTATCACCCCTATTTTCTCCCATTCCTCTACCATCCATATTTGTTTTTCCTCCTCCTCTGCTCGCCCCTTCTCTCTCCATCAATCCTTATGTAGGTTATAAACTTTCACGTGATGTACACAAACCACCACTTTCTTCAAATTTTTTGATCTTATTGTTCTAACCCTTAATTACCCAAGAATCGTCCAAAAGCTTGCTTACCAAGATTGGGAACTTGCAATGCCAAATTGTCAAGATTCGCTAACAATTTCAGCAATGAGCTACTGGTACTAAAATTGATGTAATGCACCCTAGAAAACTCAAAATCATGAGCCATGAAATTCTCCAGAAACTAGATTGACAGAGCTTTCCAAGCAAATATGGCTCATTGTCTGGTACTAGTACTAAAACTAATGAAACACCTTTTAGAAACTTGAAATTATGAGGCATAAAATTCTAATAATCGTTAGGGGCAATTTCTCACAAAAATTGCTCTCAACACGTTAAAACGACAAATTCTACTGAAAAAACTAGTGCAAAACATAGGAATAAGGTATGGAAAGTAAACGTAAATATTATCAGGCTTCAGTTTCAATTTATATTATTATATTTAGTTAACTTAATATTTTTAAAAAAATTACTTACGCGGTTAACTATGTATTAATGGTTATGATTATTAATAATAGTCATTTAGCTAAATAAATAATTAGTCATTTTGACATTATTATTTTCAATTTGTGTAATTTAATTACTTATTTGAAATCCTAAATTCAAATCCTTACAAATAAAAAGTTTGTCAAATAATTGATTTTAAATAAAGAAATTTCAAATTCACAAACAAATATTTATGTTGTCAAACAAGAGAATTTCAAATGAAGGGCCTTCGTTTGAAATCCAAATCCAAATTCTTGCTCCCAAATGGGCCTAAAGGAAGTATTTGACTCCTTCAGATTCATGCAACTAAGCTCCACTTAGCAGCTTGGGGGATTATAAGTTATTAAATGACTAATTGGCTAACTGAAAATAATAATATCTTGTATTCAATTAGTGACTCATGTTTTGTAAGTCATGTAGAAGAGGATCGAACTGTGTCACTGAATTTAAAGACTACTAAAATAACGATGGATTATCCAAAACTTAAAGAAGAGAAATGAATAATTGGTCAAATCTAGTATAGGTCGCTCAAGAACGGTAGTAGGAGTCAATTAATAAAACTCCTAGGGTGGTTCTTTTCATCTTTCAAATCACATCCCACTTCATTAAAACTCCATCTAATTAAGATGGAGGTAAAAATTGCACACCAAGCCTTGAACTCTCGAGTTATTCTAACAAGCAAGGAATATTTCCAATACGGACCTCAACAAATGCAATCGGGTGGCTCATCACTTGGTTAGGCATGCGAAGAAATAATGATATGGATAAACGAAGATCTTGTTCGGCTCAATTTGCGTTCCATAGTAACATGGTCCCCTTTGGAGGAATTGGATTGCATTTTTGTGCAAGCAAGACTAGTGGGCACACTAACAGGACCGGTGCAAACATTTGAAGGCTTAGGGCAAGAATATAAAATTGGCCTTCAATTACACATCTAATCATTAAAAATATAAATTTTTATAAATTGATTATTTCACTTTTATACGATGAAGCCTCGT
This sequence comes from Oemleria cerasiformis, assembly GCA_037349345.1. Classification (NCBI taxonomy): domain Eukaryota; kingdom Viridiplantae; phylum Streptophyta; class Magnoliopsida; order Rosales; family Rosaceae; genus Oemleria; species Oemleria cerasiformis. The sequence continues at coordinate 9,571,432 of JAZGTL010000003.1, read as the reverse complement.
TAAAACCTTGTCGGGGAAAACTCATTGGGACAAAACCCCAAACAAAAGAAAAAGAGTACCCCATTTCCAAAACAATACATTCAGTTCAAAAACAAAACAAAAAAAGACAAATCCTATATTTCTAACTTATACATGGATGAAAATGTCTACATTCAATCAAGACTAGTAGACTACAAGCTTCTATATTCAGTACAAGCAATTAAGTTAGTCTTCAAATAAGAGCTCCATCATTTAAAGAACTTGAACCAGCATCAAACTTACATGCTTCTACAAAAATTAAAAGTAGCAATGAAAACAGTGAAGACTGAAAGTTAAAACCTTCAAATTGTTGGCTCTTGGTTTTCTCCTCTCCGCCTGCTCTTCTTTAATTCAGTGAAGACTGAAAGTTGAAACCGTCAAATTGTTGGCTCTTGGTTTTCTCCCCCTGCTCTTCTTTAATTTTTATTTTTTTTTTGTTATAATATAAATATATTAATAAGTTTGGACCCTTTATTGTTTTGGGGCTTGGGCCCCTTTTGCCCCTCCTCATGGCAGGCCTTGCACACTACCGAGTACTACAAGGGTGGCATGAGTTCTTTATCTCAAATGAATATCTTTATCTTTGTTAAAGATATGACGATTTAAAAAAATCTCATTTTTGTTCAAATTTTTTTTTCAATTTTATTTTTATTGTTCACATAATGATTGTTTTAAGATGTAAAATTATCATTTAGAGCTTAGAGTTGAAGTTTGTGGTTTCAGATTTGTTAGGGTCCGTTTGGTATCGTTTTGCAAAACGATTTTTCGTTTTTCAGATACAAAAATAGTTATAAAACGCGTTTAGTAACTCCTTTTTGAAAAATGAATTTAGAAAACGAAAAACACGATACAATAATTTTCTTACGATTTATAAAACAACAAATTATTATTTTTTGAATTTTAGGATACAACCCAAAAAAATAAAATATATACAATATTAATTAGAAGGTCAACACAATATTATCATAGTCATCATCACTACCATCACCCCACCACCACCACCACCCCACAACTACCACCATCACCTTCATCACTACCGCCACCACCCCCACCACCGCCACCACCACCATCATCGCCGCCACTGCCACCACCACCACCACCACCTCCACCGCCGCCGCCACAACCACCTCTACTGCCACCACCACCACCACCACAACCCCCATCACTACCACCACCTCCACCTGCACCCCACAACCACCACCGTTGCCGCCACCCTGACCACCACCATCCTGACTACTGCCACCGGCCACCAGCTCCACCCCATCACATTACCACTATCTCTATTACTACCATTCCCATCATCGTTATCTCAAAATTTATTTTCGGAAATCATTGTCTAATGCGTATTTAATATTTTTTAAATTTTATATATTTATACCAAACAAGTTTTTCCTTTTTCATTCTTACAAAATCATATTCAGAGTAAACTACCAAACACATTCTCAAATATTAAATACACAAAATCATATTTGTTGTTTTCGTTTTACAAAACAATTTGCAAAACAATACCAAACGGACCCTTAATCACTTCAATTTTAGGTTTCTAAATATTAAATTTTAACTTAAAACCTAAAATTGAAGGTTCAAAGTACCATTCTATAGCCTAATTAATTAATCGCGCGTCTCAACATTTTTTATCAAGTTGAAAAAAAATTGTGTATTTATGAAGTTTCCACAATTCGTCATAAATTATTATTAAAACAGGATATCCATTATAGAGAAAATCTAAGAGGGGTAATAGGTTGCTCCCCTCTTATTTTGTATACAAAGAT